>JAEQBH010000921.1:0-2400000 GCA_016808115.1 Tetrastigma voinierianum
TGGCATTGACATGCAGTGGTGCATCGCATTGTATTATGCACGGGAACATTGCATTTCATGGGTGTGAGTGCATGGTTGAAAATCAACACTGCGTTTGGTGATTTATTGGGTGGGCTCGATACCGTTGGACGAAGTCTAACAAAGTCGCATGATTGAACAGAATGGTAAAAATTTGTGTTGAGTAATAGCAAGAAGGGTTAGATTCTCCCTCAAGTGAAAGACCCGAATTGGTTCAGACACTCCTATGGTGAAAGTCCAAAAAGTGTTGGAAGGCATGAGGAGCCTGCGTCGAGACCTTGGAAATTCGTTGCCCACAAAAGACACATGAGTTTTGTAAATAAATGATCATTAAGGTGTAACATCCAAAAAGATTTTGGTTTAGCTCATAATTTGTTTTATGCAAAATGATCATTGGATGTAATCCATAAATGATGGGTTTTATCACATATTGGCACAATATTGTGTGGTGAGAGTCGATAAGGACTCGGTTATGTTGGGAGTCGGTAAAGACTCGGGCAAGGTGCATGAGTGAGTCTCATCTCATTTCATGACATGACATGTAGAATTCCAACCTAGGATTGCATATCTTGTTTGGAATTATTGATGTGAATGTAAGGTGAACATTGCATGTGCACTTAGGTAGAGAGTAGTCTCTGTAGAAATTTTCTCTACTGGGCTTGGCTCACCCTATATGGGGTAACATTTTAGGTGCAGGAAATGCGCCGGTGGGGTGTTCTCATCCAGAGCCATGAGGGAGGAGAAAGCCAGTTTGTGGCTTTATGATCATTTTTGTAAAATGTTTAAAGTAAATTCATTTTGACATGTAAAAGATGCAATAGAGTTGTAATTAAACTCTTATGGAGTATTATATAATAATCTTGTATTTTAAATCATGGGTCCTTATCATGGGACTCAACAATGTGGTGTCGAGTTATGTGACATCCACGGATATTTCCACGGGTTGATGGTGGATCAACGAACCCCCGAGTTAGGAGTGTCACAAATTAACTTAGATCCTACAATAAAACATCAGCAAGGTAAAGTGGAGAAGTGAATCTCTACTCACCACAATCCACATCTAGCCTTGCGGCTTTAGCAAACTTATGAGCCGCCATATTTGCAGTTCTTTTGATGAACTGCAACGAGCAGGTGGGAAGGTCACCTAGCAGCCCTTTACAGTCCTCTATCATCAACCCAGCGAAAGAGAGAGGAGACAAATCACGCGCTATGGCACAGGTGAGTAGTAGACAATCAGTTTTTACCATAACATTGGTAAGTCCATGCTCCTTCAGCCTAGTCAGAGCTTCTCTACAACTCATGGCCTCCACCAAAAATGGATCAGTTGTTGCCTTAAGCCTACCATTCCAGGCTAGTATCACCTCACCCTTATCATTCTTGACAATAACTCCATATCCAACCCTCCCCTCTTCAGAGGAAACAGCCGCGTCGACATTACATTTCAGAAAATCACAAGGGGGGAGATTCCATCTCTTACAAGAGTTTGGGTTGCTACTGCCTTGAGAATTCTTCTTCTTGCATCGGGCTATTTTCCATTGGGTGAGGGTTCTACAGCTCTCCTCTGTATGTGTGCTGTTGGCCTACTCTTCTTGTTCCATATCAGATCATTCCTACAGTTTCATATTGCCTAGTAAGTACCAGCCTCCACCTCCATTGTATCAAACGGTTTTGTGGTGCAGAGGTATTCCATTATCCAGAAAATATAGGATAATTTGATGAACATTAGGGTTGTAGAATTTGTTAAGTTTGGAAAAAATTATTATTAGAAACAATACTTATAGCTCATGGTATATAATTGTTTTCCAAAAATAAACAATATTATTTTATGATTATCGTTAAACTACATTGAATTTGGTCAAATTTTTCATGATGAAATTTAAGCATGTTCATTAATAATTTTTGAAGGAATAGCAGGTTTTAAGACCAAAGTAGTCCTTGTACAAAAAAAAATTAAACCAAATAGCCTTCTTCTGAAACATTTTTTCAAAAAAGCCTCTTTATGTTATTTTTTTGTTATAAAAAATTTTGTTACAATAATTCAATTTGTTATTTATATTTAAATGTTAACCAAGTTTTAAGGACGTTTAGGTGGAGTACTACATGATAAAGATGTTTTATTTAGGTTTTTGCAAGTATTATTTTAGATAATCATGAAAAATAACTTCAAATAATAATTTATTTTTTTGAAAAAACATTTTTAAAACTAATTCAATTTTTCAATGTTAAGAAAGAAAAGTAAAAAGTTAGCTAGCCCCCTCACTACTTTTTTCTCTTTCCCTTGTATATCAGTGTTAAAAAATTAAATCAATATACATAATTTATAGTTACAATATACTTAATTTAAAGAATATTTTAATCAATTAATTAATTTAAAATATATAATTAACTAACTGAACTAATTAGTTAGTTTTAATTTAAAGTATATATTAAAATTTATTTTAATTGAATATGTTTTTATTTTAAGTTAAAAAATATTTTTAATTAAAGGAGAAAGTGTAAGAGATGGTACTTTTAATTAAATGGTTAAAGATGTATGTGAGTGTGAGAGAGAGAGGTGGTGGTGATGTGGACAAAAAGATGTTATTTTGCATAAATGTTTCAAAAGAAAGCTATCTAGTATAATTCTTTTGTGCAGGGGTCTTAAACTCCTACTAATCCCCCTATGACTATTCAAAAAATTATAAATGAACATACTAAATTTCATCATGAAAAATTTGACCAAATTTAATGTATTTTAAAGATAATCATAAGATGATATTGTTTATTTTTGGAAAACAATTATATATCATGAGCTATAAATATTGCTTCTCATAGTTTCATTTTTGGTAAAATAAAATTTTTCCAAACTTCTACCTTCCACCTCAAAAATAGACAACTTGAAATTCAAGAACTTAATAAATTTTACAACCCTAAAGTTCATCAAATTATCCTATAATTGAAATAAATCTCACATAATTTGATCATTTTTAATACTTACATCCTTTTTATATGCTCCTTTATGTAACTTAACAATTTCTAACACTAACGTGCTACTCTCATGCAATACATGTGCAATTTTTATACTCACGTCCTTTTTATATGCTCCCCATTAATATGATGTCTACATGTATTAATAAAATCTCCCAACAAGTCTTCACATTTTTACTATGACAGAATTTGTATTGATTGCATAGACAAAAGTAGCAAAAGATCATATCGAGTAATTTGGTACTATAAGATGACCAACAAAGTAAACCTCTATCAATCCTCTCTCTACTTACTAATGTTACCTTTGCCTAGTAATTTGTTAACTAGTATAGACATGCATAAGATACTTAACAATGTATCCTTCAACTGTTAATGTATAACTTTCAAAACAATTTATTACATAGAAAAATATAAGATTTAATCAATCCCACACTCAAACCAAATAAAATTCTTTCTAATATGTACATAACAATCATTATGTTTTGATTAATAAAGTTAAAAATTGAGATGCCTCATGCCTTGGAAAGGGATGTAAAATGGGATTGGTTCGAGTAAAGGTCATCGGACCGGGAACACAAATTCGTTAGGATGAGCCAATGATCAACTACAATTATGAAGCTTGCGACTAGTCATCTAATGATTGTTTGCTTAAACGAGCGACTACTTATTCAGGCAAATAATGAACCTGAGACTTACTATTAATTGATGGTTGGTTCATTTGTAGCTGTATTAATTGCATATAAGCTCTCAACCTTCAATCTCATTCAGTAACTACCATCATAGTGCTTGATGCATTTACTACTCAATTTATATCTTGGGAGTGTAAGCTAATGAGTGTTTTGTTGATCAAGTGGCTTTAAATATTAGATAGCTTGAAGATATTGTAAATGTGAGTTTGTTAGAGCCAAAAATCCAAGTGTATAAGTCAGCTTAGTTTGGAGCTCAAAATAGTAGAACTCTCAGCGGATTGAAAGTTGAGGAAAGTGGATATATGCAAGGGACGAACCACTATAAAAATATGTTTTGTATTCTTTATCACTTGTCTTTATAGTTTATATGCTTGAATTATATTGAAATTTCATTTGTTGTGCAAAGTTCTGAAAATCAATTACCCTCTCTTGTGGTGCTAACTCCATATTTTTCTTTTCGATTAGTATCGGTGGAGGCCTCATGTTTTCAAAGACATAAAGTCTAAGAGGAAATGACTAGTAGTGGCACAAATCTTTTTCATCCCAAAAGTTTTCCCATTAACAAACCCTATTTCTTTGTCAAATCCAATTATCAATTTTTTAAAAACAAAATGATTTGGTATTTGAAATCACTTGACATGAAAGATTGGAAAATAATCATGTTTCGATATACTTTTCCTACAAAAATCATGGATGAGTTACAAGTTCAAAAATCTCGAGTATGATGATGTTACAGAAAAATGATAAATTTTAATTCAACTCAAAAAAACTATTTATATATTATTATATGTGTTATGGATGAAATAGTTACAATGGGAATTTTATGGAGAGTGCCCAGAAATTACCCATGGAAATTCCTACCACACACAACCCGATGACACCAAGCCACCGCCCACCCCACCCCACCCCCCTGCAATTCATAAAATATAATTTTAAGTCATATTTCTACTCAATAAAAATAAAATTAAAATGAGGAAGTTTAAAAATCCCTTGAGGATTATGATAATGTTGAAAAAAAGTTATTAAACTCAAGAGTGGTTTGCTGTTTTTATATGTGCTTTGCTATGGAAAGGAACAAATACAATAAATTTATCAAATACAAAACGATTAAAAGGTATGGGAGGGTACTTGAAATTACCCATGAAATTCCCTACCACAGAATCTAACAATAGTCAACCAATGAAAATTTGAATGCATAAAATTCCCTACCACGCAAGTATCCCCACTAAAATTTGTTTGAAAAATATTTTCCCATTATATCCAAGAAGAATTGAATTCAAGTGATAAACTTTTCCTAACAAAATGCATAAATGTATTAAACCATTGGGTTAAAGCCCACTCTTAGTAAAACGTAGAAATTTTAAATTTGATTTTAGGAAAAATGGCAAGCGGTAATTCTGGGAATAGCCTCGGAGGAAAAGCTGGGATTTTCTAGATCTCGGATGACGAAACGGATTTTACCGTTGGAATTGTCTCACGAAATCTAGCAACACAATCAAATTTCGTTGGATTCGAACGGTATATGGTACTACGTTTTGAGTGTCGGAGTGTCGAGTGACACATGGCAAACCATGTGTCGAATGCGTCAATCGCTACACATATGGCAAGCCATGTGTCAACATATTCAAGTTTGATATTATAAATGAGGATTCAAGCAAGTGGAGAAGCGAAACGAGAAAAGAAAGGAAAGAAAGAAAGGAAAGAGAAAAAGGAAAGGGAGAGAAAGGTAGGAAAGAGAAGAAAGAAAAGAGAAAAAGGAAAGAAGAAGGAAGAAAGAAAGGAAAGGAGGGCTTGGAACCAACATCGCAAAGGGGTGATGAGATGGAAAAAACCCGAAACTACACTCACAGTAGGTTTCCTCCTACTCCGGTTATTTTACGCCTAGGAGCCACGTAATGGTCTAACAGTTTCTGCCCATTTTAGGGCGAATTTAAGATGTGTGTGGTTTGGTTGTTATTGTGTGATGATCAAAGACCGGTTTCACAGGGTTTTGGGACTGACCGAGATCGAACATTGTGTTCTGGGACGGCAAAATTCCGAGCATAATGGCAAACGGGGTATGCCTAATTTCCTTTTACCCTTACCGTCGAGCGCATCAACTTGGACAGCCATAACTTTCTCATCGAACTTCAGATTCCAGCGTTCTTAGACTTCACGAAGAAATCCAGGTTGAGTCTGGGAATTTAATAAGATGAAGTGATCGGCCAAACCATTGGCTGAACATTGGTCACAGACGGTTGAGGAATGGTCCGTTTTGGTTTCCAAAACCTGTTTTGAAGCGGTTTGTATACGAAATGCTTGGAGACTACGTATGCTGACGGGGAATTCGTGGATGTTTTGTGTGGTATTGATAAAAATTGGACTTTCTGGACTAATTCCATATTATTTTGTGACGAGCATGGCGGTTATAATTTAGGAATGGCTAATGTGTGTTATTGTTGTGAATTGAATAACATGTGAATGTGCGAAATTATGTGATATATATTGTGATAAAAATGGAAATATTATATTTATTAAATATAATTTATCCATGACACTTGACATGTAGTGTAATAGATATGTTGCATGTGTCACTTAGCATACATGTAGGCATGAAATGACATGCAATGACATTTGCATTGCATTTATGCACGGGACATCACGTCGAGTCGGGTGTGAATGCATGGTTGAGGTAGACACTGTGTTTGGTGTTCGACCATGGTAAATCGACATTGTGTTGGTGTTAGATGTATGTCGTGAGGACGTGGTAAATCGACATTGTGTTGGTGTTCGATGTATGTCATTGAGGGACATGGTTGTCGACAGCCTGTGTGCGACAGTCGATGCGTGAGAGGCTCGAGTAAAATGGACCAGTCTAAGTGAGACTCAGGTTGCATGGCATGAAAAGTAAGTATGTAAATGGGTGAAGTAAGTAGGGATAGACACATAGTGAAAAACCTAGTATATGGTTTAGACATGAAGCGGAGTCGATGAAAGCATTAAAAATGTTTATTATCAAGCGTGCGGCGATCTTGCGGTGAACGAAATCCATGGCTCACAAATGCATAACACCCATGATGCGAGTAAGGAAATAAGTAGGCATTAGGGGTATCATTATGTCACAAATTCTGAAACAAAAAGCTTTTGTTTTGGAAAAATGGTCAAGGCGGGGCGTCCGCCAGCGATTTTCACACTTAGCATATCTGAGTGTGAAGTCAATGAGGACTTAAGTTTGAGTCATGGGGGCATCTTTGCATTCATGACATGTAGACATTCAGGTACAGCAGAGTACTTGAATGTGTGTGATTGTATGTGTTGGCATTGCAGTATTTGCTCTTAGGTGGGGAGTGATAGCCTTGGTAGGAGATATATCTCTTGGGCTTTGCTCACCAGTCGTGGGACCACCCTTTTCGGGTACATGGCGGTGCTCCTTTGGTGTAGAATCCCGAAGAAGGTCGAGTTGTGGCCTTGAGAAGTATTTTGTAAAATATATTAGAACAATCTAGTTTTCATATATTTTGGCATGTAAAAGTATAAAAGAGTTGTACATCAAACTCTTGTAAAATATTGTATATTTGTAAGAAAAATATACAAAAAGGCGACCACGAATATTCCGCTGGTTAACGAGTTGTCAGTTGGACCCCCGGATTTTGGAGTGTCACCGCATAATTATCGTATCGGACCCACAGGTTTTTGGGCGTCTGACTTAGTATCGAGCATAGGTTTACGATTACCCGGGGCGATGGGCATGGCGATTAGTAACGAGCTTAGGGTTTGCGATTACCAGGCTACAAGGGCATGAATCACGATATGACTCGTCACAACTTGGTATCGGAAGGCCACAGGTTAACACCTAGGAGCTCCCGGGTGGGGTATCGACATTGTTTTCGAATATTGGCTTGTCACTTAGGCGGTATTAAGGTTAGGTGTCGAACACCTAAGTTAGTGGGCATGAGCGTAGAACACGGCATTGTGTGCATTTATTGTTTTTGTGTTCTAATATGTTCCACGGGAGATGTATTGTGGTTGTGTGAATCTAAGCATGATAGAATGTGTATAGAAATTGAAGACCACTAGGGTTAGCAAACGTAACCTTAGGGGTTCGGAAAACGAATAAGCATGATTATGTAGGAATGGTTATTTATTAGTGTTTGGCATTATGCACCACTAATGTGATAAATGAAAAGAGAGAATCTCAAATTGCTATCTTACCATGTGTAGATGGAAAGTCGAGGGCGCAGACGTAGAAGTCGTCCACGGGGCAATGGTCGACCATCGCCTGGCTTTGATCAACAGGCATTTATAGAGGCGATGGGTGCTACATTTACCACCATTGCCACAGACTAGTGCAGCAGGCGATCAAGGAGGGTCAAGTGACCTCCAGAGGTTTAGAGCGCATCATCCTCCTACGTTCAGATGGGGAGGGGACCCGGTGGTGGTTGACCATTGGTTCCGGCAGGTAGAGAGAGTTTTGGAGGCTATGGAGATTACCTCCGATGTGACACGAATCCGACTAGCAGCATTCCAGCTAAAGGGTGAGTCCCAGGTGTGGTGGGACTAGGTGAAGACCTCTAGAAATTTGGAGGTAATGACATAAGGAGATTTTCGAAAGCTCTTTATGAGCAAGTTTTTCCCGACATCAGCTAGGTATGCCAAGGCTCGGGAGTTTCTCGAGTTGAGACAGGGATCCATGACAGTACTCGAATACGTGGCTAAGTTCACAGAGTTAGCACATTTCGGGGATGATTATGTGGCCACCTATGGCTGGTCAGAGATTTGAGGATGGTGCAGAGTTGTCCATCGGAGCAAGATTCTTGGGACCCCACATAGGATATGGACTTTATGGTTAGCATAGCTATGGCTATAGAGAGAGATATTGATGATGCCCAGAGCATCCGAGATGCTGGTGCTAGTGAGAAGATGAAGGAGGATCAGCCTTCTTCGAGCTTGTAAAACCCAAGAAAATTTCAATTTTCTAAATGATTAAATGTTAATTTCTATCAAAATCGAATTTTCGATCTTCGATGTGAAGCGGACTTCACGTTGAAGGATGCGTCTCCACGAAATCTAGCTACCACGTCGAATTCCGAGATAGTCGGAATTTCACGTTTTTCGAGGTACCTAAAGTGATGCAAGACACTTGGCACATTGTGAGTGGCTCGAGGTCTGTAATGTCAAGTGAAATTTGGTCGAACCTTGAGCTTTCGAGTGTGAGACGTGAGAGACATGTGGAATCATGTCATTTGAAGGAAATCTATGTTAGATGGATAAGGGATGAGGTGAAATCCAAGTCAACCAATGGGAGGTTGACATGTGGCATGAGAGGACAATTCTCTTAGCTTGACTTGACCCAGCTGTGGATGGGATGGAAAGAGAGGGGAAAGGAAGGGAAGAAGGAAGAAGGTTTTAAAGAGAGAGTGTCTAACTTCTCTCTAGATTTCCCGGCCATCGGACCTACGGCTTCCGACGAGACAAGAGACAAAGTTGATCCCCATAGCAAGGGCTACGCGTGGGTACCGGTATTGTGGAGTTTCAACAACTCCGGGAGGTAGGGGTTTTTTCCTACTTGTTTTTATTCTTTGGCTAGAGTCATTTAATGAATAGAGATATCTTGAGGCACGGATGGCGGGTGTTTTGATTCAGATTTGGTGAGTGAAGGAAATCCACAAGTGTTCTCACGAGTCTGAGCCGTGGTTGTGGTGTGTATGAGTGTGAATATGCTATTGCTTAAATGAATAACATGTTATGTTATTTGTGTGATGCTATATAGAGCGAGTCAGGAATGATTTGCCAATTTTATATTAGCCCATGTAAGCTAATTCTATAATTGTACTATGTATGAATAAGACGAAATGCTGATTGTGGATAAATTATATTTAGTATATGCATAAGCAATATATTAACATGAATTGTTGTGAAATGGCATATTGCATTTTATATGCCTTTGGGATAACCTAGAATAATAGGTGTGAGTGCATGACATGAAAAGCGTGGTTGCTAAAAATGGATTTCAAGGAAGATTTTCAAAGAAATTGCCTTGGAGAGTTGTCAACGAGTTCATCTCGGAGAAGACCCATGGCCCGTTTCGGAGAGTTATCCGACAATTCACCTCGGAGGAGTTTGTCGATAGATTTTACGAAACTTCGATTATTGTGTTTGCAAGGAGACAAAACCTTTTGTTTGAAAGCGGTGTTTTCTCACGCTTGAAGCTAGGCATGCGTGAGGTGATGACCCTCGAGAGTGGGAAGGGTGAGTCACATTCTCATCCATTTCTTGTAGACATTTGGTTAGGAACATATATGTTTTGCTTGAATGTTTGGTTTTCCATTACATGAGCACTTAGGTGGGGAGTAACCCATGTGGGATAATTCAACACTAGGCATTGCTCGCTCTGTCGAGAAAAAATTGCTGATGCGAAAGTTCACGGGGATGGGACTCATCGGAGGTCTTAGAGGCGAAGAAATGGCCATATGTGGCCTTGTTAGCATGTATTTTGTAAAAAGCGGGTAAAAGACCAGTTTTGGATAATTGTAAGTAAACAATTGTAAATTAATTTATTTATTTTGTATAAAATATACATTTTAGTGAGTATGAATGTATGGGCCGATGTGGCCATTTTACTCATGTATGAGTCTCTATGATATAGAGACACACAAGTTCCTATAAGTTGACGGTGGTCAAGCGGGACCCTTAAATGGGCATCACGAGCTCGAGGAAGAAGTAAAGAGACTTCTATTCAGGGACATTCGATACAAGGTTGCGGCTATCGGGGCTAAGGCTAGAGCGGGGATGCCGGTCGGCGGGGCAAGATAATATGTTTCTCTGTCTTACTACTTTGAACACGAAGCGGGATTACCCACAAAGGCAGAATCCGAGGATATGGGACATCGCGGTCCTAGACATCGGTGGGGCGAACCGATCTTTGTCCTTCTCACCTGGTATGGGTCGAGGAGGAACCGGTTCGATCCGCGAGTGCT
Source organism: Tetrastigma voinierianum (assembly GCA_016808115.1). Classification (NCBI taxonomy): domain Eukaryota; kingdom Viridiplantae; phylum Streptophyta; class Magnoliopsida; order Vitales; family Vitaceae; genus Tetrastigma; species Tetrastigma voinierianum. The sequence goes on from JAEQBH010000921.1 coordinate 10,631, forward strand.
ACCCGAAGCACCTTCGATGCTTTTATACATGCCATATTAGCCGGGGCATGGGTCAGTGAAGGATAGGGCTTTGAGGCTGGACTTGGCGGAGACTGAGGGCGTGTCTACGTTGTGGTATCGTAAATTTGAGCATGCGATTAGCCCGGATATGCGGGGTACATTCACTCTTGCACTTGTTGACTAGAGTATTGTTTAAATTCGAATGCATCATATTCATTATTGTTGCATCTTATGTGATAGATTTGAACTTGGAGGTTGAGACCTCTAGAAAAGTCGTTGTTTTGGAATTCTCCCCAAGGAACTAGGGTGAGGGTTGACTGGTCGGAATTGTGAGTTAGAGATCTCTGAGCCTCTACTCACGGTGGACCAAAGGATCATGAATAGGTCCGAGGTTGATGTCACCCTCGGAATGGACTGATTGACGACACACAAGGTCGTCATAAATTGTGTCGAATAGGGATTATTACCTCCACCGCGGGGCCGGTATTGGTATGTGAATTGCCATAGAATTTCGAGGCGAAATTCTTTTAAAGGGAAGGAGAGTGTAAAACGTAGAAAAAATTTAAATTTAAATTTTTCAGAAAAATGGCAAAAAGATAATTTGTAGGAATAGCCCCGGAGGAAAAGATGGGATTTTTCTAGATCTTGGATGACGAAACGGATTTCACCTTTGGAATCGTCTCGCAAAATCTAGATACCCAGTCAAATTTCGTTGGATTCCGAGACAGTAGAAATTTCACATTTTTCGAGGTGTCGGGTGTCGGGTGACACATGGCTTGCCATGTGTCAAAATGCATGTCCTTCTACAAATGGAAAACCATGTGTGTGACACATGGCAAGCCATGTGTATGGCACATGGCAAACCATGTCAGCATGCTGGGGTTTAGAATGTTACCAAATAAGGGAAAGGGAAAGAAAGAAAGGAAAGAGAAAAGGAAGGGGAAAGGAAGGAAAGAGAAGAAAGGAAAGAAGGAAGAAAGGAAATGAGGAAGGGAACCGAAACCAATGCCGCGCAAGGAGTCGAACCGGATGGCAAAGGACCCGGAACTACACTACGAGAAGTAGGTTTCCTCCTGCTCCGGTAATTTTACGCCTAGGGGCCACTTAATGGCCTAACGGTTTTTACTTGTTTAGAGGCCCGAATTTAAGACAATGTGTGGTTTTGGTTGTTGTTTTGTGACGGTCAAAGACCGATTTCATGGGGTTTCGGGACTGTCCGAGACTGAACACTGTGTTCCGAAAAGGTAAAATCTCGAGCAGAATGGCAAACGGGGGTGTGCCTAAATTTTCGCACACCCTTGCGAATCGACCGTGTCAACTTCGGACAGCCATAACTTTCTTGTCCGAACTCCGATTCGCGCGTTCTTAGACTCCAAGTGCCTAGAATTTAATAAGATGGAGTGCTCAGCTAAACCGTTGGCTGAACATTGGGCTAGGTCACGGGTGGTTGAGTAGTGGATTACGGTTTAGACCTGTTTTTCGAAACTTAGGTTTGTATTTGAAATGCTTGGGGCTGTGTATGGCCTGAGCAGGGAATTGCGTGTTGGATGTTTTGTGTGGTATTGATAAAAGCTAGACTTTCTAAACTAAGTCCGGATTGACTCAGGGGCCAAAAATAAATTTGGTTATGGTAGGGAATGGCTAATGTGTTATTCTTTGTAAATTGAATAACATGCTGAATGTGAAATTATGTGATATATGTGTGATAAAAATGGAAATAATTATATGTATTAAATATAATTTATCCATGACACTTGACATGTAGTGTAATAGATATGTTCCATGTGACACGTAGCGTACATGTAGGCATGAAATGGCATGCAATAACATTTGCATTACATTTATGCACAGGACATCACGTTGAGTCGAGTGTGAGTGCATGATTAGGGTCGACACTGTATTTGATGTTCGATCATGGTAAATCGATACTGTGTTGGTGTTCGATGTATGTCGTGAGGACATGGTAAATCGACACTATGTTGGTGTTCGATGTATGTCGTGAGGACATGGTTAATCGACACAGTGTTTAGTGTTCGATGGCGAGCTGGGTAAGTGGTTTAAGTGAGGCTCACGGTTGCATGGCATGAAAAGTACGTGTGTAAATGGGTGAAGCAAGTAGGGATAGACACCCCCTCACGTGAAAAACCTGGTATATGGTTTAGACATGAAACTGTCGGTGAAAACCCATAAAAAATGTTGTATAAGCATGCAACGTCCTGCCGTGAGAACTCGAAAATTCGTGGCCCACAAATGCATAACACACAATACTTAGTAAGGAAATAATAGGCATTAGGGGGTACCTTGATGTGTACAAATTCTAAAACAAAAATGTTGTTTTTGGAAGGGTCGAGCGGGACTCCTTAGCAGTTTTCACACTTTGCATATGCGGGTATGGGGGAGTCAATGAGGACTTAAGTTTGAGTCATGAGGGCATCACGCGTTCATGTCGTAGACATTTAATCTGATAGAGTATAGGTGCTTGAATGTGTGTGATTGTAATGTATTGACATTGCGTCTTTGCTCTTAGGTGGGGAGTAGCCTTGGTGAGATATATGCGGGGCTCTTTGGCCGTCGTGGAGTAGCCCCTTTCGGGTGCACGGCGACCTCGCCGAGGCGTAGTCTGAAGAATGGGTTGTGGCCTTGAGAAGTATTTTGTAAATATGTTAGAATAATCTAATTTTCATATGTTTTGGCATGTAAAGAAGTATAAAGAGTTGTCGTGAGACTCTTGTAAAATATTGTATATTTGTAAGAAAAATATACAAAAATGTGACCACGAATATTCCGCAGGTTGACGAGTTATCAGTCGAACCCCCGGATTTTGGAATGTCACCGCATGGTATCTGAGTATACGGACCCCTGGGTTTTGGGGCATCACAACTTTTATGAAACTTAAGTTACTTATTTTGCCCCCGAAGTTTAATCTTGGCTCCGTCATTGATAGGAGGAATAACTATGTTTGAGTTTCATTTTTATTAATAATTTAAAAAAGAATAGCTATATTTGAGTTTCATATTTATTATTAAGTTAAAAATAGTGCACCTTACTTTACCCTTCCTTATTTCCTCGTAATCAATGCAAATATTAGAGCCTTAGAAACAAAAGCACAAACCGATGACACTAATTTGTAACTTTTGTCTTTGTTAGTGAAACCGTTTATACGCATGGAATGGAATAACCAATATTGAAGGCTTCACCCATTTTTTCTAGGTGTTTTAATTTTTAATCATTTCGAGCCAGCTATAACAACATTTGGGTGTAGAAATATGTTAAAATTTGACTAGTTCATTTTTTTCATTACCATATACAAATCTAAAAACTTTCTATAATATTTACAATTTTTTTAAAAAAGCATTGTAGTGTATTCTATCTAACTTACAGAAATAAATATTTTTTAAAATCATAAGATAACGTGGAATAAAATTTTCTAGCTCTTGTTTCTCTAAAACCACAACAATTTATTTTCCTGTTTTATTTCATCTTCATCATGACAAACTAACTTCTTTTCATCGGGAATAAATAAATTTTATTCTTTTGCAAATAATGGGTAATTTTTAGTAATGTTTCCATGGTAAATAAGTTTCATTATTAATGAAAAAGCACAGGCACACACACAACATATTATTCCATTTTTTATTCGATCTTTATAACGATGATAAATAAATTTCATTTTTATCCAAAGAATCGGGTCCTTATTAATAATGCTTTTCATGGAAAACAAATTTTATTATTAAAAAAATATTTTTCCATATGCAAGTAATCATATTAATATAAGTATATTTTTAAAAATTAGTTTGTTCAATAAATTTCATATGCAAGCATTTTCCTGATGTTATATTATACAAATACTTGAGCACAATTTCTTCTTAAAATATTTGGTTAAAATACATAAAATAACTCAAAATTTGTGAATCTAACATCTCTCATTTTTTTTTTTGAAGAATAACTCATTAGGATGAAAATATTTTTATTTCATGTATTTACATTAAAAAATTATTTTTACAAGAAAACAAGGATATTTTTATCAAAATTAAATTAAATTGATAAAGATCAAATTTCTAAAATTAAGTTTTCAAAAAGTCTTTTAATCAAATCACCCTTACTTTTTTTCAGCCCGAAGACCTGGATTTTGCTCTTTCGCTTCTACTACCAGGATGGAAAATGCATCTAGTGTAAAGCAAAACTTAGAGAATCAATTGGCCACCCTATATAGCAAAACTTAGAGAATCAATTGGCCAGATTTACAGTTGTGTTGGATTCCATGAGCCAGATTTTGGTTCTTTGTAGAACAACAAATAAGGGAGAATACCATGGAGCTGAGCTAGTAAATTCATAAATTAGGTTCACATATAGCCTGCCTGCATACACTCACAATCAAGTGAAGTCTTTGACAACTCCCTAAGACTACGACTACGACTATCAAAAACAAGAAAAAAAAAAAAAAGAAAAGTGAAAACAGGGGAGAAGACTTTGCACATGAAGCTGAAGCCAAAGCCATATCACTTGCTACACCACCATTGCGGTTCCAAATTGAAGTTGTCTCTATAAGCTGATGCGGTACAAGCCGCTTTTCCCGCTTACTTAGTTTTCGGAAACTGTGGACTCTCAGCTTGGCGATCTTAGCCTCTTCTTCAGCTGTAATCTCTCTTACAACCACAGTCAATCTACATTCTGGTCTAACTTTAATCCCACATTTCCCGTTAGCATGGTAGGAGATTCTCTTCTTAAATAACCCCTTCCCCACAAATGCCTCAGCGATAAGAAAAACAACAGTACAAATAAGCACAACAGTTACATCACTAATTTTATAAATTAAAAAAAAAAACATAAATGGGTAGCATACCAGCTAGTAGTCGATCTGTATCTAACCCATGATTATGGGTTTGTGTTTGCTTTCGAGTAGAGTGTATAACCTGCATGATAGAGATTTACATTATCTGGTATTTCTTTGGAATTCCAAAAGCACCTCCCAGGATCAAAGATGAGGTCAAGTTTTGGACTAACTCAGACAATCCTAATCATCCATAAATTATGTTCATTCTTCTTATCAGAAATTAGTTAAGACAAAATGTGTTGTAATGATGGTGCTTTGCTTCTATTACCATTAAAAAAATTTAATTGACAACTACATTTCCATAACTTCCCATTTGTCCTTATTGTCGATATTTAGAATAGTCAAATTACCTGATAAACAGTTTTACAGCCGGCGGCTTTCTTGCAACTGCAATAATGCATCTTCAACACACATGCCACGAACAAATTCAACAGCTAAATTGACATCTTTGGACTCTGAACCCATGTGAACTAGCTGACAAGGGGTTGCACAAAATGGAAATTTTCCAAGCCACACATTTCATAAACAGTCTACATGGCCGAAACATTGGGTCCAGCGGCAGAAAAGGAACTTTCAAAGTTCATAAATTAGAGATACAACCCAAATTGCAATACCATTGGGTGATGCTGAATACAGTATCTAGTGGCCCATAAAACAAACCATCAATGTTTAACTTGCTCTGATAAAAACCATCAAATTTATAGAAACAGCAACACTTATTCCATGCTGCTTAACCATGTTTTCTAATCATTAATTAACCTTTTGATAAGAAATTGCAGAAACAACAAGACTTCTTTTAGTTTTTATGGATGAATTCAAGCAAAACATCTATGTGGATCAGAAAAAGCCAAGAAACAGAGGACAGTATTTTGGTTCATTTTGACTACACACAAACTTTATTTATCAATGGCATATGAACATAAGTTGGCCCATGCAGAACGATGTCATCAAGAAATAATAATAATTGTTAAAAAAGATAAGAAAAGAATAGAATGTTTCATTATGACTAAGAGATACCTGAATGAACCATCTTCATTTCTTGGGGTTAAACCACAAGAAGAAATTTAGGATGTCATAGAGTAAGTGTCCACATAGAGACCACCTATACTTAAGGTATGTGTATTGTTTGCAGTAAAAGAACAAGGTTCAGAGAAGTGAAAATATATGCGAGAGGTAAAGGGAAAAAATAGGGAACAAGATGAGGAAAGGGACTTCAAGATGGCTCAGCCATGTAGAACAAAGATTAGTAAGTGCAACAGTATAAGAGGCAGCCAAAAATGAGCATGGTCAAGGAAGTAAGAGAAGCCTATCCATAAAGTAGTTAATAAAAATGGATCTAAACTAAGATAAACAGTAAAATGGGATTCTAATCTTACTCTTTATGTATATGCATGGATGTTTAACTACCTCATGGAAAATGAAATCACATAGTTTCACAACATTTAAACATTCAGATTAGTATTGTAACACGGAATGATTAACATATTTTTAATCTATGAAGCTACCAATTGCCCTAAAATTTAGTTTATAGGAAATACACAGAATAAGATGTGAGATTAAAAAGAAAGGACAACTCAAGCAGACCTCCTAGTTAACAGGAACTTTAATTCTACGTTAAGTTACCAATGGAACTAAAAGGTTATGTTGTTAAGTTAATGGACCTAAAAGCTTTAATATCAGGCCAAGATAACTGATCTAATACAAGAAAATAATTTTTTTTAATTTGTTAATACAAAAAAATAATATTAAGCTATTTACAGCATTTCTAGTGACCTCACACAAAGCAATGCTAAAAAATAAAAACAAACTCGTTCAACTGCTAGTAGGGCTATGCAAAACACAAATAGATTAAGTATATTTCAATGAGAGCACTGCCACCACAATTGAAAAAGATAGAATCTAATTGAGAGTCTAGATTAATATGTGTGTTACTTGAAGTGATTGCAGAAGATATGGCATGTTGTACCAGCTTTATGTTCCTTAGAACTGCTTGAACTTTTGACGGTTTGGAAACAACTTTCAGGCCTTCAGTTTTTCCACCATGTGATGCCAAAATAAGTTTCAATGGAGAAGCAACAAGTGTGTAATTAGAATCTGCGAGTAGCTGCCTTGAACTAGAAATTTCCTAAAACAGCAAAGTGAAACAAATTAAATCAGTAAAACATTTTTTTTCTTTTTAGAAAATCAAATAAATAAATGCTTAAAATGTTCAAACATCGTTATATCTGCAACTCCTACTAAACATTTAACCAATAGACAACATTTACATATGTGAGTGTATGTCACATACATTGGACCACAAAATGAATATAAAGACAAAGCAGATTAAAGCAGTAAAACTGTTTTTCTTTCCTTTCGTCCACCTACTCCTACCAAACATTTAATCTATATGACAACACTTATACATGCGTGTCCACTTATCAAACAAAAAAAAACACTTATAAGTGTGTGTGTGTGTGACATTGGACTACAAAATATGTGTGTATAGAAAAAGAGGTTCCCTTCAATATTCTCTGAGGTAAAAGGAGGCGGAGTAGTTGGTCATTTGCATATGCATGACATTGAACTACAAAATGTGTGCTGCATTAAAAAAAGATTCCCTTCAATCTTCTCTGAGGTAAAGGGAAGATTGACTTCATATCAGAGATGAGGAGCATTTGGTTCAGTTTTAAATGATATTCTCTAGAAATTTATTTGCTTGGATGAAGCAGTATATAAAGATTGATTCTTTGTCTTTTTTTTTTTTTTGATAAGTAGAAGCGAAGATTGATTCTTTGTCTTCACAGGCTGTCTTTTCAGCAGTTGGGTTTTTACTGATTAAAGAGGACTTATGGTTGAGATTCTTTGTAATTTTGTGTTTTATTATGCTTTTTTTAATATGTCATGTGTCCTTCGTGAGGACTAACTCACACTCCAGGGATGCAGGGCGGAGTCTTCTCTATTAAGCTTATGTATAGGGTGCTAGATTTTTCGCCTGATGTGGCTTTTTCGTTCCACTCAACATGGAATCCAATCATTCCTCCCAAAATAGCCTTTTCGCTTGGGAAGCTTCCTAGGGTAAAGTGCTCACAATGTATCAACTTAAACATCGAGGGAAAGTTCTTGCCAATAGATGTTTTCTCTGGGAAGAGGATGAGGAGACTATAGATCATTTGCTCGTTCATTGTAAGAAGCCAAGATGCTTTGGGATCTCTTTTTGTCGATAGTTGGGACAAGTTGGGTTTTCCCGGGTTCGGTTATTCAAGCTCTTCTTTCCTAACAAGGTACGCCGGTGGGTAAAAAACGCAAAAACAGTTGGTTGGCAGCCCCGTTGTGTTTATTCTAGACTTAGTGGTGGGAAAGGAATAAGGTGACGTTTGAGAATCGGGTTATCTCGGCTCAAAGGACAAAAGTCCCTTAGCAGAAGTAATTTATGGTCTGGGCAAACTTGTATAGTGTTAGTGCTTGAATTTTTGTTGGATTTTTGGCTGGATTGGGTTGTAGGTAAGGTAGTCAAATTAATACGCTTGGGCTGGTAGGTTTTTCCCATCTGGGTTCCCTCTTGTATAATTCCAATGTGTACTTCTTGGAACAACAGTTCCTTTTTTTTATCAATATAATTGCTTTTCATAGATAAAAAATTTAATTTATATATTACACAATTAATGGAAGCAGTCTTCTCTCCACCTTCAATTTTGTTTGTCATTCACAGCCCCAAAAATAGCACATCACCGAGAAGTTCAGACCAATGTATCTTTTCCAGCATACAATGATGAAAAGAAGCGATACAGATAATCAAAATATTCATCTCAAAAAAACAAAACAGAGATGCAAGACAAATCCTCCATGATTTGACTAAATAAAGCACTGGAAGCAAGAACCAGCTATATAAGTCTTATGCTAACCAGAAAGTAGACTGATCAATATGAAGAGATAAATAAACCTTACATAAATAACATAAATAAGGCCTTGAGATGGTTGCAGAAGGTAATTTCCACAACCTTTGTATATAAGGCAACTCACCTGTATAAGTAATCCATGTTACTCAATCATCAAAACTTTGAACAATCTAAGTCATTACAACTCTGGATGCATAAAAAGAATAATATGCTCAAGGACAGTAGCTCAACTTTATATAGCAAAACAGGAAAAAAGAAACAACAGTCTTCTATGTTCTTCTTGTTTAAAAAAGTTGGTAAATTAGTCAATTGAGATTCCTAACTGCTAGAAGACGGATTTTAAGCATGCTTAAACCAAGAGATTTGAGATTGATTTACCAACTAAGCGAATGACTTCAACCAGGAAAAGAAAAGTTAGCAGATACATTGTAATTATGTTCACGCACTTTTTCTACACTGACTAAATACATTCCATAATCTTTTGCTGCCAACCATTGCTTAAGATGTTAAAACAATAAGAAAACCAGTTAGCAAACATCAAATATCTGCAGAAAAAATTACTTTGATGGTTTGAAGTTAACAAGAAAATACATCACAATAAATTATGTTAAGAAAATAATAATCAAAGAAAGGCACCAAATAGTGGATAGAACAAACAAAATTTCCATTCCTATGTTCAAAGAAGAAGAAGAAGAAGAAAACATTCCCTAAGCGGTTAACTAAGTAATGGGAATCCTGAATCCTCAGTGGTTATCTAAAATAAATATGTCATTATGCAAGAAAACATTCCCTAATAGAAAATGCAATCAATCTAACAAAAATTTCAGTTTGAGATGTAATCCATACTTGAAATAACTCCTCAGCTGTTGAAGGAGAACCCTAGAATTTAAATTTTTCACCAATAGCATTCCCAAGTTATAAAGCACATAGGGTGAAATTCAAGCTATCTATTTGATCACCAAGAAAATGGACAAAACTGACACAACCACATTTTGAGTCCTATACCATCACTCTAATTGTCTGTGCTTCCAGAAATCCAAAACAAAAACAAAAAGGAAACTTAGATCAACTAAGCCAAAAAGTCAGGAGTTTCAAGTAAAGCTCCATTTTTGGCAATCTTGAGCCCGAGATGGTTAAAATTTACTCTTCAAAATGACCTTAGTTTCATTCATTGATTTACTCAGCATCGAATGACGTTATCTATACATATCCCACTTCCCCACGAGGGTATAAATACGTGCAAGTTACAAAAGGAATCTGCCCCCAACCTAGATCCACACTTCCTTACCTGCACCCCTCCAACCAAACTTGGTTGCATCGGCATAAGAGAATCTCTATCACGGTTGCTAGCAACCAGTCTTTGAATCAAAGTGATTGGTTTGGAGCCAGAAAGGCCAACAGGAAGCTCCACTCTGAGGCTCCTAAGCTTTTTGGTTGGCAACACCCACCTTACCACTATTTCTTAGCAACCAATCTTTGCTAAGTGACTGCTTTTGATGAAGAATAACTCAGAAGGCTACTCTGAGTCCTGGCTTTCTGGGTGGCAACACCCACCTTCCCTGTTCTCTTCCTTCAGGGAATATGAATGATAAACGTTGTGCTTCTAAAGAGCAAGAAACATAGAAAAGGATGAATTTGCCTATTGGATTTCTCTGGTTCCAGAAAAACATCTTCCCTCCTTCTGACCACATCTTTTACACTTAAGCTTTCAAATTGTATAACAAACCTCTTGCCTCCAACAACAAGGACAAGCTTTTAGCTCCAAATTTAATCTCTTCACAAATCCTCTACCATAAATAATCTTACCCCACAATCTTCTCCCTGAAATCTCCAAAGACTTCAGGTTCTACTGCAAAAAACACCTTCTTCTGTAAGTATGTTTGCTCATTTTAATGTTTCAGTCCTCATCTTACTCTAATCCATAAGCTATAATTTCCATAATCCATAATTTATCTAAATCTATATCCATAGAATATATAAAAGTACGACAAGTTTGTAGACTTATTTCTTATGAGTACCCCTATTATAACATTTATTTTCCTTCATATTCCACATCTACTATAGGGTAAATAACTCCAATTTGTCTTCATTGCCTTAAGATCATGTAGAGTATAATTCTTTTATATCATATCATACAAAAAAATTGCTCCATGATTGTTAATGTTGCAAATTTTAACTTGAGCCAAGTGAAATCAAAACATTAAACCATACTTAATAAGCAATTTAATAAATTTATACAACTCTAACCCACTGCTTGAAACATGGCAACCTGACCCAGTATTACATTAAGCAATCTGGAATGAGTAATGCCGGGGTGTAAATCTAGGGTTTTGAAAGGGGGTTTTATAATACGCGTGAAAATCATTAGTAGAGGTGAAAGAAGATTGGTGAAGCCAGAAAACTAGGGTTTAAAAATGGGCTTTTTTTTGGTGAAAACCATAAGTAGAGAATAAGGAAAGCAAGAACAACAACAGCGTACAAAGCACCGTCGAACCACCTTCCTCCCCTTCACTACTCAGGCTACTTAAAGGTAACATCATAGCCCCAAATCCATAACAAGCCCTACATTCCAAAACCCAATCTAAAGTGGAAACATGAAGGCTTCATTACCAAAAGGGAATGGGTTTTATGGGGTCAGGAGTTGTAGATGCTCCTGGTTGCTCAAATATGGCAAAGGAGATGTGGATTACGAACACAATCTGAGCACTTCTTCCTCTCATCTGGATCCTATTCATGCCTCCATCAACGCCCTTTGGCTTCATCTCTCAGTCTCTCTTACTGTTCTGCTGCCATTTGGTAAACAGGTCAGGTGCACTAAAGCTCAACTAAACCCAACCCGGGAAGCTAACCCCTAACCCGATCGGAAAGTACACAGAAAGAGAAAGATAAAAAAATGAGATTTAAACTTTTAATAAATTAATTTTATTTTTACCATTAACCATTTTGTTATAATATTGTAAAGTGTCCTATTGGGACTCAAACTTTGTTCTCCTCCTTCCTTAATATCCTATTTTTTTAATTTTGAATGTTTTATCACGTGAGCTAAATATGTGAACAATTTATGTGTACATTCAAACTCATTTTATTTATTTTATATTATATAAATGCTAAGAAATTTAATATATATATAAAATTTTGATAAGTACAATTATTTTTTTCTTTTATACTTTTCATTATAAAACCAAATATGAGAAGATCATTTTCATTCAACCAAACATAAGGATATCATTTTAATTTAGTTTTTTTTTTTCTTTCACTTGTATTTTTCGGGTTCCAAACAAAAAATCTTAAAAACCCTTAAAACAAAATTTATTTTTTATTTTATCAAATATATATCAATATTGTATAAGACATAAAAAATTATTATTAATTAATTTATTATGAAAGAATATCAATATAAATGTAAATATGATAGTACATAAATGGGAATTTATTATTAATTTGTTAGTACTAGAATATCTAATTCTTTCTTTATAAAAATAGATTAAATTTTATTGATATAAATATAATATTAAATATCTTTAGTAATGAGTGATGGTCATCTGATTAAGATATGATTCTTTTTTAACACTAAAGGCCTTGTTTTAGTTCTGATTTTTTAAAAGCTTGTTTTATGTTTTTGAAAAAGGAGAAACAAAATAAGCATGTAGAAAAGCATTTAGTTCTTCTTCTTTTCTTTTTTAATTAGAAAAATGTCAAAATGATGTTCTCTGGGTTTTCAAAAAATGTTCTCAACAATAATTTTAAAAAATAGGAACCAAACATGCTCTAAATAATTTTCTCATTTTCCATAAGAAAAAAATAGGTCATTTTTCATATCAAATGATCAAATAAACATTAGAGCTTAAAGATGCACTTCATCCATATAAAATGTTTTAACTTACTTTGTGTGCCTCTTGATTGATATACTTAAAACTTCATTTGAAAAGTATTTCCATAAATTAAGAAATTTGTTTGTTTTTTCTAAGATTTTTCATTTCCAGTTTTCTTTCAACAACTTGTTTCTTGTGGACTCTTTAAAGTCATAAGTAAGTTTAAATTATCTTATACACTATATGTGACCATTGGTTTCCAATTAATGGATAGAAATGCAGGGCATAAAGGAGTTATTGGCATATAATTTCTCGTTAGACAATTATACCAAATACATCCACATTATTTTTATATGTATAAGGATTTTATAACTTGATTGTTTTATACTATAAGGTTTTGTATTATTTGTTTTAGTCAGGCTGTAATCCTTAAATGATTTATCCATCTTATATCTATATTCCATACAACAACTTGTTCTTATGAGCTCTTTAGGGTCATGGTAGATTTGAATTATCACACACATATATATTGACAATTTTGGTTTCCAGTTAATCGATAAATGCAAGGCATAAAGAGTTATTGGCATACACATTCCTCGAATTAGAACAATTACTCATAAAATACATCACATTTATTTTTATGTATAAGGATTTTTATAACTTGATTAAGTACATATAAGGTTTATATTATTGTTTAAATCAATTTAAATCATTATTATTAATTTATATCTATATATATATATGTATATATATATATATATATATATATATATATATATATATCTATTTTATGGTTTCAGTGAAACATGTATCATAAGTAAAATGCCTAGTCTTCTAAAAAAGATTTAAACTAATTAAGCAAATGTGATTTCATCTGTAGAGAATATACCTGGTGTATATTGATGGCAGTGCAAATACTCATTTGTACCCGATTAAACTTTAATATAAGTGTTGGTTCTGGATCCCAGAACCAGGGTTGACATTCTTCCATATTTGGTGAAGTTTGAGGATCTTTATCCTTTCTTATGATGCATAAGGTCACTTGGAAAACAAAAATATTGTTAATATGTAATAATTTGATCTCCATTTATCTCATGTGCTCATAATTTTTTGATCTACAATTGTCATGCACATGTTCACTCCTTATGGGCTACTTATTCAATACATGTGTGTCTCTTAGGGTTCTTATTCAATACATACCTCTATAGTTTATAACAATCATATACACCTTTTTTGGAGCTCTTTTGTATTTCTGTCTGCTTCTACAATGATAAGTTTTCATTGTGTTCTACTTTTCCAAGGAGTTATATCCTTTTGAATCAATAAGTCTACATGGACAGAAGACAATTTAGAGAAAAATGTAAAAATAGTGTTGTTAAAAATTCAAAATTTTCTAAATCTCCCGGATAATGAAAGCAGTTTCACCGTTGGAATCGTCTTGAAAATCTAGCTAACACGTCGAATTTCGTCGGTCGAGACGGTCGAATTTGCGTTTTGAGTGCGAGTGTCGGGTCTTGTAAAGCGGGTTTAAGAGGCAGTGTGATGTGACCGAAAGTCCACTTGTACATGTACTCTTGTGACACATGTTGAAAGTAAGAGATGATAAATGAATGACACACAGTTAAGTGTCGAAAAGTCAAGAAAAGGGACATAGATGAGTTATTAAATTCGTATTTAATGAGCATAAGGACAAAAGATGACGGTGTTCATCTTCCCATAAATGACTTTCGCGTGCGGTGCTGAAAAAGGGAGATCCACGGTGGCTGTTTTTGGTGATTTTAAGGAAAATGGCGCCTTCTCTCTGAGATTGGGCGGATCGGGCCGTCGGTTTCTGAACAAGAAGGAAAGGCTGCATTCCTACAGCGAGCCGAGAGCTACCGTTGAGACGTTGATGTGGAGTTAAGGCAACTCCAGGAGTGGGATCTTTTCTATGCAGTTAATCTTGACTAAGGCTTTGCAAATGATTGGAGTGTTAAGGCTTGTTTAGTGGTAAATTGATTCTCAAAGCTTTGGGCAAGTGGAAAATTCTAATTGTGTGTGAACGGTAACCAAGTTCCACTGTTGTGATATGTTTGAATATTTTGTGTGAATTTTTATGATGTTAAGTGATTCAAAATGAATTGTATGTGTTTATTAATTAACGTGTATTAATTTTGGTGTATTATTGGTAAATTTACATATGATTTATGTGATTAATTATGTTAATATATATGCATGTGAATATATTAGCATAAATGTGTTCAGGATTAGCATCATGCATTCCATATCTACTTGAGGCAACCTAAGAATATTAAGTGTGAATGCATGACATGAGAGAAGGAAATGAGACAAAAGCGAAAAGTTTGTGAAAGGAATTTCGAGGAAGATTTTGGAAGAATGGGTTTAGGAGGCGGTCCAGCCAATTCGGCTTGAATAGGGGCGTAACTGATTCGAAGTTCTCAACCAATTCGACTTCAGTAGTCAAATATTTTCACCGAGAAATTGGTGTTGAGTTTCCGAGAACAAAACTTTGTTTAGAAAGCGGATATTTCATCGCATTAGGTTTGAACATATGTGAGGAAATTCGATGAGGACTCGAGACGTGGGTTGGTCATGTAGTTTGACCCGGTAGGTTCATGAGGTGCTTGAATGTGATTGTTTATCATGCATGTGCACTTAAGTGAGGAGTAACCCATGTAGGAAATTATCTCTCTTGCGGGCTTTGCTCGCACGTCGAGGATCACCATTAAATTACGAGGAGGGAGCGATAGAAGGCGACACTCGTGTAGAGGCGGATTTGAGAAGAAAGCGACCTTGTGGCTTTGATGTTGTCATGTATGTATTAAAATTCTAAGGTTTTAATATGTTGAATTAAGAAATGTAAAAACTCTTGAACCATGTAATATATTTGGTTGGGACATATTTTTGTGATGTGATGTGAGGCTCAGAAATTATTATTATTTTACTCGTATATGGACCCACCTGTGTGGTCATTGTAAGCTTGTTGAGACCGGGTTTGTACCTTGGGTGGAAGCTCGTCTGAAGAGACTCTGCAGATTTGTGAGTGGTGTGGGTTACCCGACATTCCACGAAATGTGTGAGTTGCGGAGTTGTCAGCGGGGCGCCCCGGTTTGGGGGGCGTCTACAAAGTCCACCACCATGCTCGAGCATATATTAGATTTGTTTGTTTGATATTCTAGAGGGACATCAATTTGTGCTAGAACATTTGTATTTGAGATAGTTGACTTTACTATTTCCTTTATATCAATTAATACACATGATAATTGGTTTACAAGGTTTTGCAAATGAATGATCATTTAAACTTCTAATTCACATTTATTTGTATAAAAATCAAGATAAGTCTTGATGCGTATAAGGATCAAGGAGTTTCATATTTGCTCAAAAAATGCCACTAAGGTAATGTGTGAAAATGGTTCTCTGCCCTCTACTTCCTCTTCATCTGGGAAAAGGAACAAGAAGAATATATATTATTTTATCATGAGAGTCCTTTTCCTGCCAGAATTTGCTTTCTCATGAAAGCACGAGGGTTAAGGTTCTTGTGTTGTAACAACATAATACGATTCTCATTATCGTAACATTTCATGGCTTAAGGGAAGAAAGTCTTGTTAGTGAAACTTTGTGAACAACAAACAGCCTCATGGCTCAGCCTTGAGCATATCAAAGGTCACCATAAAGGTTTATATTTTTATCATTTTCTCACCTTTTTTTTTTTGTCAAAAGTTTTAGGAACCAAACACCTTAGCCTGGTGTATACAATAATAAAATGTGACGAATTAAACTACCACTAAAATTATCCTTAAAGTTATGATTTCTTGGTTCATATTTTTATGAGTGGCACAAGTGATGAGCTTTACAAATTAAATCTCGACATATAGTTAAGGGTGACGATGATAAATTTTGGTGACAATAAATCTGATCTTTGTAATATAAAATCAAATCAAATTGTTAGAGCACAACCAATAACATAATTCAAATAATAGATATGTAATTAAAGAATTTGGCATATAATGAAGTACAGTGAGTTATAATTAAATCCAAGTCTTACAAAATAAAATCATATTATTCCAGCACATGCAACCAATAATATTTTATTTAAATAATAGTTAAGAAATAAATAGGTGAAGTTCCTATTGAACAAGGATGGTTTGATTGGTATTGATCGTACACGTCTTTTCAATACTTAAATTAGTGGAAAAGATCATGAGGAACAACTTAGTAACAAGTTGGCAAGTTTAGAAGTTCATACCTAATTAAATATGTCATTTGATAGCTTTATATAGATTCATCGCTATAGTCCTGAATCCATGGTACATTTAATGTAATAATGATTACAATAGTTTAGAAATCAAATGTTTGTAACTAGTCATCATTATTGAAGCTAATGCATGACAAATGAGAATTTTACAGCGCTGTCAATTTTGATAGTGCTAATTGAAATATTTTTTAAGTACTTTCTTTTGTAAATATAGATTTTGATTTATGATCAAAATTAAATAATTTTCTTCTAGCTTTTGACAATATATAATAAAATCAACATAAATATAAAAAAACCAAAAATTTAAATAACTTTGAGATTATAGAATTACCTTTAAAGCAACTTGTGTTTTTATACGATTCGTGTTATTAACGTTTTGTAAAAAGAGTGATTAGAATGTAAAAATAAAAGTGAAGAAATATATGATTGTCTATAAATACGGTAATAGGAGACAATTAACAGCAGAGGGAGAAAATGTGTAGAATTTCTTTCATTGTCTATGCCTTAAGAATGAAGGAAGCCTCTTTATAGGATTCCCAAATGGCATGATTCATGAACTTCATGTAGTAAAGTTCATGAATAAATCTTCATAAATTCGGTTCATGAATCATAAATTAGGTTCATGAATGAATCTTTATAAATAAGGTTCGTGAACTTTATGAATGAAATTGACGAAGAGTCTTCATTCTTTTTCATAACACCACGTGAATTGAATGTGTCACTCACATTTACAAAATAATAATAATAATAATATTATTGTGTGTGTGTTATTATTAATCTGTTATAACATAATTTCTACTCAAGATATATTTATAAATTTTTTTCCAAATATATTTTAAGAGTGATCATCTATCAAATATTTTTCTAGAAAAAAACTTCAAATGATTTTCCAACATTGATTTTTTAAAATTTTAAAAATATTTTCTAAAATTAATCAAATGTCATGAGTATATAAAAAAAATATTAACTGAGCTACCAAACTCATGGCTGCGGTCCAATCCATGGACCTTAACCTCAATATAATATAATTGAAGAACATACCAAGTTTTTTTTTTTTTCCTTTTACTTTTATTCACTTTGCATTACATGTTTATATTACTTTAATTTTAGATTTAAACATAAAATATCATCATCATACATTCCTTTACCACTTAAGTCGGATCTCAGAACTCGTGTTTAATCATGTGCTGAAAATTAGATATGCTAAAATCTTAAGTTAATCCAATGTAATGGTTATTAATAATTTTAAATTGAGTTATCAACAAAATTAAATTGAACTTTTTTGAGAGAGCATTATAGTGTTATAAATATTGGATTTTGAATGACCATAATGATTCAGTGGTTACAATGATATTTATTGTATAATGTTTAGTGGTTACAATGTCATTCATTGTGTAGCGACTTTTGACTTTCAGCTATTAATGTATCATTTATGTAAGGCTTTTGGCCTTCTCATAAACATAAATAGGCTTATCAGCTTGTCGAAATAGAGATCGTAATTCCTACGAATTCTCTCTTTGTGCCTTCATATTTTCTCTGCAATTAACTTTTGATTCTGATACGTTATGACACGACTCTTGCTCTGAAAAGTAACGTTATTTTTATTTTATTTTGTGAAAAAATCGTTTCAATTTATCCTCATATAGTGTTTACCAAAAATGTAAAATTTCATCTCTCGGTTTTAGTACCATGGCATTTTACGGTAAAAACTATTTATCTTGGATCCTAGATGCTGAGATAAATTTAGAGGAGAAAGAAGCTCATAAATCTTGGAGAAACCAGCTAAAGAGAAGGAAATCAAGGTCCACACTCGGGACCCAGGTGCAAACACTAATTTTCCTTAGACACCATCTCATGAGGATCTTGAAATTGGTATTTAAACATAAAAGATCCTCTTATTTTATGGGCCCAGATTGAAGAAGAGATTTGACCACCAAAAATTTGTGATTTTACGGCTCGCTATGGTAGATGCACTGAGGTTGCAAGACTTTTCATGATTAAGCGAATATAACTACGCTTTATTTAAAATAGCTCTCGGTTGAAGCTGCGGAGAAAATATCACGAGAAGAAGACATGCTTGAAAACGTTTAGAACGTTTCACGCCTCGAATGTGCTCCTGCAGCAGCAATATCGAGAGCGTAGATTTACAAAATATTCTCAATTAATATCTAATATCTTCTAGTAAACGAACAAAATAATGAGCTATTGATAGAAAATCATCGATCCGTCCCACTTTGGATCTGAAGCATTCCAGAAAGTGATGTGCAATATCATCCCAAAATTATGGGGCGTGGACGGGGCGTGGTGTGGTCAGTCGAGGCGAGAATTTCCACGACAATATAACAATTCTTCTTCTTATCAGAAAAGAAAAGCTCCGTTTCACCACCAGAAGTGGAATAATAATGAGCTTAGACAAGAAAATGGAAAATTACAAAGAAAAAATCCAAGGCTCCCTCAAGACACACACATGTTATAGATGTGGTATGGAAGGACTTGGTTTCATTGCACGTAAATGCGACCAAACATCTAGTAGATCTATATCAAGCATCATTAAAGGAAAATGGAAAGAAAATAGAAATGAATTTCACAGACAGTAATGGAATGGACCTATCATATTTTGATAATGATTTCTTTATAGGTCCAAGTGAGAATTTCGATTATTTAATAGATGATGTAAATGACAATGTTAAATAAGTATATGCATACTTTTATTTTGGGGTGTATCTTATACTTGATGTAATATTTTGGTGTGTTTAAAATGTATTTTGTATTTTCTCCCTAAATATAAGTGTTCTTGAATTTCAAGATGAATGAAGGTGATCATATGTGCAGTTGCATTCACACATACAATACTTGGCAGAGAAAAAATATATTCTCAAACTATCTTCAGTAGCACAGTGTTAGTACAATATCTGGTACATCAAGAATTTAATTGAAGGCTCGGGAAGAGCAAACATAATTACTGGAATGGAACCAGATTTCATATAAATGATGCATTATGTTAGCGTCAGAAAGAAATTTCTATTTGAGTTTTAAAGATATCCCATGAAATGGATATCATATCGAAACTATAGATAGAAGGTTAATAAAGAATCATTTATCTCTTACCTCTATAATTTGGAAAAAGATTGTTGTAGAAAGCTCTTAGCATTCTCCTCACAGGTTATATCATCAAGCCACTGGAGTCTATTGAATCAAATGTTGTCGTGAACAGACTGGCCAAAGTTTTAATCTTTGGCATGAAAAGCGAGACTTAGTCATCCTGGATCTTCAATGATCAGTGATCATGAGCCATCAAATGGGCGTCATTCAAAAAGACGAGAAAGATTCTTTTGCACTTGATGAACTTTCTTGTGAAACTTGTTCACGGGAGTAAGTTAATTATTAAAATATCTAATAAAATCTCATGTCTGGGTTCATAGATCATGCAAGAAGAATACGCAGGGGATATATGTGGACTATTCATCCACCGTATGGACCTTTCGTTATTTTATGGTCTAATAGTGCCTCCCACTAGATGGTCACATGTGTGTCTTCTTTCTACCTTGATATTTGCCTTTGCCAGGCTCCATACCAAATAATTGGATAAAACACATTTTTAGGACTATCCAATTAAGACCATTAGACTTGATAATCTTTGGTGAATTTACATCCCAAACTTAATAATTTTTGTATGTCAATTGGGATAAATGTTGAACGATACATTTGCTCATGTTCATTATTTTAAATGGTTCAAGATCGTGGTTAATGTTAATTAATAGGTTAGACCATTATTGATGAAAAGCAATTACCGAAGGCATCTACATGGGGCATGCTATTATGCATCTTTGCAAGTCTAATAAATTGAACCAACATCTTACCATAAGTACTCCGCCGCGGCTTGCCATTTTAACCAAATCTTCTCATTTGCGAATTTTGGTTGTTTGATCTATGTACCAATTACTTTACACAACGCACCAGATGGAATTTTTGGCCGTAGAGTGGGATTTATGTAGGTTTTGATTCGTCGTCTATCATAAAATATTTGGAACCCATAACAAATGTTTTAGGCCACGATTTCTTTATTTACATCATTTAATGAAAACGGTGTTCCCAGGTGGGGAGAAAATCGATCCCGGAAGGGGCGACATGAGATCGCTTGGAATGCATCTACAGTCTCTCATCTTGATCAGCGTGCTAATCAATGTGAGCTGAGTTCAAATGATCATTCATTTACAAAATCACAAATCAATTACCAGATGCATTTGTTGATACAAAGAAAGTGACAAAGTCACATATCCCCGCTGCAAATGTTCCAGCACGGGTTGATATCACTGAAGGACAAAAAGCATTTGAGTCTAAAACACGCTCGAAGCGTGGGAGACCCATTGGGTAAAAGACATAACTCTGAGACGGAGAACAAATGGAAAGCAGAAATGACCACGAAGGTCAAATATTGAAAACCAAATCCACTGAAAAGATACAAAATATTAATATTTAGGAAGGTAGAATTTTGAAAATAATGAGATCTAAATAAGTTATGTGCACAAAAGTGAAAAATTGGATCGAAATAATTTTATTGTGGATAATATTTTTGCTTTCTAAGTAGCCTTAGACATCATACAAAATGATGATGATCGAGCCACAAAATGCACGAATGAATGTAGACAAAGTGAGATTGGCCTAAATGGAGAAAGGCAATGCGAGGCGGAATTACATTCATTGATAAAGCGAGGATGTTTTTGGACTGTGGTCAAACACGCAAATATAAAACTGTTGGGAACAAGTAATGGGTATTTGTACGAAAGCGCAATGAAATGTGTGATACCATGAGTATAAGGCCGGATTAGTAACAAGGTTTCTCACAAAGACACGGCGTGACTATGAAACACCTTCATATTATGGAGCCTTGATCACATTTTAAGCTTTTGATAAGTTTACTTGATGTCGGAAGAACTTGATGTCACGTCTCATGGATATTTAATCCTTTGCATATTTATATGGATCCATAGATAGTGATATACACATGAAAATTTTTGGAAAAGGATTTAAATGCACAGAAGCGGTTAGTACAAAACCTACGTAGCATGTTATCGAATTAAGCTACAAGATCTTTGTATGGATTAAGCAATCCAGGACATGTGGTCTGATCGCCTTAGTGAATATTTACTAAAAGAAGGTATGTGAATAACCTACGTGTGTGTTTCATTAAGAAATCGAAACGGTTGCAATTATTCTTTGTTTATGCTGATGATTTAAATCTTGTTGGAACTCCTGAAGAGTTCACAAAAGCAGCAGAATATTTAAAGAAAGAATTTGAAATGAAAGATCTTGGAAAAACAAAATTTTGCATCGGCCTGCAGATCGAGCATTTTCCAAATGGAGTGTTGGTTCATCAATCAACATATATTAAGAAGATCTTGAAGCGTTTTAATATGGATAAAAGCACATCCATTTAAAGCTCACCTATAGTTGTTAGATAAGCGATGTGAAAAATGACCCATTTAATCCTTGTGAAAGGTGAAATTCTTGGTCACGAAGTACCATATCTTAGTGCCATTGGTGTGCATACTGTATCTTGCTAATTGTACAAGACCGGATATTGCTTTTGTTGAATTTGTGGCAGTGCGGTTAGCTCCAACGAAGACGCATTGGAAGGTATCGACACTTATATTGCATTATCTCGTGAACTACGAGATATGAAGCCATTCTATTCAAATAAGTCGAGAAGAAAAACTACTCGGATATGCGGATGCGAGGATATCTTTGAGATCCGCATAAAGCTAGATACTGGCTTGGTATGTTTTTTAACTACAATGGAGGCTTTGCTATCTCATGGAATGCATGGCTTGAACAATGGTGGCTACATCTTCGATCATTGATGTCACATTCACGAAGAATTTAGTCGTGAATGCGTAGCTTTCAGAATAGTAGTGCTCCATATTAAAGAATCATGTAGATATCCTCTGTCAGACAAGCCAACAATATTATTTGAAGACAATCTTTGCATGCATTGCACAAATCAGAGGTTACATCAAAGGAGATAGAACGAGCACATTTCACCAAAATTTTTCTATACACATGAGCTTGAAGAATGGTGAAATTGATGTCGGTAAATCGATCAAGTGATGTCTAGCGGTCTGACCGCCAAGGCATTCTGAAACGGCGTTCAAAGAATTAATTTACAAGGTTGGAATCACGAGAAACAAGAGGATGTCAGCATGAGGAGCATGACAGGAAAATTGAATTATCTTGCCTCTTTTATAAGTCGGGTTTACCATCCCACTTTGGGTTTTCTTGTAAGGTTTTTAACGAGGCGATCCATAATAAAGTTTATTCTTAATGTTGCGCTAATGGTCATTCAAGGGAGTGTTATAAATATTGGATTTGAATAGTAATAATGACTCGATTAGTTCTGATAATAGATTCATTGTGTATAATGGCTAAGTGGATTCTGATATCGTTCATTGTGTGAAGCTTTTGACTTTCTACGCTATTAATGTATCATTTATGTAAAGACACTTGGCGCCTGTTTATAAGCCTATAAATAGGCTTAATCAACATGAAATAGAGATCATCAAAATTCTGAATTCTCTGCTGTCTTGTATTTATACTCTAATTCTTTTGATTTACAACATATAGAACTTAAAAAAAATTAAATATTTAATAATTTTAAGTATTAAGTTGTTTATTTATTTCTAATATTTTATTTGAATTAAACATTACAATTTTTAAAAAAAATCTATATATTATCTCCAGGATTCATATTTTTCTATTCATTCAATAAAAGAAAAAACCACCAGGAAAGAAAAAAAACAGTTAGAAAAATTATTTTCTTATTTTTAGTTATTAGAAATTATAAGAAATTTTTTATTAATGAGTTAAAATAAATAAAATCAAATTTTAAATGGAAAAATAAAAATCATTTATTAATTTTATTTTTATATTTTATTTTCTTTAATTATATATTACTTTTATATTTTCATTTCTTTAATTTTTCTTTTATATTCACTTGAGGATCAAACATAGTTCTAACCCAATATGTTAACAAATAGTATGTCTATTATACCTAGCTCAAATGATAAAATGTACCATTAAATAAGTCAAAGGTTAAGGAGGGCTATATATATATAACCTTCAAATTCCATAAATGAGTTTTATCTTCATCAATTTAAAAATATTTTAAGTAAATACATTTTATTATAATTCAAGTAAATAAGTCCTAAAATAGTTATTCATATAGTATTAATTAAATTTTACAAAATGGGGAAATTATGCTATGATTTATCAATATGATTCTATTTAAAAAAGTTTATAAGGAATGAGAAAATAAAGACAAGTGCTTATTTAAAAATAATTTATATTAGGTGTTTTATTTTAAGAAAGATTAAAGATAATCATATTAGGTGTTTTATTTGAAAAGACAGTTCTTGTTTCAAAATGTCATTTTTTGACTATAGATCAGAAAACCTAAAAATAAATAAATAAATAAATATTTTTTAATGTTAGAAAACTCGAAACAATATGATTTTTTAACCCTTCTTCAATTTGCCCTGCATTTCTATTTCTGATATTTATTCTTCAATTTGTCTAGATTTTTCTCATATTTGCTCAAGACATTTGGGGGTAGATTTTTTTTAAAAATCTTTATTTTAATATATGGGTTCTGGATTTTGTTTCAATTGTTGAAAATTTGGAGTCATGAAAGTTTGTTGTTAATGATATTGAACAAAAAAAAAATTGTATGAGTTTCTTGCGTTAAAGTATCATATTCTACTTTGGGTTTTTCAAATTCTAAATTATCATTAAAATCTAAGAGAATTATTTAGTCTCCGCTTTGTCTACGAAAATTTTTAACTCTATCCAAAATTTAATATGAAAATTTTCAATGTATTCTAATCTTTAAGCCATTTTCAGAAAATATGTTTCAGACTTGAATTTGGTTGAAAATAAAGAATAAGAAAACTGCTTTGTAAAACCATTTTCGAAACGGTTAATGAAAACAACGAAATGCTGCTTAAAATATGCGCTACTATTCACAATCTCGTTTTTGTGAGCCTAATGAGAAGAAAATCGGGCTTTAAGACGAGCGAAGAAAAGCAAGAAAATAGCCATAATCCCGTGCTTTCGCTTTTATCCCAATCGATAAAATCCAGTGTTTTCGATTTAATTCGAAAACAAGGAAAACAACACATAACTGTTTTCGATTCATATATAAAATGTTGAAAATAGTGAATTCATTTTTTTTGTTTTCAAAATTTGTTTTTGTCTGATTCTCGTAACTAAACGTGTTTTCCTTGTTTTCGAAAAGTTTGAATAGAGAAAATAGAAAATTTTCTACCTACTAAACAGGGCCTTAGGTTTTTGATGAATTCTTGTTCACTATTTATACTAGAATACTTATAAGTTAAAGGATTTGTGTGTTTTGTTTTATATTGTAATTTCCATAATTAATAAAAAAAAAAAAAACAGAAACAAAATTGGAGTAGGATCTAATCCTTAACAAATCTTATTTTAAAAAAAAAAATCTGTTTCTTTTAATTTTTTGTTTTCTAACTTCCTGCCAAAAAAATCTCTCCCTACAAATAAAATACCTAATACAAATTATTTTTAAATGAGTTAACTTGCTCGCTTTCATTCCTCATAAACTTTTTTTTAAAAAAGAATGAGATTATAAACCATACTAAAAAATTAATTTATATTTTAAAATTTAAACCATTGAAAAGTTCTATGAAATCGTCAAGGATAAATAAATTCTTTTTCATTCTTTAATTAATAATGATTTTATATTTCAGATATATAAATTATTTTTCAAGAAAAAATAATTTTATTAATTCAAATTAGCATATAATGCATAAATAGAAATAGATTCCATAGAAGATGAAACATAAACACACATTCATTAAGAATCAAAGATAATGAATTTCACTATAACATCTATAACTTCAGTTATACAACATACTGACGACAATTAATTTTATTTGGTCTTTGATCAAATATGTTTTACCTATTAAAATCATCCATATACAAATAAACGCATCTAAATGACGATACAATCATACGCCACAACAAGACACGACGAAATCAGCAGAAGTCCTCAAATGAAAACCTATAACTATGAGGAATAACTATTTTATTGAGAAAATACCGAAAAAAGGGGGTTTATATGATTTGTCAAGAATAAAGCAAAAAACTACTCCTTAAGAAAAGAGGCTAATAAACAAAAAATTGACAAAAAAATAAGGCTAACAAATAAAAAAATTGAGAAATATATTATATAAATTCTCTTCTATTCTTCTAATCTTGTGAAGAAATTAGAATAAAATCTTGTTAGTGACATTAATAATAAAATAAGATATTTTTTAAAAATTTAAAAGATAAAAATATTAAAAAGGAAAATATTAACTTTTACTTCCCTAACAAAATAGTGCTTGTTTTTTTTTTTCTTTTAGTATTACTTCTATTCTTTCTTTTTTTGTTTTTATAAGAATTCAAACATGAGATCTCTGGTATATACCCCTTTCTCATTCCACATATTTCATTATAGTATTTTATTTTTATATAGATTCGGGTTTGAGACCTCTCATACTCCCTCCTAACTCACTCTTTTACCGCCTGACGAAGGGCCCAAAAATAATGCTCAATAAGATTTTTTTTTTTTTCCTTTTCTTTTTTAAATGTTCTTTGGGTTTGAATTGTATTTGATTTTTTTAATATGGACCTTGACCCATGAAAGATCAAATGGTAAAGACAAATTATTGCGACAAAGACAAACCCTTTTTAATTTATGATAGCCACAGGATGACTTAGCAAACAACTTTAATTATAACATGCATCTTATCAACTCCGCTCTATATATACACTTTGCATTTCTTCAATTCCATGACCAAAAGAGATTTTCCGGGGAATGGACTTCTATGCACCTCATCTGGTAGAAGACTCCAGGAGTCCTCCAAGCCTTCAGCGACGGCTCCGTCCGCCGCTCCGCCACCTTCCCTTCCACATTCTCCACGATGACCAGCCGCCGTCGTCTGAAAGACTGTCTTTCCACAACCACCATAACCCCACCTCCGATCTCCTGCCGGCGGTCTCCCGCCGAACCTCCCGATTCTCTACTCTTCACGGGAGGCGGCTTCTGCGTCGGCTCTCGCACGTGGCCTAACTGCCATAACTGCTGCCTCCGGCTGGCGTCCGGGCTCGGCGCTGTCGTGGTTGCACCCGACTTCCGGCTGGCTCCGGAGCACCGGCTGCCGGCGGCGGTGGAGGATGCTGCGAGCTCGCTGAAATGGCTGCAGGCTCAAGCTCTATCCGAGGATTGTGAAGAGTGGCTGAGTGAAGGGGTTGACTTTGGGCGGGTCTTTGTAATGGGAGACTCGTCGGGAGGGAATATGGCGCACCAAGTGGCGCTTCAGATGGCGGCGGGTTGGCTGGAAGTGGAGCCGGTTCGGGTACGAGGTTTTGTGTTGATGGCGCCCTTTTTTGGGGGGACAGTGAGAACCAAATCAGAGGAGGGTCCGAGTGAAACTTTCTTGAATTTGGAAACACTCCTGACAGGTACGTACTGGAGTATATATCTATATATATTGAGGATTAATTACAAATATGGAACACCTCAACTTTTCAATTTTTTTTATTTTCATTTTCATGTTTTTTTTCAGTCAAGGGTTTGAACTCTTAATGTTGTTTAATCAAGTGTTTCTTGACCAGTTTATTTATTTAGATGCCACATCCATTGTTTTTAAATTTCTTTCTTTAGCGCTTTTAAAGAAAATTTTTTAATATAAAAAAGTTTCTAAAGACTAAATCAGCAAAGTTGGATTCTGACATTCCACATCACATATAAAATTTCATATTTTTTTTAAGAATTTTTTCTTTTTTTTTATCTCAATTTCTGTTTTTTTCTCTTACAACGACATAGTAAAACCTCTTATGGAAAAATGATAATATTACCCTTTCACATGACTAAAGGCCGTTTAAGTAATTTTATTATTTTTATACGATATGAAATGACATTTAATTTTTGTTGATTTAGTATCCTAATAAGTTTTGATTCATTGGGAAGAATAGAACAAAAATTAAGAGTTCAAATGCTGGATTGAATAAAATAAAAGTTGAGATACCAATATAAAAAAAATCAAAAGTTTGAGATCTCATTTATATACTATCCTTTGTATAAATTATAAAAGAAAAATCTAAAATGATTAAAATTTATTAAAGATTTATATATTGTAAAATTAATAATTCTCTATAGAAAAATATGTTAAGTAAACTTCGCCAATAAAATTAGCCTCTTCCTGTTATGTTTTAACATTTAACATTGAGGTCATTGTTTCAACGATAAAACTTCTGATTTTTTCTATGTATACTCTAGACCTTTATATTTTTAGAAGAAAAGAAAGTCAAGGGAGAGGATGTTCTATTCTCTTTCTCAATCTACTTGGGCGCCCCAACCCAAGTCCAACATAACTTAATCTAGTAGATTAAAATAATTGATTGATTTTAATCAACTTTTTTTCTATCTATTTTTCTTTGTATTTTCTCACAGATTTCATGAAATTGAACATTGTATGAAGGAAAATTATTCTTGGGGTTCACCCAGGCCATTCGTAATTTCATCAATATTTTTAATGAGTACAAAGAAAATCAACAATCATTAGTGGTAAACAAGTTCAGTAAACCTATTAATGAAAAGGTCAAATTTGATATTTAAAATGGATTTGACTTATTATTTTTAATATTTTAATAAAGCTTAAGTTATTTTTTTCAAACTCAAACTTCATTTGGTTTTGCACTTGAAATACTATGAATGTAACCAAAACTTGAGGTAATAATTTTATAATATATATAATTAATATTATCTTATATGATAATATTTATTTAATCTTAGTTCTTAAGAAAACATATAATTATTTTTTGAAAGATAAGTAGACTTAATTGTATCTTTTGTTATTGTTTTAAAGTTTAATCTTATTTACTATTTAAATATCAATATAAATACATAAAATAAATTTGAAAAGCATTGTATATGACTTTGGAATTATGCACCTTGTTGAATCTAATTAACTTAAGTATCATCCAATTAACCTGAATCTAATTAGCCAAATTCAACATTAATAAAAATAAATATATAAAGCGACCGCATGTTACATTTGTATTGAATAAATTATAGTCAAGTTATGTTACAGTCGGATTAATTATTTTAATTAATTTGGATTAGACACTATTATATTAAATAAATTATAGTAAACTTATGGTACAATTGGATTAATTATTTTAATTAATTTGGATTAGACTAATCCATCCTATAGTTGAAGCATTGCTCAAGAATCAAAATTTTATTTAGATGAAGAAAAGTATTAGGAGGAATGGACCATCATAGATATAGACCTTTTCTTTTTGAACTGAAGATATAGACCTTTTATTAAAGAGAAGTTTTGAAAATAATACGTGGATGGATGCCCCAATTCCAAGTAAACATGTCTACCTTGAATTAGTCATTCATTCATAGTCTTCCACCCTTTGAGAGATTCGTGTCGGTCCAAGATATACTTGATGTGGACTTATCCAATTCTTTTTATAATTTTGTCTAAGATACTCATGGGGCATATGTCCTACTATTATTAGTGTTTTTTTTAAAGCTAATCAATGTAGTAAATTATTTACTAAAACTCAAACCCCTCTCCTTTTCATGTTCTGCCTTAATTTCAAATTCTTAAATTTTCTTTATAGTATGATTTGATGGATAAGAATGAGATAGTATCATATTTGATTAATGGAGCTACTATTCTTAGTTAGTGGCTCCATTAATCAAATATGATACTATCTCATCCTTAGTGACGGAGCTAGGATTCAATTTCAATGGGGGCAAAATTAAGTAAGATAAGTTTTACAAGATTCAATGGGAGCAAAGTATAGTACTTGAGCTTGAATCCCCTTAAATACAATGTGAAAAACAAATTCAAAAAAATTGAGTCGGGGCAAGTGCCCCCACTGAGCATGAAGTGGATCCGCCTCTGCTCATCCTTATCAATCAAATCATGCTATAAGAATGTGAACTTAAGAGTTAGGGCTATTTTGTTACCGTTTTTTAAAACTGTTTTTTTTTTTTGGAAAAAGAAAAAAGAAAAAAAAAACTACAGAGAACATGTTTGAGTTTTTTATTGTTCTAAAAACACAAAGAACATAGAAAACATTAAATTAAGAAACAAGAATAGTTTTCAAATAATACTAAGGCTTATTTGGTTCCAGTTTTTGAAAACTGTCATTGAGAACAATTTTTGAAAATACAAAGAGCACCGTTTTGGTGGTCTTTGAATTGTTCTCTTGATTTAGGGTATATTTGGTTATTGTTTTTGAAAATTGTTCTTAAGAACAATTTTTGAAAACACAAAGAACACCAATTTTGGGTCTATTTGATTTCTATTTTTAAAAATTGTTTTATATCCTAAAAAACAAAGAGAATACATTTGGTTCCTAATTTTTTACTGTTTAGAAAAACTGTTATTAAGAACTGTTTTCAAAAATGTGAATCAAATAAACCCTTAGATTTTCTTATTATTTTTTAGAATGTGTTGGCTTCGGGAAAGTACTAAGGAAAAAATGTTAAGGAAAATGATTTTCTTATATTTAATCATCTAAAAAATTTCAAAGAAAATCGAATATAAATGAAATTATTTATAAATTTATATATTTAAAATTATTTAATCTTTATATTAATAACTCAAAATAATTCGAATGAGTTTGAAGTAGCAAACAAAAGTAATATGTTGGATGTAATTCTTTCTTTTTTTTTCTTTTACTCTTCATCTCTATTTTCTTTCCCTTGTATTTTCTCTATTATTTTTAAAGAGCCAAATGTAGCCTTAAGGAAAATGGAGAAAAAAATGAAAAGAAAAGTAAAAGAAAATAAAAATATATCTAAAATCAATAAATTATTTTATATATTATTTTAAACTTATTTTATTTATTTTAACCCTTGACATAATAATATTAAATAGTTATAAATATATCTTATTTCCAAGTTTCTATATGGAAAACCAAATATAAGAGAGTAATTCTGTTTTAGTACTTTTCTTTTCTGAACACTATATTAACAATTAAAAAAATATACTTTTTAATCAAGTCAAGACCTGTTTTATTTCTTTAAAAAAAAAAAAAAATCATGTAATCCATATTTAAAAAAATCACTAAATCAACTATCAGACTGGTTCGGATCGGGCCAAATTTTAAAAGATTACATACGATTAAAGAAGAAAGCTAAATCTAAATAATGAAAAGCTGCAGATTTTGGAGGCTATCAATACCAGAAGGTGGTACAGCAGATCATCCATTGGCTAACCCATTTGGGCCTACTAGTCCAAGTCTGGAACCACTGAAGCTCAGTCCAATCTTGGTGGTGGTTGGTGGTAATGAGCTGCTGAAAGACAGGGTAGAGCAGTATGCCAAGAGGTTGAAAGAGATGGGAAAAGAAATAGAGTATGTGGAATTTAAGGAAGAGGAACATGGTTTCTTCCTCAATGACCCATATTCTGAAGTAGCTAATGAACTTTTGCTTGTAATCAATCATTTTATCACTCAAAAATCCTACTAGGGTTTCTTTTTATGTGAGTGAGAAGTGATGAGCTTCAATGGTTTTATTTCCTTTTTTAAGCTTAATAAATTATGGATCGTCCTAATGCAGCATGTATCGTTTCTCATATTGAAAGAATGTAATAAGTTTAGAAATAGATTTTATTTTAAGCTTATAAGTACAAAGAATAGTAGAGTATGTACAAGTAATGGTAACATAATAAAAGTAAGCTTTTAGGTAATTATTTAAGGGAAAAGCATATATCAAGTTACCAATTTAAAAATAATTGTACATGTTGTAGCACCCCTTCTCGGTCCAACTCGGTCCAACTCGATTGACGGGTCCGAACCGGATCCGGGATGCTCGTTTAATTCTTTCTTTTTTATTTACTTTTTTTTTTTTTCAAAAGTGTTGTGACCCGAATCCCCTGCTCGACTCGAATGGCGGATCCAAACCGGAGCCCAGTTTACTCCGACCGTTTTCATTTATCTTATCAAAAACATTTTACTTATGTCATTTCATTTTAGAGTTTTTAATTATGCGGAAGCATTTCAAATGGTAGGCCCATAAACATTTACTTTTATATAATGCGTTTACAAAATGGCGTATTATGCCTTTACAAAATGATATACAAAACAATAGTTTAGAGATTAACTCTTTTGTTCACTAAATGTCACACGTTCAAAAGAACAGGCGTATATGACGGGTATATACTATACGTCGGGGAATTTCATGACTCACACTTTTGATCTTGCCTTTCTTCCTGGTTACTCGAAACCCGCGCATGTGATAAAAACTAGACGCTTAAACATTTTCATGCTTAGTGGTTCTATACCTGCTCTATTCTCAAATTCAATAATATAAGACATGCTTTTATATTAAACTATACTTTACTTCATTCATGATCAATGTAAAACAATACTATGCTTATTCATTTTCACATACTATCACTTACTTCGCTTCATTGATCATTTATAAATCCTGGAGTTTTTCATAGCAACAAATCATTCGAACAATTCAATCCATGAGATTCAAAACATACTCTAAAGATGTGTTTAGTTTACAAAATCTCATTTTCTACCATCAAAGTTTCTTGTTTCACTTTGTCTATACAATTTACATTCATGACGGATTCCATCTTATGAATCCCGCCCTTGTCATTCGGTATTACATTTAACAATTTCGGTCTCCCATCATGACAGATGTCGATTGGTGCACCCAGCCATGTGGTCATTTAAAAATGTCATACGCCATCATGACGGATGCCGATTAATGCATCCCGCCAAATGGGACATTTTAACAATGCCATACACCATCATGACGGATGCCGATTGGTGCATCCCGCCATGTAGGACATTGCACAATTTCGGTTTGCCTTCATGACGGATGCCGATTTGTGCATCCCACCATATTGAGGTAAGATTCGGTATATCGATTCAATTCAAGATGTCAAATTCAATAATTCATTTACAATTCAATTAATCCTCACATACGGTGGTATCGGGCGTTTCAAATATCACATTTTCAAATCCATATGCACTTTCGTAACATCATTTCAAAGATATACTCGTTCCATGTAATCATTTCAGATTTATTTGGTAAACTACCAAAATACTTGAAATCCGAATATAATTACGGTGAACAAAGAACTAACAATACTTGAATCGGAATAGAGGTCCGAAGAACTAACCGAAGCTGTCGACTCTTGTTTCCTTCCCTTCGATCTCGGTTCTAGGTTAGGTAATCCTCACCCGTCCTTAGTCAATAACAATTATGCCACCCTTAGTGGATAAACAATTATTATACATTTTTTAGTGAATGACAATTTATCTTCGTTAACGGTTTTGGGTTAAGACACTAAGTTTGCCCAAAAGGCAGACTTCGTAAGCGACAGTCACGTATATTTTCATTTAGTTTTATTCTTATTTGAACCCCCATTAATCATTTATTAGGGT
Organism: Tetrastigma voinierianum; assembly: GCA_016808115.1. Lineage (NCBI taxonomy): Eukaryota > Viridiplantae > Streptophyta > Magnoliopsida > Vitales > Vitaceae > Tetrastigma > Tetrastigma voinierianum. The sequence goes on from JAEQBH010000921.1 coordinate 43,913, forward strand.
CCTTAAACTATCGGTGTACGAATAAGAGGTGTTTGGAACAGAAATCCCAAAATTGCTCGCTGTGAACAGTAACTACACCTAACACTGCTACGCTGCGGCGTAGGCCTTAGCCGTGGCGTAGCTTTGCTACGCCTCGGCGTACTTGAGGGGTGCCATTTTGGCACCTCGGCCTCGCCGCGGTGAGGGCATCCCATGCCTTGGCGTAGGTCTACGCCGTGGGCGCAGGTTCCTGCGTTGCGTAGAATGATAATGCCAGTTTTTCTAGTTTTTGCACTTTTGCGATTCTCTCCAAAATCACCCCGAAATCCCAAAACAAAATATGGGAATCACTCCCAATAACATCCTAATCTCATCCTAAACCAACCATGAGCAAAACCCATGGATGGATTAAGGTTTTTCTAACCCAAACATCATCAAAGAAATTCTAGGGTTTGGTTCTTACCTCGAAATCTCTTGAAACTCTTTGCCCTAGCTTCCTTCTTCCTCCTTGATCACTTGGAAACCCGAAATGGGGATGATCTCCCACCAAAACCTTGATTTCTCCTCAACCTTAGCTCTTCTTTCTCTCTCTTGTCTCCAAAAACGATTTTGCCTAAAGTGAGCCCTTCTTAGACCACATTTGGTCTTAATTCTCATTTCCTTCATTAAGCCTTGTTTAGCTTGCTCATTAAATTCAAATTTTCATTTTTCTCACTTAAAGCTTACTAGTCTCTTTATTTGCACACTCACTTATCATTTATTTCACATTAGCATTTAAGCTTATCATTTGACCCTTAGGTCCTCATTTTACAAATTTTCATTTTTGCCCTTTTTACACTTGGGTTATTTACGAGTTCAATCAATTTCTCATTTTAACATATAATATTTAATCATATGCTCACATATTCAATTCACATTTCACAATTTATCATTTTTTTGGGAAAAACCCAAGTTTGGCTCAATTCATACCCGGAATATATAATAAAATTATTATAAAAATTATAGGGTATTTTTGGGGTGTTATACATGCATTATCAAGAATTGGATTTACATGGTTTAGGCTACCCCATAAAAAATAATTTTTGATTATGCAATAAAAGTACACAAGTAAAAATAAAACCCAAAAATACCCATCATTAATCTAGTTAGAATTAAAAAAAGAAAAAGAAATTATGGTAGTACATTGAGTAATAAATGTACTAGCATAATTAGTCAATATTTTATTATAACTTGCAAATATACTTCCGAATGGTGAAAATATGTAGATGATTTGACAATGTAGCAGGCAAACTGTACTTCATCCGACCGGTAGTAGATTGAGTAGTTATTGTAGTCTTTTAAGTAGTGAATGTACTACCATAACTAGTTAATGTGCTACTGGAGGGTAGAAATATTTAGACTAGGTATGGTAGTACATTGACTAGTCATGGTAGTACATTCACTACTCAATTTACTAACATAATTTTTTTTTTTTTTAATGAAAGGTATTTTTGGGTTTTACTTTTTCTTGTGCACTTTTTGTGCAAAATCACAATTATTTTTATGGGAATAACCTAAACCATGTAAATCCAATTCTTGATGATGCATGTACAATTATTTTGAAATAGATAGCCTAATACATACTTTCCCCATTATTTAAAATGTCACATAGGGTGTAGCTTTTGTGCGTTGCTTTTCTATGTGAAAAAGTAATATGCTTTGATGATAAGTGCAAAAACACAAATTAATATTATTTCCATTAAGTGAAAATTTGTCTATGATATTCACATGATGAGTCATGGAGTCATGGACTATGAAGTCACATGGAGAAAAACTAAATATATATATATAGTAATATGTTTTGATGATAAGTGCAAAAACACAAATTAATATTATTTCCATTAAGTGGAAATTTGTCTATGATATTCACATGATGAGTCATGGAGTCATGGACTATGAAGTCATATGGAGAAAAACTATATATATATATTTAATTAAGTACTTTGTTACAATGTATTAAACTGTTTTCACTAGGACTCAAACCTAGGACCTCTCCCCTCCCTGAATGTCCTGTCTTTGTAAACTTTGAAGGTTTTATCAATTAAGTTAGGCATGTGGACAACTAAACATATATCTAAATGAAGAAATATCATTAATTGCCTAAATTATCATTTATTTGAACAAAAAGTTAAACCAATTAGTGAAGAACATTGCCCTCACTCTTAATGTATACGTTTGAGTACGTATTTATCAAAGATGAAAAAATATTGATTGGAATGGAAATATAGACAAAAATTTTGTCAAAAAATAGGGAAAATAGTATAGAAAACCTCTCACTTTCAAGTTTTAATCCTGGACTTTGAAAATAGCACTTTTAATCATAAACTTTCATTTTAATTGCACCCAAACCTAACCTCTATCCAAACCTGTATCCGAACCTAAATCACTATCTAGCTTTGCATCCAAGTTAGATTTCATCTCCCTCATTTGGTTTGCCCTAACAACACCCAAACTTTGGAACCCATAAAAAAAAACTCTAACTTTCTACTTCTCCCAGAAACTCATTTCCTGTCTTCACCAACGTCGAGGGAAGCTGGTTCCTTATACCTAATTCCTTTTTTGAAGGTATATTTCAGTCCCAACTTTTGTTGCTTTAAATAATCAACGAAATGGATTCCTTTCTTTAGCGTTGTAGAGTGTGTTCTTTTGAATGTGCTATTGCTACGCACCCCAATCTATTTTGTAATGCCTTACTGTGATTTTCGATTTTTCTTGAACTGTACTGATCCATTTTTACATGGATGTATCAATCCTTCTTTTTTAATGGATTCCTTTTGACATCTTAGACATAAGACTACTTGAATTTTCATTGATGCATTCTTTCTTCTCCATCTTCTTAGACTCCTATTTGCTAGCTGCATATTTTAGTGTGATATACTAATGTTTCTATGGCAACGTCTTGAAGAAGCCAAATGACATTAATGTGTTCTTTTTGACATGGTAATATTTTGGATTTTATTGACAAGTTATGCATATAAAAATATACTATAATACAGGTAAAGGAGAGCACACAAAAGCAGGTTTGGTGCTTGTAACATTTGTGTAAAATGGGATAACTAATTTTGAGGAAATGAATTTTGAGATGGTGAAAGAATTTGATATCATGTATATATTTTAGGTCATGGAAGGGATTACACTGACATTATTTATTAGGTTGGAATCTTTGATTCTTCGAGGTTTAGAGAAAAAGATAAAGATTTTAAAAAATTAATGGTATAAAGCTATGACAATCACACAATTTATTTGTTGTATGGTTTGTTCAACTCTTAATTATATCATTAGTCCATGGCATGTTTCAATGACACAATTTATTTGTTTTATGGTTTGTTGTTTGTTGTAATAGGTCATTGATGATGGTTGCATTTACAATGAAGTTTCACTATGGTGGGAAGTTTATTGTAAATGGGGGTTCTTGGTCATATGTTGGTGGTCAATTAGGATACATAGACATAAGTGATTTGGACAAGTGGTCATATTTTGAGTTGGAGAAAGAAGTTAAGAAGTTATATCCTAGTTTGAAGAGCATTGCATACTTGAAGCCAAGGATGACTTTTAGTGAAGGCTTAACTTTTTTAACAAATGACAATGACTGTTGGGTTTTGTTAACTTGAGTGAGGGATGGAAGTATTGAATTATATTGTGAATGCATTATAGAGTATGCAACTGACAATATGAATCTTGTGCAAAATATGGAGAATGTAGTTGATAATATTACTGTTGGGTCTGTTGCTAGAGCTAATTCATTAGCTCCTTTAGAGGTTGATAAAGATGCCCAACATTTGAATGCATATGAGTGTTCGTATCATAGCGGTGACTATGATGTCAGTACAAGCAGTAAGGAAGATGAGTTTGAATAAGAACAAAAAGTTAAGAGCAAGAGAAGAAGGAGAGTAGAGGTGGAAAGAAAAGCATGTCATTTGAGGAAGGATAATGAGAGTGAAGATATTGAGAAGGAAGATAATGAGATGAAGCGTAATGAGTGGGAGGGTGAGAGGGAAGCTTATTATACAAATGAAGGGCAAGAGCAAGAGCAAGAAGACATATCTTTCTAATGATTGTGTTTTATTACTTTCATTATATTTGTAATCTATTGAATATTGTTATTTATATATTATTTTTTATGTATGTCAATTAAGAGGGATATGAATGAAGATTGTAATGGTGATAGTGATTGCCTGATGATTGATTACAATGACATTGACGACGCTCGTTGTTTGACACCCTCAAGTAATGATGAAGAAGACATGTTTCATGAAGCGAGAAAGAAGAAAATTAATATCTATAACCCAAGAAGTGATCATGTCATATTGAAGTTTAAGGTTGGATAGAGATTTCAGGATGTTACAAAATGCAAGCTGGATGTTAGGAAGTAGACTATTCATAATGGATGCAACATTTGGTTTAAAAATTGCAACAAAAGACAATTAGAATGTAACATTTAAAGGGATGTGAGTGGAGATTGTACGGTAGTATGTTGCCACATAAGCAAATGTTTGTCATTAAAACTTTGACTGATAAACACGCTTGTTATAAGGTGCAGCATAATTGTCATACATATTATGGTTGTTTATTAATAGCAAGTTTAATGGTTGTTTATTGGTAACATGATTGATAAAACTCATGTAATGTCTTTTCATTTTACTGTTTAGACGGGTTACAACTAAATTCATTGCAAATGAGTTCATGCCCAAATTCAAGAGAAATACATTCTACCTAATTAAAGACATGGAGGCAAACATATTTAAGAATTATGAAGTATTGGCGAGTATTGATAAGTGTTACAGAGCTAGAATGTTATCTCATAACATACTATAAGGCACAATGGAGCAGCATTATGGCAAGGTTATGAGTTATTTGCTTGAACAAAAGATGATTGATCCAAGTAGATGTTTCATACTCCAAACTAATTTGGATGAAGTTACAGATAAGTGTACATTCAAGAGAATGTACATTGGTTATAAAATGCTCAAAAATGAGTTCAAGCAAGGTTGAAGAAATATATTGGCTTAGATGGGACATTCTTGAAAGTAATCACTCGTGGTGCCTTACTCGTTGCAGTTGGCAAGGACTATAACAACATGATGTTTCCTATTACCTAGGCAGTGGTGGAGGGTTAGAATCAACAATAATGTACATGTTCTTTAGAGATATAGTGTGAGGATCTAAACATTTAAGACAGCTTGGGTTGGTATTTCATTTTAGACCATCAGAAGGTATGAATTTTATCCTAAATCATTTGTAATATTTCATGTAATTACAATTAGTTACAAGTAACACTAATATAAACTATTTTACAATGTAGGGATTGATTAATGCAATTAAGGAATTGACCCCTAATGTAGAGCATTGTAATTGTGCTCTGATGAGTATCAATTATACTAACTAAATCCTTATGTTTTGGTTAGTTTTTGTGTTGTTTTGATGAGTTAAATAAGGTTCTAATGTTAGTTTCTTTCATTTTTATGATTAGGGAAATTCCAAAGTCAAATGAACAAACATGGAACAAAATGAAGCATAAAACAGTAGAAAATGGAAGTTCACCAGAGCAAGCACACGTCACGACATGGACAACGTGACAGAAACCATTTATGGTTGTAGTCCACGCCGTGCTGTCAAGACCCGCATGTTGCAACATGATCCTGTCTTTCAGCAACATATCTACTCGCACGTCGCTACGTGATAGCCTTCATGTCACGACATCGCCAATAGGCACAACAAGCTAATTGTTGAGCCCTACTTTGCAACTATAAAAGAGAAGAGAAGACCTAATTTAAATAGGAAAAAAAATAGAGAGAGAAGGATCGAATTTTAGAAGGAGAACACATCAGGAAGCTCTCAAGAACCATTTTGAAGAGGAATTTTACAAGGAGAATAAGAGGATTCATGCCAGTGGAGGATTGAAGACCAAGGATTAGAAGAGGATTTCTCCTTTATCAATATGTTTCTCCAATCTTTGTCTTTTCACCCTTTACAAGCATGATTGATCCTTCAATTTGTAATAGTCACTTTGTAATGTTAGGTTAAACTTGTCTCTAGGGTTGATTTGTGAGCTCTTATACTAAGGGTCTAAGATTTCCTAATTGATGATACTTTGAAACCATTTGTCATGTATGATTTCTGATTTGTTGATGTTTATGGACATTGACTGTTCTATCTTGAATGTTGCTAGTGTTTGAGATAAATTCTATTTCATTTCAATTGTATGTGATAACAATAATTGAATGATAGGATATTTATAGCATAGTATGAGTTTTAGATGAACCGATCGAAGAATAAAGTTCAGATTATCTAGGCATCTTTCATATCGAATGAAAGGTGATTGAAGATATGCCTAAAATGGTTAATTTTGTATAGTATCACCCTTTTGTAGCTTACATGGATCGAACGGAGACCAAGCTACATGAGTGAGAAATTGTGGCCAACAAATGAACATTGAGGCCACATATTCTCACACCATTGACCAACAAATCACAAATCATATATCCAATTGCCTTTGAAATAGGATTTTGAAGCATGAGAATGATCAAATCAACCCTAGAATCCATCTTTCTTGTTTGAGACTTAGTGTTTAACCTAATTCTTACATTGCAGATCCTGATTATCCAAATCTTATTTCTTTGTTTCTTTATTGCCTTTTGTTTTAGATTTTAAAATCAAACCATTGAAATTGTTAGCTTCAATAGTAAGACTCATTAGCTTTGGTACTTGGTCAATTTGACTTACCAATCCTTGTGAGACAATAATCCGAACTCTTGTAGTCCATTATATTACTTGTTAGCCTTTACACTTGCGGATACAATTGCACAAACATATTTAGGCGTAACAAGTTTGTGGCGTTGTTGCCTAAGATTGGCAATGGTTTAATTAACCAATATTGAAAAGATCCCTGAATTTTGCTACTTCAAGCATTTGTTTTATTGGCTTGCTGAAAATTTTCTTTTGTGTTATTCTCGTTGGTTATAGGTACCTATTTTATGCAAAGAATAAAAAAATGTTGATTTGGTACCCATTGATTTGGAAATTGAGAGGATTTTGAGAAATTTGAGAAAGTCACAAGATGAAAAATTAGAAATGGAAGAGGAACATAATAACGGTTATAGTGAAAGTTAAAGTGAACAAAATGAGCCTCATGTCATGCAACATACTTTGGGAGATTATTGTAGGCTAGTGGTTAATGAGAGTTATTTTGGAATCCGTAAACAACCCATTGATTCTAACAAATTTGAATTGAAAGCAAGTCTCATTTCTATGGTGCAACAAAAATAGTTTGGGGGACAGTCTACGGAAAATCCCAATAGGCACATCTCCAACTTTTTAAAGCTATGTGATATAGTAAAGATGAATAGGGTGGATCACAATTTCATAAAGCTAAGATTGTTCCCTTTCTCTTTGCAAGACAAAGAGAAAAATTGGTTTCAAGGGCTACCTTGAGGATTGATTGATACATGGGGAGATATGGTTAAGGCCTTTCTTACCAGGTTCTTCTCGCCTCAAGTAACATCACAACTTAGAGCTGAGATCACTCAATTATACCCAAGGTTGGAAATATCAGTTTCGACGGATCTATCAGTACTTGGATTTTACGGATATATCGAAGATATATCGGTGGATATTTGTACATGATTATCAATATATCATAAATTAACAAAAATACTTTGAAATTCATGGAAATACTTTGTACAAATGTAAAAATGACATTAATCAAATATATAGACCACTTAATGAGCTTTCTGAAACCAAAATAAAGATCGATGTGGCTCCATTGCAACATTTGATGAAGGGATCCCATCTTGGTAAAGAAAATACTCATACCAGGACATGGTATTTTGATAATATTGATTATAGGATCGAACATGTCATGCATAAATGTCTTGACTTGTACCCATAACCTCTCCAAGGATAGGAAATTCGGGGTTCACCCACATGCTCATTTGAAATTCTTGTTGCATTTCATATGGAATGTGGAATGACATTTGTTTAGCATGAGGATAATTTATCATTCAATATTCTTCATCAATGGAAGCCAAAGGATTTAAAGAAGGCTGATGACCATAACTCATTATGTTAGGAGGAAAAATGTTGTCGTCATTGGATGAATCACTGTATTGAGTGTCAATGCTCATGGACTCAAACCTAGCCGAAAATGAATCCTCATCGTGTTATGTCATCCTTCGTTGTCGACCTCTATATGGTTTTCCAATGGCTCCAATACCTGGACCAGCTCTCCTAGGCTCGTGGTCTTCATCTTGTGTAGCATGTGTGAAATCATCTTCACTGGTGAATGGACTCAATGGATATTGACTCTGTTGTCTATCTGCAATATCCCCACCATCATTTCCAGTATCACTACCATCATTGGTCCCCTCTCCTCTTGAGCCATCATAACGATGTAGAAATGCAGACAAAGCTAGGTGCACTACTATGTTCCAGCATACTTGAATCATAAGAGGGTCGACGGGCTTAATTGAGTCTCTCGTGTCTTAATTGAAACTTTCACTATGAACTTCTTCAGATAAAACACGCTCAACATCAACACCTGCTTTTCGAACATGTGCAACAATACGTAGATTAGGATTTCCATCTTCATCATCCAAATGGATAGGTCTAACTCATTTGAATAATTGATTATCCTCTTCTTCACCAAACTCAGCTGAAATGTCGAGTAAATCAAGGTAATTTTTTTCAGCAACTTTGTCGGTCTCTCCTTGCATATCACGTATATTTAGTTTCATGTAATAGTAACAAAAAACTAATTCTTGGAGCCTAAGGTAAGCAAGCCAATTTCTTTGTTTTGTATGTATTAGAGCAAATGTGCTCTAATTTCTCTTACATGCTAAAGAAGATGCAGTTTGGGAAAGAACCTTTAGGGCTAAATTCCTCAATGTGGAAGCATGGTTTCCATACATAAACAACCATTTAGTCGCAATAAAAATAACTAACATTCAAAATCTAATAGTAACATGATAATAGACTTTACTTTTAAAGTTTTAATGAGAAATAACAACGTCGGGAACCATTAAATCTCTTGGCCTTCTTCTTTGCTCTATCAAGATCTTCTTTTCGCATCTTGAAATATTATAAGCTGTGAATTCAAAATGTACTTGTCAAATCAATATAAGTGTAAGTATGACCAAATAAATTGAATCAATTAATTAGAATTGTAGCTTTAGTGAGTGTACCTCATTTCCCAAGAGTACCAAGGCACAATTAGTAGAAGATAATCTTACCATCCACGTTGTAAACTTGACTTAGAGTAGCTCAGGGTCACTACTAACTCCAGGTCTATATTGAAATCTTGGATTCAAATAATATGCTACAAAAGTGATTTAGAATTGGTATGCGATAAAAGGAAGATAATATGCATTAAATGTGATTATGATATCGCTTAGTTACCTGCTGCATGAAGAGGATGTTTGAGGGTTCTATCCCAATGATATACGATGATTGTTTTGACAATCTTTGGCATTGAGTTGATGTAAATTTTCCTTCATTACCCGAATCAACTAATACAATAATGGCATTGTTAAGATAACTTCATAATCAACAATGCAAAGAACTGTATACAGTGCCTCATAGATTGACACTAGCTTATAGACCTTCTCCCAATATGCAAACATGAGTACTTCAACCTCATGTCCAATGGTCGATCGACTAAGCTTATAAGAAGCCCCTTCATCACTTATAAAAATCTTATTCAAATCAGCCCTCTTTTTTAGAAGACTTTCTAGGGTGATCTAATTTGTCGCAAATCTTATTGCCCTCGGACGCACAATATCTCCACCACAAACCTTTTTCATTTTCGTAAGCGACCAACCATGATTGTAGATAAAGTTGGTTATTTTTCATGCATTAGTAATCAATTTCAAAACAGTAGCTCTTTTACCAATGTCTTCAAACATCAAGTCAATGTAGTGTGTTACGCATGGAGTCCAATATAAATTGTACTTCTTCATTATCAACTTACCCTCCTTCACAAATGTTGATCCATTGTTTGTAACAATTTGCACAACATTTGCTTCACCAACTTCTTTGATCACGTCATTCAACAAACCATAAATGTATTTGTTGTCTTTTATCTTGTCGGATACATCAACGGACTTGAGGAGTATTGTGCTTCCTTTCAAATATACCATGAAATTAATAGTGCTCAATTTCGTGGGGTCGGTCCATCCATCACTCATAATTATGCACCCATAGGTCTTCCATCTCTCCCTTTGGATGTTCACATAATCTTCCATGTCTTTATACTCCATATCCAAGTATTTGTTTTTTATTTTGTATGGATATGGTGGCTCTATTCTCATGCCTACAAGTAGAATTAAATGAATTAATTATATGGTTTTCAATTATAATATAAGACAATAATTTTATTAGAAACTGGAAATTGATTTTCACATACCAGCTTGTTGTGTACCAATAATCATGTTCTTGAAGTGGTAAGAGTCTGCTTTGTGAGGCGCAACACTCTCATATATGAAGAACTTACTAATTAGTCAGTCCATCGTTTCTTTGATTGCACCACTTTTGAAAAGATTTTTAATGTTCTTTTGTCTCACTGCCGAAGATTTGTATAATGATGGAGCAAGATGTGGTGATGGATCCGGCTGTCTCACACTTTGAGATCTTTGCATACACCTTGTTGGATTAGTCGGCTGTGATTGTAAAGACTCACCTGTTGCAATATCTCAATCAGAAATTGAAGTGAATTCATTTATTCTATAAAAACTAATTTAAGTTAAAGATTTACCCATTTTTATTTTGCCTTTCGTAAATCCTTCTTCTTGTTGCCGATTCTATTCACTATGTTTTGATGCACAACATGCTGCTTGAAATTCAGCTCTCGTATCAAGAGTCATGTTAGCCGAATACATATATACATCATCATGTTCTTCCTCCTCATCCTCATCCTATTCTTCCTCCTCATCCTCATCCTCATCAATGAGATGTCTATAGCGTCCCCCCATTGTGTCTCGTAGTTCAGCTCAAATTTCTTCTATATCTATTGCTTTCTTCGCTTTTGCTTTATTTTTCTAGTCTAAGAGTTGCCTCATTTCTTATTTCACTTCCGGAGGCACTTTTTTGTATTTGAGTGAGGATCCGAATGTGATAGGTGAAATTTAAAACAAGTGATCCTACTACTCTTTATCACCAAACCATGGTAATTACATATTGTACCATTTTTATTCTTCTCTACATGTGTGCAATATTTTCATGCTAGATCTCGGCCTTCAATATTACTTCCACTATCCATCCTATTAAATTAAACTTAAATAAATTATATTATTATACTATTAAAAATGAATTTATTTTCATATAAAGCTACAAATTTATAATATGCATACACAATACTACCTAACATATAACTTAATTGCAAATATTAACTAACATGAAAAGTTAATTTATTAATATATTATTACTAAATTAAACTAATTTAAACTATTAAAGCTTCATATAAAACTATAAATTTATAATATGCTTCACATTAACTAATATATACTTAATTTAAAATATTAACTAACATGAAAGGTTAATTAATTTATTAATATATTATTACTAAATTAAACTAATCTAAAATATGAAAGTTTATATAAAATAATATATAGTTATTTTAAAAAAGACATCGCTATTATTAAATATATAATCTAATGTAAAACTATATTATTAAATTTATAATACTATATAAAACTATATTATACTATATAAATCTATATTATTATTTAATAATATATATATATATATATTATATTACATTAAACTAATATAAAACTATATTATTAAATATATAATATAATATATTTCTATTTTATTAAATTTATAATCTAATATGAAATTATCAAATAAAACTAATCTATAGTTATTTTAAAGACATTACTATCAAATTTATAATACTATATAAAACTATATTATACTATATAAAACTATAGTATTATTTAATAATATACCATACATGACATTACCTTAAACTAATATAAAACTATATTATTAAATTTATAATCTAATATAAAACTATATTTTAAATAAGACATTACTAATAAGTATATACAACATAAATACAATGATGACAATTAAAAAGTAAATTAACATAAATACATACCTTAATTAACATTGTTGAAACTTGAAACTTGAAACTTGAAACCTTAAACACCAAAATTCCCACTTTTTTTTTTAGAGATATCACAAAGAAAAATAAATTAGTGAAATGAAGATTAGATATAAGTAGAGAGAATTTGTGATCAAATTGAATGATTTTAGAGGTATTTATAGATTTTTTGGAATCAAACTAGCCATTGGATGGTCAAAAAATCTTTGTAATTTAATTCTAGATGTTGGATTTAATTTTGGTCCAAATTTGACTATTAGATTTTTTTTTAAAACCATTAGAATCAATCCATAACCATTGGATCAAGTCAAGATTTCAAATTTGACCATTGGATCACAAATTTGACCGTTGGAGAGCATTCAAAATTCGAGTGAAATTTGGACCATAGGATCAAAGCAAATTCAAACCTGGCCCTTGGATTAGTCAAAATAGTCGTTGGAAAATTTTGAAAACATGCAATCTAGGTCGTTAGATCATCTGCAGGAAGATCTTAATCATTGGATTTGTAAGTCAAACAGTCAACTATGCAATAAAATATCGCCGATATTTTATTGAAAATTGTCCTTCACGCTCGCTTGTTCCGTAGACTCGACATTTCCCTGATATATTGGTTATCGACCGATATATTATCGATATTACTGACATCTTCCCAAAATTCTGATTTTCGATGGCCGATATCGATTCGAACCTCATCGATATCCGATATATCCGAAATTTTAAACCTTGATTATACCAAGGAGAGCAAGAAACTCTTTATGATGCTTGGGACTAGTTTAAGGAATTGTTAAGAAGATGTTACCAACATGGATATGAGCTTTGGTTCCAATGCCAAACTTTCTATAATGGACTTAATTATGCAACAAGAAGTATTGTAAATGCAATTTGTGGAGGGGTCAATTACAAGTAAGACTACTAAGCAAGCTTATCAACTTTTTGAAGAGCTAGCCAAAAATAATCATCAAGCTCCTTCAGAGTGATCCTTTGGTAAGAGACAGACTAGAATTTTGGAAGTGGATAAAACGTCTGTCATAGAAGCTAAATTAGATGCTCTCATGAACAAGTTGGATCAACAACCAAAAAAAGAGCCTATTATGGGAGAGATGGCCTACATGCAAGCTTAAGACCCCCATGTGAAAGGGGAGTTATAGGTAATTCATTGTGATAGAGAAGGTTTGAAGACTTGTCACCTTGGATAAAAGGTTAAATTGGAGGTTTTTCAGTAGCATCAATGTATTCAATCTTCATGGCATCTAAAAGAGCCAAGACAACCACAAAGAGAGCTCCAGCAACAACAGTTGAGAAGTATGATAACTCCAAGTTTGTGAATCTAGAAGCCTCAAGAAGATACACCTATTTTCTAAAAATAGAAAATCCATCAAAGAAAAAGGTTTTGAGCACCTGAATGATTTCTTCCTCAAGGACATTGCAAATAAGGGGTGGGAGGAGTTGTGTAAACCTCCCAAACCAATTGTGCTTGTAGTTGTGTGAGAATTCTACTCTAATTTGAAGGAGCAAGTACTTAAAAAGGTATTTGTGAGAGGTCAATGGGTGACATTTGATTGTGACACCATCAATACTTTCTACAATCTACAAATGGTGAATGATGAGACAAATCAAAGGCTTCACGAAGAACCTGATTATAATGTCATCATCAAATGTCTAACTAATGACCAAGTTAAATGGAAAATCAACTCCAAATGAGAGGTTGTGAAATTTAAGGCATCGGTTTTATCTTATGTGCCTAAAGTGTGGCAACACTTCAGCACCTTTAAGATTCTCCCTAGTAGCAATGTGTGTGATGTGACTAAAGAGAGAGCCATCCTCAATTATGCTATTCTTCAAGATATAAAGTTTGATGTGGGAAAGATAATTGAGAAGACCATATGGGACAATAGAGAGGGGAGGATGAACCTTGAGTACCAATTCCACATCTACCAATTGTGTAAACAAACTGGGGTAGAAGTCACTACTCAACTTGTTGCATCCAATCAAGGCAATAGTGATGAAGAAGAAAGAAAGAAACTCAGAGCAACAAGTCCAAGGGCATCCAGACTCTAGAAATGAGTCTATTGATGAATAAGAATAAGAGAATGAGCTTGAACATGAGTTCAAGTGTGAGCCCTCCACTGTAGATCTTGACTCCACTCTTACACAAGGTGGACACATTCTGCCTCGAACAACAAGCGTGGCAAAGAAGTGCTAATCAACAATTTGAGGACCTCAAAGCATATAACAACACCATTATGGCATAACAAGACACCATAACCTAGAAATTATCTCAGCTTCTAGCTCAGCGGGGTATTGGTGCTCCTTTACTAATGGTTGGTGGGCCCTACTTTGTCACATTTTTAGAGCCACAGCAAGACCATAGAGATGATCAATGTTGATCATCCTAAGAGAAGTCCTCTTTATTCTTTATTTCTTGTTATTTCATTGAGGACAATGCAATATTTGAGTTTGGGAGGGGAATTTGACTTATGCATATTGTGTTGATCTAGCTTTTGAGCCTCTAAGTAGTTGTTGAGTGTTTTCTTGTATGGTTTCTTTTGCTTTATTTTTTTTGGTTTGTTTATTTTTGTTAGTGTTAATGCATGTTTTTCTTTCTTTCTTTGGTGTGTTTTGAGTATTTTGAGTTGAGTTGGTGCCATGCTAGCTATTTTGAGGTTGGTGATTGGAGTGAATTATGCATACATTACAAGACAATTTCTATGTGTTTTTATAGCTCAATTTGCATGATTCACATTCATATTCACTGATATTGCACTAACCCCTATACCATGGTATTTCATAGAACATGGCGAAATCGGAATAAAAAAGGAAACTAACAATAGAAGGAAGGAACCAAAGCAGAAAATGTGGCAAAGAAGTGCAGTAGATCGTCTCGGGTACGCAGCAGCGAGGAGATCTTCGCTGTGGTGTAGCGCTTCGCAGTAGCGAAGGGGGTCTACGCCGCAAAGAACCAGAAAGCAAGATGATAGATCTTCTCGGGTACGCCGCGGCAAAGCCTCCTTCGCCGCGGTGTAGAGGGATCTCCCATTCCAAAACGGGAGCTCGAAAAATCTGATTTTCTAGGCCATTGATGGGCCCGAGTTCCTATGTATAAAAAGACAGCGATTTTGAGGCAAAAGGGGAAGCGGAGACAAATTGAAGGAAAGAGAGACGGATAGAGAGAGATTGGTGAAGACAAAGTCCGGGAGATCGCGAAGACGACTTTTTTCGTATTTCTTCCTCTAATTCGTGTGGTACCGGAAATCTTTTAGTTTGTAATGAAAATCACTATGAACTAACTTTTCTCCTTAGGGTTTTGTCAACCCTAACCGCACCATTATGGATTAATACTTTAATTGGTTTTTTTAATATCTATATGAATTTCTATGGTTGTTTTACTCCTGAATTTAATCACATGCTATTATTTGGCCAGGTGCTGGCATGCTAATGAGTCTGATATGATATCGAGAAGATGACTCATAGGGACATGGATAAAACAACACTTGGTCAATTAGGGAATAGAGAGATCTCGCATCCCAAGTGTAGCACTAGGGTTTACACATTCATGCATCTCGGAGTCGAGGGGTCGAAGCAGAGATGCAATACACCACTAAGCGAGATGAGCGGTTATGTCGAGAGAATAACTTAGGCACGATAAACCAGCTAACATAAATCACTATGAATATTAAATAAATGCACTATTTAGGTGAAATCCATTAGGTCACGTGGCGAAGTGGCTCCCCAAGTTTTCTCATCATTACCTTAAACGAGAAACTTTAAGATTAGGTCTTTTCTTAAATTAGTTGATTTATTCATGAGTCGCTACAAGGCGGATCCAAATATTGTCGAGTGCTTAGTTCGATTACTTAGCACGCTTCTCGCCGATGGGAGCGATATGACTCAGCCAGCACACTCGTGAACTCGTAGCGTATACTTGGCACACGGGCCGCATTTTTACCAGCTTTTGTGCTCACTAATGGCGAGTCAAGTTTTTGGCGTGGTGCCGGGAGAAGTTTAGTGTTAATATTGTGACTATGCCGCCGTTGACACTTTGGATCTATTTTAATTTATTTTATTTAGTTTTTTTTTCATATTATTATTATTCTTCGTTTTAGGCATTGTGCCTTATTTCATATGTGTTGTTACTTGAGTCTGCGCACCATGCGGAGTGATTGCGGGAAAGCATTAGTGTGCATGCAAAGACAAGATGATAGAATTGCTTCCGTTCGATCTTGAACCAAAACGGACATTACATTGATCACGCAGAGAAGCACGTGCAACCCAAGTTGAAATCATGCAAAATCAAGAGGATGAAGGGCAATTCCAAGGAAGGAATGAACCACAGGTGGAGAAAAATGGACAGAATTATAGAGATCAGGCCACCCGATCTTTTGTACAGCTTGATAATCCGCACATGCTACTTGAGGAGTTCGCCTTACCACCTATAGTTGTTCAGTCAGCTATACGAAGACCACCCGTTCAATGAGCAACTTGACCCCGAGGAAAATAACTCTGCAAATGCTCCACAACATACAATTTCACGGGGTGAGAATCCGAATGCACATCTGACCAGCTTTATCGATGTCTGCGACACATTCAAGTATAATGGGGTGATAGAGGAAGCTCTCAGATTACGTCTATTCCCACTACCACTTAGCGACCGAGCAAAGCATTGGTTGACTAGCCAACCACCTAATTCCATTACCTCATGGAATGACCTAGTGAAGAATTTCTAACCAAAATTTTCCCACCAGAATCATACGGTGGTGCGAAATTAACACATTTAGACAATTGAGGGAGAATGCGTAGGCTTGGAGATTTCATGAATTATTGAGGAGATGTCCACACCACAGGTTGACTAGGTGGATGTAGGTGAACACTTTTTTTAACGGTTTAAGCAATTATTAGACCGATCGATTTCATGCCTCGGCAAGAGGTGCCTGATGAAAAGACTACGGTCGACTTATGAGATATTGGAGGATACAACCACTAATTCTAATCAGTGGCCTCGAGATAGATTATCACCTAGGAAGCCCTTAGTAGGAGCAGACACATAAGTTCTCAGTAATTTGGTAAACCATGTCGCGCAGTTAACTAAACAACTATAGCTACGAAGCCGGCGAAATCTGATGAATGCCATTGAAGAATAATCCACTGGGAGATGAGGAGTCTTGTGGAGGAGACGACATAGTACTATAGATTGTCGATCGGGACGAGATGGCGATGAAACAAGCACAATATGTGAATCGATTAAATTAACAACCCAGCAGGGGACAATATGGAGTATTACATGTCGAGAATAGGTACGAAATCATAATCGGTCGAGTTGGAGAGGTAACGAGAATAATCAAAGCGGCGGAACTATGGTGGAGGAACAGCCGAGAATAGTATGCCACCCACTTGGCTTGAGCAAAGCGTATCGGAGAAGAAAGTGGATTTGGAAGAAGCAGCTCATTTGATGACTTCCGTAGCACATTTATGAATAAGACGAGGCCACATTCGAATCGAGGCTCGCTGGCTTCTGAAAACCAATCCACCCATTTACTTGAGTATTAAGAGGGCTGACTCAAAACACGGAAGTCTGAATGGGCCCGAATGGCCCTGATGTTGACTGAGAAGCAGCAGGGATCATTACCTAGAAACTCAGAGGTGAACCCGAGACGAGAAGGTAATGAACATGTTAAAGCTATCAGATTGAGAAGTGGCAGGGAATTAGCAATACCAGGGCCGCCACCAGTAATAGAAGAGGTAGAAACCGATGAAGTAACTCAAACCAGTTAGGATGATAAGATAGAAAGGGAACAACCCCAAGAGAAACAGTCTGTAGAAGAAGAAACTAAGGCTAAGATCGTAGGCCCAGGCCAGACTTCTTGTCCCAATTACGTACCCTCAGTAGTTGAGGAAGAATAAATTGGATAAGCAATTCACTAAGTTATGGAGTGTTCGAAAGCTGCATATCAACATTCCCTTCGCGATGCATTCGAGCAGTGCCCGATTACGTAAAATTCATGAAGGATATCTTATCGAAGAAAAGAAGATTGTCGGTTCAAGATATTGAACCTCAGCGAGAATGCGATTGCCATCCTACAAAAGGAAGCGCCATAGAAATTTCGAAAGGAGCCGAGCGACTTTACTATCCGCATGCCATCGGGAACTACGTCTTTGGCCCGGGCTTTGTGTGACTTAGGAGCTAAAGTATAAACCTCATCTTTATTATCCATATTGACGGCGGGATTAGGTGAAGCTCGCCTTCTGAGTCACACTCCCGGTTAAGCGGATAGGTCATTGGAAGCACCCGGGGGGGTGATAGAACATCCTCGTAAGGTGAAGCCAGAGTTTATCTTCCGTGATTTCATGCGTTACGGACATGGAAGAAGATAAAGAAATACCCATAATATTGGGTAGACCTTTTCTAGCTACTGGTAGGGCAATGATTGATGTGCAGTGGGGAGAGCTGAAATTGAGAGTACAGAATGACGAGGTTAAGTTTAATGACTTTGAGGCTGTGAGACACCTGGCGGAAGGTAGCATGCTTCATGATAGAGGCAGTGGAGCCACTAGTGTCTAGCCATAGTGGTCTGCGACCACTTTGGATACTAACTGGTACAGGCCCAGATTGGGAGAAAGGGACGAAGTATGTGAGATGGATGGACTCCTTCTAAACTAATAGAAGGAAATACTATGAACCCCTAAGGGAAATTTCTCAAACGTTAGTGCCATCATTCGAACAACCACCCAAGATGGAACAAAAGCCACTACCCAATCATTTGAGATATGCTTATCTTGGGGAAGCCTCTACATTACCAATGATTATTTCCACCTCTCTGACAACAACAGAAGAAAATAAGTTATTGAGAGTACTCAGGGATCACAATGATGCCCTTAGTTGGTCTCTAGCTGATTTAAAGGGGATTCGCCCCTCTATGTGTATGCATCGCATCCTGCTAGAAGATGGTCATAAGCCTTTAGTGGAATCACAACGGAGGTTGAATCCAACCATGGAGGAAGTAGTCCGCAAGGAAGTACTGAAATGGCTAGATGCCCTATTTACCCTATTTCTAATAGTGCATGGGTGAGTCCGGTACAAGTTATGCCTAAAAATGGAGGAACAACAGTGATAAAGACAGAGAATAATATATTTCTCCCTTCCAGAACAGTCATAGGTTAGCGAATTTGCATCGATTATCGGAAATTGAATAAAATTTTACTCGAAAGACTATTTTCCCACTTCTTAATTCTTTGGATCGAATGTTGGATGGTACGAGTGGGGCGCGGTGTGTGTTTCTTGACGGGTATTCGGATCGTCAGTTTTCATAGCCCCAAAGGATCAAGAGAAGACGACATTCACTTGCCCTTATGGTATATTTGCATTTAGGTGAATGCCCTTTGGGCTGTGCAATGCACCAGGCACATTCCAACGTTGTATGATGGCCATATTCTCATATATGGTCGAAAAGACAATTGAGGTGTTCATGGATGACTTTTCAGTGTTGGGAAACTCCTTTGACAATTGTCTGGAAAACCTAAGGTCAGTGCTTGTTAGATGTGAAGAGACCAATCTTATGCTGAATTGGGAAAAATGCCACTTTATGGTACAGGAAGGCATAGTACTTGGGCACCGGATTTCTACAAGAGGAATAGAGGTCGATAAAGCTAAGATTGAGGCAATAGAGCGCCCCACCATCGTCAGTAAAGGGCACCCAGGAGCTTTTTGGGACATGCAAGGTTACATAGGCGGTTCATAAAGTTTCTCTCGGATTATAGAAGCCTTACATCCAGTTGACTAGTTCGAGGACCTGTTTGATTTGATGAGGAGTGTGTTCAAGCTTTTTCAATCCTGAAAGATAAATTGGTATTGGCCCCCATAGTGGTAGCCTCAGATCGGGACCTTCCCTTTGAGCTAATGTGCGATGCCAATGACTATGCGATCGGAGTAGTGCTGGGACAAAAAAGAGACCGGATATTCCAGGTGATTCACTATGTTAGCCGTACTTTGAATGATGCCCGGTGAACTAATACCTGCTTGAAAGAGACTCTTGACCATTGTTTTTACCTTTGATAAATTTATTACTACTTGATCGGCAATAGTGTCGTGCACATGACCACTGACCATTAAGGTACCTAATGACTAAAAGGACCTGGCCCAAGAGACTAATGGTGGATGCTCCTATTGCAAGAATTTGACCTAAAAATCAAGAATAAGAATGGAACATAGAACCTAGTTGCTGACCATCTACATGTGATTGGAAGGGCTTTGAGATGGTACAAGTTAATGGGAATTTCCCGTATAGACGACTTTTTAGAAATTGGAGACCTGAAAGACAGTTCCATGGTTTGGGCTATGTATGAATTACCTAGTGGCCAAGGTTATCCCACCCGATTTGAGCTACCTGCAGAAGAAGAGGTTCTTTGCACACTTAAAGCCTTGATACTTGGGAAGAGCCTATTTTGTCTGAGCATTGTGAGGATCAGTGATGGCGATTGTGTACGGGGGAAGATGAAATGTGTAGTATTCTAACTCACTGCCACACCTTATCATGTGGGGGACACTTTGGAGGCCAGAGGACTACAGCAAAGGTATTACAATCAGGTTTCTACTGGCCTAGTTTGTTCAATGACAGGCATAGGTTTGTATCTACCTATGACAAGTGCCCAGAAGAGCAATTTAGCATTTCAAGCGGGATGAACCACCCGTACGCACAATTACAGAGGTTGAGTTATTTGACTTATGGGATGGACTTCATGGTCATTTCCCTCTTCATTCGGTAACATATATATTCTCAACTGGCGTAGGTACATCTCCCGAATGGATAGAGCGATCTTGACACGCACGAATGATGCGGTGTGGTAGTCGAGTTCTTTGCAGCAGCCCGCATTTTTCACACGGTTCGATACCCCACGAGCATTGATCACGAATGGTGGTACTCACTTCTGCAACAAGCTAGTTGATAAAGTCCTGCAAAAATATGGTGTGCACCATCGAACTTCACTCACGTATCACCCATAGGAAAATGGGCCGAATTTGAGGTGTCAATCACGGAGATTAAGTCCGATGCGGAGAAAGCGATCCCGATAGTTCGGGTGGTCAAGAAGATTGATGATGCACTTTGGGCATACGGGACAACATTCAAAACCTCGTTGGGTATGTCGCCATTCCGACTAGTCTATGGGAAAGCCTATCATTTGCTAGTGGAATTAGAACATAGAGCATACTGAGCAACTAGGCTTTTGAACATGGATAGTAAGGTAGCCGGAGAAAAGCGGATGCTTCAACTAAGTGAATTAGATGAATTCCGAAATGAGGCCTATGAGAATGCTAGGATCTATAAGGCGAAGATGAAAGCTTGGCATAATGACATGTTAATACGAGGAAGAGTTTGGCTAGGAGTCAACAAGTCTTGTTGTTCAATTCAAGGCTAAAACTCTTCCCTAGAAAATTAAAGTCAAAATGGTCGAGCCCATTCATAGTGGTGCAAGTATTCCCTTATGGAAGTGTTGAGATAATGCATCCAAAGAAGGGACAGTTCAAAGTCAATGCCCAAAGACTAAAACTGTATTTTGGAGGAGAATTTCATGTGGGAAGACAGGACACCATCGAGAGCGCAGTGGAGCGGGATAGTAAAAAGTGGGAAGGTCGCAGCTTGATTCGGTTATTTTTATACTTTGAATGTTGTAAGTTCTGGGAAGGTCAGCTAACGGCGTTAAACGCCGACTTCTTGGGAAGGCTGACCCAGTATTGTGAGATCAGCCTCACTTTTGACCTAGCAGTATTTTCGATTTTTGTTTACTTTTCGTTTTAGAATTCCTGCTTTTGTTGGTTTTAATGTGGTTGCAATTTTTTTGTTTCAGAGGAATCTGAAAGGATACCCGGCCTGACCATGTCCACACACACGATACGATGCGCGACGGTGAAGGTCCCTTCACCCGGCTGCGTATCAAACTAATTCTCTGGCCTCACTTTGGTCGCGACGAAAACTTTTATCTGGCCATTTCTTGGCCTTGCCGCTTCTTGTGGTCTGCTTGGCCGGTAAAGGTATCATGTTGCATGGGCCTCCGCCCTTTGCGAAGAGACCTTCATGACGGCGCATATTTCTGAGCACTATAAAACCCGTCGGCTGTTCATTTTTCCCTCAACTCAGTTTTTGGTCATCTTTTTGTCTTTTGCCTTCATCTGGTTTGTGTATTTTGTAGATCTATAGCCGACATCGCCCACCATGGCCCTTAGGAAATCGGTCCAGTGGCAACTGACTCTCGCTCCTGTAAACAACACCTCCACTCCCAGGACGATCCTGTGAGTTCTCTCGGGAGGCTGAGCGAGTCTATCACGAGTCTTTGTTCAACTGGATTCATTTGTTTGAAAGCAGGTTTTCCACCTTGATAGGTTCTTCAACTACCATCTGAGCTAGCGGTTGGCAAACACTGTGCCCCAGATCCGGGTAGCCCAGGTGTGTTGGAATTTCACTCCCGACCCTTGAGGTTAGCACAGCTGGCGTCAGAAGCGAGTGGGTCGATTGTTACCTTCAGGCCATCAGCAGTTACCGCCTGCGGGATGACAACGATTGAATCTAGGGCACACTATTTACGAGACACGGACTATGAGGAAGCAGTGTAGGAGCTCACTTAGGACGAGGGCGGTGGGAGGCGCCATCCATCGTCCGTGAGTTCACACGCTCGGATGTAGTCCCTCAAGCCCATGGCTAAGGTTTGGTACAATTTTCTATGTGTTAAAATTAAGCCTACATTACATGTTAGTACAGTTACGAAGGACAAGACGATCCTCCTGTACGCCATGACCAAGGGTTTCCAGTTCGACATTGGGACAGTCATTGAGCGGGGGTTGATTGAGTCAACCCACGGACCTTCTAGAAGCAACTGATCCACCGCTTCTGATCCACTCAGCTATGCTAGCGGCGGGGGTCGGAGATGTTGGACTCCGAGGAGCGGAGTGCGGCCGCGCCTTAGATCTGGCGCCTAGGGCGGATTCGGGAGCCGGACGAGTCGGATGAGGAGGTGGTGAGGATGCTTTCCGGCTCTGCGCGCGGTCACGGCGACCACGGGGGCTGACCTGGGTGGTCCCCTCGGTTCAACTCAGTCCCTCACAGATCAAATTCATGCGCTTACCACACGGATTGACTCCTATTGAGACGAGTCTCAAGAGGACCAGGTTGCCCTGAGTTAGGACATGGACGCCATCAGAGCGGAGATGGCCACCATTCGGCCCGACCGGGGACGATCACGCGTATTTGTGAGCTCCTCTCTCTTCACACCCCACCACCGCCACCGCCACCACCACCGTAGTGATTCTCTGGGACGTATCTCTTGGCCTTTATTTTTTTTTTCTTTTTGTTAGTGAGGACACTGTTAGTTTTAAGTTTGGGGGTATATGTGTGGGTATATGGGTAGGCTCAAAGTTATTTTGCTTATTTCTAGTTATTTTGCTTATTTTGATTATATTTTTTATTTTTTTTATTCACTTTGTTATCTTTGCATAGTTTAGGTTTTCGACTATGTTAGCTTGTTCTAGTTGTTTTAGTGTGTTTTAGCATATTTAAAGACCGAGCCTTGTCCCTATGTACCAACATATTTGCATTTGCCAACATTATGATATGGTGACTTCCAGATTTAGTTTTAATTGTTCTTAGCTCCAGTTGACCATGATTACAAACAGGGGAGTCGTAGAAATAGCATAAAACCTGTGTTCCAATGAAATAGGGGACCCCAAGGTTGTTTGACAATTGGGACTGCATTGTATAACGTTGAGAATATCCACGTTTGGCCACCCCTTTTAGATCTCAAGAAATCAATTCCCGAAATAGGCTATCATGCACACACACACGTGATCTCTAGGGTATGCTTTGACTCCAGACTCACCATGCAAGAGTTCTACGAACCTTAGGAAGTTAAACACCTAAGTGATGGGACAACTTAGAAAAAGAGGATCGCCTTTATGCCTTAAATATATATATTTAAAAAAAATTTTAAAAAAAGAAAATAATAAGTGGATCATCCAATCGGAATCCTGGGCATAGTCCGAGGGGCTTTTCAAAGCCTAATGCCCTAAGCCAACTGGCCATGAGCCATTGACTTCACTACCTGCTACATGGGACAGAGGATGGATGATCTCCACAGTCTAGGACCTCGAGGTTTGGTTGAGTGTTCGGGGTGAAGTTAGAGGCCCAGATGCCAGTGCCCTTAATCAGGCGGTGAAGTCATAATGGATCCGTTCTGGGAACCCTCACCCAAAACCTCTTGGTACTAGTACTCTTCCAAGTCTTAGAGTTAATCCCTTAGGAGTAGTTGAAGTGAATAAATTGGTGCATTCTCTTCCTTCTGTGTTGACTATTCCAAATAGGTGAGTTAGACTCAAGTTTGGGGGTACCGCAGTCAAACTATACATTGGAGATCACAATTTAACCGCACTTAGACTCCTTAGGAAAAACTATTGAGTACTAAAAATGGGTTTGACCTGCTTGGTCAACCGAGACTAACCCAGTGTAGATTCTTGAAAGTTGAACAACCAAGGTAGTCCGTGGATCTTTTGAACTGGTTCTTGTTAACCCCTTCTTGCTGGTATCATGTACACTAGTCCCATATCGTCAGTGTTAGTTACTCTTTATCCTTGTGTGCCCTAGTTAGAGTATGTTCTTACTTGATCGGAGTGAATCATGCATCATTACAGGACAATTTCTATTTGTTTTTATAGCTCAATTTGCATGATTCACATTCATATTCACTGATATTGCGCTAATCCCCTATACCATGATATTTCATAAAACATGGCGAAATCAGAATAAAAAAGGAAGCTAACAATAGAAGGAAGGAACCAAAGCAGAAAATGTGGTAAAGAAGTGCGACGGATCGTCACCAAGTGCAACGGCGACGAGGAGATCTTCTGATAGTGTGACGCTTCACAACCTGCAGCGAAGAGTGCAGCGACGAACGAAGCCAGATGATATATCTTCGGAGTGCGCGTGGCAAAGCCCTTAGCGAAGTGGCGGATCTCCCGTTCAAGCGGAAGCTCGAAAAATATGATTTTCTAGGCCATTGATGGGCCCGAGTTCCGAGGTATAAAAAGATGGCGATGCTCCCGAGGCAAAGGGAAGTGGAGACGGAGCGAAGGAAGAGGCGGATGAGATCGGTGAGACGGTCACGGGAGATCGTGAAGGCGACTTCTTCGTGGCCTTCTCCCCAATTCTTGTGATCTTTGAAATCTTCGGTTTGTAATGAAAATCACTATGAACTAACTTTTCTCTTTAGGGTTTAATCCCAGCCACTAGCGCGCCATTATGGATTAATACTTTAATTGGTTTTATTTAATATATATATGAATTTCTATGGTTGTTTTACTCCTGAATTTAATCACATGCTATTATTTGGCCAATTATGGCATGCTAATGGTAGGAGTTTGATATCGAGAAAAGATGACTCGTAGGGACATGGGTAAAACAACACTTGGTCAATCAGGGAATAAATATATCCCACATTCCAAGTGTAGCACTAGGGTTTACACATTCATGCATCTCGGAGTCGAGGGGTCGAAGCAGAGATGCAATACACTAGCAAAGAGATGGCGATTATATCCTAGAAGAGAATAGCTTGTGACAGTCCCGACAGCTAACATAAATCATATGAATATTAAATAAATGCACTATTTAGGTGTAACGCCCCGAAATATACCATAGTCGTTTTCGACATGTTTAGGGTATTTTATAGGCATAAATTGAACTTTTCGTAAATTAAATACGAAAAATGAAAATTAAAGCTTGGAAATTGTACAATGCCAAGAATGAAAATTGTAATTTGTAAGGGCCTAAAGACATGAATTGATAAGATTAGAGCCCAAGTGGAAATAACATAAGTTGATTTGCAAAAATAAGGAAGAGTGGAGGACTAAAAGGAAATTAAAGAGACTTAACCCAAAATGGGTTTTATTTGACTTGAACATGGCCTTAACCAAGTGGATTTAAGACCAAATTTGAGTCTCAATTTGGGAGAAAAGCGTGGAGAGAGAAGAAGGGAAGAAGAAGAAGCCAAATTAAGGTATGGAACTATGACTATGAGGATGGATCTTTGGATTTTTGTTTGGAAATCATGAATTTTGTATGAGATCATGTGTATTTGGACCATGGTAGGGATGTCTATGGTTTTCAAACCTAGGGTTTTGATAGGATTTCATCCCAACCATAGATTCTTGAAAGTATGGTTGGTAAAACCCTAAATGGTACAAGAAAAACATGGAATCCTCCCTTTGAGGTTGGATTCATGGTTTAATTTCATGTAATTGAGTTAGGGTTTAGAACAAACCCTAACTAATCTTTATAGTTAGTTTATGGGTTATGACCATTCTGATTTGTTTGGGAGGAATTCATGATGGGTTTTTGGGTAAAGATAAGTATTGAAAGATGATTTGAGTAAAATAGAGATTACAAGATGAATTTGGAGTGGTTTTGATGTGTATATGGAGTATTGAGTTGATTTGGGTATCAACATATGGAAAAATGGAAGAAAAACACATTCTGGGTAAATTTCGAGGGGCGGTACCGGTACCGTAAGTGCTCTGTTTTTCTGTTTTGACCAGTGTTCATATTTAGGCCATAACTTGCTCATTTCTTATCCGATTTGAGTGATTCAAGTTTTGGGTTAAACTAGACTTCAAGGAGAACCAAACATCCTGAAATAGGTACCCTCGAATTCTGACTCTATGTGGCCCAAAAATTCACTCAAAGAGGGGTTATGTACAAGCAAAATTTCTGCTTCAGTTTTGAACATAGAGTAGTCCGGGTTGTTTAGGACATAACTCGAGTTTCGGTGCTCCGATTTGGGTGATTCCAGTTGGAGAAGAATCCTTAGCACCTTAGCTTCAAAGGAATACAAAGAACCAATGTCAAATAAGAAGTTAAGACCCCTGAAAAATGAGTATTCCAAATTGTCCTTCGTTGGCATGAAAATGCCATAACTTGAGTTTGGAAAATTCAATTGGAATGATTCCAATTTCTAAGTAAAGTAGATTCATAGAGGGACAAGAATACATGAATGATGTGTGAATAAATAAGCATCATATTGTACAAGTATATGAAATGCTATATGTAATAGGCATGAAACAAGAAAAGTATAGGAAATGCAATATGTATAGACGTGTTCATAGGCTTATGAATATGATATATGAAACATGAAAGCTTATTTGAAACATGAACATGAACATGAAGGCAATAGAATTCATGAACACATAACGTGGCTAAGAATGCCCTAATTATTCTGTACGAATAAAAATAGATTATATATGATTATTATCACATATAATTGTAGAACTACCCAAGACCAGATATTGAATGACATGGCACCTGTTCGTGAAACGAGGCACGTATAGTGCTGGTACTCTGATTAGTGCGACGACACTCTCGACCGTAGCCCGACACATTGTGCGGTGCTCTCAGTTGTCTTGGTACTCTTTGTTTAGTGCCGATACTCACGATTAGTGCGACGACACTCTGTGGTGTGGCACTCGCGCTGTGCTCACGGCACCTCGGTCTTGTATTGTACCTTGATTAATTGTGTTGTGTCTACTCATTTCTTATGATTGAAGTGCGGGTAGTCAACGGTTATATGATAAGGGCGAATAAGAATAAGAATAAAAAGTGTACATCGTTCTTATCGGAATGTACTACGGGTACCTGCATGTAAGTATAAGTTAATAGTACCTACGGGTACCTGCGTATACGTACGTAGTACCTCTGGTACTTTTGTATAAGTAAAATCTACGTAGTACCTACGGGTGCCAGTATCGGTAATATAAGTATAAGTTCTTGTGTCTGAGTATAAGATCACGAAATACAAGTATGTGCTCACGAGAAATACAAGTATAAGATCGAGTAAGACAAGTATGTGATCCCAGTAATACCAAGTATAAGATGGAAATCTGAGAATAAGTTCCGAATACAAGTATAAGAGGCTTAAATACAAGAATAAGTTCATAATACAAATATAAGATCAAAATACTGACATATGCTACGTAATACAAGTATAAGTCGAGAAATACAAGTATGTGCTCAGAAATGCAAAAGTATAGATCAAGTAAGACAGAGTATATGATCAAGTAATACAAGTATAAGATCCGAAATACAAGAATAAGCTCTGTAATACAAGTATAATATCCGTAAGACAAGGATATGCTCCGTAGTACAAGTATAAGATACTAAGTACAAGTATAAGTTCTGTAATACCTACGGCTACCTTTACTGTAACTCTTAAGAGAGATCTGGATAAGTATTAGTCTGATGGAAGTTCAAGTAGATGTCCTTTGGGAGATCTTAATACATATACGTCTGATACAAGTACAAGTATGTGTCTTTTGAGAGAGTTGAACAAGTAAAGTCGCATCCGTGATTTCGGTCAGGCCGTTGGCAAATCGAGCTAGGTTTCGAGTCTTGAGAGCCATATATTGGGACTCTTTACCTGTTTTTTTTTTTTTTTTTTTTTCCAAATTTGAACTTTTACCTGTGGGTATACAAACAATTTTGTAATAACCAAAAATCATTTACATATCTGAAAGACCTGCCAGATGGTATCCATTAAAATCTATACACATATGCTAAGTCCATTATATACAAATACATATACATGTACATATCTAAATACAAACATCGGAGATCGTGAACTTGATGCTAGTGAAGCACCTATCTACGAGATGGCCCGTCTTCTTTGGTGTGGAATGTCCTCCTCTTTATCTCCTCTTCGGTGCACACACGGATTGAACACCGTCTTGTAGCTTTACGCTTAGTGGGAACATATAGACAGTAACATTAATATGAATACTCACGCCGTCACAATCTTTTTACATTTACTTTTCCTTATGCATATAATGACCTATTCTTATGGCGCTTCAACTCATATCATATTATACATGTAGATTTTATCCTTTTCAGATTCAACTATCATTGTTCGTATTGCT
The DNA here is from genome assembly GCA_016808115.1 of Tetrastigma voinierianum. Taxonomy (NCBI): domain Eukaryota; kingdom Viridiplantae; phylum Streptophyta; class Magnoliopsida; order Vitales; family Vitaceae; genus Tetrastigma; species Tetrastigma voinierianum. The sequence goes on from JAEQBH010000921.1 coordinate 72,967, forward strand.
TCCATGTGTCATGTCTTTTTACAAGTTTCAATTCATATCTTCTACGTATATGATGTCAGATCAATATTAAAACAACATACATATACAATGGCAAATCGGAACATATCAGAGTCATATCAAATACATACGGTCGATTCAAGCGTCTGTCATATTAGACTAAATATCATTATCACGGTACGAAGCCATTAATCAAATCCGCGATTACATTTCATGATCCGGGGACGCCCGTTTAATTCTTTTAGTTATCGTTTTATTAAATTTTCGTTTTCAAAAGTGTCGCGACCCAGTCTAGGCTAGACCAGGTTGCGGATGTTAGAGCGGTTTACTCGAGCATTTTCAATCAAAACATTTTGTTTGGTTTATTAAATTTTGTTTTCAAAAGTGCCGACCAGTCCTCGACTTGACGGTTGGCGGATCAAGGCGGGCGGTTTACTCCGACATTTTCATTATCTTCCCTGAAACATTTTGTTTGTGTTATTCCATTTTAGACTTTTAATTCACAGCGAAAGCACTTCATTTTAGGCAAGCCCATAAACATTTACAAATTCAAAAGACCCATAACATTCATATTTAACAAAATCGTTTACAAGAAATAATGCCTTTTACTATGTCTGTATGTGTAAAGATACTTAAGCAAATGCAATTTTTAATGTCATTTTCACTTTTCGGTTTGTGATTTCACATATAGCTATAAAGTCGACATTCGGGCCAGTTCGAGTTGGTGAATCTGTCTTGTTTGTCGTCGATATGATAATAGTTTCACATTTAATATCACCATCACATATGGCTATAGAGTTAACATTCACGACAGGTCCGGTTGGTGAATCACAGTACATTTACAATCTCATTCGATATGATGTGATTTCGCATTCAATATCACCATCTCATATGGCTATAGAAGTCGGCATTCTGACAGATTCATGGGGAATCTGTCTATTTGTCGTCGGTAGCAATGTGATTTTGCATTCAATTATCACCATCTCACATATGGCTATAGAAATTAGGCATTCACGGCGGATTCACTTGGGAATCTGTCTGTTTGTCGATCGATACTTGATGTGATTTTGCATTCAATTATTACCATCTCATATGGTATAGAAGTCGACATTCACGGCCAGTTCGCCGGGAATCGTCACATTTGTCATTGATGCTTGATGTGATTTCGCATTCAATTATTACCGTCTGCATATGGGCACATAGAAGTCGACATTCCACGACATATTCATGGGAATCTGTCGCATTTTGTCGTTCATTAGCGATGTGATTTCGCGTTAATATCACCATCTCACATATGGCTATAGAAATTAGAGCATTCGCAGCAGTTAAAGCAGGAGTATCTGTCTGTTGTCGTCGATATGATAATGATCTCACTTTAGCAATTCACGGTTGCCATGTGGTCGAGTTGGTGAATCCGTCATGTTGGTCATTCAATAAAATGTGATTTCACATTCAATATTTACGATTACCTTCGGCCAATTTAGTTGGTGAATCGTCGTATCGGTCGTTCAATGATGCATTCAAATCAATTTACTTTTATCACGATAATTTAAGCTTATAGTTTGAAATACATGCACACATGCATATGTGTGACATACATTTCGAATAACAATAATTCAAATCGATACATGCATACACATATGTATATTTCACAAATAAAACTCATAATCGATCATAATCACATTCTGTCTTCATGTCATTTATTACCTTTTTCTAGTTATATATGATAATAATCATATATAACTTAACCACATTATGTGTTCATGACATATTGCCCTTCATATTCGTATTCATGTTTTGATTCGTTTCATTTCCATATCACATTCATGTTTCAGAACGCATTTATACATGTTGCGAATTTCTATATTTTCCTTGTTTCATGCTATTACACATAGCACTTCATATACTTGTAAGTATGATGTCCTGTAAATCCTCATTCATGTATTCTTATTCCTCTATGATCTGCTGCTTAGAAATTGGAATCATTCGATCGGATAATCAAACTAAAGTTATGGCATTTTCATGCCAAACTAGTCAATTTACCGATATTACACTTGGGACAGTTTGTAATACTCATTTTCCTGTGTCTTGACTCCATATTTGACACTTGTTCTTTGTACTCCTTTAAATCTAAGGTTATAAGGGTTCTTCTCCAGTGGAATCACCCCAATCGGAGCAGAAACTCGAGTTATGTCATGACAGGACTACTATATGTTCAAAAACAGAACTAGAAATTGGCTTGAACATAGCCCCACTTTGAGTGAATTTCTGGGCCACTTAGAGTCAGAATTTTACTATTCCTATTTCTGGATGTTTGGTTCTCCTTGAAGTCTATTTTAAGTAGCCACTTGAATCACTCAAATCGGATAAGAAATGAGCAAGTTATGGCTAAAATACGAACACTAGTCAAAATAGAGCAGGGTGTATTGCCACACGATTCCACACTGTCTCGTGCGGGGTTCGAGTTACGGAGGGCTGTACATGTACGGAGTTTAAGATAATATAAAGTACAGGTCAGAAAAATGCCCGAGAGATGTGTTTTTATTTTCCATATGTTGACACGAATCAACTTGATACTCCATAAACAAATCGAGACCACTCGAATTCATCTTATAATCTCTTTTCTACTCAAATTATCATTCAATACATATCTTTCATCAAAACCTTTCATGATTTTCTCCCAAAAACAACTCTAATATGGGTCATAACCTATACACATACCAAATACAAGAATTTGTTAGGGTTTGGTTTGTTCTAACCCCGAGCTCCTTTACTTGCAGATTAAACCATGAATCCCGACCTCGAGGAGGATTCCGTATTTCTTGGCTTACATTTGGGGTTTTACCCGCCTTACTCTCAATAATTTTTTTTTGGGTTAGGATGAAATCATCAAACAGAAAAATCAAATGCCAACAAGAAACCCATGTTGGGATGAACTTTTATCAAACCCTAGGTTTGGGGCAAGCTACTAACCATGTAATTGTATGGAAATTCATACAAGAATTCATAGTTCCATACCAAAAATCCAAATTTCCATACCTTTTTGGCCTTGCTTGAACTTCTCTCCTTCATCTTCTTCTTCTCTTCCTTTTCCTCTTCTTCTTCTTCTCCCCTTCTCTTCTCTTCTACGGTTTTTGCTTCCCTAAAATGAGACCAATTTTGGTCTTAAATCCCATTTTTAAGTTAAGGCCATGTTTGGCCAAGTCAAAACCCATTTTTGCTTTTAAGTTTCTCTAATTGCATCTTGGTCCCCCCATTTCTCTCTTATTTCTATTCCAACTTTCTCAAATCTCATAATGGCATATAAACTTCTTGATTTATGCCTTTTATGTCCTCAAGTGGTAAATTACATATTTACCCATTTGCTCTCTTATTAATTTCCGGTTCTATCGTTTTATTTCCGAAAAATTCCATTTAACTTTTAATATATACCTAAGCTCGTTTCTAAACTGCTAGGGTATATTTCGGGAATGTTACAAGTACTTTAGTACTTAGTAAGAGAATAAGTTAAGTAATATCTCTGTAGTACCTCCTACGGGTACCTCAGACAAGTGTAAACTCAAGTAGTATGATATAAGCCCTATAGTACAGACCAAACTTGTAGTACCTAAGGGTACCTCCGTATAAGCATAAGTTACGCGAACTCCTACGGAATCTAAGATAGATATAAGTACTTGTGCGTTATTATGAGTACCTCCGTATAGGTATAAGCTCTGTAACTCTTACGGGAGATCGGAACAAGTATAAGCATGAGATAAGTTTGAGTATGTGGATAAGTACCTACGTATAAGTATATGTATAAGCTCAATACCGCATACGAGGAAATCTATATAAGTATGTGTCCTTCGGGAGATAAGTATAAATATGTGTCCTACGGGAGATAAGTATAAATAATAATATTCTTACGGGATTGGAATAAGAATAAAGTACGCCCATAAGTATAAGTTAAAGGTAAAAGTATAAGATTGCTATAAGTATAAGTTCAGGTACCATATCAGAAGTCTGAACAAGTACAGTTGGTTACAAGGATAATTATGTATGTAAATGTGTTATATGAATTCATAGAGATTACGATATCATTCCTATTATATGTTTATTATGATTCGATTATAAATGCATGTGTACCAGTATAAGTTATAGATATGTTTCCCACTAAGCGTAAAAAACGCCTTGGGTTGCACAATCCTGTAGGTACGGGAAGGCGTTCGGAAACTTCCGGCATCTTTTGTTGGGCGAAGCCTGCTAGTAGGGGTTCACTACATGTAGATTCCATGTTATGATTTGTAAATAAAGAAATACAGGTTTTATATATATGTAAATGGGACTCGATATTATAGATTTTGATGGACACCACTCCAATGGTAGTTTATTTTGTATATGATATTTTGATTACGTTATAAGTTCGCTACGAAAGAAAAAAAAAAGCGGTCAAAGAGTCCATTCTGTGGTCTCGCACCCCGAACTCGGTTCGGATCCGCCAATCGGGTCGGACAGGGAATCGGGGTGTGACATTAGGTGAAATCCATTAGGTGCGGTAGGCGAAGGCAAAACCCTAGGTTTTCTCATCATTACCTTAAACAAAAACTTTAAGATTAGGTCTTTTTCTTAAATTAGTTGATTTATTCATAATTCGCTACAAGACTGGATCCAAATATTGTCCAGGGCACTAGTTCAGTACTTAGCATGCTTCTCTTCGTGGAAACGACACTTGACTCACCACTACACTGCATGAACTCGACGCGTATACTTGCACGCACAAGCCTGCGTTTTTACCAACTTTTACAGCTTACTAATAGCCCGTCAGTTGGATATTGTGCTTCAATTTTTTTTTTTTTTTTGTATTAGGCTAATATTGGAATACTTTGGCATTTGTTTGATTTAGGGCTGGAGTGTATCCCTTAGTTGTGGGAGACTTGGTTTGTAGAGCTCCCTTATATTTCAAGAAACTATTTCGTACAGGAACTTGTCTGTACACACACACGATATCTCATTATACATCTTGGTTTTGGCCTCTCTTAAATTGAACTTGCCTTGAGGGACTTTAACTTTGAGAGTGATGGGACACCTTCAAAAAGAGGGCCAATGAGCTCCACCCTTGCAAAAACAAAAGAAAAAGAATAGAAAAAAAAAAGATTAAATAAAGTGGTTCAACCCAATCGGAATCCTAGGCATAGTCTGAGGGGCCTTTCAAAGCCTAGTTCCCTAAGAAAACTGGCTTAGAGTCGTTGACTTCACTGGCTATTACATGGTACAGAAGATAGGTCGTCTCTCAACTAGGTGCTTCAATGTTTAGTTGAGTGTTCGAGGTCAAATTCTAAGGGAACTGAATGTCTGGTACCCTTAACCAACTAGTGGGGAGTGGCCAATGGATCCCCACTACAGGGACAATCCTCTAAAACTCCTTAGTATTGCATTCTACTCTTCAACTTAGTGTTTGAATAAAATGTGCCTTTGCATCTTGTTTTAGTTAACTTTCTTTCATAAGTGTGAGCTGAGTTTGAGTTTAGGGGTGTTGAAACCGTTGTTTATACTTGAGATCTAAAGCAAAAACTTTTCACCAAGTTCCTTTAGGAAAGGTCTATTGAAGGTTTAGGGGCTAACTTACCTTGATCACCTTGCTAATTGATGCCTCATCCTTTAAAGATCATAAATGTTTTCGAATCTCATCTTGACTAACATGTTTATCTCGAACTTTATTAATGTGTTCTCTTAACTTGCTACTAGCATCATGTCCAACTCATATATCTATAATGTTTTATTTATTAATTATGTGTCTTTCCTTTACTTGAGGACAAGCAAGGAAGTGAGTTTAGGGTGTGATAAGTATCCATTATACTCATTAAATCCTAATTTTTTGGTTAGTTTTTGTGTTGTTTTAATGAGTTAAATAAGGTTCTAATGTTAGTTTCTTTCATTTTTATGAATAGGGAAATTTCTGAGTCAAAAGAGCTAATATGGAACAAAATGAAGCAGAAAGCAGTCAAAAATGGAAGTTTAACAGAGCAGGCCCACGTTGCAACATGGAGACTTCACGTAGTGATGTGATAGAAACCATTTTTTAGGCTGCAGTCCACGTCGTGACTTGGCCATGTCTTTCAGCAGCAAATCTACCCACATGTCGCAACGTGATAACTTTCACCTCACGACATCGTCGATAGGCCTAGCCCATTTCAAGCTAATTGTTGAGCACTACTTTGCAGCTATAAAAGATAAGAGAGGCCCTAATTTAAAAAGGAAAAAAAAAATCGGTGAAAGAGAAGGATCGAATTTAAGAGGGAGAACACAGCAAGAGGCTCTCAAGAACAATTTTAAAGAGGAATTTTACAAGGAGAATAAGAGGATTCATGCAAGTGGAAGATTAAAGACCAAGGATTAGAAGAGGAATTTGTATTTATTAATTTGTTTCTCTAATCTCTGTCTTTTTACCCTTTACAAGCATGATGAATTCTTCAATTTGTAATATTCACTATGTAATGTTAGGCTAAACTTGTCTCTAGGTTGATTTGTGGGCCCTTATGCTAAGATTTCATAATTGATGATATTTTGAAACCATTTATGATGTATGATTTCTAATTTGTTAATGTTTATGGATATTTACTGTTTTATCTTGAATGTGGCTAGGGTTTGAGATAAATTCTCTCATTTCAATTGTATGTGATAACATTAATTGAATGATAGGACATCCATAGCATAGTATGTGTTTTAGATGAACCGAATGGAGAATAAAGTTCATATTGTCTAGGCATCTTTCTTATCGATTGAAAGGTGATCGAAGATATGCCTAAAAGAGTTAATTTGGTATAGTATCACTTATGTAGCTTACATGGACCGAATGAAAACTAAGCTATGGGAGTGAGAAATTGTGGCCAACAAATGAACATTGAGGCCATATATTCTCACACCCTTAACCAACAAATCGCAAATCATATATCCAATTGCCTTTGAAATAGGATTTTGAAGCATAAGAAGGATCAAATCGACCCTAGGAACTATCTCTTTTATTTGAAATCTTGGTGTTTGACCTAATTCTTACTTTGCAGCTCCCGATTATCCAATACTCTTATCTCTTTGTTTCCTCATTGATTCTTGTTTTAGGTTTTAGAATCAAATCATTGAAAGCTTTGATACTTGGTTAATTTGACTTAACAATCCTTATGGGACAATAATTTGGACTCTTGTAGTCCACTATATTACTTGTTGGCTTGCGGATAAAATTACATAAACATATTTAGGCGTAACATGCTTGACACATATAGGCAAACTGGATAAATAAAGGATTTAGAGGGGAAAGGTTCAAGGTAGTGTTTTGGGATGTTGTCAAGTGTCCAAATGCAAATCAATTGAAAGGAAAAATGGAATTAATTAAGAAGTAGTCAATTGAAGCATATGGAGACTTGATGAGCAAAGTCATTCTGTAGAGCATATATACAGACTTGGTGCAAGTCTAACATGATTGACAACAACATCAATGAGACTTTTCATGGTTATATTAGGAAAGGAAAGGAGAAGTTGTTGCTTGAAATGTTAGATTACATCAGGGAACATTTAATGAAGAGGATGGAAAAAGCAGTTTCGCTTAATGAAAAAAAAAAGTGAAAGATAAAATATGTTCAATGATAAGGAAAAAGTTAGAAAGTCTTCGAAAGAACATAAGGCACTGCATGGTGAAGCTTACTGTGAAGGAGAAATTTCAAGTGACCATGTCCAGTGAACAATTCACAATGGACTTGGTGGCACATGCATGTAGCGGTAGATGGTGGAGTTTGACTAGTAATACTACTTTTATTTGTTATTTTATTATGTTTGACAATCTGTCTAAAAGTAACAAGTGAAATTCCATTTGTGACAAGTATTCCTTGTGTCCACGCCTATGCAGTACTTCATTATATGAAGAGGGATTCGGTTGATTATGTTGATGAGTTTTTTTTTTTTTTTTTTTTTTTGAAAACTTCATAAACACACATGACAGGTTTGAGGTGCCACCAAACAATGGACTGGATATGTGGATTAAGGGTGTTAGTGCATTAGTGCTACTTCCACCTTCTAGGGTACAACCAAATAAACCCAAGAAATTAAGAAAAAAAGATGTTGATGAAGCACATCACATCCCCGAAACAGAGACCACCAAGTTAAAAAAATTAGGTGTGCAAGTGATGTGTCAACTTTACAAAGGAGTTGGACATAACATCATGACTTGCAAAGAGAAGAATAACCCCAACTTCATCAAGCCAGTTAAAATTCCAATAAGAAAAATTATATTTTAAAGTGTATTACTCATGTTATTTACATGTTTATTAACATTGTTTAACCATGTATATTCTTTTAATAGGAAAAAAAAGGACGACCAAGAAAGGTAGGCCCAAATGGAGTTGAATTGGCTCAAGCCAATACTAGAAGGGGACGGCCAAGGAAGGTTGTCCTAAGTGGAAATCCTCTGGTGACACAAGTTGTAGCTCATTGCTCAACATCACAAGAAGAAGTGACTTTTGTGACTAAAGCAAATTTAACAACCCAATAGACACTACAAATAGACCCATTTCTCTCTCAAAAATCTATAATTGAAGATAACCCAATTGAGCCCTGAATTGTAGGAAACAATTGTGAAACGTATTTTTACACATTAGACAAGACTGATGATTAGGTATGACATATACTCATGACTTTACTATGTCATTCCATTATATTGTCTCTCAACCATGAGAGAAAACTAAACTTATGCCTAAGTTAGAAATGACTCTAATGTGTGGTTGAAATCCTAAAGTGATTATATATCATATATTGATGAGGTCACTATTGATGATAACCGATAATAATAGGCATTCTCAATAGAGACTATAATATCTCATGGTGTCTAAATAAATAGTATCTCCTAGGATGATTCTAAGGAGGTGACATCATGTATTCCTTATGTGAAACTTGACATAAGTTATTTATACTCTAAGATAAGAGGATCTATACCCTAAGAATAGAAGTAGTATTGAAAGGTTGACAGCTTTCTCCTTATTACACTATAAGCACCGATTCATGGACCACAAACCTAAGCACATTATCTTTTGTTATCATTTGCATAAGACACCAAAGTACAACTAATTCTTTATGGTAGATATGGAATCAACTTTGGAATGAGATTATGAGGGAGGTAACATTATTCTATGAGTTTTAATGGTTCCCTTTGGATCTCATATGCCTTGTAGATGCGATTTTGAGGGATAGATAAGCTTTTAGTTCACTTAAGTGCATAAGGGTGTTTTGGTAATTATATAACGTTGCATAGGGAATGTGAAACATGATTCCTAGATTGGACTAATTGATTAATTAGATGACCTTATGATCTTATTCAATCAATCAAGACTCAACTTGGGTTAGATTAAGTGACCCAATGTAACGCCCCAAAAATACCCTAGAATTTTTATAATAATTTTATTATATATTCTGGGTATGAATTGAGCCAAACTTGGGTTTTTCCGGGAAAATTGATAAATTGACAAGTTATGAAATGATAAATTTAGTGAACCCGAAAATTTTGGCACTAGAACAAGGATAAAATTTAGATTTCCATAAGGGGTATAAAAATCAAAAAGGGAGTAGAGATGGGCCATAGTAGAAATAAAACAAGTTGAATTGCAAAATTAAAGATATGAAGGACTTAGTTGCAATTTGGAGACTTATGGGAGTATAAAAGGGGGAGATAAGACCAAAATTCATATTTGCTCTCCAATTTGCCCTAGCAAAAACGTGTGAGAGAAAGAGCAAAGCAAGAGGAAGAAGAGGAAGAAGAAGAAGGAGGAGGTCCAAAGATCAAGGTATGTTGTCTTAGAATCAAATATATTTTTTGGATTCCTAGGGCTTTGGAAGGAGAATTGATCCTCCTTTGTCACAAAGGGTTTTTGTGGAAGAGATCACTAGACCCTTGGCGATGAGTGTTGTGGGTAAAACCCCAAATGTACAAGAAAGACATGAATCCTCCCTTTGAGGTTGGATTTACGGTTTAATTGCAAAGTAAAGGGGTTTGGGTTAGAACAAACCCTAACAAATTTGTGTATTAGGTATGTGTATGGGTTATGACCCATATTAGAATTGTTTTGGGAAAATCATGAAAGGTTTTGATGAAAGATATCCATTGAAAGATGATTTGAGGATAATTGAGGTTAAAAGATGAATTTGAAATGATTTTGAAGTGTATATGAAGTATAGATTTGGTTTGGGATGGAAAAGTGCATGAAAAATGGGAGAAATACACATTCTGGGCACTTTTCGGAGACTTGTACCGGTACAATTTGAACTTGTACCGGTACAACTTGTGTTCTGGTAATTTTTGGCCAACTTGTACCGGTACATGTTAGACATGTACCGGTACAACTGTTCCACACTTTCGGTTCGACCGAGTTTTTTCGTATTTTGGCCTGCTTCCTCATTTCTTATCCGATTTGAGTGATTCAAGTGGTTACGTAAAATAGACTTCAAGGAGAACCAAACTTAAAGAGAAGTCATCGTCAAATTATGATCCTAAGTGGCCTAAAAATTCACTCAAAGTGGGGCCATGTGCAAGCCAAATTCTGGTTCCAGCTTTGAACATAGAGTAGTCCGGGTTGTTTCGGACGTAACCCGAGTTCGGTCTCAGGTGGGGTGATTCAGTTGGAATAGAACCCTTAGCACCTTAAGCTTTAAAGAGTACAATGACCTAGAGTCAAACATGAAGTTAAGACCTCCGGAAAAATGAGCAATACAAACAGTCCCAGTGTATTGGTAGAATTTATTAGTTGGCATGAAAATGCCATAACTCTGTTGGATAATCCGTTGGTATGATTCAATTTATGAGTAAAGTAGACTCTTAGAGAATAAGAATGAGACTAAGTCAAAAGCGTCACGGAGTACCTCGCCGCCTCACTTAAAGTTTTAAGCTTTGCCTCGGCGATGTCGTTAGTATGATTGTTGCTAAATCACTAAGAGTGAATAAATTGTATTTGGCTAGGTGTGGTGAAGACGATAACTGACCTAGGATTGACATCGAAAGAAACGAATCGATAATTGAGTGCATTTCTATACTAGTTCTTTATTCTTTGTTTGTTCTATACTTGTTCTTTATTCTAGTTTGTTCTTATTCGTTTTCCTTATTTTCATATTGATACTCTATTTGTAGAAATATTCATATATATTGATTTGAATCATTGTTATTCGAGCTTGTTTGCCAAATACGTATTACATGTATGCGAGTATTTGAGCGTAAGTGAATTCTTGCATAAAGTAGAATTGATTTTAAACGATATGTGAATGACCCGACCTTGTGGGATTCGCATTTGAATTACCGTCGTAAGTGCTATATTTAATACAATGCGAAATCACATTGCTCTTGAATAGCGAGACATGGCGAGTTCTGGCCCGAATACATCGTGAATGTCGACTTCTATAGTCATATGTGAGGCGGTAATGAGCAATCACATTACTCTTGAATTGACAAACGGGACGGGATTCTGGCGAATCGTAGTGGATGTCGAATTCTATAGTCTGTGGGGCGGTAATATTGAATGTGAAACCACATTGCCTCTTGGCGGGTGTGGCTTGATGGGATTCACAGTTTCGAATGCATCGTGGATGTCGAATTCTATAATTATATGTGGAATCACAAACCCGAGCAACTGAAAACGATGGTATTGAAAGTGTATATGTATAAGTATCTTTACATTACAACGATATTGTATAAAGGCATTATTTTTGATAAATGCATGATTTATATGACGAAAATGGAATCTGGTTGTATAGAACCATAGCATGAAAATGCTTAGCGTATTGTTTTTATCAGTAATGCGGAGTCAGAGTGATAGACATCGAAGCAAGACCCAGATCGGGCTCGAGTCATAGAGAGGAAGGAATTGGGTATGCTCCCGAGTCATATGCCGATACTCCATTTCTTTCAAACATTGACATTTTGTAAAGCAGTTTGAACTACGGATCCTTATTTTGTAAAGGCATTTTGTTAGAAATGTAAACATTTTGAATCTTTTGTTAATTGTAAATGTTTATGGGCTTAAGTAAAATGCTTCAGCGAATTTACAAAATCTAAATGAATAAGACAAGCGAATGTTTTGATAAGATAATTGAAAAGTATGAGATGTAGGACTCAGGCTTGGATCAAATACGTCGAGATCGAAGTCGGGGGTCGGGTGACACTTTGAAAACTAAAATTTAATACGCGATAACTAAAGAGATTTGATTAATGACTTTAAAAGAAATAAAGCGGCGTCCACAGGGGTTTCGGTTCGGACTCTGTCGGGTCGGGCCAGGGCTCGAGGTCGCCTGGCTCCCGTATGGGTTGTAATCACTTAACTTAGTTAGAAATATATAAATACCCCTAAATGTGAGGGTTTACACTACTTTGGTCTTCCACCATCCAAGGAGAAGAAAGAGTCCTAACCTCTACCCTCCCAAACTACTGACTATTTGCATGTTAAAAAATGAGGTTGATTCATCAAGGAAGATCATAAGTTTATGAGGCTTCTCATAATATTGATTCGATTATTCAACAGTTGGAACTTAAGATTCAGAAGCATCTAGACCTAAAGGTTAGTGTTTTAACCCTAAAGATCAATCTTTAGAAGGTTGGTATTGTTTCCATTGTGAAAATCTAAGATGCAATGTATAGGCTAAAATATAATAACATATATAGGGTTAAAACACTACCAACCTTGAAAGTATAAGAGAGCAAGTTTTAGGAAAAGCTACCAAATAAAACTAAAATTCCTTGACTCTTGAGTAATATACATTGCAATTAAATTTCTATATGGACATGTTAATTCAATGTTATATACGGCTAAAATTCCATTCTATTGTCTCTTGAAAAAGCTCTTCAAGGCGACTCTTGTCTAAGTTAATCATAAGCCTCTCTCGAGGTCGAATAACATACCGACTAACACTAGGTTTTTTGCTTCTCAACTCAACCTCAAGCATTAGAGATGCTTTAAAACCCAAGTCTCACACGCCTCCTAATTATCGATAATTACTATACTACCAGGCTAACTAGGTTAATTCATCTATGTCAAATTCCTTACTCCCTTCTCAGATCTCGCAAGGAACCACTCACCATATTGAGATTAGTTAGAAATCAATATGTAAATAAAACCAAGTATGAATCAATAGAGGTTCATTCACAGGAAACAATAGAGAATGGAAAATTAACAAATAGATATAAAACTCATGTTTAATATACGACCAAAACCCTAGATTAAGAAATTAAAACATAATGAAGGTTTGGTACATCACAAATATAGGATAAAACATGAAAAAAAAGAAAGAATAAACTCTAATGGCTATGGTGAGTCTTCGCTCTTCTTCTCCAAATCTCTAGTCCTTCTCCTAAGCTTAAGGGCTGCTGCAAGCCCTCCTCTCTGCAGTCCCCAGTGATGTTCGTTTCAGAGCAAGGGGAGAAAACCTAGGAGGTTTTCTCCTCAAAGATCCGATCTTCAACCCCAAAGGGTTGATTTGGTCCTCTTTCGTCCGTTTTTGAACCCTAGAACGTGTCCCCCCATATATAGGTCTTCTAAAATGGTTGATATGGGCTGTACGTGTTGCTGGGCCACCCGACCTTCACCGCGGCGAACCCATAGCATCTTCATTTGTTGCTCTTCTGGTTCGTCGAGGCGAAGAGTGATTTTTCCGCGGAGAACATAACTTTCTCGTTTGGACTTCAAATTGCACAATCTTGGTACCGTTGGAAAGCTCTTGAAGTGAATAATCTGGATATGGCCAGAACCAACACTTTAGAAATGATGATATATACTGAATTTCTGAAATTCTCCAACTTATCACTTTTGAGCTCTCTTATGTTCTTCCTTCAACTTCCAAGAGTCATAATTCAATCATTTGAAGTCCAAATTGAGTGAATAAGGTCTCTTTGGAAAGCTTGGGAAGTCACCTATCCATATATATAAATATTGTAGCCATTTGGGATCATGTTACAGCTGAAAACATTAAAACACAATAGTTGTTGCTGCATGTGTAATTTGCTGATTTTCCTTCATTTTTCGCTCATTTTTTCGCAATTCCACCAAATGGTTGACCTAATCATAAAGATAAAAAATTAGAGCATTAGGACACTTATTCAACATAAAAACACTAAAAAAATAAGTAAAACATAGGGATAAATTGAGTATTTACGATACTTATCACTTGACCCTATGCTTCTCTCTAGATTCTTAATTTTAAAGGAATCAATTAATATTTCAAAAATAATTCAATAGAAAATCCTCAACGATCAATACAAAATATTGAATGTTTTGAGCATTTGAATGCGCCGTTTGAATGCTTAAGAGTGTTTGAACTCACCATTTGAACACTTTCACCATGTAATTCAATAGATTAAGCATATCTACCTTTGATCAACTTATTAAACCTTTCGTTCACAAACCAAATACACCCTACATATAAATACCTTTGATCAACTTATTAAACCTTATGTTGAGATGCGACAACAAGGCATAATCAGATATAATAGCCAAAGCTAGACATTTTAGTGCCACAATTGCTAGTTTTAATTCAATCACATCCATCAAAGATTCGTCTCTTAAGCTTCGTTTGGAACTCATAAAGTATTAGGGAAAAAATATTTAAAAAAATGATTTTCTCTTTGTTTGATTTCAGAGTGAAAAAAAAAATGAAATATAATCAAAATTCCTAAAAATCTTGCATATTTTTAAATTTTTTAATCCTTCTATAAAATAGAGAAATAGATAAAATGAGTTTGAATAAACAAAAAAATTAATTTATTAAATTTAGACTTATTTTTTTTATTTTCCTTCCACTTCCACTTGTCCTCTTTATTCTCCTCTCAATTTTTAATCCTTAGTACTTTGCGGTTTCCAAACCAAACCTTAGTTCTCAGCTTTGAGATATTAGTTTCCATTTCTTCTTGTTGGAATATTCGTTTAAAAGTGATTTCCATTAAAAGTGAATGAAATTAACTTTGGATTTATGTTCTAACGGATGGATTTATTTGGTTTTAATTCATTTTCAAAACATATCTGAAAACATTCGATGGTCTTAATTTTCAATTCATCCGTTGATGGTTTACCTTGCTGGAGCCTATATAAATAGAGGGCCCAACTCTCTTTGGAATGTAGATTTCCAAAGGGAAAATTCTCTAAAAATCTTTGAGATTCTTATTGACCTCGTTCCTATTTTGAGGGAAGAGTACGAACGATGTTTTAGTTCACCAAGACAGACTTCAGATAAGGTGTTGTCAAGTCCAAGAACTTCAGGTTATCCTATATGAGATACATGTTGAGGGATTGATGTTAAGCGAAACTTTTTAAGTTGCAACTATCATTGAGAAGTTGTCTCCTGCTTGGAAAGACCTCAAGAATTACCTCAAACATAAAAGAAAAAAGATGAACATTGAAGGTATGATAATTAAACCTCACATCGAAGAAGACAATAGAGGATTTGAGAAGAAATGAGCACACAATTCGGGCGAGGCCAAGGCTAACTTTGTGGAACATGGTCAAGGTTCCAAGTTCAAGAAAGCCAATAACAAAGGGAAAGGCAGTAAGTTGGGACCTAAAGGAGGAATCTCTAAAAAGTAGAAGTTCCAAGGAAAATGCTTCAACTATGAGAAGCAAGTTCACAAATTTTTGGATTGTAGACTACCAAAGAGGAACAAATCCAAGGAAGCCAATGTGGTTGATGGCATCACCAAGAATGTGTCTGACATTGACCTCATAGCAATAATCTCTGAGGTGAACTTGGTGGGTTCCAATCCCAAGGAATGGTGGATTGACACTAGTGCTACTCGCCATGTGTGCTCGGACAAGAAGATGTTCTCCACCTTTGAACTAACTAAGACTGGGGAAAAGGTGTACATGAGAACACTACCACCTCTGAAATCAAAGGTCAAGGAAAGGTGGTCTTGAAGATGACTTATGGAAAGGAGCTGACTCTAACAAATGTGTTATATGTACATGAAATCCTCAAGAACTTAGTATTTAGTTCATTGTTGAATAGCCATGGATTTCGGGTTGGTGTTTGAGTCAAATAAATTTGTTTTATCAAAGAGCGAAATGTATGTTGGAAAATGGTATATGAGTGATGGCATGTGGAAGCTTAATGTAATGACTACCATTAAGTTAGATATGAATAAAGATTCTTGAGTCTTTTAATCTATGGCATGGTAGATTAGGACATGTTAATTATGATACATTATGTAGATTAATAAACTTAAATCATATATCAACTTTCCAAATTGATGCAAAGTATAAGTGTGAAACTAATGTTGAGTCAAAATTGACCAGGTCATCTTTTCAAAGTGTTGAAGACACACTAAACCTCTTGACTTAATTCATAGTGACATAAGTGATTTGAAATTTGTACAAATAAGAGGTGGTAATAAATATTTTATCATCTTTGTTGATGATAGCACCAAGTACTGCTATGTGTACCTACTCAAAAGTAAGGATGAGGCAATAGAGAAATTTGTTCTCTACAAAAACGAGGTTGAGAATCAGCTTAACAAGAAAATTAAAGTGCTAAGAAGTGATCAAGGTGGTGAGTATGAATCGCAATTTTTTTATGTTTGTGCTCAACATGGGATTATACATGAAACCATAGCACCTTATTCACCTCAATCCAATGGAGTGGTTGAGCAAAAGAATCGCACTCTAAAGGAAATGATGAATGCAATGTTGATAAGTTTTGGTTTACCACAAAACATGTGGGAAGAAGCCATTTTGTCTACTAATTACCTTTTGAATAAGGTACCTAAAAAGAAAGCGAAGAAGACTCCATGTGAGTTATGGAGAAGACGACAGTCGTCCTATAAATACTTGTGAGTGTGGGGATGTCTAGCCAAAGTAGCAGTTCCTCCACCTAAAAAGGTGAAAATAGGACCTAAAACTATTAATTACATTTCATTGGTTATGCACATAACTACTACTTATCGATTTCTTGTCCATGAGTCGAATATCCCAGATATTCACAAGAACACGATAATGGAATCAAGGAATGCATCATTCTTTGAAGATGTATTTCCATGTAAATCCAAAGAAGAGTCAAGCTCATCAAAATGAGTGCTTGAGACTATTAATGAAAATAGTTAGGATCAAGATAAAGATGGTGAGGTAGAACCTAGATGCAGCAAAAGAGCAAGGACATAAAAATCTTTTGGTCCAGATTTTCTGACATATGTGCTTAAAGGGGAACATCAGACTTTCAAAGAGGCAGTGAATTGGAAAGAAGCCATTAAGAGTGAAATTGATTCTATATTGCATAACCATACTTGGGAACTAGTGGATCTTCCACAAAGTTGTAAACCTTTAAGTTCTAAGTGGGTTTTCAAGAGGAAACGGAAATTGGATGGATTAATTGACAAGTACAAAGCAAGATTTGTGATCAAAGGCTACAAACAAACTGAAGGCCTTGATTATTTTAATACATACTCGCCTGTGACAAGAATAAATTCCATAAGGATGGTTCTTGCAATTGCTACACTGAGAATTCATTAAGTACATCAAATGGATGTAAAAATAGCTTTTCTAAATAGAGATTTAGATAAAGAAATCTACATGGAGCAACCTGAGGGGTTCTCTGCTCTAGGACAAGAAAGTAAGGTCTGTAAATTGGTGAAGTCATTGTATAGGCTAAAACAAGCACCAAAATAATGGTATGAGAAATTTGACAATGTCATGATGTCACATGACTTCAAAATTAATGAATGTGACAAGTGTGTGTAAGTCAAGAACACAGAACATGGATATGTCATTATATGTCTGAATGTAAATGACATGCTTATTGTCGGTAGTGAAGATATGATGATTACATCTACTAAGAACATGTTAAATTCAAGGTTTTACGTGAAAGACTTAGGACTTGTTGATGTTATATTAGGGATAAAAATCAAAAGAACATCAAATGAACTCATTTTAAGTCAGCCACACTATGTTGACAATATTCTTGGAAAGTTTGACAAAGATAATTCTGGTATAGCCAGAACACCCGTAGATGTAACTCTACATTTCTCCAAGAATAGACATAGACTATACAGTTAATAAACTAAGCAGACACACAAGTAATTCAGGAGCCAAACATTGGCAAGGAATTACGAGAGTATTAAAATATTTACGTTTTACTCATGATTATAGGCTGCACTATACAAGATATCCTGTTGTACTTAAAGGATACAACAATGCTAATTGGATATCTAATGTTAAAGACTCAAAATCCCGAAGTGGTTATGTGTTTACATTAGGAGGAGCAGTAGTCTCATGGAAATCCTCAAAACAAATGCTTATTTCCAAATACACAATGGAATCTAAGTTTATAGCGCTAGACAAATGTGGGGAAGATGTTGAATGGCTACACCACTTCCTAGAGGATATTATAAGATGGCCAAAACATGTGCCTCCAATATGCATACATTGTGATAGTCAATCTGCTATTGGTAGAGCACAAAAAAGTATGTAAAATTGTAAGTCTAAACATATTCGTCACAGACACAACACCATTAGACAACTACTCTCAACTAGGGTTATCTCTCTAGATTATGTAAAATCTATGGATAACATCGCGGATTCGCTAATCAAAGGGTTAAATAAAGAGTTAGTTAAAAAATCATTGAAGGGAATGCAACTAAAACCCATAGAAGAAAGTCGATACAATGGATACCTTACCTAGCTAACTGGAGATTCCAAGATCTAGGTTCGAAAGAGACAACTACATTGTAAAGACTTTAATTTGATCACTATGGGGATCTTGCCATGTCCATTCCTACGATGAAACAGTGATTCTCATACGAAGAAGTTCAAGTTATGCTTTTAATGATCTCTATCCATTTAGAAAGAGTAACATGAGCTACTCTTAAGTTAGGAGATCACTTATTATTGTCCCAAGGGTACCTCTAATTGAGGTTTTAATGATAACAAACCAAGGTAATAAGTTACAAATGGTTTACTTGAGATGAGTGATAGATGGTAGGAGATTATGAACTTAAAGACTACATCATTCATCCGAGATTTGAATCAAAATCAAGTTCAAGAAGTAAAACCGAGATTCCAAGTTCAAGCATACTATGAAGACTTTGTAAACTAAGTGTGACGCCCCATTTTCCGGAGGTCCGGTGACAACCCGTCAACCCGCAGAATACTCTTGGATGTCGGGTAACCCGACACCACTCACAAAAATCGGGCATAGTCTCATTTGTACGGGGAGCTCTACCCAAGGTACAACTTGTCCCAAATTTTCACAACGACCACACCGGGTCCATATACAATTTAAAATGAGTAAAAATGGTCACTTGGGCCCATGCATCAATACTCACAAAGTTACCTATCAACTATATACCAATAGTTCAAGAGTTAATAAGTCACTCTTAATTCAAACATATATTAAAATTTACAATTTCTAATACATGTTATACATAACTTATGTCAAAGCCATGCCCGCTTTCAAAACGGCTCTAATGAGTGTCACCTTCCCGATCGCCTCCTCGTACCGAAATAATATTCCCCGACTCAGGTGAGCAATGCCTAGTAGTGGAATTACCCTACTTGGGTTACTCCCCACCTAAGTGCACATATCATGGCAAACAATCACACTCAAGCAATTACATGACCTACTTGAATGTCTACATGCCCATTCCATCCCCGAATCCACGGTAATTTCATGCATGTCAAGCCAACGTGAGAAAAACATCCTTTTTATTTCTTTCATGCCGTGCACTCACACCTAATTTTCTTAGGTTCCCCCCGGTGCATATGAAATGCATTATGTCATTCTCAAACCACACATGCCAATATATCATTTACACATATATTAACAAAATTTACATATTATTACATGTTATTTAATTCACATTAATAACATCAAAATTAGCTCACTTGAGCTAATTACAATTCATTTCCAATGGCTTACACACAATTATATTTTTTTTATAATTCCACATCATGTTAACACATTTAATTACATGCATTAACATATTAATTCTTACACAATTCCAAGCCATTCATGCTAATATATTTACACTCATGTATTAACACAATTAATTTCCATAATTCATATTATTCGATTCTCAATCAATAACACCAAAATTAGCTCACATGGGCTAATTAACAAACACAAGCAATTCATTTTGAATCACTAACATCATAAAAATTCACACCAAAAATCATGTCACTATTCACTGAACAAGAAACCTCGCGCCGCGACCGTTTCACTAGCCACAACAACGTGAGAATTTTCCACTCCTGCCTAAAATGTTTCGTAATCGAAAAACACTGCGCTAATCCATGCCTCGGGACATCTCCAACGCTTTTACATGGCTCTAACCAAAGAATAACACAAGTAGGAAAAGATCCCTACCTCTCGAGTTGTCAACTCCACCAAATCAGGTCCACGCCGAGTCTCGCCACGTAGATCGGCCTGCTTCGCCTCCGCCGAGAACCGACTGGCCAATCTGCACAAATCTGGTAGATATGATTCTTCTCTCTAAAATCACAAAATCCTAACTCACTACCCCTTTTTTGCTCTCCTACACGTTTTTGGCTCAAAAAGGAAGAAGATGACTATTTCAAGTTTTGTCTTATTCTCATTAACTTTTTCATTAATTCCCAATGTGTCCCTTTTGTCTTGATTTTTGACATTTGGCACAATCTCAGCCATTCATTCCCATCATCTCTCTAATCATGCAACATGTGTCACATGGGTACATATAATAGGTGACTTTTGTCACATCACATGTCTCTCAAACTGCTTACTACACTACACCCAAGGCTTCGAAAACGCTGGAATTCCAACTGCCTCGTACTTGACTAAAAATTCAACGTGGTAGCTAGATTTCGCGAGACAATTCCAACGGTGAAGTCCGTTTCATCATCCGAGATCTAGAAAAATTCCGAATTTTGACCGAAATTACCATTTTGTCCTTTTTCAGAAAATTTGATTTTCTCGGGGTTTCACACTAAGGAATCCTTGTAAGGTGATAGCATTGGTGCACTTAGGATATTATCTTTTATCATGCATCACTCACAACTCGATTTTTTAAATCCAAAAATTGCATATCCTTTGAAAGCTCAAGTTCGAGCATAAAACCTTAGGTTTTATAATCCTAAAATCTGTTTCATTGAAACACCTAAGGTTTAGAAGTGTTTTAAATAAAAACGCAGGAGTTTGAGCATTTATAGGGTCAATCTGTTGAGGCAAAGCCTCAACCGGTCAACTGGTTATGGTCCACAGGTTGAACCGGTTGACCGGTTATGGTATACCGGTTGGACCGGTCTACCGATTGTGGCATACCGATTGAACCGATTACCAACAGTCTTGAATCCAATAGCATCTATCTAGAACTGGTCAATAAACGGTTGACCGGTTGGGAACCAGTTGAGTTATGAAACTCGACCAGTTAGATGTCGTAGCTCATCTATAGCTCTAGAAGAGCAAACGGTTGACCAGTTAAGTAAACATTCGATCAGTTTAGCAAATGGTCAAGTCTAACGACTATAAAACGGTAACCTGCAGTGCATTAAATGCACAATGGCTAGTGCATTTAACGAAACGATCGACCAGTTGATAGCTTATTTTGTTGTTGAGTTCCCACTCTATAAATAGAGTGTTGGGGATCATTTAATGCTATGAGACTTATTGCATTGAATATCACAACCACCAAATCTCTTGCTCATTAACTCTCATTCTCACATTTGTTGGTGCATTCAATTCTCACTTGCATACCTAGAGTGCACCATTGGTCTCATTCTAGCTTTCTTTGTAATTTGAGTGATCCTTTAAAGCTAGAGAGTGATTATTGTGCTTAGGATTGAAAACTTCAAGTGTGCATAACTTGAAGAGATTGTGAAGAGCCCATTACAGCCAAAATCTAAGTGTATAAGAACAAGTTCGGTTTTAGAGCTCAAGTTTAATGGAACCTGTAACAACCTAAATTATACCATAATAGTTTTATAACATATTTATGGTATAAAATAAGTTAAATCTGCATTTTTCCGAAAAAAAAATTAATACTAAGTGAGAAAAATGATAAAATCAAAATTAATACACGATTCAAGGGTAAAATAGAAAAATGTCATATTAAGTACACAAGACAAAGCTAGAAGAATACATGTTAAAGTTGAATATATAAATGAATTACAAATAGAAATGGAATGAAGGACTTTAATGCAAAAATGGAAAACTTAAGCAAAAATGAGATTTGCCAAACAAGGCCTTATACAAGAAATGGGATAAGACCAAATTTGGTGTAGAATTGGAGCATTCACGTGGGAGCTAGGGTTCATGTGAAGAAGAAGAAGCCAATTGAGGGTTTGCCTCTCTCCATTTAGTTCAAGGTTTTGCTTTATCAAGAGAAAGGAAAGGAAGCTAGGTTCAAGTATTTCAAAGAAGGAAATCCAAGGTTAGGAAACCACATCTAACTCCTGTTGTTCATGTTTGAGGTTAGGAAGAACCCTAACTCTTCTCATTCATATGCTATACTTGTTAGATTTGGGTTGATGTTTGTTTTGATTTGGATTTAGGTTGTATGGATTCTCCCTTTTGATTGTTAGGAAAGTCTTAACTCATTTTAAGTTTGTGCTTAGGAGGAACTAACTCTCTTCCATCTTTGGGTAATTTGTTTTTGAATTGGATTTTTATTGCTTTGGGTTGGTTTTGTTGGCTTGTGGGGTCTTAAAGACCAAGAAGTGTAAAAAGAGATGTATAGGTTTTAAAGGGAATTGTTGTCAAAGTTTTTTTTCAAAAACCCATGTTTTTATTTTGGCCATAACTTGGCCTCTTGACCTCCAAATTGGATGATTCCAATTAGAGATGGTGCATAAGACTCATGGCTGAAAATTCCTAGAAGAAACAGAGACCTCAATAAGTCCATAAATAGCAGTTATGTTGGTGTTTCCAAAATGGACCAAAACAGAGTCTAAAAACAGGAAAATTTCTAGGTTGTGTCATGTTTTTGTTTTGGCCATAACTTGACCATTTTCCAAATTGAGTGATTCCAGTTGGGAAAAAACCCTAAGAGGTAGACCGACAAAAGTATATAAGGTACCAACAAGCAAACCTGACCCTAAGTCCCCTATTTTTTAAACTGAAGTGAAAATACAGTTAAGCTGTTGGTTATCCTCTATTTTGGTACTGTTTTGGTGGTTTGGCCATAAGTTAAGTTATAATAATCCAAATGTGATGATTTCAATTTCTACTGAAAATAGACTCATAGAGATATCATTTTCTTAAAGGAAGTTTAGGTAAAATATGGCTCATTTGTTCCCAGAAAATTTTACAAGTGAAGGTGTATTGGGTAGAAATCAACCCTAACCAGAAACCCTAGCATGCACGACTGATTTTTCTTTGTTTGTTCTCTGATTGTGAAGTATTTGTGATGGAGGGGTTGGTGATGATAAAACCTGAGCTAAGATCGGGATTCAAATAATAGGAGTCAAGAATTAACAACCCTTTTGGTTTGTTCTTCACATTTCTCTTCTTGTTTCAGTGTTGTGTTTATTTTGTCATTAAACCTAAAGTGTTGATATAAAATCTACATGCGTGCTTCTGGTTTGAACCATAAATAAATTGGTTTAGGTGTTGGTTAATTGATCTCAAGTGGAATAACATGAAAAAGGGAAGGAATTGTATGTTAATGCATGAATCATGTGCAGTCGAATGTGTATTGGTGTGTATGGTTCGGTTTTTGTGCAAACTATTAAAGGTTTGGTATAATTGAAATAGTGCGTAAAAATCATGTGTTAAGTGAGTTAAAATGAAGAAAAAGTGATTGGATTATGGGCCAAATGCGAGATAGTGTTTCTATGAGGATTATGTGTAACTTTTGTGTGCACAATTATTGACTTGGAATAAATTGGTTTTTAAAATGGGTTAATCAGATAGTTAACATAGTGGTAAAGTAGGCATATTGGTTGTAAACTTGTGTTATTGTGGAACTCTTGTGAATATAATCTAGTAACTTTTACTATGACTAGTTATTAATGCTCTTACGAGAATGTTAGTTGTCATATTCGAGTTAGGGATAGATTAATATACCAATAAGGATAAATGTAGTAGTGCTAAGAATGATATGATTGATAGTGACATACCGAACCGTAGCCTAGCGGGATAGTATCAGTAGTGTACATAAAAATGCAAATGTAAAAATAACCAATCCGAAGCCCAGCGGGACAATACTGAGTTATTAAAAGTGTTAAACCAACCCAGCGGGACCGTGCCGATGATTCCGTTATCCTATGCACCAGAAATTGTGGTTAGATTCGTTTTAAGGGCAAAATAGTTAACAAATGTGTAAATTGTGTGAATTGAGTTGTGACAAAAATACTAGTATAAGTAAACATGAAAGTGTGAATCATTTTGTTTTTATATGCAAGATAAAATAGATATGTTAAACTATTATATATATATATATATATATATATATATATATATATATATATATATATATATATATATATATATATATATATATTGCATAGATCACATGAACAAACGCCGAAATGTTGTTTGAAAATAAATATATTGGATGTAATTGAGATGATTAATTGATGCATATGGGCAATGTTATTTATATGTTTATATGTGCATATATATGTTGTATTGATTGTATGAAATGAGAATAGAAACGTAAAGAACCACTAAGCATGAAAATGCCAGCGCGTTGATCTCTCACCTTATGAATGCTTAATATGTCAAATAATGTAAAATGCAAATCAAACATATAATCACCGTCATATAGTTTGAAGTATACGTAAATGCTCTGTTTCATGCATATCACTACATTTCATGATATCATGTAATTATTTTGTATAGAAATCAAATATGTATAAATCTTCATGGAATGTATTTTACTATTGGGGGTGAAAAGGGTGAACTCTAATAATATTTTGTAAATGTATGTTGCAAAAGGCATGGAATGTCATTTTGTATCAATATAATAGTACTAAAAAAGAATAGATATGGGTCATCTTAATGATATGATGTATATTTCTCATATTAATGAATGTATTAGTAATGATATCATATATTCATATATAAGTATGTTTATATGAAATGTGTTTTGACAAATGGTTTTGAAACGGTCCGCGTCCCCAGATCCAGTTCACCCCATCAGGTCGGGCTCGGGGGCGCGACAAAACCCTCACTGAGATTGAAGGTCAAGGAGAAAAGGGACATAGGTGGCTTAATCATATTCAATTTTCACTTATGTAAGAGTGAAGTGTGGTCGCTTCAAAGGGAATTGAAGATGGCACGATTCTTATTAAGCTCTTATAGAACTAGGTTTATGTTCATGGCCAAAACGAACATAAAAGTGAAAACTGAAAGATGTTAGGAAGATTCCTGTGTGAGGTACGTCATCATCTATACAAATGACAAAACGATTCAAGGACATCATGTCTATTGTTTAATCAATAAAGTAAACGTACTTCTACAAGGGAAGATTCAAAGGGTAACACCTACCTATCCTATGCAGGTTTCAACCGCTATACTCTATCACTCGGGAGGTATTGTATGTTTAAGTGTCAATTTCATTCATGTGGGGATTTGTTGGAATATATGTTTAAGAGTGATTTCTGTTTAAGAGTGGATGAAATTAACTCTAGATTTATGTTCTGACATATGGATTTATTTGGTTTTAATTCATTTTCAAAACGTATCTGAAAACATTCGATGGTTTACCTTGCCTAAGCCTATATAAAGAGAGGGTCCAACTCTCTTTGGAATGTAGAATTCCAAAGGGGAAATTCTCTAAAAATCTCTGAGATTCTGGTTGATCTCGTTCATATTTTGAGTGAAGAGTACAAACATCGTTTCAGTTTGTCAGAAGAGACTTTAAGAAAGGTGTTGTTACCGTCCCTCCAAAGATCGTTCTATCCTTGGAAGTAGACGCCGACAAAATCTTGAAGCACCATCATCGAAGAAGAATATGTTTTAAGAAGATTGTATAGCAAGGCTCAGTCTTTCTTTGATCTATAGTTTTGATTTTCTTTGTAATCTTCTTTCTTTATTTCTTCTTTTCGTTTCAATGTATTCACTAAATTTATGTAATACTTTTGTCTATAACAAATAATCTTATCAAGATTTATTTTTCATATGTAGATGATTTAACAATTTCTTAGATCTAAAGCTTTCTCATAACATATATACTATATACTGACGAATCTTGACCAAGCTCTGAGAAATAAGCACAAATTTCTATATTCACAAGGCCAACAAATTCATCGTACAGAGAAGCTTCTCAGCGATTCAACCGGAAAATTGGGTAACCGTTTAGAAGGGGCAAAAACAAAAAAAAAAAATTGTAAATCAAACGTCTTTTCTTAAAACCCAAAAAATAAGAATATTTTTACATCATTGTGTTAATTTCACTCATTTAACCATCATACAAATTTAGACTCAACCCCGTTCAAACTTTTTAAAATATAACTTAACAATAGTTAAGTCCAAACTAAATAGGTATTATACATGTTACAAACCTAGACTTAACCTCCTTCAAGTTTGTTCAAATATAACTTAACGATAGTTTAGTCCAATATGTATAGAAGTTGTATTAAAAACCTGAACTTGATATTCTTCAAGTTTGTTCAAATGCTAATTTAACGATGGTTAAGTCCAACATGTATAGAAGAGAGTTAGATTTGCAATAAAAAGGGATTAGTGTAACACCCCAAAATATACCATAACAGTTTTATAACATATTTAGGGTATAAAATAAGTTAAAATTGTATTCGTTCGAAAAAAAATGACATTTTTATAAAAAAGGGCAAAACGATAATTTTATCGCTTTAGAAAGGGATACGGAAGCTTCTAGATCTCGGATAATAGCAGTCAGCAGATTGGAATCGTCTCGTGAAATCTAGCTACCTTGTTGAATGTTGTCAAATTAGAGATGGTCGAGATTTTCCACGAATCAGACGATTAGGCGTCGGAGTGAACCTAAGAACGGGATTAGAAAAATCTCAAAAATTGACAATATTTAAATATGTCCAATTTAAGATTGAAAGAACCGGCGAAATCAATTGTTTAGAGGCTAAAGCTTGAGCAGAGATTGACAAAGAGAGGGGACATGTAAGGGCCCCACCTTAAGCTTATATATATATATATATATATATATATATATATATAATAAGGAGAGGAGGAGTAGATTTTTGGAGTGGCCGAGCAGAGAGATGAGCATGAGAGAGTTTTCTTTTTTTTTTCTTTTTTTTTCCTTCTCTTTTCTTTTTGATACATGAAGTTTTGACCGTCGAAATTCGTCAGGCCAAGAACGACAGTTCATCTACTTGATGAGGGCTACACGTGAGTACGAACACGAGTTTTGTCAGAATTAAGAGTAAAGTTCGAGGAGTCTACCTACAATTTACAGTACTCTCGGATCTGACGTTCGACGGTCGAGTGGTCGGACCAAGAAACAAAGTTGATCCACGCATCGCGAGCTACGTGTGGGTACCAAAATCTTGGAGTTTCGTCAAACTCCACGAGGTAAGAAATTTTCCCTACTTGGAATATTTTTAGCCTAAAAGCCATATAATGGCATAGGTTGTTTCGGGGCCGAAATAGGCCATGTGATTTAGTCCCAAAATTTTGGGATTGAATATTGGAAATTTTGGGATTTGGATTCAGGAGGCAGTCCCAGAGAGCGTAATAAGGATATAGATTAGATAAATAATAAGAATATATATAGATATATGATATGATATGAATAGATGAATAATATGAATATAGGAATATATGAAATAAATATATGATAGAAATACATGAGATTAGGAAGTATACGATTAGACAACACATGCTAGAAATGCACAAATAATAGGAAAATAGTTACATGTATGGTAAAGAATTATGAATACAGTAAATTGAAGTTAAAAGATATATGAAAAATGCAAAGATACAAAATATAGCAGTTTGTAAATATACGCATATGATTAGAATAACAATAATTATTCGGAATATAGAATATATCTTGAACATAAATACACATGGATTGTCTGCTTAGAACCTAGTAGAGGGATAGATAGGCATGCCTATAGGGATATAGTTGCTGCAGCATACAGTTTATAGATATCAAGGCCCCATTTGGGTCAATGACATAGATCCCGTTTGGATCATTATAGCGGCCCCGTTTGGGTCATACAGATAGAGATCATTGTCGTCGGTGATGAGTACCTTCGAGATTTTTATCTGAGTTATTTCACGTATGCCTTCTAAGGTTTATGTAGGCATGAAACATAAAATAGATGACAAGTATCTGAGTACGAGAAATAAAGTGTCAATGACACGAAAGTATATATTGAGATAAAGAGTATATGAAAAGCATATGAAAGTACAGGTATATAGAAAGCCACAGTATATGAAAATCTTAGGAAAGTATAGTATATAGAAAAAATCCTGAAGATGAAAATATAGGGTACAATATGACAGTACAAGATGAAATGAAAGTATATGACAAAATATGCAAGTACATGAAATCACATTGCTATTGAATGATAAACATGACGAGATTCCACTCTCCAGAATATTAAATGAATGTCGATTACATAGTAAAAGTGAAGCATCTTAGTTAAATGTGAAATCACATTGCTACTGAATGACAAACATGACAAGATTCCCTCTCGAATCTATCATGAATGTCAATTCTATAGTCAAAGTGAATCATACTGTTAAATGCGAAATCACATTGCTATTGAATGACAAACATGACGAGATTCCCTCTCAAATCTGTCGTGAATGTCAATTCTATAGTCAAAGTGAATCATACCATTAAATGTGAAATCACATTGCTACTGAATGACAAACATGACGAGATTCCCTCTCGAATATGTCGTGAATGTCAATTCTATAGTCAAAGTGAATCATATTGTTAAATGCGAAATCACATTGCTATTGAATGACAAACAGGACAAGGTTCCCTCTCGAATCTATCGTGAATGCCAATTCTATAGTCAGAGCGAAAACGCAAATGCAAAGTATATGACAATACAAGATCGTATAAGAAAATATATGATAAAACAATATGTAAGAAATGAATAGTATATCATGGGCGTGTAGCCACTACATGAAAGGAGACATGATATAGGTACAGGATAAGAACTAATATATGTAATAGTACATAGAATGTAATAAGTCATAGAACTGAAAGATGAAAAAGACTAGAAACAGGTAAAAGTATGAAAGCATTTGAATAAGCACGACAGTCAATGTTATTGGTGGGTCCATGTATCATTTTCCCACTAAGTGTAAAAACTTAGCGGGTTTTAAATCCATGTAGGTCTGAAGAGGAGGCAGAGGACATGACACCGACATCGGCAACATAGACCATCTCGGAGATAGGTGCTCACCGCATTCAGCGATATCGATTTTCATTGAATGGAACTATATGTATAATTTTGTAATAGTGAAATTGTAATAGTACAAGTAATGGGACTCAAGTATATGTGCTGAGAATATAATGGATGCCATATGGTGGTATGTATAATGTATATGTAAAAAGAATTTTTGTTATTACGAAATTGTGCATATGAATGAGAACGGTACGGGTGTCGGCTACGAAAGAAAGGTTAAAGGAGTCCAGGTCCCAAAGGTGTGACACCCTCCTTGACACACCACATCGGGTCTTAGGGTTGGGCGTCTGGTCAGAGCTTTGGACTTGACACATTTCCAGTTTATTTAAATACTAACTTAATAATGGTTAAGTCTAACATGTATAGAAAGAGGTTAGATTTGTAATATTTTTTTGGATCTTAACACATTAAAGGTGGGGATATTTTAAGGTTATAAAAATAAAGGGTTAGTTTTACAAATAACTTTTGTTGTTATCCCTTTTAAACCAATTCCTCAAATCAATATTTCTCGAGAAAGTTCTGGACCGTTCCAACCAATCCGCACATAATTATATAAAAAGAATAATGCCAGAATATGAGCTGACCATATATTCAAACAAAAATCAGCATTAATCATATCAAACTTCTGGAAGTTATTGTTAGATCAAATCCTAACCTCTGGCAAATAAGTGGATTCAATCATACGGAGTAGTGGCGGGATCGAGGAAAATGAGAGAGAATTAAACAACGACTAGAAATTCGAAGGACAAGAATTAGTGGATAAAAGCAGTGGGGTGCATCACAGGGACCATGGAAGATTGAGTCGGAACTTCAGTCATCGAATTTCGGAAATAAGCTGGTAAGCAAGAGCAATGTTTAAAAATCAGATCGAGTGGCCGAATCGAGAGTAGGTTCACGGTTCATTTGTCGGGCCAAACGGTCGAGCAGATTGTTGAATGGAAGTAATAGTAATAAATATACTACTTATGTTTATTTAAATTTTTAAAATATATAATTAATAATTTTTTAAAGATATTATTTATTACTTTTATATAAATAAAGTATTTTAAATTTTATTTTGAAAATATGTATAATGTTTAAATATGAAAACATATTAAAAATGGAATAAACTTATTTATATAAATATATACTTAATTTGTAGTAATATATAATTTTGTTAACATCTAAAATAATCACAATGGTAGCACAGTGGTAGAGTGGTTCTCTTGTAACTTTTTCCTCTTATGTTCGAATCCACGAGCCTGTAGTATTTGATTGAATTTTTCTTTAGTTACAAGTCTTCTAACCCTAAGCAAAACAACGTCGTTTTAACTTGAAAAACAAAAAAAACAAAATTGTGAGAGCGAATCACTCGGTTTGCTGAGAACCAACAGGTTCATCTAGTTCGACCGTCGGTTCAAATGGTTCTCATTCGGTTCATTCCTGTAGATTTTACAACATTGAATCGACTAGTTTTGTGTAAATCGATGGTTCAATCACTCATCCGATCCGGCTGAAAACATTGAACGAGAAAGAAAGAAAGGGGAAGAGAGATAAAAGAAGATGACTGACCTGACTCCTGAGCCTTGAGGGGTGTTGGATTGGAAACCGAAATTAGAGAAGAAAAAAAAAGTTGGTGCTTTAAACCAATACCCCTGAAATTTGTAATATTATTGTTCGATCCAAATCTGTAATCCCTCTGCAAGGATCCGGATTCCAATCATACGGTTGCATCAAGCAGATCTCTAAGGAAAAATGAGAGAGAATTAACGACGGCTAGAAGTCGAATGACAAAATTGATGAGAATAAGAAACATTCAGGTGCATGCCGGAAACCATGGAGGATTGATCAGAACTCAGTCATCGAATGTCAAGAGAATAAGTCGGTAAACAAGAGCAATGTTTTAAAAATCGGATCAGTGATTGAATCGAAAAAATTACTTGTTCACGGTTCATTGGTCGAACCGATGGTCGAACCGATGGTCGAACCGATGGTCGAACCGTTGTTGAATCGATGACGTAATAAATATATTATTTATATTTTATTTAAATTTTAAAATATATAATTAATAATTTTTAAGATATTATTTATTACTTTTTATATAAATAAAGTATTTTAAATTTTATTTTGAAAATATGTATAATGTTTAAATATGAAACATATTAAAATGGAATAAACTTATTTATATAAATATATACTTCATTTGTAGTAATATATAATTTTGTTAACATCTAAAATAATCACAATGGTAGCATAGTGGTAAAGTGGTTCTCTTGTAACTTTTCCCTCCTATGTTCGAATCCACGAGCATGTAGTATTCAACGTCGATTTAACTTGAAAAACAAAAAACAAAAAACAAAAAAATTGTGAAAGCGAACCGCTTGGTTCGTTGAGAATCGGCCAGTTCATCCGGTTCGACCGTCGGTTCAAATGGTTCTCATCCGATTCATTCACAACCGATTTTTTACATTGAATCAGACTGGATTTGTGGTCGATCAATGGTTCAATCGGTTGATCCGATCCAGTTTTCAAAACATTGAACGAGAAAGAAAGAAAGGGGCAGATAAAAGAAGCAACTCGACTTACTTTTCGGAAATTTCAGGGTGTTGGATTGGAAACCGAAATTAGAGAAGAAAAAAAAAGTTGGTGCTAAAAAAAAAAGTTTGTGCTTTAAACCAATACCCCTGAAATTTGTAATATTATTGTTCGATCAAAATCTAACCTTCCGCAAGCCAACGGATTCCAACTCATACTGAGGTAATCACAAATCTCTCTCCAAGGAAAAATGAGAGAGAATTAACAACGACTAGAAGTCAAAGGACAAAATTGATGAGAATAAGAAACATTCAGGTGCATACCGGAAACCATGGAAGATTGATCGGAACTCAGTCATCGAATTTCAAGTAATAAGCTGGTAAACAAGAGCAATGTTTTAAAATCTGACGTTGGATCGAATCGAAAATTACTCTGCTCACTCGCTCATTTATTCGACCGACTACGAACCGTTGTTGAATCGATGACGTAATAAATATATTATTTATATTTTATTTCATTTTAAAATATATAATTAATACTTTAAGATATTATTTATTACTTTTTATATAAATAAAGAATAAATTTTATTTTTGAAATATGTATAATGTTTAAATATGAAAACATATTAAAAAATGGAATAAACTATTTATATAAATATGTACTTAATTTGTAGTAATATATAATTTTGTTAACATCTAAAATAATCACAATTGTAGCACAGGGTGTAATGGTTCTCTTGTAATCCTCTTCCTCTCTTATGTTCGAATCCACGAGCTTGTAGTATTTGATTGAATTTTTCTTTAGTTACAAGTCTTCTAAATTCCTAAGCAAAACAACTGCTTTAACTTGAAACAAAAAACAAAATTGTGAGAGCGAATCACTCAGCCACGAGAACCTGCTTGGTTCACTCCTGCCGACCGCTTCTGCCTGTAATGGTTCTCATTCTGCCTACATTTACAACCGATTTTTCCATCAATCGCACTCTGGCCAGGGTCGACGATGGTCTCGATTGGTCGGTCCGATCCAGTTTTCAAAACATTGAACGAGAAAGAAAGAACGGGGAAGAGAGATAAAGAAGCTGACTGACCTGACTACTGAGCCTTGAGGGGTGTTGGATTGGAAACCGAAATTAGAGAAGAAAAAAAAAGTTGGTGCTTTAAACCAATACCCCTGAAATTTGTAATATTATTGTTCGATCTAAATCTAACCTCTAGCAAGCCATTCGGATTCCAATCATACGGAGGTAATTGATCAGATCTCTCCAAGGAAAAATGAGAGGGAATTAACGACGGCTAAAAGTCGTCGGACAAAATTGATGAGAATAAGAAACATTCAGGTGTGCATACCAGAAACCATGGAGGAATGATCGGAACTCAGCCATCGAATTTCCAGAGAATAAGCCGGTAAACGAGAGCAATGTTTTAAAAATCGGACTAGTGACTGAATCGGACAAATTACCGATTCACAGTTCACTGGTAGGACCAACGGTGGAACCCCGGTTGAACTGGTGACGTAATAAATATATTATTTAAATTTTAAAATATATAATTAATAATTTTTAAGATATTATTTATTACTTGTTATATAAATAAAGTATTTTAAAATTTATTTTGAAAATATGTATAATGTTTAAATATGAAAACATATTGAAAATTGAATAAACTTATTTATATAAATATATACTTAATTTGTAGTAAAATATAATTTTGTTAACATTAAAAATAATCACAATAACAATACAGTGGTAGCGTAGAACTTCCCCTCCTATGTTCGAATCTACGAGCCTGTAATATTTGATTGAATTTTTCTTTAGTTACAAGTTTTCTAACTCTAAGCAAAACAACGTTGTTTGGATGTAAAAAGCATCAAAACAACGTCGTTTTAACTTTAAAAAAAATAAATAAGAAAAAAAAAATTGTGAGAGTGAACCGCTCGGTTCGTTGAGAACCAGCCGGTTCGACCGCCAGTTCAAAAGATTCTCATTCGATTCATTTATAACTAGTTTTTTTTGCATTTAATCAGATCGGTTTTATGATCGATCAATGGTCTGACCGATCAATCCTATCCGATTTTCAAAACATTGAACGAGAAAGAAAGAAATGGGAAGAGAGATAAAAAAAAGCTGACTAACCTGACTCTTGAGCCTTAAGGGGTGTTGGATTGGAAACCGAAATTAGAAAAAAAAAAAAAGTTGGTGCTTTAAACCAATACCCCTGAAATTTGTAATATTATTGTTCTACCCCTACTTTCTTACGTATTTTGTTGAAGTGATCTTTACTCCTTAGGAGATTAAAAAAATTAAACTTTTAATTCGCAAAATCCTAAAATATTTTCAACTATCACATAAAAAAAGTTAATTAATTTCACAATTTAGGAAAAATTAAAATTTCAATATATTAGCTATATCATACTAATATTTTAATAATATATAATTGGATGTTAAATTTAGTTAATAATTTTTTTTATTTGTTCAATTTCATTTAGTGTAAGCACTTTTAGCTAAAATAATTTTGTTAACATCTAAAATAATCACAATAGCAATACAGTGGTAGAGTAGTTCCCTTGTAACTTCCCCTCCTATGTTTGAATCTACGAGCCTGCAAGATGGGGACAATTTTTCTAGTTAAGCAAGTTTTCTAATCCCAGCAAAATAATCGCCAAGCCAATGTAAAATCATCAAAACAACGTCGTTTTAACTTTTTTTTTTTTTGTGTTATGAGAGCGAACTGTTGCAAGAACCTACTCGGCTTCATCCTGGGCTCGACCGCGGCTCAAAGATATTCTCATTCGGTTCATTTATAACCGATTTTTGCATTTAATCAGATTGGTTTTATGATCGATCGATGGTCCGATCGATCAATCCTATCCGATTTTCAAAACATTGAACGAGAAAGAAAGAAAGGGGAAGAGAGATAAAAGAAGCTGACTGACCTGACTCCCGAGCCTTGAGGGGTGTTGGATTAGAAACCGAAATTAGAGAAAAAAAAATAAAGTTGGTGCTTTAAATCAATACCCCTGAAATTTGTAATATTATTATTCTACCCCTACTTTCTAACGTATTTTGTTGAAGTGATCCTTACTCCTTAGGAGATTAAAAAAATTAAACTTTTAATTCACAAAATCCTAAAATATTTTCAGCTATCACTTTAAAAAAAAAAATTAATTTCACAATTTAGGAAAAATTAAAATTTCAATATATTAGCTAAAAGTACTTACACTAATATTTTAATATATAATTGGATGTTAAATTTAGTTAATAATTTTTTTTATTTGTTCAATTTCATTTAGTGTAAGCACTTTTAGCTAAAATAATTTTGTTAACATCTAAAATAATCACAATAGCAATACAGTGGTAAAGTAGTTCTCTTGTAACTTCCCCTCCTATGTTCGAATCTATGAGCCTGTAGTATTTGATTGAATTTTTCTTTAGTGACAATTTTTTTAACCCTAAGCAAAACAACGTCATTTGAATGTAAAAAGCATCAAAACAACATCGTTTTAACTTTTAAAAAAAAAAAAATTTATGAGAGCGAACCGCCTCGGTTCGCTGAGAACCGGCTGGTTCATCCGGTTCGACCGTCGGTTCAAAAGATTCTCATTTGATTCATTTATAACTGGTTTTTTGCATTTAATCATATCGGTTTTATGATCAATCGATGGTCCGACCGATCGATCCTATCCGATTTTCAAAACATTGAACGAGAAAGAAAGAAATGGGAAGAGAGATAAAAGAAGTCGACCGACCGAATTCCCCGAGCCTCGAAAGCCGATTGAAACCGAAATTAGAGAAAAAAAGAAAGTTGGTGCTTTAAACCAATACCCCTAAAATTTGTAATATTATTTTTCTACCCCTACTTTCTTACGTATTTTGCTGAAATGATCCTTACTCCTTATGAGATTAAAAAAATTAAACTTTTAATTCACAAAATCCTAAAATATTTTCAACTATCACTTAAAAAAAAAATTAATTTCACAATTTAGGAAAAATTAAAATTTCAATATATTAGCTAAAAGTGCTTACACTAATATTTTAATATATAATTGGATATTAAATTTAGTTAATATTTTTTTTTATTTGTTCAATTTCATTTAATAAAAAGGGTAAAAAAATTCAATATTTTTGTTTCTTTATAAATTTATTTTAAAAAAAATCAATATAAAAATGGATCGTTGAAGATTTTGTTTATGATATTTCCGGAGATATATGTATATGGAGAACTTGAACTAAAGATCCTTTTTTTGAGGACATAGGATCCAAAAAAAATAGATAGAAAGTCGTGTTTACTGAAGCCCTGAAAACAATAATATCAGGTCAAATATTAAATTGTTACCGAAATTCACTTTGAAATTTATGGAGGGAGAGACGAAGGTAAAGAAATTCAACAAAACCATGTGAAAGTACGTAAAATGAAAGAGTATAATTTGCAAAGGTTTGCCAACATATCTACCTATTGTAATTCAATAAGTTTGTGAACACTTCTTTCATGTACTATTTTAGTGAAACTTGGTACTAGCTTACTAAACACAAGGTACCATCTTTCCAAATGTTAGTTAATATCTTACTAAATAGTAACCTCAAAGATGAATATTTATTTTAGATTTATTCAATTGATATTATACCATTTATTATAATAATTAAATATACATATACAAATATTAAACATATACATATATATGTAGAGCTGAGAATTTGGGTTAGCCTGGCCCTAGTGGGCCATGGACCATTAGGCTCGAATTTTATTCAGGCTAGTGTTTGTGTGGACACCGCATTTTGGCTATAATACGTATCCCACGGAAGATCGCCATTAGAAATTCATTTTTAAAAATGATTATCATTATAATAATAAAGAAATCTATAATAGGATTTATAGAAAACAAGTCTCAGAAAATCAAGTCTAGATTCAAGAGTCAGGTTACCTATTATGAAGGTACGGTGAAAAGCCATAGCACCTCTCTAAGCTCCTAAAGATTAGATTTCTAATAATTAAATTAAGGCTAATATGACAACTAATGAATCGATCTAAAGATACCAAGAAACAAGCAACGATTATAACTCTAAAGCATATCAAGCATATCAACGATTATAACTCTAAAGCTTATATTGCATTTAAGATTTCATTTTTTAAGACATGTGTCCTAAGTAATGTGGCAGCGGGCCCTAGATGAGGTGGCAGTAACATGACAATGGGTCTTAAGGATGGGCAGTTGTAATATCCCTAAAAAAAATTTCTAAAATAAGAAGGGTTAAAATGTAATTTTTCAAAGTTGGAATGAGCTTTTAACAAAAAAAAAATAGAAATGTTTTACTAAAAAGAAACAATAAAAGTTTTCATTAATAACTTAACCTTCACTCTTTCTCTCGCTGAGATATATGAACTAGGTTTCAAAAGGGGGATTTCAAGCTTGAAGAAACATCCACCCCAAGTAAGTATTTATTTTTCCCTCTCTAGTTTGAAGCATGTGATGTGTTTAGGAGTGAATAAAATCTTTGAAAGAAGAAAGGTAAGTGAAAAAGGTTTTGTATTGTTTTGAGAGATTTGTTATATCTCCTTATACAACCGTTGGATTGCTTTAGAATTTTGATATGTTTGAGATAAGATAATAATATACAATCAGAACCGTGGAGATCATGTTTTAAGGTTTGAGTTGAGAGTTATTCTTGTTTGAAGAAAACAGTTTTGGAAATTAGCTTTAGTTTCGGTAAGATCAATGTAAGCCTCATTCTCCTTATTCAACCGTTGGATTGCTTTTATTTTTGGGTATATTTGAGATAGGACAATGATATACGATTTTAAGATCATGTTTAGAGGTTTCAGATGAGAGTAATACTCATTTAGAACAAGCAGTTTTTGAAATTAGTTCTAGTTTTTGTAAGTTCAGTGTAAGCCTTTGTTCTCCTTATTCAACCGTTGGATTGCATTGAAATTTGGATATGTTTTATATAAGACTTTGATATAAATTATGAACGGTGAAGATCAGAATTTATGACTTGAGGAAGGAGATATTGGAGTAAAACTGTGACAGTGATCAAAATACATTTAAATTAGTTTGGAAAAGAGATTAATAATTGAGAGCAAATATTCAAAAAGTAATAATAATAATAATAATAGTAAGTGTAAAATAATAAATAATTAAATTAAAATAACATTGAAGAAAAAGAAATAATAGTTCAAATAATTAATGAGTTTTTTTTGTTTTTATTTGTTTAGGTGACGTAAACTCTTAAGTGAGTTTAATTGTGAAGTGGTATCATTCAAGATTTTTGAGTTGCTTTAAGGTAAGGAAGATTAATGCAACTTTTCCTATAAAACAAAATATTTTTCTATTATATGTGATTATGAGTTTTGATAATTTGTATTTGTTTAAATTCTATGCATGGATCAAATACTAGTTTTGTTTGGAAAATGGTTTTGAAAATGTTCATGGTAGGGATTGAAAGTTATGAAGATATATTTTTTTATTTTTATGAATTTGGAAACATGAAGATAATATTTGACTTTGGTTTTGATAGCCCTCGTCAATGGGTATTGATGATGCTATTTCAACCGGAACTAGGCTGGAGCGTGCTGGAATTGCTGGGCCGGTCCGCTGACTTTGGATGTCAGGCTCCTCTGCAAAAATAAGAAACAAAAAGGATCGGCGAGGGCTCGCCCATTGCCCCTCCGATGCCTAAGTCAATTCTTTCCGGTGGGAGAGAAGATCAACTACTTAGGGAATGGAGTTTTGTGCGTACCTTTCACTGATGGGGTGGCCTGGTATTTATACCAAGTGACTTTCCTAATCGATGGTGATACTCGACTCTCTCTCTATCGACGATTTTCTTCCTTATCGATGTCATATTAATAAGGGATAATTAGAAAGCATGGGAATTATTCTACTCCCTTACAGGAGATTCGATTCGATTTATGTGATGGCCTTGGCTACACGGCCCCTCGGGAGGGATGAACTCGGGCTCCGCCGCCTACGTCGTGGCCCGCCGTCTTACCGGGCCTCGCTTATTAGTCTTCTTTAATCCTACTTCTGACTAGGGTGGGCCTACGCGCCTACTTTAAAGCCAATCAAGCGCCTCAGCCCCTTGGTTACGAGCCGTGGGCAAGGGCCGATTGTTTCGGACGGTGTGACTTCCACGTAGTCGTCAAGGCCGGTTTGACAGCTTGTCGCCAAATGTCCCGTGGGTAATGATGACTTTTCGACTTCGCGCTTTATTTCCTCTAGTTCTTCCACTTTCTTTGAGAACATCATCCGACCATTAGCATCAGATTCCCCGATATTGAGCTTTTTCCTCTCTCGCGAAGTTCGGGCTTCTTTTTCTTGAAACTTGTTTTATCATTGTTCGAACTTCTTTCTGTTTTGTAAGACCCAGGGGGTCACCCTTTCGCTCGCTCCAGGATCGGCACGTCTTCTCCTTCTTGTCTTTTCGAGAGGTATTGCAGGCATTAAGGTTAGCTTACTAGATTTTTGCTTGTCCTCGTATCTATTTTTTTTCTTTTCTTTTTTTTTTTTTTTTTTTTTTTTTTTTTTTTTTGTCCAGCTTTGTGTATTCCCATGGGTTCAGGTCGTTCCTCTGCTTTGCTTATAGGGGTTGACTCCTCTGCGAAGTCTAGTTCAGGGCGGACGGGTGGTGAATCTAATCGCTTAGCCATGGTTGTTCTTCGAGATGCCCCAGGGGAACCTCCTTCCCCCTTGGGTAAAGGCAAGGATGAAATTGATGAGATTAAATACCCTAAGGTTTGAGATTCCAAAGCCTGGGCCGTGCGTAACGCCTCACAGGTCCTAGCAGGTTGAGCCTTTATTCGGGGAAGTCTCGCAAGACCTACAGGCCCCGCTTGTGTCTGTGTCCGGTCTCTCCCCGACATATCGACCTCCTAAGGTCGCCTCTGGGCGCCCAAGATGGTGTGCCGAGGTGGCTCGAGAATGGCCCCGCTTTTCTCCGCATCCCTTTATAAAGAGGGTTTTACAACATTTCAACGGCCTGCCCTTCTTTCGCCTCGCCAACTTTGGGGTGTTCTGGGTCATTATTAGTTGTCTTTATGATAAGGGCTGTGTTCCCAGATAGCTCGCTCCGGACTCCTTTCAAACAAGTGAAGGAAGCCGAGGCTTTCTTTTATTTATCTAAGGCCTGGGCCGATCATCTCGATCTTCCGCCTTCCCACAAGTATTGGAAGGAACGCTGATTTTCTTTGTCAAGGGTCCCGCTTATAATCCCACTGACCAAGAAGACACACTGGGCGTTCCTACTGTCTCGACCACTCCTGAGAATCTACGTGAGCTTACATTTTAGTTCTACCGTCTTCACAGACATAGTGGCATCCCTAACTTCGCATTGGTCAGGCGCTTCAAGTATTCGTCCCGATCTTAGACCCCGCAGGACGGAAGCGGAAGTTGGCCAAGTGTCTTCCGCGTGCTTACTCCGAGCTCATCAAGTCGGACATTCTGGGGTCTTCAGGTTTGAAGTCTTCCCGACCTCCTACTCTAAGGCCTTCACCTCCATCTATTATGAAGTTCTCCCACGAGAGGCCTGCTGTTGTCAAGCCCACTAAGGAGCGCTCAAGCCTCGTGGAGACGTGTCCAGAGGCCTCAAGTGTGAATAAAGTCTTAGACCCTCGAGAAGAGCTCATCCTACTCGGGTAAAGCCCCGAGGTTGGGGACGTCTTCTTCATCACCCTCTGCCCATGTCCAAGTGCAGGGGCAAGCATTGCCATCTCTGGCCGAGGTGCCGAGAGCGCTGCCTGCAAATCCGCCTCGGGCCTCGTTGCAAAGGCCAAAGATCTCCCCGGAGTGGCTACCGGGCCTCCGCGAGGTTGCGCCTATCTTAGCTTGGGAGTCCCCGCGTGTGTCGCTAAGCCTCCTCCTTCGACACGAGAACTCGGGGAGGAGCCGGAGTCGATGGAGATGAGGACTCGCTCTCTAACGAGTTTGCCATACGCACCATCCGTCCTCGGGATTCCGATCTCAAGAGGGTCAAATGCCTCGCCCGTTGAGGAGGCTTGCCTAATACCCAGCAGGTCACCCGTAAGTTCCCGTGTCTTTACTGGTCCCGCCCTATCTCTGCTCAGTCACAAGAATGACTCTATGTTGTGTATTAAGGGTGCTGGGCTACCCATCCGAAGAGTTTAATGAAAAGCCGCCGTCAACGGCACATGCCAGCGCCAAAGCCTACAAAGCTAAAGTGGTTTTTACCTCTTCCGAAAGGTAGTCGAATCATGAGCCTCTGATGCAAAATATGACTGAGGAAGCCGCTGAAGCCTGCAAGTCCGACCGAGGCATACTGACTAGAAGGCAAGCGCGGCCGAGGGCAAAGAAGAGAAGGCCCGAGAAGGTTTAAGAGCGCTGGCGGGCGCAGCTTCGAGGTCAGAGATGGGCTGCATCGCCCAGTAATGAGTCAAAGGGTAGTCGTGCGGAAGAGTCGCGTCGCCAGAGGTGAGTCGCTGCACAAAGCAATGCCGCGGATCGAGCCCTACGCGGGCTTCAGGCCGAGCTATCAACGCCGACCGATATACCGCCGCAGGGAACTTTGAGGCAGGAAGCTCATCGCTCGTGAGGGACGGAGCAGAGCAAGTTTGAGGGACGGTGGTCCGCCTCGCGGGTCGATGGCTTCGTCTGTAGGAGGGTCGCTAACGCCTTCTCAAAGCCGACCTTAATTTTGACATTCCCAACGACGAGGAGGCAGAAGAGTCCTTTTCTGTTGATTGCTCTAGAGAGCTAGTCACCCCGGCTGAGGCCCGCTCCCCTTCTTCACCTTCTACTCATAACCCCACGTCTAACGTCTGAGCCTCCTTGTACAATTCTACTTGTCTGTCAACTCAATAACCTGGATATATGTAATGATCGTCTCGTCTTGATAATTAATAGCACCAATTTACTCTTCACTTTACCCCTAATTGTGTTCTTTTGTGCTACCACCTGAGCCACTCGGCCTTGTGTTTCGGCAAAGCCTTTAGTCGAAAGCAAATATGTAACACCCCACCATGCCAACAGCTATAACAAAAGTTAAGGGTAAATTAATAATGAACAAATTTAGGACCCAAGGGTCATAATTTAATAAGTTCATATGCCAAAGTAGGATTTTAATAAATTGAATTGAGAATAAAAATGAAATTGAGGACCAAAGAGTAATAAAAGAAAGATATTACAAAAATCAAATAAGGAAGAAAATTGACTAGACAAGTGGTTTGGAAGGGAAAGAGTGAGGAAGTTTCTTTGACTAGATGGTCAAGGATGCTCCAAAAGAGAGAAAAAGTGAAATAAAAAGGAAAATGAAATTAAAATAAAAAGGGGATAAGATCAAATAAGGATAAGACCAAGATAAATATCTCATTTTTTGTCTTAGAGAGGAGAGGAAAAATGGATAAGGGAGAAGAGAAGGAGAAGGAGAAGGAGAAGAAAAAGAAGAAGAAGAAGAAGAAGAGAGAAAAATGAAAAAGGAAGAAAGGAGACCTGCCAAGATGGAACTATGTGTATGGAATGCCATGATTTTAGAAAGCAAGAACTTGTTAAGCTATGTAAGGAAAGATGATTTTCAAAATAATTATATGAAACTATGTGTATGGAAGTCTAGTGTTTTTGTATGGATTCTAGTATGGAATAGTATGGATTTGTCTAGTTTTGGTATAGAATGTATAGATACATGGTTTGGAACCCTCTATCTTGTGTATGGGTTGAGTTTAGAAACTCCCAAACTACTTGCTTAGGCTGAGTTGTATAAGAAACAAGCCTCCATGATATACGCAGCCAGGAAGTGGTTCAATATTTTAACCAAGAAATTTCTCATTGGTCATATGCATTAGCTGGACCTTAGAACTGATTTTTAGGCAAGAAATAAAGGAATTTCCAGTGAGTCCTTCTGGTAATTGTAGCCACATCAATGAACTGATGTTAGATTTTGAATTTCTCAATTTAGACCTATATAGCCCAAGTTATGGCCCTTTTCCCTCAGAGAGGCAGCCGGCCAGCATAGCTCAAGCCTGCACCTCAGCCAAGGACTCACTTCACAAGGCACTCAAAGCAAACAAATGGCTCACTGTAAGAATAGCCTGGCCAAATCAGATACCCTGGCCAAGGCAAACAGTCATTGAGTTTGAATTATGCACCCTAACTTCGAAAGGTCATAACTTCTTCGTCCAACCTCCGTTTAGGGTGTTCTTGGACTCTATGGAAAGCCCATTGAGTCAAGAATCCATTCATATTCCTATGGAGGACAATAGGTGAGCTCAGACAGGTCAGCTGAGCTCGGCCAGATCAGGACAGCCCACCACATGGTGCCGCAATGACTGACCGGCATACTCCGGAACTGAAGGTCATAACTCTTCTTCCGAACCCGCCGTGTGTTCTGGACTCTATGGAAATCCCATTAAGTCGGGGCGAAACCATCCATGCCTGTGGAGGATAGGTGAGCTCGTATAGGATAACCCAGAGCTCGGCTGTGTCAGTCACATTTAAGGCAGGTCACCTACCGTTGACTACGCAGGATCTCCAATCCTGAAAGTCATAACTTCTTTCGTCCGAACTCCGTTTATGTGTTCTTAGACTCTAAGTGGAAATCCCATTATCGAAGAATCCACCCTACATAAAAATTATAATTTATAATAGTTCCAAATCATGAAAACAAAGAGGGCTCACTGCACATAGTAAGTTCCCAAAATATTATATGATAAGGGACTAAATAAGAATAAGAATAAAGCAATGTACATCATTCTGCTCTGAAAGTACCTACGGGTACCTCTGTATAAGTATAAGTTTTGTAGTACCTACGGGTACCTCTGTACATGTATAAGCTCCGTAGTACAAGTATAAGCTCTGTGGTACAAGTATAAGCTCTGTAGAACAAGTATAAGATAGATAGAAGTACAAGTACGTGTATAAGTACCTCCGTATAGGTAAAAGTTCTGTAACTCTTACGGGAGATCGTAACAAGTATAAGTTTGATATAAGTACACAACAATATGTGTATAAGCTTGTTATATGATGATATGTAAATAGTGACAAGTACATGTTGATAAGGAAGAAGAAAATGTAAATGGACTAAATGAAAATGTATATGATAGATAAAGTATATGAAAAGCATATGAAAGTACAGTATATGAAAAGCACAGTATATGAAAATCATAGGAACGTATAGTATATGAAAATTACAAGATGAAAATATAAGGAAGTACAAGAATATAGATGAAAGTATATGACAAAATATGCAAGTATGAAATCACATTACATCGACGACAAATCGACGGATTCTCTCGACCGCTGCGGAATGTCACTTCTATAATCAAAGTGAATAATAATCAAGAATGTGAAATCACAT
Source organism: Tetrastigma voinierianum (assembly GCA_016808115.1). Lineage (NCBI taxonomy): Eukaryota > Viridiplantae > Streptophyta > Magnoliopsida > Vitales > Vitaceae > Tetrastigma > Tetrastigma voinierianum. Next base: position 117,097 of record JAEQBH010000921.1, read on the forward strand.
TGCTACCGAATGACAAATGACGATTCCCTCTCGAATCGTCGAATGTCAATTCTATAGTCAAAGTGAATCATAATATTAATGCGAATCATATTGCTACTAAATGACAAACAGACGAGATTCCTCTCGACCACTGTGAATGCTTCTATAGTCAAAGTGAATAATACCCGTTAAATGTGAAATCACATTATTAATGTAATGACAATCTAGGATGATTCCTCTCGAATCTACATTTCGTGAAGGTCAATTTGTAGTCAAGAACAATACTATTAAATGCAAAATCACATTGCACTAATGACAAACAAGACGAGGTTCCTCTCGACCACAGAATGCCAATTCCTATAGTTAGAGTGAAAAACACAAATGTAAAGATAGACAATACAAGATTGTATAAGAAAGTTTAAGATTTTGATATGCTCTCGTAAATTATATGTATAAACATATATAAGAAGGTATATGACAAGTATAATATGACATACATGCGTTATATGTATATGTAAATGTAAAGTGAGATAGACAGAAAACAAAGATTCGACACCATCAGACATATCACATATGATTACCGATGACCATAATTATTCGAAATATGAGATATGCACTAAAACATAAATATACATGGATCGTCTACTTCTTAGGAACCTAGTAGAGTGGGATAGATAGGCATGCCTATAGGGACACAATTGCTGCAAGACATAGCTTTACGTATATCAGGCCCTGCCAATGATGACATAGGATCCCATTGGATTCATTACATGGCATAGGTCATCAGTTCTACTAATGATAATACTCTTCTGGGCAACGCCTGCCTGGGGTCACATATTACATGTGGCATAGGTCATCGTTTCAGATGTGCTGATGATAATTTCTGTGTATAAACGGCCTCACAGTCATATATTACATGGCATAGGTCACCGTCGCATAAAGGATGATACCTTTGGGTATATATAGATAGAGATCATCGCCTCGCATAAAGGATAATACCTTCGTACATACAAATATTTCAAGATCCGCTTCTAAGGTTTATGCAGAAATGAAACATAAAAGAAATTGACAAGTATATGCAAATGACATGAATAGAATAAATGACATGATATGAGAATTACATATCGTTAGTGAATGATAGTATACAAAGAGCAAGAACAATAAGTAAAGTACAAGGATGACATGAAAAGTATATGAAATATGATAAGAAATGAAAAACACAAGTTATGAAAAGGACCATATGAAAGATATGATGATAAAATGTTACATGTTATAAGCATATATTTGTATAGAAGGTATAATCTTGAAGAGGGTCTGATATATATAATTCACTGTCACAAAGTTGATAAGATCAGGTTTTCTCATCTTTTGTATACTAAGAGGAAAACCAGAGACAGATAATCCTGATCACAAACAAATAAATGAATATTTAAAAACAAATCAACACCTTTCGTCAATGTACATGTATTTTGTTTCTTTGAAATAACATAAATATTATAAATGTTGGTTATCGATAGATTGAGCTACATATATTGTAACCACGCATAATAATACGTTAATGTTTAATGATTATACGAATCAACAACCCTAAAGCCATAAGTTTATGGCGTTGACGAGAAAAATACGATTCTTCCGTCTACGACCATGTCGAGTCGGGTGTTATAGGTTACAGTTCCGGACATCCTTATCGTTGATCCGCCAACTGGCCATCAGGCGGGCGCTATAGTCGGCGGTCTGAAACCATCCACTGGTCGGCGGTCGATCCGCCATTACGCGGCGACAGATCTTTTTCCAATAATGAGCTCCGAAACCAGCATCGGCGGGTCTCCGTTAACGCCCAGTTTAATTTGGTCACGCCATATACCTAACAGTTGATTTTTGAAACCGAAACCGCCAGGCCCGCGGCCAAACGTCGGTTTAATTATTCCGGCCGCGCGGCCTCTTGGTCGGCACCAGGTCTCGAAAACGTCGTTGCTCCTGCGCTTAATGGTTCGGCTTAACCGGCTACGCCGGGTTATATGAATTTCTTTCTCTCTCGGTATCAGCCAGTTTCGGCAACCGAGCCGTTGTGTTCGCTGGGGTTCGGGCTGAATATCGCTACGCGCATACAGGTTTTTCGGTCAGCTGAGTTTAAAATCGAGCCGCTAAAGCTCAGGCTAATGTGCCTAAGCTGAATCAAGCATGTACTATATGGCCTTTTTGAAGCCGCAGCTTTGGTAAATCGAAGCATCGGCGCTCGGGCGCTTAAGGCCTTTCAGCCGCGCTCGCGAAATCGGAAGCACAGGTTTCGCGCTGAGGCCTTTCCTGAGCCACCGCGTTTCCGCAACCGAAGCACCGCCCCGGGCGCGGCGCCTTCCTAAGTCGTTGCTTTGCAACCGAAGCATCGGGCTCCCCGGGCGCTAAGGCTACTCTTCGAAATGTTAAGCTCGCAACCGAGCTACCGGGCTCCTAAGCGCTAAGGCCTTCCCCGAGCCGCTAAGCCCGCAAACCCAGCTATCGGGCTTCGCCTACTCGCCCATGGCTACATGGCCTTGACTTCCTTCTGGAAAGGCCAGCGGCTTTAATGCGGATTTATGGAGAACGCGAACCGTCATGACTTCCCGAGCACCCCGGCTTCCTTATAAATGGTGACTGCTGATGGAAACATGTCGATCCATCTTTCCTTGTAGCCTAATCGACCGCATGATGAAGCATCAAGGGTTTAGCCTCGCCATCGCAGAGGTCTAATTCGGGAGATCGTGAGTCGACGTCATTCCGATGGTCTTCTCTCGTCGTAGGAGCTGTGTTTTCCTAGTTCCTCCTCGTGGGAGTTATGTTGTTCCTCAGCTACGTCCGACGACGAAATCGTGCTGGGGAACGACCCCGAGGGGCTACTCAAAAAAACTTTTAGTACCGCTCTCTCCATTTTTTCCTCTTTTTTCTTCTCTTCTTTCCCTTTCTCCTCTTTCACTTTCTCCTCTTTCTTCTCCTTTTCCTTCTCCTTTTCCTTTTTCTTTTCTTTCTCGTTCGCACTCTCTCTTCTTCTCTTTCCCTTTCCCTTTCTTAAGATTTTTTCCCCTCGAGGGAGCTACTGCATCGTTTCAGCTCCCGAGATGGGAGGCTTGGTAATCAGCTGACAGTAACTTCTCTTAATCAATTGTATCTTCTTTGAAATAAAGAACAATCTTTTTTTTTTTGCGAAGCATGAATTTTCGTATTCTGAGGTGTGTAATTTTTTCTGGCCGAGCCACCTGCTTTTCTTTTACCGATATGCCTTGCTTTTTTATTCATAAGGACATTAAGCAGGACCAACGAACCTGGGCTGCATCATATTCGAAAACCGATGGTACTTTATTAAAGATTAGCAATATGAGGTCTATTGATATAATCGCTTATGTGCCTACTGCTCCAAGAGTGAGGTAAAATTTTTCCTTCCGTCTGGAGTTCGTAATGCTGTGCCCGACCACGTGACACAATATAAGGGCCTCTCCCATTGGTCCTAAATTTTCCATGTGTAGGATCTTTCCGTCGGCGTGTTTTTCAAAACTAGGTCACCTAGCTTGTAATTCCTGGGCTTGACCCTTTGGTCATAATACCTCGCTATCTTCCTGTGATAGTCTTCCACACGCTTTAAGGCTTGCTCACGTTTTTCTTCTATGAGATCCAGGTTTGCCGGCGAGCCTCTGTGTTCGATGCCTAGTTCAACTTGTGGAGATTTTGTAGTCCAATCACCGGGTCTACCGGCTTCAATGTCAAAGGCCAGTTTTAACTGGTTTCCCGAGTCGCGACTACGCAGATAGTTCTGTATGCCCATAATATCTCAGGGAGGTACTCTACCCATTTTCCTTTTAGGTCTTCCAGTTTGGTTTTAAGTGCTGCCTTTAAGGTCCTTATAGTGACTTCGGCTTGCCCATTGGACTGTGGATGAGTTGGGGAAGAGTAGTTCCGACCTCGAGCTTGGCAATGTAAAATCCCTAAACTAGATTGTCGACCGCTTTCCTATCGTTTGACACGAGGGACCTCGATCCCAAATCTCATATATTATAAAGCGCTAGACGGTTGCATACCTTCGCCTCGCGGATCTGCCAAAGGCCCACTACCATTTGCCAAAATAGTCCACTACTACAATGATGAATTCCAGACTACCGAACGGGTAGAGGTCCCAATATGTCTAAATTTCCATTATTGAAAGCGCCAGGGCTTATAACTCCGACATCGCTGGCTCCTGATGGGGAGATGAGAGATTTTGGCGTGCTCTTGACAAACTTTGCACCCTTCTTCTCGACCAAATTGCCAGGTCTCAGCATTGCGGGCCAATAAGACCCTCGCCCTCAAGACTTTTCCCGCCAATGCTCAAGTCTGGCGTGATTTCCACATACGCCTCATGTACTTCCCTCAAGACGTATCACGCCTCTGCAATGCACTTGAGGATGGTGTGAAAACCTCGCTATAAAGGGTTCTCGACAGAATAGTGAACCTAGCAGACCTCGACCTAAGCTTAGATGCCTCCTTCGAGTCGTTTGGTAGTAGTCCTTCTATTAAGTAGTCCCAAACGGGTCCATCCAAATTTCGCCGCATGACAGAGAGATCTCTTCATTGTCGAGGTCTCACGCAGGTTCCGAGAGGCGCTCAAATGCCGCCCCATCGAGGTCTTCTCGGGAAGCCGCTGCCGCTTTTCTAGTGGCATCCGCCGCCGAATTCCTCTACCTCGGTGACGTGTCGATCCGAACTCATACTAACTTCCTTAAGTAATTCCCGTACCTTCGAGGTATAGGATCGTTTTTCGCTTCCGTCTCTCGTAGGAGTCTTCTATTTGTTTTACTACCAGCCTGAGCCGCCGTGACAATTCTAGTCGATCAACTTCCATGGAATGGCGAGGTTGCCTCCACCCATGACTCCGCTTCATACTCACTTCTCTATCGAGGCTCGAACCCAAATCTTAGGTGCATTACCTGAATATTCATTCCGGCCCCGGAGAGGTCAAAATTAGACCTACACCACTCTATCGAAAGACAGGGTGCTCCATCTACAAACAAATTAAAATAAGGAGGCCTGGACGTCAATGAGAGCAGCTTCCTGAAGCCTCTGCCTGAGGGGTGAATCTATGACTAAGTCCTGCCAAGACATGCCCTTTATCGCTTTCGCTTGTATCCGATGTCGAACTCGCTTCAAATTCTATGGCCCACTTTCATCAATCTTCCGCAGGTCTCGGTTTGTGTAGCACTTGCTTCATCGATATTCTGAGATTTCGATGGTATGAGCTTAAGCAAGGGCTACGGAGTTTTCTAGCTGCGCCACAATGCTGATTAATCTCTCCTCCGTCTGGGGTACCTTCCTTCCGTCTCTTTGAGCCCCACCGTAATAAGATCGGGTCGCTACACTCGGCTGTTTCCCGACCAGACGTGGCACGATTGAGAAATCAAATCCACAAACAGTATAAGGAGCTCTCCTCGCAGGGACCCACTGTAATGTGAGGGTATAGCCTCGGGGATAAGCTTTAACGCACGTTTCTTCGCAGCGTGCATCCCACGGAAAGCTTTAGAACCTCGGTAGAGTACGACACTTATCGCCGGCCTCGGGACACAAATGGCTTAGTGCAACTATTCTTCCCGCTAGGCTGGACTTTCTTTTTTGCGTTTGATGGCGGAGGCATGTCACACTGTACTTATCTTGTCTAAATGCTTCTCATTCCTGGGTCATTACCATAAAACCCAAGAATTTTTCTACGAGACAATCAAAGCGCATTCGCTTCGATTCAACTTCTATTGTACTTTTTCAGGATCTAGAATGCCTCGGCCAGATGAGCTATATAGAGCTCGGCCGTAGTTGATTTTACTAACATGTCGTCTATATATACCTACTTCGATGTCCCTATTCGTTTCCTCGAACATCCCGCTTCACCAACCCCAAAGAGGTAGCCCCGCGCTTTTTTAGTCCAAAGGGCATTACCCGATAGCACAGTCCCTCGCTCAGCTGATCGAATGAGGTTTTCTCTTGGTCGTCTGGATCCATGTCGAGCATGGTTGTAGTCTCGAGAGCATCCATGAAGCCAGGAGCTCAGCGTCGCACAAAGGGGGCGTCTATCATGAGTATCGATCGCAGGTAAGAGAAGCTATCTGGGGGTGCATGCTTGGTTGACGCTGTTAAAATCGATGCGCAGTCCCATTTGCCATTCGCTTGAGAGTACGACGTCACAAATCCATTCGTATTCCACTTCCCCCGACATATTCGCTTGCAGGAGCCTGGGCTCGAATTTCCTCATTAATCCCTTTGTCTTTTTGAGCTTCTAAACTTTTTCCTTAACCGGCTTGAAGGATGGACTCGACGCTAGTCTCGCGAAAGTGATTATCATGCGGGGTCAATCCCTCCCATGTCCCCCTGCTTCCATGCAAAAACATCCTTGTTCCGCTTTTAAGCAGTTTTGATATGAGGCTTCGAGGTCTTTCGCTAGCTCTCGGAACCAACGAAGTAGGTGTTCAGTGATCGCCCCAACTCGTATAGGCCCACTTCTGGCGTTCAGGTCGAAAGTGTTCACCCGCCTTATGTCTAGTTCGGCCCACATATGTTGTCTAATCGCCTTTGCTTCATCGATGCCGAGTAACATTCTCGCCGCCGCCACCGGGTCTCTAACCATTCCTACTCCGTTTGCAGTGGGGAACTTGATCACCATGTGATATGTGGAAGGGATGGCTTTTATGGCGTTGAGAGAGGGTCCATTTCATAACACGTTATGTCGAGTGTGGGCATCATCGGTCGTTGTCGTCAGCATGTGGGTCTCCCCAAAGTGAGCACTAAATCAGACACCCCAAAGGCAAGACTTTTTTCTCCGCAGAGAACTTCGATGTGGGTGTTGACTGGCTCCAGCCTCTCCCTTCTGATGCTTATCTTGTCAAAAGCTGATGCAAAGATGATGTCGACCGAGCTCCCATTGTCGACCAAGACCCGGTGGATTGTTTTGTTAGCCACAACTGCCCTTATCACCAAAGGGTCGTCGTGGGGGTGCCGATGATCCTCCAGTCCTAATCCAAGAAGGTTATGGCGTTGTCCAAATAAGGAGTTTGACACTTGCACCTCCAAGACCTCCTGATCCAATACTATGCAAATGAGCCTCCCGGGTTAAGAAAGCTAGGACTCCCACCTCCCGCAGAACCTCCTAAGATCACATGGATTTCTCAAGGGCCGTAGTGGGCTGAGTCAGGGGCTAATGGTCAGGTGGTGGTGGCTACGCCGATCTCGACCTTCAGGCTAAGTGTAGCCATGAAGATACCCCGCCGGGACCAAAGTATTCTATTTCCTTCCTAAGTCGTATGCAATCGTCCGTCGATGCCCGTGGTCCCTATGGAACTCATAGTATCTGGTGTTATCTCTTTCGGGCTCAAGTCGCGACTCTCATCCGGGGATGGCCATCTCGTAAATTTTCTGCGTCAGACTTCGCGCAACACCCGTGATACTTCACGGCCACAGGTGAACCGTAGAGGGGAATAATCGGGGTGCCGTGAGCCTGGCCGAGGTAGTCCCAGCGGTCCTCGATGCTCCCTCGCTCCTCGGGATTGTCTCATTCCTTCGGGGGATCTCTCCTTGCTTCCTTATCTCCTAGTGGCTTCGCTCTCGTTTCACCCCACTTTTCCTTGTAATAGCAGCCTCCCGATACGAGGGCTTCTTCGCCATTAATGTACTTCCGCTTTAGCGAGCACCTTAGCCATGCTCGTCGAGGATTCTCGAGATGGAAAACATTAAGTTTTTTATCGGCACTCCTGTACTCCGCGATGAATGTGGTGATGGCGAATCTCTCGCCCGAACATCTACTTTTAATGACTCTGCTGAACTCGGACATAAGACTCGTGCCAGGCTCTACTTACGGACAAGAAGGATAACTCTGGCTTCCTATGTCCCGCTCCAATGAAGTGGGAGACAAATGCGACGGAGAGCTCTCTAAATGAAGAGATTGCTGATGGTGGGAGCCTGTTAAACCAAGCCAATGCTGGGCCTTTAAGCGTGATAGCGAAGGCTCTGCATTGTACAGGGTCTTGATATCCATGCAGCTCCATCTGGTTCTTATAAGTATTAAGATGGTCAATCTGATCCCCTGCTCCATCGAACGTTTCTATTTCATGCAGATCCCGAACTTTATCGGAAAGGGGAAATGTAGCACCTCGGCCGTGAACGGGGACTTAGTTTGTTGCACCACGCTGTCCATAGAGTCTCGAGCTCGGCCCTTTACAACCTCCTTCATGTGGTCAGCCCCGCTGATGCCCTCGAACCTCGCTCCCATGATCGCCCCCATTCCTTGGCCGGATGAGAGCTGGCTTATCAAGCCGATGTCTCCCAAGTATTGCTCGCTGCGCCTCTCTGTGGGCTAAGTAAGGCTCGTGGCCCCCGGCTCCTACCGGATTCCCGCTTCTATTTCTCGTTTCCGGGAGGGCCGAGGTGTGGTTGTTCTTCTTAAGGTGTGGTATTGTGGCCTTCTTGGGCCTGTCGCACTTCCTGCGGGCATTGCATCTATTTGGTGAGTTGCTCTAATTCCCTTATCAAGCGTTGGTTGGTGAGACGGAGTGCCTCCATCTCGTTTGTGTTATCGCGGTATAGTTTCCAAAGGTGTTTCATAGAGGCCGACTATCCACGTTTGCCTTGTCAGGTCTTGCATTCTCGGGGATCGGGCATGGCCCCCGCCAGGTTCCGAGTTGATACCATCACATCAGAGATCGGCTTTATTTGTAAAGGAACCGCCGCTCCCACAAACGACGCGCAACTGATGATGCTTTTTAACCTAACTCGGGTCGAGCGTGGCCGAATTGCAGAGCTTCAGCCCGCTGACTTTGACGCGAGCTTTTGCAAAATAAGAAACAAAAAGGATCGGCGGGGGCTCACCCATTGCCCCTCTAATGCCTAAGTCAGTTCTTTCCGGTGGGAAAGAAGATTGACTGCTTAGGGAATGGAGTTTTGTGCGTACCTTTCACCGATAGGGTACTGCATTTATACGTGACTTTCTAATCGATGGTGATACGACTCTTATTACAGATTTTTCCTTATCGTTGTCGATTAATAAGGGATAATTAAAAGCGCTATGGGGAATTATTCTACTCTTGTCAGGAGATTCGATTCGATTTATATGGATATGGGCTCTCGAGCTTTCACGCGATTCGCCCTCGAGGGATGTCAGGCTCCCGCTTTCAGCCCTCGCAGCCGTGGGTCGAGCCGCCTTATCGGGCCTCGCTTTATTAGTCTCTTTTAATCCCGCCTCAACTCTGGGTGGGCTCATAGCGCGCCTACTTTTTAAACCCAATCAGGTATAAACTTGACAAATATGGCCCATGTCAATGGACATAAACTTGACAAATACGACCTTAGTCAATGGGTTATAGTAGTTGACAAAATGGTCTTTGTGAATGGGTTAGAATAGTTAACCTTTAATTTGAAAGAAAGATGTTTTGAGAACCAAGAGTGTAAGTATTTGGGAACGGCCCTTGTCAAAGGGTTAGAATAATTGACATTTTATTTGAAATGTATCTTTGAAAACATGAGTATACATATTTAAATATTCATGATTAATTACGATATGGAATTGTCGAAAATATATGATGAATATCAATTTGAAATATATTTATATATATTATTTATTTGTACTCAAGGATTTTATGAGATTTGTGAGGGAAAAAAAATGTTATATCTCAAAATTTGTGAATTTAAAATATTTTATCCATTGTTGATCATTTTCAAGTGCCATAAACCTTGGCGAATAGTGATTTTAGGGTAGGCAGGGATGGAAGTTGAGAACTATTTTTGAGTTGGTATTTATTGGGAAGACTTATGATTGTTTGGACTACTTTAATGATTTGGTTTGGGAATTAATGTTTGCAAACTTTCATTTGAAGGATTTTATGTTGCTATAATGTGACATTTTAAGATTATTAGTTTTGAAAAATTTTATTGTGTTGGAAGACGTTGGTTCAATGACATTTTGTTATACTTTGGAAGGTTTTATGCCTTTGGGAGATTTTGATTTTATGAAATTAATTTAATTCTTCTTATAAGCATATTCATGACAAACAAGATTCATAAACAGAAATTTTGAAAGTGTGGTTTAAAGGTGGGATTTTGGAGCCCTATATGTGAATGAACAGTAATACCCTTGGTTCGGAGTTGGGGTGTTACAACTATGCCTAATGGGTTGGACCTATGGTAAAATAGGTTGGGTAACTAATGAAGTGGGTTGAACCTAAGGTAGATGATTTGGATATAAGAAAGTGGATAAGTTGATTTTAATGAGCTGGACCTAAGATAGGTGAGTTGATTTGAGGAGGTTCTTTAGTTTAGGCCTAAGGTGGATGGATTGGTTCTAAATTCCTAATGGAAATGGGCGCTAAGGCGGATGAATTGGATCTAAGGAAATTGGTAGGCTAATCCTTATGGGCTGGACCCAGGATAAAGGGAGTTGGAATGTAATGAGTTAGCCCTAAGTTAAAGACCTAAGATAAATGAGTTAAATAACTAATGAGTTTGAATTTAAGATAAATGAGTTGGACCTAATGAATTAGTCCTAAGGTACATGGGTTGGACCTAATGGGCTAGGTTATATGTTAAGTATTAAATCAAATATTAACTTAAGTGAAATAAATATGCCTAGTATTAAATCAAATACTAAGAGAAAAGAACGAAGGTCAATGTGCGTGAATTTAAGGAGAGAGGAATTAAAGGAATATGAATCAAGTATTAAGTGAAACAAATATACCATGATTAGATAAGGATTTAATATATTAATATGTAAATATGAAAAATTATATATAGAAAGACACGTATGTGCAGTGTAATTTCAATAATATATTAATATGGTAATAGGGGATATAAATTGAATTTTAGAGATAACACTAATAAATATGAGAGTAGGCAATGATGATGACAAAAGTCGCGGAAATCAACAACAATGATGGATGGTCTGATGTATAATTAAATAAAATCATAATATAATAAAATCAAAATATAGTAAAATTAAATAAATGAAAAAATAATTAGAGTCCAAATTTGAGGTCTACAGTTTGGTTATCCCAGCTCAGTCCTCTAGGTGGTCTAAGAATTCATTTGGGCTAAAAAATAAATTTATACTCTTAAATATTTCAAAAAAAAATGATATTTGTTTAAAATACTTATATTTTGTTTTTATGTTGTTAAAAACTATATAATAAATTATATTAATTATTTTTTAATATTATCTTATTTTTAATTAATTTTCATAAGGAGTATGATTTTGTTTATTAAAATAATTGAAATCACCGTTGTGGGTACCTGGGCTCCAGCTCTGGGGCAGACTCGACTCACCGACCCAAACCCAAGGGCCTAAAGGATTAGCCCGTACATTAGCCTCTACTAGGAATGTCCTGGGACGGTCCCCGCCTCCGAACGCCGGAATCCCATAGCCTGGGCCTTGTTTAGCCTTCGCACTTATCTTCCGATCGACTCCACTCTCCTAAGCCGGTTGCCAACCCGCTCCACTTTACAGCGTAAGTCCGCTCTCGAACCGACTTCGCCGCCCGCCAATAGGTATCCGCTAGCGGCGCGATCGGGAAGGTAGTTACGTAGTGGAAGAATAAGTCGCTCTTCCCAAATAATAGTCATCTTCTCGACATTATGGGAGGGAACTGGCCCACTATCCAAAAAAAGATGGATCTTCTTCCTACCCATAAAAATGTGCAAGTCACACCAACAAAGGTATGAGATTCTCGACTTAGATTACTATTGCTCCAAATCCTAAATCTTCCAAAAGAGGCTAACTTTCGCTTATCGAGGGGCGATTTAACACCACCGTCATTTTCTTTGTTTTGCAAAAAGTTGCGTTAACTAGTGAATGCCCCAACATTCAGTGACTTTGAGAATTGTGGATCACAATCGCGCCTGTCAGTGGAAAACGCCAAGAAAGAAGTCACAGAGCAGACGCGAGCTTAGGTGCACCCGCGCTCCTGTGTGACCTCACCCAGCAAAGCTCAAGAAACATCCTACAGACCGCTTGGATTCGCACTAAGGATTGGGCATCCAAAGAAATCTCAAATTTCAAGACTAATTCCTCCTTCCGTGCTAAGAGTTGAAGTAAGACAAGAGGGAAAGTCAGCAAGGGTCGAATCAAGGCTGAACAAAGCGAACCGCCTATGGAAGCAAAACTAGAAATCAAGGAACCCACTGGAGGCTTCCACTGCCGAGCAATCGCGAGGGCCCTCGCCCATTTCCCTTCCCGCCCCTACAGCGGCAAAGAGGTCGCCACGCCGACGATATTGATCTACCCCGATGATGAGTTATCCTCCTGCAGCTCCTCGTCACACACCACTATCTCTAACGCCGCGGAAGACCATTATAGAAAAAGGTCGTCACGATCCACCGGTCCGTCAATGTCGCTTAGGTGTCATACAGAGAATCCAAAGAGGGACCCCAACAATCGCCCACGCCACCACCAATATGTGCCCGACCAACCTGATCTCCCTACCAATACCAACATGTACCCGCCTTTCGAGTGTCGCCTTAATAATCGGCAAACAATGTTTGCCTCCGCCATTCAGGGACCACAGGACATGCTTTCCACTCCCCTTGGACAGCATATTCTGGACTATGATCCTCCCCGCAGCTTTTCCATACCACCCTTCGCCATGTACAACGGTTCTTCTGATCCGTACGACCACATGTCACATTATAATCAGGCAATGATTCTCAACACCGGGGACGATCGGCTCCTATGTAAGGTATTCCCATCCAGCCTTAAGGGCCCTGCTTTAGCCTGGTTCCACAAGCTCCCTAGAGCGTCAATAAACACATTCTGGCGACCATGGGCCGCTGCCTCCTCCTAATAATACTTATGCTCATTTCAAAGTGTATGAAGATCGCCTCCCTCCAATCCATCCTCAAACGGAAGACGAACCATCCGATTTCACAAGCAGTGTTCGGGCAAGCCAGTCTGGAATAGAGACGATGTATGCGTGATGGACGCGGTCTTTCAAAACTTCGAAGAAGCTTGGGCCGACCACCCCATTCTTCCATTTTTATCCCCGATCCGCCAAGAATCCATGGAGGATGACGCCTGGGGTGAACAAATTCTCTCTATGCTCAAGATAACATCCCGGGCCGTCGCAAACGGTTATGATAAATCCACCCAGAGCAACGTTTGGCGCCAAGGGCCCATCCGAACAGAAAAGCAACTAAGGCAAGAGCCAAAAGCGCCCCGACGGGCAATCCGAGAAGAAGAAAGACCCCCCACTCCATCAAGCCTCAACATCGCTATGACCGCTCCCGCCTCGCCTCATCCGGACCTCCCCGACTTCAAACGGCCCCACCAATGAGGCAGGTGTCCTGATCACAAGAATGTGATCCCTACGACGCTGACACAGGACTATGGCTACGAGACCAATCACCCCCAGAGCCTCAAATTCCTGGTACAAAAACTGATTCGGGCCGGCCACCTCGTACCCAGAGATTGGGAGGGGGCTAACCTGTAAGCAATACGCTCCCACAAATGACAGGCTATCATAGAATAACATCGACAGACCCCCTTCCTAAGGATAGAAATCGGGCCAAGAACTCCATTAATAACCTCCAAACAAGCTCGCCTCGACCGATAAGTTACCATGAAGCTAAGCCGTTAAACTGCTGAATAAACCGTATTTGGAAAACGTGGGGTTATGCAAATTTTTCACTTTTCTATCAAAATCACACCTTTAGATTTAACGAAAATCCGACAGCATAACGATTGCACAGTGGTTAAGCCCAAAATACAAAATCACCTGTATAAAACAAAAATACACTCCCAATGTTTTCCAAATGTCCAACTACAACAATAAAGGACCTCTGGTCCTCATCAAAATATAAGATAAGGATCAATCATATATAAGTTTATCGCAACCTGTTTTTTTTCAAAACCATGCATGCATATTTTACAAAAGATATTTACATATACAAAATGCCACATTTTAACTTTTACTATTTTTACTTTACACCTTATCTTATATAAAATCGCACTACGCCTAGACCGACGGATCTCGGAAAGGCCTTTTCACTTTCAACACTGCATCTAAAAAATTATTTTAAAACAAAACCGCAGCCAAATGGGCCTGAGTACTATAAGTTCCAATGCCGCCGTCATTGCTTATACTCCCAATATGGAATCTGTACGTAAATGGTTGTAAAATCGTTTATGAGAAAACTGAAGTTTTTGCTATGAAAACCATTTCCTCGAAAACTCCGTTCAAAACTATTTATGCCGTTGAAACCTGCTCACGGCCAAAACCTGCTTCAAAATCCACTCGTCGAAAACCGTTTTGAAGTGGTGGTTAATATCCGAAAGTGCGACACTATAAATCAAGTACAAATCCACCGGCCCATTTCAAATACCCCAGAAGCGATGCCCTAACCCCTGAATTCGGCATCAGAGTGAACTCCTAACACCACCCGGCTAAGATGGTCCTATGAACACTAGCCAGGATCTATATAGCATAACGAACTGTAACCACAAATGCCCTATGACGGAAACCTCAACCAACACCTCATCGCTATGTACTAGTCACGCGCTAACTATATACCCGAATGTGCGTAGGCGACTCACTAGATAAATATATACTATATCTAACCTCAATTGCCGACCGTGCAATATAGTTAGTCATAATATCCTATAACTCGCATGCAATAATCCGAAATACATCTTACTCGGAACCGAGTCAAGCATTCATAGGGGTTTTGCAACCAGGCCAAAACTGCTTAAATACCGAAATCGCTTTTCTCAATGAGTATAACAATTGGGAGGTAAAAATGCTTTATAAATCTATATTTTCAAAGCACTTAACAAAACTTGTAATTTAAACACTTCGCTTTAGAAATGATTTTGAGTACTCAACTTTTTCTCGACTAATTTCTTTCAAATCTTGTCAAGCACTCTATATTCTCGTCGATGCTCAAATCGCCTACACAATTCATTCAATTACGAAATGCCCCTCGCTTAACGCTTTAACCATAAAACATATCGTGGCTTTCAAAGTGACTATATCGAACGAACTTCGATTCTAACAAAACTTTATGTGCTAGTCTCATTCGATAAGGACATCTATAATATGATATGAAATTGACCAAAATGTTCATACACATTAAATGCCCTATAAAAACTATCTGTTTTAGTCAACTTTTGATTGAAGGGACTTTCCATATAGTCTAAAAATACCCGAAACATTTCTGAAAATTCTGTCCGACTTGTCCGACTATACTCCTAAAATTTCAACCCGAACTGTCGGAAAATAGTCCCAAAATTCATCCCTGACTGTCCGAACATAGTCTCAAATATTCCTAAAAATTTCTAAACTCAGTGTAAAAATTTTGGAAATGAAGATTACGACCTTTTACAGTCTCTAAGAAAATTTCAAGCCATTACATAACCTTTAGGCTTGAAATAACACAAGTAGGCAAATTTTCTACCTTTTAAAGTTTGACAAAAGGCTAAGATATTGGTACCTATGCGTAGCTTTCGCTGTATACCACTCTTGCCTTATGCTCCGATGCAACGCCTCACGGTCCGATTCAGAATCCGAAAGAACGAAGAGGAAGAAAATAAAAATAAAATCGATAAAATAAAATCGCCTCTCTTCTCTCTATATCTCCCTTATTAATTAGTTTTGATATTTTTATCTTTTTTTCTTTATTTATTTTATTATTTATTATTATTATTATTCTTTTTTAACAATTATTATTTGGATAAATAATTTCTATTACCCTCATTCAGTTCATTTTAAAAAATTTATTTATCTATTCAGATATTAACAATCATTTGCCATTTTAAGAGATTTTGCAAAATCCGTTTGAGTTCCTCTAAACGATCGCCTAGAAATTACATTAAATAAAAATGTCTCAGATTTATGAAGAGCTTTTCTTTGGAGTTGCTGAATTTAGAGCGAACAACGGCATAGTCAGTTTAGGTCATGAGATCCTAAATTCTGAAGCTACTGAACCATTAGTGATTTATTATTATTATCCTTTTAAATTTTATTAAGATTCATAATTATAGATTCCAGTAAACTTTCCTTAAATTATAAATTATTTTCAATTCTTCAAGAACAACTCAAAAATTCTATTGTATTTAAAATAATTAAAGAAATGTGATTTTTATATAGTTTTATCATTGCACCTCTCTTAGGACGGGGTGTTACAAATCCTCCTGTGACATTTTAGTCTCGGAAATGGAACAAAACCATGTAAAGGGATGCATAATCCCAAAACAATGGGGATAATTGACTGTATCTGACCTCCGGGCTCCCCACATCTTATCCCACTTGTCCCAGCAGTTCCCATAAACACCCATTAACGGAGACAATATGTCAGAAATTTGCTCTCTGATCTACTATGCTGAAGCCATTTGCTCTTCCATGGATAGATATCCTTTAGTTTCCATTGTTTGATCTCAAGTATGGGAGGGATACAGGTCTTATGAACATGGATACATAGGCACATTGTAGACCTTAACAGACAGCTCTGGAGGAGGTCAATCATGTACTCACGGTCCCTCTGACAATAATCTCATATGGCTGTATCACAGATTACCTCAGACTTTCCTTGTCTTCCAAATGCGAAACACCTTTCCGGAAACTTTGGAAACCTATTACATAAAGCGTAGATCCTCGTTTGTCCATAACACATCTGTCACCAGCTATCTATTTAGTCTGTCTCGGACAATCGGATCTTATCTAAGGTATGTCTGTATTCTTTGTTTGTGAATTTTCATGGAGGTCTCTCTCTCCTACTTCATCCCGACATACGAAGTCACGACACTTAGGCCATACAATGCTTCAAATGGAACCATGCACATCTTTGGATTGATAAGCGTTGTTGTAAAACGAACTCCATCGAGACTCAGAAATGCATATCGGCTCCACTTAAACTCTATTACGCATGCTCTAAGCATATCCTCTAGTGTGCGAATAGTTCTACAGTGACCATCGATCCCGAGGATGGGAAAAATTTGTCTTTAAAGTGCAATTAGTGTTATGGCATCTATGCATTGGACCAAAATGCGGATGTAGATAAGGGTCTGATGCGAGACTATCGATATAGAACACACCATAGTAATCTAACTCTCCTCCACACTATAATTGGGCCAACTTGTCAGCGGTCATCATTGCTAAGCGGGAAAATGATTTCGGTTAGTACATCCCATATCTGCCAGCTGCTTATGGCATCGTGTTGTCCAGGAGTTCTCGGGCGATGGCACAAAATCCATAGTAATCTATCCCACTTCCATACGGGAATCGGAAGAACGTATCTTTCTGCGGGCTTACGGTGCTCTGCCTTTACTGTGGCGAGTTGGGGCATGCGGATCTGAGAAATCTTGCAATTTCCTTTTCATGCCCTTCCACAGTAATGCTCCACAGTGTAGTCGTCTTGGTGCTACCAGGGTGCATGGCCTATGCTGAAGAGTGGGCCTCTTCCAAGATTTCCCTTTTTAGTTCACCTGTTCAGTTGCACACATTCGACTCCTCAACTATTACATGTCAAGTCCTCCTAAATCGAACTCTGGTTTCTCACCACCTCAATCATGCCCTTTCCGACTTAATCATCTACGAAACACCTTGAGCCTTCCTTGATACTGATCCACTAGAAGGGCAGACATAAAATGATGCCAACGGTGTCCACTGTGACTACACATAGCTGACTCCCAAAGATCTCAACTCTATCAACAATGGGAATATCATCTCTGGATAAACATAGGAACCCTCGGTTCTCTTTCCGACTTAAGGCACATCAGCATTGCTTACATTGGCCTTCACGGATGTGTTTCTGATTGTGCAATCATAATCCTTAATCTCAACTCCAACCATTGTGCCTTAAGTTAAGCTCTTTCTAGTAAAGATATATTAGCGGGCTCTTGCTGATCGGTGAATATCACGATAGGAACACCATATAGATAAATGTCTCCAAATCTTTAGACGAAAACCATTCTTCCGCTAGTTCTAAATCATGGGTGAGGTAGTTACGCTGGGCGCGCTGGCGGCGGAAACGCCAGCTGTCTACCATCTGCATCAAAACACACCTAACCGCTTGTCTAAGGCATCACTATACCACATAACCGTCGCTTTCTGGCGGTAGTGCTAACATCTGGAGCTATTGTCGAAAAATACCGTCACCGACTCCTGAAACTACGTTTGGCGGTATCGACCGCAATTTAAGTCCTTTTTCAATAGATTGGTCAGCGGAGTTGCACTATCTTGAAATCCATCAACAGGCTACTGTAATAACACCTTCAATCCAAAGGAAGCTGAACTTGAGAAGCATTTGTAGGCTTCAGGTTCATTTATAGCCCGATCTTAAGGATCCCATGTATGTGACAGTGACCAGCTGCTTTTGTCCAACCAAAGCGCACTTACTAAACTTAGTATAATGCTCTCTAAGAATGCAATGCGTCAGGGTGCTGCATGTTCCTGCGAGACTGCTGGTACATAGAATGTCATCAATGAATCTGATCACAAGCTTATCTAAATCGATTGAAGACTATCTGTTCATCAAATCCACTGATGACTGGGACGAGTCTAGTCGAAATCAGAATGGCATCACTAGGAACTTCATGTGGCGTATCTCGTCTGACGGTCTTAGAAAACATAGTCTCCAGGACCCTCAGCGATGGTAGCGACCTTGCGGTCAATCTTCAGATATACCCGAGATCCATGCAATTGGTCAAATAGCTCATCCTCACGAGGAAGCGGATGGTTTAGTATTGTGCGCAGGTGTTTACTCTATAGTCTACCTGGCAAGTAGATTCATCTTTCTTCTTTACAGCTGGGCTCCCACGGTGAGTACTAGGTCGGATGAAGCCTTTGCTTAACAATTCCTCCAGGTGTGCCTTCAATTCTTTCAACTCTGCTGGCGCCATTCTGTATGGAGGAATGGATATCGGCTCAGTCCTGGAACTAGTTCAATAACGAACTCAATTTCTCCTATCAGGGAGTAAGCACGAGCCTCATCTGAAAGCATCGGGAACTCTTTTGACTATGGGGATGTCTTCGGTCGTCACCCTCTTGTCTCCTATCACTACCAAATGCCAAATAACCATGTTAGCCTTTGAAGCATTTTCGAGCGGTGCAGTAATGAGACTAGGCGATCTCTCTTCGATTCCCAGAAATATCACGCTGGTTCCTGCAGTGGGAACTAATCTTTACTTCTTTCTTATAGCAATCTAAGGTAGCTCTATGCAGATAACGATCCATACCCGAGATTATATCGAATCATGGATACCTAACACTATCCATATGCTGGAAAATCCTTATTAAGGATCGCGATACGCTGCACGGAACTATCCTTTTCCAGATATCTTCATTATCCCCATTAGATACGAAACCACCATAAACCATCTAGGCTGGGACTCTATCGGGTTGCCTGTTAGATAGTGCGAAATAAATGAATGAGTGGCTCACGGGTGCAATGCATGCATCGATAAGTAGCGAAATCATACCAATAATCACGTGCATTTGATGCATACGCCTCTGTTTGTGTGGCTGTAAATGCTCGAGCACAGTCTGAGTACCACTCTAATCCCGGCCAATCGGGTGCGCCTGCGCCTCACGCACTACACGACCTCTACCAGTCTTTGTCTTGCCACCTCTTGCCTAAACCACCCTACCCATTTGTTTGGGACCGGTGGGTAGATACTCACCTTACTCGAGAGGTCTCTGCGACCTAGCGTAGACAGTCTCGGATAAAGTATTCCTGCCCGCAATGGAAACATCCTGTCATGTTCATCCACACTCTCAGAGATACCTCCTCGACATGCAGGAGCCTGATGGAAAAGATGATCCACAGATCTACCACCTCCTGGGTGCATTTGGTACGTCGAACGGGGTCCACTGGCTAGATCTTGCTCCTCGTCTGAGCCTCTATCATTGGTCCACTTCTTTCACTTTTCTTTCTACTAGATGTGGGTCACGGTTGACTAGTGTTGAGTGCCTCTCTTGTCTGGCAGCCCCCGAGGTTAGGCTGACATCCTTTCTACCTTTAGGTGCGACCTCGAACTTCATAAAATTCTTTGCTTGCTTTACTTTAAAGTTTCTAAAACTCACCATAAACGTACTTGCTTTTTGTTGTATTCCTAGTAAACACGGGAAACTGTGTCTCTAGTGTCGGTGAAGACCTCGTGTCACATCACCTTTTTCGATGGTGTAATTGGAAAGACCTCATGTCGTCACCATATAATAGCTAGAAAGCTAACCCTATCTAACCATAAGTACCCTGCCTCTGGGTCGCCGATACCATCATAAGTTTTAACCCCTAATTTAAAGAGCATTATATCATGCCCCTCTGCTCTTCTGGAGGCTCCCATACCTGACGGGTAGTTGTTGTAACAATATGTATAACCTGATCCATCGTCAAGGTACCGCCACTGGAGTGCGGCCTCGATGGATTCTGTGGGGCGTTCATTTGAAGCATTTCGAGATCTAGGGTGTGCTCGACGCCTATCTCTCACGGTGGTGCCTACGGTGCGAAGTCCTAAGATACGACCTCTACGACCTCGATCCAGACATAATCATTTGTAATTTCAAGTTAAAAGATTCGGTGACCTTTTCAATATTTGATGCATGCGAGGATTAACTGAACAATATAGGTTGCAATAAAAATCATTATTATAAAAACAATTCTATAGAAAATATTGGAAGCGTCACCGAGAAAAAGCAGCGAAATATCTTTAAAAGCGCTCGATACAAGGTTAACCAGACCCCTTCACGATAGCAAGGAAATGCAAGCAGCTCAAATAACCTCCCGACCAAAGCTATTTCGATGACAAGTTACCATGGTAAGCCGTTAGCTACTTTGGCTGTATTTTGGAAAGCATTAGGTTATAAATTTTTCCTTTTCTATCAAAATCTGCACCTTTAGATTTAACGAAAATCCGGCAGCATAACGACACTTACGGTGGTTAAGCTAAAATACAAAATCTTTGTATAAAACAAAAATACACTCCCGATGTTTTCCGAATGTTGATACAGCAATAAAGGACCTGGTCCTCCATGAATCTCTGAATAAGTCAATCATATATAAGTTTGCTCGCAACTTTGTTTTTTCAAAACCATGCATGCATATTTTACAAAAGATATTTACATATACAAAATGCCACATTTAACTTTTACTATTTTTTACTTTTACACCTTATCTTATATAAAATGCAACCGCAGTCTAGGATGGGGATCTGGAAGGTCTTTGGCTTCAACACTGAAAATTATTTTAAAACGAGAAAACTATGAGCAAATGGGCTCGAGTGGGTACTATAAGTTCACAAAAATGCATTTATCTGTTGTTTATACACTCCCAATATGAAAATCGCTGAAATGGTTGTAAAGCATTTGTAGAGAAAAGCTGAGTTTTGCTATGAAAACCATTTACAGCGTTCTGAAAACTATTTATCTTTATTGAAGCTATTTACCTTCTTGAAAAGCGATACGAAAACTAGTGCAGCTGTGCACATTTAGGTGGTGATTAATATCTGAAAGTGCTTTTCTCGTCAGTACCAGCCCACGTGGCCATTCGAAATACCTAAAGTGATGCCTCGGACACCGGAACTCACGGCATCGGTAGTGAACCACCAGGAACACTACCCGGCTAAGATAGTCCGGTGAGCCACGTGGGATCTATATAGCATAATGGACCTCGGGAACCAAAATGCTCGGTGGTGGAACCCTCGGGACCCGAGCCCACCTCCATGCGCCCTATCATACTAAAAAGTGATGGCGCTAACTATATACTCGAATGGAGGTGACTGCTAGATAAATATACTAGATCTAACCTGTTACCGACCGGGCAACCTGGATGATCATAATATCCCATAACCTTGCCATGTGCACAATCCAGCCATACTCTGGCCCAAAATTTGGCTGCATCTAGGGGTTTTGCTAAACCGAGGCCAAAAGCTTGTTTCTTAAATACTGAAATGAACTTTTAACAGGTATAACAGTGGGAGGTAAAAAAATGCTTTATAAATCTATATTTTCAAAAACACTTTACAAACTTATCAATTTAAACGCTTTCGTTTTAGAAAATGATTTTAAGTACTCACCTTTTTACAAACTAATTTCTTTCAAGTAACATAAACACTCTATATTCGTCGGTTACCGAGAAATCTGCTCTGCTGATTAATTCCAATTAAATGCCTGGAGTTTAACGTTTTAACCATAAAACATACGGAGCTTTAGTATTATATCGAGCAAACTTTGATTCTAACGAAACTTTAGCAATATGTCGTTGTTCGATAGGACATCTATAATATGATATGAAATTATTAAAATGTCCATACATTAAATACTATAAAAACTATCTATTTTTTAAAATAACTTTTGATTGAAGGACTTTCCATATGATGCAAAAATACTGAAACATTTACGAAAATTAAATCAGGCTTGTCAGACTATACTCCACAAAATTTCAGCCAGGCTGTCGGAAAACGGTCAGAAAATTCATTATTTGTCAAGACATAGTCCCCGAATATTCTAAATTTCTAAGCTTCGGTCTAAAAATTTTGAAATAGAAATTCGACACTTTGGTCTGAAAATTTCAAACATTACCAACCTTTGAAAGCAGAAATAACACAAATAGGCAAATTTTCTACCTTTTAAAGTTTGACAAAAGGCTAAGATATTGGTACCTATGCGTAGCTCTCTTCGCGTATACCAATTTTGCCTTATGCTCCGATGAACACCTACGGTCCGATTTTCATAAATCTGAGAAAGAACGAAGAGAAGAAAATAAAAATAAAATCGCCTCTCACGCCCTCTCTGCTGTCTCCTTTGTATCCGTCCCTATGTTTGATATTTTTATCTTTTTTTTCTTTTTATTTATTTTATTATTATTATTATTATTCTTTTCTTTAATTATTGTTTGGATAAATATTTTACATTACCTCTCATTAGGTTCATTTTTATAAAAATTTTATTATCCTAATTGAATATTCTTTAAATATTTGCCATTTTTAAAGATTTTTCTAAAATCCCGTTTTCGAGTTTCCTCTCTAAACGTCGCCTAGAAGTGTAAAATATTCATTATCTAAGATTTACTTGAAGACTTTCTGGGTTACTAGATTTGAGACGAACTTAACGGCTGATCCGTTTTAGTGTCGAGATCTAGAAATTTTCTAAACTTCCCACTGAACCGTGCAGTAATTTATTATTATTATCTTTCCATACCCAAAAATTTTCATAAAATTCCATAATTGGAAATTCAACCCCAAACTTTCCTTAGTTTTAAAGGCATACATTCTTTTAAAACAACTTAAAAATTCTATTGTTATGACACTAAAATAATTAAAGAAGCCCTTGGTGCACATACGGTTACACATCTGAAGTACACCCTCTTGGGACGGGGTGTTACAGAACATGCTCAGAACCTCGGCGACCATCAATATGCGGGGGTGGGCGGCGGCCAATATCAATCCGAATCGAGGCGGAGAAGAATGCTCCCGGGCGCCTCGGTTAGAACGGAGTGAACACCATCGATGTCGGGAGATGTCTGCGGTTCTGTTTGGTGGAATGGCCTATTCTTTCCACCTATTAACCCTACACGGGCCATCACACCACACTCAGCCTTGTATTAGCGCTATGCATTAACGGTTTTGGCTGAGGTCCTCGTCATCAGAGGCCGGTGCGGTGATGCGCTCCGTCCCGAACTTCAATTAGATGAGAGTCCCGATTGATCATCTCCATTTTGCTGGCAGGGTTTTGTCAGGTTTCAACGGAGCTACACTTTGTCGGTCGAGGACATCTGCCTTCTGTCAAGGCAGGTCAAGTGGCTTGACAACTATTGTTTTACGTGGTTGAAGACGGCGTATAATGTCATCTTGGGCGAGCACATTTGCATCTGTGAAACGGTGTCCACATACCACCAAGCGATAAGCTACGGGCGAGTGCGGGACAAGTTGATCTCAAGGAAGCCAATTGGCAGCGGCGGTGCTATCAACTCACTATGACGGCACAAACCCAGTTACTCAAGTGAGACCTTTACCCCCTTGCGGACAATCACCGCGATGCAATCACGATCATCCGTTGACCCTCCTCGGAGGATGAAGTGGTGGCCATTGATCCCTTAAGCTGTGTCCCTCGGCGAATTGACGGATCTCTATATTAGTACCCGCTCTCCGAGAAGAAAAATGGTGCAAGATTATCTGATTCAATCTGTATTTGCTTGGACTCAATGCCGGGAATCATGCGGGATCGACCCCATTCCGCATATACTTCGAGTTAAACGTCCACCCTTATGTCCGTGGTCGACAAGTGAGACTTTTCGCAGACGCCACAGTCATCGGTGAGGTTGATAACCTTTTCGCGAGTGGATTTATCATAAGCGATGCATCTTTACCCGGGTGTTGGCGCCTGGTGGTAGTTCCAGAAAGAACAAATGGAAGTATGTGTGAATTTATCAGGGACCTGGCAGCTTATCAAAAGATAACTTCCCACTTACATAGATTAGATTAGTGTGGTCTCGGCGAGGAGCAAAACATGTTTATCTTCACATGGGCAGCTTTCTCGGGATATCACGGATCTATGCACCCGGATCTGAAAGGACATCTTCAAATCACTTATGCAATTTATCTTGTTATAATGTGATGCCCTTCGGATTAAAGAATGATGGGGCCACCTATCAGCGGTTGGTGATGAAAATGTTTCGACTCTTACTTGGCAACACTATGGAAGTTTATATTGACAATATGCTGGTAAAATCCAAAAAGCGCTCGGATCATGCCACTCATCTCAAACAAGCTTTCGACCTCCTCCGAGAATATGGTATGAGACTAGCCCACGAAATGTGCCTTCGAGATTGATACTGCAATTCCTTGGCTTCATGGTAACACAAAAGAGGAATGAGAAAATCCAGCGTAGCAAAGCCATCTTGCAATCGGCCTTTAGCTCGAAAGAATCAGGCGGCCGTGGGTTGGCCCCTTATAGGCGTTTTATTTCTTCACTAGCAGGGCAAACCCTTTTCATGCCACGAGGCGGTCGAGTTTCAGTGGGACGAGAGTGCGTCGGGCATTCACTTGGCAATCAAGAAATAGCCAGGCCCCGATCCTTGCGAGCCGGAAGCCGTGAGCCACGCTCTATCTTTGCCAGCGACTCGATATAAGCGGTGGGTGCCTTTGTTTAAAGAATGTGGGGATATGAAGTTGAGGCCAGTATTCTTTGTCAGCAAGTCCTTAACCGACACGGAAACCAGGCCACCCACCTCAGGCAGGCTTGCCTTGGCCCTCGAGCAGTGCGCTTCCTCATTACTTAGGGCTCGTCCCAGGCTGTTCTGGTATTGGCGGTCTTTCCTCAGGCACGATTCACAGAGCAGGTAGCGGAGGATGGCCCGGGCAATGGAACTAAGCGATATGGCATCCATTATGGCGAGACTTGCAAAGAAGGGGCAAGTCTTAGTGACTTCCTTACGAGAATCCCATGACGACACATGTGCTGGATGGCAGGGGGCAGTGGACCCTTGCGTTGATGGGACCTCGGGGGTGATGGGGCGGGGATTGGTGCGCCAGTTGCTCCCTCTGGGGAAAGATTGAACAAGCGGTCCGGTGGAAGCCCAGGCGCCTCCAACAACGAGTCAGAATACAAGGCCATGATAGCCGGACTAGAACTCGCACTCGACGTTGGTGCTAACAACCTTTTGATTCGACGACTCTGGTAGTGCATGGGACAGAAGTCGGCCCTTAGGGCCAGTCCGGGGAACCCCGAATGGCAAAATACGCTTCTCTAGTCAAGCAGAAATTGAGCACCCTCACGACCTGGAAACTCGAGCATATCCTAGAGCGTTAATGAGCAGACGATCGCGCTGGCAGGGTGGCGCTATCTTCCCATATCGCGAAAACTATATGTCCTCGCCATCCTCCACCTATCCAACGGGGCTCCATCCATGTTGCATACTCAATGTCTGAATTTGGGTCTCCCCATCAAGTTCAGTCGGCTAGGTTCTCCCTAGTAGACGGGCAGCTCTATAAACGGTCCCTTGGCGGACCATACTTGAAATGTCTGACTCGAGGTAAGGCAGGGTATGTATTGTTGAACTACGAGAAGGTATATCACGAAAATCACCGGAGGAAGAACACTAGCCTGGAGCTCACGCGAGGTATTGCGGCCAACTATGAAGTCGAATCTTTTGAACTAAGTCGAGGAAATGTGACCCTTACTTATGCGGTGTCTCAAATCTTGAAATCTCGATGCAAGATTTGATTTCCATCTAGCCAGTAATTAGATTGCTTGATGAGGATCGATATTGTAGGCAGTTCCCCCTTTTGCACCCGGCCCTAAAAGAAGCGCTTGATAAGCTGCAGTTACTTGATAAATGGATAGAAATGATGCCTTGGCGATGAATGAAGATAGAGATATCCACCAGTTCATGCGGGATTCGCATTGAGATCAAATGATGTCAAATAATGATACAGTTTGACGGTAAGGTCATCGGGCTTACGCTAGGCGCGAAACTTGTACTCCAGCAGGTATCCTAGAGCAATGTGGTAGGCCTCGATAAGACACTGTACATTTGCCTCAGCGGCTAGACTCCGCTAAAAGGAAATGG
Organism: Tetrastigma voinierianum; assembly: GCA_016808115.1. NCBI lineage: Eukaryota > Viridiplantae > Streptophyta > Magnoliopsida > Vitales > Vitaceae > Tetrastigma > Tetrastigma voinierianum. Next base: position 143,596 of record JAEQBH010000921.1, read on the forward strand.
GTGGAGGAACTGCCTAGGGTGCTCTGGGCTTACAGGACCACGGCCCAAAAGCCAACCGGCGTCTCCCCTTTCGCACTCACCTACGGGATGGAAGCTATTATCCCGACGAAAATCGGCCTACCTACCATTCGGACAACAAACGCCGGTCAGAGAAAATGAGGATCTGGCCAGTCAGGGAGTTGAACGCAGTGACGAGTTGCGGGGCGGCTGCGTCGCGGTGACATCTCTCAGCGCCACTTGGCAAATTTTTATAACAAACGGGTAAGGCCTCGGGTGTTCTAGCCAAGCAATCTAGTCTTGCGAAGATTTTTTGAGAACACTACGGACCATGGCGGGGAAAGTTTCCAACCCAAGCGGGAGGGACGTATGTAGTCACACTGACGAATCAAGGTCCTATATATCGACAAAACCGATGGAACCCCTGTACCTAGAATGTGGAATGCCACGCACTTGAAAAGGTATTATCAATAAAAGAATGTCGTTGCTATTTATTACTGGCATATCTTTACATATCAATACATATTCAATCTGAAGTCCGGGGCGGCGTAGTTCCAGCGACATATGACTGATCCGAATAACATACGGTCGATCTTAAAGTAGGGCAGCGTAGTTCTTGCGACCTGCGGCCCAGTCCGGTCTTTGTCGGTAGTCAATCTCAAAATCCCGGGGCGCGACTCAGCGGCTGCCGACCGATCCAAACTCTTATATAAATTGATCGTCCCCAATTCCGGCGAGTGCAGTTCAACGTACCCGTGATCGGACATAACATCACCCACCGAGAATTTGGTGATCCCAAGGTGAAGCGATCGGTTCTTGACCCTGCCCGACCCGTCTGAGATAACATGCGGTGGTGATCTCAAAGAATCCGGCGGTATGATTCAGCGACACCGCCCGGCGCAATCCGAATAACATCAGCTGAAATCCGATCAATCCGGCTGCGCGGTTCATTTGCGGCGATCGAATATCGGCGGTGCGATCCGATTAATTAGCGCGGTTCAACGACTTGCGATCCGAATAACATGCCGATGTTCCAATCAAAATCCGGTAGCACAGTTCCGCCGGCTTTGCCGGTCGATCCGAATAACATATGGTAGTCAATCACCAAAATCGGCGCGCGTTCGCGACACCGCACCTTCAATCGGTCTTCCTCACGGTGATGATCTAAAAATAAATTGGCGCCAGTTCGCGGCTTTGCCCGGCCCGATCCGAATAACATCGTAGTAAATCCCCAAAGTACCGTGTAGCGTTCGTGACACCGCCGACCAGTCAGAATAACATCTGGCTGAGTCAATCTCAAAATAAGTAAGTAGCGTTCTTGACTTTACGGGCCAACATCATTTGGTGAATTACGATCTTGCGACTCTGTGAAAAGCCAGTTCTACGTAGCATATATACTAAAAAGTGACATTAAACAAAAAACAAGTATAAATCCGGATGGTACATTGCCAAAAGACACAAAACGATTGAAAATGACAAAGTAAGAAAAAAAGGGCAAATTGTTTGGTGCAAAAGCACTAAATAAGACAAGTCCCGCTTCAACAAAGGACTTATACACTACTCAGATCCGCTGGAAGAATTGCCTCCTCCTCGGCCGCAACTGGAATATTCTCCTAACGCTCCTCCCCACTAACAATGGAGCCAAGCAGCGTGGAAACACGCACGAGGCGGCGGGGATTGCGTGGGAACTACGTAGTCGACCAAAGGCGGAAGGATTCGGCATCCCATCGAGGATCGGGGCTTTATCCCATATGTTATGCGTGAAGGCGCAGGCATGCATGTTGAAGCGTATCGAAGCGGTCAGAACCATTTCCATAATCTCACCATCAGCGCCTTCGAATCTTGATAGAAAATAAAATCCACCAAAACCTGAGCTCTGACAAAAACAGTTTTTCATCATGGCAATTTGTTGTACGCTTTCTTACAGCCTCACTTGGCCGGCTGAAGCGGCTCCACTGAGCTGCCTCTGCGGCCTGGCAGCCAAGAGGCATCACAGACCGAGCAGAGCTCAGACTATCTGCTCAGCAGGAACCATTAGCATTCCTCAGTCACCAGAAACCAGCCATCTGCCGCACTCATGTGCGCCAGTATCTCTCTGACCTCAGGCTGGGATGACTCTAATGTGATTCCTCTAACCTAAGGCTCAGGCGATGTTGGCTGCTGTAGGCTGACTTCTTTGAGGATGAGGGAAAGAAGGAAGGCGACCATCTCCGGTTATACCACTTTGGGCTAAATGTCCGCCAGTGCTGAAGCGTCCACTGTATGCTTCAAACCAATGATACTGACTTTGCGTAATAAACAGGCTTCTGAAGAAACTGCGAGAAACCATTGCGACTAAGAAAATAAGTCTTACTTATTGAATCCACGGTGGAACCACCTATCTTACCGTACCGATCGACCGAACAAAGCTCGCGCTCCCGACCAGACTCGTCATCAATGATCCGCAAAACCTCCTTCGGGTAGAAGTGTGGAGGCACCGTGATAATATCTGCGGAAGGCCCATGCCCCGAGCGGCTACTGGTACCCGATACATGGGCGGGTACAAACTATTTAATCGATCGGTCGCGGACGCTCCGCGATGAAAGGGCTCCCAACGGCGCAGTATATTTTTCACCTCCTCCTCTCCAGGGGCCGATATCTCAACTCTCGGGGGCTCCGGCCCTCGAGGAGGAAGGTAGTTATTGGTTATCACTTGGTCCGCCGTCAGCCTGGGGCGCCTGTAATCGCATGGCCCGACCGCTGCGGCTCACCCGACCTAAAGACGTAATTACTCGAGTGCTCGCGAGCCGATCGCCCTCACTGATTCCCGATCGACCGTCCATCCGGGTTCGTCCAACTATATTACCCCACCCGGGAACCGGATGGTGGACGCCGGCCCCCAATCAACTTCCATCGCCAGCAGCGCCACCATCGACACCTACCGCTCGGCTCGCAGACCGACCGGGCGCACCGATTCCCCACCAACTTACTTGGTCGCTTTCTTTACGGCGCATAGCGATCGCTGTACTTCACCGTTTCTTCTGATCCGCTCTTCTTCCTCCAAACTCGGGACCGCTCGTGTCACAAGAACCCAAGGAATAAAATTCCTCACACCTGCACTCTACTGCCCGACGCTGAGCGCCCTTTCTTCTCTTGACCTTACCACTCGTGAGCAAATTTCAGAGTCATGGACTTAGTCTTCCTTGCTAAGCTCCCGTGCAGTACTTAGACAACTCGCCCCCTTAGATGTTGCTAAGTCAACCTCCCACGCACTTGGCTACTAAGCTCTACTTCAATTCACTAATGGGCGAAGAGAACTTGAGAGAACACTTGAAAGGAAGAAAGCTCTTTATTGAAGAATGGCTCTTTACAATGCTTTGGAAGCTCTCAACTTGGTTCTCAAGTTGGTGGTTTGCAAATGAGGCCACCACCTCCTTATATACAAATGAATGGAAGTGTGTAGAACCTAGGAAGGCTCTCAACTATCCTAGAGAATTATAGAATGTTCTACTATGTACATGTAAATCCAAGACTACCATGGAAGACTCTAGACTACTCTCACACATTCCATGGTCTTCAATATCCTTCCACATCCTTCCACACTCTTCTAAACATGTGTGGACACTTCCAGCATGTTCTATAATTGTGTAGACTTCTCCAGGGTCTTCTAGAACCTTCCATATAGCTTTGGTCATAGAAGTCTCCACAAGTGTCTAGAACATTCCTTCTCCTTATATGCGGGCTTGAGGGGCTCTCTTGTGCCCATTGAGGGATCCTTCCCATAGGATGTTGGGGTCTATAGAGTGAGTTAGTGACACCCGGCTACTTGCATAAGAGGGAGGAAGCGCTCGGGACGGTCTCCCAGCCTCCGACCAGAGCGGCAAGACGAACTGCACACCTGGCCGAGGAAGCTGAACACCCATGCGCTCTCCTTCGGGCCCCCTGCACCCGGCTCGATGCCTCGACTACCGGATCCCTGGAGGAGCTAGCGCTTCTAGAAACTAAGCGCCGCACATCCGCAGTTAATAGTGCTCCTCTTCCACGCTCGAAGGCAAACGGTCGGGATAACCGAAGGGCATAGAGCTCCGCTATGTCTCACAGCGCATATATTCTCCTCGCAGCAAACCTCGTAATGGCGTCCCGGGGCCGAAATCTCTCCAAAGCTCGGATCTTCAATGCTCGACTTATCCACCCATTTCACCAGCCTTCCCCTCCAAGCCTTTCCTGCATGAGTAACCAACAGTTAGTACATCATAACACCGGGATGAATGCTGACAGACTAGAACTCGGCATTGTGCCATGAACCCGAAGGATCGAGATCGTTAACATTAAACGGCAACCCGGGGAACCTGGTGTCTCATCCCCAAGGACTCTCACCACAACGCCCCTTTCGCCTCTCGCTCTGTGCGAAGCCTGGGGAGCTCCATTCACGCCCGCAACCGCAGCTCAAACCGACATGGACATCCCGCCACCGACCCCATCGCTCGTAAGTAACACAAAAGCTCCACCAACGTGAGATCAAGCCGGTACAAGTGGTTTCAAAGACACAAATACCGGACAGATGGATCACGCTGCGGATATGGCCCAGGGCGCCCGTGCAAAAATGTGAAAACCGCTTAACCATGGCTCCGCATTTGTACGCAGCCCTGGCCGCCAGATGCTCACGAGTAAAGAACACACCATTGTGTTCCCCACCTAGCGTGGAATCATCCGCCCTCTCCATCAACCGAAGGTCGATGTTATCAGGCACCTCGTAATACACCTTTAATTCCTCCATCGTTAGAGACGCAATGACATCAGTTTCATAGAGCAGCCACGGTCACATCCAGACGACCACTCATGGAAGTTTCCTCTCGACTCCTCACCATTCTGCAAGCAGATCAAAAGGAGAGGAAAAGGTGAATATTAGACCCTAGGCATATACCAAATGGGTGTAAGAGTATGCCCCTAGCTCGGGCAATAGCTGCCCGAGCGAGTAAGTGTTAAGACTCTTCCCTTCTCTTCCAGGCTTTTGACAGTCGGAAACCCATCACCCACTAAGGACCAACACTAAAAAGGCGCAACGATAGCTACCTGTGGAATCAAATGGGCGAATGCCTGCAACGATGACTCACAAACGAACGCAAGGTAGGGCTGGCCTATTCACAGTGGTTGGTCGCCAAGGGGAAAGAAGATAAACCAAAGCAACACGGAAGGAAAAGAGGTACAACGTAATGATGCCTATCTATATATATCGTCGCCTAGGGCGTGCAGTCGCATTTAATGCGGCATTGACTGATCATCTACCCAAATCTCAACCGCCATGGCGGTTCGCACTCTAGGGAACGATAGATTAAGGTGGGCCAAACCCAAGGGTTTTCTTTCTCTGCGAGCAAATCTAGCCCATGAATCCCGCTTTTGTAATAACCAAATAACCGCACTAGACACTATAGAACATCCATGCATAATTACAATAAGACACAAAAGTGATAAAAAACTACAATTTTATTAATTGCACCAAAAAGGTGTTCGGCGTTACATAAGCAATGCTTGTTATCAAGCAATGTTTTACGATACATTCCAACCTACAAGAAGTCCTAAGTAGATGAAGCATCCAATCCGGATCCAGGATAGAAGCTGTCGCAAAGGCCAAAAAGGAGAAAAAGGTAGTGATGGGGCTGAACGAGAAGCAGAAAGCCCCCGTGCTGCTGCAGAGGCCAAAATGGTGACGGGGCTGAACGAGAAGCAGAAAACCCCCGTGCTGCCACGGAGGCTAAGGAGGAGGAAAATGAGAGGATGAGGCTGGTAGAGAATTTGAGCGACCCCTGCAGGATTCAGCGGGGCATGCCCTCGGATGCAAAGGCTGCCATTCAAGTTTTAGAACCACCCAAACGCCTCCCCTAACATTTCCGACTCCGCTCAAACCATGCCGCCTCTGAACACCCCATGCCCGAAGGGCATACTCAGCGAATCGATCGTAACCGTCCCTCATTCTACAACCCCTTCACTTTGGGGTGTCCACCAACGATCTATCATCCTTCTTTGCCATATGAGCATGGATAACCAGTAAGATAACGAACCTAGTCATCCTCGCCTTTTATGGCTGCTCCTATATCTCAGGATCCACCCAGATGATCCAATAGCATCTAATGCAATTGCAAGAAAGTTATAAAATTTACGTTGAAAATTAAGCAGCATTAATGGTAAACTGTTCCCCATGTTATGACGGTCAACTTTATTCTTTTTCCCGACCAGGGATGTTCTTCCTCCCCGGCAGAGAAAATGGGGGCATTAGTACTCTTGTCAGCCCAGTTCAAAGACTCCCGGCCACCTCTCGACCTGGTACCCTTCAAGGGGATTAGGCTTCAACACTAATCTACTTCGCACACTAGCCTACCAGAATGCTCTACGATCCTCCCGCCTTCAAACGCTGAACGAGATAGTCTGGTGCCTTGTTTAGCTCAAGCACTTATCTTCTCCTAATCAACGACTCTCCTGCCGGCTGGGCCAACCGACTTCCACTTTGCATAAGCTGCAGTCCGCCCCTCAACTCCGACCCCGCCGCTCCAACAAAATAGGGGTATACGCTTAGTGGCAGTTCTATCGGGAAGGTAGTTACGTAAAGGGAAGAATAAGTCGCCCTTCCCTAAATAATGGTCATCTTCCCCTTACATTATGGGAGGGAATCGTCCACTATCCAAAAAAGACGGATCCTCTTTCCTACCCCCATAAAAGAGAAGCAAGTCACACCAACAAAGGTATGAGATTCTTGATCGAGATTAATTGCTCCAAACTCTAAATCTTTCAGAAAGAGGCTAACTTTGCCATCCAAGGGGCGACGGAATACCACCGTCATCTTCTTTTGTTTTGCAGGTTGCAGCTAACTGGTGAATGCCCCAACGATCCAGTGACTCTGAGAATTCAGGGGACCACAACTGTGACAACTATTATTTAAGTATTATTTTTTATATTTTCAATTATAAAAAGAAACATGTATTTTTTATAACTGGAAAATTAAATACTTTTAAAACATATTAACAAAACATGTGTAATTATTAAAATAAAATATTAAATATAAAACAATATTGTAAACTATTATATAACATATTTCAAATGTTAATGAAAATTATTTTTATAATAATTTTTTTAAAAATAATAAAAATAGGTTTATAAGAATGTGTTTGTAAGATATTTAAAAAAATAATAGTAAAAAATGGTTTTAACATATCAATCTTATATAAAATATTATTATTAGAGATCAATTTTTTTTTGAAAAGTATTGAAATAATTTCAAAAGGTTATTTGATTTTATACAAAACATATTTTTATTTGATTTTTAGCATATTTTTATACTTTAAATTTATATTTGAAGTTAATAATTTAAAAATATATTAAAAACACTCACCAAGTGGCAAATGGCTAGAGCTCCCTAGATGTCTTACTACAATCAAAAGGGGTTTTCTTTTTTATCTTTAGTATAAAAGGGAAACCTTTTAGGGTTTAGGGAAAGCTAGGGTTTTAGGGGATATGGGTTTTTTTTAGGATTTAGGTTTTTGGGAGAAAGATAGAGAGACCAACCAGGGAAGGCAAAAAAAGGGAGAAAGAGTGAGAGAAAGAAAGGAAGAGACATGAAGAAAGAGTGAGGGAAAGAGGAACTCAGATTATAGCGCATCAGCTTGGTGGTCACTGGTGATTTCAGAAATTGTGAAGAGTGTGTTATCGCTGATGGCATAGCCGGCCAAGAGAAGGATTACTACAAGTTTGAGAGAAGGCTCATCTAGTCCTAGCGAGAGAAACTCTGTATCGTCCATACGTATAAATCCCCATTCATCTCTATTTAGATTATGATTTTCCTCTTCTTTAACATCCTATTCATCATCTATATTCGTCTACTTACAAGTTTATTGATCATGTCCATCCTTTTCATTTTTACTTTCCTTAATTCAGATTTGTCTCTGTTTCTTTTCCAAAGTTATATATGCAGTTAAGAAATTGTTGCGATTGTTTAATTTCGTTTCTGTTTATGCTATGGCATATATATATATATATATATATATATATAGATATATATATATATATATATATATATATATATCGATTTGAGGTACTAAAGCCCCAAGTTCGCAAATCCGTTTCCGGCTCACGTTAGGCCAAAGATTCCCCAGAAGGCTACCGAGCTCCGCTGGAGGTTATGCTTGTACGCCGAGTCCCCCGTGCAGAGTGCCGAGCCTCCTCCTTCGAGGGCGGAAGAATCTGGGGAGAAACGCTCGGGGCTGGGATGGAGATGGGACTTGCCTAATGCCGAGAGCCAGGCTGGCGCGGTTTCATCCATTCTAGGGATTCCGATCTTGGGTGAGGTCGCTGTCCCGCCATTGAGGAAACCTTAGCTCTATCCCTCCGTGGTCGCCCGTAGTTCCCTTGTCTTGGAGCCGTGACGCCCGTGCGCTTTAGCCCCACGAGCCTCGGCTTAGTTTGAAGAGATCGACTGCTCAAGAAAGGCCATATAGCCGCAAAGCCAGACACCAAGCTTAGCCTACGGAGCTCAAGCAGCCTCGCGCTTGAAAGCCTCGATCAAGCCAAGAAAGGCCATATAGCCGCAGAGCTGACGCCGGTGCAGCTTTAGCCTACTGAGCTCAAAGAAGCCACTATGTGAGCTTAATGGGGCCAGAAGGCCTAGCGCTCGGGAGCCTGGGGTTAGTTTCACAGAGCTCACAAAGCCAGAAAGCTCTCGCCAAGAGCCCAATAGCTCGCTTTGAAGAGCTTCGATCAAGCCAACAAAGGCCATATAGCCGCAGCCATACGCTCAGTGCTTAGGCCCATCGGAGCCCAAATACCGGCTCGGGCTTTGAAGAGCTCGACCGCTTCAAGAAAGGTCATATAGCTTCTGAGCCATATCAAACAGTGCTTTAGCCCACGAGTCTAAAGAAATTTCGCCATGTAAATTAACATCTCATAAAGGGCTCCTCGCGCCCGGAGCCCAAGAGGCTCGCCTTTGCGTAGCTCAACAGCCAGAAGGCTCGCTCGGGACCCAAAGAGCCAGAAGTGCCTCAACGCACAAGCGAGCTTAATACTGGGCTTGCAGACCAACAAATTTCAGAAGGCCTCGCCAGAGCCCAATAGCTCAATTTTGGGATGAGTTGTTGGAATTGTTCATATCTACATGGAAATTAATCATGTAGTTATTCACCCTCCAATCTCCATACCCGAAATCTGCCAAACCCAAAGAATTTTCTTCTTTTTTATTATTATTATTATGTGATTGATTTTATTTGTGACTGGGAATAAAAACAATATGAAATCTTGTAATTTTCCCCTCTGAACCTCACACATTATAAACATCCAAAGGAATTGAATGAATTGATTTTAAAATGGGTTTATATGGTTCTCTCTTTAATGATGATTTTCGGTGTCGTCTTGTTGAGGGGAGATATTGTTTATTGTGGGGTGTTCTGGATGTCTTGAACATTCTAGATGGAGGTGAAGATTAAATAGAAAATTGGCTTTGATTCGCCCAGGTTTTAATTCCCGAATCACAGGGAGAGAAAATTGAAGAAATGAGTTTTGTTTATTTGAGCTTTGATCCTTAGGTTGCAGAGACATTTGGCAACTGTAAGTTTGCTGGGGGTTGGTTCGTCCGTTCGAAGAAGAAGACTCATGGGGTGGTCCCTTTTCATAACTATCCACTAATAACCACAGTGTGTTTTATCTTAGATGATTGTATTCTCATTTTATATAATTTCCATCCCTATTTTGTATAATTTCTCTCTCACATTCTTTTATCCTCATCTAATTGTTCTTATTTCATCGTAAATATCTTCTATACATTTGAATGTTATTTCATTATTTTTTATTTGTATTATATATGTTGTGAATGAAAAATAGATAAAAATTACATTTCTAACGCTTGAACCTTTGACCTTCTATTTCTAGCAATCCCACCACTTTCATAGTTTTGTGTTAAATTTTTCCTCCTTTAGATAATATTTCAAATTCCTACATTTATTTATTTATTTATTTATTATTATTATTTTTCTTTTCAAATCTTTTTCTTTAAAATATTTCTAACTTGATTTCTTTGTATTTTAATTAGAACTAATTTTCCAAACATTCCTTTCTTCTTTTTTTCATATATACTCTTTTTAGCTTCCTTTACTTGTTTTTCAAAACTTTTATTATTATTATTATTTGAGTTATTGAAGAATTTTTATATTTTATATTTTATTATTTATTTATTTTTAAATAACGTGGTCGGTTTTATGGTTCCAATATAAATGGAATTTTATAGAATTGATTCATGAATAAATAAATGGGCTTAGGTGGAGACCGATATTTCATGTATAATTTAAATAAATAATTTGACATATGATATATAACCTCAAATTCTAATTGATTTTGAATATTTTGTATTTTATTATCGCACTGACATTGTTTTTAGTTGATATATCTCTTTAAGATACTGTACTAAGATAATACATTTTTCTCTATCTCGATTTCGCTGATTATTTATTTATATATGTTTGCATACCAGACATATTTGCTATCTTCGTATTCAATAGTTTGACAATAAGTCATATTTTCCTTAATTTGTTTAGTAGAGACCCGACTTTAGGGGTTTAAAGGGGTGTTGCACTTCCATCGCACCTTCCCGATAAGTAACCTAACCCCCGAACCTGGGCTCGGTTTTTCCAAACTTGTATTTTCTTATCATGAGTCATATTTAGGGTTTTTCTTTCTTATTTTGTTTTCCCTTTTAAAATAAAACAAAAATAAGTGGCGACTCCAAATCGTTTTCCAAAAATGGTTTTTCAAAAAAATAAAAACGAGTCTCGCTTTTTTAATGGGAAATGCATAATAACCAAAAATACGGGTGTCCATTATCGTCTTAACTCGAATGGGTCAATAATTCGGTCGGCCATTAGGCTCGAGTTTTATTTGGGCCGTAAAAACTACGGCACGGGACTATTAAAATTACTGGCCAAAGTTTATCATAATTAAAGTTTTAAGATAAAATACATTATCATTCATTTTATTAATATTATTATAAACTTTATCATAATTCATATTTAAATTTTTTATATTTATTCTTTTAGTTTTATTTAATTTTCAATTTTAAAGTATCAAAAATATAGTTTTACTCAAAAAAAAAAATTAAAAGGGTGTTGAAATATAAAAGAACGAGTATTTTGGGTTTTTTTGTCCAAAATAATATGCTGCTCGTTTGGTTTTTTTCTTGGAAATATTGCAGGTGTGAATATTTTTGGGAGAGAAAATGTCATTCCCACATGTTGTACTCTTTATCAAATATTTTGCATTTTTCATCAAATATTTTTGAAATTATGAGATCCCGTCTTATTTCATGTCTCATGTTCCTGGTTAAGGGTGTAATTGAGTTGATACAGAGCTAAGTTTGAGCTCAACTCAATTAAAAAACTCAAACCTTGAACCCGACTTGAATGCAATCAAACCTTTTTTTAGATGTTTGAAATTTGACTCAAAAAATAATTGAGCTACTCGAACTCGAATCGATAAAGTTCAAATCAATTAAAAATAATAATAAATAACTATATTTGAACTTGACTCGAGTTCATCTTGATTAATAAAATAGTAAAACTCGATTAAACTCGTGAATAGTTCCAGTCGGATATTATGATACTCAGACTCGAATCGACAAGCTACTCGAACTCAACTTGATTAACTTTGAGTTGAATTCGAATATTCTACGAGTTGAGTTCGAGTAGTTCACGAATAGCTTGACTCGTTTATAACTCTATTCCTAATTTTTAAATAAATTGAAATAGGGACGCCATAAAATAGCTTTCTCAAAATTATATCTAATTAAGAACAAAATTGGATAAGTCATTACCTAAATCCATCTTAAACCTGCCACGCGTTTGAAAAATAAACACATCCTAATAAATTAATAATGATGGAATGGAATTGGTATACGAAAAGCACACCTTATTGCCGCCGCCCAATCGTGAATTGTGATACCATGAAATATTCTATATGTTCATTTATACGAAACGGTAGCTTTATATCAAGCAGTGACGATTTTATTTTTGAAATTTATATAAATTAAAATTTTATTTAAAAAAATATAAATTTTAAAAATAAAATCATTATCTACTAATGTAAAAATCGTTCTTATATGATAAAGAATTTTTTTTACAATTAAACTTTTTTTTTTAATATTTATATTATTTTTTTTAGTTGAACAACGCCATGGAAACGGCAAAGTCTTTTTAGTTGAAGAACGTCATGGAAACGGCAAAGTGAATGAGCAACTTGTTTTTGTTAATAAAGAGACAAGACAAGACAAGGGTCGCAGACAAATATTGAAACGTCAAAGGCTTCGTTCGCCCTTGTGGCAACTGGCAAGTGAACATTACAAAAACAAACATTTGAGCCCAACTTTCCAAGTCTGGCGCTTATGCCGCCCAAATTTGACCAAATCCATAGCACACGCCCACCCTCCGCTTCAACATTTGGATTCCACGCGCCCACCACCTTATACACCAAGGTTTCTATTTTGGTTTGTTTCGAAGTGGTTTTTTTTTTTTTTTAACATCTACCCATGTTGCATTATATGATTGTAATACTCAATCTTATAGGTACTAGAACTTGAGACTTCCTAATACTCTAGTCTTATAGGTACTAGAACTTGAGATCTCCTTAGTACCCATCTCCCCTTATGATGTGAGTAAGGCCTTAAGGATAGTGTTGGGTATAGTCAATAACGTATCTAGGATTTAAGGTGAGGGAGCATATATTTACAATCACCTTTTAAGTTCTGGGGAATGCATTATCACAGGTGGTGTTATAACCTGATGGCATAAGATCCTAGAGGTTCAAGGAGCCCAATATCATATGTGTAGGGTTTGACTCCCCCTCTCAGTAAAGGGTTTTTTTTTTACAAAAAAAAAAAAAAAGAGGGGGCTAGCTAAGTCTGCTACTGGGTGTAGTAATTTGGTCTTATAGGAACTCATAATTAAAGACATCTTGTACATTCATTTCTTTTTTACAATTTGAGCCAACCTCAAAGGTGTTGGGTATAGTACTTTTTGGATTTATTCTTTAGAAACAATTCGAGTCAATAACCAAGAGCCAAAATTAATATTAGGACGTTAGATCCCCAAGCTAACTAATTAGTACGTGTTCTCAAGAATACTACTTAAAAAAGCAAAAACCCAATAAGATAAGTATAGCTTTACATTTAATGCATAAGTGAGCTCCTGTGTTAGGATTGATTGTCATTTATTACAACCTTTTATAAGATTGGGGATTTGAAGTCTATAAATGTATCCCTTCCTCGACCCACACATCGTCTCCAAGTGCCTCATACGCATACACAGCTCGTTTCCTCAAGCTATAATTAGGCGTGCTTATTACCAGATCCGACTCGACTGTAATAGCCTTGGAAATTTCGCTACCAAGAGGTTGGGGTAAATCCTATGATTATTACATTAGTTTATCACACATCTTGTTCAATCATGATATAAGCTTCCATTGTACATTGATCCCTACAACTGGTACCAAAGCCTTTATTGAATCGATGTGTGGTAAACCGAATCCTTCTATTTTTTACATTTATATTTGATGTAATTAGATATATGGCACATAGGTTCTATGTTTCATGTTATTTATATTTTTATATGAATGAATGTTTTATTTTGGCCTTAATCCATGGTAGAAGTTTGATTGTATTTTTTTTAGGATATAACTTGGAGGCCAATCATAAGATTAGGTATTCATCCTTGATTTATTTATTTATTTATGGATAATTTTATGTAAATTCATATTGATTTGATTATGTAATAAGTACCCAAAGAATAATTGTTACATGTTACTGTTTATAAATTTTCATGTTGATTGAAGCCCTGATTTGGTGGACCAACACCATAATCATGTAGGGGACACAAAGGAGGGTCAGTGGGAGGAAGAGGGTCACCAAAAGACTCGTCAAGCCCCCACATGCGCCACCTAAAGTGGAAGAGACTAAGACTCACTCGTCTGGCTTCCGAGGGCGCATGGGAGTGCGTACCATCTTGGATTGGGCCCAAATTTGGCTAGTTGATCCCTCTCTTGGTGATTTACCTCCCTGTATTCATGGCAATCCGAGGTCTGTGCAACGACTAACAACGATTTTAGTTTTTTGTTTCAAACGCTGCCTGGGGTCGCATGCAACCCCCAATTTGGACAAAATTTGATTAGTAAGTTCCTTGTGTGGTATTCTACCCCTCTATAAAATTTCATGATGATCTGAGCTTTGTGCGGTGACTAGCGGTGATTTTGGTTTCTAACTTCTAGTGACGTTTGGGGGCGCGTGCATCATCGGATTTTGACAAATTTTGGCCAGTTGGTTCCTCATGTGGTGATCTACCTTCTTGAAAAATCTCATGACGATCCAAGTTTTGTACGGTATTTGAATATGGTTTTGGTGTTCGGCTTATGAAGGAGACTAATTAGGGTTTTGTATTTTTAGGCTTAAAAACCCTAAAAACCAATGCTAACTTGACCCACAATTTAAAGAATTTCAAGACCTTATGGAAAGATGAATTATGGGCCAAATATTAAGTTAGGTTTCTTAGCCCTATCGAGCTTGTAATTTTGTTTTTCTAAGAAACCATAGATTAAGGGCACCATTATTTATTCTTTACTTACAATTGTTTTATATAGATATAACATGTGATATATGTTTGCCATTTAGAATAGGTGGTGTCATTTAATTTCATCATTTGATATATACATGTACATAATGGTATTTTTTTTTTTTTTTTTGTCTAATAATATTGTTATGGAATATTTAGTTGAATTAATGTAAAATATTGAATTGGTGCAGGTTAAAATTAATTTAATTAATTTGAAACACATGGGTTCCATTAAGGGTCAAATAATAAAATGGTTATGTAATGCCCAAACAAATAAACATGATCAGATTTTATTGGATTGGATTTAAAATAATTTCAAATTTTTAATAAGGTTGTATAGCCCAACGTCAACAACACTTGGATATTAAAGATAATTTTGGAATTAAATTAATAGTTATCACATTCAATTTTAGTAGTATTAATAATCCTCCTAACGAGGCTTTGTTAGTGTTATTGAAAGCCTAAAGCTTATGGAAACAAAGTTTTGATTGATACATGTCTGTGTTATCTAAGAAAGTCCAGATCAATTTCTCATGGATAGTTTGTTGGTACATGTCTAGGAAAGTCTTGTCACAATGGTGATAAGAGTCTAAGGTAAGAAGTTTTTCAAAGGGACCATTGTGACCCCACGACTTACTTGAAGACTTTCCTGGTGTATTAACATAGAAACTCACTACTGTCATGGGTTACTATTCGAGTTTCCGAGGAGCTGACTTGGTAGGACACTTTCCGTATCTTGATCAAAATATTAGTTTGTTATAAATATCTTGCCCAACGTAAGTGTTTATAATGAAAACTAGGATATTGTTGTAATAAATAAACCTACTTATTGGTATATTTGTTGATTGCGTGTTTTTGTTTGTTTATTTCAGAAAATGACATCTTTTAATCCTCTAGCTATAATTTAGAGTAAAAAAACCATAGATGGAAATAATTACAACCTATGGAAAACCAATCTTTACATTGTCCTTGATTTTGAGATAATCAAATTTATTACAACAACTACGAAACCTAAGGAGCTCACTGTTGATGCTTCGAAGGAAACTAAGAAGAAATTTGCAAATTTGCAATGGACGAATACGACAACTCGTTGTTATATTCTTGTCAATGTTGCAGAACATCAGCATAAGCAAATTAACAATCTAGAGTGTGCATCAGAAATGGTTCAAACTCTAGATGGGATGTTTGCTAAAAGCAGCAATATTGCTAGACAAGCCATAAGGGCACTAATCGCTTGACTCGAGGAAGTGTGTGAGGCCATTGTCTAAAGATGATGGGGAAAATTAGAACTGCGAAAGTGATGAAGGCTAAGCTGGAACCAAGGATCAAAATATCGGTAATCACGAATATATCGGTACTTGAATTTTACGGCTATATCGGTAAAATATCGGTGGATATTTTGACAAAAATATTGGTAAAGCGAAAATCAACAAAAATACTTTGAAATTCATGGAAATACTTTGAAATTTTTTTTAACATGATATCTAAGATCTTAGTTTTTAAGATTAACTATAATATATAACTAATATGTTTAATAATATGATGTCTAAGATTTTAGTTTCTAACATGATATTTAACTTAAATTAGACTAACATGATATCAATATAATCATTTAATATTATGAAATCTAAATTACATAAATATTAATAAATTATACTAATATAAGATCATATTATTAAACAATTTCTAAATCAATGTAAGTTCATATAAAAGTAATACTATTAACTAAATAACTACTATAATTAACTAAAATTATATTAGTTAGTAATATTATTAACTAAAATAATATTATTATGATATCTAAGAAGATCTAAGTTTCTAACATTAAATAATTATAATTGTTTAATAGTATGATGTGTAATATCTAAGTTTCAAACATTATATCTAACTTAATTTATTATTATCAAATTAAACAAAAAGAAAACTATAGTATAAAAAATATTTGTTATAAAATACTAATAACAAAGTTATATACATTAAAAATAAAATATGCATAAACAAAAAATAAATTCACAAAGAAACATATCTTAATTAACCTTGTATTTGTTATAATTGAAACCTTCAAACCCAAGATCTTCACAATATTGAGATAAATCACAAAGAAAAAATCATTTGAAAGTTAAATGGAGCTTGGATGTGGATAGATAAGTTTGTAATGGAATTGTATGATTTTAGGAACATTTATAGAATTTTTTGGAGTCAAAATAGTCATTGGATTGTCAAAAAACAGTTGTAATTTAATTCTAACTATTGAATTTGATTTTGGTCGAAATCTTACCATTAGATCATTATATATCCATTAGAAATCAATCTGAACTGTTAAATCAAGCTTTAGATTTAAAATCAACCATTGGATAAAAAATATAGTCGTTGGATGCTTTTAAAAAAGCGAACGAAATCTAGACCGTTAGATCAAAGCATGAACCAATCTGGGCTATCAAATCGATGGTTAAGAAGTCAAAGGCACGGCTCATATTTTGAAAATATCGAAAAAATATTAGTGATATATCGCCGATATTAACAATATATCGTTGATATTTTGACGATTTTTTACCGATTTTCCCATAATTTCCAACCCACGCGTACACGCTAGATATTTTGGCGAAATATCGACATTTTCCGATATTTCCTCGAAATATCGGTGATTTTTCCAATATTATCCTGATTTTTTGACCAATCGACTTTCGGTTAGTAAAATCGTATCGGTACTAGCCAATATCCAATATATCGAAATATATTGGCCTATATTACCGATTTTTTGTTCCTTGGTTGGAACAAGAGATAAAGGTTGACATAATCTTGGAATCTCTTCTAGATAGCTTCAGTCAGTTCAAAATAAACTACAACATGAACAAACTGAAGCTTACTCCTATTGATTTGATGCACGAGCTTAAGAGTGCTAAAAGGTCTCTCGTGAAGCAAGAAAGTGCTTATCATGTTGAAAGTTCCTCAAAACCTAAAGTGAAACCCAATGGTGGAAAAAGGAACCATAAAGGAATAGACTAGCTATCAAACCAAATCTGTAATGAAGAAGCACGTAGCGCAAGTGCTTCTGTGCGAACAAAAGGTTGGCTCAAGAAGAATTGCCCTAAAAAAGGTATGGGTAGTCTAAATGTTGTTGAGGCTAGTTGTTTAGTGGAGAATTACAATGATAAATGGATCATTGATTCAGGATCCACTAACCATGTTTGTTATTCTTTACAGTGAATCAAATAAAGCAGCCTACTAAGTAAAGGACAAAAAAGATTGAAATTAGAAAATAAAGAATATGTTTCCGTAATGGCTATAAGACTAGTGGAGTAGTGTTTTTTAAAACTGTATGTTTATCATACTGTTTATTTGTTCCAAATTTTAAGAGGAATTTAATTTATGTTAGTCGTTTAGTTGAACATGTTTAACAGTGCAGTTTAATTCCTTAGTTTCAATAAAAAGTAATAATACTTTTATTTGCTTCGGAATATTGGTGAATGGTTTGTATTTCTTAACTCCTTTATGCTATAGTATTAATGCCATTAAACATATTGATGATGAGCAACTTCCCTTATCTAAGAAAATGAAGGTTTCAAATGAAACCTATTTATGGCACTTGCGATTATATCATATTAATCCTAATAGAATTCACTGTTTTGTTAAAAGTGGGATTTTAAATTCCTTGATCTTTGAACCTATATCCGTATGTGAATCATGTTTGAAAGGTAAAATGACAAAGAGACCCTTCAAGGCTAAAGGAAATCGTGCTACTAAGTAGTTAGGATTGGTACACACAGATGTGTGTGGACCAATAAGCGTTCAAGCTAGAGGCGAGTATGAGTGTTTCATCATATTTATCGATGACTACTCATGATATGGATATGTTAACCTAATGCGCCACAAGTCTGAAGCTTTTGAAAAGTTTCAATAATATAAGGTTGGGGTAGAAAGGCAATTAGGCATCCATATCAAGCAGTTTCAATCTGACCAAGGAGGTGAATATCTATCTGGAGAGTTCAAGTCTTACTTGGCTAAAGAGGGGATAATTTCTCAATTATCATCTCTTGGAATGCCCTAACAAAATGGAGTCTCTGAAAGGATAGATAGAACCCTTTTAGATATGGTGAGGTCAATGCTCAGTTACTCATCATCATTATGAGGATATGCATTAAAAACAGTTATTTACACACTAAGCTTTGTTCCATCTAAATCTATCTCAAAGACACTCATAGAGTTATGGAAAGGGCACCAAACCTAGTTTTAACCATATTCGGATTTGGAGTGCCCGACACATGTCTTAGCACAAAAATAACAAAAGTTGGAATCTCATATAGAAATGTGTATTTATTGGCTATCCTAAGGGAACGAGAAATGGAATATTTTGTAATCCAAGGGAAAATAAGGTAATAGTGAGCACTCAAACCACTTTCTTAGAAAAGGATTATATGAACAATTCTAAACCTATGAGAAAAGTGGTTCTTGAAAAGCTTAACTCGGTTCGAGATCCACAAGAAACTCCTAATTTTCCACTCGTGTTTCCTATCGATGTTCAAAGAGGGGAATATGTATAACATGTACCCAAAAGTGAACAAACACAAGAAACAGCTCAAAACCAAATTCAAGAAACTCGAGAACAAGGAAATAATGAAGAGATTGGAAATCCACTTGAACCACAAAACTTGAATCCTCTTGTGCATGTACAACAACCAATGCAGTAAACTTGTAATGGGAGGATAATGCATAAACCTGCAAGGCACGCCTTATTAGGAAAGATCTATCAAGTCACCTCGTACGAAAAAGCATTAGAGGATGTTGATGTACAAGAGTGGAAAAGGGCAATGGACCGTGAGATGAAATCTATGGGTTCAAACTCAATATGGTCTCTTGTAGAAGCTCCTAGAGGGGTAAAACCCATTGGAAGCAACCTGATTTACAAGAAAAATATCCCTGGTAAACCATGTATGCATAAAAGGTTCAAGGTATAGTAGTAGTCTTCCCAATTCTTTACGTAGATGACATCTTATTAATTAGAGACAATGTGAAAGTGTTGTTAGACGTAAGGGGTTACCTGAAATAGAATTTTGATATGAGAGACTTGGGTGATGCTAATTATATTTTAGGAATCAAACTTTTATGAAATTGGAAGGATAAGGTGGTAGCTCTGTCCTAAGCTTTTTAGTGGCTAGTTTTGGCTTGGAGAATTCCAAGAGAGGATTTCTACCCTTCAGATACGGAATTCATCTTTCTAAGGGACAATCACATAAAACTCCCAAAGAGAAAGAACTCATGGGTGAGAAACCTTATGCTTCGGTTGTAGGTAGTCATGTATGCCATGTTATGCACAAGATGAGATATTTGTTGTGCAGTGGGAATCGCAAGTCGATACAAATCAGATCCTGAAGAAGAACACTGGACTGTAGTGAAAACATATACTCAAGTATCTATAGAGAACAAGGGATTATATGTTGGTGTATTCCAATGGGAGTCTTGGAATATTTGGTTATACAGACTCTAATTTCCAATGATACATTGATTCTAGTAAAATTACATGTGAGGAGAACCTATCAGACCCTTTTACTAAGTCCCTTCCTGAATGTGTGTTTGAGAGACATGTAAATTGTATGAGTCTTAGAAATGTCCCAGACTTACTTTAGAGTAAGTGGGAGTTGGCTACATTTATGTTATAGGAGCAAGACTAAATGTAATTTCATTTTCTAATGGTATGAATTTCTTAAATTCTTATACACGTGTTTTTTCACATATAAGGTCCAAATTAATTATGTAATATATGATCATATGGATACGTGCATAGAAGACATGATCATAGGTTCTCATAATTAATGAATCGTCTCACAATTGATAAATAAAGTTGGGCACTTTATTTAAACTGTAATATTCTATGAAATAATCTATCTTGGTTATTGTAGAATATTAAAGTGAGTTATGATGTACTCATTTTGAGAGGGTCAAGAGAGATTTAATAAAGGTAATATTCTATAAAAAGTAATTAAATCTCAAGCAATATTGGTTATGCTATTTTTCTTAATCTTGAGTTTATTATAAACAGGTAGCCAAATAATTGTCATTCTTTGAGTTATCAATAAATGAGGCCTCCTTTTAAAGATCAATACCTTGATGATTTGGGAATAATGATTATTTGACCACTAGAGTTTAGGAGATATACAAAAATGGAATTTGTATGAACTATCATCTTAATATGTTTTGGTACTTGGATGTTGAAAGACACTGGCCTATGCATTGGATCCATTAGAGAAACTGATAAGTTAAGAGAATAAATAATTAATCGATTGATAGAAACCTTTGCGATTAATTATCGATATTTTACAAAAGAAAAATACATTTAATATGTACATTATTAATCTTGGAATTCGCATATGGGCTTCTAGTGGAATAGCACCGAATAAGATAACGGTCCTAGACTTGCTTCTGAGGAAGTGGAAGATTGTTGGATTTATGCTCTAGAAACAATTTGAGTTGTTGATCAAGAGCCAAAATTAAGAATGGGTCGTTGGATCCCTAGACTAGCTAATTAGTGACATAGCTCATTAATAATTGCTTAAGAAGCAAGAAACCTAATAAGGTAAGAGTTTAGTTACTTGATAGGTAAGAAATCCTATAAAACAAGGATTGTTTGTCAGACAAGTAACCCTATAAGGTTAGGATTTTGAGTCTATAAATAGACTCCTCTCCCAATGACCTTCACACATTCTCTCTAAGGTCTTTACACACATACGCGGGTGTTCTCTCCTCTAGTATTTGGCTATTAGGCTTGCCCATATGCAGATCTATCGCGACTATACTAGCTTGAAAGGTCTCGTGGCAAGAGATTAGTAAACCCTGAGGATTATGACATTAGCTTATCATATATCTTGTTCAATCATGATCTAAGCTTCCACTGTACATTAATCCCTACAGTATTATGGTTTTATAGGAACTCAAAGCTTAAGACTTTCTGGTACACCGTCCCTTCCTTTACAATTTGAGACATCAATTGGGTGCAATACTTCCGTTTATAAATTTAACTAAAATAAAATAATAAAATACCATAAGATATAATTAAAACTAACAACAAATTTATGAATTTACAAATTATTTAATCTTTGTATGATAAAAATAAGAAATTTAAATTTAAAGCTATATATAAAAACAAATTGTTGATTTTAGATATATTTTTGTTTTTTATTTTTTTTATTTTTTTTTATTTTTTTTCATTTTTTTCTATACAATTTTCGATACCCCAAACAAAGTCTTAAAGAAAAAAAAAACAAAGCTTTGACAAGACTGAAAAACCAAATTAATAAGAGAGTAAATCTAAAGGAACTTGATTTGAGAATAATTACAAATAAGACATAAAAAACCCAAAATACATGAGTGAATACAATTTTATAAAAATATAATTATGTTTTAGGTATAATAGTACCTAAATAATACCTTAATAAATAGTAAATACTATCTTGGCACTGATCGTTATAGTACTTATAATAATAATAATAATATTATTATTATTTTATATTACAATCTTTATTTATTATTTTATGCATCTGTCGGATTTAGATTTTTATCCTTATCCTTAAAATCACTTTATTTGATTTGTGAAATGAATTATTTTAGAAAATCGTTGTATTAAAAATAATTTGTTATATAATAATAATAAGAATTATTATGATGTAATTTCATGAATAAATTATTTTTCACATTCTTGCTTTTACCTTTAGGGCTTTTTAATATAAATAAATATATATTATATATTTGATTGGATATTATAATCGAGACTGGGACAAGACATGTAGAATATACTCATATCATCTCTATCCCTGAATTAAAAAAATCTTCGAACCCATTAAATGTTAAATTGAGTCTGAAATGTTAATCTATATCCTTATTCATTAGGATCGGATATCCAATTCTTCATTGAATTACAAGGAAATTGCCGTGATGATGCCTTTGGTGGGAGAGAAAATATTGAGAAAGACCTCCAACCAACCAAAAGAATGCTTTACAAAATTTGCCCAAATGCATATATCTAATATCCTTGCTTCCCATAATCGTGTGTACCAAATCATAAGACGTTTGGTCTTTCTCACCCGTCGTTTCTCTCAACTAACTTCACATATATTTCATAATGGTTGGACATTGAGAGGGAAAGATAGGGGTGGTAATTCATGTTCATGGATTGTGTTTGTATTATGTTAATATATGGATACGGATTATGTCAATATTCATCAATCCAAACCCTATACGAATAATAAACGTGTCAATATTCGTTAACCCAAATTTAACCCATTTATTATTCGTATTAGATAAGTCAATATGAATATGACCCATTTAATTTTATTATTTAAAATAATAAGAATTATAATTAACAATCCATATTTAAGACAAATAACTTATTAAATTTAACATGTTTATTAATTTTATTATTTAAAATAATATGAATTATAATTAATAATTAAGTATTTTAGCATCAAATAACATTAAATATGCTAATTAATTAATATAATAATTAAAGCGAGTGGTCGTATTAGGTGAGGTCGATACGAATATGGCCACAAACTTGTGATTATCTTCGTCAGTTCGTAAAATGCGTATTTAGATTAAGTATGCGTATTCGTTATCGTGTCAGCTTTGTTAGCTTTAAAAAGGTTATTTTTTGTTAAGAAAGTAATTCTTATATTATATTAAAAATGATTAAGCTTTAAACTCGTTACCGAAAAATATAAATCTTAACTGATAAAATAAGTCGTAACATTAACAAAGTCGTTCTCATATGAAAACAAAAACAAGTTGTTTATGACTTAACAAAAAAGAAAAAACTTCACATATCATTCCTTTTCTCAAGGATCGCTTTCTGTTCCCACCACGTGTATACTACTCTGCTTGTCACCTTTCCATTTCCACAACCATTTTTTGTACCTTACCTTTATTGCACAAATATTAAGCATCACTACACCCCGAAATTTCCTAAAAAGTGAATATAAAGAAAAAAAAAACAAAAACAACTTATTATCTTCCAGAAATCTTAATTTTGATGGTTAGTTTGTTGGCCGAACATATGCTTCTTGTACATAAAAATCGCCACTCCGAACAAAAAGAAACAATAGATAGACTACTAACAAACTAAATCATTAAGAAGAAAGAAATAAAACCCAGTTTTGTCAAATTCATAATGTCTTTAAAATATATTCATAAATAAAACCCAGTTTTGTCAAATTCATAATGTCTTTAAACCATATTCATCTTTTTTATTGATGCTTTGAAATGAATTACTCTATCATCGACGAAAGAAAAATGAAGGAAATCGAAAACTTAATACTCTCTATACTCTTAGAGATCCGAGTCTTTTAGAAATTATTAATTTCATCACATTTTCCAATAATTAAACTATCTAAAATTTTGCATTTATAAAGTTTGATTTGATTGTTAAATAATAAAAGAAAAATATGGGTTTCAATTTCTTGTTTTAAAATGAGAAAGCTTCTTATTCATAATAATAAAAAAATTTCACTTTTCATATGCAAAAGATCTTTTTTTTTTTATATTTATTCATTTTATATTATAACATAGTGTTATATTCCTCATAAATTCCTCGCTATCGGGATTCGAACCTCAGACCCATCTCATTCTTATGTTTATCTAACCCTTTAACCAGATCTTTTAACCACTTAAGCTAAGTTTTATTGGGAGAAACCTTTATTTTTAAAAAGTTCATATAAATGACTTTGTATCTTAATTATGTTTGAATGTGCAAGATTTTGTAATATTTTACATTACAAGACTATAAGATTATAGGATTTTTGTTTACATATATTCATTTTGTATTACGATGTTGTTATATTCTATTTTTATAGACTTGGACCTTATATCTTTCTTATGTTCTTTCCAACTAAGGGCGAAACTATATAATTATAAGGCTTAGGGGGGACAAATGTCCCTCTTGAAAAAAATTGTTTACAAAGGAATTTGAACTTTAAACCTATAATTTGGAAGGTATGATACTTAACTATCACACTACCATAACTCTCTAAAATTATTTATACCCATGACTATATTTTATGATTTCATAACTGCTTCCAACTGTTAACCAATGAGGATTATTTTTTATTAGTTGCAAGGAGTTTTTATTTTTTATTTTTACAACTTCAGTTAAAAACAGTTAACAATCTCAATCATTAGGAAAGAAGTTAAAAGGATTTTAATGCATAGTTATTATTATTAATATTTGTAATTATGTTTAGATGAGGTGTCACCACATTGTAGGTCCATTCCAAATGCATCAATACCAGCCATGTTAGTTGCTTTTCTTTATGAAAGATGCCGGGTCACTAGGTTGCCTTTTTCTTTTCAAAAGTTGTGTTTGGATAGAAGGAAAAGAAAAGAAAAGAACTTGTGTTTGGATAGAAGGAAAAGAAAAGTTATGCCATTGATTGCATGGTTTGAATTTAAATCATGAATACCATGTCATCATGTGGATATTTAAGTTCCTTAACCATAAATGAGTGGCCAATTAATAACACAATAGATTTAGAGGGCGACGTGGGTTCAACTCCATCTTATAATAATCAACTCCATTGAACTAAACATCAATTTTTTTTTTTTTTTTTTTTTGGGGTAATGTAAAGCTATCGATTAAGTTGAAAATTTTGCTATTATTTTTGGACTTTTATTTATTTATTTAATTATTTTTAATCCATGGCAAGGTTGTTGGATAGTGCTTATATTTTAAAGTTTTTTGTAAATAAAATATATTTTGTAAAAGAATTCCTAAGTAATTCGAAATTTGTAAATATAATATTTCTCATCTTCTATTAAAAAATAACTCATTTTAAACAAAAATATCTTTTATTATTATATGTATTTACATAGATATGTATATTTTAAAAAAGCTTATTTTTACAACAAAATGATGAGAGTGTTTTTATTAAAATCAAATTAAAAATCGATGAAGAACTGGATTTCGAAAATTCAATTTTCAAAGTATATTTTAATCAAATAAGTATTTTTAAGAGACTTATCTTAAATATTTTTTTCAAAACTATTGCAAATATATTTTAAAATTTGAAAATCATATAATTATTAATATATATATATATATATATATATATATATATTTTTTTCTTACTACCGTATAAAATTTTAGTATGATAATTTGTTTGACCAACCTGCATTTTATCGCTTATTTTTCCTCTTTCATTTCTTAGGCGTCTTGCTTTTTCCATTTTCGTTCAATTCACTTTTATCCTAAAATGGAAAATACAAAATTTTACAATTTTTAAAAACTACAAAAATGAAAAAATAAACTTCACTCTAATAATCTTCTTCACTTTCTAGAATTCTTGTCGTTTAAAACACGAATTTAGTAAGAAAATTTAATAATTTATAGAAATAAATTAAAAACAGGATATTGGATTAAAAAACCATTTGAAAACCGAATTCTGTAAATCTAACACCCTTTTTTTTTTTACTTTATATTAACCAAAATATTCTCATTTTTTCTTATCAAAACAACCATGTAAATATATATAAATCAATAAATGAGATTTTTATTTATAATAAGTTATTCTTTTATATGTAAATCATATCTGTCCAGCCTTGCGGTATAATGTTATAATGCTGGGAAAGAAAAGAAGTTTTTTAATTAAAGTTTTCTTTAAAATGTTTTAAAATTTTAAGATGATTTTTTATAAATTAAATTTGTTTTGGAAAACGATAATCAAAATCGGTTCTAGAAACATATCCCATAAATTATTTTAATCTTAATTATTAAGTTTAGTGAGAAAGGAAAGATTTTTATTTTTTATTATTTTTTAAAAACGAAGATGATTAGCAAATTAAGTGAAATGGGGGTGATTTTGAAGCAATTATCATAAAGCCAAAAAGAGGCGCAGAAAATGACACGATTTTTTGGGTTGGAGTCTCCGTCTCCGGTGGGATCACATCACATTCCTCAATCCCTCCCCCAAAAAATTAATTCATTTTTCTCATTTCTTTCTCTCTCTCTCTCTCTCATCTCTCTTTAACCAAAAACAAAAACAATAAGCAAGAAAAAGGTCGACACCAAACTCAACCAGAATAACGATTCGGAATCTAGGGCTTCAAATCCTTCTCTCCCTAACCTGGATTTCCCCCCTCCTTTTTTCCTCTCATTTTCCCTCCATCCAAACACCATTCCTGAGAAATTGCCCCTGTGATTTCGCTTCTCACCGAAGCA
Organism: Tetrastigma voinierianum; assembly: GCA_016808115.1. NCBI lineage: Eukaryota > Viridiplantae > Streptophyta > Magnoliopsida > Vitales > Vitaceae > Tetrastigma > Tetrastigma voinierianum. Next base: position 170,398 of record JAEQBH010000921.1, read on the forward strand.
GGGGAAAAGGTCCAGGTCTGTTTGTTTGGTTGGTCAGTTGGTTGTCTTCAGATCTTCATGCACCAAACTTTCCCTGGAAAATCCGGAGATTAGAATTTTCTTTCTTTCTTTCCTCATTTTCCCGGGAAAATATTTCGCGTTTCCATGTTTCAGCTTTCTTTGGCTCCTTCTGATTCGTGCTCTTCCAAGGTAAGCTGATTTCTTGGATTTCTGTGGGGCACCCCGAGTTTTCTTGATTGTGGATTGGTAGGTGATTGTTTTGTTTGGTTTGGAATCCTTCTTTGTGAGTTCTTGATGTCTGAGGATTTGTTTGGCTGTCGGGATTAAGAAAGAGGAACAGGTAAATATAGATTTGAGAGAGTGGGTTTGATAGCTCCGGATTGTGTTTTATTAGATTCCTGATTTGTTCATATGGTTGAGTTTTTGTGATTTGGTTGATTTGGTTTATGGATTCGCCAGCATCGCCAAATTCGGTAGGTTTGGTTAAATGTAGTGACTGTGGAGGTAGTTGCTCATCTATTTACAGCCCTACGGTCCATTGGTTGCGTTCTGTGAAGCGCAAACACGATGAGTTTGAGGAAGGCCACCGGTTAGTTATGCCTGGTGTTGATCATTCATCTGTTGCTCGAGTTGAAATTGAGAATGAATGTGCTGCGTTACGGGAAACCGTTAGCAGCCAACAGCAATCCATACAGGAGTTGTATGAGGAATTGGAGGAGGAGAGGAATGCAGCCTCATCGGCAGCCAACGAGGCCATGTCCATGATACTGAGGTTGCAGAGGGAGAAGGCTGAGATCCAAATGGAAGCTCGCCAATTCAAGCGTTTTGTAGAGGAGAAAATGGCACATGACCAGCAGGAGCTTTTGTATCTGGAAGATTTGTTGTATAGGAGGGAACAGTCTATTCAAGCACTTACCTGTGAAGTGCATGCCTATAAACATAGAATGATGAGTTTTGGACTCACAGAAGCTGAGGCCGACGGGCAAAGGAGCTCTATTAGCCACAGTCAGAGCATGATTGAGAACATGGATGCCCACCTTGAGTTTCCCATGCAAGATTACCCCCCTTTGAAATGCAATCTGTATGGGTCCCAAACTCCTACCGATGACAATGAAGCGATAGACATTGAAAAATATGCATTTGGAGAGTCTCCTCAGGCCAGGGAACAGTCGAAGAATTTGGAGTGTAGAATTGATCAAATGGAAGGAAGTCCTATCAACAATCATCTTGATGGGGAATTTTCAGGTTCAAAGAATAATTCAGAAAAGGTGACAGTTGATCAGTCTCCTAGGCGATCAAGACATACTAAGAAGCTTTCTACTGATAGTTCAACTTCTTTATCGGGGTTCAAAGAAACTGGTCCAGATTTTACTCCAGGATCTCCAAGGCCACCTAGCAGTAGCTTTAAGAAAGCAGAGTGCGGATCATATGCTGAGAACAACTCCAATTTGAGGAAGATGGATACTTCAGACTATGGAGATGACATGACAGACAGAGTTTATACCATTGATTCTATTCATAAAGGGACGCCATATTATGGTGTTACAGAATCCAAACCTGCTGTTGGGATTTGTGATGATTATGTAACGACTCCAAGACAGCCACTAAATCAAGCCGATGTCGGGGTCACTGAATTGAAGAAGCTCTACACAAGAGTTCAGGTACTTGAGGCTGAGAGGGAATCGATGAGACAGGCAATCATCTCAATGCAGACTGATAAAGCACAGATGGTCTTACTGAGGGAAATAGCACAACATCTGTGCAAGGAAATGACACCAGAAAGACAGATGCCAATCAAGAAGGCATCTGTCGTTGGAAGCTTTTCCTTCATGTCAATATTCAAGGTAATTTTGGATACTTTTGTTGATGACCAATTTAATTTGCATATTTCTAGTTCTCCTTTTTTTTTATAGAATATTTTTAGTTGTCTATATGATACGTCTATTTCTTGTATGCATGTTTGACATATTTATACATTTTATTTGAGATAACTTTTAACATCATTCTATTGCTTTATACTTGAGGCCATTTCTTTTGTTGTTCAACCAAACAACTGTCATTGGAGGTATCAATTTCACAAATTATTACTATGGTTATTACCACTATGGCACCACCAATTGTATTATCTGTTTTCTATTTTGATTTTTCATTGATGCTTATCAACTTTAGGATGTTCAATCAGGGTATGAGGTCCATTTTCGAGTATTTTTCAGTTGACATTAGATTACTCAAAAACTATGAAATTGCCACTTTGTGTCTTGAAAATTGGTTTTTAGGCTGGTCATCAATATTTCAATAAAATGGACTTGGTCTGAACCAGGTTGCCAACTTGCTGTGTTTCACTGACAGCCTGTTACAGGTTTATGTCTTGTTTTTTCTCAACTGCAGCTACCCTCAATCATAATGTGTGGCTGGACGAGCCTTTTAGAGAAGGTTAGTAGTTACTAGTCGGCATTACTAAAACTGCAATGAAAATGAGAAAAACTATCTAGTGAAGTAAATCTATTGACAAAAAACAAGAAAAAATGTTATAGGTTTCACATGGGTCCTCATATCATGACTCACTGAAACCAGTTAATAGCTTTGGCTTCATTTGATGGTTCAGCATCTTCATTACCAACTTTTCCTCAGGATGCTCAGCACAGTTCTGCAATATGAAAGTCTGCTTACAGGGGTCGTTAGATGACTTTGGTCCTTTTGGCTGAAGCTGGATGTAAAGACTTGTAGTCTAGAATGCTAAGAGAACAGATTCTTCCATTTGCTTGGTTTTCTTGTTTGCTTTTGTCCTCTTACTTCAAATGGATTCTCCCAGTAATCTGTCTTCATGCTGTTAAAGGTTATGAAACTGACATCCATGCTTGAATGCTCCCATTCTATTCTCGATCACCAAACAGCTCTTTGACTCAAATGCATAGTTACACGCCAATCCTTTTTTTTTTTTAGTAAGAGAGCATGAGCTTCTCCTCTTTTGGTTGTTAACACATCCCCTAATATCCCATCCCTATAGGGATCCCTTAAATTCCTCCTTCTATGGGTCATTGATCTTACTGCTCTTCCCTTTAGGCATCAAAAGCTCTCTATTGCATGTAGAATCTGTACTTTCTCTTTTCCTAGTACATTTAGCTACAATTTTTTTTTTTTTCTTTTTTGGATTGATATTTTATTTTCCCCCAATTCCTGCTGCAAGAGCTGGTATTGAATTTTGACTCTGCTTGTCTGGTAAAAAAAAAATAGTTATCTAAAAATCTAGTATAGCTACTCATACAGGTCAAAGCTACTAAAGGCAAAAGTGTAAGGTTAATCATTTTCGTGACCATGAGGTGAAGCATAAGCCTCAAAGTGTAAAGGCATGAAAACTTTATTCTTATAAATTGATGAAGATTTAAATATAATTTGAAATATGTAAAAAAATAATTGAATTATATAAATTTTTGCTATAGATATTAAATCAATTAATTATTCTTTTAGAACATAAAAAAAATCAAATATGTAGCTGTGTTAACATTCCTCAAATCCAAAATTCTAAATAATTTAATTATTAAATTCATTGTATAATATTTTGCTGTCTGAAAAAAAAAATAACTAAAAGATTTTCAAAAGCAAAATAAACTCAATTATCTTCTTCTTCTTCTTCTTCATTTTTTAATTATGTGAAGAAATCGATCTTGAAAGATTTTTACTATTTTCTATAAAAGCTACTATCATAAATAGAAATTAGGGGCCTGTTTGGTTCCTGTTCTTGAAAACAGTTCTTGAAAACATAGAGAACACAATTTTGGTGTTCTCTGAAAACTTTTCTTGTTCTTTGAATTTAGTGTTTACTATGTTCTCTATGTTTTTTCAGAACAAAAAAAAACTGTAAACCAAATGTGTTCTCTTGTTTTTGGGAACAAAAAACTATTTTTAAAAACAGGAACCAAACAGGCCCTAAATTTTATAGTTTTCTAATTTTATACGTTAGAAAAAAGGCTGGCTTCATTAAAAGAATTAAGAGGCTAGCTTGCTTCTTGGGGAACAAAGCCTGTGAAATAAAATTATTTAAGATTAAAAAAGAAAAGGAAAAAAATATAAGAAATTTTGGAAGAAATTAAATAGAAACAGAGAGAAGGGACAGAGAATGAAGAGGGAGAAGAAGGAAAAGTGGAGGACCATACCCAGAGATCTCATGGGAGCCAAGTGAAACTGCTGAAGCTGCTTACCTTGGAGTGAGCTGCTGCTGACTGTCCACTGACAGTGAGTTAAGAGTTAGGTGTTAGGGTTCTTTGTATTTTCTCAATTGATTGCCCTTGCCACAACTCTTTTTAAACATGTTGGATGCTTGCACTTCAAGCATTGGCACATTGGAGGTGCAAGATAAACTTCAATTCGAGTGGTGTATGTTGGGAGTCTAGACTTTTGTGTCTGCTTCAATTGTGTTTTTGTAATCCTTTGCCTTGAGGTGGGCCTTGCCAACGCCTTTAAAAACATTGCTGCAAGTTGTGATGATGTGGTGCTTTCATTTTTTTTGTTTTTCATCTTTTCCCCTCTTGCTCATTTGCATTATTAAACTATTAGGTTTAGGTATTAGATCCATTAGTTTTCTATGTTTGTTTGTTTTTTTTTAATGAGATTGTTTTCCATGTTTGAATCCAGTTCATTTAATAATAGGGTGAGCTTCAATGAATATAGTTATCATTACATTCACCCCTCTGCATATTGTGATGTAAAACCCATCATTTACAATTGTTTTTTACAGTGTCGGGGAAACATCATAATCTGGGTATAGCTCTTGTTGCATCGGAACTCAAACTTTGTCATCTCATGTTTTTTTTGCAGTGGATTGCTTCAGCCCTTTTCTGGAAAAAGAAAGCTCGGCAAAGCAAGTAAGTTTATTGCTATTTGGTGTTACTGATGGGTTGACCTTTTCTTTTGTACTATTTCCATAGTTTTGGCTGCATGATGATAGAATATCTGAACTTCCTTATAATTTGTTGAGACCATCAATTGATGGGCCGAACCTTTTGATAAGAGATGCCCTGTTAATGAGTCGACCCATTTGATGAATTATAGTGCAGAAGTATACACCTGCTTAAAAAAACTACAAAATTTGATGGGCACCAAGTTTGTTGTGACTTCAGTTGGTATGATTGATGGTCGTCGTTATGATGGAACATTAGATGGATCTCTTTGATGGGTTTGTGATTTATGCATCCTTTTGCACACCCATGATTTCTATAATATAATTTCAGGGCTAATCCTGTGGGAGAAAAGCAGAAGCACTAGTCATGGTGGAATTATTGAATAATAAATACTTTTGAACATTCCATAAAGTTATCATCATAAGCTTGTCATTTCTCAAATAACTTGTTAATTGATGAACTTTGTGTAACACGTTGAGTTGAGAGGGATTACAACATTGTGGTAGAGAATTTCAGACCCCGATCAGTAAAAGTGATAAAAAAATATTTCATATGATCAAGGTTGTTTGATTTATCTGTTGTCACATGTTTGATGTTTGTCTCAGATACATGTTTGGACTTACGGCCAACAATGTGGGCTTGCTGATGCTTTTGGACAAGAGCCCCCAATTGACACAGTTGAATTGTATTTCAAGGACCCAAGTGGGAAGGCAGTCCTGAAACTTCATTATACAGTAGTAGGGAGCTGAATCTCAGAGTATCAATCAGATTTGAATTTGTGGGATTTAAATCACGGTATTAGGGGTGTAGCTTTTTTTTTTTTTTTTTTGCATTCTTTTCCTGGATTCCACTGTTAGAGAGGGTGCCGATTTGGGTGTTTTGTTGCATTTTGTGCAGTGTTCTTTCTTCTCTTCTTCTTGGGTTGAAACTTGAAAGTATTTTGCCGGTTAATTGGTAGAAGTAAGCAGAATGTGCCCATATGGTTTGTTGGAATTCAGCTCAGCGGTAGAAACTGTCCTCACCTGTGTATATTCTCTATTCAAATTCCTAGTGCAGATTCTTTTTGCTCAACCCCCCTCCCTCTTTCTGTTTTATGCCGCCCCTCACTACTTGTTTCTCTGCTTCTTTTCTTTATGATGCTTTTTTATTTGTTTCAATTCACTTTTTTTTGTCCTGTTTTCTTTTGTGCCAAGGGTATCCAACAGGCAATTATGGGCTTAGATTATATATATATATATATATATATATATGATCCCGGAATAACGATTATGGATTGTAAAATCCATCCATCTAAGGATGACTCAAGTGGTAAAGGGACGTGGTATTGGGATGAGATGTGGTTATGGGAGGTCCAAGTTCGAATTCCAAGTGGAAGAAAAAAACATTTACCTATGAAAAAAACATTGATTAGGCTTGGGCAAGTGGTAAAGGATGATCTAACTTTTAAGGATAGCTTAATTGGTGTAAGGCTTTAGGGTTTACATAATGATCACTAATTTAGGTCTCCTTAGGGTTTAGAGGGCTTGTAGGATTAGTGCATAAATTAGCTCACACATTTACGATTACAAGAAAAGAGAATGAGATGGGGGCCTAAGGAAGGTTCAGATTGGAGTCCTAATGTGGGAAAAAAAACATTTACCTTTTAAAAAAAAAAAACATTACCTTTTTAAAAAAAAATATTGATTTGGTTAGTCAAATGATCATTACGGTGGGAGTCACTTAGACTTGACAAATTGAACTTATCGATTTTGAGTTGGCCGCCCATTGAGAAGGGAGGAGGGATCTAGTCACACTAGACAAATTGAACTTATTATTTTTTCCCTATAAACTATAAGATATCTTACTTCAACCACCTTGGTTGAGGATAAGTATAATCAGATACCCTGTATTTTGGAATCTTATACTAATCTTTCAAACAAAAAACCTAAGGGTAATTCAAATGTTTATAAAAGAATTTTGTTTTTTGTTTTTTAGGATAAACCTTTGAAAAGGATAAATCCCAACAAAAATTGCAAAACTAATATTTTTCATTAAAATCCAAGCACAAGTATAAAAAGACACTTTCGGACAAAAATACCCTTGGGCATTTAGATATAATGTGAGGATAGGACAAAACGACCGAAGACATTTAGATATCATGTCCGGGATTTATCTTTATATTTTTTGGGACATTTTCAAAATTACTTTTGTATAAGGTTACTTTTGCAAATAACTTTTAAATTTGTCCATTTTAAACCAATTTCTCATAAACAAAATCGTTATACTCAAAGGGAGCCTCAACACATCCAATGGTGGACCCCGGAAATAAAGTCAGGAGGGGAATAAAAAAAATATATTGGAGGGGGGAGGGAAGGGGGCATCGTAGCACAATGGTTAAGGAACTTATCTCCAATTTCTCAAATTTCAGGAGTGACATTTGCTCCCGCTAAGCCTAATGTAGGTCCGCCACTAAGCACATCCTTGGTTTTCTTGAGCACCCTTCATCCTCAACATCTCTTAATCTTTTTTTCATAATCGTGGATGTTTGTTCGAGTCAATTTGTACACATCTTTATTCTTAGTCTTTCATAAATCCTTCTTTTTAATGCACCCTAAACCTTAAGGCTATATTTGGTTCTTGGAAAATATTAAAAAAAATAATGGAAAAGAAAACAGAGAAGAAAAATAGAATGACCGAAAAAAATGAAGAAAAATAAAAATAGAGTTAAATTTAACAGATTATTTTTGTTAGCTACCTCATACCAAATTTATTTATTTTGACTCATCAATTTAACATGGTTAAGGAACTTATCTCCAAATTAGAGGTTATTGGTTTCAACCCCATTAAAAACAATTTTTTCTCAAATCTCAGGAGTGACATTTGACCTCGCTAAGCCCAATGTTGGTCGGCCACTGAGCACATCCTTGGTTTTCTTCAACACCCTTCATCCTCAACATCTCTTAATCTTTTTCTTTTTTTATAATCGTGGATGTTTGTTCGAGACAATTTGTGCACACCTTTATTCTTGGTCCTTCATAAATCCTTCTTTTTAATGCACCCTAAACCTTAAGACTATGTTTGGTTCTCGGAAAATGTTAAAGAAAACATGGAAAAGAAAAATAGAACAACTGAAAAAAATGAAGAAAAATAAAAATATACTTAAATTTAACATATTATTTTTGTTTGCTACTTCGTACCAAATTTATTTATGTTGACTCAACAATATAGAGATTAAATAATTTAAGAATATACAAAATTTTAAATAATTGTATTTTATATTTGATTTTATTTGAGATTTTTCACTTGACAACTAGATATAAGAACATTATTTCGTTCGCATTTTTTTCTTTGTTTACTATTTTTTGAGAACCAAACACAACCTAAGTAACAAAAATTGAGTCTAATATACAAAGATAAAGTTAGAAATTGGGAAAGTGCCATGCGGTAACATCCTTTCACGTCATAAAAGAGTTCATATTAAAGAAGTAAAGGAAATTCAAATATAATCTATGAAAAATAATATTTCATAACTCTAGATTTGGTTAGTACAATAAGTATGAAATCCATAGGCTTAAAAATAGATTTTCCCAAAAAAACCACAGTAAAAACATTTTTACAAGAATTTGGAAGTTTGAAAAAAACGATTTAATATATATATATATATATATATATATATATATATATATATATATGGAGAGAGAAAAAAATCCTAAAGGGGAAGAATAGGGCAATAAACAAGCAAATTTTGGAAATCAAAGAATATGGACATGCAATAAACCCAAATTATTTTCCTTGAACAAAATCACATTTCAACCCTCTAAGAATAATGGAAAGATGCTAATACAGGTTGAAGATAATCCCATCAAATTAAAATTTGCAAGATTAATACATGTTTCCAAAATTAAGAAAATGTGAAAATTATAATTTGGAAAAAATGAGTTATATGGGCCAAAAAAAGAGTCATATTTAATTGCAATTCACTCATTCCTTCATAATTCTTAAATGAGTATTGGAATGGGATGTTTCAAGACCCAAAATGCAACTCTTGAAGCCCATCGACAATAGGGTTCGAGCCCAAAACCCATGCATCGCGAATGCCTGAATCCACCAAGGCGCCCTCGTCTTGAGCAGAGTCGTAGAGTAGCCTAATTCGGCTGCTACCAAACAACACATTGGACGCGACGCATTCCCTGTCCACCGACCAGAGCCTACTCGAAGTAGCTAGGAGCATAAGACCAAGTCTTTGATAGAAAGACATAAACAATCAAATGGTCAAGCAGATCATCCACTACTACTCACCTGAAGTGGGAGACATGTGTCATAACACTAGCAACCTGTAACCCACCCCCTTGAGCCCACTACCGCCATGAGCAGAATGCGAATATGAAGGTGAGACGTGGCAGGTCTTAATCTTATTAGTATAAAATGCTTTCTTTGTAATTGATAACGACACTTGAATTCTATGTAACTGGAGAGAGATCAATATAATTCTAAGCGTTACGGTATACGTTTTCATTAGCGTTGTTTATGGGAACTTTACTTTTTCCCATGATCCACTCTCATTTATAGGTCTAGGACACCGAAATCCACATCTATCCTAAGAAATAAGATGAGAGATATTGGACCATCCAATTCTGCCTCGACAACAGAAGAGCATCTACAGTAGTTGGTGCAGATGTTGAAGGAGCAACAATAATCCCATTAGTAGCAGTTGGCGTCCTTCTTAACGACCAACGCTACCTTGCAGGAGGAAAATGCCGCATTACACGTAGTAGTGCATGTCCCTCAAGCAGAGCATGCCCCTATAATCATCTTACCGACAAAGTTTTCTCCCCTTCCCCAACACAATGTGCCTATCGATCAGCCATCAAAGAGGTAGGGGGGAGTCCCAAGAGAAGCCCTAATCGATCTGCCTCGTCTAGCAGCACCCGAATCCGCCCTTAATATGGTAGTAGAACCACTCGAGGTAAAGGAAAGATAGAAGATGGGCACTTTAGCCCATGAACAAGCTTAAGCCTACTTTATCTCTTAGTGAGGGCTTTTGATCCCAGGATTCCACTAGTCCTGTGACATTCCGTTCTCGAGATTGATCCCTCATTTTGGATCGCGCATCAATCATTTTATATCAACCAGCACTCTTCAGTGTGTGACCGGGTGGGTTCAGGTTATGTTGGTAGAGCAGTTATTATTGAATCAACGAGTCGTAAGCGGTATCAACAATAGCGTCATATTTTAATTATTGCGAGCGGTCGGTGGTTTATTTGATACTCGCGAACAAATTAAGCTCAATTAGTCACTGCAAATCTGCCACTCAGTTCAAACATGAATAAGATGTAGTCCATGATATGTGCTTCGCAAATGATATGATCTATCATGAACTCATTTACCATTAGTTGTACATTTAGATTATTTTTGTGCATTTCCTTCATAGCAGGGAGTTCTGGTAATGATCAGACAAGAGGCCATAGGTATCACTACCATATACATTGGGTGACAAATCCTTTGTTGACTACTCAATTACCTTTGAATACCTCAAGTTGTACCCAATCACCACCTTATGAGCGACCTCTAGAAGGTAACAAGGAATTGAGTCAAAGCACAAAATCATCATTCAAGATATCTTCAAGCGTACCGAGTCCCCAGGATACTTTGCCATTCCTATAATGGACTATCATCTGCCAATAGATACAAAATCCATATGATTAATACATGGTCTCGATGAACTTAGCTACTCTTAGCAAGTGTCACGTATTAACTCTAATCAACTCATGATCCACGGAGTTTATAAGATTTCTTGCTTGATTCAATCAGGAGTATGACATGTGTTATTGATTTTGTCTGGATGTATCACAATGTCAGGTATGATTAAATCATGACTAGAGATAATTTAGATACTAACATAATTGCACATGATAGCAATCTTATTATCATGATCTCATCATGATTACCTTCATGCTATGTTATGTAAAACCCCGAGAAAATCTAATTTTTTCTTAAAAAAGGCAAAATGGTAATTTCAGTCAAAATCCGAAATTTTTCTAGATCTCTCGGATAATGGCCAGAAGCATTACTTCACCGTTGGAATCGTGCTGCGAAATCTATTCTCAAGTATTTGAATTTCGTGAGGTTAAAGAGACGATGTCGAATTTGCCGCGTTTTGAGGAAAGCGAGTGTAGTCGCGAGGACCGCAGCATTTTGAGTGGCTCACGGGTGTGCCACATGTCAACGAGGTTACGGTCTGACAGGCTCAAGTGTAGACCCATGTGTTTACGGCATGATGCCATTTGAAATCAGTAATAGATGGATAAGGGATAAGGTGCTTAATCCCATTACTTGAATAGGTGATGGACATGTAGCGAGAGGACAATTCTCTTGACGAGTTGACTGACCGATTTGGGTGAGGAAGAGAGAGAGAAAAGCAGGTGGGATAGGAGAGAAGAGTGGGATTTTAGAGAGGGAAACCACGCTACTCTTTAGGATTCCAGTGATCGGACCGGTGCGGAGTTTCTGAGGCAAACGAGTTGCTCCCCACGGCCAAAGAGTTTGCGACAGGTACCGGTCTTCGTGAGGTTTGCAGCTCAGGAATGTAGGGTTTTCTCACGATTCTCGCTTGTTTAAGTGTTTTGAGTGTCTTGGGTGGATTTGAGGGTTGTGAGTGGTCGTTTGATCGGTCCCCAAAACTTAGAGATAAAGATTGTTTGAGAATATTTTAGACGTTTTAGACGATTATAGAATTGTATTTTAGGTGGTTGTGTGATAATTATGTAATAAATTATGTCTTGAGATATCTCATCAGGGCCGAAATGGCCATGGTTTTGGGTTTCACAAGTGGAACCGATGTTTGATGAGTGGAAATTTGTGCATCCATTGCTTTCGATTTTTAAAATTTCATTAAAAAGCAGTCCCGATTTACATGGTGGACAGCGTTCATGTGTTGTTGTTCGCATGAGATTGTTTGAAGTGAATGGCTTGAATTGTGTGGAAATTAATAGGTTAATGCATGAACTTGTTGTGTTAACATGATGCCACAATTATATAAATGGGTAGTAATTATGCTATTGAATTGATTTCATTATTAAACTCGAATGAGCTAATTTGGATGTTATTGATTAAGATTGAATAACATGTGATATGAGTGTGTGTTCACATTGAATCATTAAATGTGCACTTAGGTGGGGAGTAACCCACTTAGGGTAATTCCACTATTGGGCAATAACTCACCACATCGAGGATCATTTCGGTCTGAGGAGGCGATCGGAAGGCGGCACTCACTAGGAGCCGCGATGTTAGAAGTCGACATAGGCACGACATTGTTGTATAACATGTATTATAATTCTATAATTTTAATATATGTTTGTATTAAAAGTAATGTATTAACTCTTGAGCTATTGTGACATAGTTGGCTGATGTATTTTGGTGAGTACTTATGTATGTTGAGTGGCGTTTACTCATGTGTGTCTCGTGATACGGGAACCGCAGAGAGATTCCGCGAGGGTTGGCCAGATTGGTGACGGACACGAGTTTGGGGCGTCACGGCAGTATCGAGCTAAAAGATTAGCGATTACCTTGGGAGCTTGGTGGGTGTAGAGTTAGGTATATGAATACCTAGGGCTTGATGGGGAACGGGTTAGATCATGCATCCATTGTGCATTTTGAAGAATGAATTGTGATGTGTAATTGAATTGTGTGATTTGTATGCTTGGTGGGCTCCTTAGGAAGAGTTGAACAGAATCGAAAAGATAACCTTAAGTGTTCAAGAAATTTTGGGCAAAATGGTCCAGAAAAAAATAATAATAATAATAAATTTTTCTAGGCGATCGTTCCAGTTTTTGAATCTAAGTAGGTTGTGTATTGTGGAATTCTAGAAAATTATTCCAGTTTTTGCATAAGAAGAAGGATTGTAATTAAATTCTTTAAATTTGTGAAGTATATAAATCGCTATAATTTTTAGTGATTTGGAGGGTTAAGCTATTGCATCTTGGGAGTAACAATTTTTTTTTTTAGGCTATAAGGGCCAAGAGTGGTAGGAGAGCTACTGGAGGATTTTGAAAAAAAAATCTGGGCGGGAAAATTTGGAATGGCTGCGCGATTTCGACACTAGGTCGCCGACCCCAGTTTTGAGGTCGTGGTGACGGGCGCCCAGTGCCGAGGCGAGGGCGTGCGTGTGAGCTGAGGCTGGAAGGGAGTTAGTCATGACATTCTTTTGGTGTTGCGACTGGTGAGATTGGGGCCCAAAGGGTCCGCGGTCATGACATGAAATTCATGTTGACTGGGGGGCTGTTGAGTCACGACCTGACTTTGGTCGCGACTGATCTGGTGGCAGTCGTGACGGACATGGACGTCGCGACTGGCACGGATGGCGATAGGAGGTTTGGCGTCTCGACCAAAGTTTTGGGTCGCGACAATGGCGTCTCTGTGGGAGAAGCGGTGGCCGCGACACGGTTTGAGTCCGCGACACGACTAAAATTTGGGCTTAATTGCGACGAGGTGAAATTCAGCGACACGGGCATGCTGGCGACTGTTTGGTGTCGTAAAGGGACCGCAGACCATTGAAGTCAGCGACCGAATTTAAATCGTGGCTTGGCGCCAGGTCGTGACTGATTTGTTTTGGTTGGCGAAGGAAGTGCGGCGACATGCGATTGATGTCGCGACTGGCGAAAATCATCCGAGAGGAAGGTCGCGACACGAAAATGAAGTCGCGACCTGGCACTTTACGGGTTTGAAGAAAACAAAAGTTGCGACCCCGTTTTGAGGTCGCGACCTAGGTCGGCCTTCTTAAGGTCGTGACCTGGACTTGAGGTCACGACCTGGCCTAGGCTGTTAGGCCATTTGGTGTCACGACACGGGCTTGAATTAGCGACATGGGGCAAAGCGCGTGCTAGCGACCAGCGCTGCGACCAACTGTTGTCTGCGTGCGCGCGACTGAGCTAACGGCGCGTAGGTGTGCGCGACACAGATTAAGATTGTGCGCTCTGTGCGCGACCGGTTTTGACTCGATTACCTTATTTGCGATCCCTTTGTTTACGGATCACTGTTGTTCATGAACCTTTGTTCACGGGGATAAAAAAAAAGTACAAAAATTTTTAAAAATTTTCTTGTGTGTGATTTAATATATGGATGGCCCATCTTTGCGTTCTTGTAAATACATTGGCGTGGTATGTGAAATTTTTACTTTTTGGTGTGAATAGTGTCTCGGTACACGTGTTTCGCCTTAGAATCTTTGCATTAGAATTAGTTATTTGACATATGTGAATGGCTGTCGAGGAGATGTGAAGAGGTGTCCAGGTCTTCGAAATTAGAGCACTCTTAGGCGTTTGACCGACCAAACTGTTCGATGAAACTGTGAAATTTATAAGTATTCTGCGGTGCTGTATTGCCACGAGCTAGTCTGGCGGTGGCTTGGGGAGAATTCGAGTAACCTCCAGAGGTTACAGGCACATCATCCTCAGGCATTCATAGGGGAGGAGATCCAGTGGTGGCCAGACCATTGGTTCATGCGGGATTGAGAAGGTATTGGAGGCTATGGGGTGATATACGTCGATAGGGATCAAGTGGCTGCATTATAGCTGAAAGTGAGGCTAGTATGGTGGAATTGGACAAAGACCTTTCTGAGATCCCGAGCAATGACTTGGGGCGGAGTTCCATGATCTTGTCCTTGGCGATATTTTCGGATCTTGCTAGGCATCACGAAGGCTCGGGGAGTTCCCCAGAAATTTGGCGGGAGCGATGGCGATGATTGAGTATGGCGGGTTATCGAGGTTGTACGTTTAGTGATACATTATGTGGCCACGGACATGACGGGGCAGGAGGTCGAGAATGGACTAAGTTCATCCGTCGGTAGTTGTAGGACTTCGCCTACATGACATGGACTCCATGGTTGGGACAGCCTTGACCATAGAGATAGATATAGAAGATGCACGGGGTATCCGAGTTGCGGATGCTGGTGAGAAGAGGGAGGATCAACCTTCTTCTAGTTCGGGGAAGAGGCAGAAGACTTCTGCTTCACCACGGATTTAGGATGAGGCCGGGATGGGCGAGTTGGTCGGGGCGGGGCGGACGATGTGTTATTTCTGCCGACAACCTGAGCATGTGAGACGGGATTGCCCCCAGAGACAAGGATCCTAGGATTTTGGGACAGCTGTAACACCCCGAAATATACCCTAGCAGTTTTCTTACTTGTTTAGGGTATATTATAAGCTAAATATGAATTTTCGGAAATAAAATGAGAGACCCAGAATCAATATTAGAGACAAGGGTAAAGTGGTCAATTTCCACTTGAGGACCAAGAATTGTAATAAAGCCAAAAGATAATATGCCAAACTTAGGAATTTAGAAGTTATGAGTTCAAGGCAAATAGAGAAAGATGGAATAGAAATAGAAGAGAAATGGGGACGAGATACGATTATGAAAACTTAAAGCAAAATGCAGTTTTTACTTGGCCAAACATGGCCTTAGCCAAACATGAGTTTAAGACCCAAAATTGGTGCTCATTTTGGGGAGGAAACAGCCTTAGTAGGGAGAGAAGAGAGAAAGAGAGAAGAAGAAGAAGAGAGGAAGAGAAAGAAGAAGAGAAGTTCAAGCGAGGTTAAAATGTATACAGGCTTACAAAGATTTGAGTATGGATCTTTGGTTTTGCATGATTATTATCTTACCCCGAACTAGGGTTTCTTGGGGTTTCATCTTATTAAAATTATGGAAAGTAAGGTGGGTAAAACCCCATATGGCCTGAATGGTTATAGAATCCTTCATTTTAGGTTGGATTCATGGATTTAGTGTAAGTAAATGAGTTGGGGTTTAGAGCTGACCCTATTTAACTATGATTGGGTTGTGTATGGAGTGCATGGCCCATATTGAGTGGAGTTTGAGAGTAATTCATGATGGATTTTTGAAATAAGATAAGTAATGAAAGAGGAATTGAGTAGAAAAGAGTTTACAAGAGATATATGGAATGGTTTTGATGTGTGTTTGAAGTGTAGAGTTAATTGGGTATTAAAATATGGAAAAATGGGTGAAAAACACATTTTGGGCAATTTTCGGTGACATGTGCGATTTTATGAACCTGTGCCGGTACACTTTGGATTCTGGTGTTTTACCAAGGTGTACCGGTACATGTTAAGGCGTGTACCGGTACATATTAAGTGGTACATACTGAGCTACATAACTTTCTAGTTTCGACCGATTTAGTGTTGGCCATAACTTCCTCATTTCTTATCCGATTTGAGTGATTCAAGTGGCCAATTAAAATAAACTTCAAGAAGAATCAAACATAAAGAAATAGACATCGTCAAATTCTGACTCTAAGTGGCCCAAAAATTCACTCAAAGTGAGGCCCCGTATTAAGTCAAGTGCATCGGTTGAACATAGAGTAGTCCCGGGTGTCCTGGAGCGTAACTTGAGTTTCGGTGCTCCAATTGAGTGATTCAGTTGGAATAGAACCCTTAGCACCTTAGATTTAAAAAGTACAAAAGATACGATGTCGAGCAAGTTAGAATCCGGAAAAATGAGTAATGCAAGCTGTCCTAATGTAATCGGTAAATTGACTAGTTAGGCGTAGAAAATCTTATGCTTTTATTTTGGATGATCCGATTGGATTGATTCCAATTTCTAAGTAAAATAGATTCATTGAGGGACAATGAATATATGAATGAATATACATGAATGAGAATACGTGAATGAGTATACAAATAAGTATACATGAATGAGTATACGTGAATGAATATATGAATAAGTATACATGAATGAGTATACGTGAATGAGTATATGAAATGAGCACATGATTGAATATGTAAATTAGTATATGAATGAGTATACGTAAATGAGCATATGAATAAGTATACATGAATGAGTATAAGTAAATGAATTTATGAATAAATATACATGAATGAGTATACGTGAATGAATATATGAATGAGTATAAATGAATGAGTATACGTGAATGAGTATATGAAATGAGCACATGATTGAATATGTAAATTAGTATATGAATGAGTATACGTAAATGAGCATATGAATAAGTATACATGAATGAGTATACGTGAACGAATATATGAATAAGTATACATGAATGAGTATACGTGAACGAATATATGAATAAGTATACATGAATGAGTATACATGAATGAGTATACGTGAATAAGTATATGAATGAGCATACGTGAATGAGCATATGAATAAGTACATATAAATGATCACCTGAATGAGTATGTGATTGAGTATATGCTGAAAGATATCAGAAGTGAATACGAGTGCATATGAAATCGAAATGTGATATTCGAAGAGCCGAATGAGCGTGAATAATGATAAAAAGGCGAGATTCCTTAAGCGGGTCCCGTCGTAAATATGGCTGAATGATATGAAGAATGACGCAGTACGGCGGGATGCTGTCGGCGTGCGTCTGAAGGCACCGGGGTATCGATGTCCCACTTGGCGGGATGCACCGTCGGCGTCACGCCATGATGGCGTATGGCATTGAAGAAATGTCCCACTTGGCGGGATGCACGTCGGCATCGTCTTGATGGCGTATGGCATTTAATTGATACCACGTATCGGGTGCGCAAGCATCCGTGTTGATGGGAGACCAATAATTGATGGCCGGGGTGCACCAGCGGCATCAGTCATGATGGGAGACGTCATTGATACGATGTCGGGATGGCTACAAACAGTATCCGTCGTGATGGGAGGGTGAGCAATGTCAGTGATACCACGTGTCGGGATGTACCAAACGGCATCCGTCATGATGGAAGATTGAACCAAATAATTGATACCACGTGTTGGGATGTACCAAACGGCATCCATCATGATAGGAGATTGAACCGAATAATTGATACCACGTGTCGGGATGTACCAAACGGCATCCGTCATGATGGGAGATTGAGCAGGAATAATTGATGAGTAATCGAGGATGTACCAAAAGCGACCATCAGATCATGTGGGAAGATTGAGCAGAATAATTGATACCACGTATTAGAGTTGCCTTGAAACGACATCAGGTCATGATGGGAGGCGAGATTGTAAAATGTGTAGGCACGTCTTAGAAATGATAATAAGGGGCGGGATTCGTCGCGAGTCGTCGGTAGATTGAATAATTAGTGAAATAACCAACATTCTGAGTGTAAATGGGATTTTTATGTATATGCTTAAATCTCATAAATTGAATTGTGAATTGAATTATTGCATTAAATGCATGTTGTGATATGATAAATGATGTGTAAAATGAAAAGCATGCAAAATAGATAGCATGAGTTTATATTGGATATAAGGCATTATTTATGAAATGCATTTTGATAATTGTAAATGTTTATGGAGCTTTGCAAAATGAAATGTTCCCACGTAATTAAAGTCTATAATGGAATAAACCAAACAAAATGTTTTGAGAAGATAATGGAAAAGGTCGAGATGGCAGGGCTCCCGGTTAGGATCAGCACTTTGGTCGAGTTGGGGATTCGGGTCACGACACTTTTGAAAAATGAAAATTAATAAAACCAAGCAAATGTTTTGAGATGATAATGGAAAATGTCAGAGATGACGACTCAAAGTCTTGGATCCACGTGGGTCAAGTCAGGGATTCAGGTCGCGACACTTTTGAAAAAATGAAAATTTTAATAAAACGATAACTAAATGAATTAAACGGTGTATCAATTTGATTTGACCCTGTATGCATTTGGTATGACTTTGATATGTTCTGATTTGCCATTGTATATGTATAAGTTGTTTGAATATGATATAATATGTCATACATGTAGAAGATATGAATTGAAACTTGTAAAAGACATGACACATGGAGATAGTAATATGGAATCTGAAAAGGATAAAATCTACATGTATAATGTGGTATGAGTTAGAAGTCACATAAGAATAGGCTTCGTTATATGTATAAGTAAAAGTAAATGTAAAAGATATTACTTGGCGATTATTGTTGTGGTCGTTCTTGTCTGTATGTTCCCACTAAGCGTAAAAACATACGGGTGTTAATCGGAGTGTGGAGATGCTGAGAAGAGGAGATAAAGGAAGGGCAGGGACATCTCACGCAGTGATACGGGCCGTCTCGAGGAATGAGTGCTCACCAACACTATTTTCAGAAATCTCTGATGTTTGTATTAGATATGTACATGTATAAGTATTTAATACAAGTAATTGGGACTTAGCATATGTGTATAGATTTTAATGGATACGCTCAGGTGGTAGTTATTTGTATGTAAATGACTTTTAGTTATTACAAATTATTTGTATACCCACATATGAGTTAAGCTAAAAAAAAAAAAGTAAAGAGTCGGTATATGGGTTGCACCAGAAAGCAGTTCGGATTCGCTAATCGGGTGGATGGGAATCGCGTGAACCTTATTGATCCCGATTAGTTGTAGAATAGGAGGTATCGATTCATTCCTCCACACCTGGTATGGGTCGGAGGAACCCGGTTTGATCTCGAGGTGCTATCTGAGCACCTTGGTAGCATAGATGGGCGGAGGGCGGAGTGTGGGAGGTTAGAATGGGATCTGAGTGGGACTTAGTCATTTGTAGACGACTTGAGCATATAAGAGCGAGTTGTCCCGAGGAGCGGAGGTTTCATGGTACTATAGGCTGAGCATACAAAGCAGCCGGATATGTAGGGTACGTTTCTACTCTTGCACTCATTGACTAGAGTAGCGTTTAGATTGGATGCATCATATCCATTCATTAATGCATCTTGTGTGATAGATTTGGGCTTAGAGGTTGAGGCCTTTAGATAAGCAAGGTATGGATGTTCTTCCCTAGGATGTAGGGTGAGAGTTGACCTCATAGGTCGGGATTGTGAGTTAGAGATCTCCGAGATTCTGCTCATGGTGGACCCTCGGGGGGGGATCGCATCGAGTCGAGTGTGGGTGCATGGTGACATCGCGTCGAGTCGGGTGTGAGTACACGGTATGGACATTCACCACTCTTGGTGAGTGTGGGTTGGGTTTGTCTTTGGGACTACATCCAATGAAGACTCATAGTTCAAATCAGGAAATGAAGAGTAATTAATGTGTGTTGGGCAAAGCAAGAAGAATTAGTTAATCCCCTTAGGTGAAAAAACTACAGGTTAGGGTGCGAAGGTGGTGTATCAGGTCTGTGTGGGTGTAAGGGCAGGAGATATCAAATTTTACGTGTGGGTGTAAAAGGCACAGGGGAGATATCCGGAATTTTACGTGGGTGTAAGAGACCACGTGGAGAAATCCGAAATTTACGTGGTGTAAGAGACTGGGAGATATCCCGAGATTCTGTGTGATTGTGGGAGCCGAGTGAGTTATCAGAAATTTACGTATTAGTGTAAGGGCCGAGTAGGGTGTCAGAAATTTACGTGGGTGTAAGAGACTTAGTGGAGATATCCAAAATTTTTGTGTGGGTGTAAGAGACTCGTGGAGATATCCGAAATTTATGTGTGGATGTAAGGAAACTGCGATGTAGGCGAAAGGTTACGTTGCGAGAAAGAAAACCTGGGTCATGATTATCCGTAGACTTAGAGTTGAGTGATAGAGTCGGGAGGTGACTTCAATTTCGGATGCCCGATTGGAAATTGCATTGGGTGGTGAGCCAGCGGGCTCGGTATATGGATGTCATTCATGACATGGATTAGGTTATTGATCCATTGGATTGTATCGTTGATTGTGACAGGAAGTGGGGTTTACACACCCAGCGAGGAGGGCTGTGTGGGTTACATATGCACGTGATTAGATGCATATGTGTGTGGAATTTCGAGACGAAATTCTTTTAAGTGGGGGAGAATGTAAAACCCCGAGAAAATCTAATTTTTTCTGAAAAATGGCAAAATGATGTTCGGTCAAAAATAGAATTTTTTAGATCTCGGATGGCCAAGCGAACGTGTTGGAGATAGATACCATGATCAGCTACCATGTCGAATTTCGTTGAGTTAGAGCGGTCGGATTTGCATTTTTCGAAGCGGCGTAGTGCGGGACACTTAGCGCGTTTTGGTGGCTGCGGTGTCGCCAGCGTGTCAGCCGAGGTTGTCGGCTGAGCTGAAGTGTGGGGCCCGTGTGGACACATGTCATGATGCCATTTGAGGAGATTGATAGTAGATGGATAAGGGGATAAGGTGTAATCCACATTAGCAAATAGGTGATGGACAGCTGTGGCAGGGGACCGATTCTCTTGACCAAGTTGACCCAACTAGTTTGGGTGAGGAAGAGAGAGAAAAATCGTGGGATATGAGAGAGAAAAGAGTGGGATTTTAAGAGAAACTGTTCTCTGGGATTACGATGATCGGACCAGGTAGGTTTGAGAAATTTGAAAGCGAAGCGAAGTTGCTTTCTGACCCAGAGTTTGCGTGGTCTGGTCTTTGTGGAGTTCAACAAACTCAAGAGAGGTAGGAATTTTCTCTAACGATTTACCCCTTGTTTAAGTGTTTTGTTAATGCTTGGGTGGATTTGAGGCCGTAAGTGGCCGTTTGATCAGTCCCAAAACTTGGGACCGGATTGTTGGAGTATTTTAAACCCGTTTTGGACAGTGTAGGGACTGTTTTGGGTGGTTGTGTGATAATTTATGTAATAAATTATGTCTTGGTGTGTATGAGGCCGAAAATGGCCATGGTTTCGGTTTCCTGGTGGGCGATGTTTGATGATGGGTTATACAGAGCATTATTCTTTCGAGTTTTGGACGTAAAGCGATCCGGTTGCATGAATTGGACGAAAAGTCCATGTGTTGTTAAGCATGAAATTGTTTGAAGTGAATGGCTTGAATTGTGTGGAAATTAATAGGTTAATGCATGAACTTGTTGTGTTAACATGATGCCACAATTATATAAAATATAATTGTGTGTAAGCCATTGGAATTAGATTTGTTATTAGATCAAATGAGCTAATTTAGATGTTATTGATTAAGATTGAATAACATGTGATATAAGTGTGTGTTTACATTTAATCATTGCATGTGCACTTAGGTGGGGAGTAATCCATTTAAGGTAATTCCACTATTGGGCAATAGCTCACCACTGATGAGGATCGCTATTTCGAATACGGAGGCGATCGGGAAGAAGTAGCGTCGCTAGAGTAGCGTGTTAGAAAGCCCAGAAACATGGAACTTTGACATTGTTAATATAACATGTATTGGGAATTCTATAATTTTAATATATGTTTGTATTAAAGAAATAATATTAACTCTTGAGCTATTGTGACATGGTGTTTGAGTGTATTTTGGTGAGTATACTTATGTATGGGCTGAGTGGCGGGTTTTACTCATGTGTGTGTCTCGTGATGCGAGCGAGAGATTTCCTTGAGTTGTGGGTGGTCAACGGACACGATTTGAAACTCATTATGTTATGTATCATGGACTTCATTAATTGATTTAAGAACGTTATCAATTCATTTAATAAATGAACATCAATGTAACAAAGATGCCTGAAATAGCAACATAAGACGTATAATAAGTGCTAAAGGTGATCGCCTTTAGAGCACTTCTCTAGCACCAACCATCGTTAACGGATTGTTTGGAGGACAATGAGTATCTTTATGTTGAATATTGATAAACCTTCTTGCATTACGAAGAGAATTTTTTGTTATTTAGCGACCTGCTTTCAGAGACAGCTTGACAACATGGGAAAATAGATCGATATAGAAAGGATAGGAAAGATAGGTATGAAAGCCAAGAAGCTCGGAGAAGTCGACATTGGGGAAAGACCAACTAAGGGCAAAGTCATGTTTGAGGCAACGACATGAATCCCAAGGGCGAGGAGCCTACTCGGTTCACCTTGACCTTGGCTCAACTCCTTCCCGTCATTTAGGCTACAAAGGGCTTCGTTTGATCGAGCCCGATAAAGTCCAACGCAGGCCGGAGAAACATATTTAGGTTCTACGAGTACCATAAAGAGCATAGACATGTCACAGATTGGTTCTATCAATTACAACTGCTACTAGAAGCTATGTTTCGAAGATGGAATCTCCACCAATACATTAGAGGCTTAGGCCTCGAGGAGCATAATGTGTGTTGGGTATCCACTTCGGTTATAACACCCTAAAACATACCCTAGTAGTTTTCGGATTTGTTTAGGGTATATTATAAGCTAAATATGAATTTTCGGGAAATAAAACGAGATGCAGGAATTTGTACAAGACTTAAGGACAATATTGTCATTTGTAAGGAACTAAAGTCGTAATTTGAGAAAAGGCTATGGGCGAAAGAAGAGAATAATAGGAATTGTTGTGTAATTCTTTGGAAGATTAGAAGGCAAATACAATAAAAGGAAAATGGAAATACAAATGGCGAGTAGGAGGCAACAAATAAAGAGAATTAGCAAATGGGTTTTGGAGGCAACGATGCCTTAGCAAACATGAATTTAAAGACCAAGTGGTCTCATTTTGAGGAAGGAAGAAAAAGCGTGAAGAGGAAGAGAAGAAAGAGAAAGAAGAAGAGGAAGAGGAAGTCAAGCAAGCCAGAGTATGGATTACATGATTTTGGTATGGAAACTAACCTTGAACATGGAATTGTATGGATTCTATGACTTTTGTATGGAATTCTAAGGTTTGTATGGTTAATGACTTGTCTCCAAATCTAGGGTTTTGTTAGAATTCATTCCCTAACCTTGGATTTCTTGAATTTAGGGTTGAGTAAAACCACTACGTAAGGTGAATAAGTATGGAATCCTCATTTTGGGTTAGATTCATGGTTAATTTGAAAGCAATTGAGTTAGGGTTTAAGAACAAGCCTAACTAATCTTCATGCTTAGTTTGTGTATGGGTTATGACCCATATTAGAATAATTTTAGGAGAACTTCATGGAAAAGTTTTGAAAGATACATGTAATGAAGAGAAATTGAATAGAAAAGAGATTACAAGATGCATAAGGAATAGTTTTGATATTGTGTTTGAAGTATAGGATTGAATTGGATGAAAACTATGGAAAAAAAATGGGAAAACACATTACAGGCATTTTCGGGTCATGTGTGCGGTACACCTTGAATGTGTCTTAGGGTACACCCTTCCGAGAACCCAGTGTGCTCTGGTACACGTTGGGGGTGGGGTACACCTGTTCTGATTTTTCCTATTTCGACCGGTTTTTCGTATTTTAGCCATAACTTTCTCATTTCTTATCAGGTTGAGGTGATTCAAGTGGCTAATTAAACTAGACTTCAAAGGAAAACGGAAAATCCCCAAATAGGCATCGATCAGTCATTTCTCATTGGCTAAAAATCCACTCAGTGAAGTATCAGTACTGACCAAATTCTGTGTCGGTTTGAATCCTTAGAGTAGTCAGGATTGTTTTGAGCGTATCTTGAGTGGAATTATAGATTTGGGTGATTCAGTTGGAGAGAACCCTTATATCAGGCTTTAAAGGAGTACAAAGAAGCCAAAGTATCAAATGTAGACAAGACACTGGAAAATGAATATTGCAAACTGTCCCTCGGTAAATCGGTGGCTAGACTAGTTGTGTGAAATGTCATAGCAGGTTTGGATGATCAATTGTAATGATTCAATTTCTAAGTGAAATAAATTCATAGAGGGACAAGAATACTTGAATGATGTGTGGATAGGCATCATAAATTGCAAGTATCCCAGAAATGCTGCATATGGAATAGGCATGAAACATGAAAATGAAGCTAATGATGGCATGAATATGGAAGGTGGCCATGTCGCCGATCTGAGAATGTGATTAAGGTTATGAGTTCTGAAAGACATATGATCATATGGCTACCTAGGGTAGAAAAATGAATGAGTGGGCGTCACATTGATGCTTCGGCACTCCCGGTACTTTCTGGCACTCCTGGCTGCGTGGTGTGTTTGAGTTAGTGCTCAGAAGCACTCCTGCGTCTCTGGCACTCTGACCGTGTGAGCATCTGCTGATCGGTGCTCGGCACTCCTAGCTGGTGCTCTGTGCCTCTGTTCAGTGAAGCGGGCCGCGTCTGTATGGTGCTACGGCGCAGTCTTGTATTGTACCTTGGTGCTTATTATGCTGCGTCTACTCATTCTTATGATTGGTCTAGGTAGTTAAAAGCAGGACATATGATAAAACAACTGAATAATGAATAAGAGTAAAGATCGAATGTATCTGCCGTATCGATTAGGATTTTGTGAGTGCACTGCAGACCTCCGTATCCCGACAAAGTTAATGGTACCCTCTGGGTACTCTTGTATCGACTAAGTTACTGTGGTACCCCTACGGGCCACTCCTGTATCCCAATTAAGTTACGTGAGATTTCTGAATTTTTGTATCGATAAGTTACGTAGTACCTACGGGTACTCCACTGCATGCGAATAAGTTACGTAGTCTCTACAAAGGGGTACTCCTGTCTACGATTTAGTTACGCCAGTACCTCAGGAATGCTCTTATACACGAATAAGTTCTGTCTCTGATTAAGTTACGTCTCACGATTTAGTTAAGCTAGTACTACGAGGTACTCACGTATGCGAGATAAAGTTAAAGTCTACGATTAAGTCCACTGTCTCTTGGCAAGTTCTGTGGCTCACTACGGGTACTCATGTAGCCCGATTAAGTTACCGTAGTACCTACGGGTACTCTCGTATTTCATCAAGTTACATGTACACAGGGGTACTCTGTATGCGATTAAACTGTTAGTACTACGGGTACTCTGTATTGGATTAAGTGCATGCGTATCGATTAGGATTACGTGGTACTCACGGGTACTCCACTATCGATAGGATTCTTGTGGCACCCATTAGTCTCATCGATCAAAATAAGTATAAGTTTTGTAGTACTTACGGGTACTCTTGTATGATAACATAAGTATAAGTTCGTAGTACCACAGGTACTCGTAGCAGTAAAATAAGTATATGTATCACATTATGATCTGTACACATTATGGATATCCATGCACGATAATGTATCTGCATACGTGAATCGACCTTATATATGAATAGTTCGGAGCTTATTGTGTACCTCACGGTACCTTCGCCTGAGATAAGATCAGAGTAAGATAAGTCTTATATGCTCAGGGCCAGTATAAGTTCGAGTAAGACAAGTATAAGTTACATGTCACGTGTATGAGATACGAAATACGTATATAAGTTACGTAATACTCAGTAAGACCAAGATTTACTTCGTAGAACAAGTATAAGATACGAAGTACCAGTATAAGTTTTGTAGTACTTACGGGTACTTCCGTATAAGGATAAGTTCCGCAATACCAGTATATGTTCTGTAATATCTCTGTAGTACCTACGGGTACCTCCGAACAAGTATAAACTCCGTAGAATAAGTATAAGTTCTGAATAAGTATAAGTTCTGTAACTCCTACGGGAGTCCTGAATAAACATAAGTCTGTTAAGTATAAGTTCTGAATAAGGATAAGTTCTGTAACTCCTACGGGAGTCCTGAATAAACATAAAGTATGGTAAGTATAAGTTCTGAATAAGGATAAGTTCTATAACTCCTACGGGAGTCTGAATAAACATAAGTATGGCCCAAGTATAAGTTACCGAATAAGGATAAGTTGAGTAACTCTACGAGTGTGAATAAACATAAGTGCATTCAGCATAAGTTCTGCATAAGAATAAGATATGTAACTCCTACGGGAGATCCGAATAAGCGTAAGCCTGTTATAAGAAGAAGTACTCGTATAAGTTCATAATATAAATGCATGAAATTTATATTATCTGTTTTTGTTTTATGCGTTAAATGCGTATATGCATAAGACATATGTTTCCCACTAAGCGTAAAGCTTAGCGGGTTCTGTCAGGTGTAGGTGCAGGAAGACATCCCCGAAGACTTCATGTCACAATTTAGTGCGCTGAGCATGGGGTTCGCTCACGTGTAGGTTTCGTGCTCACGGAGTTGTAAATGTAAGTATAGTTTTGTATTTGTAAATGGGACTCATTAAATGTGTATAGATTTTTGATGGACACCACTTCCGGTGGTAGTTCTTTGATTATGTTATAAGATGTGGGCCATACCCCGCAGTACGATTAGGTTTAAAAAAAAAAATCAGGTAAAGAGTCCCAGTCCTGAGTCTCGCACCGCGAACTCGGTTCGGATCCGCCAATCGGGTCGGATCGGGAATCGGGGTGTGACATCGGTGAATCCTAGACCAATGATAGACACCATTCTCGTCCGCCTAGCGACAGTACATGCAAAGGAACTACGAGTTCGACCATCGTTAAGGGCCTTGATGGTCAAAGTTTAGTAAAGCTTCACTCCAAGCAACATTCGCTCCATCGACGAGACAGTTACGTTCTCAAAGGACCCTTTGAGATAAATCTCCACTCCCCATGAAGACGCCTTAATCCTCATCCTAGAGGTCGGCAATCATATGATGCGGAGGATCATGATTGACCACTATAGCATAACAGATCTATTGTATCTCCCAGGACTGATCCAACTGGGATATTAAGCCGACAACATTCGAAGCCCAGAAAATTTTGATGGGCTTTAATGGCGCTCAAACCACGTCGCTCTGGGAAGTCGTGTTGCTCGTTGTAGTAGGTCTAGTCACAACGGTCATATCCTTTACAGTGGTTGATGACCTCTCCTCCTTCAATGCCATCCTAAGACATAACTGGATCCATGTCATGAAGGCCATGTCGCCTTCCTACCACCAAACTCTGAGTTTCCTTACTCCACTAGGCCAAGTCGACATTCGGGGAAACCAAAAAGCTGTCAGGAAATGCTTAGCCATACAATCTATCCAACATGATCAACCTACTAAATAGCAGTTACAGCTCGAGGGCCTCCTGAACAAACAAGATAGCACCCGAGTAGCAAAGCCTTTGAAGTCCTACCCACTATTCAAGTCGCATTGACCTGAACAGGTACATCTCGAATCCTCTCTTTCCTAACAAGAGGTTGACAAATTCTTGGCCTTCATGTAGGAGCACTCCGACATCTTCATCTGGTCGCATCATGACATGGTCGGCGTTTGTCTCAACGTAGCACAACACCACTTCAATGTCCAAGTTGGCCACAAGCCCATGCAACAAAAAATGAGGTGCTTCCACCCACAATGCCGAGAAGTGATCAAAGACGAGGTTGATAGGCTACTTTCTGTCTGATTCATAAGGGTAGTCCAATACCCAGACTAGCTAGACAATGTTGTGGTAGTCCTTAAGAAAAACGGAAAATGGCGAGTTTGCATAGATTACTTGGACATCAATGACACTTGCCTGAAGGACACATTCCCCATTTCGTGAATCAATTTGATAGTTGATGCAATAGTCGGGCACGAGCTCTTATCCTTCCTAAACGCCTATTCAGGCTACAACAAATCCCCATGCTCCCCCCCCCTTAAGTCAAAACTACTTTTATCACTTCGACTTTGATGTATCGTTACAACGTAATGCCATTTAGCCTTAAAAACGCCATAGCAACCTACTAACGCATGATGGCTAGTATGTTTGAACTTTTCCTTGGAAAAACTAAGGAGGTATATATAGATGATATGTTGGTAAAGTCAGAATCTCGGACGAATCACTTAACCCATTTGAGAGAGGCTTCAAGCTAATGCGACAACACCAGTTACCTCTCAACCTTGAAAAGTGTGCCTTTGGGGGTAGAATCATGCAAGTTCCTTGGATATCTCATGGGTAAACGTGGCATCAAAGTATCGCCTGAACATGCTAGCTCAATCCTGTAGATGAAGCTACTTGAAACAAGGAAATAGATCCAAATGTTGACTAGAAAGTTTGCAACCTTAAGCAGGTTTATATCGAGGTCCTCGACTATCTTCAACTGCTCTTCAAAAGGCGGAAGAGAACCTCCTTGGGCAAATGGGACTCCAAATGTGATAAGGCTTTTTTGGCCATCAAAGAGTACCTTGCCAATCCTTCGGTTCTATGCTAGCCTATTAAAGGGGAGGAACTGTTTCTCTACCTCGCTGCTTCCGCAATAGCTGTCAGCGTAGCCTTGATTAAGATAAGGGACGATGGTGGACATAAGCCAATGTATTTCGTTAGTAAGATGTTAATAGATGCAGAGACCTAGTACACAAACTTCAAGCGAGTCACTCTTGCCTTGAGAATTGCAATTAAGAAACTTCGCCCCTACTTCTAGGTTCATATTATCCATGTGTTGTCTAACTCTACGATCAAAGCTATTCTCCATAAACCTGATGCAGTAGGCAGGCTCCTAAAGCGGGCCATCGAGTTAAGAGAATTTGTATCGTGTATCGCTCGAGGTCAACCATCAAGGGGCAGGTTCTCACTAATTTCATCACTGAGTTGTCGGATATATCGGGGGACAATTCTTAGAATCGGCTCTAGATCCTTAAGAGCGATGGATCTTCCAAAAAAGCAAGGGGCGGAGCAAACATGGTATTGCAGTCTTCTAAGGGCCTTCTAATAGCCCAAGCAATCAAGTTCTCATTCTCAATCTCGAACAACGAGGTCAAATACAAAGTTGTTTTGTTGGGACTTCGCGTGGCTTAGGCCCTCTCAGTCTCAAGCGTAAAGCTCTGCTACGATTCCTAGTTAATAGCATCATAGGTCAGAGGTGAGTATGAGGCAAAGGACGACAGGATGACCTAATATCTAACCCTCGTCCAAGCACTAGTTGCCCAAATTATAAAATGTGATGTGTCCCAGGTGCCTAGATCCGAGAACAAGATGGTCGACGCTTTGGCGAACTTGGCCTTGAACGCACCATATCCTTGCCATGCAGAGTTGAACATTATGGAACACTCTTCCATCTTAGAGAAGGTAGCGCTCATAGCCGAGATTTGAATGGCTGAATTGTGGGCAACTCTGATCACTACCTATTTGAAGGACGAGACTCTATCTGCGACAAGAAAGAATTTGTCAAAATCAAAGCCCGAGCGACCAAGTGTGCCCTCATAAACAACGCCTTATATTATAGGTCATTCTAGGGCCCTTACCAATGATGTGGGCCACCTAAGGTAGCCGATTGCATTGTCAGAGATACGCATAAAGGCATATGCGGAACTCACAACAAGGTGAAAGCTCATTCTCACAATTTTATTTTAATTTCAGAAATAAATTAATGTTCTAAAAATTATTTTAAACACATATATTATATTATTTGAAAATAAAAAAATTAAATAATATATTTGAGAAATTAGAAATAATTTTTAAGTTTTAAAAATTATTTCTTTTTTATCTACTCATTATTTATTTATTTATTTATTTGTGCATATTAAACTCCAAAACCACATAGTTTTCAAAAATATATTTTTAAAAATAAAAAATAAATTGATAAAGTTGAAGGAAATTAATAAGGAAAGTGCAAAAGAAAATTTTATTGTCATTTGAGTAATTTTCATTTAATCTTGTTGTGTTAAACGATTTTTTTTTTGTAAGTATAAATTGTATGTATTATTTAATATACACAATTTTCTTATATACTTAACACTATATTTTCATTCCTATTGAAAAAGAGTCATTAGGTATAGTATCTTATGAGATCTTTTAATTGGATGTATTACATAAAAATATTATATTTGATTAAAAATGATCCGATATATATCATATCTAAACAACCAAAGATCCCTTAATTAATATTTTGAAATTAAAAATAATCTCCACCTACAAATGATCTTCCACAATTATTCTACCATGCTTTTTACTAATTATAACCAAGTAATAACTAATATACCTTTTTTTCAAAAGAGATAAATTTATTGATTCATATTAGGAATCTGATCGATATAAGCAATATAATCGAAATTATTAAAAACTTTAGAGGATATTGATATTAATACTAATTGCAAAATGAGTAGAACTTCAAGATCTACGTATTTGATAATTTAACAATGTGCGATATCTAGGATTCGAATCTGTGACGTAATATGAGCGTAGTTTGATTTAATGAAACACTATTGGATCGAAACTTTCTTGATCTGAATAGCAATATAAAAACCACGAAGAAATTGTCGTCGTAGCCAAGCATTCTTCGTCATGACAAATCGATGACAAAACTCAGCAATAAGTTGGCAATGAAACATCATAGTAATAAGTCAACGACAAACAACACGAAAAGAAAAAAATAAAAAAAATAAAGGCATAACTAATATAATAGAGAGAGAAGTAATATACCTTTTAAACCAAGTAATAACTAATATACCTTTTAAACCTATGAATAATTATTGGTGTATCCATTTTAACCTATTACTCCCATATTTATCTTAAAAGAAAATCACGATTTATTTTTAAAATAATAATTTTCTATATATTTCTTGAACGTATTTATTTTTATCAAAGATAAAATATTTTGTATCATTAG
This sequence comes from Tetrastigma voinierianum, assembly GCA_016808115.1. NCBI lineage: Eukaryota > Viridiplantae > Streptophyta > Magnoliopsida > Vitales > Vitaceae > Tetrastigma > Tetrastigma voinierianum. The sequence goes on from JAEQBH010000921.1 coordinate 201,426, forward strand.
ATAAATTGGAAGAAAAATATAAGAATTATTCAAAGATAACATATTTTGTATTACTAGATAATATTGAAAGAAAAGTATAAGAATTATTTTATATTTTTAAAATAAAATGGATATAGAAGTATATAAATTACAAAATCAAGTTGCTTTCATCACACACACAAAGAATAAGAATTATCTTATAATCATAATATTTTTAAAATAAAATGGATATAAAACTATATAAATTACATAATGAAGTTGCTTTCATCTCTTTCATGCACAATATACACTGATACCAAGTTTTGGGTTTAAATTTTTGTTACCAAGACTTGATAAAAGTGTCACTTTTATGATTTAAAGCATGAAGAAAAAATTCTTAACTGATAGACAAAGGTAGAAAATTTGTTTTTTATACTGTGAATATAACTTTTTTTGAGATTAATGTTGAATAGTATTTAATAACATTAAGTATTAAGTTGTTTGTTTTTTAACATTGGGTAATGAGTAGGGATGACAACGGGTTGATTATTTAGTTCGTCCACATTCGATTAGCCAATGTGATGGGTTTGGTTCAGCGTAATCGAGGTTTAACAAATTTTAGTTTATTTTTTGCCGAATCAGATGGGTTGGAATGAGCAAGTATTGTTATAAGTCAGTCGAGATCCGATATATTTTAAAATATTTTTATTATTTTATTTTATACTTTAATATAAATAATAATAATAATTTGAATGTTTTAATAGATAATTTATAAAATTCATAATATTTTTATTTTTATAAAATATATTAATTTTAATATAATAAAAATTAAGCGAATATAAAAAATTAAAATAAACAACTTAATCGAATGTGAATGGGTAGGTTTGATAATTTATCATGTCTCACTCCATTTAATTTTTTTAAATGAGATAGGTATGAGAATTGAAAAAAATAAATATGCAAGGGTAGGGATGGGATGTTAAAGTGTCAAGCCCTCTAGTTGTCATCACTGCAGTAGTGAGTGTCATTAGTAAACCTCCATGTTGTGATAGTGAGTTTTTTGTTTTGTGGGAAGAGAAATGATTTTTCGAGATAGAAAATAAGATATTTTCCCATTGAACTTTTAAAATTTTGATAATAAGTCCTGAAATTTTAAAAAAACAAACAGTTTAATGTTGAAAGATATTCAGCTTTCAGCATTAAATCACAAAAAATAAACAACCCCAAAATCTCCCAACCAAGCTTAAAGCAAATATGGGTTATAAGCTACAAGTTAAAGCTAAAGACTGTAACTTTAAATCGGATCAAGGACCAAGTTTAAAAACTTGTTTTGATATTTAAAACTTGTTTTGATACTAGGACTCGGTGTGCTGTTAATAATTAATTTAAATAGATTGATATCATTTCCCAGCTTTATCAATTATCCCTGGTTCCCTTAAAATAAATAAAAGAGAAAAAAAAAATAGAAGAGAAGAACAAGTGAACTTGTATTATACAGACTTGTTTACAGTGATGGTTGATTTATAAAACAAGTAAACTAATTGAACAGTTATCCCTGCTTATCATCATGTATACTTACAACATAATCATCAACCACTTACTCCTCAACAAGCCAGAATGGGAAATGACTAGGCTATAAGATTTACCAACATATTTCACTCGGTATAGAGATTTTCAAATTTTTTATCCACGAAAAACTAGAAACAAACTTTTTTATCTTATTAGTGAAACCCAAATCATGTCTATATAAAAAAACCAACCCTTAGATGAACTTATCTTATCTTAGTGATAATGCAAACTTTTGGAGGAACTTAGATGAAGAAGACCTTTTGAACCTCCAGAATGCATTCGAAGGATAATAAATGAAAAGGATAAAATAATAGCATATCCCAACGTAGCAGAAGAAGAAGACAAGGCTATGCCAACAAGAAGAAACAAAAGTCATGACAACATGTCAAAAGGATCCCAACAACATTTGGTCTTTGTGGATTACTATAGGATTCTTCTCCTTAAAAAATGTTAAAACCTAGAAACCAACACCTGGTTTTAGCCCATTTCTTTCAACCTTTCGTTTCTTTTTAATTAGTTCCGGATTTCAAATCCGTGTAGGAATATAAATCGGTAATTCTAACTTGTACACAAAGAGGGATCTTTAGACTAAGACACACACACACAGAGTATATCCTTAGACTGATCAATCACTGTAAAGTTTTTTTCAACCATCATTGTAAACAAGTTTGTGTAATACAAGTAAGCTCACTTGGTCATTTTCTGTTCTTATTTTTTCAATCTCTTTTATTTTTTTAAGGAAATTAGGGGTAATTGATAAAGTTGGGAAATTACGTCAATCTATTTAAATTGATTATAAATAACGTATTGGGTCATAGTATCAAAACAAGTTTTAAAACTTGGTTTTGATCCGATTTAAAGCTAAAGTCTTTAGTCTTAACATGTAGCCAATAATCCATATTTGCTTTAAGTTTGGTTGGGAGACTTTGTCTGAGTAGGAGAATTTTTTTTTCCTTTAGCACAAAGGGATGCTTTAAATCATAAAAATGATACTTTTATCAAGCTTTTAAAACTTATTTGGTAACAAAAATCTAGTTTAATCGATTGCCCTTTGCGCGTACACATACGCATACACACATCTATGTACACGTGCGCACACACACACTTTAGTCGAAATAATATTTATAAATTATTATTTCATTTTTAATCATATAGCATACGAGTACTTGAATAAAAATAGGAGTGTCCTTAACACCGTCATATATATAATCACAATAAACCAAGAAAAATACAATTAATTTTAAGTATTCTTTGTAAGAAAAAAATTTAACAAAAGAAAGAGTCTTTATGATATTGTTGCCAAAGGTCTTTTATAGAAATAAAAAAAAAATGCATAACATCATTAAAATCCGAATTTCAATCAAATCACACGTCGCAATATATTAGGTCTTCTACTTCTTTTTTAAGAGGTTTATCTAAAAGATTTGCAATATAATTAGAAAGACGTTTCAAATACCATACATGTGTTATTGGGCATGCCAGTTTGATCTAGCCCATTTGATTTCTTCGTATCCTAGAATCAACAAATTAGACTTTGCATTGTTCACAAAATTTTGGGTCGTCTTTTTCATCTCAGATTACTTTTACATTTACTTATAGAATTAATTAACATTTACTTATAATAAAGAGGAAAAAAGTGGTAAAATAATAATATTTTGAATATAAAGAAAATGATAATAGGTTATAAAAATTAAGATTATGAATAAAAAATGTATTTGAAAAATATATAAAATAATTGATTAAAAATTCATAAATTTAGTACAAAAGAAATTAACAATATGTTTAAATCAAATTTTAGCAAATGTTATAAGAATTAAGGTGCAATTTATTTTTTAATCGAAGAAAGTTTGTTAAAAAATAATTATACTATCATAAGTTTGTTGTGAAAAAAATTTAATTTTCTTTTTTAAAAGTAAAAATGTAATTCTATTTATATTTTATCATGTTCATTTTTTTTTTCAATTTGATTTTATGTATATTTTTTTATGTTGTATATACTGTATATATTAGTACCATGTACGCTTACTAGTGTGATCAAAGTTTATTAAAACTTTATCATTGAATTAACTACATTTTAGTTTTTATCACATAAAATTTTTTATTTTAAATTAAAAAAGATGAGTGAAAACAACAAATAAAGAAAGGATGAATGATATTGGATGAAATTCTAAATTAATTAGTGACTAAAGGTATTTAATGCAAACCTAGGAGAGGTAAGAATATGGGCCAAAACAGAAGATTTGTAATACATTGATAAAATGAAATATTTCATGCTGTTACAAGATAATAATGGAGGTATTTGGTCAAAATGATGTAAAAAATTGATGAAGAATTAGGCGTATTTGGTTCATGTTTTTTAAAATTGTTTTTAAGAACAGTTTTGAAAACGTAGAACTATCCTTTCTGACATACCCTATCGCAGGGAATTCGTTGACAACCGTCGATCTCAGGAGCCAGATGCCCGGCCACACCATCATGCCTGTTTATCGGGATCATGAATTTAACGAATATTCGGACGTAGTTCATATATGCGAGGGAAAAGAAATTTCTATCCAAAAATACAAGCTTGTATCATATTACATCACATGACCCATCCAGACTCAATATACCACACTATGAATCATAGCGATCACTCGTCCCCATTCAACCAAACCCTGAATATACATGCAACTATGTAGTGATATGTTTACAAGAGTTTAATTATACATTTTTATACAAAATGATATATTAAAACTTATTGTTCTAATATACATATACAAAATATGGTCCAAAGCCACATCCGGCTTTCTTCATATATTGTCGAATGCGGGTCAATGTCTGCTTTGACACATTACGAGGTCCACAGCGAGGGTGAGTAAAACCTAATAGTGATAATCTTCTGGGTTACTCGTCCAAATCTTTCATCTGATTATCAAACCTGACCCATACGTCAAAGTGAAAATGTTTACATGAATGTCGTATGTTATGCATGGAATGTCTTGTACGTATCAGAGTCACTCATGAGCTCCTCACATATGCACATGCAGTGTGACAGCGAATCCTTTGGTTGTACCAATGGCACTTAAATATCACAGGCGCTGCAGGCTCCCCGGTGCAATGCAAGTGTCGATGGGCAGCTAATCCAGAGTCAATCCTACTTTCTGTCATTTGAAGTATATGTGATAATCATGTGTCTTATTTTGGGCAACAAAACTTTTCAGATCACACATCGGGTCTCTTACACCCATGTTCCAAGCTTTTCACTTTAGGGGGTTAACGATCCCCTTCTTGCTCCACCCAACACATATTATTTATTTTTCATTTTATGCTTTGAACCGTGAGTCATTTATTGGACGTCGTCGAGAAATCTGAACTATTCTGGTCATCCAATCTGATGATGAATGGCCGTATCGTCTACACCCATATGTTGTGTGCTGTGCATATGCAATGCTAATATCACTGCAATTTCTCATGTTACATGTATGATGCACACTACATGAACCGTTCTCATCAATTGTACTTCATGTTAATTACCATGCAAACATATATCGCAAACATATAAGTTCCATATATTTCATGCCAATATATATATAGATATCGTATCAAGTATATTAGCATCCATCAATCTATGACTAAATAAATAATGTCATACAACATTCCTTAGGCTAACTCATGTGATTCATACCCCGTCTGATAGCTACAACATGCCATGCAATGGTCATGTCAAAACTCGGCTATTCACATCGACATAACCAAGCAACCTGCATACTTAGTGCAAAACATAGATTTTCAGTAAAGTTATGATTACCCACTGTCCTCCACAGGAACATAACTGGAATCTTGACTCAATGGGCTTTCCATAGAGTCCAAGAACACCCGAAATGAAGTTCGGACGAAGAAGTTATGACTATCCGAAGTTGGAGGCCAGCAATAAGAAAATTGACAATTGTGTTCTCCCCAGGAATTTCATACACTTTTACCGCTAGCATCTTGCATTCAGCTTTGAATGAATTTTTGAATCGAGATGGGTCGAATTTGGATATCTTTTATTTCAAGGAGATATGTTCTCTATAAGTCTAATTTATCGAGAAAGTTGAATAAATTCGGTCGGATGAGTGATGGCCGAGGATTATGGCCCAACGTAGTTATGAGGTCGAAGGAGAAAGCTAGGCAATGTGCTCACTTGGGCCAGCGCACACATGCCGCTTTGACATAAATTAAAAATAAGTGGGAAAACCACACCTCAAATAACGTGATTTCTAGGACCCTTGTATTTTCTCGATTTTCGTGAAATCGAACCTTGGAACTGGTGAAATCTTTGTGATTAGAATGCCGCGTGTATCGTCGCGTAGAGCGAGCACAACTGCCGACTCTTGGGGATTCAAACCGACGAAACCTACGTGGAATTGTCGAAGAGAAACTGCTTGCCATACGTACTATACTCTACAACGTTTTGTTCTAGACCAAATTGTGAGATATTTTTTATTTTAGATATTTTCTTGATATTTATACATGAGACACGTGGCTCAAATCACACCACATGTCATGCTTCCTCGGCCCGTTTTCTCCCTGAAATAATTTATTTTGTTCCGGTTTAAATTCCATCTATTGTAAATGAACATTTTTTAAATATTTGATATTTTTTGGGATTTTTCTAAAAATCTCGTTTTAGGTCGCATTCGGCATCTATTCTTGAAATTTGGGAAAAATCAAACCGGTTTAGATTGTGAAATTAAATGGGTATTAGATTCGCGAGACGATTTGTGATGAAATACATTTCGTAAATCGAGATCACAGAAAAAATTATAGGTTTTAACTAATCTGAATTCAGATAAATTACAATTTTGTCATTCTTAGCTAAATTTAAAATTATAGCTTTTTCCCAGGTCTCTACAGCCTTGGTGTTTATTATTATTATTTAAATTTAATATTTTTTATGTTTTATGTTTTGAGAATAAAACGTGTTTTTCATGTTTTCTTGTTTTGAAATAGAAAACAAATTTAAAAATGGGTAACCAAAGGAATATTTAGGCCCCGTTTAGTTCACGAAATTTTTTAACTCTATCCAAAATTCAGAATATGAAAATTTTCAATGTATTTTAATCTTTAGTTTCGTTTCGGAAAATACGTTTGAATGCGAATTTAGTTTGAAAATAAGATAAGAAAATCTGTTTTATAAAACCGTTTTCTTGAAAATGAAGTTAATGAAACGATGAAAATGTGTTTTAAAATACGTATTCTTATTAACGTCCTGTGTTTTAAGTGGCACGATGAGAAAGAAAATCGAAGTGGAAATGAAGGAGAGAAAAGAAGAAAATATTCAGCGTCAAGATGTTTCGTTTTGCCATTCGGCCAAAAACAAAGTGTTTTCGATTTAATTAACAAAGGAAAAGCAATAAGCAGTTTACTACGATTCGTATATAAAATGTTGAAAATAGTGAATTTATTTTCTTTATTTTGAATTTGTTTTATCGATTACCGTAGCTAACGTATTTCATATTTTCAAAATTTAAATAAAAAATAAAAAATTCTACCTCTTAGCAGGCGTAGATTTATAATTTAGGTTTAGGATATTTTAGTCAAATCACCCTAACATAGTTGCTTTCCCGGCACTAGGTTTTATTCAAGAAAGACATTGCTACGCCGTAAAGCTTTGAAGCAATGCCTCCTTGCAGGGACTTGCTGTTTCAAACACGGAAGAAGAGAAAGAAGAGAAAGAAAAGCAAGAAATCTACTCCCACAAAACACAACTCGACTTCTTTAAAACAACTATCACCGCAACATCAACAGAAACCAGAGGAAGAAGATACAGAAGAAGGGTTCAGCCTAAGGGCCTCCGCTCCATCACACAAATATGGCGTCCAACCACTGGGTAATCTCTACTTAAGTTCATCCTCCTTCAACTCCAGGAACTCAGGCCTTGGTACTCTCCAAAACCTCACGGATGATCTAATCCTTGAAATTCTGGGGTTTTTGGATGCTACCCATTTGGGTGTTTTGGCTTGCGTGAGCAAATCTTTCTATGTTTTCACCAATCATGAACCCCTTTGGAGGAACCTTGTTTTGGATAATCTAGTTGGTGGGTTTTTGTATAACGGGTCTTGGAAATCTACTTATGTTGCTTCCTTTTACCATGCTTTTGCTTCTGTTGGTTCTCTGGCTTTGAATGTTAGAGACTTTTATTCTGACTATCTGTTCCAAAGTTGGCTCTGTGCTAATCTTGAAATGAAATCTGAATGGCTTGAAAGGGACAACATAACGCGAAGGAAGGGCATTTCGGTTGAAGACTTTGTATTGAATTTTGAGGTAACCAATAAGCCAGTGTTACTAGAAGGCTGTTTGGATAATTGGGTTGCATTGGAAAAATGGGATAGAGATTATTTGATTGAAACGTGTGGAGATGCTAAATTTTCGGTTGGACCAGTGGAACTGAAGCTAGAGGATTATTTTAGGTACTCGGATTTGGTGAGGGAAGAGAGGCCATTGTATCTTTTCGACCCGAAGTTTGGGGAGAAGGTTCCAAAATTGGGTTTGGAGTATGATGTTCCAGTGTACTTTAAAGAGGATTTATTTAGTGTTTTGGGTAGTGAAAGACCAGATTATCGGTGGATTATAATTGGACCTGCAGGCTCTGGTTCATCTTTCCACATTGACCCTAATTCTACTTCGGCTTGGAATGCAGTGATCAAGGGGTCCAAGAAATGGGTATTGTTTCCCCCCGAAGTAGTTCCTCCTGGGGTGCATCCAAGCCCTGATGGTGCAGAAGTGGCATGTCCTGTTTCAATAGCTGAGTGGTTCATGAACTTCTATGGAGCAACAAAAAAATGGGAGAAGAAACCAATTGAGTGTGTTTGTAAGGCCGGGGAGGTGATATTTGTGCCTAATGGATGGTGGCATTTGGTGATCAACCTCGAAGATTCCATTGCCATTACTCAAAATTTTGTTAGTAGGTATGTTCTCTTCTATTTTTGGTTTTTTATCAGAATTTATTGATAGCCACTATAGAGATTTCACTTTCATCATAGTTTTTATATTTAGTGTAATATAAAAATATTGATACAAGGTCATGAATGGTTTCATCTTAATGGTGAAAGTATTATACTTTTGAATATGTTTAATACCTTAGCAGGACAGAATGCTATATGATTCCTTTTAGCACCTTTTGAACATCTCCATAGAAAAGTTTTGTTTCAGTTCAATTTTTCTTATTATATTTATCTATTGTAGGACAATAAACTACTTGTCTCGATGAATAAAGAATAACTAAAGTTGACCTGGTGTAGTTATTAGTCAATCTTTTATTGATAGCTATGAAATCCTTGGGTAGTGGGAGGAGGTGTAAATGTATTAAGTAATCTAAAATTAGTGCAATAGTGAATCCTTCAAACATAGTTTTCATATGGTTGGTTTAAGTGCACCTGGGCTCAAGCTGCAAACGTTTCTGGGTGATAGCATCTCACTTGTCAAAACGTGCACCTTATTGAAAAGGTGCTCTTTGTAAACTTTAATTTTCCTTTGTAAACACCTATATTCTAAAAATTTCTAATTTTATATTATAATTTATATCATCTTGTTATTTTCTATTGAATATTTCTTTTAATTGTTTGGAATATTAAATTTTTAATAATTGGATTTGATTTTCAATCATATTTTGTAAAATTTATATTCATCCAAAGTCACATTTTACTTCAGTGTGCACATCTTGTGTTGCTTTGTGTGCCTAGTAATTCATCATGCATCAAAGCTGTAGGAGACTTTTGCACCTTAAATCTGGCATCATAACTGGGCCACAATCATATCCCTCTGTTCCAAACGAATGAACTTTCCCAACTTTTGTCTCCTCACACTGTCAGGGAAGTCTTCATATAGAAAGCCTCCCTAAATCTTCTCCAGGTTATCCACCCCTGCTCCTCCAATAGTTTCCTAGTCATATGCCACTAGTGATCTGCCTCATTGTCTAACATAAAGGTTGCATATGAGGCTTTTGTTCCTTAGAACAATGAACGACATCAAAGAATTTCTCTATTTTCATAATCCAAGCCTCTGCCTTCGTCGGGTCTGAGGAGGCCCTAACTTCTTAAAATCATCAAAAGAAGAAGAAGATTGTCCTTGCCCATTTTTGCCAGAACCTCTAGCCTTGCGCTCAACCAACCCAGCCAAAGTCCCTAAATAGCTATAAAGTTTCTCTGCACTCATAGGGGGTACATCCTCAGATTGAGGAGGCACATCGTCATCAACAGGCCTATTTTGGTAGGATATAGCTCTCGTCGTTGGCATGGTGTCTATATAGCAGAAGGTATAACTAAGTTAGTCACTAAGCTAATAAATCGAAATTAGAAACAATAACGAATCGATTAAACGAACTTGAAACTTAACCCAATGTGTCACTCACATTATATTCCCAGTGTAAACTAAGCAAATTCCCATAAGATCATAACCTAGTGCTTTGATATCACTCTGTCATGCCCTAAAACGAGTCAGGGCCTGATTTTCGTTTTCAGCGCCGAGTCAGAAGGAATGACCTTTCATCTGTAATTGGTTTGAATCCAATTGCTACATACCTGTTTAGAGTAAAAGTGGAACATTCTAATATCACCAATTCTTAAGGTGGGTGATGATGTTGCTGGTTTGGGTGATTCCTTGTGGGTCTCACTCGATGGATGCACCAGTACCCTAGTCACAGTTGAGGAGCCGGGATTGGAGGAAGTCCCAGTGTCGTTAGAGGAAACAGTCCTTCAACAGGACTTTCAAGAGGCAGGGACATGGGAGGAGAGTTGCCTATTAATGTTTAGTAAGTTCTTGGGTTTCTTTGTAGCTAGGCATGAAGAGGAAATTTTTAATCTAATGAGTAGTATCTGTGAAAGAAGATTTAAGCTCAAAGGCAAAGGGGTTCAAAGGCTAACAAAGTTCAATAGAGAAATTAAGAAATTGGAATGGACAGTGCAGGAGAAACAGAAGAACAATAGAGGGGGTTCTAGCCAAAGGGGCAAGGGTATTCACATTGGTTGGTAATGAAGATAAAAATTCTATCTTGGAATGTGAGGGGGCAAACGATGAAATTAAGAGGAAATTAATTAAGGTTTTACTTAAAACCTAGAAAGCAGACGTGGTATGTATTCAAGAAACAAAGTGGAAAACTTGCCCTAAAGGGTTTATAAGGAGTTTGGCCTCCAGTAGGTTTGTGGATTGGGTCACTTCTTGCTCTGCTGGAGCCTTAAGAGGGATTGTGAACTTGTGGGACTCTAGAGTAGTTCAGCTAGTGGGGATGGAGGAAAGTTGTTATACTTTGTCTTGTAGATTTCATAACCGTGCAGATGCTTTATCTTGGATTTTTACGGGGATTTACGGACCCACAAAAAGGGAGTTTAGGGAAGGGCTTTGGGAGGATATGGGGGCTATCAGAGGAGTGTGGGGAGACCCTTGGTGCCTGGGGGTCAACTTTAATGTCTTAGGATTCCTTGAGGAAAGAAATAGAGAAGGAAGATGGATGGTAGCTATGAGAAGATTCTCTCAGGTCATTGATGATTTAGAGTTGAAAGACCAGCCACTCCTTGGAGGGGATTTTACTCGGGTTGGGGGACCGGGGAATTAGAGAATGACTAGGTTGGATAGATTCTTAGTTTCAGATGACTGGGAAAATTATTTCAGAATTGTCAATCAGAAAAATTTTCCGTAACCCCTTTCAAATAATTTCCCGATTTTGTTAATAGGTGGTGGAAGTATTGTTAAAGGCCTTATGTCATTATGTTTTTAAAATATGTGGCTGAAGGTAGAGGGTTTCAAAAATCTTATTGAAAAATGGTGGAAAATTTTTGAAGGTAGGGGAGCCGGCAGCTATGTAGTGGCAGCAAAATTAAAAGCTCTTAAACTTAAGCTCGAATGCTGGAACAAGGAGGTTTTCGAGAGGGTCGAAGAGAGAAAAAATCAAGCCCTGCAGAATTTGGCCTGTTGGGATACTATTGGAGCTCAAAGACCCCTAGACCAATTTGAGATTGAAAGAAAAGCTATTGATTTGGAGGAGTTCAAAAAGTGGGCTTTGCTTTAGGAGATCATGTGGAGACAAAAATCTAGGGTAGTTTGGCTTAAGGAAGGGGACATAAATACAAGGTTTTTCCACAAAATGGCAAATTCCCATCGAAAGCACAACACAACGACATTACAAGGCTGAAAATTAATGGGATGTGGTTCAGGGAAGGGTAAGATTTGTAGCAAGGTGTTGTTAATGCTTTTCAAACTTTACTCACTGACCTTGGGGGTTGGAGAGCTAATTTAGAGGGTCTGATTTTCTCCAAGTTGGATAAGAGGGAAGTAGCAAGTCTGGAGCTGCCCTTCACTACAGAGGAAGTTGTTTTTGTTCTTCTAGAGTTGAATGGGGAGAAAACTCCAGGGCCGAATGGGTACATGACTGCTTTTTGGCAGTTTAGTTGGGATACTGTATAAGAGGAGGTTATGGGAGTTTTCATGGATTTCTTTGTAACTGGCAAGTTTGTGAAAAACCTGAATTCCACTTTCATAGTGACGGTTCCAAAGAAGGAAGGGGCTGACGACTTCAAGGATTTTAGACCCATCAATCTCGTGGGCAGTCTTTACAAGTTGATTGCAAAAGTTCTAGCAAACAGATTGAAAAAAGTGATGAGGAGTGTGGTTAACAAAGCCCAGAACGCTATTGTGGAAGGCCGATAGATCTTGGATGCCTCTTTGATAGCTAATGAAGTGATTGTCTCAATGATGAAGAGGAAGGAAAAGGGCATTTTATGCAAATTAGATGTGGAGAAGGCTTATGACCAGCTAAATTGGAACTTTCTTCTATAGGTCCTTAGGGAGATGGTGTTTGACAACAAATGGATAGGATGGATACATTGGTGTATTTCCACGACCTCTTTCTCGGTTATTATTAATGGAAGTTCGACTGGTTTCTTCAAAAGCTCAAGGGGGTGTTAAGACAAGGGGACCCCTTATCCCCTTATCTCTTTGTGCTGGGAATGGAAGTGTTATCTCTTCTGATTGATAAAGCAAAATTGGGAGGTTTTCTCACAAGCTACAATATCAGGGGCAAGGAATGGTGCAACAATGATTATATCCCACTTGTTGTTTGCAGAAGACACCCTGGTTTTTTGCAAAGACTCCGAAGAACAAATGATGTTCCTAAGTTGGATTCTACTGTGTTTTGAAGCTCTCTCTGGGCTAAAGAGTAAATCTGGAAAAGAGTGCTATTCTTCCAGTGGGTGATGTGGAGAATATTGATTAGTTAGCTTGTGAGTTAGGACCCTCCACTCCACTTACTTAGGCCTTCCACTTGGCATAAGACATAACTCGGTTCGTGTTTGGGAAGGGATTAAGGAAAAGTTTAGAAAAAGACTTGCTGCTTGGAAGAGAAAGTATATCTCAAAAGGCGGTAAACTTATGCTTATTAGAAGTACGCTGTTCAATTTGCCTATTTACCTTCTTTCTCTTTTTAGATTGCCCAACAACGTTAAGTGTAGGCTAGAAAAAATCCAAAGAGACTTGATTTGGGGAGGTGGCTCTCTAGTTAGAAAATTGCACCTTGTAAATTGGAGAACTGTCAGCCAGGGTAAGGTGGTTTGGGGATTAGAAGCCTCGATCTTTTAAATAGGGTTTTATTGGGGAAATGGGCCTAGAAGTTTGCGGTGGAGGAAAATTCAATTAGGAAATCTTGTATAACTGCAAAGTATGGAATTGAGGATGGGGGGTGGTTCACTCCTTTACCCAAAGGAAGCTATGGTGTAGGTCTTTGGAAAATAATTGCTAAAGAGTTTGGTCAACTAAAAAAAGACTGTTTTCAAGATGGGGATGGTAGGAAAATTAGATTTTGGGAAGACAATTGGTGTGGAAGAGTGCCTTTTTGTGAAGCCTTCCCTGATCTCTGTAGCATTGGTGGCATAAAAGGGGCTATGGCTACAGATTTGTTGGTGGATCAAGGTGCTTTAGGTGCGTGGGATCCTAAGTTTCTGAGGTCTTTCAATGATTGGGAGATGGATGCAATTTAGGCCTTTATTGACTTAACAAGTAGCAATTCTATTACTCCTACAGTAAAGGATAAAATGGTATGGAAGGGTGCTGATTATGGTTGTTTTATGATAAAGGCTTATTTTAGGCTTTTGGAAGGTGCCTCTCCTCATTCAGTTCCCAACTAAAATACTGGCGGAACCATATGTCCCTTCAAAAGTGGTTTTTGCTTAGAAGGGCTTTGGTGGGGCGAGGTCTTCTGCTTCTCAACTTAAGAAAAGAGACTATCACTTGGCAAGCAGATGTCTCTTTTGTGGAAGGGAGGAAGAAGAGATGGAGCACATTTTGGTCCATTGTCCTTCAATTTGGGGACAATGGACTAATCTTCTTTTTGCTTTTGGTGCTCCTTGGGTTTGCCCCCTTTTTGTTAAAGATATTCTTCAAAGCTGGTTGCATTTTCCCGTTAGAAAAAAAGCTATGGCTATTTGGATGGTAGCTCCCTTGATTCTTTTTTGGGCTATTTGGAAGGAAAGGAATAGAGTTATTTTTGAAGACGCCACTTTTTCAACCTTGAGATTGAAACTCTCTATTATCCTTTCCCTTTTTACTTGGGTTGGTTGTATCCCAAACGTGGATATCTCTTTTGTTAGGTTGCTTTTGTATAGATCCTATGGCTATGCCTAGGATGTTTGTCTTTTTGGGCTGGTTTGTATGTTCCTTTCCTTTCTCTAGCCTTTTTTTGTTAGCCTTCAGGGCCTTTTTTGTATACTCACTATATACTCTTTTTTTTTGGTCAATATGTTGCTCTTCATCGATAAAAAAAAAATTCCATACTAATAAAAACTTTCTAAATCTCAACCTTCAAGTATGAACTAACATAAAGTCTAAAAACAATTATCCAAACACTTCTAACAACTCTGAAATCAAATAATCCAAATGAATTAAAATTCATCAACTAAACAAGGTCCATGCGAGTGAAATAAAAATCCTAATAAACGAATTCCCCATCCCTGGCCAATCCTCCTTGTCCAAGCCCAAGAGTATTTGAAAAATAGTCAACAAAGTGGGAATGAGCTAGAAGCCTAATAAGGTAGATTAATGCAGTTCATGGATCAAACATTTTCAAACCATTGACAAAATAAGAGATTATAATCGGTCATTTTCATAATTTTTCTTTTGTCAATACATTCAAATATTTAACAAAGTCCTTTCATTTCAGATCCAAACACTTTCATATCAAGTTCATTCAAATATGCAAATCAAAACTTTTACTTTGGTCACAAATATCGAATGGTGTCCAGCTATGTGAGACTTTCAAATGGGTGACTAGCTTTAAATTGTTTCTTTTGAAATTGGGCGGGCAAAGCAATTTATCCGTACTAGTAACCTCCTAGCAAAATACTTAGAACTGGGTTGACCGATTCGTTCCCTACTAAAGAATATAAAGATCAAATATTATTCCCGTTGACAAGGGTTGAATATTGTCAACTATTATTCAGATTGTGAAATTTTGTCATAGAAGTCAAAACAACGTAATTTCAAAAATTCCGTTCCATGAAACATAATATACATAATTTATAATAAAGACAAAACATAAAGTTTGACATACTTTTAAAACAAAATATATTTGATCCACATTTTAGGCAAATAAAAGAGCAAACATTTTCGAATTTTATGTATAAAAATACTTTTAAAAAAAATTGCATTAATTTTCCCTTATCTCAAAGCAAACTCGGAAGTTTTGAATAACTTTGAAAATATCCAACTACGAGTCTGTGAAAGGATAGAAGAAAAAAAAATACTTTTCTTATTGAATGGATGAAAAGAACAGTACAATTCTTACCTACGTATATACATCAGGGAGACATAAAAGGAAACAAATAAAGTCTGAAAAAGAGGAAGGAAAATATTGTATGAGAGGAGGAATAAACCAAAGAATATCACAGAATATCATACGATTCTAATCTGTATTTGACATATAGGTCATATGCAAGCTTGTTACAAGCGTCTTGAATCCTTGGGCGCCGGAGAGCTTGGTCACTTAGTCAAAATGTATCTTGGTTGGTCACTGATCGAGTAAACTAGTGATCATGTCATGAAGCGTCTTATACTCGAATAAAGTGACCGATCCACTTGATATGTTTGGTCGCTCTCGCAAAAGAGCCCAGGTTGGAAGCGTGAGGCACGCGCGGTTATTACACCTGAGAAGCTTCGTTTATTAAGTCTTCCGAATCTTAGCTCGTGAATAAAATTTGTTTGAAGTATGAGTTCGCGCGGGTTCTGCAGCGTGGCTAAATCTTTTAGGCAGTCTTAGACTTGGCACCATCACATTTTTCTTACTCTTCGAGGATATTAAGTTGCCTCCGATAAATACGTAATATCACGAAGTGGAGCTTTGTCTGCTTGGTGGGCACGCCCGATCACACTCCACGATATCGATAATTTGGGTGTGACCTCTGTTTTCATAGAACACCCCCTGATCCGGTGTTCCTTTGACATAACAAAGGATAGGGAAAAAACATCCCAGTGACTATCACATGGTGACTGTAGGGACCGACTAACTACACTCATAAGAAAGGAAATGTCCGGTCGGGTGATGGTGAGGTAGTTCAGTCTCCCTATTAGTCGTCGATATCTCATTGGATCTTGTAGAGACTCACGATAAAGTACAAACGACGTTTGGATTCGTAGGGTACGAGGTTTCTGATCCCAACATCTTGGTTTGTCACGATATCCAAGGGAATCTTTCCTACAAGACACATAATGACATTGGACTTAGACTGAGCTATCTTAATCCCATAAAGTACTTGAGTTTCCCTAAGTCCTTCATTTGAAAGTGATTGAAGAGATGTTGTTTAAGTTTAGAATACCATCTGTCATTATACGGTATAACAATGTCATTCACTTTATAAAACAAATTAGATAGGTGATAACATGTCTTGATGATGTATGATGATGGAAGGCGAGTGGTTTTGATGTTCTACGAGTCCTCTGGGAACTCACGTACCCACGGAGTTAGGATTGTCAGCCCAGGGGAACTGGAAGGGAGGCTCTTTGTCTTATGGGAATGGCGTGGCATACGAGCTAGACTCCTTATGACGACAATCCAAGTGGTTGCTCCATGTATACCTCCTCGGCGCACCACGAAGCCATAAGTGAACTGTGACAAATCTTTGAATGGAATAGGTACTTTAGGACTTATACGATGCACCGTTGGGAGAAAAGCATTGGATGTTGTTAGGTTTTTGCAGTTAAGGTTAATCCTGATGGTTCAGTTGCTCGATGGAAAGCCCGACTTGTGGCTAAGGGGTATGCATAGACCTATGGCGTGGACTATTCTGATACCTTTTCCCCTGTTGTTAAGATGACATATGTTCGGCTTTTTATTTCCCTAGCTGCCACTAATAATTGGGATCTCCAACAACTTGACATTAAGAATGCATTTCTTCATGGCGACCTTCAGGAGGAGGTGTATATGGAGCAAATTTTAGGGTTTGTTGCTCAGGGGGAGATAGGGAAGGTGTGCCGTCTTCGAAAGTCTCTGTATGATTTGAAATAGACTCCCAGTGCATGGTTTGGTAAATTCAGCCAAGTAGTTGAGAAATTTGGCATGCAGAAGAGTCAATCTGACCACTTCGTCTTCTACAAGAACTCTAGTTCAGGTATCATTTTGTTGGTAGTATATGTAGAGGATATTGTTATCACTAGGAGTGACTCTAAAGGTATCTCATCTCTTAAGTCCTTTCTTCATAGCCAATTCCATACTGTTGAGAGAAAAAGAATACATTGATTCTCATTAATTTTCAAAGGAGAAGCTTGTCTAATGTTATATTACGGTGTTAGGAGCGAAAAGGAAATATAGTTAAGAGTCCCAGTTAGGAGTACAAGAAGAAGGAAAAAGATCTAAATAGATTATGAGACTAAGCCCAACACTCCCCTGGTAGAAGCATATAGGTCAGCGGTAAGAGCATCGCATATCTTTTATCCTATGACCTGCAAGAGCAGTGAAGATATACGCTAGTTGGTCATTAGAGTTGACAAAGGCTAGTAGTGCAGTGGCCGATGCGATATTACCGATGAAATTGGCGATCGACGATGTGTTTGAATGTACCATTGGAAAATTGGGTTAGATGAAATATCTGGCGGCGATTATCACTTATAAAGCAAATCATTCATCATTCCACAATCTTGGCTCTTGGAGGAGATGCTTGAGCCATATGAGTTTACACATGTTCTTGAAGTAATGGCTAAATCTTGAACCGGCGCCTAGATATATTCTTATATCTTGTTCTTCTTCTTTTCAGAGGATATTAAGTTCATAATGAGCATATATTACCTTGATGTAGAAAGTCTATCTATGGGTGAGCTTGCCCACTCTTGCATCCTTTGTAGCCTGATACGAGTCTATAGGCACATGTTTTTCGTCTGGCAAGCGACTAGAGTTCTTTGTATGCTTGGAGGGGAATACAGTTGCGGCATCTATTGGCTATCCTGGGGTGATTATAAAGGCTGACTAACTCGTTCACGAGGAAGGCGAGATGTCGGTAGAAGTGATATTGAGAATAGTTCGAGTTTACTCTGAGTCGTCGATATCTCCTTGGATCTTGTAAAACTCCCACAGCTTGGTCTGGTGACATTGGTTCATAGGAATCATGCACGGGCTTATAGTCGAAATCTTAGGTGTACGCTTGATATATCCAGTATCTTCATTTGGAAATAGCAGCTCAGGATTGGTAGGCTGTCTCGATACTGGGAAATACTTGAGTTTCCCAGAGTCTTTTTTTGTTTGAAAGTGGTGAAAATTTGTCTTGAGTTCGATTACATCTGGTCACACTACGTAATGACAGTAATAAATGCGCACCAAATATCCAATCATCGTTGTCAGTAGATGAATGATGATAAAAAACGGAATGTGTCTGGCGTATGAGATCATGCCAAACTCTTGAACCATTAAGCTAAACCGACTAAACTAAGCTCGAGGATACTATTTCAAACCATATAAGGAACGACGTTGTTTGCATACCAAGCCGAGACTCGAAGCGACAAAGCGGGCGGTTCAGCACCATATAAACACTCCTCGGCCCGAGATCGTGGAAGGCGTTCTTGATATTCGATTAAAAAAAGGGCCCGTGAGCGTAGCAACCGTAGAAAAAGCGAAGCAAGCGAGAGAAATCTTGGTCACTTATGAAAAGTATGAAAATGGATTCGAGCCATATTGCGAGTTTACCCTTGGCAGCAAACGGGCCTTAAAGGCGTCAATCTTTGCCATCATGTTCCACCTTCACTGTATAAACCCAATGACAACCAACGAGAGACTTTCCAGGAAGAAGAGCGACAAGCTCCCACTGCCATTGGAGTAAAGAACATTCATTTATTAGCCATTCTTTGTTTAAATTTCCGAGGATGAAAAGGCGCCCATTTAGTGCTTTTAGGGGTGAGAAGACCGAGAGAGCCAGGTGGAAAGCAAGCGAAATAGGGTAAGATAAGCGATGTGGTGAGAAAGAATTATAAACGGGATGTGGGTTAAGTAGAGCGGGTACCTTTCAGAGAAATGACCGGTAGTTAGATCGGCCGGGCGGTTGTGGAACCGGATCAGGAGGTGACTGCGGCATAGAAGATGAGTCAACAAGAGGCCTTGTAGGAGGACGAGGACGAGGAGTATAAACCTGAAGTGGTCGAGTCACGACATTTGTAGGTGGAGAAGGGAAATCGGGAGATGGTAAGGCGAGGAATAGATAAGACATCCGGATCAGAAGGATGCATTGTAGAGGAGAAGGAGGAATCCTCAAGGAATGTGATATCAGTAGAGATAAAGTAGCGATTAGTGTCGGGAGAATAACTGTGACATATGCCCTGCGAAGGTGAGAATAGCAGAAGACACCAACGTGGTTTGTGAGTTTATTTATAAAGATTGTGAGAATATGAGCAAGCAGGACACGCAAAGACACGAGGAGAGAGCGAAAAGGGGAGTTAATTAGGTAGTAAGACAAAATAGAGGGATCGATGTCTGCAGAAAGCAGAGGATGACATACGATTAATCAAACAACATGCAACTAAGATAGCATCCCCCCAAAAACGTTGAGGAACCTTATGATGGAGGAGGAGAGTGCAAGCTGTCTCAACTAAATGACGGTTCTTATGTTCAGCCACTCCATTCTATTGAGGAGTGTAAACACAAGATGATTGGTGAAAAATCCCATGGGAAGACATAAAAGAAGAGAATGGCATGGAGAAATATTCCTTTGCATTATCACTTCTTAAAATACGAATAGAAGTATTGAATTAAGTGCGAATTTCAGCATGAAATTTTTGAAAGATAGAAAATAACTCAGCTCGAGTTTTTATTCAAAATAACCAAGTACATCGAGAATAATCGTTTATAAAAGTAACAAAGTAATGAAATCCTAAAGTAGAGGTAGACAGAAGGACCACTAAACATGGAAGTGTGAGACCCAATTCCGAGGGACTTTGTTCGAGGATGCTTGCAGGAACAGGCAAGTATGTTTAAATGACATGACACACTCGAGGTGAAGATAAGCCCCAGAAAAATGAGGAGCCCCAGGCAGAAGCACGGAGAGGAACTGGATGGCGGGGCATTTGTGGAGGAGGAGGAGAGGAAGCTTAGTGGAAGTCGCAGCGGTGGAGCAAGGCGAGTTGAGGTGAGAAGAGGCATTGTGAGCTGTGTCACTGTGCTTGATCGTCTTTCTGTGCTTTGATCCTACTGAGGTTATAGAGTTGTGTATTTAAAGCAGAGCATAATGAGTCACGAGTCCAACTTGCTGCAAATAAGATTAAAAGAAAATCGGGAACATAAAGTACGGTAAGACGGAAGGGAGGACTGGTGGGCGATGCCTTTAGCTATGGTTTTAGAACCATTAGCTAAGGTAATAGTGGGTAAAGGAGACGGAAAGGTAAGAAAAGAAAAAAAGTCTTTATTACCAGAGATATGATCGGAGGAAGCTCAATGCTCGAGGATCGAGGTGCGAGATGAATGTGTAAAGCCAACCGGAGACATTGCGGTCGATGACATAAGCGGAGGAAGATTTGACTGCTTGAGTGAGACGAAGGTACTACTCATCCTCATCGGGTGTAAGAATGACCCCTTGAGGTGTGGATGAGCTCCCTAAGATAGGACTTGAACTTGTTGAATGATCAGAAGACTGGGCCAAATGAGCAGTAAGGGGAGTTCGACCATGTAACTGATAGCATCGATAACGGGTGTGTCTAAGCCTATGACAGTATGTGCATTGAGGATGTTGTCCGCTACCTCGGTTGCTACCGCGTCTACCTCTAGAATCACTTCAAGAATGAGATTGAGAAACCATCATAGAAGTGTCTAGTGTAATCTCGGATTGCATGGACTGAGTAACAGTGGAGGTATGGCAAAATGTCAGCGAAGTATGCTCGAGTTTGGAATAAGCGCTCTAGTGGTATTTGTTCGAATGTTCTCAAAATGGGCCCCGAGGTTAAGCGGAGAATGATCCATAAAGGTCGATCCATCTTGGATAGTGAGAGTCTCGATGTTAGTAGACTATGGCAAAATGAGATAAGTTCATCATGGGACGAGACATTTATCTACCATAAGAGGTATATCCATCTTGGTACATTTCAAGTGGCGATGGAGGATTTTACTTTTTTGGTAGAGTATTTGAATAACATTGGTGTCTTGTTTCTTTACACGATTCCGAGAGAGTGTAATCATTTATAATTTTAATATTATGTAGAGTCTTGACATCGATAGATTGCCGAAGAATATTGCATAGTAAAGCATCGGTTTTTTTCCATTTAGTATGTTTATCTTTGGGAATACTTGTGTTCATAGTAGTGAGATGATCCTCACAACCATTACCAATAAACCATAGGTCCTGAGTCGCCCGTGATAATTTCCTCCAGTGAGATTATAAAGTAATCATAGGGTTCGGATACAAAAGAATTAAAAGTCTGACATTTTTCAACCATAGAGACGTCTTTTTTAGTCATAGAGATGAGAAATCAATTGAAGGTGAACATAATCAACACAAACAACTCCTAAGGTCTTGAAGATGTCGTAGAGCTTCAGAAAACCCAAAAACAATGGAGATTCAAGCGACAGAAAAGTTCAGCAACAGTGGCTGGAGATAAAGTGAAAAAGGAGGGCTTTTCAAGCTACGGTGGGGCGCGTGGAGGGGCTAAATAGGCTCGTCGGCGGTAGACGCACCTGCTGGAGGAGGCACGTGGCCAAAGAATGTCTCACGCCAAGTGTGGGTTTTAGCGCTGGACAGTTGATCGGCAAGTGTGGGCGCGTGGGAAGGTATTTTTTGGCGAGACTTCCACTGAAAGGTAGATCGGAGAGAGGCACCCTGTTGGTGTGCTCGTCAGCCTGAATGGAGGTCGTTGGAAAATCTCGCTGGACAAAGTTGCCGATGGCAGGGTATTCCGACGGCGACTATGGGTTGTCGGAATTGATCACACGGTGAAACCTTAACCCTAGTATTCACATACTCTTTTATGGTTCTGATACCATGTTGAGAGAAAAGGAATACATTGATTATCATTAATTTACAAAGGAGGAAACGTACATATTTATATTCTGGTGTTAAGGCAAAAAAGGAAACAGAGTTAGAGTCTAATTAGAAGACTAAAGAGAAGAAGGAAAAGGGATCCTAAATAGATTAGGAGACTAAACCTTAACACATACAAATGACTTATGGATGCTAAGATATTTTTTGGGCATTAAAGTTATGCGGAGCAAACATGGAATCTTCTTATCTAAAAGGAATATGTGCTTGATCTATTGTTTGGGATTGGAAAATTGGGGTAAAACCATGCAATTCCCTTATGGCTAAAGGCGTACACTTTACTAGAGCAGGCGTAACATTTGAGGATCCTAAGAGATATGGAAGACTAGTTTGGGGTGGAATTTATCTTCTGATGGCTTTCGTCACGATATTTGTCGGTTAGTGTTGTAAGTCGATTGCGTATCATTTCCGGTGATCGATAGTGGGTAGTTGTAGAGCCGGATTCTATGTTATTTGAAAGGAGCGTCGGGACGAGGTATTCTATATAGTAATCATATGTTATTTAAGTATAGTAATCATAGGTATAACTGGGTGTTCCCCCGTACGGTTCGTCAACTTCTCCTTGCTTGGCAAAGTGTTAGTGTCGGAAAAAAACGGAAGAGAGTTTGGTGTGGATGGAAAGGAATAGGGTGGTTTTCGAGAATGAAGCACTCTGGCACAGGGATAGAATCCATTTTTGTTTTCCTTGTGGTGGTGGCTAAGTTGTATAGTGTTGATAACTTAAATTTGTTGGTGGGGTTTTTGTCTTGGATGGGGTATAGGTGAGAGGGTTGGTATTTCCTTGTACCCTTCTTGTGTACTCTTTGGGCACCTTATTATGCTTTTTCATCTATATACTTAAATGCAGCTTTTCTAGATCAAAAAAAAGGTATAACAAAATTGAGTGTTTCATAGATGCTGATTGGGTAGGGTCAAAGGAAGATAGGAAATTCACTTTAGGTTACTATGTTTTTGTTGGTGGAAACCTAGTTTCATGGAAAAGTAAGAAGCAAGGGGTTGTTTCCCGTTCGAGTGCATAGTCCGAATATAGAGTAATGGCACAATCCGTGTGTGAGATCATGTGACTTTAACTCTTGATGGAAGTCGACATTGAGACACCGGTCACAAACCAAAACTACGGTACTTGACTTAATGCAGGCTGCCACTTCGCAATGGCTTTCTAATTACGTATTCCATGAGCAGGCCCAAGCGTAAGATGGATTGTCACTTTTCGATCGTGAGAAAATACAACTCGACTTGATTTCTATAGGATATGTGAAGACTGGAGAACAATTGGGTGAGTGGAGACTAGGTTAGTTATCTATTTAACAAGTTGGGCATGATTAATATCTATGCTCCAACTTGAAGGGGATTGTTATAGCATATAATCTACTTTACATATAGATCTTAATTAGTTAGGAAACTTGTCTTATAGAGTTGTAACAATTTAGGAATGTTAGATTGGCTTACCTATTGTACAACCTAACCCGTTTGTATATATACACGTGATGGATCAATGAAAAATCACAAGGAATTCTTTCCTCCAATTCTTCTGTCTTGTTTTCTACAATTAGGATATAGAAATGATCATCTTCTTAAAATGCAAAGCCAAGTGTTAAACTCTACTACTCGTTTAATTGGTTCAACTTCTCATATTATGCACTATTTTTATTTATAAATTTTTAACACAATTAGATCATACAGATTCATTTTATGGATTTTTGGAGGGATTGATTAACTTATAAACTTTCAAACTTAGTTTCTCATGGATCTAGATGATTAAGAACTTTGTAATCTATGTCTTAATAATGTGTTCTTTAGGTAAACTCTATTACTCATTTAACTGGTCCAACCTGTCATATTGTGCAATATTTTTATGTATGAATTTTTTAACACAATTAGATTATACAGATGAATCATTTTATCGATTGTTGGAGGGATTGATTAACTAATAAACTTTCAAACTTAGTTTCTCATTGATCTAGATGATTAAGAAATATGTAATATATGTCTTAATAATGCATTCTTTAGGGTGTGGCTTAGTAGTACTGCCCACTGGCTTTGGACTGGAACTACCAAGTTCAGGTCTTTCAGCATATGAGTGTTGCAAGGTAGAGGAGTAGCTCCATATCATCTTAGCTTTGCTTCACCCACTGTTGAGATCAACATCTTGCTATCGAGATGGATCTCGAACCATCAAATAGATAAAGTTTATGCATTAGTCTGTCCTCTGTTTTTTCTGTGTCTGTGGAAGCAGAACCAAAGTAAGAACATAAGACAACTTTGATGGTTTTAACATTTTTTTACCAATTGGTGTTTCTGTTCATACACATCACTAGTGAGTAGTGACAGTCCCATGTTTCTTTTTCTGTTTCAAAATCCACTTACAGAACTTCATTTTTTTTGGCCAAATCTCTGTTTATCATGATCTAAGGTGACAGAATTCTATCAGCATCTCTTCATTAGCAAAAATCAAATATACTTATAGTCTTGAATATAAACTAATTTAGAAATAAAGCAATGGATTAAACCCGTTTGGATCAGCCAATTCACTATATCTTCTGCATTCATTGAGTGCTTCTAGTGGTGATGATTTCAAAATCTTTTTTACTAGGGCCATGAATGCCCAACTCTTGCATATAGCCAAAAGTCTGAATGTAGTGGACATTCTCTAGATTTCTTCTAGTTTCAAAACCATAGCTGAGTATATAATTTGGTTCCTAAGTCGTGACCACCAAGTGAAAACTAATTTGTTCTAGTTCGAAAGAGATATTTTAAATATTTCTAACAGTACAAATCTAGCTTATTAACTAAATCTTTAGTAAGTTGGTTTGGTGCCATTATCACGGCTGATGCTTCATTTTCTTCTTGCTGGTTGTGGCCTCTTGTTTTCTTTATTCTTCACCTCCTCTTCTGCATCATAATAGAACTAAAATAGGAACCGAAAGGAATAAAAATAAACAAAATACCTGCTTGGAAAAGAACCTTTCTGGCTCAAAAGGAATTATATTTGAGAAATGGAAGTCCACCTATAGAGCCATTTTAAAGAAAAGAAAGTTATATTTGATAAATGACTAGGGCAGTGAGGGGTTTTCTGGAACATGAGCTGCTTGGTAAAAACTTAGCCTCGATTATCTGAATTAGGGAACTAGCTTCCCTGAACTAGGGACAAGTTCTTAGTCTGGCTTGTGAAGATGAAGGTTGCTGCAAGCTATTCATGGTTTTCTGATGCAGCTACAGTGGGTAACCATTTCATGTCCTTGACCAAACTATGTTGGAAAGTTTGAAAAACAGGTTTCAATTGCGATGTTGTGGTTTACTTTATAAGGAGGGGGGTGTTTGGAACATTGGAATGGGGAATGGGAATCAAGAATCCCTCTCCATTTTTATTTCTAATGGAATGGAATCAATAATTTGATTCAATTTCTAGTGTTTGGATTAGTTTAAGAATCTTACATGGGAAGAATTGTTTATTTATATTTTAATATTTGCTAATATTAGGAATTAGAATGAAAAATTAAATAAATTGACAATAATACCACATCTCACATGATTTTAAGAGTTTAAAAAAAAAAAAAAGTTAGGATAATTATTTTACTTCGTCAAACAATAAGCTACATAATTAGTTTTCATTTTTTAATAATAATATCTTATTTTTGAAACTTTAGGATTTTATATTTTTAATAAAATAAAATAATTTTTTTTTTTGTATTTAGTTATAAGGAATTAAAAAATAAATTATTTTTAATATAATCTTGTTTGATATTATAGCGTAAAAAAGTCGTTTAGAAATAGGTAAAAATGAATAAATTTTAAAATATTTTTTTGGTAAAAAATTAGAAAAAATAATCATTATTCGTAATTGGACTTATTTACAAAATCAAGATTGGTAAATATTTTTGAAAGCAAATTAATAGGAAGATAAAACTTTGGTGGGACACAGATTTTGTAAATATTTGATCGTTCATTCCATGAGAGGCTTATGAAGAAATTATGGACAAAATGATGATTTTAAGTTTTTATATTTTTTAAGGAGAATGATACGAGAATACAAAACTATTTTTAAACAATATTTTATATTTTTTCCTCGATATAAAATCAATAATTTATTTTATTTTCGCAAAAATTTTATTTTATTTCGCTTTGCTATTTTATCAACCCAGTTCGCTGATGAATAAATTGTGTGATAAAATAATAATTTTGTTTTTTATATTTTTTGCAGGCTGTAATCAAAATATCACCTATATATAAGGAATCAAAATCTTACTTAGAAGTAGGATTTGATTGTTTCTTTAATTAGTTTTCATTCCATTTCTTTACTTTAATTCAAATACTTAACGATTAGACAGAACGATATTTCCATTCTCCTCCATCTCATGTTCCATGTTCCAACTGGAACATGGGAATGGAGAGGGGGAATAGGAATGTCATTACCCCTTTAATCCATTCCTATGTTTGGATTTAAAATTAAAAAAGGGGGAATGGAATAAAAACTAATTGAGGGAGGAATCAAATTCTACTTTTAAGTATGATTTTGAGTCCTTAGATATAGGTAGTATTTTGATTTCACATTCTCTTTAAAAAAAATATAAAAACTTAAAATTATTATTTTATACCTAATTTTTTATTCATCAAGCCAAATAGTCCAATGCTCTAAAGCTAAACCAAGAAACAAAAATAAAATAAATTATTTTTTTACTCAAAAATAAAATAAAGTATTGATTTTCTTATAAAGTATTTTTTTTAATAAAAAATAAAATAAAGTCGGAAAAATATAAATACACTCCAAAGCTTTACTAGTTTGTATTCTCATTTTGTATTTTCCTTAAAAATATAAAAAATTAAAATTATCATTTTGCCTCTAATCTTCATCAAGCCTTTTTGGGTCCCACCAGAGTTTTACCTTTCTATTAATTTACTTCAAAAAATATTTACCAATTTCAATCTTGATTTTGTATAGAAGTCCAATTACGAAATAATGATTATTTTTCTAAATTTTTACCAAAAGAATTGTCTTCATCAATTTAAAAATATTTTAAAATTTATGCATTTTTCAATTATTTCCTCAAAACGACTCTTTTACGATCATAATATCGTAACAAAGATTACACAAAATAATTTATTTTTAATTCTCATAATTAAATACAAAATAATTTTATATTTTTTTTATTAAAAATATAAAATCCTAAAGTTTCAAAAATCAGATATCACTATTAAAAAAAATGAGAACTAATTATGTAGCTTATTGTTTGTCAAGTGAAATACTTATTTGGGTAAATAATTATCCAACTTATATATTTTTTTTAAACTCTTAAAATCATGGATATGGTATTATTGTAAATTTATTTCATTTCTTGATTCAAATTCCTAATATTAGTAAATACTGAAATAGAAATAAACAATCATTCCCATGTTAGATTCCTAAACTAATCCAAACACTAAAAATGGAATCAAATTATTGATTCCATTCCATTAGAAACAAGAATGGAAAATGATTCTTGATTCCCATTCCCCATTCCCCATTCCCATGTTCCAAACACACTCTAATTTTAATCCAAACATGGGAATGGATAGAAGAGGTAATGACATTCCCATTCAATCTCTCCATTCCCATGTTCCAAACACACTCTAAGGGGAAGTCATTTACAGCTTTGGGCAATAAGATACCAGATGATAGGTATCCTGACCCAAATCAGCTTGAACTGCAAATCTTGAATACTAGGAGCTAAATCGTTTTTCTATGACCCAAATCAGCTTGAACTGCAAATCTTGAATACCAGGAATTAAATTGTTTTTCTTTGACCCAAATCAGCTTGAACTGCAAATCTTGAATACCAGGAACTAAATCGTTTTTCTATGACAGTATTCTTCCTGCTGCCAACCAAGTCTGTGTGGTGCTGAGTTGGCATATGCATTCAACACTTATGCAGTCCATGGATGTCTCAATGGAATAAGAAAAAAGGAGAACTGTTGTCCGAAGGGCTTGGCCATGGTTGGTTCCTTGGTTATTAAAAACCAAAAAAATAGAGAGAGAAAGAAAGCAAACGGAGAACAGCTGTTAGTGTTCCCATGAATCTGGATTATTCACCTATTCCTTAATGCATCTGAGGCTGTTGGTGTCAACCTCATTCCATAAATTACCATAGCTATCCATCTATTTCCAGGATCATTTCTTCTAAAACCTTTTGTATGTTGTTTTCAGCATTCAAAAAATGTAATTACATTGCTCTTGTGGGCGGTCATACCTGTACTTGTGTCATAGGGTGCTTCCAGATGAACTGGAGACAAATGTATTTAGGGATTTTGTTACAGCTTCTAATCATATCCTCACATTTTTATAATGAATGTCATTCCACTGCCATTATTTTGCCCTTCAAGAATTATATATAGGATCTAAGTTTGCTGCATTATTGAGCTTTAGGGGGGTTCTGTTCATGAGAAGTTAGTAGTAGATTTTTCTCCTTTATCTTGGTTTGAACTGTAGGGTGAGTTAATTTTCTCTGTAGTTTGAAATAATTTTGACAAAATTGGATAATTAAAAGACCATGTTATGCATGTAAAACTTGGCGTGATGGAGATATTCATTGAGGGAAAACACTGCTAAGTTAAGGAGAACATTTTGGTGCAATAAATTCTCATTCTTATACAATAATTATAAATCAGAAGTAAATAAATAAAAAGAAAAATCTAACACTTTACAGATTATCCAATGTTTTGTAATCGAGAAGAAGCTTATTTATGAATTTTGCATTTGTGTTGCAGGAGGAACTTATTGAATGTATTGGATTTTCTCAAGAAACCAAATGCCAGCATGCTTGTATCTGGAACAAGGGACCGTGTGAATTTGTACGAAAAATTCAGGAAGGCTATTGAGGCTACTTTCCCTGGAACTATTGAACAGTTGATGTCAAAGGCTGAGGAAAAGAAATCCCAACGGAAGAAGCTGACCTTCTGGGAATCTGTTTCGGATTCCAATGTCGGTGCTTTCAAGTTTTCATTTTAAAGTGAGGCCAACTAAGGGAAATTGTGGGAGAAGAACTATATACTGACCTATCATTGTTATCAGGGAGAAGAGGGCAATCCATTGTTGAAACCGATGTTTTAAAAACCGGATCGGACTGTGAACGGGTATCAAAATCGGTCCGATTCAAAGGTTAAAACCGTTTTTCTTTGAACCGGTCGAATCGATGGCTGAATTGGTCAAATCCATTTATAATTATTTTTATTTTTAATAATATATTAATTATCTATTTACGATATCACGGCTCAATCACTTGCCGATTATTTGGCTCTACTCAACAAAAAGTGAACCGTGAACCAATAACTTTTTCGATTCAGTCATCGCTTTGATTTTTAAAACATTGGTTGTAACCTTGGAGAGTTCCTACTTTTTCTCCCTGTTTCCAAGTTGCAAACTTGGGAAGGTTGATTAAGAAACAGTTTTGACATTCATAGTGTATCATTGTTGTAATTTGATCCTTTATATTTTTTTGACAATACAACTGGCATTTTATTCCAGCAATCTTTCTCCTGTTTAGCCTCAAATTCCCATTGGAAAAGAAAAAGGGAAATAGTAAGAAATATGGAAAATATAAGGGCTTGGGTAGTCCTATTTTTGAAAATTGTTCTCTTTTCTCAAGAACAAGGATTTTTTTTTTTTTTCCTGAAAAACACAAAAAATACTAATTCAGATAAAACAAAAACAGTATTGGTAGTGTTTTCATAATGTCTATTTATGAATATGGTCCCTGAAAAAGATGGCTTTTAACTTGTTGGTTGTAATTGTAAACAATGAGTAGCAGCAGGAGTATTGGCAGTTCTGCATTGAAGACAGTGAGATTAAAATACCCAAAGCTCTTCTTCTTAGAATCATGCTCCAATCTCGCTGACTTGAAACTCATCCATGGTCATATGATTAGAACACACATCATCTTTGATGTGTTGGCTGCCAGCCGCCTGATTGCATTCTGCATAGATACCAATTCTGGAACAAGCTTAATTGACTATGCATCGCGAATTTTCTCACAAATCCAAAGACCCAATCTCTTCATCTTCAACTCCATGATCCGAGGTCATTCAGGAAGCAAAAACCCAGATCAGTCCTTCCATTTTTACGTCCAGTTGCAACGCCAAGGCCTCCTTCCTGATAACCTGACTTTCCCGTTTATGGTCAAGTCATGTACCAAGTCGCTCTGCATATCCATGGGTTCTCAAGCTCACTGTCATATAATCAAACATGGGTTTGAAATGGATGTTTATGTTCAAAATTCTCTTGTTCACATGTATGCTACTTTCGGGGATACAGAAGCTGCAACCCTCATCTTTCAGAGAATGTACTATGCGAATGTAGTCTCTTGGACTTCAATGATCAGGGGGTTCAACAAATGCGGGGATGTGGAATCCGCCCGCAAGCTGTTTGATAAAATGCCGGAGAGGAACTTGGTTACATGGAGTACAATGATAAGCGGATATGCCCAGAATAACCATTTTGATGAAGCCGTGGAACTGTTTCGAGTTCTTCAGTCTGAAGGAGTGCGAGCAAATGAGACGGTCATGGTCAGTGTGATATCGTCTTGCGCTCATTTAGGTGCTCTTGAAGTGGGGGAAAGAGCGCATGACTATGTAGTGAAATATGATATGACTCTGAATCTGATCCTGGGAACAGCTCTTGTAGACATGTATGCTAGATGTGGAAGCATCGATAAGGCTTTTCGGGTTTTCGAAAGTCTTCCAGAAAGAGACGCTTTGAGCTGGACTGCTCTGATAGCTGGACTTGCCATGCATGGTTACTCTGAGAAGTCACTTGAGCACTTCGGAAAGATGATCGGAGCGGGGATAACCCCACAGGACATCACCTTCAGTGCAGTATTATCAGCTTGCAGCCATGGTGGCCTGGTTGAACGAGGCTTCGAGATTTTTGAGAGCATGAAAAGAGAGTATAGGATTGAACCTAGGTTGGAACACTATGGATGCATGGTGGATCTTCTTGGCCGAGCAGGGAAGTTGGAGGAAGCTGAGAAGTTCGTTCTGGAAATGCCCGTGAAGCCCAATGCCCCAGTCTGGGGGGCATTGCTGGGGGCCTGTAGGATTCATAAAAATGCCGAAATCGGGGAAAGGGTGGGGAAGATATTGATCCAGTTGCTGCCACAACACAGTGGATATTATGTTCTTCTTTCAAACATATATGCAAATTCCAAGCAGTGGGAGAAGGTGACGGAGATGAGGCAAATAATGACAGCCAAAGGAGTGAAGAAACCGCCCGGCCATAGCCTGATTGAGCTGGACGGAAGAATCCATAAATTCACCATTGGAGATAGATCACACCCTGAAATAGACAAGATTGAGAGAATGTGGGAAGAGATTCTGATGAAGATAAGGGCAGCAGGGTACATGGGGAATACTGCAGAGGCGCTGTTCGATATAGACGAGGAGGAGAAGGAGAGTGCTCTTCACAGGCATAGTGAGAAGCTTGCCATTGCTTTTGGGATAATGAGGAGTGAAGAAGGAACACCAATTCGGATAGTGAAGAACTTGAGAGTATGTGAGGACTGCCACACTGCTACGAAGCTGATTTCTAAAGTTTTCGGGAGAGAGTTCATTGTGAGAGACAGAAACAGATTCCACCATTTTAGACAAGGTTCGTGTTCTTGCATGGATTACTGGTAGAATTTTGAATCCACATATGCTATTCATCAGTAGCCACTTTTTTCCCAATCTCTGCCCAACTCTACTAATATTTCAGTCATCTTTCTCATCCACACCGACCCCTTTCTTTAGGCCTTACCAAGATAAGGAAACACTTTCAGTCTTCTTGTTTTCCTTCATAATGTTTAGAAAATGAAATTTGTAAAAACTCTATCTGATTTTAAATTTTTTAATAACATAGAACTTAATAAAAAAAAAGAAAAAAAAAAGAAATGCTTTGGACCCCGAATTTTCCTTTTTCTTAAAAATGAAAATAGAACCATGAAATCAGTTTTTTCTAATAGTAATATGATATAATATAATGAGTTGTAGATCATTTGTGTTCATCCTTTTAATTGTTAGATTTTTTAGAGCCTAAATCAGTTTTATTAGACTTCGTTTGATACATGAAAATGATGTACATTCAGATTTCTGTGAATCTTTTCTAAATATCTTGATTCACTTGTCCAGATGTCTCTCCCACAAAACCAAAATCATTTTGCTTCAGATTTTTTAGAGAATATCATAATTGCCAGCTAAATGTTGATGGTATCATATTCTTTCGCATAATTAGGTATTTTTTCCCAAATATTTTAAAACAGGATATCTAGAAAGATTCAGAGAAATTTGAACAAGAAAACTATGACATGGAACATGCACAATCACCATGTAACTATGTAACATTATCTGTTAAACAACTATTTTTTCTAGAAGCTCGAGCCTTAGGATTTGGGTTCAATATGAGTATCACACTATGGTCTCATACTCGTACGTTGAGAGACAAACAAACTAATGCATCAATATACAAGTGCACATCAATATGCTAAGGGAGAACAAATACTCAAATTGTAGAAAGGTGGTTCGAACAATTGGCCTCCTGCAAAAAAATCAAACTCTAATACCATGTTAAATAACCATTTTTTTCTAAAAGATAAAGCTTGTTGGATTTGGGTTCAATACGAGTCATGCTTTTTATAGATCTTTCATTAAAAACCAGAATGCATATAGTATTAAAAACCAAATGCCTCCTGGTTTTTAATGAAAGATCTAAAGGGCCTTTTTATAGGAATATGAAATTGGAGCGAAAATTGTCAGAGGAGATTGAAGTAGACAGCCTAAAATTTTCAGAAGAATCAGCAGCTAAAGCAGAAAAAAGCAGGGGGGAACCAACCAGTCCTTTTAATGCTTTATCCTGTGAAAAATAACTAGTTTCATTTTCTCACACAGAAGTTTCTTCAAGTAAATAAAACAGTAAACTGCTTACATGAATACCATATTGACAATTGCCATTTGAGATATCCTCTCAGTAACCAAGTGATAATTCAGCCACACTACGAAATGTGCTTTGACTGCCTTTTCAGCTTATTCATTGTATCATATTCTTTGGAAACTGCAGTTGGAGCCACAGTAGTCTCCGGATAGACAGAAATAAGAAATAGAATAAATAAGATAAAACCAACAATATATCAATTATAAATGAGAAACAATATCCTGGAAATGCATACCATTAAAGTTGTGGATGACTCTCCAGGGCTATTTGTACATTTGAACATCTTCGATTCCATTTATTTCCCTTGGGTATATAACTTATTGAGATGTCATAATTTTCAAATACTTGTGGCTCTCAAAGGGCTATTTGTTCATTTTGAACATTTTCAGGGATTTTTTGTTCAATATGTTTTACAGGTCAGGGGTTTTTTGTTCACCATGTGCCTCCACAAGGGTCTTTAGTTAGTAAAGGTTTGGGAGGTGAATTCATTGACATTATCAATTCTTATTGTCTTGATTAAATGGTTAGGAAATTGGGCTTGTAATTTAATTATTTATGCGAGGAGTTTAGAAAATGCAACATTTCGTGTAGAGAGAAGACAAGCATGTGTTTACCTCGTAGAGGCATCTATTAAGATCATAAAATAACGGAAAAGCCCACATAGTAGATGGATAGGTCCACATATATCCTCATGTATTCTTTTTAAAAAGATTGTTAACTCAGATATGACTTTACTAAAGGATGGTCTGACTATCAACTTATCTTGTGAGCAAGCAGTATGTGAGTATTCGTTAAGCAATAAAATCATCTGGTTTTTTAGTAGATGCTATTGTGAATATTCTATGATTCTCTACATTATTGAAAACTAGGGTGACCTAGTTTGTCTCTAGTATAATTTTCTTGCCATAAACAATAAATGTGATATAAAGACATTCCATATTACTTTCATTCATAGTTTCAATATGATATCCAATTTTGTAGATAACTTTAAAATTGAGTAAATTCCTTATGGATTTGATAGAATATAATGCATAATTGATATGAAACCTAATTTCATTAGGTAACATTATGTTTGCTCTTCCATAACTTGTAATTAAGCTTATATGTATGGTTGCACAACCAACAAGACATATATCGCATTCATTCATCTTGAGATTTAAAAACACATGGATTTTTATATACAACTAATATAAAAGATAAACATGATAAAATAGAGACAAGATAAATGTAATAACAATAGGGTTAAAGGGCATTTTACCCCTCAACTATGACCTAGATGTCAACTTGGCCTTTCAACTAATTTTTTTGTTTATTGTTTTCACCTTTAAACTATCTAAAACCAATATTTTTTCCTTTCTCTAACAACTACTAATAGAGAGCTGTTAGTTAATACTGACATGATATTTTCTTTACAAAAAAATAAATTATATATCATACTTACTTCTGGAAACGTGAAAGCCACCAACATGTAGTAGATTGATAATTTAAGATATTCGTATTTATTTACTATATTTGATTTCTAAAAAATATTTTAAAAAGTTAAAAGAAAATCTTTTTCTATTATATTGTTTCGCAAAGAAAAAAGTAAAATAAAATAAAATTTTATTTAATAGTTTATATGTTTTTAAATGGGAAAATAGAAAAAAAAATCTTGAACTTTAACAAAATTTGCATTTAAATCATGTACTAAAAATTTTGGTATTTAAAAACGCAAAGTTTCGTTTTAATTACACTTGTAGCCTCAGATATGCCAAATCAGCATCTTGGTGAGAAAATACTTGAAAAAGGGAAGCAAAAGGTTGGTATACCAGGTTTGATGCTCTATGAGGAAAATATTTCCATATTAGTGCACTAGAACAGTACAACCAACTAGAAATTAAAAAAAAAATCATTTTAAAATACTTGTCATCTCCTATTTCCTATTTAAAAACCTAAAAAATTAAAAATCAAAATTTAATTTTTAAATACAAATCAATTATTCATTATCTCTATTTTTATTAAAAAATTATTTTAATTTCATGTGTAGTTAAATCATTAAAATAAATTATATTTTAATATAAAAATATTCTTTGACAAGAAATATATTAACATTTGATAATTAAAATTCTAATAAAATAAGTAAACTATAAAATATATTCTTATCAAATCATTAACAATATAACAAAATAAATACTATATTTATAGAATACCTTAGCTTGCTTATCTCTCAACTTTTTCTTTACTAACCTCTTTTTCTTAAGCAAGGATGAATGATTTTCTGGTAATTCTTGGCTTGAATCACCCCTTTACACATTTTTCCATTATTTTCTTCATCAATAAAGTCATGATTCACACAAATCTGCGCTTATCTGTTTTTTTTCACGACGCATCGTCATTTCGACGCCGACATACGATTGTCGCCGTTCAGCGCGCATATTGCTACACTACATTGCATGTTTCAGATGACATTTGTTTGTCGTCATCATGACGCTTATTCAGACTTCAGATCGAACAAAATATATCCGAACAAGAATAAGCAAATCAAATCAATATTGGCCAATACGCTCGGCGCGAACATCAAACGATACGCTTAATTATCAAATATGTAGGTTCAACTATCAAATGTATAAGTTTTAAACTAATTCATTATTCTATTAACCTGAATGTTGTTTAATTCTTTATGATTTTTTGCGATTTTGATTCAACGTTTTTATCAATATATTGCTAGTCTAAATTAATAAAATTATTTTTTTCTACAAAAAAAGTATACTAAATTTTATATATTTTAATTTTTATCTAATTAGAATTAATAATATATTTTTATTCTTATCTAATTAGAATTTACCTTGCATCGAATGGGAGCCATTGAGTCTATTCACGCTTAAATCAGGTATCACCAAGTTTAAAAAAGAGAGATAATTCTGTAAAATGATGCAAAAAAAGAAAATATAGTAAAAAAATATGAAAATTATAGTAGAGTAGTTACTAAGGACATTAAAAGAAGAAGCAATACAAAGAAAAAAAAAAAAAAAGTCCTTCGAGATTGTTGTTGCTTACAACCAGAGATTTAAGGGATGTGAGTCCACCCATTTGTTTCACGATGGTCTTGTTGAACCGAGTCGAGGTTTAAGATTTCTATTTTTTTTTTTTTTTTTGAGTATGGAAAAACTTTTAAAACCTACAAGATTATCAAAGAAAGTAATAATCTTAATATTTCATATTATTTTTAAAAAAGTTCTCAATGATAAAAATTAGATAAATTCTAATTAGATAAAAATTAAAATATATAAATATAGTATTTATTTGTTATATTACTAATTATTTGATAAGAATATATTTTATAGTTTACTTATGTTATTAGAATTTTAATTATCAAATGTTAATATATTTATTGTCAAAAAATATTTTTATATTAAAATCTAATTTATTTTCAATGATTTAACTACACATATTCATTCAAACAAACAGATAATCTGGCCTCTGAGATGCTTTTCGTCTTCCTCCCAATGTTGACCCAAAGCTGTAATGTCCTTTAGTAACTTTTTCTCCCTCTCAAAAATGGTTTCCTTTTTCCAAGTGTCCCCCCCTCCTGATGATTGTTTCCCTCAAAAACCCCTCCTCTTCTTTGATCCTCTCATCCTGAAAAACAAAATCATCTTTCCAAACTAAATTTAAATCAAATTAAATCACAAAAAATCAAATAAGGTAAAATCAACTAAAATAAAATAAAGTAGAAAAGGTAAATTAAGATAATAAAAAAGGATAACTAGACCTAGCTAAAATTTGGGGTCTACAAATATACCCCTCTTCCATAGAGTTCACGAGTGTAATGAACAAGGATAATCAAGCGAAGCAAATGTTAAAAGTGAGTGAAGTGAGATGAACTCTATCGAAGAACAAAAAAGACCCCAAAAGTGTCTACAACGGAGATGACCTCGCTTGAACTGAGGTGACCTAAGAGGCTCTAAAAAACTCTAAAAGCAAACAACAAAAGAAAAAGTCTAAGATGCCACTAAAGTCACAAAGCAAGTCCAAACCTCCCCCAAATGGCCTTTCACAGTGGTAAGAGAATCGGTGTCAAAGTTAGTGATGGTTGGACCACCAAAGATGAAGAGAATGTAAACACATGGATAAATCGATAAGAGCAATAGAGGAAGATGCCAGGGATAAAGACAAGAAGGTTGCACCAAACTCAAAATGAGCTCAAACCAATAAGAAAACTAAGCTATGTCAAAGAAGCGTGCTAAGTGCTCTACCACCATGGAAGGAAAATGATGGAAAAATTCTAGGACATGATAAACTGTATAAATGCCGTCAATGTCGAAAACAAAACAAAAAAACATGATGGATCGTATAGGTGCCGTCTACGCTAAAAAAGAAAAGAAAAGAGACATGATAGATCATATAGGTGCCATCTATGCTGGAAGACAAAAGGAAAGAATGCGACGGATCGTATGGGTGTCGTCTACTCCAAAAACAAAACATGAGACATGACAGAGTGTATAGGCGCCGTCTATACTAGAAGACAAAACAAAAGAATGCAACAGATTGTATAGGTGTCGTCTACGCTGAAACAAAACACGAGACATGACAGATTGTATAGGTGTCGTCTATAATGGAAGACAAAACGAAAGGACGCGATGGATCATATAGGTGCCGTCTATGTTGGAAGATAAAACGAAAGAACGCGACGGATTGCATGGGTGCCGTCTACTTTGAAACAAAATAAGAGACATGGCGAATCGTATAGGTGTCATCTATGTTGGAAGACAAAACGAAAGAACGCGACTGATTGTATGGATGTATGCTAAAACAAAACAAGAGACATGACGGATCGTATAGATGTCGTCTATGCTAGAAGACAAAATGAAAGAGCGTGATCTTGACAGGACGGATTATACGGGTGCCATTTATGCCAAAAAAAAAAAAAAAAAAACACGGTATACGACTGATCAGACAGCGCCGCTTCACATCAAACAAACACGGGACATGACAGATCATATAGGTGCTGTCATGCTAAAAGACCAAACAAAAAGATGTGACAGATTGTATAGGTGCCGTGGTCGCTTCACGCTTAAAACAAAAATAAGAGACACGACAGATCAGATAGTGTCATCTATGCTTCAAGACAAACGAAAAGAACGCTGGATGGATCAGATAGTTTCGGTCTATACCGGAAGACAAAACGAAAGAATGCGACTCGGACGATAAAAAGCCGCATATGCTAAAACAAAACACGACATGACTCGATCATATAGCCGGTGCTCATGTCAGAAGAAAAAATCTAAAGAACGCGATGGATAGTATGGGTGCCATCTATGCTAAAAAAAAAAAAACAAGAGACATAACGGATCGTATATGTGCTGTCTATGCTTAGAGAAAAAAACAAAAGAACGTGACGGATCATATGGGTGCCATCTACATAGAAAGAAATCATGAGACATGACGGATTGTATAGGTGCCGTCTATGTTGGAAGAGACAAAAATGAAAGGACGTAATGGATCATATGGGTGTCGTCTACGCCAAAAACAAAACATAAGAAATGACAAATTGTATAGGTGTCATCTATGCTCGAAGATAGAACGAAAGAATGCGATGGATTGTATGGGTGTCGTCTATTTCCGAAACAAAAAAGGAGACATGATAGATCGTATAGGTGTCATTTATGCTGGAAGACAAAACAAAAGAACACGATGGATCGTATGGGTGCCGTCTATGCTAAAACAAAACAAGAGACATGATAGATCGTATAGGTGTTGTCTATGTTGAAAGACAAAATGAAAAGCGATGGATCGTATAGGTTCCGTTTATGCTAAAAACAAAATAAAAGACATGATGGATCGTATAGGTGCCGTTTATGTTGGAAGACAACGAAAGGACACGACGGATCGTATAGGTGTCGTCTATGTTGGAAGATAAAATGAAAGGATGCGATAGATTGTATGGGTGTCGTCTACTCTGGAAGACAAAACGAAGGAACGCGATGGATCGTATGGGTGCCGTCTATGCCAAAAACAGAACAATAGGGCACAACAGATCGTATGGGTGCCGTCTATGCCAAAAACAAAACAAGAGACATGACAGATCGTATTGGTGCTTTCTATGCCAAAAAAAAAAAAGAAACATGACATGGGAAGAAAGCTGAGGCCTAAAAATGCAAAGAAAAAAAGAAAAAGAAATGAGAAATGCGACCTCTAGGCTCGGAAAGGAAAGAAAGCAGCTCTAGGCTGAGAGCTCATGACTTGACAAGGCTTAGGGCCTAAAAAAAACAGGAAAAACGAGAAAGAGAGCTCTAGGCTCGAAAATGAAAGAAAGCAGCTCAGGGTTGGACAAGGCTTAGGGCCTAAAAATGGTACTATGAAGCTCCGGGCTCTAAAGAAAGGAAAACAAGTGAAAAGTGACTCAAATGTGATACACCCCCATATGCAACTCAAAAAGGTCAATAGCTCAATGTAATGACAATGAAATCCACTAATGATCTAACAACATCAGTGGAAGGGGTATGCCCATAGTATGCAATGGCGATTAAGGAAGAAGCAAAATGTCCCAAAAACTATTGATACCTAGAGTATGCTCATCAATCACTTAGTGAAAGTGCAAAACTCCAACCTCAAGGATGCCACATAGGACCTTGCATCAAGGCACTGGCCGAATAAAAAAACAACCAATAATCAGAATCAAAATGACTAACACTGGAAGCACAAAAATGTAAACAGAGACTCAACAGGCCAACTCTAAGAAAATGGAGACATCATCACAACAAGTTAATAATTTGTTAGCCCTGCCATTATGGAAGGTATTGAACCTAAAGGCCAATAACGGTGAAAGCTTGACTGTAAAACCCAAAGACTAAGCCACATCTTTCCCCGATCAAAGGAGCAAATCATAAATCATGGTGAAAGGGGTAGGTCAAAGAAGATAAAAGATAGGGTCTGGTAAAATAGGTATAGATACGAGGATATCAAGAAGGAAATATCCGGGTATGGGATGAAGGATAGGTAGGTATCCAAGATCGACCAAGTATGTCGAAAAGACTAAATTTCATGTGACATCAAATCCACAATGCATCAAAATCCGCCATCAAATGGTCACTCACTATGTCAATGAACCAAATCAATAAGGTAGCTATGCCCTAATCAAATAAAACAACTGCATCTCTGATAAGTGTGCTCTTAGAAGTGACTATACTCCAATGTAGGAACGTCTCAAGATCCATCATCCAAAGAAAAGAGGGCTATGCCTCGGTATAGATAATCTCAAGGATCTTCTAAAAACAGGATAGGTATGCCCTAGTATCGAGTACATACATATTTGATAAAAATGACCTTCAAGGTAGCCATATCCTAGTTTAAAAAAATGCCTTACAAGCCATCAATCAAAATAGGGACAACCCCCAAGTATAAGCCATCATCATCGAAGCTCCGCATCCATCAATGTCCAAAAGATCTCTAACTAATCTCAACTATCGCCCATGTGTAAGCTATCAAACATAATGTGTGGCATCATGGCCTCAGGGTGGTTTTACTATTCGGACCATAATGTAGGCTCGAGTAATAGGGTAAAAAAAATGAAGGGAAACTAGACTCAAAATCCCAATGAGAAAGATCCCCAAACCCCTCATGTATGTAATGTAATGTAAAAAAACCTCATGAATTTGAGTACGTCATGTGAAAGCACTGGATGGTGGGTAGAGAAGTATCACATGTCAATTGGATGAGAGGACATGATAAGTCAATAATAAGACTGCACTTAGGTGTCAAGTGAGATAGGAAGAGAAAAGAAGAAATCGAAGTCACATCTAAAATGGATAAAGGTAATGAAATGGAGGTCAACAAGAAAAGTACAAAGGTAAGAATGGGTGATAGTTAGCTCACGTCATCGCATGGAGGGAAGTCACATTTAAAATGGATGGTGTGATGGATAGACAATGATCCAGATATCCTAAAATGGGTTCACAAGTCTCTCTCAAATGTCGCCCAATCTGACTCAGAAGAGAGCTCACATACGAACTCTCACCATCATATATGTTTAATGTAACAAGATGTCACATCCATATCCATCCCCCAAGAAGAATGGTACAATGGAACATATAAACAATTTTTTTTCTTTTTTTCTTTTTTTTTTCTGTATCTCTCTCTCTCTCTCTCTCTCTCTCTCTCTCTCTCTATATATATAGAGGGTGGTATATATTTACATATACTTGAATCAACAATGACTGATATATAATATACAACCACATGAATGAAATCACCTCACGCACTAATGTAGCCACCAATCCTCTTTGATAAGATAATTTCTCACAACCAAGATATCTAGATCACCGTCCAAGTGGTGAAATGAAGGAAGGATGTGCTTGCCCTCCTTACAAAGACATGAAGAAGATTACCACTCAAGGGAAAACAAAAGCAACGTCGTAAGTGAAATGACATGGGAAAGAAATGGGGTAGGAGACTAACAACGACATGTAATATGGGCGAGTAATGATGTCAAAATGGGAAGATCCTAGTGGCGAAGAATGAAGTGGATCACAATATGTTTGTCTGTCAGGTCCAAAGCTCATGAGATCTCTAATCAAAGCATCCATACATCATGAGCTCTAAATCCTGCAAAGATAAATGAGGTGATGAAATAGGGTATGATAACATCCATGTGAGGCTCAATGGGCTAGCAATGGATAACTCTATATGTGTATGGGATAAGGTAAAAGGCTCATGAAACGATGATCACCCATCATTTGACCACAACATCATACATCATGCTCTCGAGATTACACATGGCAACAATAAAGATCAGCACTCACCCAATGTAGCAATGTCAAATCCTCTAAAATCATGTGAAAGCTCATCTTATATGCTTTATAAAACCTCTCAGACCATCTCAATCATAGTATAACAGTAACAATCTCATCAAATCAGCTAACTACTCTCTCAGTACAAGCTACTCATCACCAACCTATGTAAACCAGCCCCTATAGCCAAATCAAACTCCTGAAGTCATATGTAAGTGTTTAGACTGAACACCATAACAACTCATCTCCCCATCTTAGCCATAGAATAATCAATGATCTCATCAAGTAATCAAACTGCCCTCTCATCATAAGTTACATCTCTTAAGATGCAATACTCTCATCAAATCTAGTCATTTCAAACCCCACTTGGTCAAATCAAGGAAGTGGTATAAAAGGCGAGGGTATATGGGGAAAATACGAACAAGAATATAGTGGTGCTCAGAAATAATAATAGAAAGCTCATGATAATAGATCATCAGGTCCGAAAAGGCTAAGGCAAGAATGCAAGTGTGAATGAGATGCTACTCTGATCCCGGTAGAAGAGTCTCAATCTCCAACTCCTTAAGTCAAGTCTCTAATCTAAGGTCAATAAACTCAAAACCCTCCATGATTGGTTGAGCCCAAGTGATCATGACATGACATAACACACACTAAATGATCCTATGGTGGAAATCATAATCCGGATGTAAGGTAGGAACCCTAGGGTCATAAAAAAGTCCACTGTAAGATGACCACAAACATGACTAGAGAATTCACATCAGTAATCTAGGATGAAAGTGGTACATTGAACAATAATATCATGAGATAAATACTCCATCTATAGTTGTGAGTAATTGATTTAACCTTCAAATCGAGTTGCATGAAGAAAAAAAGATAAGGTGATCAAGGTGAGTCAGACAAAATGTATGAATATAAAAACACGCATTTCAATTCCTTCTTTACATGTATATCATATGCATCGAATTAAAAATTAACCATATCCAAGAACGATTGTTCCATGGTAGGTGAGGTGTAAAGGTAATGATCAACAGGTTCCAAGCGTATCAAGCAGCAAGTGTTGATAAACTAAGTGTAAGCGTCAACCTAAGAAAAATAGACTCACGAAAGGCCTATGGAGAAGGCTCTCTAAACACATTTCGTGACAGGGAGTAAATCTGATGCATGAAGATAAGAAGTGGTCCAACTAACACTCAAAACTCGAACCAATTCTTTGAACACTCAAGAGGAGACCAAAGGGAGAACACCATACCAACTTGCGACTAAATTTCCCTTAAGGCTCTCAGATGCACCCACATGTAGGAAAAGGAATCCTAAAAAAAAAAGATATAAGTTCACCTATAAGGTCAAGGTGGCTTTAAAATAAAAAGGGTGGGCTTTTGAAGGGGTTCTTAGTAAGAGCGATCGTACCCTCCAATGATACACAATCCCTTACATGCCTCTGAAAAGATAGGGTGCTTCCATGCAAGGTGGTCATCACCTCCACACATGCACTGCCTCGACATCCTAATGGAGTTTCCTATGGTGAAGGCTCTCACTATTATCAACAAGAAACTAAGTGTATAGTGAATATGTGGGTGCATCCGAAAAACCTAATCAACTAAGCATAAAGAAAGCACACTAGTCACACAAGTATCCTGAAATCTAGCTCTGGGATATACAAGTCTTTAAAGATCGAACTCCAATCAACATCACTATGTCGACCACCTCCAAAATGCTCCCAAATGTAGATATAGCCCATCACTAGACCTTACTCCTAATCACTAGCTCGGTCGAAGAGCGCACAAGGAGCAACAAGTCTCTAATCAAACACACAGTCAAGGGAAACCAAGTCGACCGAGATTAATGAGTTGGAGATAAAGGGGATACATGTGTGTCCTAGATAGATAAGCAACATACAATTAAGCAAGAGAAATGGTAGTCATGTAACAAACAGTCATGCAAAGCACATGCATATCATCCAAATCTACACACAATCTAAGCAAGGATACAAGATGAATATGTAACAATCCCAAACTATCCCCACTAATCGACTAATCAAATATTATATTTGCCTCAACTAGTGTTCAAGCTTGACCCTCTAAAAAGATCTCTAGTGGAGTCTCCATTTGTGAACACTGCATTTTGGCTATAATACGTTTCCCACTAAAAAAAAAGGTGAAACTCATTTTTTGTATATTTGAAAAACTAGTTTTGAAAACTGTTTTGGAAAAACTGTTTTGGAGTCGCCATTTATTTTATTTTTTTAAGGGAAAATAAAATAAGAAAGAAAATCTTAAATGTGACTCATAATATGGAAAAGCGAGTCTGAGAAAAATCGAGTCTAGGTCCGAGGTCAAGTTACCTATTGGGAAGGTGCGGTGAAAGGCCATAGCACCCCTCTAAGCCTCGAAAGTTGGGTCCCTAATAACTAAATTAAGGCAAGTATGACAACTGATTAATTAACCTAAGGATACTGAGAAATGAACTACAATTATAACACTGGAGCACATTAAACATGTAATAAATAAATAAAAAAACAAAGTCAAATGAGTTAAAAGCGTGTACCTTGGTGGCAAATTGAAAAGGCTATCAATGGAAAACAAGATTAGTGCAATGACAAATATATAAACATTCATGATTAAATTAGAAAATGAGCACCAAATTATTTAATGAAGGAATACATGAGATGTTGGGCCCCAATCAAAGCCCATTTATTTAGAACGCAACTAAACTCCACGCGGTTCCATTTTATTGGAACTATAGAATAAATAGTGCTTTTAGAATTTTTAAAATCGGGTAAAAAAAGAATAAATAACCAAAAAAAAAAAATGTCAC
Source organism: Tetrastigma voinierianum (assembly GCA_016808115.1). Taxonomy (NCBI): domain Eukaryota; kingdom Viridiplantae; phylum Streptophyta; class Magnoliopsida; order Vitales; family Vitaceae; genus Tetrastigma; species Tetrastigma voinierianum. Next base: position 245,972 of record JAEQBH010000921.1, read on the forward strand.
TTTGGAAAAGAAGTGTAGCGACCTCCAAGCCCGGCTCGACTCGATTGGCGGATCCGTATCGAAACCCATGGGACGCCCGTTTAATTCTTTTATTTTTCATTTTTATTAAGTTTTCTTTTTCAAAATTTGTCGCGACCCGAAACCCCGGACCGACCCGAATGGCGGATCCGAACCGGAGCCTGGTTTACTCCGACATTTTCATTTATCTTATTAAAACATTTATTTAATTTGTTTAGTTATGGCTGTTTCGCCACAAGCCCATAATCGGGCTACAATTTCACGTACCCGAGAGGCCTTGAACATTTACGAAATACATTTACAAAGAAGGCATTCATGCTCTTTCAAAATGATATACAAAATCAAGGTTCTAGGGTTTAACCCTTTGTTAAAAAAAAAAAAATACCAATTGTTCAAAAGAGATGATATGCAAACACGGAGTATATACTTATACGCCAGACTTCTCTCTATGACTCTCGCTACCGCACGATCTTGTCTCCCTTCCCTACTGAACTGAGCATAGATAAACTATACTCTAAGCATTTTCATGCTTATGGTTCTATACGTTTCTATTCCAATATTCAATGTAACTCAAAGATGCATTTAACATTAAATCATGCCTATTAATTCAACAAATGCTCATGCTATTTATTTTCACATGCTTTCAATTTCTAAATAATTTTACTAAATCACATCAAGGCGTACTTCAATGCAACAATTCATTTCACAACTTAATTTTATGATTTACATATACATAAAAATCTCATTTACACTCGCCAATGTTGGTTATTTCCTCTAACTATTCAATTCACACTTCCGACGGATTCGTTTGATGAATCCCGCCTTATTATTATTCGGTAAATGTACTTACACATTTAATACCCGTCTCCCATCATGATGAATGCCGCTTGGTGCACCCCGACATGTGGTATCACTTAAATGCCATATGCCATCACGACGATGCCGATTGGTGCATCCCGCCTGGCGGATATTCTAACTGCTATACGCGGTCATGATGGCGCCGATTGGTGCATCCCGCCAAGTGACATTGGACAATTCTCGGTGCCTTCGTGACTCCGGATGCCGGCCTGGTGCATCCCCAACAGCTGCTCATTCAAGATATCGATGCAATTCAAGATGTCAGAATTGTTCGATTCATTTTACATTTCGATTTATCAATCATATCTATCTCGGTTTTCACATCACATTTCGATTCCATATTCACTTTCGTATTCTCTTCAAGGATATACCAATCTTATGTACTCATTTCCTATGACATTATTCACGCACTCATTTCATATGCTTGGTAAACTACCAAGATACTACAAGGAATAGAGTCGAGAACAAACATGCAAAACTTGAAAATGAGAATAGGATTTAGAAGAACAAACCCAAAAATATGCTTGCACTTTGATTCCAACTTTGGAATCTTAATCACGCTTGTCTTTTTCCTCCTCTTCAAATTCCTATTCCAAAACCATTAAAGAATAATATTATTCATGCGTACTAGTAGTTTTGGTTAGGATTGATTTTCGGAGGTTATTATGAGTTCCAATTTAAACAAGCTATATATAGATGGATTCTTGACTCAATGGGCTTTCCATAGAGTCAAAGAACACCCTAATCGGAGTTCGGACGAAGGAGTTATGACCTTCCGAAGTTGGAGGTCATAATACGCCAAATCTCGAATCGACGAGCAGACCCGAACTGGACGAGCTCGTCTACCACCTCGTTCAAACATCTTCTATACTCCTCAGGAATATTAATGTATTCTTGACTCAATGGGCTTTCCATAGAGTCCAATAACACCCAAATCGGAGTTCAAACGAAGGAGATATGACCTTCCAAAGTTGGAGGTCATGTGTAGTCAACTTTGACGAGCTGATCTGAACTGACGAGCTGCACTGAAGTGACGAGCTCAGTCAAACACCTTGGTCTGACATCTAACATCCTCCTCAGGCATATGAATGCATTCTGACTCATGGGCTTTCCATAGAGTCCAAGAACACCCAAATCTGAGTTCAAACGAAGGAGATATGACCTTCCGGGCTGGGAGGTCATGCGCAAATAACCCCGACGAGCCGTCTCGAACCGACGAGCTGCACCGAAGTGACGAGCCTGGGGTCTAACACCTTGGTATGACATTCATATCCTCCTCAGGCATATCAATGTATTCTTCTTGATCAATGGACTTTCCATAGAGTCCAAGAACACCCAACCGGAAGTTCAAACGAAGGAGATATGATTCTTCCGGGTCGAGGTCGCGCGCAAATGCACTCGACGAGTCGGATTCGAACCGACGAGCGCCGTAAATCGAGGTGACGCCCAGTATAACACCTCTGGTCTGACACCTTCTATCTTCTCAGGAATATCACGGATTTTTGACCGGCACGGCCTATAGAGTCCAAGATCACCCAACGAAAGTTCAAACGGCGAGATATGACCCTTCCGTCGAGGTCGCGCGCCACCGACGAAATGACCGAATCGACGAATTGCGACCGGAGGCATGGTTGCTCAGTATAACACCTGTCCGACACCTTCTATCTTCCTCAGGAATAATAGATTCTTGATCAATGGGCTTTCCATAGAGTCCAAGAACACCCAAATCTGAGTTCAATAAGGAGATATGACTCCGGGGTTGGATGGGTCAGCGCGTGGAGCTCAACTTTTGACGAGTCACCTCGCTTGACGACCAACGCTTGACTCCACCACCGCTTGACGACTTCGGTTTGATCGACCAATCGCTTGACGGCACCAATCGCTTGACGAATTTCGCTTTGACGACCACCGGCTTCGACGACCACTCACCCATTTGACTGCTCGCAGTAAAAGACTATAACTTGTCTACAGAGTCCGACTGAGAAATTAAAGCCTAACATCAATTTCATTGATGTGGCTAATTTCAATGTATGACTTACTTCCAAATCTTCTTATTTCTCGACCCAAAACCCGCTCTAAGGTCCAAATTTAGCTGGACCCGACCGCGTAACCGACCGACCAGATTTAGCCAGCCGACCTCATTGGGTGCGACTATAACTGAAAGGGCGTTTGTTTTTTTTACTTATGGGCTGAATAGGAACTTTTTTTGTAGCTTAATGTTTAATAGTACTTTAATAGCATTAAGTATTAAGTTGTTTGTTTTTTAACATTGTGCAGGCGAATACTGGATTCAAGAATGGAACTGATTATTTCAGCTCTCATTCCACCGCCTAATGACAATGTTTAATTTAATTTAATAAGGTTTTGAATCTGGCCTGGGTTTACTTTTCAACCGAGACTCGTTCTGCATTGTTACTCTCTCAGAAAAAACCCGAGAAAATTAGAAATTTTCAAAAATGACAAAATATTAATAAAAATAATAAATTACCATAAGGGTTCAGAAAGCCTAGAAAATTCTTTAGATCCTGATGATCTAAAGGGACTCAGCACATAAATTTGCCTCGCGAAATCTAAAGGGAACCGTAGTGCCTCATTAATTCCGAGACAAGTGAAAATTTTTCTTGATTTTTTAAGCGATAAATCAATAAGAATTTTGTAGACAAAGATTTTTACTAAAATCTCGAAATGCGAATGATGCTTGAGTTAAGTTCATTTATGAAAATAAAGTGAACTAAAAGAAATAAATTATTTCGACATAAATGGACCGAATGAAGCAAATATAAAACCATGTATCCAAAATAATAATAATAAGCCTGTCCCGATTATATTTTAAAATAATTTTTTATTATTTTATTTTATACTTTAATATAACACATTATTATTATAATGTTTTAATAAATAATTTATAAAATTTATAATATTTTTATTTTTATGAAAATACTAATTTTAATATAAAAATAAAAAAACAAATATAAAAAAATTAAAATTAAAAATAAAATGTAAATCCTGACGTAGTTTGAGAATTTTTTCATCTCCGCCGCCCCGCTTAATTCTTTAAACGGCATGTGCTCGAATCAAAAAATAAATGAAATACGCCTGACTGACCGCTCAGAAACCCTTCCGTCGTCATCCCTGCACAGATATCGCTAACTCTTCTTCTTTGTTGACAATAATTGAGTTTTTTTGCTATGAAAATTATTTTTTTCTAATGTAAAAGTTCTAAATATTTTCACTTTTCTATCTCGTAACTTTTTAAAAAAATTTACAAAGGAGTTTCAGAAAATTTTAAAAACAAATAGCCTAATGCTTCGAAAGCTACGGCTTCTCAAAGATTAAGTCAAAAAACAAACACTACCTTTAGTCTACAGAGGTCCAAATCGAGAAATTAAAAGCCTACCATCAAGCTAATCGATGTGGCTACAATTTACTATAAGGACGCACTACCACTCTCCCTTCACTTCTCGCACTCCAAAAATCAGCCTAAGGTTCGTTAGTTTTGACTACCACAATGTGCGCCTTCCATGGTTTAAAATGCAACCAAACATTTCCCAAGACCGTAGATAACCACCAACAATCCCATAGAAGACTCCACTAAGCAGAGAGAAGACTCACTTATGGAGTTTGTTGAAAGTCCCCATCTCTAGCCTCTACTGCTAGCTATCGGCCACGTAAGGACTTTCCTCTCGTCACGAGACTGGGTCCGACGTTGAGGGAATCTGGTGGTATGAGCCCTCTAACCTCCCTTTTCTTTACTTTCCTTTTCTATCGATCACTCTTAATCGTATTTTACAAAAGAAATAAAACTTCCTCCCACTTTCCTACATGCCACGCCCTTTCCTCGATTTTTTTCTTCTTTTTCTTTATTTCTTTTATATTTAGGTCCCTCCATTTCTATTATTCTTCATTTAAGCTCCTATTTTCACTTAGACATATAAACTTATTTACAATTGACCCTTAGGGTCCCATTTTACAATTTCCATATTTTTCACTGGGTTTATTTCCTCTCGATAATAATCATTTACCAATATTCATCTAAAATTTCTAGAAAATACCCAAGTTGGCTCAATTATACCCGAATATATAATAATAATATTTCTTTTTTTATAAAAATTCTAGGGTATTTTTGGGGCGTTACAAGAAGGGATTTTGAAAAAGGATGTTTGATATGAGAAATTTAAAGGAAGTGAGTTTTAAATTTTTGAATTAAAAATAATTTGTATAAAGAAAATAAATTTTAATTTTTTTAAATTAAAGAAAAATGATTTTTTGAAATAAAAGAAGATGTGATTTTTATTTTTTAGAAATTAAAAAAAAATGATTTTGAAAATTTTAAAAGGTGAAGAGAATGATTTTTTAAGCTTTAAAGATTTAAAGAAAATGATTTTTGATTTTATACAAAATAAAAAAAAAAGTTTTTGAATTTTTAAAATTTAAAGAAAAATATTGTGATTTTTCAAAAAAAATAAAGAAGACGGAATTTGAATGTTTTCTTAGTTAAAGAAAATAATTTTTAAAATTGTAAAATATAAAGAAAAACAAATTTGAATATATAAGAGGAAAGAGAAGACTTTTTTTTTTTAGATTTATAGAAGACAAGATTGGTTTTTATAAAATTTAGAAAATTATATTTGAATTTTAAGAAGATAGAATATAGTTTTTAATTAAAAAGAGAATTTAGAAATGATGATGATGATGACGATGATTATGATAATAATAATAAAATTTATTAGAAACTGATAGGGTTTGAAAAATGGGCTCGCAGGACCACTCACCAAGCCCAAAGGAGAGGCGCGCCCCACACAATGCCCAGTCCCTACTTCTAAGTACAAACTCAAAATGAAGGCCCTACTGGGCTAGGCCTCAAGGATTTGGCTCTCATGAATTGTATGTCCATATCCTCGCGAAATCGATTGTATCTCGCCACATGTAAAATGTAATAACCCCTAACAAGATATCATCCTCGCAACGAACCAAATTTTTATCAATAAGGAAAGGAAAATAATAACAGATCATCACTAATGGATCTCCCCTCCTAATAAGAAGGAAGATTATCCCAAATAAACATCTCTTTCTAAACTAATACCAAACTCGATACCGTATAAGAAAAACCCATCCAACGGGAGCAAGTCCTAGTTAGCGCATAACCGGTCAGGGATAATCTACTATAAATACATGGCTACCCTACGGAAAGGTACGCACTCGGTGGTCGCATGCTACCATACGCAACACATTCGCCTCTAAGCGCCTCTTTTCTCCTCGTAAAGAAACTCGATTTCCTAAAGATCGGGGGCGCCACTCCACGCCCCTCCGACCCCTTCTTCCTTGTTTTGCAAAGACAAAGGCCACGTCCGTAGCCCGCTGAGATCAACACCATAGCGATCCGCCCCTCGCCTAGACGATCCGCACGCCGTATCCCAAATTTCACAAACAACTCCGGGTCTAAATTCAACGATTTCACACACGCTCCAAATTCTGGCCCTAAAAGGCATCATCATTGCGCCGTCTGTGGAACGACAGCTCTTATAAATATAATCAATTCTCGCCATCGATGGTATTGACCAGAACACAAGCAGAGCAACGCTTAATCCGCCAAGGATGCAGATCCTGCATCGACGTGAATAACGGGCCTCCCGGGATAAAGCAATGCAAGCCAATATGAACGGCGGAGTTACCCGCCACAATCAACGCCCGATAAGAGCAACAACTTACCGTATGCATGCAACCTCCACGAGACAAATGCACCTGTGAGCGTCATAACGCTCCCCGTGAGGAGCAACGCGGGCCACGACATTCCCGAGGTGACGAAACAGGCGTAGTCCGGCCGAGCTGCGGGGCATGTAATTGGCCACCGCCCCGGGAGGAAGTGGGAAACTGAAAGCAATGCTCTGAGGACATGCGTCTTAAAACGAAGAACTACTCCCACCCGCCCAAAAAGGAGAACAATCATGGGAGCAGAGGTTTGTGAGCCTTCAACAAGAACTCAATGGTGGTGAAGAGGTGAGCAAAGACGGCCCTGCATACTCATGGGATTACCTGTACAAAGAACCGAATCACTCCTTCATGTACCCGAGGCGTTACGCCTTACCCCTTCCAAAATAAATCGTAATGCCACAAGTGGGAAGTATTCGATGGAATAAAAGATCCTGGCCGCCTCCTCAATACTTACAAAAATCAAACGGAGTTATACGGGTATCGTGACCTGTATATGCAAAGGCTTTCGCTATCATTAATTAAAGTATATCGCACTTTGGCCTCGGTTTAATGTAATTCCACCTTCATCAATCTTTTCATTCGTAGAACTATCCATTGCGCTTCGCCTCCCACTTCATTGGGGTTTAACGCATTTAAAACCGAGTTACCATCTATCACCATCAAGGTGGCCGCAGAAAGTCCAAGTCCTACGCAAAGATTCAACGCCGAGCGCTTCAAAGATAGACATACCCGATGAAAAATTCGCAATCACCGCATTCATTGCTGGGTTAGGAGTGCAATCAAAGGATCTGATGTTTTCCATCTCAAAGAACCCTCAAGCAAGCATGGCCGAGGTGCTCACAAAAGCAAAGAAGATATAAAACACGTTAAGCCCCTCATATCCAAGGAGAGCTCCTCCACCCATAAAGAGAAGAGCTGAATGCATTAAACGACGAGGACGAAGCCCCAAAAGACAAAGCGACCAAGAGGGATCTCCAAAGAAAAATGAAGAACGATCCCTAAAAAGGCGTGGCAACCATAGAGATCGTCTGGGTCCACCACGGTCCGAGAGACGACGACGTTATTCGCCCCATCGCTTCACCCCGACGTACCCCCTGTCACAGTCCCGCATGAAGTACGAACGAGCAGCTCCGAGGTGGCCAACTCAAATGAAGCCCATCCCGCTCACAAGAGACAACACTGGGCACGGCGAGTTCCATAGGGACTATGGACATCGCACGAACAACTGTATACATCTAAAGAGAGAAATAGAGTACTTAATACGACGCGGATACCTCCGGCGCTTCATATCTCCAGAGGGTCAAGCCCAGACCGTGCCCAGACCAAACCCGAACTGTGCCCCCATCTCAACAATCACGTCTCTACAGACGACGACTCAAGACCAACAACCCTCGAGAAATCCATGTGATCTCAGGAGGATTCGCAGGAGGAGGAGAGTCTAGTTCAGCTCGGAAGGCCCATCTGCGCAACATCAGGACAGCGGAAATAGGAGAAATACAAGCGGTATCCAAACTGCCGCGGCTCGACACATATGCGGAGGGATGCCAACACCCTCAGCCAGTGGTCGTCGCATTAGTGGCCAACAAGACAGTTCATCGGGTCCTAATTGACAACGGGAGTTCGGCTGACATCATCTTTGCGTCAGCCTTCGATAAGATGGGCGTTGGGAGAGAAAAACTGGAGCCCGTCAACACACATCTGCGAGGATTTTACGCAGGGAAAGGTCTTTGCCTTTGGGCTCGATCAAGCGGTGCTCACCACTGAGAGGGAAGCCCCTTGCGGCGGCGACAACAACAAGATTCCTCGACATAGGCGCCCCATCGACATAATGTAGTATTGGTAAGACTCTCTCTCCAAATATGATAAAGGCCGTCCCCCTCCGCGTGCCACATGATAATCAAGTTCCCGACCATGCGGAGTAGGGATGGATTCGAGGAGATCAAGTTGGTGGCGGAGAATACTGACCTCCATGTAGAACAAAGTCGTGACATATACTGGATGAGCTCGACATGCGACGAGGTGATCACTTGACCATCGGAAGGGTGGAACGTATTCTTTGGATGACGACCGGGCATCTGGCACACGTGGATCCAAGTTAGCGAGGAAGACCTTAAAGCCTCCTTACCGGTTTTGGAGACAGAATAGAGCGTCTTGCATAGACGGGCGGACATGGGAGGAGCCCTCTGATAATCACCCATGGCCCGAACACCGACCCATCCTTCGCCAAGGTCAAAGCGGCGAAGGGCCCGCACGAGAAGAGCGAAAAGCCGCCATCAACGGGAGGTGACAAGCTCCTCGAGCCCGGGAACGTCGGAGAGGTGGAGTATCCTGAGTGGTTGGCAAACGTCGTGCTCGCAAGAAAGCAAATGGCAAGTGACATAAACAAAGCATGCCCAAAGGACAGCTTCCCTTTACCTAGGATCGACCTCATCGTGGACGCCACCGCTGGCCATGAACTTCTCAGTTTTATGGATGCCTTTTCTGGCTACAACCAAATCAGTATGGACCCAGACGACCAAGAAAAGACCTCGTTCGTCACGGCACGGGGGCACCTGCCATTGCCAGGTGATGCGTTTGGACTCAGAACACGAGGCCCTGCGGAGGTTGGTGAAGCTGGATGTTCAGGGAGACGGATAAGCCTTGACTATGGAGTATACATAAGACGACATGTGAGTAAAATCCACCACTTGTGACCTTCACATATTTCAAATCTCTCTGAATCATTTCCAAATCTTAGAGAGATTTACAGCATGAAGCTAAATCCGGTAGTGTGCCTTCGGCGTGTGGTGGAAAAGTCGCCGATTTCATAGTGAACAGCCCAGGAATTGAGGCAAATCAGAAAAGATAAAGGCGATTAGCACGTACCGTCACCCTTTGGTAAGGAAGTACACAGCGGCGGGAGGATTGCGGCTTTAAGTTGGTTCGTATCTAGGGCAAGTGATAAATGCCAACCTCTCTTCCAAGTTCTGAAGAAAGCCTTTGAATGGGATCTGAAGTGTGAAGAAGCATTCGACTTTGAAAACATGCACGAGTTCCCCTCCCATTCTAGTAGAAGTTGCAATCTAGGAAGGGAGCTCCTTACTCTATACTTATCCGTGTCAGACTTTTCAACCAACGCTGTCCTCGTCGGAGATAAAGAGCGAGTTCATCCACCCCGATTTGCTATTTGCGGTAGAGGCTGCAGAGCGGAGTGCCGAATGGAAAAGTTGGTGGCTCTGGTAATGGCGGCTCGGAAGCTCAGCCCGTATTTCAGGGCTCATGTCGTAAGTTCCAACGGAATACCCTGATGGGAGCAAGTGTTGCATAAACCAGAGACCTCCGGAAGGCTGATGAAGTGGGCCATAGAGCTGAGCGAGTTCGATATAAGATACAAGCTAAAAAATGCAATAAAAGGGCAAGTCTTGGCCGACTTCGTCTCGGAGTTTACATTCGCGGAACCATTAAGGGCCTTGACCTCCCACTTGGAAACTCTGTAGATGGAGCTTGAGCCTTGTGAGAAGTGGAAGCGAAGTCTTATTCTAGCTTCCCAGGAGGGAATATACATTAGTACGCCGGTTGGATTCCATGCTTTGACAATGAAGCCAGAGTATGAGGCCGTCATAGAGCCACTCGGCCTCGCCCATTCATTAGAAGTCGACCCGGCTAGAGTCTGTTGACTCCTGGCGGGTGGTCGGATAAATAGAAGATACCTCTGAGGCTAAAGTGAAAGGATGATTCTACCATACCTCGAAGGTTCATGACATGATAAGAAGAAAATTACGTGTTGGTTCGAGGTCGACATGTCCACTGAAGCGAGAGAACTCAGGCGAAGCGCCTTGGCAAAGTTAGCCACGGCCTCACAGGAAGACCTCAGCAGGTCGACACCTGTCGAATACTTGGTGGAACCTTCGATCGATCTCTATGGCGAGGAAGTTGCCCGGGTCGGGTCCAGGCCGACCTGGATGGAGCCTATATGGGATTATATTATAGACGGAAACTGCTTGACGGCCAAGCGGCTAAGATAAGAGCGAATGCGCGGGTTTACCAATCACAAAAGCCTCTACAGCGGATTTTCACACCTTTCCTTAAATGCATAGGCTGGAAGACAGAGTACGTCTTTGAGAGAAGTACGGGTATATCTGAGGAATCATGTCGGAGCTCGAGGCATTAGCGGGAAAGTCTTGAGGCGGGGATACTACGCCTACAATGCTTAAAGATACGACCAGACCTAGTCAGGAAATACGAGAATCTGTCGGGAGCATGCCAAGATCTCACGCCTCAACGGGCCCTTAACATCGATCTAGACCTGGCCGTTCAACGGTGGGTTGGACATCACTGGGACCCTACTTTGCGTGGTAAGGTCGATGCAAATTCATAATCGTCATGATGGATTACTTCGCAAGTGGCGGGCCGAGCCTTTAGCCACAATTGCAAATGAGAAGATCGCAATTTTGTGTGGCGAGCCATCATATGCGAGTTTGGTATCCGAGAGCCTTGGTATCGGACAACGGAAAGCAGATTCGACGACGCGAATTGGAGATTTACGTGCGAGGCTGTAATTAAAAATTATTATTCATCTCCAGCACACCCGCAATCCAACGGACAGGCCGAAGTCACTATCAGAACCCTTAAAGCCACCTTGAAGACCAAATTGGAAGACCTTAAAGGAAATTGGGTAGAATACCTCCCCGAGGTACTATAGGCCCTCTGAGACACGACAGTCGACAACTTGAAACCACGAATTCGCCTATGCCAGTGGCCTAGACGATAGCCAGATTGAGGAGTCGGAATAAAGTCTCCCGGGATCGAGTTAGCATCGAGTGGAACACAATGTGAGGCCCTTACGTCTAAACTTAGAACTCTGGATGGCTTGAGCAAGTTTCTAGAGCGTACGGGAGTTATCAAAGGAAGACGATGAGTACTATAATAAAAAAAGTCAAACCCGGGAGCTATATGCGGAATGATTTAGTCTTAAAGGAAACTCCTGCCCGGTAAGGAAGACGTGCATGGCAGACCCCAGTAGGAAGGACCCACATCATATCTTGAGTACCTTACATCATATCTGGTCAGATCAATTATGAGCTCCAAATGGTATAAGGAAAAAATCTTATAAAGATATGAATGCAAGAGTGATCTTAAGCGCTTTTACCAGTAGGTAACGGCTTGTATTATTAAATGTAGCCTTATCGACTCTTATAACGAGTTGAGCGTCACGGGTTATTTGCTGATATCCTAAACAATTTCTCGTATATATAAGACAGAGAAATGATAATGTGAGAAAGTTCATAGACATAAAAGCCACTTTATTCCAATTGGATTACATTCGTTACACCGCGATATCATTGACAGCACCCGCAGGCAGCTCCCTTAAAAAAAAAAAAAAAGAAGGCAAAGGAGAAAGAGAGAATGAAAAGAAGGAGAAGGAAAAGGAAAGAAGTGGAAAAGAGAGGTTAAGAAAAGGCATGGAAGGATTTTGCGTAAGAAACAAAAAAAGGAAAAGTGGGAGAAAGAAAAGAGGAGAAAAGAAGGAGAAGGAGAAGAGAAAAAGAGTAAGGAACAGAACGCAGAGAGCAAAGGCAAGAGAAAATCGCCTCTCTGACATCTCCCAGCAACAAAGCTAGGGACAATATGACTCCCATAAAGGGAGACTTAGAAAACACAAACTTTACAAGGGAAGCCGACAGGACTCGCTCCACTTCCGTGTGGATCCCCAATGAAGACGACCAGACTCCGATACTTCATCCTCAAGATAGATCTCAAATAATGCACTACAAAAAACCAAAAGTATTCGAAATGTAAACTCTTAGCCATGAAGCCACCATTTATAAGACTACACTGAACCCATGAACGCTTAAATTCTCCATAAATCAATATTAAAGACGTCAAGCACCTTTCCAAGAAAATCGGCCAATGACGCACGCAGCCTAATCCAACAGCTCAAGTACCTAAGCACTAAGCAAATACTCGACGAGCCATCACTGAGACAGCCGCCTCAGATTTATCAACTCAAGCTTACATTGCCACGGCTACACGCCACTCTACCGGGAACCACCACACAACGCCGGAGCCATGCATCACCCGACGAGCCTATCTATCAAGATGTGCCACGCCGCCTCGTGGAGCCGATCAGCTCAGCCAGCATCACCCGCCACATCACCACCGCCAACGCCACCAAGGCCACGGGGCCGCCGGAGCCGCGCCACTTTGACTGTACCATCTACTCAAGACGTGCCACGCCGCCCAGAGTCGATCACCGCATCGCCACTGGCTACATCGCCACTACCGGAAGGCCACCAAGGCCACAGGGCGCCCAGGAGCCGCTGCTCCGACGAGCCCATCTACCCACACAGCGCCGCCCCGTGCCCGATAAGCCTCAGCCACATCACATCGGCCACACGCCACTCCTACTGAACGCCACCAAGGCCGCCAAATGTGAGCCGCAGCCTCACTTAACGAGCTCATCTACTCGCACGTGCCACGCCGCCGGAGCCGACATTTAGCTACACGCCACTTGGCTACATTGGCCACCGGCTGGAACGCCACCGTTAGCTACAATGGCCAGGAGCCAAGCGCCACTGACGAGCTCATCTACTCCGCACGAGCCACGCCCGTATCGACCAACAGCATGACTGCACTCTGGCCACATCGCCACCTACCGGAACGCCCAGCACCAAGGCCACAGCGCCGTGGAGCCAAGCAGCTCACTTTGACGAGCTCATCTACTCGGCACAGCCACGCCGCCGTGAGCCGATCAGCTCAGCTACACGCCACTCCTGGGCTATCACCACTCTACTGAAACGCCACCAGGCCACAGCCGCCGTGGAGCCAAGCAACTCCACTTGATCAGTCTGCTTACTCGACAGGTCACGCCACCATGGAGCCATCCTGGGCCGTATTAACCCACCCTGGAGCCCAATAACTCACATGGACGAAGCCTCACCCACCGGGCCATATCGACGAGCTCTCTTCCCGCAGAGTTCGGACGAGCCTCGCCCAATCAAGTTCGCATTGGACGAGCCTCATCCTAGCAGCTCACATGGACGAGCCCGATCTCGACGCCGCGTGTACGAACCCTTCAGCAACACAGGACTGAGCTCACCCAACCGTCAGATCGACTTCCAGCCTCTTCCTGTAAGTCCATGTACTTCCAGCCCCGCCGCCAGCCTCACCGGGATGAGGCCATGGACGAGCCTCCATCCCACGGCCGCATGCATGCAGCCTACGCCCACGCTGACGAGCTCAACGATTCTACGCAGCCGCACCAAGGAGTCAATTCAATCAACTGGCACTCAAACACCAGAGCCCACCAACTCAAATTGAAGATTTGAACCACTCAAAGATAGCCATGCAACCTAGGAAGTCAACCTCAGCCGGGCGACCAAACAACCTAGCCCACCAACTCAAATCATCAGGCCCGCCAAAAAATAGGACAAGGCACCCAGGAACTGGGCTCAACTCATGCAATCGGCCGATGGAGATCACCGCCTAAATTGACGAGCCTCGCCTCGCGTTCTAAAAAATCACCAAAGATATGCAAGATACACACATCAAAGAACAATTTGATGAGCTCCTCGCCTATACAGCCTGTATAATTCCAGAACTGGTCCAATTCATACAACGAGCCCATGAATTAGCGACTCAAATTCGACGAGCTTAATTGCTCCAACCTCGCACTTCAATTCAGCTACACGATCATGAAGAAAAGCGAAATACTCATAAAGAGAACAGACATAAAAATGAATATTTATTAGTGTTGAGCTACATATATCTCGGGCCCCAGGCCCGACAAAAGGAAGCTGTTGTACATAAAAGAAAGATATAAAAGTCGAGACAAAGGGCGTAAATGAGTACGTAAAACCTAGGAATCAAAGAGGAATGCACGATGAAGCAGGGGGAAACGGGCTTCAGCAGGAGTATCCGGTTCTCGAGAATAATTTGCAGAGAAAGACTCCTTTGCCTCCTCGTCACTTGGGAGATCGAAGTTGAAGTCCAAGTCTAGGTAGACGTTAACGGCTTTCTGCTGAAAAGCGAGCCACCCAGAGGCCCACTGAGCACTGGCTTAATCCCGCCCGTTAATAACATCATCCCTCCAGCAACCAAGGATATTTGCCGTGAAGATCCCCGCGCTAACTCGCGACACTCTATCTCGCCGCCCATCGAATTTGGCACCCTGGAGGCCTCACGACGAGCCTCGCGTCTGGGGCAAATGGGGCCTGGGCCTCGAGGCTCCCGCCACGAGCCACGGCAGTCAGACCACTTTATCACACAGATCGCTTACTGCCGCACGCAGTCTTTCAGACTCAGCCGGCCTCGAGGCGAGCCCTCCCTGTCCGGTCTCAAGCTCAGACTGGAGGACTGCAACCCATCCTGTCCAATCAGATCACTCACAAGAACCCGAGCTCACCCCGACCTTTGAAGCTCGCTTCAACCCGCCGCCTGCCATCCGAACCCCCATCCTCTCTACTTTCCGCCCGGCACGAGCCGACGCGCAAGATGTTTTAGATCGACGGTCTCTCCACCTCTTCGCTCATACGCGCCCCGCTCTGCACGACCGCTTTAGGAAGAAAGAGAGGTCAGTTCTTCGCCTTATATAACCGGCGATTTTTACATGCTTTTCGCTTTTAGTTTAGCCTATCGGCCGTAATCTTCAAATGAGTGGCTACCGCATCAAAACATGGTCAACATCCAACACCCGGATCAACCCAAAACACCTACCGATACGGTAATTTATCGAGGCAACCCCCTGAAGGGATAGAGCTAGAGCCTCATCAACGGGCAGCGCTTTCGACCTCCCAAGGTCAGAATCCTTAAGGACGGACAAGATCGCACCTGCCGCGAGTTCAGCATTAAAGAGCAAAGAGTCCTCATCTTCGCCAACTTTTGATTCCGGATTTTTTCTCTTCAACTCTTCCACCCTTCGGAGGAGTGCGGCCTAGCACTCTCCGGCGGATTCCGCATCTGCACAGGCATAACCGCCACCGCCGCTTCGACGCCCATCCAAGAGATTTTTCGCTTTCGCAAAGCAGTTTAGAAAGCGGGGCGGAGAGTCTGACCACAGAGCCTCGCCGCAGCGATCGCGCCCGCTCCGGCTTTCGAGCAAGAGAAGACAGAGATGCCCCCAATTTCTGAACCTTGACCGAAACCGACCGATCTTTCTCAGTGGAGCTTGATTTTTTCTGTTTCACACTCCGGGGTTTCCGAGATAGTGCCCCCAACTGGACCAAAATCTCTCCCCTAGTAGGAGTGGCTGCAGAAGCTCCACGTAAGAGACTTATGGTGGAAGGAGGCAAGAGCCTCGGGCGTTGGAACGCTGTGAGACTTAAATTGATGGACCAGAATGTCCGATTTTATCAGCTCCGCATAAGGACGAGTAGGACATTCCGCCAACGCCTGAGAGCTACGACATTATCTTCAAAGCACTAAGGTCAAGTCGAGCACTGGAAGCATAAGAATAATGCAAAATCGAAATATTCAAAGAACCTTCACACAATATACCCAAAACGCAGCAAACACTCAAAGATTCATCGGGGGCGGTTCAAGCCACCGAACACCTAGAGTGTCACGTCCCTTGCCTAAGGATCATATTCCGCTGCGACCGGGCCAAAGAAATAGCCCTTCCACGACCTAAGTGGAGGAAGGAAGACTTAGATCACTGCAGAGCCCTGTGGCTCGGAGAAATAAAGGAAGCCCTCGGTGGTCTCCTTTGGTCTAAAAAGATAGAGGAGCAAAGCCACACTAGGGACGCCGAGCCCTCTGTCCCTAAAAAAGGCCAATAGGCCCACCAAAATACCCCAACCGTTGGGAGCGAGTTGGGAAGGACAGACATTGGAATAAAAGGCAACCCCTCTTTCTCTCATGAAAGGGTGCAAAGTGGAAAACGAAGACCACATCAAAGGCGACCTCAAAGAAACATACCATCCCGTGCACCCGGCTACATAAAAGTCAAGACGTCAGGGGTCCATACTCGGACGCCAGGGGGAGGTCGATAACGTTCAGCAAAGGTAACCCCATACGAAGGACCGACCTTGCTAGGTCCCACAGTCATAGCATGTTGGACGGCAGATTTAAGGTAATCTGACCCCCCAGGATATTTAATTAGGTTTATTTTCCCTTTATCCTTATCCAAGGGAAGAGGAGGCGCCCCAAGAACGTTTCGGGGTTCAACCACGGTCGAACGGCCGGAAGCATCCCTAACCCGTCCAGAACCGGCAACAACTGAAGAGTCATCGCCGATACGTAAGGAAGAAGAGTGACCCGGACCCATAATAATAAAAACGAAATCCAATCAATCTAACTACGCCTCGTCACTCAATCAAGAGGAAACCAAAGAGGTGTAGACGCAGCGGGGTCCGTGGAATAAGATGGGCAGCTACAAAAATGCCGTAAAAGACTCTACACAAAAGGGTCACAGAGAACTCCTCTTTCGAGCAAACAAAGTACGAGATCGCGGAAAAGGTTGAAGGACCAGAGAAGCACAGGACAAAGGAGGTCTGCGAAAGAAACTGAAAGAAACTAGAAGAGGTAGGGGAAACGAATGCGAAAACCCAAGAGTCATCATTATCACAAGATATATGACGGCGACTAAGCCTTAACTAACCCAACCTCAAACAGACACGTGGAAATTGCATCCGATGCAAGAAACGATACAACCCTTGCCCACGTACACCGCACTCCGCGGGCCGGGGCACCGATAGAGTCGGAAACGGGCTCGCAGGCCCACTCACCAAGCCCAAAGGAGAGGCGCGCCCAACACAATGCCCAGGCCCCTCGGCCCCTCGGTGCCAGCCCAAAACGAAGGCCCGGCCCGCTAGGCCCGAAGGACGGTCTTGGATGAATTAGAAGGTCCATATCCTGCAAATCAGATTGTATTTCGCCAATACAGAAAATAGAATAACCCCTAACAAGATATCATCCTGCCAATCCAACCAAATCTTATCAATAAGGAAAGGAAAATAATAACAGATTATCACTCGCTAGATTCCTACCAATATGAAGGAAGATTATCCCAAATAAATGAAGCTTATTTCTAAATCCATTACCAAACTGACACTCCAAGAAAACCCATCCAATGGGAGCAAATCCTAGTTACAGTTCAACTGGTTGAACATCTACTATAAATACATGGCCACCCCAATGGGTGAGTTGCACGCACTCGAGACGCATACTCATACGCAACATGACTGGGCCTCTGCGCCTCTTTCTCTCGCCAAAAAGAACCGACTTAGGCATCGGAGCCACGCCAGCACAGCCCTCGCCGACCCCCTCTTCCTTTGTTTTCGCAGCAGAGTGCCACATCCAAGAGCCTCATAGATCAACAAAGATAGTGGATCCCGCTCAGCCTGGGCACGATCCAGACGCCTGCATCCCAGCCCACAAACAATCCGGGTCCCCAATGACCCCCACACGCTCCACCCGGGCCCGGCTAAAAGGCATCATCAATGGCACTATTCGTGGGAACGATAGCCTTTATAAACATAATCAATTCTTAGCTAATGATGGTATTGACTAGGAACACACAAGCAGAGCAACGCTAATCCGCCTAAGGATGCAGGATCCGCCTTACACGACGGGACACCGCTGCATCGACGCTAATAATCCGCTAAAGGAGACATTTGTATCTATGAATTAGGAGCATATATATATATATATATATATATATATATATATAGTATATATATATATATATATATATATATATATATATATATCTTTAAGATCTCATTGAGTGCATTGTTAGTTTAATTTAATGTAATGATCAATGCTTACATGTTATTGTATTATGATATTCTTGAATCATTGATGGATTATTGGGGGGTAGTATTGCTCATCCTAGATAACCTCGGTTTGTTATAATAAAAAATAAGGAGATTGTTGGCCCAAGGGTACCTCTAATTGAGGTTTTGATGAAAATAAATCAAGGTAATTAGTTACTAATGGTTTACATGAGATGAGTGACAAATGGTAAGTGATTATGAACTTCAAGTCAAGATCATTCATTAAAGAACTGAGTTAAATTCAAGTTCAAGAAGTAAAGAAAACCAGGATTCCAAGTTCGAGCATCAAATGAAGACCTTGTAAACTTAGGAATCTTTGTAAGGCGATGATATTTTATTGTATTATGATATTCTTGAATTGTTGATGGATTATTGGGGGCTGGTATTACTCCTCCTAGATAACCTTGGTTTGTCATAATAAAAATGTTGAGATTTTATACGAAAATCAACACACAATATTCCAGATCATTGAATTCAAACTCATCTCTGATAATAAAATAATAATAATAATAATAAAATATATATTACATACTGTTTGAAGAACACGCAGCCATGAGAGATTTCCCTTCAGTTTATAGATCTTAAATCCTAGATCTCTTCTTCTCCTTATCAAACTTTGATACCTGAAATTGTTTACGTAATTGATGGAAAAGTCACCGTTAATAGACGAAAGAACACATACAATTTACGGCGTTATTACCAAGGACTGTTATTAATCACGCTTGTGTGCGATAAGCATTCGCGTGAGACCAAATGACATTTGCACCGAGTTTATAACAAAATTATCAGGACTATTATCACAATCAAGACGTCTTGCCATAAACTTGTTGTCATTATACTATATAAACCAAAAATCTCACAAGTAAATCATTTTCCAAGTTTGGTTTTGGTCGAATCTTCTGTAAAGTGCAGATCGACAAGTAATAAAATGGATTTAAGTCCGGATATATCGATCCCACAGAGATCTCGAAAATTTTAAATCAGCGCTACCACGACTTCTCGAATTTCCATACTATTTGGACCACTAAATGATAGTAAGATCCGACATTAAGGTCTTTGGAAAAATTAAAACGAACAAAGAAATAAGCGAATGAACAATAAACTTTAATATAAAGAATAAAGAATGAGTGGTAGTTAGGAAAAATAAGATAGAAATTGAATAATTATCGTTTCGAGAACACATTAAGATCAATGCTATTGTGAAGTATCAATTCACGTGTCAACGTGTTAATTTTGCTTATAAATCTGGGTTTCAAATACATCCAAGGTGTTAATAGTTGGTGGATCTCTCACATCACACATTTTCATTATCTAATTTTGACACGATTCTCTGAATCTGGGGAATTAGATAACTACTTTTTTTTTAACGGACTTCCTAGTGAGTATTTTTTTCTTTTGCAATACTTCCTTACTACCCATTTTCGCAGTTTGTAAACCTTAGCTCCCAAGTTGTCGGTCGAAGCCGAGGGTATCTGACTTCGGGTTACTCTTCCCTCTAGAATTAGAATAGATAACCCTCTCCTTGATTTGATCTCCTTCTAACCTGAGTTGGCTTCACTATTCGAATTGGGGTGAACTCTCTGCTTGTTTAAATTGATAACTCATTCAACTCATTCTTGATTTCAGAGTGAGAAAGTTTATCAGAAGTAAACTCACAAAAGCTCATTAGATCTCTAATAGCAGGTTAATATACCTTCAAAGAAATATTCCATAACTCCGGGATTGTCATCTGTGTCTCGAGGATATCCCTTGAAATGAAACAATGAAACAATTCTTATCTTTGAGTATAAGAAAGCTGATATTCGGATCAAAAACTTTTAAACCCATAGCAGTAAATTCATAAACTGAAATTCGCAATTTGCTGGAAATAACAATAGGAAAGATAATTTTTGACAATAGCATTCACTTAATGGAAGATGGGTTCTCAATTCTTTGAATTACACACAACATTCTCTGATCATAGAATAAATGCATTCGAAGCCGGATCTTAAATTCCAGAAATTTATGCGAACTTCAACATTCAGGTAGTAATTTGAAAAGTGAACCTTGCATTCGACCGGCTCTAAGCGATAACATCAGTCCAGAAAATAAAAGAAAACTAGAGCGATAAATCCTAATCTAATCTATCAATATTGAAAGAAAATAAAGAAAAGAAAAGAAAAGAAACTAAAAATAAAAGAAAATGAGCGCCGGCTATCGGATACCTCTCTCGTCTGCTTGGCGCGAAACTACTTTCCTTACGGATAAGTATAGCATTATTTATAAGGTTTTTCAATTGGAGCCACTAATTCAATCTGGTCTTGTGGATTCCAAGTTAGTTGGCCCATGTTCTGGATTCAAATCAGCGACCTCAATTCCTTGTCGCGACATCATCCATGTCGCGACCTCGATCTCACGTCGCGACCTCAACTTCTTGTCTATGCAGCCTTGAACTGATCATCAGTGATGTCGCGACACCATTCTCTTGTCATGACACCAGCTTACTTCTTCTGCAGGCTTCACATGTTGCTCCTGATGTCGCGACGTCATTCTCTTTGTCATGACATCAGCTAAATGAAATGCATCTTTCCGTGATATCTTCGATGTCAGCGATCCTACATCTCTTGTCGGCGACATCTCTTTAGAACTCGTAGATTTGATCACGGTAATTCCTAATGTCGCGACATGATATCTTGTCAGCGGCGTCTCTTTATGGAGCTTCAACGTAAGCGAGCGGAGTCGTGTCGCGACCGATCTCTTGTCGGCGTAATATAGGATTCGCGGTCTTCACTTGATGGCTTTTGGTGTTGTGACTTGACCTCTTGTAAGTGACATATTCTAGATATAATTCAGCTTTCAACGGAATCTTCTGATGTCGCGACCTCGGTCCCTTGTCGTGACGGCCGGTTCTACATTTCTTTTCGACTTTTATCACGAAGGTTCACGATGTCAGCGACATCGATCTCTGTGGCGACGCCGACTTAGTTCTCTGGGGCCTTATTTGGTTGTTCTTGGTGTCGTGGCAAGCAATCTCTTGTCGCGACATCTAGTCACGCCCTTTGCAGTTTCACTGAGTCTCTCCCTCAGTAGCCATGACCTCCGATCCTCCGCGTCTTCTGCAGCATTCAAATTGTCTTCGGATGTCGCGACATCAATCTCTTGTCGTGACATCAACTAAAGGATCTGCAGGTTTCAACTGGTTTCTCATGATGTCGCGGCCTCGATCTCACGTCACGACGTCCGACTCAGATATGCGGCGTTTCAACTTGTCTTGAGATGTAGCGTGTCATTCTCTTATCGTGACATTAACTTCGTGTCTGCGGGTTTCGCTGGACTTTCTCATGATGTCGACATCAATATGTTGTCGTGACATCAGCGATTCTTGCATGCTTGATCTTGTCGCCCTTGTATCTCTTTCCTTTGATTGCTCTTCTTTGTCGCGACATCGATCACCCAGCCAGCGACATCACTTGCTCACCTCCACAAGTCTCAAGCTGTTGGGTTTCTAATATCGCGACATATTATCTTTGTCTCGACTTCAATTCATGACTCTGCGGCTTTGAACTGTGGTTCCTGATATCACGACCGATCTCGCGTCGCGACCTCGGCTCATTTCTTCTGACTTTCTCGTGAAGCGGAGTCTTGTCGGCGACCTCGATATCTTGTTATCCATGTCGCGACCTGCATCAGATTTCCTTCAATTTCTTGATGTCGCGACCTCATATTTGGACTATGTAAACTAGCTTTGCAACATAAGTTAGCGATTGCTTTCATTACGCCCTCTATTTTACGCACATTTTTACTCGCGATTCTTGCATTTTCCGCTGCATTTTCTTCTTTCTTTTATACTTCCTGTGAATAACAAATTTGGTGAGGATTTCTTCATATCTACGCATCTTAATTATTCCTTTTACATTAAAATCGAGAAAAATGGACTAAAAATAGATGACTTTTAAGCTCGTCAAACTCCCCAAACTTAGTTTTGTATTCACCAGCGAAAGCAGAAAAGAATTGTTTGTCCTCGAGCAAAATAAGAAAATTTTTTAGGGCATTTTCTAGTTTGTTCATATGATGGCATTCAATTTAATTGCAATGCAAAGGTAATGCATAATTTTCTGTACATCTAGCTTCAAGTCCAGTTCAAGGTTGGTCTCTACTCTTTATACTATTAAAACTAAATTTGTTGAAATTGTTTTACAAACGACATATTTATTGGATCTTTGTTGAATAATAGATTATTTTCCTTTCTCATTTTCGTCTTGAGTCATTTAACTCTCAAGTCCTTCACAATTTTGATTGTTTCTATTCTTCCAAATTCCTTAGGCTTGTTTTCATATTGATCTCCACTAATGTAGATGATTTGACCTTGGTGTGAGTCTTTTGAGCTTTTATTATTTAGGCTCAGGTAATGGGTAGAATGGAAGAATTTTGGAGTTAAGATTACTGAACCTTTTCTCTCCTCTTACGCCTTTCTTTCTTGTAGTTTCTATAATAAACTCCCTAAACTTCATGTTTGGGACATCTCTTTAATTTCTTCAATTCGAATTGTATCACACATATTTCTCCTTGTAATTCCTTGAGGAAACTTCCTTGTTTGTCAACATTCGAGATAGTGCAATGTTTTAACTTTTAGGCTTTCTAACACTCTTACTTGAACTTTAGGTTAGTAGCTCCCATACGGATAGCATTAGGGTTCTAGGTGTTGAACCACCCCTAAGAACTTAATTGTTCGAGAGTTAGGCCCCGCAGATAAAACTTATCCCCATAAACTTTCTTTTATTGCATTTTCTACTCTTTGTCTTTCTTTTCATTCCCTTTTTGAGTTCCTCAAAATCTATACTCCCAAACTTCATTTCTTTCTTCCTCTGCTGATTCTGGGTAATCCTTGGGTTCTTTCTTGAAGGATTGATGTCTTAGGATGAGTTGGGGTCTCCATTGGTCTATTTTGAAAAATAGGCTTGTTGGCTCATTGCGGAACTCATTTGTATGCATCGACATACTGAATAGGGATATTAGAATGGCTCAATTTATCCGAATAGCTGCATCATCTCTTGTCAAGCTGTATCACACAGGATTTAAGCCTCGACCAATAATCCTAACAGTTCTGAATTTGGTTTGAGCAGTTCTTGACTAACCATGAGAGTACCTTGACTCATTTTTGTTGATGAGTATTTAAATTAATTGATATTCATGGGTTCCTTGACTTATTGTTCATACCACAAACTCAATACATGTTTTATTCCTCATTGTATTACCTTCCTCAATTGGACTCTCATTGATAATGCTTTTACCTTGTGTTTCAATGTTGTATTCATTTGGCCTTATTCTACATTTAGCTCCATTCTATTAACCACTTGTTGATTCATGACTCTATTATCTCAAGTGTTTTTATTTCATTGAAACTAAATTTCTACTTTAATTTCCTATTCATGCAATCACAAACAACACAATCATGGAATCCAATGTAAATTCAAAATAGCACCACAAACAATTCAATTTAATTCTCATTTTATTCTTGATTTAATTACGGCGAGTTGGAATCAAAATTATAGAAGGATGGTATTCACTGAAAGTTAGAGCGAGAGAAAATTAATTTTTCTTTTGAAATAGTCGGGAGCAAAAATGTTGGGGGGATCTAGGTCTAATGTACCTAAATGGGTTGGAAATTCAGGAATTTTCATTTCTCTTCTTTGCTTTCTCTTCTTGGTTTCCTTCTCCATTTGTTCTTCAATGAAAATCTCATTAGAGAGATCAACCTTCTTGTTCGACTCATCCTACCTCTTTCCCAAGCCATTCATTGTATTTCATTTCGATCCCATCACTTCTAAGAATTTGGCAAGTTGTTGTGTGGGATCTAAGTTTTCGACCATTCTTTGCCTATAGGATTACGTATCTTTACGCTTCTTATCCTATCACATCAGGTTTTTCGAAATCCCTTGTATGTAGAGACTTGTACAAAAACTTGAATCCTTTTATTTGCTCCCAAGAATTTGACTGCCTTTCTGTATCTCTTTTCTTTATCGGTTTAGAGTTGAGAATCACGCTCAGCGGTTGTTATAAAAAGCTTCCATGGTAGAGGTTTGAGTTCACGCAGCAGGATTGTGATCTCTTTCCTTCATTTCTTTTAAACTCTTCCCTTCTTTTTAAGTTTTACATCTGTTCCTCTTCACTGTTGACTCTGCTCCCCACTATTTGTTCTCTTCTCACGTAGCTCCACTTCATGCTCATGCACCTTTTCTATTGAGCTCTTCCTCCCACTGCTGGTCTCTTCTCTTCAATTCCTTTTCATAAATACTTTCTCTGAATTCCTGTTGTATTTTCCACTCCTTATCTCTTTCATCTATTCTCTTCTACAACAAATTGAGAGCTTCCAGTACCGAGCTGTTCTCTTGTGCTCCCCTTGAGCTTTCTCGGGTTAGAGTTTACATTACGCACCAGGAGGAGAGCGGCTAAGGGATGGAGAAGTCTATTAGGTATAACCAATCCACGCCCTTCATTGTGCAAACGTGTAATCATTATTATGCAGTGAGTTTTGGGTGCTCTGTTCCTTGATCGACAACCTCGAGTCTCTTTTCTGGCTCTTCGGCTTGTGCTTCTTCTCTACAATTTCTCCTGGCCTCCCCTTTTCTTCGGTTTCTTGGTCCCTTAGCTAACTCTGTCGGGGAAAGGAGTGGTGAAACTCTGGGGACTTCTTCTTAACTCCAAATTCACTTTCCACCCCGACCTTGAGCATAGAAGCTGTGATTGTTGTTTGGGTGAGAAACAGAACTTCCCTTCATGATACCTCATGATAGTTTCTATGGTATACATATATTGATCTTGTACCCTTTGAGTATGGCATGCAGCCTTGACTTCTTGTTCTCTCAACATTGCACACATGTTTTGTTGGGACAAAAGCAGAAGCCGAATAAAATATACCTTAGCCTCTTCGGTAAGGCTTCTGCGATTCCACTTGTTCTTGGCCTTCCTTCTTCTTGGTTTAGCGCTACCCAGTTAGTGAGCTTCATGGCAATCTTTCCCAGCTCAGGGTTTTCAGTTTCTTGAATTTGGAACCATGTTTGTGCCTTTGTCATCACCATGACCTCAGTTAGATGTTGGCCAAGTATGAACCAGACTCCTCTAACAAAAGCGACTCCATCCCTTCCTTCTACCATGTTGAATAAAACTCTTTTACCATTCTTATGCCCCGATTTTGTTCATGAGAAACTCTCCATCTCTATGCTCTATCATCTCCTTGAAGGTGTCACGGGGTTTTGAATCCTCCTCCCTCTGCAATGAACCCCTTGTTAGCATAATACTTCTTCCAACTGGAATAAGCAGATGCAGGCAGAAATCTTCTACTTCTTCTTCTTCTCTCCTCTTCCCTTACCACCACATCTTTCTTGAGTAGCCAAGACCGGGTGTAGATGTTATCTCTGCTTGTTCTTCAGAAATGAATCTCATCGCGATTTCTCCTTGGCGAGTTTCTTCTTCTTCTGATTGTTCGTGTCCCCTCATAATCTCGTCTAGGTTAGGGATCGGGGTGGGAATTTCAGCCATTGGAAGCTTAGAGAAAAGCTTTTGAGTTTTGGAATGCTAGGGTTTTAGGGGTTGAGATTCGGAGAAGGAAGGCGAGTGAATGGTTGCCATGTGGGTTGGAGTGAATAGAGAAAGTTTCAACGAGTTGCATTTCAATCAATGTTTGTGGGCTAATTAGTAGCTTCAATTACGACATGTCGCGACTTCAATTACGCCTCTTTTTTTGTTGAGATCATTAAATTTAGGGCTTTTTTGGTAATTAGTTGGCACATATCGCACCTTATGTCGCCGACATACCTAGGGATAATGCGGCAAATGAGATTTTCAGGGGTGTTTAATGTGGCGCACTCCTTCTCCATTTTGAAACTTAATTCAGCCAGCGACATCGCGATTAGTGTCGCGACATGTACTCCTTTCATCAATACTCACTTAATTGTTCTTTCCAAAGCCCGGTCACGACATGATGTTTTGTAGGAGACAGCGGCTTTGTCGCGACATAACCCATACAGCCGTGACTGGCCATAATTATTGATTTCAAAACTTTGAATTCTCTTAATGCATTCTATGGTTGACATCTCTTGAACTATATTTGGCAGATTTGGCACCAATTAATTCAAATATATCAAATTGGAGTTAGAGTGAAGAGTTTACTCCCCTTTTTCTCATGTCGCGACTCTCGCAAGTTCTTTGGAATTATTCTGTAGTTGCCACTTTACCATTCATATGTACAACATACGAAGATCTTGCAATATTCGAAAATTCTAATTAAACTACAATAGTTTACAAAAAGTCAAATCTATCCTTCTAAAAAAAACAAATCGGCCTAATTTGCTTCGACAACTAAAAAGAAAGAAATATTTCAAAATTTAAAATCGAATTTAAATCCTCATGGGTTGCCTCCATTGTTTGCCTCAGTTTGAGTCATGGCTGGACTTCTTTGTTGTGTACTTCTTCATTTTTCTCGAGAACCGATTGAGTTCTTCACTTTTCTATCTACTGTTGAGATAATCACTTTAACCTTTGTCCATTGACCTTGAATTCTTCCCCATTATGTCGGTCTTGGTCATTCTTTGCCAAATGTAATGTATTCCACTTGTGTGTGGCCCATCGATTGGATTTAATTTCCCTGGAAACAACTTGATCCCCAGAATTAAAAGCGGGAACACATTTCCTGATTACGAACTCTTTTCTCAAGTCTACGATCATGCCATTTCTTTGTCTTGTCTTTGTATATTCTAGCATTATCACCAAACTTCATTTCTCTCCAGTTCTTCCAATTCGAGACAGTTGGAGCAATCTTTCTTCCCTTTACGTACTTAAAATGGAATTTAACTGTAATGGCCCACATTTGCCTTGTATTCTAATTCAAAGGGTAGATGACATGGTTTGCAAAAACAACTCTGTGTGGGGACATTCAATGGAAGTCTTGTGTGCGATCCTGTAAAGCCAGTGTCATCATAGTTTGGAAGATAATCCTTCTGCTTGAGCTCCACCAGTCTTCAAATTATTCTTTTGATCTCCACATTTGGAAATTCTTGCTTGTCCATTGGTGCAGGGGATGATGGCTAAACTCATTACATGCTTGATCCCATACGCTCATGAGTTTTGCAAATATTTTGTTTGCAGAAATGGGTTCCCCGTCACTAATGATGGTTAGGGTTCAAATCTGCTCAAAATATTCTGCTGCGAAACTCACAAGCTGCTATTAGCATCATTCATGGACAAACCAGCACTTCCCACCCATTTGAGCGTAATCCCTCTTGCTGTCGGTGTGTATAGGTTTCCAAATGATGGTGAAAAAGGTCAATAAAATCTATTCCCGAACATCAAAAATTTGTATCACCATAATGCACCAGGGCATTTCATTCCTCTTCTTTGATATTTCCAATCCTTTGGCATCGATCACACAATTTCACCCACTTTCTGCACAAATCTCGAGAAGATGAGTGGGCCAATAAAACCTTTGATTGGAAGTATCTTGGCCAAATTTGTTCTTTCTCAGAAAAAATGTCCTATATGGTGATGCATGGCATTCATTAAAATATTTGCCTTGTTCACCTTACGGCACACATCTTCTTATTATCATGTCGGCACCTCTCTTGAATAATAATGGGTCATCCCAGATAATATCTGTGTCGGTTCGAGTTTCCTCTTACGTTGGTAGCTGAATTACAGAAGGCATTACTCATGACGGATAATTCACAATACTCCAAAGCCTCCTACCATGGAAGTTGGAAGAACCTTAAACAATTGCTCATCTGGGAAGTTCTCTGTTAGCGAACATTTTCTTCTATTCATCCTTGCTTCTTTCTACTCTTGACAAGTGATCGCTATCACATTGTCACATCCTTTTTTATCACTTGTTTCCAAGTCAAACTCTTACCTTGGCCAGAGCCCACCTTATCAATCTTGGCTTAGCTTCCTTTTTTCGACATCAAGTATTTGATTCTTTGCATGATCGAGTGTGAATTACTACATGGGATCCCAAAATGTATTGCCTAAATTTCCTGACTTAAAATACTGGCTGGCATCTCCTTTTAGGTTGTTAGTAGTTCTCTTGTGTAATTGAAGGTCTTACTAGCATAGTATGTAATACCTGAATACTTTCTCTTTTCTTTGCCCCAACACAGCTCCCATAGCAAAATCATTGGCATCACACATTATTTCAAATCCACGATCCATTATGGTGCGGCCATTATAGGTGCACAATACCCGATTTGAGCTTGATTTCGTCAAAGCATTCTTCGGAGTCATCAAATTGAACATATCTTTTCGATGTCTGCATAGTGAGTAAGCTATTTTGAAAAATCTTTGATGAATCTCACAAATCCGGCATGCCCAGCTTCTTACTCCTTTTCTTGTAGTAGGTAGTGCGAGTTTTGATAATGGATACTTTGGATTGATCAACTTCTAGTCGATGCTTGAAATTTTATGCCCAAAGAACAATTCATACGTCACCATAAAATGGCATTTCCCGGTCGATGCTAGGTTGTTTGTCTTGGCATCTTTGAAGTACTATTTCAGTTGTTTAAAGCATTGATCAAAGCTGGATCCATACACATTAAGTCATCCATGAGAATTTCCATCTTCTTCAACCAAATCACGAGAATATGGACATCATACACCTCACGGAATGTAGTGGGTACATAACGAATGGCATCCTTCTGAAGGTAAAGGTACCATAAGGGCATGTGAATGTGGTCTTCTCTTGATCCTCAGGTGCAATAGCAATCTGATTGTATCCTGAATATCCATCCAGAAAGAAAGCAAAAGTGAGGTGTCACGCTTCTTTGTCGACATACACGATCAATGAAAGGCAAGGGGAAATGATCTTTTAAGTCTTTGTATTCAACTTTAATGTCGAAATACATACCCTCCATCCTGTCCAGCATTCTTATTGGAATCAATTCGTTTTTTCGTTTGATCCACGGTAGCCCCACTCTTTGGAACCGACTGGCTTACCCAAGGGACTATCTCGAGATAGCATAGATAAAACCAAAGATTTAACAAGCTGAGTACCTCCTTCCCGACTACTCTCCTTCATCAATCGGATTCACTTCTCCTCCGTGTTCTACAGATGTTTTTGGAAGTCTCCTCTTAGCAAAATCTTATGCATGCAAATTGATGGACCGATAAATTCTTCACTTCTTCTAATGGACCAACTAAGCTTAGCGATTCTTTATGCTTCCTTAATATTTTCAAGAATCTTTGTTCCTCACCCTCACTTAATCCAATAAATGATCATCAGGGTTTTTCTTTCGTAATTCTAAGTAAGCATACTTAAATGACATGGTAACTCTTTCAAAACTAGCCCTTTTCCACTTGTTTCTTGATGACTTCTTGCCTTCAACATTTTCCCATTATCGCTTCTCGCTTTGCTTCAAGCTCAAATACGCTTATGAATGAAAATCATTGCAGTGAAAATTCGTAATGTACATCTTCAAAGATATCGGGAATTCATCTCTTTTCATTGATAAAAACTGAGTGTTACAATCACGCACATCGAGTTTGAAGTATAGACAAAATCAGCTACATTGCATCCTTCATATTTGTATACTTTTGATCAAATTGAATGCAAGAGCCTTCTTCTTCTCCAACCCTCAAGATAAGAACTCCTCGTATATCAATCGTATACTCTCCAAGAGCTAGAATGGTCTTCCTACAGCAGTGGTACTTAGAATTCTTCCATGTCCTTAATGATGAAGCCCACTGGAAAACAAACTTCCCAACAAAGGACTAAGACATCTTCAATGACTCCTTCAAAGTTTTACCATCGATATGTCCGCCATTTCGAAGAGTACGCTGTGGGAGTAAGCTCCCCAAACTTAGTTTCTTGGCAAATGAAAGAGGCATCAAAGTCTGATACTTAGCCCCAGTCACGTGAGCTTCCCGGGAATCAATCTCCAATAATGCCACAGCAATCAGAAACCCCCGGGTCCTTCATCTTACCTGGTAGTTCTTTTCCGACACGTGACTGGCAAAGTGAGGATTCACTATATTCCTTCTTCTACTATTTTTCTTTCGCTTAGTATGTCCTCTTTAAATTTTGCATAGAGGGCATTTGACACTTCAAAGAAAGGGGCATACTTATCTCCAAATTTTCCGGAAGGTTTTCAAGAACCTTGCAAACTGCCTCCATATTTGACTTCAAGCAAATGCGGGAAATGGGACCAGCAGTTTGATCCTCGATGTTCTTCCTCTCTATTTTCTTTCTTTTTCTTTCTCCATTCCTCTTCCTTCGATTCATACGCCTTTGTTACCACTAAGTTAAAATACCGCCTCCTACTTGTGTCTCCGTGTTCGTGGTCAGATTGTGGTGTTCCTAAAAATTCGAGAATTGGTAGTAGTTGCTTCCAACTCGCAAACTTTTGCTCAGCGGAGGTTCAACAGCCTTCTTATTATCCCCATGAAATGCAAAAAGATTCGTTTTTCAAAGATTGGGCCCTTCCACTCCTCTTCGTATTCATTCCCGTAAGGCTTCGTGGCCGTCACATTGAACTCGTGGCCGATACCCTTGCTTCGGTGGCTCCCGTCTCGCTTGGCCCCGAGCAGCCCTCTCCCACCATACGAAGTTCTCATGGTTCCCGAGGCCGGGTGGATAATGTGCTGAAGGTTAGGATTAGTCGAAATGGTAAGCTCGTCACACCCAAATAATTAACCTCTTCAAAGATCATAGTTCTTCGCTTACCCTCTCAACACTTCCTTCCAATAATCCCCTTTCAATTGCTCCTATTTCATGAGCAAGGTGTGTCTTTCTTTGCTTGTCCAACCTCAGGCATAATGGCATCCAACTCGCTTCCATGGCTGTCATCTTGCTCGCCCATGATTCCCTTTCCTTTGTCAAGCCTTCGAAAGCTCGTATGAGTTTTCATGTTACATTTAGCCAGGTTCAATCGCCTCTTTGCTCTTCAAGACTTTTCGCTTGAATGCTCCATTATGAAGCATCAATGATCCTTTGATATATCATTCAAAGCATGATATACAATGTCCATCCGAGTTTTCGCATCTATCCCATGCATCGGGACATCTTCTCAAGAACGTTTGAATCTTCCCAAGCTACATGTGCTTTCATCTTCTCCTCATTGAACACAATGATTTCCCTCCTCTTTCTCGTGGTGAGGGTCAGAAAGAATCTACCTAAGTAGGCCTCACTAATTCCCTCCTATCAAACAGGTAATCCATATGGTAAAGATTCATACCATGTAGCCGTGATTCTGTAGAGAATGGGAATAGATGCGCTTTTATGACTTCCGGTCTCACCCCATCTCGGGGCCTTAATCTGCATTAGCCATCCCCGAGGAATCTTCCTGTGTGCTCGTTTGGATCTTCAGTGATGACCAAGAAATCGATGCCATTGACCATTGTAATCGCGCCGGTTTAGCTCAAAATTATTCAAAGATCAACCGCAGCCGTCTCGATTAGTTTGTAGTATTCTTCCCGTAATTGGTCTCCGTAAATCCTCCATTGTATCGTTGACTGTGGCCTCTAGCTTCTTCTATATGTATTT
Organism: Tetrastigma voinierianum; assembly: GCA_016808115.1. Lineage (NCBI taxonomy): Eukaryota > Viridiplantae > Streptophyta > Magnoliopsida > Vitales > Vitaceae > Tetrastigma > Tetrastigma voinierianum. Next base: position 277,817 of record JAEQBH010000921.1, read on the forward strand.
CAACCCATCCCGCCTTCATCTCGCCATGGTTGAGTTTTTCTCGCCTTTCGTCTTTCTCAAGCTTCGAAAGGCCCTTTCTATTTCCGCGTGTCACCTGAATCAGATCAGTATTCTTGTTTCTATGCATCAAAAAGTTTCTTCAAAGCAAACACACTCCCATTAATAGGATTAGTCAAATCATAAAAAATATTCAATGTTTTTCGCAAAGGTTAGTGGCCGAACTCACTCGCTTTCAAAATCTATTTTGTTCTTTTCTTTAAATGTCCAAATTAGTATATCCTTCTTCATCCGAATATTGATTTGATAAATTCTTTCATCCGGCAACGGCGCCATAAAACGGTTAATGTAATTCAAAGAACACATACAAATTTACGACGTTATTACCAAGGACTAGTTGATCTAATCCTCGCAATGATGCCAATAAGCTTGTCGTGGAGACCAATGATTATTTGCACCAGTTTATAACAAAATTATCAAGGACTATTATCTAATCCCGGGCAATCTTGCCATAAACTTGTTGTCATTATACTATATAAACCAAAAATCTCCTAGAGTAAATCATTTTCAAGTTTGGTTTTGGTCTGATATTCTGCAAGTGCACAGGTCGACAAGTAATAAAATGGATTTAAGTCCAGATATCGATCCCACAGAGACTTTAAATCAACCACCTACCACTCAATTTCCATACTATTTGGACCACTAAATGATAGTAAGATCCAGCATTAAGGTGCTGGAAAATTAAACGAACAAAGGGAAATAACTGAATGAACAATTAACTTGAATATAAAGAATAAAGAATAATTAGTAGTTAGGAAAATGAATAGAAATTGAATAATTATCGCTTCGGTGAACACAAGATCAATGCTATTGTGAAGTATCAATTCCTGATGTCAACTTGTTAATTTTGCTTATAAATCTCATTTCAAAATCATTCATATGCATAATAAATGATCTCTCCACACTTCACATTTCATTATCTAATTCTTGACCTGATTCTCTCGACTATGGAATTAGATAACTACTTTTAACAGTGGACTTCCTAATTCCCAGACATTTTTCTTTGCAATACTTCACCCATTTTTACGACTGTAAACCCATCCCAAGTTATCTACGCTAAGGTATAACTCTGTGTTACTCTTCCTTCTAAATTAGAAGGATAACCTCTCCTTGATTAGATCTCAACTAACACGTGATTGGCTTCACTATTCAATTGAGGTGAACTCTCTCGCTTGTTTAAATTGGATAACTCATTCAACTCATTCTCGAGCCAAGTGAGAACAGGATTTATCAAGTAAACTCATTAAAGCTCATTGGGATTTAATGTGTTAATATACCTTCAAAGAAATATTCATAACCCCAGATTGTCATCTCGTGTCACTCGTGAGGACCTCCTTGAAATCAGGAGCAATGAAACAATTCTTAATATCGAGTATAAGAAACCGATATTCGTGATCAAAACTTAAACCCATAACCGGAAGTAAATCTATAAACCGAAATTAAGAATTTGCCGGAAATAACAATAGAAAGATACTCTTTTACAATAGCATTCACTTTATGGAAGCTGGGTTCCTCAATTACTGAATTACACCCTACAGCATTCCCCTGATCATAAGAATAACTGCATTTCGAAACTGGATAAGCAGAATTCCAAAAATTTGTCTGAACTTCAACATTCCAGGTAGTAATTTGAAAAGAATCGAACACCGCATTCACTTTCCACTTCCAAACGATAATATCCAATTCCGTAAAATAAAAGAAAACTAGAACGATAAATCTAATCTAATCTATCAATATCAAGAAAATAAAAAAGAAAGAAAAGAAAAGAAACTAAAAATAAAGAAAATGAGCCTTCCACTATCCGCACTCTGTCGCGCCAAGTCACTCTCCGATAGCCGCTGCATTAAATGGTTTCACCGCCCAATTCCAATGCGCCTTGTGGATTCCAAAGTTAGTCAGCCCACGTTATCGCTCGTCGCGACCACCTTTCACGCGACATCATCCATGTCGCGACCTCGATCTCACGCCGCGACTTAACTTCTCGCTTCCATGCACTTAACCTGACACGCTGATGTCAGCGACACCATTCCTCTCGTCATGACACCGCCTTACTTTCCTCGCAGCTTCACATAACGCCTCCCGATGTCGCGACGCCATTCTTCGCCGTGACATCAACTAAATGAAATGCATCTTCAACCGATATCTTCTCGATGTCGCGATCTCTCGCTTCCTCGTCGCCACATCTCTTTAGGCTCAGATTGATCTCGTGAATTTTTAACGCTGACATCGATATCTTGTCGGCTATCTCTTATGGAGCTCAATCTTCAATCGAACAGTCCCGTCGCGACTTCGATTTCACGCTACATCAACTTATGGGATCAGCAGCTCTCTACTGATGGCTTCGTGTCGTGACTTTAGCCTCTTGTCGTGACATGAACTAGATATAATCCATCTTCAACGAATCTTCTCGATGTCGCCACTCCTACCCCTCGCCGCGATGCCAGCTTCATTTCTTTTCACTTTTATCCGAAGGTTCCCGACATGTCGCGACATCGATCTCTTTTGTCGCGATATCGACTTAGTTCTCTCGCTCTCTAATCGGTTAGTTCCCGTGTCGCGACAAATCTCTTGTCGCGATATCTAGTCACGCCTTGCAGATTTATTAGTCTCTCCTCATGTCGCAATTCCGGACTTCACGCCTTCGCAAAGATTCAAATTGCCTTCTGATGTCGCGACATCAATCTCTCGTCGCGGACATCAACTAAAGGATCCGCAGTGTTTCAACTCGGTTTCTCATGCGATGTCGCGGCCGATCTCACGTCGCGACGTCAGCTCCGTGTCTTCGCAGCGATTCAACTTGTTCCCGTATGCCGCCACGCCATTCTCGTCGTGACATTAATCAAATGATCCGCAGGTTTCAACCGTTTCTCATGATGTCATGTGATATCAATATGTTGTTCCGACATCAACTGACATCGCGATGTTTCAATCCACGCCATCAGATCTTTCCTTCGACGCTTTTGCCGCCGCGACATCAATCCCTTGTCGCATCACTTCATGCCTCCACAAGTCTCAATCGTCGTTTTCGATGTCGTGCGACATCGATCTTTGTCGCTGACTTCAATTCATGACTCGCAGTTTTGAACTGCGGGTTCCGATGTCACGACTCGATCTCACGCCGCGACCTCGCCATTTTTACACCATGAGCGCCTGTCGCGAATTTATTATCTTGTTATCCATATGTCGCGACCGCATCAGATTTCCCTTCACTTTGATGTCGCGACCATGACTGACTAAGGAACCCCAAACCGCAACATGTTACGCCGCTGTTTATCGCCCGGCTTATTTTCTCGCATTTTACTCCGCCGCCATCGTATTTTTCCACCGCATTTTCTTCTTTCTTTATACTTCCCGTGAAATAACAAATTTGGTGAGTTTCTTCATATCTCGCATCTTAATTATCTCTTTACATTAAAATCAATAAAAATGGACTAAAAATATGACTTTTAAGCTCACTGCCCTAACTCCGCACATGAAGGGGTTTTACAGTATATAACTTATCGACAGGGAGAAGAGGGCCAAGAATACACATTCAAACCGTTGTAAACGTGTAATTCGAATAACTAGTCTATAAATAAATTATATTTATTATAAATAATCAGTTTTATAATAAATTATATTTATTATAATTTACCCACTCCATCAAGGGTAACATCTTCATAACAGCTTTTAGTGAGGTTGTATCTTAATTACTAAATACTGTGTTAGTGGGCCACCCACTTAATTTTTAATGTGGGAAAATAACATTCTCCCACTTGGCCCACTAAACCGATTATGAAAACTATACGTGATCACGCTTTTCAATAAACTTAGCCAATACTCCAAAATCATATTATTCCACACATCGAATCGCTTAGATCATAAATGCGAGCCGCGATACACATGACCATAATGTCATGTTTCCTTCCATGCACCACACATCAATAACCCTTACTAACCTTACCATAATGCCACAAATTTCGTAATTGCCTTGTTAGACAATTCTTGTTTATTCAAACAATAAACGTGCACCTGCGTTAATTGAAAACAAGAATAAATAGAAATAATTTTAATGCCAAGCAAATCACAATTACATAACCACCATTCATTATCATACATATTATGGATTTACCAAAAGGCCCATCCTTTATAACATGTTCTAAATATGTGCCTTCGAGGTAATCCTTTAGTTAATGGATCAACAACCATAAGTGTGGCTCCTACATGATTTTCAATTGACACTTGTTGTTTCCGACTCCTTCTTTAACAACTAAATTCTTAAATCCATGTGTTTCGATCCACTAGAAAATCTTCCAATCTTAGAGAAGAAAACTACGCGGTGTTATCACAATATATTCTCAAAGGTTTAGCAATGTGAAATGATAAATACTAAGCCCCGAGACAAAATTCCACAACCATAAAGCATGACTTGAAGCTTCAAACAAGCAACAAACCCTACTCCATCGTGGATGAAGCAAAGAATTGGATTGTTTTTCACTCTTCCACGAGATTGCCCCATTTGCTAGCATAAAGACAAATCCTGAAGTTGACTTTAAGCTATCGAGACAACCACCATAATAAGAATCCGAGTAACCAACAACCTCTAATTGTTTAGATCTTTTACATGTGAGCATATAATCCTTTGTCCCTTGTAAGTACCTTATGACCTTCTTTGCAATTTTCCAAAGGTTCGAACCTCGGATCACTTGGTATCTTTCCTAACATACCTACAAGAAGCCGATATCCGGTCTGCATGTTCGAGCTTTAACATCAAACTCCCCACAACTGATGCATAAGGAATTTTCTTCATTTGCTCCCTTTCCATGTTATTCTCAAGTAATCGCATTTTAATACTTTAATTTGTCACCTTTCAATATAAAAATACCATGAACATGACTCACATTAAATCTCTCTAAAACCCGATCAATATATCCTTTGAAGATAAATCTAGCACTCCTCGACTCATCCCTAAAGATCTCGATGCCAATATCATAGTTTCATTTCACCCATATCAACTATATGAAAGTTTTTGAAGAGATATTCTCGGCTTCACTCCATAAACCAAGATCACCGCCAGCAAGCAAAATATCATCCATATAAAGACTAAATATAATCTGCTTCCCACTAACTTCTCGTATATATACACTTATCAACAATGTTCTCTTTAAATTCAAAGATAATGATATTATTAAACTTAATATACCATCGTTCTGGAAGTTTGCTTTAAGACCAAATGGATTTGTTTAATTCGCAAACTAGGTGTTCATTTCCTTAGAACTCCTTCGTCGTTCCATGTAGATATCTTCATCCAAATTCCCATTTAAGAATGCAATACATCCATTTGATGTAATCCTAAATCAAAATGAGCTACAAGTGCCATGATGATTCGTTTAATCTTTCGAAACCTATATAAGGTATCTTCAGAATTGATACCTTTCGAGTGAAACCTTCACATGTCCTCGCCTTAAATCGCCTGATATCATTTTAGTCGCGTCATTTTAAAGACCCATTTACGCTGACGGTTTACAACTATTAGGTACCACAGATCCCGTATTAATCGCTATGGGCCATAGATTTCAATTCTTCATTCATAGCTTCCATCTATTTACTAGAATCATCACTTTCCACGGCTCAGAAAACGAAACCGATCCCTCCTTATCCCAATATCAAAATCGCATTCCTCAAATACACCACATAATCAACTGTAATGGCGGTGTCTCTTCTCTTGAGACTCTCAAAGGTGCCGGCCATGGCTCTTACTGAAGATTTTCAATGGCAATATTTTAGTAGTAATGAACCATCTCTATTATGTTATGCCTATTTTCCCAACTTGTTGAACAGTTTGAGGACATTCTCAGGTAAAAAAGTGGTGGGATATCCACTCTTATCTCTTCAACATCTACCTTCGGTTCATTACTCAACTACTCTCACATCTTCCGCAATCCGGCATTACCTGGGCTTCACCATTCTCATAATCGTGGTTAGATAACAAAACTGCACATTTCCGATTTATCCGATAGCCAATGAAAGATCCAGATATCGCTCTTGAATCGCTTTTCTCATGTGAATATAGATTATCGCCCGCTTGGACAACCCATATATGTATATATCCTAAGCCAGGTTTCCTACCAAATTCATAACTCGAAAGTAGTTTTTGAATCGCTTTACTAGGAACTTTGTTCAAGATATACATCGCGGGTTTTTGCTAGCTTCACTCCCACAATGAACAGTAATGCAAGAAAGTAACTCATCATACTCCTAACCATTTCCATTAATGTGCGATACGCCTTTCAAAGAACAATTCATTCTCGTCAGGGCGCACTGCATTGTGCATCGAGCACTAATGCCATGCTTTCTGCTGAATTGCAAAAGGACTAGGATTTTCATTCTAATTCATATCTCGCTACACCACCGCCTGACCGAGATCTCACAATTTTAATCTTTTTTATCTAATTGTCTCTCGACCAAGCAGAACATCTCAAGATGTCAATGGCCCGAGACTTTCATGCATTAGATAAACACAACCATAACGAGATGTGATCATCTATAAAGCAGCCATTATTTCTCTCCCTGTAAAACATGGGAAATGTAGAGTGTCCACAAATATCCAGATGAATTCCTATCTCAAGGAGCTCATTACTTCTTGGCAGGCACCTTCTTTGTATGTTTAGTTTGCTTTCCTTATGCAATCCACGATAAAGAGGAAAATCGTGAAGTCAAGATTTTGTAAAATTCCTTCCTTCACTAATTCCTCAATTCTTTCCCTGTAGATGTGCCCTGTCTTCTCGTACATAAGATTGAAGAATTTTTATTAATTGCTTCACGTTTTGAACCAACATTTGAATGCGTGGTTATCAAAGTTGTTCAAATTCATGATTCAAGGAAATTTTATATAAACCATCACATAAAAATACGTAACCAACTCGTAAATAAGTAATTTAACATCAAACTTAATTGTCCAGAACTCGAATAAAATGTATTCAATAGCATCTAATTCGACAAGGAAACTAAATTTTGAGATAAAAGGTACATAAAAAGTGTTTAAAAGATCGATCCATCCGATGACCTATCTAATAGTAAGCGTATGGGGTACTAACATCATCAACCTTGAGAGACTAGCTTTCCCATATAGAGGAACTTTTCACTTTCCTTTGGTTTCCCGGGTTGTAAGGAATCCCTCGCACAAATTAGTCAAGAGCCAGCCCTGCAATCAATCCACCAAGTGAGCCTAGCTGAACTTCAGTAAGATTGGGATTCATAACATACAAAAGAAAGATTTATACCTCTCTTTCGAACCAAGCTCACGCTGATACGCCTCCTTCTTCACATGCCCTCTTGCCACAAAAGTAGCAACTTACCGTGAATTTTCCATCATGACTCGACTACCTTCCTGTGTCCACTTTTCTTAGGTGGAAAGTTCTTTCCTTTTTTTTTTTTTTAATTTTCCTTTCTTCTTCATGACTCCATGAGTTACAACAAGAGCAAGATTATGTCCTTCTTGTCTTAATCTCACTTCCTCTCAGATACATTTTATCTGGTGAGCCTATTCAAGTTCCACTCGATCCTCGTTAGTATTATAGGATTTTGAATGGAGCAAATCATGATGGAAGTGAGTTAAGGACAACCGTATCAAGAAGGACTCATCCATACCCACATACTCAGCGCCTTAAGCTTCTCAAGTGTACTTTTCACCATGTTTAAAATATGTTGTCAATACCTTTCACCATCATATTTCATAGGTCAATTCGCCCATCAATGTGCTCGCAAGGGGACTTATCAAGGCTTGAAGCGCTCCTCAACATTGGGAATTCCGAGGCAACCTTGGCTGAGGGAGAGGTTCTGATATTATCAGTACTACCATTCTCATAAACATCAGATCGGGTTTGTTGGATCTCGCCTGTGCTTTGATCGCCCACTTGCCCGAGTACCGTCATCCGTAGCTTCCAAGAGGTTTATCCGTTATTAAAGCCAAGTCAAGATCCAATAGGCCCAGTGAGAATTGAACCCTTTCATACCATTCAGGTGTCAACCTATAAAAAAATACACCTGCATGCAAGAGAGTGTAACGGCGGGAACTGTGATAAAATAGAACAATGCTCACAACAAGGCCTTAAGTATAAACAAATAAGGAATGAACGATGGATATCATTAAATTCTCCTGGGTACCCTAAAATATCTAGTGTTCACTCTGAGGAGCTAAAACACTTTTACTTTTGCCTTGCGGTCATTTATATGTTACACTTGGGTATCCATTTTACCTTTCTACAACACAAAATAAACTATTAATTAATACCAGCGTAAATTCACCTCCTTTGGGTTAGTCTCATTCTCCTAATTATAAAGAGAGAATTATTAAGAATTTTATAAGTCTCCCTTTATTCCTTTTATGCACTAATAAATATAAGGTCTACTAATTTAGGTTACTTCTTGCAACTATCTAAATTAGTTAACCTTACATTTATAAATTGTCATTTGGATAAAATTTCACAAGATGAAATTAATTCTTTTTTAATTGAGTTAAAAATCAAGGAAATAGTATCTTTAATAATCATCTTATTCAATAATCAATCATAATAAAATCAAAGAAATGACATTCACGCTAATTTCACAAAGGTTCAAATCAAGGTGGATACATGGACATCTTAAAAGAGAATTTCGCTTCATATTCAAATAAGTGATAATGACAATCGGCTAACCGTCGTGATTCTACATTTCCCTTTATTGAAGCTTCTAACGGTGTCCGAAGCGCTTGAAACGGCTAGGGCAATGTGGCGCTTCAAGAATGGCGTACCAAACGGCCAACGGATCGACGCCAAAACCGCCCTCACCGATACATTGATCCAAATACCATTGCAAGGAAAAATAAAAAAATCTTCCTTCTACGTGTTGAGGCCGGTCTATATTTTGTTTAATTAAATTTTTATTTATTTTTATTTTTTTATTTAGTGAGACGAATTAATCGAAGATAAATCTCAAAATTTAATCTTTATAAAACAATGATTTTTAATATTTAATTAATCCTGGCCTCGATAATTATTTGTTGAGATTTTATACGGAAATCAACACACAATATTCCAGATCATTGAATTCAAACTCATCTCTGATAATAAAATAATAATAATAATAATAAAATATAGATTACATACCGTTTGAAGAACACGCAACCACAGAGAGATTTCGCCTTATAGGATCTTAAATCCTTGATCTCTTCTTCTCCCCTTATCAAACTTTGATACACGTAATTGTTTTGTGAATTGATGGAAGAGCGCCCTAACCGCATGAAGGGGTTTCTATATATAACTTATTGATAGGAGTAAGGCGCCAAGAATACATCGTTTAAAAACCGTTGTAAACGTGTAATTCGAATAACTGCTTCTTATAATAAATTATATTTATTATAACAATCGTTTTATAATAAATTATATTATTATAATTAACCACTCCATCAAGGGTAAATATCTTTCATAACAGCTTTAAAGATATTGAGTATTCTTTAATTACAATATTTAGGTTAGCGTGGCCACCCACTTAATTTTAATGTGGAAATAACAAAAAAAATGAGGAGATTGTTGGCCTAAGGGTACCTCTAATTAAGGTTTTGATGATAACAAATCAAGGTAATTAGTTACTAATGGTTTACATGAGACGAGTGACAAATGGCAAGCAATTATGAACTTCAAGTCAAGATCATTCATTAAAGAACCGAGTTAAATTCAAGTTCAAGAAGTAAAAAAAACCAGGATTCCAAGTTCGAGCATCAAATGAAGACCTTGTAAACTTAGAAATCTTTGTACGGTGATGACATTGGTGCACTTAGGGTATTATCATTTTTCATGCATCACTTATAACTCCGTTTTTAATTTTAAATTGCTAAGTCATATCTACTTTCATCCATGTGTTTTTCAATGATTTTCTCTCAGTAGAACTTCAACCGGGAGCCGATTTTAAATAACGTAGAGTTATATTCACCGATTGCTTTAAAATCTTGCAACCTTAGGTGTGTCTAGTCTTATTAAGCTTTTGGAAGAATCACAATTTGTTGGTGGTCATATCTTGCATTCCACTCATTCCAAAGAGTGAGAGGGTCCGTCCTTTTATCATAAGATATTCGTTCCCTCATGGAGATGATGTCGAAAGAAAATCAACACTTTTATGCAATCTTGCATGAATGCTTGTTTTCCTTCTTTAATGGTAGTTATAAGATTCATTGCATCAAGATATATTTCATTATCAAGGATCCAAGATAAATAATTATTTTCTGTAATGTCAAGTTCCATAAACTCGAGTTTTTTGAGATTGACATTGTAAAAAAACTTTTGATAAATGATAAATTTTTAGAATCAATTACGTACAATAAGTAAGGCCATATATTTTGACTTATAATCAAAATAAAATATTATTATAAATAAACAAAATTGATATAAATTAAAGTTAGGGAATTACCTTTAGAGGAAGCTCGTCCTGATACCGTGTTAAAGAATGTGTAATTTTTATTACCAAACAAGTTTGGAGGGAATTTATATTGTTCCCTTTGTATTGAATAAATGGAGAAAAATATGGAATATAAAACTTTTAGTGAGGCGGAGGGATAGGGAATTGAGGAGCCTAGAGGTATCTCTCTCTCCAAATGAGTGAGACAACTTTCTTCTCGCTCCCTCATATCCCTTTGCATGATTTATTCTATATCAAGTTATAATTTGTATTACTGTTAGGTGTGCCTTAGGTTAGTATTATTTAGGGTAAAATATAGCATAAATCATGGTTTTGATGCTAACCAAGCACTCCTTTTAGTTATTTTCATGTCTAACCCCTTATAATTGTGTATTTTACAAAAATGAAGAAGTTGTGTTGAAAAGAGACCCATAGTCCCGACTTGGAACACTCACGGTTGCGACCGCAAAAGCTCAAAGTCGCGACCTCAAATAGCCAAGGTCGCAACCATGCTGCAGAAGACCACCCTATGCAGAAGTGCTCTTGGCGAGGTTGCGACCGTAAGTCACCACGGTTGCGACCGCAAGACTATTTTGAAGTGATCTCTCGGTAAGGTTGCGACCGTGAAGCCTGGTGCTGCAACTGTGGACTCAAACTCTCAGTGAGGTTGCAACCGTGAACTCTCTCGTTGTAGGCTGTGGACTCCATCTCTTGGTGAGGTCGCGACTGTAAGTCACCACGGTCGTGACCGTGTGACGCTGGCCCAAAATTTTCCTTTCTTTTTTGGCTCGTTTTGGCCCATTTTTCTAAGCCTATTTAAGGGTGTTTTCCACACATAATTAGGGTTTAAAATTTTGGAGAGGAGGCTCCCTCCTAAGGTTCCTTTCTCTTTTGAGTTTTATTCCATTTGTAGGGTTAGAATTTGTAGTTTTTCTTAGATTAGGCTTGTATTTGTGAAAAATCTGGCTTGTAATCGAATATTGCTGGAAGAACAACCTTGTGTAGTGTGGAGTTTCAGCTTAGAGCTAGGATTTGAACATATTTGCAGCTTGAACACTGTTTTGTATTTCTATCTCTTCTCTTTCTTTAATTTCTGCAACTTTGTGTTTGTTGACATCATGATTTTATGAATTTTAATGGTTGAAATGTTAGGTTAATCATTCTATAGGGTTGGTTATCAGATTTGATGATTAGGGTTGTCTAATCTTTAGTTGGTTGCTTGATTTATACTTGATTTGTTGTGTTTGGTGTTAGATCCTTGGAAGATTAAGTTCTTGGTTAATTAATATATGTTGAGAATTGGATCTTCAATCCTTCTTACAAGGGTATTCCTGGTGACATGGGAACTAAGCCCTTAAATCTGGCTCTAATTCTCTTAAGGTGTAGATTAATTAATCGAGATTCTAATTAACCTAGTTAAAGAGACCTAGGGAATTAGAAAAGTCTAATACTAGGTGGATTTCACTAGGAGGGGACATCAAACCCATTAAGTGCTGATTGTAAGAACGTAACTATGACCAATCCGAGCTTAGTCCGGATAGCTTTATTGCAAGGATGTAACTGTGACCAATAGAGCTTAAGAGGAAAAATGCCTTAGAAAAGTATCGTATTAGCGACCTAGAAGGACGTAACTGTGAAGAGGAAGCTAATACAAGAAAACACAAGGGGGAACACGAAAGTAGGATCCTTGTACCACATCCTCGGAACAGCCCAAGTCTTAATTCATTTAACCCGGACCATACCTAGATGAATCCTTAGGCATCAATGACGATAACCAACCCTAGTTCCTCTATAAGAAGTTTTCTCCCGGTTTTAGTCAATTACTCCAGTTTTCACAATGCAATTCATGTTTTAGTTTAGTTTAGTTTTTATTAGTTTTTACAACTTCTCCTCAACATAATTGGATACTCAAATAGTGAACTAAGCTAGTAGTCGGGTTACTCAATCCACCATAAAACCTATAATCCTCGTGGGAACGATCTTGGCTCATAATTGAAAACCTTGTATTACTTGTGTGACCTGTGCACTTGCTGTTAGTAACAAGTTTTTGGCGCCGTTGCTGGGGACTTAACATAGTCTTTGGTAGCTACGCCAACGACTTAACAAGTTTTTGGCTCTGTTGTCGAGGACTTAACAAAAGTCTTTGGTAGCTACGCCAATGGCTTAACAAGTTTTTGGGGTTATTGCCGGGGACTTAACAAAAGTCTTGGATAGCTATGCCAATGACTTAACAATTATCCCTATTACAAATGATGTTGGATTGTCTAGAACCATAGAATTACTCATTTAGAGGTATATGTTGACTTTATGTTTAACGACTAAAAACATTACTATATGAGAACTACTTAAGACCTTTAATCCAAGTAGCTAGTATTCTCATAGTGGGTGAGTCCATTACTTGTTCTCCAACATGTACCTATGAATTGACTTAATATCACATATTCATTATCAATAAAACATAGTTAGCCAAACTCTACACTAATCTTATTTCTTCATTATTTCACCAATAATGAGTAATTAGAGACCATTTAGAAAAGTATTCTCTTTTCGGCCTTAGGGTTTTACTATCAAGTGAAACAATTGATGACCACAAATAGAATAAACTATTTATGAAATATGTTATCAAATTAAAATAATAAAATGATAATAATATCTCTTTATTAATGAAATGTAAAAATAGTACACTATTGACCTAGGGGAAACAAATATCACTAACATAATGACCTTAAAGACTTGAAAATATGGATAGAGGTGGATTTGGTTACAGACCAGGTCCCATATTCTTTCAAAGGTTCTCCATTGTCCTCAAAGATACTTAGATTTTTTTCCTATGATATTATCCAAATTAATATAAGGCAAGTGATTTGCAACAAAAAATCATCAGAATCATTGCTCCCTAAACCCCTAAAAGAAATGGACAACGTTTCAGTAGCACTTCTAGGAGAAACCCAATCCAAACTAAATAGTCTAAATATACGGCTTACACCATAACTCCAAAGTTTTTTTGAATAACGCAGAAATGTGATCAATCAATTCCATACTACCTATCCATAAATTAAGTGCAGTAATCAAGATTGGGCTTTGAATGGTCTCCTTGCCTAAAGCAAGTAATTTGTATTAACCTTCTTGTTAGCCACCAAAAAAGCAAACATCTTTCCACCATTCTTTTGATTTCCACATGAAATAAGCAAAAGAAAAGAAAAGAAAATTGAAGTTAAATGATTAATTAAGAAAAAAAGATTTGACCAAAAATAAACCAAAGGGTGATATTGCCCAAGGTCTCAAATATGAGGATGACAAAGTTGGGTTAACAGTACTATTGGGAATTGGCATAAATCTTTCAAAATTCTTAACCTATAAATCAATGAGATTTCGTGAAAATTTGAATTTCCAAGTAAAAGGAGAAGATAAGCCAAGAGCAGACGAAATAGATGATTTTTGATTCAATGGGACTCTGTATAGTTTTCAGATTGGTGAATAATTGAAGAAATTATGAGGGCTCATTAGAACCAAAATCCAAAAGTAAGAAAAATAGGAGCTCGATTGAAGTTTCAATTATAGAGAAACTCTCATTTAGTTAAGAGTTTAAGGAGGGTAAAAATAGGCAAGAAAGGTTGAATTAACCACTATAAATCGAGTTTACCTTCTCTAATTCTTACTCTTATTCTCATGTATTGTTTTGTATTTAAATTTGAAAAAAAAAAACTTTTAAAACCCAAGTCACTTGCCATCCCCTCCCCTTCTTTGAGTAGTTCAGTTAATTTGATTAGTCTCATATTTTCAATCCATAGCTTGATATATATCACTGTGGCATGCATCAAGACCCAGTACAAGAGTGTGATGATCATTTGACATCTCAAATCTAAAAGCTCAAATTGGAAACGAGAAACATTCATCTTGCGATTAGATGATTACTGATTACTAAATTTGTATTCAAAGCAATAAAATAACAAAGTTATATAACCTCAAATCTCAAGTTTGAGACTAAACATCAAACAAGTGTTTTTATTCAAATAACTCAAAATTCAAGCAATTCACTCAAAAATTAAAATTTACCATCTATATAATTTCCTTCTCAAAAAAAAAAAAAAAAAAAAATCTAAATAATCTCCAAAATAAAATTCACACCAGAATTCTAAGATATTTAAGGATACTTTCTTAGCCTTTTATAATTTCTTTTGTGAAATAAGAATACCTAAATAATCATCAACAGAAAGAAATGACTTCAAAGCTTTTTAAGGAAATTAATGTAGTTTCATGACTAAAATAGTGATTTCAGTTATGATTATGAAAAGGAAATATTACAAGGTCTTGTATGGTTACAGTTAGTTTTGAGAACTGTTTTTCTTTTTATTTTGAAAAACAAGGAAAATAAGAGAAATACGGAAAACACATTTGATTTTTTTTTTTTAATATTCTGAAAAACACGAAAAAATATAGAAAACATGTTTGAATATTCGTTGTTTTTATTGGCTAAATTTAAGGATTGTGAATTTAGTTAAAGATGCTCCAGATTTGAATATTCCATAAATAATTTTAGACTAATCGTGCATATTTTTTTATTAATTAATTGTTTATTTATTGTGGATAATAAATAATGGAGATTGCTCAAATTTTCTGAATTTTCTGGGTGCATAAATCTGAGTCATCTTTTAAGGATTTATTTTATATGCATGATTTTAGGAAATATTATTGGCCGTGTTTCTTAATTAATTTTAGGTCTGATTTTATGAAAGTATGCTAAATTTTAGAATAATAGATTATAATTTTATTTATGAATTAATATTTGAATTAAGTTTTTCAAATATTTTTCGTATTTTGATAGTGATAATCTTTCTAAGCATGCTAATTTTTTTTTGGAGATATTATTGCATTAATTTTGAAAAATAATACATAAATTAAGAATGTATTTAAATTAGAATAATTACATCAGAAAGGTATCATAAAAATTCAGCATTAGGAGTCGCCGATTTATGGTTTAAAAAAAAAAATTCGCCCGGCTTCCGGTCGTCGGTCGTCGGTCGTCGGTTCCAAGGAGCTTGACTGCCGTAGTCCAGAATTAGGGCTGGCGGCTCGTGGGCCTTGGAGAGAAAATCGTATACTTTGTTAGGTGATTCATATAATTTTATTAATTAAGATTAGGCACAACGTCTTGACATTAGGTAAGATCACTATATAACATATTGTAATTAATCCAGAAAATATTTAGTTGAATTTTTTTTTGATTAATTAGGATAAAATATTGGTTTATAATTCTTGATTTACCTATAGGTATTGAGATTAGGAACATATTCCAATATTTTTATCATAAAGATTAATAGAGATTAAATCTAATTGAGTAGGACTTTAGCCCACATGCAAGTTCTATGTCTCTAGGTAATTCCTTAATTAAATTAAAGATAAATCTAATTGAGTAGGACCTTAACCCACAAGCAAGTGCTATGTCTATAGATTAATCTATAGTGTGTTTTTACATTGGCAACATGCATTAAGTTTATGACCCCAACACAATTATTAATAAATCTTTATTTCCATAATTGCAGTTATTCAAACCCCATCTTATTATGATATCAAACTTGAAATTCCCGAGCTTAAGGGAGGTAACTATAAGGTCTGGAGAGAGAGAGAGTCTTATTCCAATTAGGTTGCATGGATATAGACTATGGCATTAGGAAAGATGAGCCCCCGGCCATATCGGCTACTAGCACTAAAGCTACTATTGAGTGTATGAAAGCTGGGAGAAGCCTGATCACCTCTTCGGATTAATTCTCTAAGAAACACAATAAGGTTCAGAACTTGTTAAAGGCAATTGATGATCAATTCTCTAAGTCCATGAAGTCTTTGGTCAGTATCCTTATTATTCAGTTTTCCACCCTTAGGCTCACTGGAGCAAAATTAAGGTGTGCGTGATCACATAATGTGCATGATGGAGATAGCGACTCACTCAAAGAACCTAGAAGTAACCTTATCAGAGTCCTTCCTTGTTCAATATACTCTATGTACTCTTCCTCCTTGGTATAGCCCATTCAAGGTCTCTTATAACACACATAAGGAGGATTAGTCAATTAGTGAACTTTTAAGCATGTGTGTATAAGTGGAGGAGCGGCTACTTGTGGAATAAGGAGAGAAGGTGCTTTTCACTCTTCCCAGCAATAAAGGGAAGAATAATGCTAAGAAAAAAAGGAAAAACTTCGGCCGAGTAGGCATGAAGGTATGTTCTTTTAAAAGAAAGGACATGAAAAAGGATTATTACTGCAAAGCACAAAGCGACGAAAAAGAAAGGTACTTCTTTTTCATTCGTATGTTATGAATCAAATTTCACAAATGTTAATCATAATACTTGGTGGATTGACATTGGTTCTACAATCCATGTTTCAAATACCTTGCAGGGTATGAGAAACCTTAGGAAGCCGATGGGCAGTAAACAGTACATCCATTCGAGAGGGAGGTTAAGCTCACATGTGGAAGCCATCGGGACTTGCTATTTAGAGCTGTCAAGCGATTTTGTTTTGCAGTTGGAAAAGACCTTCTATGTACCTAGTTTTCTAGGAATTTGATTTCAGTTTCAGCACTTGTACCCTTAGGGATTTCCCATAACTTTAAGGATACTGGTTTTACTTTATTAATAAAATCAAAGGTTATTGGATATGGTGTTTTGTGCGATGGTCTTTATTCTGTACAGTTGCAAGATAACAATGCTTATAACTCATTAAGTCTAACTGCTGGTATTAAAAGAAGTGTTATGAATGAAGAATCCTCCTTATTATGGCATCGGAGATTGTAATACAACTCCATTAAGAGGATTAAAAGGTTAGTAAACAAAGGAGTACTAAGTTCCAAGGTATGGAGTTCAAAGAAAGACTTTTTATGAGCTTCTTTTGCCTAAAGTAGCAAGTATGAAGGGCTACCCGGGGAAGAAAGTCAGCAGGAGAAAGGGCCTCCATGGAACTTCTTCTTCAGGAGGTCGATTATGAAGAATACATTGGCGGATCTCTAAGTATAGGTTCCTTCATCTGTCTTCTATCAGTGAGGAAAACGCCTAACTTATGAAAGAAGTTTTGACATCGATCTGAAAGCGCAATATACTTTTTAGATGTAGCAAAAAGCTAAAGGAAATCATGAAGGAGAATTACATCACATTCACGAATCCTGAAACTCCACAATAAAGAGTGATGATTAAATATGACTAAGCAGGAAACTAACCGGGGGGGGGGGTGGATCTTGTGCAGTGGTTTCAAAAACTTTTGCACAACTACAACAAATCTTTAATTTAAAATATAATAATAACACTAAATTAAAGGGTAGGATAGAGAAAAGAAAAACACAGTTTATAGTGGTTAGAGCGCCGACCCTTGCCTCTCCCTTTCCTCACCCTTCAACCGGTGAGGGTTCCACTAGGTTCAGGCTCTTCACAAATTCTTCAAGCTATACACACTTGAAGCTTTCTCACTTAAGCATAATGAGACACTCTCTCAAGCTCTCAAGATATTCAAATTACAACTCGAGCTTTTGTTCGACACAAAGGTGCACTCTGATATGTAGTGTAAATGAATGCACTCACAATCTTAGTTTGAGGGTGATTCACAAGAAATGATGTTTGAGAGGATATCCGCAATAAAATCTCATATCCAACAAGTGATTCACCACCTTTCATTTATAGAGTGGGAACCCCAATCACTTAGTACAGCCAGCCGTCTGACCAGCCCAGTTTGATGATTCTTGTATCTTGGCTGGATTTATAGCCGTTGTACACAAAAATGTTACCATTTTCTAGCCGTTGGAATCCGCCTGTTTCACCTGACGGTCGGCTAGTTTTCTCTTATGGATTTTGGATGAACTCTTGCATCGGCCGATTAGAGTCATCCGCAAACTCTTTCGGTTTCATAATCGGGATGGCCAGTTTCACGGAGTCAATAACTATAACCCGATGAAGCGCCCTTTGTTCACACACAAGACCTAAGCATCGCTCAAACAAGTAATGTTCACTCAACCGGTACTGTTCATTCAACCAACTACTATTCACTCAACAGGTTACTATTCACTCAAACTGGTACTATTCATTTGATCGACCGTTTCAGGTCTTCCACAACCTCTTTCAAGGTTTAAATTCATGTTTTGTTTGATTTAGAACACTTCTAAACCTTAGATAAAATTACAGCTTATTTTAGCATTATTAAGTCTAAGGTTTTACGCTTTAACTCTAGTTTTCAAGATATAAGCAATTAGGATTTGAAAACTGAGTTTGTGAGTAAATGCATGATAAATGATGATATCCTAAAGTGCACCAATGCATTCACCTTACATAGACTCCTAAGCTGTAGAATCCCAAAAAATTTAAAATTTTATAAAAGTATAAAATTAAATAATAAATTGCTGAAATGGCCTGGGGAAGCCAGAAAGGCCCTAAAGTTTCTGATGACGAAACAGATCGTTATTTGTTGAGTCCATCTCACTAAAACCAGTAACTTAGAAAGTTTTGCCGAATTCCTGTAGTGGGAATTTTTAGAATTTCAGTTATGTATCTAACCCTTATGTTGCAAACTAGATTTTCTTAAAAATCTTGAGAGTTAGGAAATAACTTGAGTTAAGTTCAATTAAAATGAATTGAGCTGAAAAGAAATAAATTGTTTCGGGACAGAAATGAACCTGGAATGGTCATGGACGTGTGCAGCGAAGTGGGCCTCGCGTCCAACTTAAGCTAAGAGAGACAAAAAAAAAAAAAAAAAGAAGAAAGCTCATTTTGGAGGGGAAAACTGGCAGTGGGCTTGAGTAGAGAGAGAAGGGAGAAAATCTCCACCTTCTCTCTACGATCTACGGAGATCGAGTGGTCGGAATCCGTCGAGCCAAGATTTAAAGTTCATCTATTAGACAGTTTACGTTGGGTACCAACACAGCCACCAAGATTACGAGTTCAGAAGAAAATCTAGTGAGAGAAGCTCTACCTTCTCTTTAAGATTTACGACGATCTACGCCTAGCTTCTTTCCGCCAAGACTTGCAAGCTCCGAGTAATTGTCAAGGCAACGCAGGACACCAAAATCAAGAATTTTCGCCGAAGATCTTGAGCGTAAGTTCGAAGGCCGTGGGTCTCGGCCCGGGCTCCAAAAAGTTTCATCTTCGCTCCAAGAGGTAGGGAACCTTCCTACTCGGGTTTATATTTAACGAATGCTGTTTCGTCTTCGGGCCGAGCCCTAGGGCTGCTCGTTGTGTTCCTCGGACACAAAAACTGAAAAATTCGGTGGACAGGTGTATTGCCAACACATCGTCAGCATGCATCAACATCATTCGACCAAAAAACAAGAATATATGGTCTAATGCTAGAAGCTCTAGTTGATTTGTATTGAGTTCGATTCAGTTTGTACATGTTAGATCAATTGTGGACTGAATTGGGACGGGTTTGTTGCCGGGTGAAAGGGTTGTTTCTGGGATGAGTTTGGGTAGGAAAAGTAGCATGTACGGGAGCTATGAAGAGCCCCAGAAAGTACCTGTGGTTTACGCTACGCTCAGCTCGCACTATTATGTATACTCAACTTCTGATTTGTAACTTTCTCGTCCGAGCTTCGCTTTGGGTGTTCTTAAACTCTATGGAAAGCCCTTTGAGTCTAGAATCCATCCATATATAGCTTGATAAAATTTGAACTCATATTTGGTCCTAAAATGACGAAAAATAGTATACCCCTGCTGGTTCCATGCGTCAGTCACTGTTCATACGAGGCCTCCAACTTCGGACGGCCATAACTTTCTCGTCCGAACTGGTTGGGTGTTCTAGATCAGGTGGAAAGATATTGATCTAGAATTAAACATGTTTAAATGAAATTGGTGCTCACATCCTTGTTTAAAAAATTGATTGTTACAACAAGTGTGCTAATTATTGGTTGTGTGGATGTGAGAGTCATGTTGAAGTGGCCATTATACAGACAGGCTAGAATATCTTAGGTACATAGGTTATGAATTAGCCTAGAAATGAGGTGTGTCATTACTGCCTAGGTAGTGACTTGATGAATGTTAGACATGTGTTTAGTGATTGATTGAAATGACATTTTGTTAAGAGGTGTCAGCTTAATGTCATTATGTGTGCTCTAAACAGACATTAGAGGTTAAAGTGTGATGGCTATTGCATACATGTTGTAGGCTAGTTTATTGGGTATTATGCTTCATGATAGCTCTAGATTTGAGTATGACATTACTTGTTCAAGTAGTAGCCGAACTGATATGATGCATGCTGTTTGATGTGTTGATACAGAATGTGATAAATGTTAGTACATTGAGATGTATATTAACGTTTAATGAATGTATGGACTTTGTGTGACAGACATGAGTGTCCATGGTACACTGTGGAGTGTACTGAGAAGGTGTCCAACCATATAGAGGTCTTTATACATCAATGACTTAGAGTGCAATGGCACAATTGCATTGCACTGGTGCATGGGGACATCGCATGGTGTGGGTGTGAGTGCATAGTCGTTGTCATTCATCATCCTTGGTGAATGGGTTGTGGACTCATACTTTGGACTAAGTCCAATGGAGATCCACTTGCACGGGTTAAGGAAATGGAAATGGCTCATTGCATTTCATATGCACGGCAACTTGTGAACAAAGAGAGGAAGTGAGTGCATGAGGTGGTTTCTTGAGAGAATTGTTTCGGAGGGTTGACCAACAATATTATTTATCGGAGTATGTCCACTACAATATCGGAGGGTTGTCCACATAATATCAATCGTCGGAGTATGCCCAATTGATATACATCGAAGGGTTGTCCATATAATGTTCGGAGGGTTGTCCATAAATGTCAATCGTAGGAGTATGCCCAATTGATATACATCGGAGGGTTGTCCATATAATGTCAATTTTAGGAATATGCCCAATTGATATACATTGGAGGGTTGTCCATAAAATAGAGTATCGGAGTGTGTCCACTATTTATATTGGAGGGTTGTCCACGAGTAAACACAAATGCCTGTTTGAAAAGATATTCATGGAAATGTGGCGTTTGAGGGAGCTCGGTGAGGACTTGATACATGGGGCATGATGAGTCATACTTATTCATGATAAGTAAGATTCTATGCTGGGGATCAGATGTCCGGTCAGTGTTTACGGGTTGAACGGTCAGCGTGGCATTTAGGGTGGGGAAGAGTCTTAGAGGATTTATCTCTACTGGGAGTTAGCTCACCCCGTCGTGGGACCCCCTTCAGGTACAGGACATGTGCAAGCGCATCGCTCCTTAGATGCCAACATTATGAAGCTGGCCTGACAGGGCCTTGATCCATGTTTTGTATATTATATTAGAACATGTTAGTTTTAATATAATGTTTTGTATTAAGAGTGATGTAATAACTCTTGGTGGCTTCGATGATATAGATTGTATTTATATGGATAAATGGGCCCTACGTGGCCATTTTTATTCGTATGTGGACTTGGTGTGGTCGTTGTATAATATTGTGACAAAGGCCATGAAATTGCATGTGTTGTATTGGTAGAGCTCCCATGCAAGGTGAGACTCATCGATTTTCGTTAAACTGGTCCCGGGAAAAGGACCACAATGGTGTAGGTCGGGTTACCCGACATCCACGACCTTCCGCGAGTCGACGGGTTGTCAATGGACCTCCTGATTTGGGCGCCACATAAGCTATCAAAAGATTCACTGATGCTTGAGTTTGGAATTCATTTGTCTTGATTTAATTGAGACTTCATCAAGAGCTTGATCAATCACATCATTGTCATCTTTAGCTTGTATTATCTTCATTGATGCTTCTGATCAACTTCAACTCTATCACCAACCTTATCTAAATCCATATAGCAGTCCATTAACCTTGTTTGAAAGTACACTAAAACCTCAACTAGAGGTACCTTTGGGCTAACAAAAAGGAAATCAGGGGAAAAGAGACAGATTATAACTCCGAATCATGGTACTAATTCTTGTTGGAGTTTTAGGAATATTATCCAGGACAGGATCAACAAGGGAATAATGAAGTTCCTTGAGAAAAAGGAGGCCATGGTGGTTGATGAAGATCCTTTCCCACCAGTGGTTTCAGTCAACATAGCTGCTATAGATCTATGAGCATTACTGAATGAAAAGAAAGATGAGAGGTTTTCTCCTAATGACAAGATAAGAAATGTATGAATTCCTAAACAATTTATGGTTCATAAGGATGAATTGATAGTAAAAGGAAAAGTATCTACAACCAGAGAAAAGGAAAAGAATGGAAGGTATTCATACAATTCAAAACATGAAATCAAGAAGGAGAAACCCTTTAAAGAAAAGAATGTTCCTCTAAAAGAGAGACATACTTTTCCAAAGGGAAAGGGCATGAACACTTCGAGGAAAATACCTCCAAAGTTTTTTGTCCTTCCTCTTGTTTCACTTGGACAAAAGTGGCATGTGGTGCAACATAAGAAATTTCCTTAAAAGTCATAAGAACTTAGAAAAGAAGGATGCAGAGACTGAAAGCAATGAAGAAAAGGCAATTACTTAAAGAAATGCCACCGAAAAGGCTAAAAGAAGCAGAGAATGTGAAAGAAGTGAGTCCTACTTCAAAGAAAACCAAATTTTGAAGGAAGGCTATAGAAGATGAAGAGTCTAATTGCAAATTTGATGAAGAAGTAGATTTGAGAACTATGCTGATATGTACATTTCCTATTTCTTTAAAATGTTCTACTATCCATATTTTTTAAAGTCAAAAGAGATGGAGGAAAGTTTAGTAGAGGTAGAGAAAGAATATTTTCCAGAAGAGGAAAATCATAGTCAGAGGGTAAACACCATTGACCCCTCTAAAGGAAGCAGAGCTCAGAAGGTGATACTAGAAAAACCTACCGTGGAGATGACAAGGCACATAAGGCCTCATACGTGAGAGGCACTTTTGACAGAAACCAATTTCAGCAGATAGGATAGTTGATCATTAACTAATATGGATGCCATTATATGTTGAGCTTTAGGAAGAAACCATCAGAATTGATTGAAATAGAAGTGTCTGTATTAGCTTTTACTAGAGAAATCTCTAAGACTCTAGGTGTACTCCCTATTGACATCACTGTGGGTAGTAAGACTTCCTTATCAGCTTTCTTTGTGATTAATTCTACTGCTAATTACAATGCTTTGTTAGGAAGAGACTGGATCCATGCCAATTAATATGTGTCGTCCTTCCTTCACCAATTTTTACTGTTTTGGAAAGGTGATGAAGTAGAAGTGGTATGGGCAAACAAACAACCTTTCATTGCAACCTCAGATTCTATAGAGGCCATTTATTTTATCATGAGTTATCCGAATAAAATTCATAAAAAGAGAAGAATGAGACTCTGAAATATGAGTCAAGATATGATGATCAAGACCAAGCTTCCAAACTTCTTAAGACAACTATTATTGTGCCTTTTAAGCCGATAAAGGGGTAGATCATCGAGGAGATCGATGACTAAGTATTCTCATGAAGAGAATGCGGCTATTGTAGCCACGACATTGAAAATGAAAATGCAGCAAGTTACTGAAAAAGTTTCAAAAGAACAATTCCAAGACATATGTGGAGCTGAAGTGATTTATGAATAAGAATCATATGAAGAAGAGGAAGAAATTTAGATTGAAGATTTTGAGCAAACTCCTCCTAAAATGGAAGACAATAAGCCTCAAGTACATGATCCTATGGAAGAAGTCAACCTCGGCACTATGGAAGAGCCAAGGAGTACTTACATCATTTCTCTCTTATCCACTAACTTGAAGGAACATATCATATCATTGTTGCAGGAATTCAAAGATTGCTTTGCTTGGAATTATGATGAGATGCCAAGATTGGATAGGAGCCTTGTGGAACATCGCCTTCCCATCAAGCTTGAATTCTATCATTTCTAGCAATCATCTAGAAGGATGTCTAAGGAAGTAGAGATGAAAGTGAAGGAGGAAATTGAGAAACTCTTGAAGGCCAAATTCATTAGGCCTATAAGGTATGTTCAATGGTTAGCAAATATTGTTCCTATGATGAAGAAAAATGGAAACTTTTGGGTATGTGTGGATTTTAGAGATTTAAATGTTGTCACTCCTAAGGATATGTATGTGATGTCTATTGCAAACATGTTAGTTGATTCTACTGCTAATAATGAATTGTTGTCCTTTATGGATGGTTTCTCTGGTTATAATCAAATTTTAATAGCAATAGAAGATATACTTAAGACCGCCTTTAGATGTCTTGGCTCCATAGAGAGATTTGAACGATTGGTCATGCCTTTTGGTCTCAAAAATGCAGGTGTAACTTACCAAAGGGCAATGGATGCCATTTTCCTTGACATGCTAGGCCACCACATGGAAGTATAGATTGATGATATTGTGGTTAAATATAAAAGAGCCAATGAGCATGTGACGCCCCATACGTGAGACCCATACGTAAAACCTGCGGAAAACCCATTGACCACCGTCAACCTGCGGAAAACCTGTTTGTCTCATATCATGAGACCCATACGTGAGCAAAAATGGCCACATTGGCCTACACATCATACTCACCAAAATATATCCACCCAACTATATTACAATGGTTCAAGAGTTAGTTTCACTCTTAATACAAACATATATTAAAATTAAGAATTTTAATACATGTTATACAAAAATATCAAAGCCACAATCCAACTTTCTTCTTAAAAGCGGCCTCTAGTGAGCGCCGTCTTCCTCGAACACCCCTCGTACCTGAAGGGAAATAATGTTCTCCTCTGACAGGTGAGCAATGCCCAGTAGTGATAATCTTCTACATGGGTTACTCCCCACCTAACTGCACACGTAATGGCAACCAAACACATTCAAGCAAATGCATGATCATACTTGAATGTCTACATGCCTAATCCCATGTCTCTAGTCCTCAATTGACTCTCATACATGCCTAAGCCATTATGAAAATCATTTTTTCAAAACAAAATATTTGTTTTAATCTGAGGACAACCTTCATATAAAATACTTGGACAATCCTCCGAGTGAATTTGTCGGGTAACCTCCAAACACCACAGCCCCTCCGACGTGAATTGTTGGACAATCTTCCTAACACAATTCTTCGGACAACTTTCCGATAAAATTATTATTTTTAATAATTTTTACAAATGAATTCATCGCTTGACAACCTTCGATTTTATTTGTCATAGTAATCAGATCACATTCTAGCAGCCTGCAGCGGAAATGTAACAGGTAATTTAACGACTATGCACATATTTTAAACATGCACGCATTTCAACAAATTCAACTCACAACATCATGTTATTCAATTCATAGCCATAACACCAAAATTAGCTCACATGGGCTACTAACCAATTCAAGCAATTCATTTTGAATCACCCAAGCAACACACAAATCACACATAACTAACGTGAACAGTAAAACCCTAGGTCTCGACACTGTTCACGGCCACACTAGGGATTTTCTTCACTTGGTCCAAATATTTTGGGACCGAAAACACGGTCATCCAGGCCTTAACAAATCCCCATCCATTAAAATGACTCTTAGCTAAATAATAAATCAAGTAGAGAAGATCTCTACCTCTTTGGAGTTACCGAAACTCCACAAAATCGTGTCCACACGTAGCCCTCAGAATGATCAACTTCTCCTCTTGTTCCTACGAACCGACAGTCCGAACTGTCAAATCTGTAGAGTTGACTTTTCTCTCTAAAACTAGTTTTCTCCTCCACTTATATTGCCGCAGTAAAATGGGAGAAGAAGATGTCTTTCTCTTCTTTCTTTCAATTAATTCCCTACAGTTCCTGGCCACTTTTAAGGGCTCTTTGACACTTGACTTTAATCTAAACCATTTATCTCTATCCTCTCACTAATCATGCAACATGTGTCACATGGGTACATGTAGTAGGTGACCCTTGTCACATCACATACTTCTCAATAAGTCAGAATACAAGACCCAACACCTATGGTTTCAAAGACGGAAATTTTGACCGTTTAGGAATTCATGAAATTCGCTGTAGCTAGATTTCGTGAGATGATCTTCCAATCAGAAGTCCGTTCTGGCTATCCGAGATCAAAATTTTGATTTTGACCGAAATTACAATTTTACCATTTTTCAGAGAATTAGAATTTTCTCGGGTTTTACAGAGCACACAGATCATTTAAGGAAAAGTTTTAAGAGGATGAGACATCATCAGTTGAAGCTTAATCCACTCAAATGTGCATTTGGAGTTCATGCTCGGAATTTTCTTGGGTTCCTGATCAGTGGTTAAAATACTCAGGTCATACCCGCGTCTGTCTTATGTTTTTAGCTTTATTTTATAGTTAAATATGTATTTTTGTAGCCCGATATCTGATTTGTGCAATTGGTGTGAATGCAGGTGAAAAGGGTAGTTTTTGGAAGCATTCATGCAGGGTGGCGCGCATGTGTATCGAACGCCGCGACATTGCAACGCCACGATGTTCCCACGCCGCGACGCCCCCACGCCAGCGACGCCCCTGTCGCGGACGCTTTCCAACGCCGCGACGCCGGGTCAACATATAGAAGTCAACAAGCGGCAACGCCATGACGCTCAATGTCGCCACACCACTAGACTTCAGGCGAAGCGGCCTCTCAATCATTAAAGCAAAAAAGGGGACCGTATCCGTGGATCGTGAGATCGAGGAGCGTAGATTTAACTAGTAAGGCAATTTAAAATCATAATAGCAAATGACTTGATCTTAGAGAGCATATTTAGTATTTTTTCTTTTTAGAGCACTGATGTTTTATAGATTAAATACTGGTGTTTTATTATTTAGTATGTTCTAGATTTATACCTAGGGTGTTGTTGAACCTTGTCACAATTGCATGGATTAAAGATTAGTATTTTATATTATTCATTTGTTTATAATTTGTTAACATTCATGAGATTCAGAAATCATTTACATGGTGACGTCTGGACAACATTAGCGTGACTATACTGGAGATCCAAGATTCGAGAGATGAGGATACCCAAGGAGCAGAAAGGGTCTTCTGCTTGATTCAAAGAAGATATTCTGACTATAAATTTTTACAGGTTAGAGACAAGATTTTGAGGACGTAGTCAGTGAGATACACTCAACTCTACCAGCGAGATAGGCGGATACACCTCAGAGAGAGGGTATTTCGTGGGCAAGATCACCTAGCCATCAATAACTATAAATAAACTAATACTTACTTTTAAGAATAATCATCTAGTATGGGGAGACATCGCCCTGGGCTTTTCATTATATAGTAATTAAGGCTCATAGTTTAGTTTAAATTCGCATTAATTAGTAATCTTCACAATAACACTTATATCCAGATAATATTCAAAAGCCAATTCACTGTGATTCAACACACTTATCCCCTCGTGGATCGATATCCGCACCATAGGTACACTATATTACTGGGGCGACAGGTACTGCGCACATAGGCGACAGATATAATACCACCCACGTTTCAAATTTAATGCTTTGAGCGCCTGCCAGATAGGTTTAGAGGATATAGAGAATAATTAATAGATATTACTCGAATTTTTATTTTTATTTGTTTTTACAAGTGCCAGAATTTATTCTGAAAGTTTATAGTGGATTATAATGAGGTGTAGTTGAGTACATGCGATTTGACTGATCGTGTCGACCTACCTCCGCTTTGATCCCTGAAATGAAAGAACTTTGCCACGTAATAATGAAATAGACAACAAAATGACTAGAAATCTAGCAATCAGGAGGTTTAATGAAGAGCAGATCTAAGATTGGAGAAAACGAGTCATAGTTATAGGCCGAAATCGGAATAACTAAGAACAAGCACCCAGCTGTTTATACAAACTAGATGATCCATTTATGTTGTTAAGAGTTTGCCCTACCGCCTAATGTTCGCAGCCTATCCGAAGACCACCCATTCGTGCAAACAACTTTGTGCCAGGTTGCGACATTACGATACTTCGAATATCTTATTTCATTGACTACCCACGAGAATCCAATATGCATCTGACCAACTTCTCGGCGGAGCGTGGACACGCATCAAGTACAATGGGTTATTGAAGATAACGTTAGATTGTTCCCACCTCACTAGGTGATAGAGCAGCATTGCGTTAACAAGTCGCCCACCGTGATTCCATTACTTCATGGAACGACTTAGCGCAAATTTCGACTAAGTTTTTCCCACCTCGAAAAATTGCACAACTTGTGTAAGATCACTTTTGTACAACTAGAGGGGAGAGAACCCCGTGTAGGCATGGGATAGATTTCACGAACTATTGAGGAAGTGCCCACACCACGTGATTGGCCGATGGATGCAAAATCACTTTCTATAATGGTGGGAATGCAGCTAGAATAGTGATTGATGCCTCGAATTTGGAGGAGGGGCACTAATGAAAACCACGGACCCGAGCTTATGAAGTCTGGAAGATCTTGCTACTAATACAAATGTTCTTTAGGGAGAAAAATTACACGGTAAAAGCGCCGTGGGCGCTTACGGCGGATAATGAGGTTCTCAACATCCCGGTTTGCTCATGTTGCCGCGGTGACTAAACAATTAACTGGGACAAATTACGCGAATGCCATCTGAGACTAACCCATGGGAGTTGTGAATTACGTAGGCGGATGACCTGTAGCACGAGTGCCGGTCAGGGAAACCAAACGGTAGAAGCGGGCTGATGCGTGTCAAGGTTCAATCGAGTCGATCACGGCAACAAGACGATTATGGGGAAACAACTATCAGAACCAAAATCAAGGCCAAGGGTGGTGTAATAATCAGAATCAGAATAATTAGAACAGTCAAGGGTATGGATGGAGGAACAATCAGAACAACATGCCATCATCAGAGGTGGTGAACCACCTCACGAGAAAAGGTGGACTTGGAACAAGCCCTTTAACGCCGGATCTCACCTCACACCTTGCCTTTATATGAATGAGACAAGGCGATATCAGAAGCAGGCCGCAGTTGAACAATCAAAGCGACAGTTGAGAAACTTGGAAGTCTGAGATGGGTCAAATGGCGGTCACGATGACGAAGAAGGCAACGGGGTTCACTACCAAACAATTCGATCAAACCTAGAGGAGAAGGGAAGAGTCTTGCAAGGCCATCACTCCTAAGGAGTGGAAGAGAGTTGGAAATCCCAGGCTGCAACCACGTAAGGCGAAAATTAAGGAGCAAGACCAAAGCATCCCAAAAGACCGAGTGCAAGATACCGGCAACCCAGGGAATCACGAGAAGCGATCCAAGGATAAGAAGAGTCAAGGAAGGAAACCAAAGAAACGGACAAAACGGATGAACTGTCCATACCAATTACGTATCCTCGGAGGTTGAAGAGGTAAGTTAAACTGGAGTTTGAAAAGTTTCTTGACATCTTTAAGAAACTACATATTAATATACCCTTTTTGGAGGCACTAGAGAACATGCCAAGTTACGTGAAATTCATGAAAAAGATCTTGGCGAGTAAGAAGAAGTTGGAGGAATATGGGACCATCTCCTTAACTGAGGAATGCAGTGCCATCTATGAAAACTTCCCAAACTTCGAATCAGGGTAGCTTTGCTATACCGTTCTCTATAGGGAACCAGGTATTTGGAAAAGCCCTATGTGACTTGGGAGTAAGCATCAACTTGATGCCGCTCTCGATGTTTAAAAGGCTAAAGTTGGGGGAACCAAAATCGACCATGATCAGTTTGCAACTTGCAGACAGGTCCTACCAACATCCTCGAGGTATAATCGAAAATGTCCTAGTAAAAGTTGGTAAATTCATCCTTCCAGCAGACTTTGTCATTCTGGACATGGAGGAAGATGACTTAGTTCCCATCATACTTGGTAAACCCTTCCTGGCCACGGGAAAAGCTCAAATCAATGTGCAAGAAGGCGAGCTCAAATTGAGAGTTCAAGGAGACGAGATCACTTTCCATGTATTCCAGCCCATGAAGCATCCAGATGATGATCCAAATGAAGATTTCTCGGAACTTCACTACACAGAGATTTTGCAAGGCGATGCGAAAAACTTCAGGGATAAGCCTATTACTACACAAAAAGACACCGAGAAGGGCAAGGGCATGAACAGAAGAATATTTCATCCACCTTGAGCATTGGGTGTGAGCACTATAGGGAGATGCGTAAGCATTCCCAGTTTCTTCTAAGCACATTGCACATTGAGATTCAGGGCCGTCGAGCTAACGACATTAAACATAGCACTTCTTGGGAGGCAACCCATGTTTTTCTTGAAATTTTCCTTTCTATGGTTTAATTTTTATTATCTTGTTTTAAAGTTATGTTGGTTCTTGTTTACACATCCGTGTCGGAATCCCTTTTTGGATGTCTACTTTCAGGACCCGCGATCGAAAGTATTGGGGAGGATCCGTTCATGCAGAGCACTGCAAAAGTCCAGAGAGTCACAATTGCACGAGGGGAGTTTTCTCTTACCTTAGACCATGGTTGAATAATTTACATTTTGGGCCTTCTACATGGCGTGTGGCGTTGGCTCTCAACATCGGCGTCTCAGCGGCTCCGTCGAGACTGACCCTTCTTTGGAACGTCGCGACGTTGGATCTCACGTCGCAATGTTGGATTATACCCTTCTGCGGGCGACCAGCGGCGTTGGCTTTCAACGTCAGCGGCGTTGGTTTACCTTCCACCGGAGCGTTGCGTTAGATCTCCAGCGTCGCAGCGTTGGTTTATCACTCTGGGCGTCGCGGCGTTGGATCTCAACGCGTTGCGGCGTTGGGTACGCTCACTCTGCGGAGCGTCGCGGTGCATTCGAAACGTCGCGGCGTTGCTTTGTTTAAAGTGAAAACCTCCCTCATTTTTGCTCTTACCTGTCTCTTTGCATGAACCTAATTGTACCCCTTTGTCGCCCTGCACCAGCCCTTGCGGCGTCCTCCCCACCACCCTGCCGAGAAGGCCATTGTTTTGCCCTCAGGCACCATCGCGGCTGTTCTGCCACCACGGTTCCTCCACACCTCGGTCCGTCTGTCTTAGCCTTCCACGCAAGCCTTGGTGTCAGTTTGGCTTCGTAGGTCTCGTTTGCCAGTTTGGTCGCAGTTTGGTCTAGTCCTTAATTTGAGCTAGTAGGGTCTGTTGTGTGTACTAGGGTTTGTGTCTACTTTAGGTGCCAAATTGGTCTTAGTCTCATAGTGCCTTCAGGTGCTGGTATTATCTCTTCATCAGGGTGTGGCCACATTGGTGCCGTTTGGCTACATTGTGCCCGTGGCTGATCTTAAATTTGGTTGTGCACCCCAATGTCGGGTAAGAGGCGAAGTTGCACCTTGACAAAGTCGGGCAGTGAGGACTCGTCCCGGGTACCCGATGTCACGGGGTTCGTTAACGAGGTCTTGTGATCGGTTCGGCTGTCTGCGAAGAGCCGTCTTTTATTAAAGAAAGGGTTTCTTATTTTGGCGACTGCCCATATAAGACTATTGCGGCCCAGGGATAATGAGCCTTTTGCCCAACCACCTCATCAGTGCGACTAGGTGTGAGTCACGAATTCGCCAACCTCGCCTCCCACGTCGTCGAGAGATTTAGATGCGGGGTGTGTTGGTGGAACTTGATCTGGAGTCTATCAAGCACTTTTATAATCTTGATCCCATGTCCCGGAGCCTTTTGATCGAGCTTTACGGCGGCAGGTGCAGGGTCATTCGGGTCTTGACAACGGGGCGGGGTGAGTGGGGCTTTCAACAATGAGGGCCACGCCGTCCACTTGAGGCCAAGCATTTGGTGTATATCGAAAGTCGGCATCGCTAATGCGTGTCATTCCGGCAATGAGCGTGTGTGTGAAGTGGCTGCGGCGTCCCTATCAATTAATACCATCGTGGGATATTCCTTTCGATGTTGGGCGAGGTTATAGGATGCCATCCTCCAGCAGCGGGGGCAGCTAAGATGAACGGGGGCACCCTTTTCTCATTTATGGCCTATACAAGCGGCGGGTGCCACTGAATGTGATGAGGCGTGGTTACACCAATGAGCCTGCTCGGTTAAGCGGGACAAAGCTGGGTGTACCACGACTGAGGACTTATGATTAGTCATGAGCCTTCGGGCGAGGGACGAGCTTCCTGGCCCCATCATGCACTTTGGACTCACAGGCGACCCCGGGATGACATTAGGTAGT
Organism: Tetrastigma voinierianum; assembly: GCA_016808115.1. NCBI lineage: Eukaryota > Viridiplantae > Streptophyta > Magnoliopsida > Vitales > Vitaceae > Tetrastigma > Tetrastigma voinierianum. The sequence goes on from JAEQBH010000921.1 coordinate 310,288, forward strand.
CCTCTACTCACCCACACCTCCGCACCACCCAGTGAGAACTGGGCGGCCCCTCGATCCACGCACGACTTAGAGGACCGGTGCTCGCCCTTGCGAGCGCGTGCATTACGGGGATGAGACCCGGGAGCAAGGAGTCCTCACTTGCCGCAGGTGTGGGGCCCCTTCGACGGCGACATGCGTACGGTTTTGGCCAACCCGGGCCATTATTCTTCGGCGACGGTGGTCCCTCCCGGGCCCCGACTAGCGCTTCTTGCCTACCGGCCACCGCCATCACCCCCACGGTGACGCAACCCGATCACGGGGAGTTTCCTCACACCTTCTTATTTCTTTCATTGCGGTCGGGGACCTTTGCCCACTTTTGTTGGGGGGTAGGTAGTGCTAGTTTTCTTAGATTAGTATTGTTTTTATTTGTCTTGTAGTTTAATTTCGTATATGCATGTTGGTTGCATTTCAGTTTAGTTTCATTTCGGCTTGCTCATTTTTAGGATGTTGAGTTTGTGTTGAGTTCATGTTTGTGTTTTAATTAGATCTTCATACATGTGTAGTGGTGTCGTGTTTAGGTAGTTTGTGTGTGTGATGCCATGTTTGAGGAGTAGGGGATCACTTTAGCGAATCCACTGTCATGGAAGAAAAGATTCATAGGATGTTTGATGCTCGATGAGTGGGTTGAATAGGTGGGGAGGCACAGTGAACCACTTAGGATCTTCAAGAAACTATTTCTCAATGAGCTAACACACACTCCTTCTGGGTGGCTTCTAGGGTATACCTAGATGCCGAACCCAGCTACTAAGGTTCAACAAACCATGGGAGTCTCTAAACACCAAAGAGATAGGACACTGAAGCCTCAAAACATGGGGGTCCGTTGACTACCCGTCAACCCGCGGAATACCCGTGAATGTCGGGTGACGGAGCATTTTTCACGAAAATGTTGAGTCTCCTTTGTCACGGGAGCTCTGCAAATACAATACTGTATAAACCTGTCCCAAGCAGGTCCAGTATATCATCACATGAGTAAAGCGATACTTTGGCCCATAAACGGTACTCATAACAATATACGCCAAAACATACGACTATGTCGATAGTTAAATTTAATAATTTGCTCTTATATAACACATATATCAAAATTAGAATTCCAATACATGCATAAAATCATCAAAGCCACAACGGCTTTCTTCACCTTCTGATCTAGGACTGACGGTCCCTCATGCGCTCCTGTACGTAAAGAATATCCTCGACGGGGTGGGCTACAATGCTTAGTATTGGAATCACCATAAGTGAATACTGGGTGTAGTGCAATGTTCGAAATAAACACACATTCAGAAAATGTGAAGTCCTACTTGAATGTCACAACTTCGTCATCTACGTGCGAGTCCTCGACTCCCTCACATAAGCACAAGCCTCGTATGAGAATTATTATTTTGTTTGTTTGTGGACAACCCTCCGATGTGTATATATCGATTGAGTAGTCTCCAGGCAGTTGATATTATTTGTGGACTACCCTCGATGCATATCAATTGAATTCGTCTCCGACGATTGATATTTTTAGTTTGGAATACCCTCAGATAATTATTATTTTAGACTACCCTCCCAGAAATCATTCTCTCAAAAAATTACCTCATGTACTCACTCCTATATGATCACAGGGTGTCCAGTGCATATGGAATGCATGATGCCAATTCCATTCGATGCATAACACATGCAAATATATAAACATGCATATATTCACAGAAAAATTAAATCACACAATCATGTTATGTAATTTCTCATTTCATACATCAAAATTAGCTCACTTGGGCTAAAGATCAAACACGAGCAATTCTATTTGAATTACTCGACCAAACATATTAATTCACAAATTTTATTTTGTAAACACTATTCTCGGGAATAGTGAAACCCTCGGTTACTATTCCCCGAAAAATCACAAATCATTGGTGCACTTAGTGAACCCGGGTTTCACGGCCACTTCCGGCCTTATACACACCAAAGCATAATTTATTCCATAAATTATCATATCAACACCCCAAATCAGTCCCCAACAGCCATGGACTGACCAAGAATGTCTAAAAAAATTTCCACGATTCGGTCCCATGTTTTGGGATCGATCAAACGGCCCCTCACGGCCTCCAACAAACCGAAACAATGAAAAACACTTAAATAAAGTGTAAAACCCAAGTAGGGAGAAACCCCGCACCTCCACGGGTTTGAGGAAACTCCACCAAATCCGATGCCAGTACGAGCCCTTTCCGGCGTAGAGCGGCTTTCCTTCTTGTCGGCTGTAAGCGCTGGTCGGATTGCCTGATATTCTAGAGAGAAGTGTGACTCTCTCTCTCTAGAATTTAAAATTTGGAGCTCCTTTGCGTGATTTTTTACGTTCGCGTTTTGACTCTTTTTCAATCGGAGAAGGTCAATGTTCACAATTTTGTCATTTAGCTCATTTAAAACAAATTCCAAAATGACCGTATATCCCTTTCTTTTCCAGCTTTTGACATTAAACCTTATCTCGTAGTCAATTTCCTCCATTTGCTATCTCATGCCACTTAGGGCACATGATACGTGTTATATGTGACTTTAAATCGCATCAAAAATCGTTTCTGGCTTTTAGAACATGATGCTCGAAAAGCGTGCCAACTCATTATCTCGGGTCTACGAAGTCGATGTGCTAGCTAGATTTTGCGAGACGATTCCAACGGTGAAATCCGTTTCGTCATCCGAGATCTAGAGAATAAATTTCGGATTTTTTTTAATCGAAATAACAATTTTGTAACCGAAATTACGATTTGCCCTTTTTCCAAAATTTGGAATTTCTTGGGTCTTACATCGTAAATAAAAGAGGATTGCCTTCGAACCCCAAAGAAAAAAAAAATAATAAATAAAAATAAAAGTTTAGGCATAGAATAAGTGGGAGCTTCCAATCGGAATCCCGGGCACAGTCCGAGGGGCCTTTCAAAGCCCAATGCCTGAGCAGTAGTAGGGAGTCATTGACTCTTGCCCATTATAGGGGGACGAGAAGATGGAAGTTTCCCACCCAGCTTAGGGCCCTTAGGTTTAGTTGAGTGTTAGGTGACGTTCGAGGGGCCCGAAGATGCGGTGCCCTTAATATTTGGTGGGAATATGACTAATCGTACATGAACACTTAGCATAAACACGAGCCTTTAGTTTTTGTTACGTGTTATGAGTGGAGTAGGTTAAATTGCTAACGGTGCGTTCTTATCCTGTAGTTAGATTTTCCCAATTAGGCGAGTTGAACTCAAGTTTAGGGGTGTCGGAACCTAAGTATACGCTGGAGGTCATGTATGCAACGCACATAAGGTCCTTGGGAAAAGTTATTGAATATCTGGAGGTGAGGCACTAGTCGACTTCATCGGGTTCAAGCCTATGGTTCTTTTCGAGAAATTAGGAACACCCTTAGAATCCACAGAACTTCAAATAAAGCGGCGGTGTGAGTGATTCAATTTGATTCTCTATCATGGCGTAATCACTATCTTCGTGTTAGACTATAGTATGTAGGGTGTTTGTTCGGTTGAAATTCAGTTCTTTCTTGAGACGAGCAAGAAGCTAAGTTTGGGAATGATATGATGGTTAAAATACTCGGGTCATACGCGTCACATCTTATGTTTTTAGCTTTATTTTATAGTTAATCGATATTTTGTACGCCCGATATCGGTTGTGCAATTGGTGTGAATCACGGTGAAAAGGGTAGTTTTTGGAAGCATTCTGGAGCAGAGGGTGGCAGTGCATACAGGTGGTTGGAACATCGCGACGTTGCAACGTCGTGACGTCCCAACATCGCGACGTTGGGTCAACATATATAGAAGTCAACAAGCGGCAACGTCGTGACGTCTCAACGTCGCGACGTCAGCGCAAGTTTTGCCTCTCAATCATTAAAAGCAAAAAGGGGACCAGAATTCAAGGGATCGGAGATTGAGGAGCATACGAACTAGGGCACAAAAATCATAATAGCAGCGACTTTGATCTTGGAGAAGAGCCCGTCATTTGTATTTTTCTTCTTTTTGGATAGAAGCACTGATGTTTTATAGATTAAATGCTAGTGTTTTCTTATTCAGTATGTTCTAGATTTATACCTAGGGTGTTGTTGAACCCTGTCACAATTGCATGGATTAAAGATTAGTATTTTATATTATTCAGTTGTTTATAATTTGTTAACATTCGCTTTTATATCCGTGAATCATTTACATATGATGTCCGGCCAACATTAGCGCTCACTATATCGAGGATTCGAGATTCGAGAGATGAGGATACCTGTGGATTCGAGAGAGCAACTTCGGCTGATTCCTAGTCAGGATATTCCGACCTCGAGGGTGGTACTATGCTAGAGCATTTAAGAGCTCTCTAGTATCGAGTCAGTAGAGATACACCTCGAACTCTACTACGATAATGTACACCTCGAGAGAGGGTATTTCAGAAGCAAGATCACCTACCATCAATAAAATCATAAATAAATCGACAATATCATATTTAAGAAATAATCCATCGAAAGTGGCAGGGGGAGACATCGCCCTAGTTTTCATTATACAGTAATTCATTAAGGTCTGCTAGTTTAGTTTAAATTCACACTAGTAATCTTTCTCACACAACACTTATATCCGCATAATATTCAAAAGCCAATCTCTCAGATTCAACACACTTATCCCCGTGATCGACATCCGCACTCATAGGTACACTATATTACTTGGGGCGACAAAGGTACTTGCGCACATAAAGCGCATTAAGATATACACACCACGTCAAATTTATCGGCCTTACTTCACCAAAGATAGATAGAAGTGGATAATAACAAAGAAAAAACTATTGCTTCAGCCAATGCTCAATAAAATAAGAAAGAACTCCAAAAGTTCTTAGGCCGGGTAAATTATTTAAGAAGATTTATCTCTAACCTAGTAGGTAAAACCAATGAATTCTCGAACTTGGTGAAGTTGAAAGATATGGAAGAGTTTAGGTGGGAGGAACGACATCATGCAACCTTTGATAAAATCAAAGAGTACCTCTCTAAACCTCCTGTTATACTGCCTCCTATACAAGGTCACCCACTTAAATTATATTTTTTAGCCAAAAATGAGTCAATAGGTTGTCTTTTAGCACAAAACAATTCTAAAGGTCATGAACAAGTTGTATATTATTTAAGTAGGGTCTTAAATCCAGTAGAAACAAGATATACTCCAATTGAAAAATTATGTTTTGGCCTTGTACTTTACATGTACTAAACTGAGACATTACTTAATCAAGTCTCGAGTTTATGTGGTTTCTCATATTGACCTTATGAAGTACATGCTTAATTGGCCCCTGATTACAAGGAGGATTCTTAAATGGTCCCTTGCTTTGTTAGAATTCACCTTGGTTTATTTTCCACATAAATCAGCCAAGGGATAAGCATTGGTAGATTTCCTAGCTGATCATCCTTCCTTAGAGATTAGGACAGAGCAAAGTGTGAAGCTAGGAATCTATGGAGTAGAAAAAAAAGCCTTGGATCCTTAAATTTGATGGTTCAAGTACAGAAAATTAAGTTGGTGTAGGGATAGTGATTATCTCACCAAGAGGAGTAAAGACTACATTGTCTTTCAATCTGGCTTTTGAATGTACAACAATCAGACCGAGTATGAAGCCTTAGTGATTGGCTTAGAGATCCTACTGGACCTTAGGGCAGAAGATGTTCGAGTCATTGGAGATTCTCAATTAGTACTTCAGCAATTAACAGGGGAGTACAAGTGCAACAGTTTACTATTAGCACCGTACTTTATATTGTTGTATTCAATTGTTAAACTTCTTTGACAATGTGGAATTTGAACATGTGCTTAGGGAATCAAGTTGGGAGGCTGATGAGCTTGCTCAAATAGCCTCTGGTGTAAAAATGGGTGAAGAATTGACCCATAAGCTCATCAAGATAAAAAAGAAGGACCACTCTTTAATTTTTGAAAAGGGGATCGACCTAGACATCTTTAGCCATGACATGAATATTTCTAGAGATTGGAGAACATAATTCAGATAATATTTGGACAATCCAAACAAGAGGGTTCCCTATAGAATGAAGGCTGAAGCTCAGAATTTTTTTATGCTAGAAGGAGGGCTATATAGAGAAGGATTTGTTGGGTTATTACTCAAGTGCATATCTTTCCTAGACAGTATGGAAGTTATGAAGCAGATTCATAAAGGAGTTTGTGGAGCCCATCAATTTGGAGTAAAGATGCAATGGTCAATTAGAAGACATGACTATTTTTAGCCGACCATTCTAAAAGACTGCATTACCTACTCCAAAGGTTGTCAATAGTGCCAGAAATATGGAAGCATATAGAGGATCTTATTGAATTGCATTCAATTGTAAAGCCATGACCATTCAGAGGATGGGCCATTGATCTGATTGGGAAGATTCATCCAGCATCATCAAAAGGGCATAGCTTCATCCTAGTTGCTACAGACTATTTCACTAAGCAGCGGAGGCAATACTATCAAAGAAAAGAAGAACATATGATGTGATTCGCCCATCAAGGAGTTGCATTATTCATAGGTTTGGAATTCCCTAACCTATTACTACTGATCAAGAAACAATGTTCACTAGGGAAGAAATGGATTATTTTGCTATGAATTATGGAATACAACTAATTAGATTAACTCCTTTTTATGGTCAAGCCAATGAACAAGTAAAAGCATCTAACAAAGTGTTGATAGGAATCTTGGAGAAAATGCTAGAGAAGAATCCCAAATCTTGGCACAAGATTTATCAGAGACATTATTTGCCCATAAGACTTCCAAAAGAAGCTCTACAGAGGTAAGTCCTTTTTCCTTAACCTATGGACAAGATGCAGTAGTCCCAATGGAAGTAGTGGTGCCTTCTCTAAGATAAATGGCCTTACTCCTCAAGAGTATGGTGAGGCCATGATGATGGAACTCAAATCAACATATGACAGAAGAATACAAGCTTTCAACTACATGTTGATTTAGAAAAAAAAAGTGGCTAAAACTTATAACAAGAGAATCAAGAGGAAAATCTTTGGAATGAGAGAGCTTGTTTGGAAAATTATACTGCCAGTTGGTTATAAAGACAAAGAATTTGGCAAATGGTCTTCTAATTGGGAGAGACCTTTCAAAGTTCATCAAGTATTACCTGGAAACGCATATTGGTTAGCAAACCTACAAGGAGAGCCACACAAGAGGTTCATCAATGGGAAATACTTGAAAAAGTACTTCCCTACAATGTGGGAAATTGTAAAAAAATTTAAAGAATTAGGCTCTATCTACTCATTTTTAGAAGAGGTAATGTTAGGAGAATGTTCTATGTTTTAGAATAAAGTAGGCTTTTTAGCCACTATTTCTCAAGCATTCAAGTTCTCTAACATAGTATCTTGTTCTATTATATTTTTTTGGAGAAAAGTAGCCTTTTTAGCCTTTGTTTCTCAAACATTAAAGTTTCTCTAGTATGGTGATTTGTTATATGTTTTTGATAAACATATATCTAGTATGATTTTTAGCCGCTGTTTCTCAAATATATAAATTTTTCCAACAACATACCTGTTCAAGATATCATTAGGCTTTGTAGCCATTGCTTTTTTGATCTCTCCAATGGTGTACCTATACCTGATATACGCAATATATATTCTCAAAGAAAGTATGTCCAAAGACCACTTTTAATCAAAAATAGAGTTACAACATCGTTCCACAAACATCAACACACATAAAGCCATGGCTGTAAGTGTACATGTGCTAGTGTCTAGTGATTTTTCCACAAACATCAACACACATCAAAAGGTAGGCCTAGAGCCACCTTGATCATCTAATGCAATGTCATGGTTGTAAGTGTACGTGTGCTGATTCATTCCATACACATATCAACACACATTAAAAGGTAGGCCTAGTGCCACCTTGATCTACTAATGCAATGTCATGGTTGTAAGTGCGCTTGTGCAGTGTAGTGCTCAATGAGTCTCCAACAACAAATCAAGTACATCTCAAGAAGACATTCCAAGTCTCCTTTTTCCACCAAGAAAAAATGGTAGGCCGATGACCACCTAGCAAGAGTAGGAAAGGGAGATAATAGCCTTAGGACAATCACTTGTTATCATAGGCTATGGAGTACTAAAGCACAGAGAAGATGATACAAAGAAGCATGTGCAAGAAAGAGGATGTACAACTGAAAAAAGAAAAATGCCAAATAAAAAGCTACAAAGTTCCCAAGTCAAAGTCTCATTAGTTCATAATTGTTTAGAAATGTCAAAGTCATACCATGGAGAAATCAAAAGAACAAAGCGAATCCCAATATCTAAGGCAATGCTGGTGAATGCATCAATTTCCTGTAATTCTGAAGCTAATTTGGTTGTCTCATTACGTCGGGAAGCTAAGAAATGACCCAAGGACTCAACTTTCTATAGATACTCAAGCCGTTGAGCCTTTATGGCTTCACCCTGCTCCACCAAAGTGGTAAGTTTCATCTTTTCCTTCTCTAATTTTGTAGTCAATACTCTGATACGTTCTTTATGAGCATCATAATCAGTGCATAGCTCACTTAACAATTGTGTAGCTTGTTTCTTGGCAAGTTGGGTTTGCTCAAATTTTGTCTCCTATCTCTTTAAGGCATCTAATTTGGGGGAGATCTCCATGTTGCATTTCAAAGCACAATCCAATGCAGGGAAAACATAATAAGTCTGAGCTAAAGCCTCTAAAATGAAAACCTTAGATTAAGGCACTTTGGAAGCTGATGCCAACACTGCCAGAGTTGCATAAAAAGCATTTTTCTGGATGGTAAACAAAGAAAGCAGGTCCAAGCCAAGAAAATGGCTCACAATATGGCACGGTGTAGCCACATCTAAATCACTAGGATGACGCACTGAGGATTAGGGGCAGGAGTGGTCTGGTCCAAGAAAGACTAGTTTAAAGATAAACCTGTCTCTGCCTCTATCTGGAAAGCTAATCTCGATGAAACCTACAAAATGAAAAATATAAGACAGAGGAAAAGAAATATATAGGAGAAAGATGAAGGTGAAGAAAAAATCGGAGATGGGGTAAGCCAAGAGGTATGCTCATACTGGCCTTCTCCGAAGGTGGAGCCCTTTCATCCAAAGAGCCCTCTGTCATATCTATTTCATCAAGTGCACTACTAATATCCTGGGAATCATCCTCACTTGAATCCCCTGCTCCATAGGCCGACCCTTGCTCACTATCCTTAGAGGGATCTTCCACTTCTTCAACCTTAATGGGATCATCAATAATATTGGAAAAATCTAACCGATGGCCTGGTCTGCATGATAACCGCCGTAAGTTGGAAGAATTCCTCACATACTCAGAAAGATTGGGCTTTTTAGGCTGACTATTGGAAGTAGTTTTCTTTTCCTTAGCTATCTTGAGTTTCTTGGTAGGCCTACTAGGAGAAGAAGTCAATCTTGTAGAAAAATGAGGAAATCAACATGAGGTAAATTTATGAATAAAAATGCAACAAATGATTCTTTTACTTATAGTGGGCGGGCAAAAACTGAGAAGCGCGTCAAATTTGATATTCCACCAAGTAGAGAAGAATGGAGTCGTGGATAGAGAGGTAATCCCAATGGAGCATGAAAGAGTTTGATATTCCTTAACCATTTCCTATACAAACTCCAAGTCTAGCTGAGCAAAAGGTAGAGTAGGTAAAGCTAGAATGAACTATTGAAAACCAAACAAGCGGGCCCAAAGACAAGGGAGATAGGGCTGTAGACTAGTCGGGGATGCAGACATTGAAGATGAAAAGGCGAAGCAACCTCTTGAAATAAGTACTCTATAAGCAGCACTAACAGAGGCCAAAGGATTCTCAAAGTCATGCAGATATGGTTGAGATAAAGCCAGAATCTGACTCTAAGCTGAGATATGCACAAAATTGAGCCTCAAGTATAAGTGTACCAATGCCCGATCTAGCAATCCCAAGAAGAAAGACATAAGATCATCATAGGGCATCGTACGTAGAGAATGCGCGACATGAAATCCCACAATGATAGGTTCCCTATTTGAAAGCTTTGGAAAATATGCAAATAACCACATCTGTACAAATCACAAGGCACCACCAACTTTATGGTAAGGCTCATCATAAACATATTTACTCATGGCTTGATAAACTGAGGCCAAGAGTAAAGTGCCTAAGGAATAAGGCCAACCTAGAGCAAGTGTTTTCACCAAGGGTAAGTACTCCGTGGCTGGTTTTCCAAAGCTGAGAAAAAACACATATTGGCATAAGAGAACCCATAGGAATTCAATGTTGCTTAGCTGTCATTGGAACCCTAGTGATGTCATGCCATTTCTGGATAATGACAAATTACGAAGTTTGAATGGTAGAGGAAACCTCCATAGTTGGGAGAGAAGAGTCCTGAATATCAAGCAGACATAGTGAATCGGCACCTCGAATAGGTAGGCTCGTGATAATGATAATATCTTTCAATGTGATGGAAATTGGGCCAAAAGGGAGCAGAAAAGAGTTAATACTCTTAAACCAAAATTTCAGTGCAATACTCATTAAGTCCACGTCAAGTGAAGTGTTTACGGTGGTAAGATGAATGAGCCGCTCAATTCCTAATGCTATCCAAAGTCCTTTGAAATGAGGGAACAACCTAGTAATCCATGTAACCCATTCTTCTGAAGACCTTAGCCATGATTTGGTCGGGTTTACCATAGGCCATAACTTCTTTCCAAGAAGCAGTTTGGTCTCTAATCTCAATAGGAAAAAGGAAACTAGGTGGAGAAGAAGATGCTCCTCTAAGAGAATGTGCGAACTCTGGCACAAGTAAAGGGGGAAGAATAGTTTTGTAAAAAAAAAAAAATGATGTCAGAGCTGTCACGAATCAAGGAAGAAAGAGCATAGATTTGGATTACCGTGATAAAGATGAGACATGATTGGAAGCCATTGAACCAACATAAGAAGCTTCTAAAGAAACAAACATAAGAAAGTTACAATCATGATAAAGCTTAATCTCAAGCCGCAGTCGAGGAATGTTCACTGTAAGGGAAGACCCATATGGCGTAAAGCAACCTTAAGTCGCTTCCACTCCGCAGACAATCGAAATTTTCGCACGCGAACTCCACAATCTTCCAAAGAAAAACTTGTTCTTTGTGTTTGTATTCTAGGATGTTGAAAGGGTTATACCTCACCCATGGATATAATTATCAATAAACTTGTGCTTTAATTGTGTTCTGTGTTATGTTGGAGTTTTTTACCCTCACTCCAATGATTAGTCTCCTAACTTTGAAATCATGTTATTGTTTGGTTAATTAGGTTTATAATTTATGATGAAGCATATTGGGTCGAATCTTCTTACTAGTTAAAAAAAGATTTGTGGCAAGAATGAAGATCAAAAGAGACATTTTGATCATCCTCAACCAAGAAGAAGAATCATGCTCCACTTGAAATCTATAAGAAATCAGGGTGAGATCTTGAGAAGGGAGGCGACCTTGTCAACAAGCTCATCCAGTCAAGCGTGGGTAAGATCAAATTTTCTGGTGGCCGAAAGCACACGGCAGAATGGGAACTCCGACGACGACGTTGCCTTCTCCTTAAACAAACTAGTTAGGATTAGGCGGGGGTGCTGGTGGTGGCCAGGTTGTAAATGAAATAAATTAGTGAATGTGTGTTATGATAGTAGTCCACAAAATGTCGCAGATCATCTATGAGGCACTCACACAACTCCGAGACGCTAACCCCTTTATGATGTGCAATGATGATTTCGGTAGCGCATCAAGTAATAGATCAAGGATAGATGAAAGATTATTCGTGACACACGAGAAGACAGGATTGGTTACGCTTGTTTCGGCACCGCTTTCACAAGCCAAGAAATGAGCACAAATGCGAGGTGTTTCACTATTTATAAATCAGGATACAAGTTGGACTTAAGTGAGACAAGATTTCCCATTTCTCACAGCCGTCTTCTCCCAACTATCCCATAGAGAAACATTGAAATAAGCTCCCTTTATTTCCCATATGTATCAGGGTTCATTGATGCCTAATCACCCCTTCCCAAGTGGAGTGAGCGTACTACTCACATCGAGGTTTCGAGCAATACTTGCAATTGTCACTACAAGAAAAAAGGTTATTGTTGACATATATTATCTTGACTTAAAGGTAATTTATGTCATTGTTGTTCATTTCAATGAAAATTTTTGACATATACAAATTTTTTCAACCAATGATGACACATAAAAATTCTTGAATTCTTTCTTGACTTATATAATGAAATCATAACAAATAATTTATAAGTTTATGTATAGTTAATGGGTTTATATGTCAAGGTACTTAAATAAAAGCAATAACGATAATATTACTTAATTTATGGATCTAGTTTACGCATTATGCAATATAAATGGAAGTGATAGACAATTTATAATCTCTTTTGATTAAAGAAGTAATCTTTATTTAATAAAATTTTTAATTTATGTCAATATCAACTTTTATTTTTATTTTTCATCCAAATGATAAGTAAACCAGTTTTTTTAGTATATAACAAACCATAATGAAAGATTCTTTTTATAAATAATTTTTATTTACCAATATTAATAAAATAAAATTTTCTAGGTTATACTTCTTTTAATAGTTAGATATAATGAAAATTCCTCAAAACTTTGTTTTTTTTTTAAAGTCTCAAAACTTTTGTTATAAATTGATGTTAATGACTTTTTAGTTGTACAAATAAAATATATATTTTCATATTATTTTCTATTAATTTCAAATAGAAAAAATTAACATTTATTTTATTTAAATATAATTAATTAATTTATGTAAACTTAAAAATTAAGGTAATTGACATTTTAATTTATAAAGTTATAATAAAATAATAGGTTTAAGATTTTTTTAACATTTTAAGTTATAATATTAATAGACTAGGTATAAATTAATTATAATAAATTAATATGATAAAGATTATATATATATATATATATATATATATATTATCACCACAAAGTTGGATTACAAGAGAAAAAATTAAAATTTTGGTTAGATAAGAATGATGAAATTGGACCATTCATATTTTCATCTTAATGTCCACATCAAGAAAATTTTTTTTTTTTTTTTTTTTTTTTTTTTTTTTTTTTTTTTTTTTTTTTTTTTTTTTTTTTTTTTTTTTAAAAACCCTAAGAGATCATTTTGCTCTCTCCCATTACTTCCGTCGCCACTCCCTTCTCATCTTTTTTCCTTCTCTCTACGGCTATCCCCTTGCCCGTTTTCAAGAATGGTCTTGGTGGCAGACTAAGTTTTGACATTGTCTAAATAGTCCCGCTCTAACCTCTCACCAAATTTTCGCAAAATCCGGGGTATCGCAAAGCCTCGCCCTTCCACAACCCCAAATGATTCCATCTAACCAAACTAATCGATCTACTCTTAGTTTTGTTGTTTCTAATTTATAGGGTTTTGGATGTTCATTTGATTGCTAGATCTAGGATTTGGATCTGGAATATGTGAAGGGATCGAAATCTATGTATCATTTTTTAGCCATTTGTCCTTTTGTGCTTGTGGTTGCTGAGAAAATGTGGGATCAAATTGAGGGCTTTAGTCATCATTTGGGGTATGAGGGAGCATAACTGACCCTTCTGGTTGAGCCCAATGCAACTATTAGGCATAGTTGAGGTGATGGCGAGACAGGGTAGAGTGCTTGATTTTAGAATTTTTTTTATTCATTTTTCTTTTCATACATTTTCTCAGCAATAACGTTGGGATGAGGGTATTTGTTTATTATGTATCTTAGATGTGCTGATTTTTGTGTGTGTTGTTTAATGCCAAGGAAAACCTACCAAGATTTCGATCTTCCATTCTCCACACCAAGTTTTAATTCAATTTGTTTTCTTGTTACTTATTTTTCCCATTTGTTGTCAATTGAATTGCTATACAAAGTTTGTACAAAAAAAAAAAAACACGTTGCAAAAAGTCTAAAAGTTCAAAAAAAATCCTTGAACTAAAATATATGGGGCTTTAAAGAGTGTCTTTCTTTTGCCTTAACCTCTTGGAAATTTTGTTTGTGGGAGGTTTATATTCCATCATTCTAAGGTCACAGTGAAGCACTGCTATTGGATTTGTTTTGTTGCTTTTGTAGTCATCGCCTAATTGTAAGATTCTCTAAGCTTCAACCTTTTCCATTTTGGCTTGCTAAAAAAGTGGCTTTGATTACTTTTCTTGGGACCATGGACTTCTTTGTCAAAATGTTTTTATCTAGAGTTGTTTTCTTTATCCCCTCTACACATTTTTTTTTTCTATGATTTTTTGGAGAATTCTACATACTATTATGATTGAATCTCCTTGTTTAGAGATAGCCCAAAGCATTGTTCCTCTGGAACATTACTACAGCTGATCTGTGCCTAGGATTCAAGACTATTTCATTTGTTAGATCAAGATTATATGAGAGGCTGGTGGCCTGGTTGATCATCAAAAGTTTTTTATTATAGTTTCAGTTCATGAAATAGATTTATAATTCGATTAGATGTCCCTAAAGTAAACAAAGGAATGGGGAAATTGAAATCTTTGAAACTTGGAACATCTGAAGTTGGTTTAAATTAAGGTCGGGTTGGTCCTACTTCAACCAACCCCCAACTTAAGTTGGCTCAATGTTTTATGGTGTTCACCTATTTGATGGTGTAAATTACTCACATAAATGCTTTTGAATATGAGATTATATATATATATATATATATATATATATATATATATATATATATATATATATATATATATATATATATATATATATATACACACACACATATACATATACATATGTACATATGAATTTATTGTCTTGTATATACAAATGAAGTAGGCTAAGAGTATTTGAAAATACAACGTAGTTATCAATGGGCAAAACACGGAGAAAGTGAGATCGTGTCCCATTCTCATTTAAGGAAGAAACCAAATACGACTTGTAGCCTAAGGTTCTTCACATAAACTTACTAAGAGTCGGTGGGCTATGCTAGTAATTTCATTTTTTTTCTTGACTTTCGTTCATTTTATTTTTTAAATCCAAATTCAGTAACACAATTTGCATGTAGGTTAGGAGATAGAACCCATTGGGTTCTTATTTGCGGTTTGCTCAAGTTAATAGAGCATAGAGCATGATTCACTTAATCGTGTACCATATGGTGGTTCCTATCAACAGTAATGATATTCTATTTCCAGCAGTACTTATATTCGTACTATAATAATTGTTACCTACATTTTTATGGTTGTTATGTATTCTATTCCAGGTATTCCAGAAATATGGCAAAAGGGCGAAGACAATGAAGACTTGGAGACCACCTTTTACAAAGATAGTTTTTGTATTTTTCAATAAAGTATGTATATTATCTTAATTCAAAGGTTTTGAATTAGGATTTTTTTAATATGACTTAAAGAATCATTATAAATAATTAATTCCATTTGTTTAAATATTCAATGTATATATAACAAGTTTTGTTTGTTTATTTACGTTTCTTCGAACTTAATGAGAATTAAATAGATACTAAATATAATTTGAAAAAAAAATGGAATTATAATAAAAATAATATTAAAATTTTCAGAAGCAATCTTGACATTTGCAACAACTAGCAACCTTCTTACAAAATAGAAACATTGACAGATGCTCAAGTAATTTTAACATATGTTTGAGCTCAACATTGACAGAAGTGCAGGAAACATTTACATTTATAATAGAAATCAAATCAACCTGATATGAATAAATGTTAAGGTGGTTTTAAACTTTTCTTGACACTGGCATAGATGATAGATAAGAATAGTTCATACCTTGACATATAAATCTTATCTTGATGATGAAAAACTGTCAACAAATGTGTTTTTTCTTGTAGTGTGTTCTTTCTCCAAATTACAGCTCCTCCAAAAAACCTCCTTTTGTGTGATTAATTGATGATCTGCAAAGGCTTCTTCTTCTCCTATTTAAACACGAAGATGGGATCTTTTCACATTGACCAAATTCGTAAACTTCCAAAGCCGTGTTATATGTTTGTCTTTACTGATTGATTCCCTTCCTTATACATAGGTCATAATATTTTTCCTTTCCAATTGGGCTCTTATAAGTGATATTAATTTCCTTCAACTAATATTTTCTGGAATAATCACAATGTTTCTTTTTATACTTCTTTCCTCAATACGTATAAAATAACACTGAATCTTCTGAATCTCTTGCCTAATTCTACGGAAAGTTTTTCCAACACAGATGATGTTTAGTTAAGATAAGATCCATATTTCGTAGTTCCATCAGCAGAAGACATACATAACTCTGGACTGTGACATCTACTGTGTCAACAGGTGAGTCATTCTATAATTTTCTACCAATAATGACGCTAACAGTAGAGTTTGAATGTGATGGTGGTGGTAGTGGTGCGGGCTTCGGAGGGTCTGATTCGGATGAGAGGTGGTGGCGGCGGTAAAGTAGGAGGCGGTGACTCAGACTCGGACTCAGACTTGGGACTCAGGCAGGGTGAAAGAGGATGAATCGGAGTGATGGATTCAGAGCGGACCCACCGCGTGCAGTAGTACCGGCGAGCTCTTCATCTGCTTCACTTCACTTTTTTTCTTCGTCAATGAGATTTTCGCCAAGTCTATCCTCAGTCCTCTTGAACAAGTTCAGGGAGCCCCAATCTCGCTTTCTTTGTCGCTGAGCATGAAGGGGTCATGGGCCAGGCTTCGCCAATGTTTTCGGCCGCGGCAAAGAAGAGGGAGGGAGGGGTAACCTACATTGGGCCATCATCTTCAGACGCAGCAGGAGTCTTTGCCTCATATGAACCAGAGGTGGGTTCATTTGCCATTGACGATCTGTGAAGCTTTGAGGGCGGGCTTTAACTGCTTCCTTCCATGTCGCTCATCTGGGGAGAGAGAGAAGTTAGGAGGAGAAGGATGGTGGGGAGAGTAGCGGCGGCGAAGGATGCGCAAGTTCGAGTTCTTGTGGGGCTGTCTGTGCCAGGCAAGGAGGCCACTGAAGGCATGTAGTCTCTCTAACCTCAACCTTTTCCAGCAAACCAAACAGAGAAAAATCCATGGACTTTCTTCCACACCTTATCAGTGTTGTGCTGCATCATCAACCCTCCCATAAAAACCCCTCTTTTTCCTATTAGTAATGATGAGCTTCACGTCATTGATCTCAGCTTCGGCAATCCTCCAAATCTTTGGAGGTGGTGGAGACTCGGACTCCTTTGGCGACTTCGCCGCCGTCTCCGACATTTTTCAATTCTCTCATCCACCATTGTACGTATAAGACCGTACGTTTGCCATGGTTATTGATGGGATTCAAAACAATAAAGCATGCCCCGCAGCGCAAGCCTAACGTAGCTCAAACGCCGTTTATGAAGGGATTTGATAACAACCCACAACGTGCCGCCACCGGCAGGTCCTACCTATGCCAAAGTACATAGGTTCAGGCCTATAATTGAAACCACTAGGCCATATGATCATGATCGCTCGATACAGGCAATTGAAAGATCATGAAAGAAAGTGTCCTACCTCCATGATCCACTCCCCACAGATTAGGAAAGAAGATCTTTCATGATCACGGCTCCTCCATTATCCCTTACCAAAGCATTCATTTATATGAAAAGGAAACTCCTCACCCAATCGGAGAGATACCGTATGACCATCTAACAAGGAAAATAACCATTATTTCCCCTTATAAATACCTGTCCATTCTACCACAAAAAGGTATGCAGTAAACTCGTACCCAAGGCAGTTTATCCTTTTTCTTTCCTTTGAAGAAAAAACTGACTTAGGCATCAAAGAGGCGGCTGACACTCCCTCGCCGGATCACCTTGTCTCTATTGCTTTTTCTTGCAGATAATGCATCGCGCAGGATTCGCCCAACGACTCCAACCCATTCCAAATTCATCAAGAAAAAGCACCATTAGTTTGGCAAATAGCCTGGAACGAATGCTTCAGCAAATAAATCAATTTCTAATGATTGATGGTATCGACCTGAAAAATGAGCAGGAGTCACGCTAATCCCCCCAGGACACAAGACCAGCAGGGCGACCTAGATAGCTGACTACCAAGAGATGCTCTCGAAACTCTACAGGCCAATACCGACGAGATGGAGGCACTCCGTCTCACAAACCAGCGTTTGCTGAGAGACTTGGAGGAACTCACCAGACAAATGCAACAACCGCAGGAAGAACAACACAACTCCCACAAGGGAGGGACTAGGGAAAAACAAAACTCCTACAAATGGCAGAACGTCGAAACCAAACGCCGGCCATGACTCACCAAATGTGATCACAATGGCGAATAAACTCAAGCTTCATCATGTACGAACTCTGACATTGTCGAAAAGAGGAAGAGAGGGTCGAGTGAAGTATAACACGCACTTCATCGAAGAGGCTATTTATAAAGAAACCGGAGGTTCGGGAAACCACGCATTCGTTTCCGATCCATGCACTGCATTAAAATCGCGACACGCCCAGGTAGTGACTTGTATCACGAACAACGCGCACGTCTCGTCTGCAGAGTCAGTCAAAGAGCACGCAGTCTGTCTGGTACACGGCTGGTCAAGACTCAGTCAATCGTATCTGGGAGTCGTCTATGATCACCGGTCTGGCTGCGTGATCCCAGGTTCGCTTTGAAGGAGCCACGCAAATGGCTTTCAAAAGCAGCCTCAGAACACTTCAAAAGATCCTTGCATCGTCAAAGGAGCCACGAGCTCGCTTCAAAAGATCCTTGTAGCTAGCTCAAAGGAGCCACGAGCTCTGGCTTCAAAGAGCCTTGCGTGCCGCTCAAAAGAGCCTTTGTAACCCGCTTCGAAGGAGCCACGTATTCGCTCAAAAGAGCCTTTGCAAATTTAATTTCAAAAGAGCCTTGTAGATCAGTTTCGAAGGAGCCATGTAGCTCAATTTCAAAAGAGCCTCGTAGCTCAGTTTCAAAGAGCCACGTAGCTCAGCTTCAAAAGAGCCTTGCAGCTTAGTTTCAAAAGAGCCTTGTAGCCTCAGCTTTCTTCGGGCGAGAGCCACGAGCCCGCTTCAAAAGAGCCTCAGCCAGTTTCAAAGGGGCCGTAGCTCAGTCTAAGAACCCGACATCCCTGAAGGCTGGGCAGCCAAGGAGCCGTGCAGGCCCGGCTTCAAAGGAGCCCCAGCTCGCCTTCAAAGGGGGGTACTGTAGCCTGGGTCTTAAGAACCCGACAAACTGTAAGGCTGGCAGTCAAGGAGCCACGCAGCTCAACGTCAAAAGAGTCCTTGTAGCTCAACGCCAAGGAGCCAAGTAGCTCGCCTCAAAGGAGCCATGTAGCTCGCCAGCTGAGCCACATAACTCGCCTTGACGAGCATAGTAGCTCAGCCAATCAAGGGTAGCATAGCTCAATAAGAGCCTAGCCATTTAAAGATTGGATGACTAGGAAACCTCCCAACATAGGTCATAAAAGAAGACGGGAAAAACAAGAAGGTAGAAGGACGGATATCCATAGAATAATAAAATCAATGTGCCACAAGATGCATTGCTCGAGGCTTAGAGTCGGGTTAGCCAAATGAGCAAAGATTATACAGTGGGCCTAAATGTTTGAGGTAGAGCTACGAAAGCAATTTCGTAGTGCAAGCCCCGAGTCGCAAGTGTTAGAAGGTGAAGCCCTTAGCGGGCAAGAGGGAGAGCCAAATTTCTGGAGGAACTCCACTTCACTCTAGCAGGAACAAAGCTGGGTATCAGAGAACACCTCGGGCTCTACCTCGTCCTCAGAAACGGATTCTTCCGCCTCCTCTTCATCAGTATCAGGAATTGGAAAATTGAAGTCCAAACCTGGAAAAGCCTTGGCAGCTCTGTGTCGGATAGCAAGCCATCCGGAGGCCCATAAGGTGCAGGCCTCGTCCCTCAGCTCTACTATTACTCCATCCCTGTGGCTAACCATAGCCTCTCGCCTCTGGAGGTCCCTGCGTAGCCCATTGCACTCCTTAGCTAAGCGCTCCACGGAGCTCTCAGCTTCAGAAACCTCTCGGCAGGCCCGATCCAACGCCGCTGCTTTGGTGCATAACTCTTCCCTGGCAGCCTGAAACTCTTCCATAACCACCGTATCTCCTCCCTCGACAACCCTGAGCCCTCTACGTCTTCTTTTTCTTTGTCTTCGCCGCTTTTTACAAGCCAAGGTGTGCTTCAAGTCGGATTTGTACCCCGCAGCATCCTCGACCAAGCTTTGTATCCGAGCTCGCAGCTCAGCCCTCTCAGAGGTCAAGGAGGTGACTTTAGCTTTGTACACTTTCGCTACCTTAGTAGAGCTTTCAGTCAAACTGGCCTTCCTCGCCAGACTCTTTATATAAGTGGCTGTTTGCTGAAGAATAAGATGGAGTTAGCAGATAACATTAACACAACGATGAGACGGATAAAAGAAGGCGCTTGGACATACGGAGATGGTTCCCTGGAGCGATAGGGCCAAAGCCTCCTCAACGCATAGGGCATCCACCTTCTTGAGATCGAAGTCCCGAATGATAGACGAAATAGTTCCAACGGTGACCTCCGCATTGGTAAGAAGCGAGTCCTCACCCCCCTCAACTCCAAAGCGATCACTTCCCGCGTCTCCCCGCATCGAAGGGGAAGGCGTGGCGTTCTGCGCTAGAGGACTCCAAATAGAGATAGGAAGAGCTTTCAAAGGAGGATCAACAGCCCTTCTCGAAGAACCCTCGTCTCCGACAGCAAAGGATGAGCGACGCTACACACCCGCCACCTCGGACACCTTGGCTAAGGAAGGCAACGCCTATCCCCACCACCAAGCGCGCGATCCCGCTCCGCAGCGGGCGGGCGTATGCTTCCCAGCCGGATCTTACCCCGAGCCAAAGGCCGCCTGGGAGCTTGCTTCACGCCACGCTCCTTTCTTCAATAACTCAACACGGCCCGGGTTCTTCCCGAGCTGGCTTCACAAACAGAGGCCCTAACAAGTTTCCATAACAGGCTGAGGATTCGACTAAGGAATAGAAGGGCCCACACCGAAGAGCCGTGAATGTCCGACTTGATCGACGGACACGCCTTACGACGACACTTTCCCAACTGCCGCTTTGCTTCCCTGTCCTCAAGAGTAAGGTCGGGATGGATACATGAAGCCAGCACAACCAAAGCAAAGTTGAGAACATAGCGTGACCTTTAAAAAAGTTAACCCCTACTAGCATGGACGAAAAACTCACGCAAGTTCTCAAGTGCAACCACACCGTCAATCCCTGCAGTATCACCTCGATCTACAGGTTATATTCCCAATGCTCCACCCCCCGACAAAGAAATAACGCTCCTTCCAATGCTCAGGAGGAAGGAGGCCTGAATGATAGGTTCCCTGCAAAGGGCTCCGCTTTGAAATATACAAGAAGCCTTCCGAGCCCTTCATTAATCGAAGAGATCCGAAGCAAATAGTGGCTATACTAGCACCCCGAGGCCTTATCCCTAAAAACAACCAGAGGCTCGACCAAGACGCCCAAAAATGGAGAGAGCTGATCTGCACACATTGAAATGCTATAAAACGCTTTTGATGAAGGGGTGCAAAGGGAAGCGGAGGCCGTTCTCAAAGGCCACCTCAAAGAAGCAGACCATCTTGGGAACGGACACCACATAAGACATGAGAAGATCACAACACCAGATTCGGACACCGGAAGGAGGTCCATAACGAGTAGCGAAGATTTTAGCATACGAAGGCTTGACCAGGTTAGGGCCCACGACGTCCGCGTACTTCACAGCAGCCCTCAAATATTCGGAGTCACAGGGATACCTAATCTCACTAATCTTCCCCTTGCCCTTGCTTGGCGAAGGAAGATAACCGACTGGAAGGACCCCGACAACCACAACGGTAAGACTATCGAATCCGCTGCTAGTTCTCCCCAACTCGGACTCCTCAGCCAGCCTTCCCTCTATGTGCAAGCCCATAGGACGAGAAGGCCTAGAGGAAGCACGCATGATTAAGAGATGGAAAGGGAGAACGCACGAAACAACGAAAGAGGCGGAACCCCAACCTAACACACCATAACAACTCGAAATTCAAAACAAGGAAAGAAAAACAAACGAAGAAGAAGAAAGACTCACCAAACAAGGAAACGACCCTGTGGAGACAGATGACGTAAAGCACCAAAAATGCTGGAGATCGATAAAAGACAATTTCTAAACCTCACGTAAGAAGCTGCTTCAAGAACAGAAGAATGCGATACAAGGAATGTTTTTAAAAGATATGGGAAGCGACAATTGAAATGGGTACGAAAATCGAAAGAGAGCCATCATTACCACAAGACGTTTGACGACGACAAAGCCTAGATCGAACCATCCCTATCCAACACGTGAAGCCGCAGAACGATCCACAGATTTATCTCACCCTCGCTTAAGCTTCTCGTCTCAGCCAAGGACCTGGTTAAAGGGGAACTGATGGTCCAAAACACAGGTGCGCAAGCCTGCAGCGCAAGCCTGCAACATAAGCCCGAACGCCGTTTACGGGGCGGATTTGAGGAACAAACCCAATAACGGTAAGCTCGACTCCACCGAGCAGGCCCCACCCATGCCAGTTATCACGTGTCCGTGCCTAGAATTGAAACCACTAGGCCATATGATCATGATCAAGTGATATAGGCGGCCCAAAAGATTCGTGGGAAAGGAAAAGTGCCCAGTCTCCATGATCCACTCCCACAGATTAGGAAAGAAGGATCTTTCATGATCATGACTCTTCCATTATCCCTTACAATTTGGCCCACGATATGAAAAGCGAAACTCCTCACCCAATCTTAGTAGACATCAGACACCATCTAATGTGCTTAAAGTAAACCGCTATTTCCTCTTTTATAAATACTAAGCACTTACCACAAAAAGGTATGCAGTAAACTCGCGCTCAAGGCAGTTGATCCTTTTTCTTTCCTTTGAAGATAAAACCGACTTAGGCATCGGAGAGGTGGCCGACACTCCCTCGTTGGATCACCTTGTTTCTATTGCTTTTTCTTGTAGATAACGCATCGCGCAGGATATGCCCAACGACTCCAACCCGCTCCAGTCCAATACCGGTAGAAAAAGCACCATCAGTTATGACGCATTGACATATTTAAATGATAAATTAAAGCCTTTCAATAAGAGATGAATATTCCAATTTAATTAGTACAATGTGCCTATGACAAGTAATGGAATGTGCTCTAATTCATGATCCCAACTCTTTTATAAGAACATATATTTTTTGCTTTTTATTGATGATTTTAGTAAAAAGACTTGGTATTTTTCTTGAAAAAGAAATATGAAGTATTTACTATCTTTTAAGAAATATAAAGCACTCATTGAAAAAGAAAGTGGTCATAATATAAAGGCAACGAGATCCCAAGAGGAAGTGAATGCACTCTTTTTAGAATTATTGCAAACTCCTAATGTTATAGAAGTTTTTTAAATGCCTTCACATATATTAAAAAAGTGTAAAAAGATATGCTTTTTGTCATTACAAGACCACTATAGATATAAAGGCAAAAGTAGAAGGCTAGTCTTTTAAGTTGATGTGATGTAAATATGTATTATCAAACCCCTTTCACCTCATATGTATTAAGTTTACTTTAAAGCATCTCCAATCATTCTTCATTTTTGAATCCATCTTCATATTTGGAGATTTAGGCCATGATCAATATCGTTCTTTCCAATACTAAACTGAATCAACGAATGCAACCTCTGGAGGCAAAAGTTTTTAGTGTGTGAGAAGGTCTTGCTTGGATTAAGAGTAGAAATGATTCAAACGTAATATTAGCTTGAACTCTCTTTATGGGCTGTACAACCTTTTTAAACGCCCAAAAGTCATACAACAGCTGCATAATTAAACCAAAATGGGCCCATGATCATTGTTGAATCCGACTCTCAGTTATTAGTTGCTGCGTTTCATGATCCTTTCGAGTATAATTCTACTGTGGGACTTTTATTCAAGGACTGTGAAAACCTGATTGATATTGTTCAGGGTTGTTCTATTGTCCATGTTTTTAGATTAGCGAACCATGTCATTGATTGTCTATCAAGGGTGTGTCTTTCATGGACTATTTTGGGTGAATGGAGGACTTGGTCTCCCCTGTTCCTCTATGATGTAATGAGTGCAATGAGTGCATTGAAATTTCAGCTTAGAGTTGGTTTTCTTAGAAATCTCTTCTTCACAAGGCTTAACAAAGGTAGTTTTACCACTACTAGGAGTGGTGGACTCATCTATGAAACCTAAGCATCTTTTATCAATAGATTTTCTCCCTGAATTGATCAACTCATTCAATCTTTTAGAGCTAGGATGTGACTCTTCTTTCTTAAGACTCAACTTTTCCTTTAACACTTGATTTTCACTCTTCAGTTCATCACATTTTTTCTTCATTTCAAAGTGTTCTTTTTCTAGGAAAGCAATTTTGACTAGCATTGACTTCTTTTCATCCTTTAAAGTCTTGACTTCATATTAGGCTCCTTATTGAAGCCTTCCACACAACTTGTCCCTTATTGAGACTTAAGCACTCATTGTATAAAGTCTCATATGCTGAGTCGAAGCTTATTTAGTCATCTTTGGAGTCACTTGACTCACTAGTCTCACTTGGAGTTTCCTTTTTGAGGGAATCCTCAATGACGTTAGCCATAAAGGCTGTAAAATTAGTGCGATCCTCACCTTCATTTACTTATTTTTTACTCGAATGATATGATTCAGTGTTACTCCATGTGACTTGCAAGGCTTTCTTTCCCTTTTTCCTTGAGGGACATTCGGTGTCATAATCCCTTTTTGATTTCTTAGGTGAAGTAAGAGTCATTTCAAAGGCTTGTAGGGAACCTACAAGTTCATCTAATTTTAAAGAATCCATATCCTTAGACTATTCAATGACCATGATTTTTGCTTTAAAACTCTCTGGAAGGGAACTTATAATTTTTCTTATTACTTTTGAGTTAGGGATGAGCTCACCTAGATTAAAGCTAGAATTCACAATGTCAAACAATTTTGCATAAAACTCTCCAAAAGCCTCATGCTCTTCAATCCTAATTGACTCAAACTTAGATGTCAACATATGAAGTTTAGACACTTTCATTGCATTGGTTCTTTCATGGATCACTTGGAGAATGTCCCAAGCTTCCTTTGTCAATGTACAAGTAACAATCATACGAAATTCATCCGTATTAATGACATTGAAGATTGAATATATGGCTTTGACAATGTTTTCACTAGCCTCAATCTCATGTTTGTCCCATTCTACTTTAGGCTTAATCACACTTGTTGATCTACCTTCCCTATCCAAAACCTTAGGAGGAGTCCAACCAAACTCAATAGAATTCCATACTTTTTCACTTTGCATTTTGAGGAAATATTCCATTTTCACTTTCCAATGAGGATAATTATCACCGGTTAAGAAAGGAGGTCTCTCTATTGAAGCACCCTCTTGATGATGTTCCATAACTAAGATTCAAGGATCGAAAATGATTTTTGCTTTCAAAACGTACTGTGATACCAATTATAGGGAGAATCTCACTTAAGGAATACACCTATAGGGGGTGAATAAGTTTTTTTTTTTTTTAATAAAATCTTTGAAAAACAAATTCACCAACCAAAGATAATAAAAATTTCTCAAGGATTTTTCTCTCTACAACTTGAAATCAATCTATTCTAGACTATATCAAATGTAAGGATGTAACAACACTCCCCAAACAGTATATAGAGGCAAGTCACAAGCAATATGATTCAAACTCTTAACTTATCATTCAATAATCAAATGCTCAACAACCCTTTTACATCACAAAATAGAAATTATATACTGAAATAAAAGGAGAAGTAGAGACAATATGCAGACACCAGATTTAACATGGAAAACCTCCTAGGAGATAAGAACCATAGGCCTATGACCAATCAAAATTTATACTATGATGCATATAAGTTTGGTGTATAAGGATTTACCCAGCTTGAAGCCTCAAATCCCTCACGAACTACTTCACGAAACCTTCTAACCTTAACTCCTCACCATCATCTTTTGGAAAATTTTTGGAGTCTTTCCCAAGCTTGATCTTGGCCTTCCTCTTGAAGATCCATCAAGAAGAATGCGAGTTTTCTTCAAAAACCCAGTTGCTTTGAGAGTAGATTGAATAGATGACTTCAAACCCTTTTCAAAGACAAGAACAAATAATTTTTATGAAAGCACAAAAAGAGAGATATTTCACCTAAAACAAACAGCCATTTTGATAAAAGAAGATTGGCTGAGGTGTTTTTCTCTCTAACTCAAAAGAGGAAAACGATTTTCACAAATAAGAAGAAAAGATTTTCATGAAAGCTCTTGAGTGAAAGGTGAATTTTTCTTTCAAACCAAACACCCCAAAATGAGAGAGAGAAGAGAGAGAGAGAGCTTAGAGAAGTAGATGTGGCTACCGGAGTGTTTCTCTCTCTACCCTAAAAGAAAAAAAAATTCAAATTCAATTTAAAAGGGTGAAGTCCTAGATTTAAGGGCTGAAAAATGAACTCAAAAACTGGGTAAGTTGGATTGATCCAAAAATCCTAGTAAGCAAAAAAATGTTCCTTTTGAAAACAATTCCTCTGTTACAAATAAGACTGAAACAAAAGCAATGAACAAGCAATAGAAAAGCATTTTTGGGGTTGAGGAGAATCATCAACATAGTAATCAGCTTTGTCCTTTAGCAATTTTTCAATTCTTGAGCTTCAAAGAAAACAGTCCATGAGAAATTTTAACACTCAAGGGTAGGGAACACTTACGGAATTTTGTCCTAAATTGACAACCTAAACTAAATATTCACTCACTAGTCTCCTCATTCATGAGCTGTTTCTTAAGGCAGAGAAGGGGTGGCAAAAGGCCACTCTCAATCACAGGCCTTTTCTTCAAATGGTTGTTCCAACCATTCTTGATATCTTTGCCATTTGGCCATGAAAGATAATTTTTTCTATAAGTGTCCATTTACAATCCAACACAAGACCTACCTCAAATTTAGACTGATCACCACAATATATCATATATGTGTTAGAGTCGAGTGACCTTAATCCAACCTGTTGCTGCACGCTCGTTGTTGCAAGCGCGTTGCTGCACGCATGTCGCAGCAAGAGCGCCGCTGCACATGGTGTACAAGCATGACACATTGCCGATACTGTCACTGAAATATCGCTCTTCCACCTATATATCGTCAATCGTCTTCCATGCACCTTCAAGGTTGTGTTGTGTTCCTGATTTTGCATTTTATGTAAATTGGAAGCTATTTTATGTTTTGCTTACAATCGATTACAATATTCCATGGAAAATTTATGGGGTTTTCTTCTATCTTGTGCAGGTAAGGATGATGGCAAGTGCAGGCACAAAAGGGGAGTGGGCTAAAAACGGACCGATGGACTGAAGAAGAAGATCATAAACTCAAGAGGTATATGAAGGGACATGATAAGAAGAGGCGTGGATTTTTTCCAGAGATCCCAAAGCTTGTAGGGCTGAAGAGGTGTTGGAAGAGTTGCTGGCGAAGGTGGAGAGAACATCTAAGGCACGAGATCAAGAAAGGGAACTTTTCTCAATAGGAAAACAATGACATTATCAGCCTCTCCAAGCTCTTCTTGGCAACAAGTAACGAGAATCTATCTATCTCCTAGAACATTTTGTTCATCTATTAATTCGATTATGAAAATAAATATAATTTCAGGAGATTCTCTTGATTTTGCAGGTGGGTAGATATAGCAAGGAATCTTCCTAGTTGAATTGACTATGACATCAGAACCCGATTCAGTATTGGAAGGCTTCGGTGATTACTTTACACAAAACCCTCCCAGTTTTAGTTATCTGGCTATGGAATACAACTTTTTAGACCAGTTTGGTCCTCCTTTGATTGCCATTTCCGACCCACAATTAGTTAACAACTATGCAATTGATGTTGGTTCTCTTTGGGGAATTTTCCAAATGCAGGTTCCATTTCACCTTCTACGGTTTCAGCATCACTGGAGCGCTCCATCTTCATGATGAATCAAGTGGAAAACGAGATCATCCCAATTGAAGAAATGGCCAACCAGCCATTTATCAACCCCATGGACGTGTTTCCAATTCAAGTACAGAACTTGCTTAGACCTCGGCACCCCATTTCAATTTCGATGGGTTTGATTTCAATTCAAGTACAGACCCTGCTCAAACTCTACCGGTCCTAGTCTTCACAACCATCCAGCCCATGGACTTGGTTCCAATTCAAGTACAAAGAGGCAGGTGATGGATCAAGGATGATAGGTGGTCCTAGCAAGAGCTACGCAAGCGATAATATTCTGCTTACGGTGAGAATAGACTATAAAGAGTTCTAATCAAAATATGCTTCTCCCTTCTATTCACTTGAAAAATACAAAATGAAATTAACAATCGTAATCTTTAAATCATGCCTCTAACAAATAGGTCACTAACCTTATCAACTAACCCAAAAAAACATAGGACACTAAAAGTTAACGATAATATGGTAGCAAAAATTATTCAAAATAAAAGGATAACTAACAAACCAAAAAGCCTAAGAAATAAGACATTAAAATTAATTATTCAAAATTATAAAAAAAATACTAATTAAGTCTTTTCAGCTTACCAGTCTGACAGTCGAGAGTCTGGACCATCGTTAGGCCGTGGGAGCAGATCTAAGTAGAGGCCAAAGTATATGGAGAATTGTGTGGGGTAATAAGAGGGAGGTCAGGTTTTTGGTGCGAGGAGAGGTTGATTGTTCTTTTCTTTTCTGTTATTCTGTTTGTACTGAAGAGTGGCCCTCTCGAAGCAGCCGCCTACCCATTTTCTCTGTAATCAGACCTAGGATTAACTTGCTTGAATTAAATTTAACCACTCTCGAATTTTCATTTATGCTAAAGTAAACTACTTCTTGGTGAAGGGGTTTTGTGTTATATCTAATTTTGATTTGATTACATGCACGTTTATTTACTAATTTCAACAATATTTTTTCTTTTTTTTTTCTTTGAGTTTGAAAAATAACGATTGTTTTTTATGACAGTGATTTAAGAGATGTTGCACTAAATGATGCAACACTATCATAAGTGTTGCGCACAACCAACTCTATTATGGTATGCAATATGTGGAGTTAATGTGTAAGAAGGAAAGAAATATGAAAGATTATGTATACACACACATGGAGGGGATAGAGATTGATTACAAGGTTCGGCAATTGCCAACGTCCGTGGGGCTGAACCCAAATGTAAGGTGTTTCACTATATATCAATTAGGTTACATGTTGGATTTAAGTGAAACAAGGCTCCCCTTTTGTCACAATCGTCTTCTTCTAATTACCTCATAGAGAAATATTGAAATAAGCCCTCCTTATTTCTCAAATGCATACTTGAATTCATAAGTGTCCAATCACTTCATCCTTAGTGGAGTAAGCATAATGCTCACCATCAAGGATTCGGGCAATACCTGCAGCTGCTATTTTTGGAAAACAGCTCCTCAAGAAAGCCTCCTTTGTGTGCTTAATCAATGATCTTCCAAAGGTCCCTACGTCTCCCTTTTAAGCACGCAGACGACAATATTTATTTTGACCAAATCCACAATTTTCCAAAATCGTTTTATATGCCTGCCATCACAGCTGGGTGATATTATTCCTTATCCATGAAATAGAATATTTTCTTTTCCAAATAGACTCCTATAGACAAGATATCCAACTGCTGAGATTTTATTGATTCAAAATATGCACAATTTTCCTTTTATACTTCCTTGCTCAATACGAATAAGATAAACCTTGATTTTGTGAATATCTAGCTTGATTTGCGGAGAATCTCTCATATGCGGTTGAGACCTAACTAGGGTAACGTTTGCCTTACCTTGTGCTCTATCAATAGGTGAGACAACCAACTCTGGAAAGATGTGTTACATAGTTTGTTGTAACATCTATTGCGACAACATCTAAAACACCTCATGGATTTTATTTTTGATGAAGATTGTGCCAATAATGATACTCCAACATAGTTAATTATCTTGGCTTTTTTAATTTTATGATAATTCAAATATATCTTTATCATCTTCATAATACATATATTGAAGCTGTTCCAAGGGAAATATGGAAACAGGCTAATATAAAAATGACCAAGTATTTTCTCTGAGTATTTAAAAAAAAAAATTAAAAAATGGTGATGATAAAATGCAAACTTAACCCTAACTAATTAATTTTTTTAGTAAAACTCAACCATAGTACAATATAGATTACCGTAATTAGTTTTTTATTTATTTATATTTTTATTTTTTTTAAGTAAAAAAATTAATTCTCAATTTAATAATAAAGAACCTTAAGTTCAGATTCTATAACACCCACAATCAATATATAATAACAAGGTAGAAGGTATTGTTTAGTTTATTAGGACAAGTAATGACTACCTTATTAAATATGGCTTGTTAGGATAAGCAGCGGTCCACTTTGTTAGTTTAAACTTCTCTATAAAATATATGGCCTCTTGCCAATAGACCCAATCTGATTTACACACTTATTTTATATTCATACATCTTTAGAAGCTTTGATTAATTAATACATGTATATAGTTTTTTATCAAAATTTTCATCAATAATTTTTATAGATTTATAGAATCCAACTATCAGGATCAATATTTTCATATTTGGGCACCACCATGGTTTGTCTCCTAACCATTGCCATAGCTATGCCTTGCCAAGAACAAATGACGTCACTCCAATGTTTATGCTAGGGCTTCAGGAGACATTTGTTTATTTTATTTCGAACTTTTAAATTTAATTAGTTCAGCTCAATATCACTGAATTGAAATAGATTTTCTAGAACAAAATTGAAACTGATTATTGGATATTTTGCAAAACAAAACTTGATTTAAATTACATGAAATTAATTTTTATGATGACGGCTTAAAATAGCGCCAGTCTCACCTCCCAAGCCCGAGACGGATTAAAAGAAGCTGCCCACATTTCAAGTATCGCACTTTGATGACATCCTAAATATAGGCCCAAAACAAAGTTGTTTCATATCCAGAATCAAAACCAACCACTAATAAGGAAAGTAGGATATTTCCCAATAACTGCTTATCCTATAAATCAAACTAAATCTCGCCAATAAGTAAGATGATAATTAATAACTGCCTAATTATCCCTTATTAATCGACAACACATGAAAAGAAAATCCTCCATCCAATAAGAGTAGAATCCCATCACCATCCAATCGTAAAAACATATACTATAAATACCAGTAGCCACCCCATCGCGAGTGCCGCACACAACACATTCGCCTCTGCGCCATCTTTTCTCTCGTAGTTAAACCGACTAAAGATCGGAGCCACACACGGCTCTCATTCGGCCTCTTCTCTTTCTTGTTCTTTTGCAGAAGGTTCACATCCGTAGCTCCTAGCAGACTTCACCAAAGATCACCCAAGTCCGGCCCAACAACCCCAACACGCTCCAGCCCAGTCCAGTTGAAAAAAGCATCCACTACAAGAAAAAAGATTATTAGCGACGAAATATTTTTGTTGCAAAAAAGTAAATATTGTTGCAAAATCATATTTGCAACAAAAAAAATTTTGTTTCATGAACGTCGTCTTATCCTCGTCGCGAAAAGCTTTTACGACAAATATAATGTTTTGTCTCTAATAGTTTATAGAGACATCATTTGTTTATTGTCTCTAATAATTTTTTGCAACAAAACTATTTGTTGTTAAATGTTTAAAATTTTGGTTGCTAAAAATTCTCAATAATAAATTAATTTCTTGTTGAATTATACATACAACAATGAAATTGTTATTTCATTGTAAGAGAGATTATGGGACAAAACTTTATTTCATTGCTAAAAGTTTGTCTTATTTTAATAAAAATAAATAAATGTCTATAAAAATATAAAATTGCATCACCAAATATCTGTGTAATAATCTAATCATTATATCTTAAAAATATTTAGTTGATATATTTAATCTATATTTAATTTTAAATTATAAAACATAATTAAACAATAAAATTTTATGATACATTGATTTTATTATCTAACACATTTATAACATATAAATAAATAAGTCAATTAGATGATAACATAGTTTTAATACATAACTAATAACATTCTACCAAGTACAAAAGAACTTTGTTTAAACTAACATTCATAAAATAATAATATTATTAATAATAATTTATGCCCATATTTTTTAAATTTGATTACTTTAAAATTTAAAGAAAATTTGCAATCATCATCCATTAGTATAACTAGAAATCATTGATGAACATGTGTGGAAGGTAAACTTCTTGAGCCTGAATTGAAATGTGCATATACAGAGTAATTTCACTAATAAAAAACAAACTCATTGATCTATCTAGTATTGATAGTGTTGGATCTTGATCTCTGACTTAGATGAGTTTCCAATGATTATATGCTCTTATTCTTCAATTATATCTCACTACTTAGCATTTGAATGGAGATGATAGATGCCCATGACCAAAACCCCTTGATGTATCCATGTCTTGAACCTTGCTAGCACTTCAACATTATATCAACCTCCGTCAAGGTTTGATCATCATCAAACACTAGTTGCCTTTGCAATTCTAGCATTCTATCCAACAAATACAAACAAAAGTTAGATAATATAAAACACAATCTAATTGAATAAATAAAAGTTGTAAAGATAAAGTATATAGGAATAAATTTTTTTTAGCATGTATATAAATCAATAAGCAACTTAGCTAATTTACCTATAATTTATTGCAAAGAGACATTATAAATAATCTAACAATTTAATTATGTATCATAAGATATTCTTCATGATTTGGCTAAATTCTTTATAAGATTCATATCACTTCTTATAAAATTTTCAAAAAAATCTACTATAGAATTATTAAATTTCATAAAAGTAATTTAATTCATTTATAAATCATAAATTTTTTTTCTTTGAAAAACCAATTGTTTAATAGTAATATAATTCAATTCTAAATTACATAAAAAAAAAGTGGAAACTCCTTTTCAATAAAAAAATAAGCAAAGGAAAGTTTTAAGGAATACACATAAGAAGTCTTTGTACCTTAGATTCCCTAACCATGGTGAATAGTCCAATGATTAACTCAAAAGTTTTACTTTGCTTGATGCTTGTCCCACCTTCTATGCCTAAGTAACAACATGAAGAATAAATAAAAAAATACGAATAAAATTTTATGGAAACAATAAACTGTTTATAATTTCTCTTATAAATTTGTATCAATGGTGATCAAAATTCATAAATAAGTGTAAGATATTTTATTTAAGTCTAATAGCCAAACTTTTATTTTAATATTCTACTATAATTTTTTTTTATATTATAAAATTCAACCTAAAATTAGAATACTTATAATAAATTGGTCCAATTAAAAATGAAAAAAAAATCCCAAAGATATATGCTTTGCATAAAGAAAAGAAAATTATATTCTAAACTTTACAAGATCAACACTCTAAGAAATGAAAAGCATAAGAAAAGTATGAGTTTTAGATTTAACAATGCAACCACCAACAATTGGAAAAATATACAAAAGAAAAAAAAAACCAAAACGATGGAAATGTCCTAAAATAATTAAAAACATGTTAACACACCATGTAGTATAAACTCTTATTTGAAAATGGTTAAGATTTAATCTCTCAACAAAAATCCTAAATTATTGATCTATATATATATATATATATATATATATTATGCTTAAGTAACAAAATAAAGAATAAATTAATAAAATACGAGTACATTTTTAAGGAAAAAAATAAACTATTTATAATTTCTCTAATAAATGTGCATCCATGGCAATATTCATAAATAATGTAAGAAAGATCTCTTATTTAAGTCGAACAACAAAACTTTTATTTTACATTTCTAGTAGTAATCTAAGTCATATTTCTTAATAATATTCTAGAACTTTTTTTTTCATTATAAAATTTCAATCTAGAATTAGGAATATTCATAATAAATTGGTTCAATTGAAATGAAAACAAATTCCCAAAGCTCTATGTTTGTGTAAAGAAAAGAAAGCTATATATGAAAAATTTACAAGATAAACTCTATTATTTGAAATAAAAATAAAACATTCAAAATATGAAATAGAACAAATACGGTTTTGTTCTATAACATAAAAGGTATGTGCAAATAACTAAGGAAAATGAACAAAGTAATCAACAAATGACAACTTAGTTGCCGAATACATTTCACTTTGTTTAAAATTTAACTATACATTTAAATAAATAAAATATTATGATCAATCAACTATCTAATACACAACATAAAGGAGAAAAACATACTATAAATCAAAATTAAGAGTATAATCAAACACCAAATGAAAGAGGAGCTTATACCATTACTAAGCTTTATGGGAAAACTTCACCGCTTATCAAACAATATATAATTTTGAACAAACAACACAACAAATATATAGAGAAATTGCTAGGAAGGTTAATAGAAACTAGTACTTAATTTAAATTTCAACTATGAAATTGATATTAAAGATGAAGATAACTTTAACTCAAGGAGTCACAATTTACGTATAATTTAATATTTAAAAACTTTCTAATACTATAAAAAAGAATGCTTAGAATTTATCATATAGCAATGTCTTCTACTTTATTAATTTTCCATGGGAAATAGACTAGAGAAATAAATTAAGGTATTTTTTAATTAAACTTAGACGCCCCCAAAACCCGGGGTCCGCTTGACTAATTGGTCAACCCGCGAATATTGCCAGAGTGGCCTAAGTTAATTCCGATCTAATACCCTTAGAAAATCTAGTGAGTCTCCTTTGTACCTGGTTCTACCCAAATAAAGACTGGGTGAAATTACCCGATTTACCGTCTCCAAATGTACCAATATACGCATTGAGATCCACATGGCCACTTGGGCCCATAAACCACGTGCTCATAAAACACATATCAGTAACTATTCTTCAATTATCTCCCAATAATTACATAGTTGATTTCACTTTATACAAACATATATTAATATCTACAAGCCTAATACATAAGGTGTCCAAAACCATCAAAATCATGAACCCGGCAACTTCAAAAGAATTGTCTCTCTCTCGAGCCGCCCCTGCACCGAAATAAGAGTGTCCCACGACCTGTACGAGCCAGCTCGCAGAGAATCGCCTCAAGTGGGTTACTTCACCACCCAAGTCAAGAATGCCAGAATGCCCCAAAGTAAACACACACACCAAGAAATACACGATCCTACTAACGCTCACATGATTACCCCATGTCACGAGTCCTCACTCCACTCACCACACTCTGCCTAAGTCACGTGATGGTAAAAATAATCATTTTCAAACAAAACTTTTGTTCTGAAAATATACACCGAAATATTCTGAGAAAAAATATGACTACCCTCCGAGGTGAATTGCCGCGAGCTTCTTCCCAAACGCCTCACGGTCCTCATCCGAAATGATATGTCGCCCATCTCCCAACTCCACTCCCTCCTATCATCCCGAAATTCCTTTCAAGAACCATATCAACCATATCCGCTTTTATAAAATACCTTGTCATGCACTCACACCTAATTTCGTTACCCATGAAAATGCATTATGCCTATTTTCAAAATCATTTACACAATATGTCAATATGCATATTTTCAATCAACTACAATTACAAACATGTAATTCAATATATCAATCATCACCAAATTAGCTCACTTGAGCAAATCATAAATTTCATCTCCAATTCATTACACCCACAATTATATTCCATATAATCGAAAGAAATCACAATTTTTACATCCAATGGCCTATACACACAATTATATTCCATATAATTGTGACCTCATGTTAATACTCATTAAGAATTAACTTATTGATTTCTACACCACACCAACTCAAGTCATTCATTTCATACAAGTTCATACCAAAACACATGGGATCATTTTTTACCTATTTTACACGACCAGGACTCCGATTGCAAATGTCCCGAGTCTCCAGAAGAAGTGGGTCGCCCACCCGGCAACATCTGTCCAACTCCTGCTTTCACTTTGGAACCGAATTTCTTACCCATTCCTCCGGCCTTATAAACACTAAAAAGATAATTTATTCCATAATTACCATATAAACACCCCACTGGGCCCCAACACCACTCTTAGACGCCCAAGAATGTCTATAAAAATTTACTACCCTACCCATGTTTTGGGACTGACCAAACTGCCCATTCCCCTACTCTTTCATATCAAGCTTTTGATACATTTGACGCACAATTTCAAATGACAAGAACCCACTAATTTTACGCCGCCCCATCACTCTAAAAATCTCAAAATTCTAACAATTAGCCCCAAGTTTTGGGACTATCAAACTAGCTTCCTCACGGCCAAACCAACCGAAACACGCGAAAAACACCCTTAAAACGGAATAAACACAGCAGGGAACCCCTACCTCTTCTGGAAGGCTGCCGCTCAGTCTCAAAACTCGCAAATCAAGTCCACGCTGCAGCCGCCCGCGCAGTAACTGCTCTTCGTCCGTCTCGAAACTACAACTACCGATTTTCCCATCTGCAGGCTTGCGACCTCTCACACGTAAAAACTCCATTTTTGATTTCCACCTACTGCATCCCCTCCTTTCACGTTTTTACCATTTTAATTGGAGAAGAAGGGCCTATTAGCTATTTTGTCATTTTGTGACTTAAATTCAATTTCCCTCTTACCCACCATTATTATGCCCATCTTTTACCATTTATGGAAGAGTTCTGCACTACCCTACGGCCCATTTTCATCATTTCTCTACTATACTACTTATATACATGAAAGACGTTTATACGTGACTTCTGGTCGCATCGTTCTCATTTACTACACCCTAAACGCGACGCCGTGTGAACGTAAGTTTAATTCGACCGTCTCTAATATTACGAATTTACGTGCTAACTCAGATTTCAGACGATTCCAATCTGGTGAAACTGCTTTCACATCATCCGAGATTCAGATAATTAATTACTCGATTTTTAACCAAAATTCATTATTTCGCCCTTTTTAAAAACGGTAACTTTCAGCCTCTTTACAAAACTAGTTTTAATTTCAAATGAGGAAGAAATATAAATAATAGGGAATTCTCATTTCAAGAACATGTTAACAGGTCTTAATTTCAAATCCTCCACCTTTTTTAGGTAAATTATAACTTGCAGTTTTTTTTTCTTTTGCTCGTACTCTCTCTTTATCTTACATACTAATAAAGTATTGAATATTGACTAGAAATTTACTAGTCAGAAAAATGGTCTTTTTGCTTTCTTTACATCTATTTTCTAACCGTCCAAACATAGACAAAAAATAAAATCAATGAATAATCTAAATATAAAAATAATCGAAAACTAATGAAAAGAAATTTCTCTTCTATCCAAAACTAATGAAAATAAATTTCTCTTATATCCACTATAAACCTTGAATTTAAGCCTCTAAACCTAAAGCCTAAAACAATAAACTCTAATGGATTCACAAAGTTATAAGAAACAAACATACGGTAAAAATGGAAAAACATGAACATGGAATCTCCAAAATGAAAACTTGCATTTTCTTACCCTAAAGCCTAAAATAACAAACTCAAATGGATTCTCAAAGTTATAAGAAAAAAAAATATGGTAAAAATGTAAAAACGTGAACATGGAATCTCTAACATGAAAACTTGCATTTTCTTAGAAATTAAAGAAAAGTGGGATGATATTTGACAACTAAAAGACAGGAGATGAGAGACAAGAAAGTACCTTTTGTGTTTGTAAACCCTTGTAATATGTTGTAGTGGTAGCAATGTCTCATAGAAGACATGAAAATTTCAGACAAAAGCCACAAAGGAAGCAAAAAAAATTGTGGAAAATAGATTGGGTTTTGGTGGAAGCAAATTGGTTTCGGTGGGAAACAAATTTGGTTTCGGTGGGAACCAGCTTTGAAATGATAGCCCCTATGTGTTATCCCAAGAAATAATATTTTAAATTTAAAAATATATTAAAATATTTTAAAACATTAAAGGATTGATATCTTTAATGGTAGATTTGAAAACAAGTTGTGTGAAATGATAGCCACTATACATCATCCCAAGAAATAATATTTTAAACTTAAAAATATTTCTAAATATTCTAAAACAATAAGGATCCATATCTTTTAATGATAGATTTAAAAACAAGTTAGGCATATGTAACTTGTGATCTGTTTAAAGAATTTGGCTCCACATGCCATACACACTTATCTTACATTTTTTTAAATTGATAAAATGAAAATGTTGAAAAGAGTGATGAAATAAAAAACTGATATTAAACATCATTTCATATGGAATAGATGATGATATCAAACATCAATTCCTATCAAACATCAATTCAATGAACTACTCTCTCTCTTGTCATGTAAGTAGAGGTGGAGGGGCCCACAATATGGCAAAGACTATCACATCTTTTCACTCAATTAATGTAAAGCATTGAAATAGCTAGAATCATTTTTCCCTATCAAAAATTTCCTTTTTCATTTATTATATTTAAACTTAGTCTAAATTTGAAAGATAATTTCCAAAAATTCTAAAGTCATATTTGATTCCTTTTTTTTTTTTGTTATAAAAAACAAAGGTGTTAAAATTCAAAATAGAGAAAAATATAGTATTAAATTTAAAAATAAGAATCAATTTTTTAAAGAACATCGAAGGTTTTCTATAAAAAATTATTCTTAAGAATAATTTTCAAAATAATACAAATCAAACCCTAAGGTTTTTATTTGAAACCTGAAAATATTAAGGAAATAAAATAAAGAATAAAATAAAAAGTAGGGAAGGAAAAGAAAAAATTATAGATAAATATTAAATAAATTATATTTATTTATTCAAACTCATTTTATTCGTTTCTCTACGTTATACAAAGATGCAAGTAAATAAAAATACGCGAAAACATGAATTTCGATTATATTTTATTTTTCCATAATTTAAACCAAACATGTTAAAAATCATTTTCTTTAATATTTTTCTTTTCCTAACTTTCCAAGTGCTCCAATCTTAAAACCTGTTAAAAACAATATGATTATGCAATTCGAATTGTAAGCCTAGGTCCATGAGGTTATGCCCAGATGCAAGGATTTCCATTATTTTAAAATGGATTACAACAGTCATATATATGGATGAGATCTCCCTCTCAATCAAATGTCTTTTTCTAACCTAATCACCCATAGCATAATTCAAAATGAATTCCTTCATTCCCTTATTTACAAACATTGCACATATTACCCTCAATTTTAATATTAAAATAAAGAGTATCATCTCTCACATATTACCCTCAATTCAGTACCTTAGTATCTCTACTTAGCACTCTTCAACACTTTTGCTACCGATCTATAATCCGTTCTTCGAAGTTGTGTTAAGGTTGTTCCATAATTTGAATTAAATAAATTTCACGAAACTCGATTCGAATCCTCGATAAGGCAGATCATTATTTAATTACATTCCTAGCATTATCTCTTTATCGAGATTATTTCATGTTGTCATAGCGGAATTAAGTGGTGACTCGGGCACCGTAAATAATCCTCTTTAGAGTGGAATCCTACTTGTATTCCAACTCTGGGCCGATCACTAAAAGATTATTTCCCAGATCGATTCTCCGACGTTTAACAATATCCATAGCATCTGCAGGCCTCCAAGCTCAAGCTCTCTTCCTCCTAAAAGCACGAGATCAATACTCAAGAGTTTACTAGAGTCCCACCCGTGCCTAAGTAACCTTGTTCTAACCGCTTCACATGATTACCGGCCAAGATGTTCCTTGTTCACAGACTGTGTAAAACCCTCAATTCTTCATCGCCTGATCTTCAAAATATGCTATCTACCTAGTTAAGTAAAATTCTAAACCCAACAAAATAAATTTATTGAATACAACTAATATAATATAAACTAATGGTGGTTGAATGTATTTGTAAGATATATAAATAGAATTAGCTTTATTATAAAATATCGTTAACTATTCTCGATAGGATCAAGCAATATTGATCTTATAAAATATAATCAATAAGAGTAGATACATAAGTCAAAGGTTCATATCATACAAATGTATTTTAGAGTTGATGGGAATTTCATTAGTAGTGATAAGTTATCTTTTGTGTTAGCTCAATCCTAAAAAACAAAGTTATGTTTCATTATTTTAAAAATTATAGTTGAAGGAAATATTATTAGTATTATTATTATTATTATTGGTATGGACAGTTATTTACTTTGTATTACATTATAAAATTGTATTCATCATAAATTTTTTTCATTCGAACTCAACCTTTGACCCTCTCTTTGCTCATCACTTACGTTTAACCACTTGAGTGTTTGAGTTGATTTAGAATAATAACAATAATAATTATTATTATTATTTGAAAAAATTATTATTATTATTATTATTATTAACCATTAAATGGTGTTTTTTAGGGTAGAACTCTATATGATAATCTAAAATATTATCCGTTTTGATATTTTAGAATAGTTTTAAAAATAACATTCATTTTAACTCTATTTTTTATTTTTCTTTGTATTTGACTTTAAAATATAATAAAATAACACAAATTTTACAAGATGTTTCTTGAAAACACTTTATTTTTTGTATTTAAAAAAATATATATTTTATGCTTTATGATTTTCAGTTATATTTTTTCTTATTTTTATTTAAAAAAAATAGAAAACTCTTGAAAAATAATTATCAATGAGATTTCAAATCAAACCCAAAGCAAAACAAGGTTTAACCGTGTGGCACAAACTGGGTCAAGAGGAACCCGAGAAAGACCCACCATCTAACACACACCCCTTTCTCTCAAAAGCAAGCACATCCGTTTCTTCTCACCACAAATCTCTCGCCTCCGAGATCGCTTAGCTCATATCTTCTTCAACATGGCCGGTTACCAGCATTTGGTGGTCACGTGGTGGTAGGATTATGTGTAGTGGTGTATCCGTTGAAGAGGAACACGCCTCGTCAGCGCCGCTCTTCTTCCTCATGGCGCATTCCACCTTCGCCTCTCCCGGGAGGCCACCTCAAGTTTAGTCGCCATTCCTCTTTTAAGTCCCTTTCATTTATGATATAATTTGTTATCCGATTAATTTTGAGATAGTCTCATTTCATGGAGCTGCTGAGGAATGTGCACAGAGAGGTGAAGGAGGAAACCGCTAAACATCAGAAGATAGAGTTTTTAATCCACACCACTTCGATGAATTAATCCCATTATGTCGTTTCTTGGCGTGCAATGTACCTCAAAATTCGATCCCGATTGTAAGGGTCGGGAATGCAAAGGGTGGTTAGAGTTATGTTGTAATTTCACGGGTTTCGTGATCATTTCCAAACTTACTACCAAAACCTCTTCACTAAGTGTAACTTGCTCTGGCACCCATATCAGCTTCCGGGATTATCACTCTTCATCACTGTTCGCATCTAATACCACTGCTTCGTAACCACCGGGCCGCAGCACATGCATTTAAGGAGGTCACAAAGATACCGCTATGTTGTCAAGAAAAACTTCATGGGCAAGCATTTGATTTGATGCTGATGTCGAGAAAATGAGGGGAAAATGAGAGAAAATAAAAATAAAAACCAAATTTCGATTAAGTCCCACAAATAAGTAATAATTTCTTAGTTCTATGTACTTTGAAAATCTAAGATTTGGTTTAGGTTTCTATTTTCTTGGCAGGCATACTGAAATAAAGGTATATTTGGATTTAACTGAGAAGGTTCAGCTTTGATCTAAGTAATTAATTTTTTGTAGAGTTTATTGAAAGAAATGTTATACAAATTCAAGGGTGTAATTTTATAGTCGGCCGCTTTAATTCGTGAAAGAGGTTTTTGATCGATTTCGACTTTTTTTTATAGATAATCTATTTTAACTTAGGATTTAGTTTTGATCTGTGTGGTTTGGAATTGATAATGGAATGGACAATTTTCTTCAATCAAAGGTGATTTTGACGCTATGGGATTGCATCTTATGATTTAACTTTGGTCCAGCAGTGATGGATCAGACATGATGAATGTGACGCCCCAAAACCTGTGGTCTGCTTGACTCACCGTCAACCCATGGACAAGTGGACGTCTGTTACCCGATCACTACAAAATTCCAAGCAGAGTCTCCTTTGTACCTAGGAGCTCTACCTGGGGTCATAATACCTGCATATCCTGTCCCAAACAGTCCAATATATGCAATATATATCCAATACGGCCACTTGGGCCCATAAACAGTACTCAATATTCAAGCTAACTATGAATCCAACTAACTACCCAATAGTTACAAGAGTTAATATGTTTTTACTCTTATACAATACATACATTAAAATGAAGTATTCTAATACATGTATACATCAAAGCCACAACCCTGGGCTTCTAATCCTCTATTCTCAGACGAGCCTCCTCGCACGCTCCTCGTACCAGAAAAGCTGGGTCTGACGACTGGGTGAGCTAAAGCTCAAGAGAGAACGCCCCTAAGTGGGCTACTCACCTAAGTGCAAGCAGTAATGTTCCAAAGTAAAACACACATTCAAGCAAACGATGATCCCATTCGAATGTCTACACGACCAACTCGTATCCCGAGTCCTCACCGATTCCCTCTCACTCTCGCCTCTAAGCCTTGTATGAGAATTCATCGTTTATTAGTGGACAACCCTCCGATGTATGTATATCAATCGGGCCGCTTCGATGATTGGATATATTAATTGCTCAGGACTACCCTCCGATGAATATCAATCGGGTCATCCGAATGACATATTTTTGGGCTTCGTGGACTACCCTCCGATAATTAATATTTTAGACTACCATCCGAACCATTTTTCCTCTAGACTCACCTCATGCACTAACTCCTATAATCCTAGGATGTTCCAGTGCATATGGAATGCATGTATGCCAATTCCAATACAGTCTAATCACATGCAAATATATAAACATACAATATACTCAAGATAAAAATTCTTAAATCACACAAACACGTTACGTAATTATAATTTCAACGTCAAAATTAAATTTCACTCGCTAATGTTCAAACACAAGCAATTCGATTCGAATTACTTAACTCACAAACACATATTTTCCGAAATTACTTCAATACTATTCCTGGGGAACAAGAAAACTTCTGTGGTCACTGCTCCAACACTCAAATAAACTACTTGCTCATGTTATGAACTAGCATTTCACGGCCACTTCCGGCCTCAAATCCAATCAATACATGATTAACACCCAAAACAAACCATTTTACACCATCATCAGTCATGGAGCAGCCACGGGCTGCTCCATTTGGTTTCAAAATTTTACATTAATTCAGTCCCATGGTTTCGGGATCCCATCAAACGCCTTTACTGCCCCAACTCCACCAAACATTCGAAAAGTACTAAAAATGGGAATAAAACCCAAGTAGGGAGAAAGTCCTACCTCTTGGAGTTTGTCAAAAACTCACAAACCCGGGGTCCACGCGTAGCCTGCTCCACGTAGAACGTTTTTCCTTCTCGCCCCGAAGACCGCCGACAGTTGGATCTTGTGTATTTCTAAAGAGAAGTTTCTCTCTCTAAAAGGATTTAAAATGATGTTACTGGATTCCAAAAATGTCTCTTAATGTTTTTTGGCTTTGGTTTAAAGGAGAAGAAGCACTATTGACAATTTTGTCATTGAATGGTTTTGAATCAAATCCAAATGACCATTTCATTACTCTTTACCGTAATTGATATTCCCAAGACTATTCCTACTGGTCCATTTTCATCATTTCTCTACATATACCACTCTATGGTACATGAGTTAGTGCTATATATGATCACTTTCATCGCATCGAAGCCATCTTACTAAGACTAAACGACGCCAAAACGTATCGACCCGACCGCCCTCGAATATTACGAAATTTTTCATGCTAACTAGATTTCGCGAGACGATTCCAACGGTGAAATCCGTTTCATCATCCAAGATCTAGAGAATTAATTACGGATTTTTAACCGAAATTACAATTTTGTAATCAAAATTACGATTTTGCCCTTATTCCGTAAATCGAATTTCTGGCCTTACATTCTCCTCCTAAAAGGAATTCCCTGTCCTCACCTAGTGGCTATCTACAACTCACGCACACGCACATGCAATCTGCGCACTTTACTCGCGATGTAAACTAGTCATTTTAAATCATAAATGACTAAACCACGCACTCATCCCTAAACAACAAAGAGGCGGATAGGGTGGCCCGTGACGTGGTCCTCGTCGTCCCACGCTCGACCTCCACCCACAAGGTCGCCATAGCACCCTCACTAGCCTCACGGTCTTGCGTCGCAAACCTGATCACGGCTATCCAAAATGCACACTGGTCCCTCCTCAAAGGTCCCATCATGTCAACTCAACCGTCCCCAATCCACCACACGAGCCTGATCCTCGGAGTATACTTCCCGAGCACGGCATCTGAACACCCTCGTGACACCCGACACGCCGCTGCAAAGCCAACCGGTATGCCACGGTGCCTATCCTCCTCGAAAGTATCCTCGAAAGGTCCACAGTCCTGGCCGGCGCCCCGCGCTGCCGAACCCGACCACTCCCCTAGGGCATCAAACCCCCAAGAAGACATGATCCCCAACCTCAAACTCTAAGGGTCGACGTCGTACATCCTCGCATAGCTCTCCCGGGCTCTGGCCTAAGCCGTGA
Source organism: Tetrastigma voinierianum (assembly GCA_016808115.1). Classification (NCBI taxonomy): domain Eukaryota; kingdom Viridiplantae; phylum Streptophyta; class Magnoliopsida; order Vitales; family Vitaceae; genus Tetrastigma; species Tetrastigma voinierianum. The sequence continues at coordinate 354,683 of JAEQBH010000921.1, forward strand.
GAAGACGTCGGCCATCAAGCCTACCTCTCAAAGGTGTCTCTTAACGATCGTAATCCCGTGTGGATGGGAGCTCTCCCACTCCCTGGGCCCAACCCAATCCAAGTGACCTACACGGCCTCCCATACAATGCCTCATACTCGAGCCATCCGTATACCCTCGCCTGATAAACTATCGTCGCAGCACTCCACTGCTGGCCAATGCTCCTCCCGGGGCCTACCCTATGATTCAGACGCATGCTCACAAAGATCCCCCAACACATGTATATAATCCGCGAATAACGAGCAACCCCACACACAACCCCTTACTTGGTGTAAACGACCTTCCCAAGGTCACTATCGCCGACAATCCAACGGACTATCAACTAGTCCATGTCATGAATGACATCCCTATACCAGCCCCCTCGCCGCTTAACACCCAATGTAATTGCCAAAAGGGGTATCCAAATCTCGAGTCACTCCCGACTCCTATCACTCAACTCTAAGTCTACGTGATAACCTGACCGTGTGTTTTCATCTCGATTGCATAACTATTCGGCTTACACTTCGAGCCTCTTACATTTCCTGATTCAACTATGAGTCTTCATTGGACGTAGTCCTAAAGACAAACTCAACCCACACTCACCAAGAGTGGTGAATGACCATACCGTGCACCCACACCTGACCCGACGCGATGTCGCCGTGCACATGAATGCAATGATGCTATATCGCGGACAACCAATCCCTTGCCCACCATGAGCAATCCTGAGACCTCCCATTCATAATCTCCGACCTATCCGGGTCAACTCTCACCCTACATCCTGCAGCAACATCTATTCCCAAGCCTCTCAAAAGGTCTTAACCTCTAAGCCCAAATCCAAGTCCGTGTCGGTTATGACAACCCGGCTAAGGTCCCAATTATTGACAACCCGATGGCTTTCATCTTCCTCCATGTCAACCCTGACATCAACAACCAATAAAGTCTACCAACTTCTAAGGCCACCACACGCTCCGGGCCGCAACTCCTGATCTCAATCCCCGACTTCTCGACCCACACTCTAGCCCTCCGCTCCATCTCGTGCCGTTGAAAGTGCTTGTATAGCACCCCAAAATCGAAAACTAGTCTCCGACCCTACTGTGGTGGAGGAATGAATTTTGTATACTCTCCTCGTTTCACCCGCCAACTAGGACCGTGTATCGTTCCAAAGTCTTGGGGATCCCCGGCTCCTCGGGCAACCTCGCCACTCATGCTCAATCCCAGCCCTAGTCCCGAAACTAGTGTGAACAAGTCTTCCGCCTCCCTTCCTCTAACTAGAGAAAGTCGATCCTCCTCTGCTACCAACAACTGATCCCGAGTGTTCCAAGTATCCTCACTTTCTCTATGGTTTATTCCAACCACGGTCCATATCCCGTAGGCGAAATCCTATAACTCCCGCCCTCGACCGGACAACTTCGCCCATTCTCGACCTGTATCCACCAACCCCAAGAAACCAGCCGTATCTCGAAGATCGACATTCTGGCCTCCCCAACGCATCACCGCTCAACCTTCCCAGTCGCACCGACACTCCCGATGCTAACACCACGTGTCCTTAAAAATCTCACCTCGCAAGCCAAAACTCTGCACTTACCGAACTTGGTGTACAACCGATGGTCTCTAGCAAATTGTGAAAACAATCCTCAAGTGATACCATGCTCCCACTCGACTGAGTGCATCAAGATGCCATCCACGAAGACACGACAAACCCGATCTAGATAAGGTTTGAACACCCTATGCATGAGGTTCATGAATGCCGCCTGCACTCTGCCAATCCAAAGGGCATCACCGCAAACTCAAAGTGCCCATAACACATAAACGCCGCCTTAGGGGATATTCGCTTCCTAACCTCAATACAGAATCGGGCCACAAGCGTCTATTCAAGTAGACTCGCTCCTCTCAACTCGGTCAAATAAATCACTAATCCTGTGAATGGGTACCGATTCTCGATCGCAAACCCGTTCAACTCCGCCATAGTCAATGCACGCCAAGGGTCTTGCCCTTCTTCTTCGCAAATAGAACCAGCGCCCATGGTGAAGTGCTTCTGCCGAATGAACCTCTGGGCCCGCAGCTCCTTTAACCTGACTCAGCCCCAACTCAACCTGCGCTCATCCTACGCGAGTCACGTAGACGGCGGAAGCATCGTAGTGTAACTCGACATCGGGGCTCATTTAACTTTTCAGGAGGTAGTCCGTAAAATTCTCATCCGGAAAACATCCACACATTTGCACACCACGAGGTAGATCTAAGTCTAACCTCTCCGCCCTTCAGTAGGCTCGAGAGCCCAACCCGCTTAACCGTCCCCGACACTGACCGTATAATCGTCCGGGGAAAAACGTCATGCTTGGCTCCCGAAATACCATACGAAAATCGGGCCCCATGTGTAAAGCAGAACTCTCCTCGCGCCACAATCGGCATCAAACCCTCGGTAAGTCGCCGCCCAATCCATCCCAAGGATGCATCGAACTCTGGCATGTCCATATCCTGTGTCCATCAGAGTAGAGTACCGGAGATCTCTAACTCGCAACCCCGACATACATCATCCCTATTCTCGCCTCTTAAATCCATAGGGAGACTCACGACAACCGCCTCCTAAGGTCTCTAGAGGTCCTTTGCCCATTTCCACCCATATTTCCCATTCTCTAGCCAGAACTAGCTAGCCTAATCCTCGGGTCGTGTCGAGGTAATCTCCATGGCCTCTAACACCTTTCTCGATTTCTCCGCATGAACCAACGGTCGACCACCACCCGGGATCTCCCTCCCGTGAATGCTCTGGAGGATGACAAAGGCCCTAAACCTCCGGGGGGGTTACCAGGATCTCCCTCACCACATGCTATGCAGCCAGTGCAATACTACCTCGCAACACCTACGACCTCTACAAAGGCCCGCTGATCAAATGCCTACAATGGTTGACCTGGTTTGTGGTGCCTCGACCAAGCCCCGTGACGCCTCTATGTCCTCGTCCCTTCGCTCAGTCATTTGGCCACCACCAATCATGGCAAACAAGAATCCTCTAGTTTTATTTCGCCTAACTAGTAATGCAGATGCCGACATTAATAGACTTGACAACCATGAACCTAATCTGCTCATTTCCTAAGTGGGAGCAAAATTAACCACTCAATTCATTTATTCCAATATGTTCTAGGCTCATTGCTCATTTCATGATCCAAATCCCTAAGGTCATAACCCAACCTAGTATTTACCCTTTTTCCTATAATGCAAGATTTCTCACCATGCATAAGTAATTTCACGTTAACTACCGCTAATCACGATTTCAAATGGAAAGAATCTAATACGCATTCTATGCATAACCACACTCAGACACTAATCATACACATAATCTCGTTGTATACGTTGTAAACAATTTCTCGCTGCTTAAAATATCAAGTTAAGAAATTATTCAAAAAATTTATTTTTTGAAAAATTTTATTTTTTCGAAAATTTTTATCAAAATTCTATTTTGATTTTTAATTAAATTTAAAATATTTTTTTCTAAAACTGAGATTAACAAGTGTTCATGAACCTGTTCACGAACAATGTCCAAAAAATTCCTGACTCAAAACACCGAAGCCGAAACGGGCCAAACAAAACGAGTACCGAGCGCAATGCACCCCAGCACGCCCTCGCGCGCCCAGTGCCGCGCCCGGCGCCCTCGCGGCATTACAACCGCCTACTGCTGCCACAAGACGCTTCAAGGCGCTCAAACAAGCCGCTGGGGCTTCGCTCAGAGTCAGGCCCAGGGAACATCAGACAGCAATAAGGCCCATGCTCGCCCGCCATAATATACTTCCATTACAAGGGAGCATAATTTTTTCTCAAGTAGCTCTTCTCTTGCAAATACAATCCCGCAATACACTTCCCCTACGCTCAAATTTTCCTCAGAATACAATAAACTGTATTTGCAAACATGGCCCAAGAGGCTAAGGTACTTCAAGTCACAATACAATTGTTGTATCAGAATACAAATTTGACAAATTCTTCTTCTCCTATCACAGAATACAATTTCAATATTGCAATACAAAAATTTTTTTTTTCACAATATAATTGGGCAGTAGCCCAAAAACGATTTTGCCCAAACTTTTTTTTTTTTTTTCATTTATTTTCAGCAATTGGAAAAATCACTAAAAATCACTAAAAATCATTTTTTTTTTTCATTTTCTTGGACACTCAAATAAATTCATAAAAATTTATTTAACCTCTATACTTTCTTAAATTTTGGCACTATAAAACCTTAGGAAAATTATTTTCACTCCTCATAACTAAATAAATTTATAAAATTTATTTCCTTCTTTTCCGCTTTTTCACTCAAATTTTTTTTCTCCACTTAAATAAATTTATAAAAATTTATTTTCTTCCATTTTCTTCAATTTTACTACTTGTAAAATCATAGAAAATTATTTTCTTTCTAATCCTCATCAAATAAATTTAGTAAAATTTATTTTTCTTGGCTTTAAAATTTCTTTTCTCACTCTTCCAACAACCCAACAAATTGAAGGTTCTATTTTATTTATTACAGCTTTTACAACAAACCTTTTTTAAAAATTAAATTTCTTCACCCTAAAACTAAATAAATTATGAATTTGGTTCAAATATTTCTCAATTCCAAGTTTTCTATAACACCGTAAACACTCAAAATGTTCTCACACCTTAAAAATTTCATTGTAAAAATTCTATTTTTGTTATCCAATAAAACCAACAAATTGATTTACTGAGAGGCCATTTCCATAGAAAATTCCCAAGACACTCCAAATATTTTTCTAAACATATTTCCTTAACTCATCTATGTGCTAATCACTGCTACACACAACATTATAACACTTTTGCAAACCATGTTATACAATACAATCGCTCAAATGATTCACAAAAAACGTTTACCAAAAAACATTCAACACACGTGCACGTAGTGTCCTAGTTTTATCCCGTGATTTTCCTAGGTAATCCCATACCTAAACTCAACATCAAACCACACCTAGTGGTGATGTTCTTACACGACTATGGCCTAAGCCCTCATTCTCTAGGTTTCCACACACCTATACTCCACATCAAACCACTTGGTGGTGATGGCTACCCAAACCCGAGCTCCCTAGGTATTCGTATACCTAAGCTCTGATACCAAGTCGTGACTCCCAAAACCCGTGTGGTCGCCTGATCACCGCCAACCCGCTAATAAGTGGACGTCGTTACCCGACGTCACTGAAACGGCGCAGTCTCCCCTTTGTACCTTTTGTTCTACCCAAATATATAATACCCCATATCCCGGTCCCAAACAAATCCAATATATGCAATATATATCCAATACGGCCACTTGGGCCCATAAACAGTACTCAATATTCAAGCCAACTATGAATCCAACTAACTACCCAATAGTTATAAGAGTTAATATGTTTTTACTCTTATACAATACATACATTAAAATGAAGTATTCTAATACATGTATACATCAAAGCCACAACCCTAGCTTTCTTTTCTAACTCCTGCCTCTAGGACGAGCCGCCCCGCACGTCCCGGTTCAAAAAGTTGGGTCCCACGACCTGGTGAGAGCTCTAAAGCTCAAGAGGAGAATCGCCCTATGGGCCACTCACCACCTAAGTGCAAGTAATGAATCAAAGTAAAACACACATTCAAACAAATGCATGATCCTGGTCATTTGATCGTCTACATGACCAACTCATCCCGAGTCCCTCACCGACTCTCTCACACTCGCCCAAGCCTCTTTAAGTGAGAATTATCAGCTATTAGTGGACAACCCTCGATATGTATCAATCAAGCCGCTCCGACGACATATACACCTGCTCAGGACTGTTCCTCCGATTTCACATCACCGGCCTCCGACGATTGATATTTTTAGTTCGTGACTACCCTCCGATACTCAATATTTTAATTACCATCCGAACCATTTTTCCTCTGGGACTCACCATGCACTCAACTCCTATAATCCTAGGATGTTCAAAGGCATATGGAACGATGTACGCCAATTCCACACAGTTTCAATCATACTATGAAATATATAAACATAATATACTCGCATAAATTTTGGGAAATCGAATAAACATGTTATAAAATTATCATTTCAACGCCAAAATTAGCTCACTACACAAATTAAACACAAGCAATTCGATTCGAATTACTTAACCAACATATTTTCTCGAAAAATACATTTTCTGGGTCAACAGGCTCCTAGAACAAAGGAAACCCTAGGGTTTACCTGCTCCAACACTCAAATAAATCTACCTGGGCTCATGTTATGAACTCCGCATTTTACCGGCCACTTCCGGCCTCAAATCCACTAATACATGATTAACACCCAAACAAACCATTTTTACACCATCACACTGCGTGAGCAGCCACTGTGGCTGCTCCATTTGGTTTCAAAATTTTACATTAATTCAGTCCCATGGTTTGGGACCGATCAAACGGCCCCAAACGGCCTCAATCGACTCAAACATTCGAAGACTAAAAATGGGAATAAACCCAAAGCAGTGGTAGTGTCCCACCCTCGTGGTGCTGTCAAAAACTCACAAGAAACCCGTTCCACGCTGCTTCAAGTTTCCCATAGAACGTTCCTCCTTCTCGCCTAAGACCGCCGACCAACACGATCTGTGTATTTCTAAAGAGAAGTTTCTCTCTCTAAAAGGATTCTCTCTAAAATGACAAGCTACTGGATCTAAAAAATGGCTCCCACGTTTTTTTTAGCTTTAATAAAGGAGAAGGAAGCAATTATCGACAATTTTCACATTTAATGACTCAAATCAAATCCAAACACCATTTTCGTCCTCTTTACTAATTGGATATTTCGCACCATCTCTACCGTCCATTTTCATCATTTCTCACATATACCACTTTATGTTACATGAGTACGTGCTATATGTACCCTGCATCGTAAATTCATCTTACTCTAAGACTCGAAACGCGACGCCCTCGAAAAACGTGTCCGAATTCGACCGTTCCCAATATTACGTAAATTTTCGTGCTAACTAGATTTCGCGAGACGATTCCGTGCGAACCGCTTTCGTCATCCGAGATCTGGGAGAATTAATTACGGATTTTTAAACTGGAATTACACTCTTGTAATCAAAATTACGATTTTTCCCTTATTCCGTAAATTGGAATTTCTGCTTCTACAACACCTTGGAATTTATTCATTTTGAATTGGATTAATGGATGGATTTCCATAACCCTGCTTGGATCCCGAATGAATGATAAAGAGGTTTGATGGAGAGGTTGAATTTATGAGTCCCAGGCAGTCCAAAAACTTTGACTAGTATGGTTTTTTTTTTCCTAGGAATTTTCTTTGCAATCAAATGGGGCTATGTGTCACTTGGAGTTGGACATTGACCTTGGTTAAGTGAAATTTTTGACTATTGGAGGGTTTGTTTACTCAATTATCAAGTTTATGAAGGAAAAAATCTGAATAGATTTGATTGCATTTCTTTATTCTGGGTACACTCTCAGTTTATAAATGCATGAAAAAATGAAAGTTAATTTTTTTAAATCATATTTAGTAAATATCAAGAATAGAGAAAACAAAGAAATTAGAGTACAAAAAAGTTGATCTTTAATATTTTGGAAAGGCTCAACTTTTTTCTCCTAAGGACGTTATTTTTCTTTTATTTTTTTAATTAGAAAAAGTGTCAGCATTCAACTTTATTAAAGAAAATGTAAGCTTTCAACCATGCTTTTAAAGCAACCCTTGGAAAAAAAATAAAACTATGTGGTCTAGTGTATTTTCTTTATTGTATTTATTCTTAGAAATTGACATTAAATGAAAAATTCAAGGTGTAATTGTCATGTTGCAATTCCTCATTTAGTACAATTACTTTAGATTTAAAGAGTAATGATAAATTATGTTATTGAGTGTTTTTAGTAGCTGAAATTGATATAATATTGCATTATTCTAATTGTTTGTACAATGAAATTGCAGGCAAGTTTATAGTCCTTGTGCACCTAGTGAGAGCAATTGATTTGATTCTTACTCCAACTAGGATCACAACTTGGAAGAGCTAATTGAGGAAGGAAGATCTAATTGACTAGTGATAATGTATTTTTCATGTACATTTTACATTCGAAGTTGTTTAGCATTATAAAAAGGTAAACAAATGTAAAATGTTGTCATGTTAAGTGCTAGACATTTTAGTAGCCAATAAATTGAATGTTAAACATGACTGATAAACAAATATGAAACACTTAAAGTAATATTTATTAAGAATGTGATTATTCTTTTGATATTTATCTCAAAACAGTTAATCATTATGTGCTTTTTTTACCTTATCTTGCAATCAATCATATGTTTATTTTATATGGATATGTTATTTTTTTTGCAATGCCTTTTTTGTCTACTTGTATTTTTAAATTTTTAAATTGTGAACGTGGAAATCATTTAATTCAATATATAGAAATTTATTTATTTATTTTTATTTTTAGTAAATTTGGTTCTTTTACATTTCATTTATTCCTAAAGTGAAATTTTTAGGTTATATTATTTTTTGAAATAAAAGAAGGGTTTATAATTTATAAATCATCAAAATATATAAAATGCTAAAATAGAAATTGATTTAAAATTTTGATGATAGTAGTTTGAAACAAATAGTCAAAGAAATTAGTTTCAAAGCAATAGTTGAACAAAATTGAGAGTCAATGTTTTTAAAAGGCATTTGATGCAAAAATTTGGTGTTGATTGATGTATTTTTAGATAATAAGTCACCACTAATATATGTAATAACATCATACTATTTTACAATTATGTATGACTATTGTATTATAGCATTTGTTTTACATATATTTTATTCAATTTAAAACATGTGTGACTTTAATAACCTATTTTGATATATTATCTTCATAATTCAATTTTATAATATTATTTTTAAATAATATAACATTAATATAGGAAAAATATTTATTACAACTGATGTTAAGATTATTACTAAATTTTTAAGATTATATATAGAACAATGACTAACTAGCCATTGAAAAAATATTAATGATGCAAATTTTTTTACATCAACAACCATACTCACTTTTGAATAGCCCAATCCATGGACAAGAGTCTTAGAAATCAAAATCTAGAATAACATAATTCAATCTCTCGTAAAATCAAATTATTCAAGTTTCTTTACAAATATAGTCTCAAATCAATACGCCTATTATGAAAATAAAAAAATTTATATTTCAATCAATATATAAATTATAAAATATAAATAATAAATATATTTGAAATTATATAACATCATCAAATATAAGTTAGCTAATGTATAATATAAAAAGTTAATAATAATATTTAGAGATGAAAAATATCATGTTGTTGTAAAGTAAATAGAGTAAACATGTACCGTGACAAACAAATTGTCTCTGAATTTATAATATTTTAGCAATAAAAAATTCAATTGTATATTTCATTGCTAACACATAGATTTATGAGAAATTTCACCTTTGAATATTGTTGCAAATTATTTTATGAAGAACATATTCGCACAAATCTCTTTGAGACAATTTTTGTGACAAAAATTACATTTTTTCGTCTCTAAAACTATTACATGGAGTTATTATAAGACACTTGCACGCCCATCCTCGTGGCTCGGGCTGACCACCAACCCGCTGAATACAAGTGGAGGTCGGTTACCCGACGCCACTTAGAAAATTCCAGTAGTCTCCTTTGTACCTGGGAGCTTCACCCAAATACAGACTTCGCATATCCTCGGTCCCAAACAAGGCAATATAATCCAATATATCCACGAACATGAGTAATACCCGCCACTCTCGGGGCTCCGCAAACAATAATTAATACGCATACCAACTACGAATCCAACTATATATCCTATAGTTACAAAGAGTTACAATATTTTCACTTTAAACAATACATATATTAAACTTAAAGAGTTCCTAATACATGTAAACCACCCAAGCCACATTCCCAAGATTCTTCTATAACCCTACCCTCTAGACGAGCCGTTCCCCCCGCGCACGCTCCCGTACCGTAGAAAAGGGGTCCCACGACTCCGGCGAGCTAATGTCAAGAGGAGAATCGCCCCTAAGTAGCTACTCACCACCCAAGTCAGCAAAGGTAACGTTCCAAATTAAACACACATTCAAGCAAATGCATGATCCTACTAATGTCTACACGACCAACTTAGATCCCGAGTCCTCACCGATTCCCCCCACACTCGCCTGCTTCTCCTCGTATGAGAACATTAGTTTCAAAACAAAGTTATTTGTTTATAGTCGTGGGTCTACCCTCCGATCCAAGTAGCTGGACTGGCTTCCGATATTATATTTAAGTGGACTACCCCTCCGAGATATATCAACTGGGCCGTCTCCGACGCATTGATATTCTCAAGTATGTGGACTACCCTCCGATATAGTCATCTGGGCCGCCTCCGACGACATATTTTAAGTATGGACTACCCTCCGCGATTATTTAATATTTTTAGACAACCCTCCCCGAACTATTTTCTAGACTGCCTCATGCACTAACTCCTATAGTCCTAGTAGGATGTTCCATATGAATGCATGTATGCCAATTCCAATACGCTTAATTCACATGTAAATATATAAACATGCATATATTTACAAGAATTAATTCACACAATCATGTCATGCAAATTTCATTCTTCATACATCAAAATTAGCCTCACTACACGATCAAACACGAGTAATTTAATTTAAATCATCGACCAAACACATATTTTCACAAAAATATATTCATATTTATGTTCTGGGGAATAAGAAACCTAGGGTCACTTGCCCAACACTCCAATGAATTCATCGATTCACTTTGTAACCCAGTATTTCACCCGCCATTCCCTACCTACCAATCAAGGCATGATTTAATGCATAATTGCTACACAAACAAATTTCACTAAATTGACTGTCACGCCGCTAATCCAAAAATTCTCAAAATCCTTCCACAATTTCTATCTCCATGTTCTCGGGGATCGATAAACGTAAACACAAATCTTAAACCAACCAATACTTGGTTTCTTATTACAATTTTGTGAAATGAAACACCCAAACAGCTCCTCACTTACGCCTCAACATTTTGTTTCCGTGCCCCACAATTCAAATCCCAAGGGCTCGGGATCGATCAAACGGCCGCTCAAGGCCCTACACCAACCAACATTGAAAACACTTAAAGCAGAAGGAATAAAACTCAGGAGAAACCCCACCTCGCTGAGTTTCTTGTTGTCTCAGTCCGGCATTCACCGCAAGCCCTCTCTCACAGAGCGCCTCCTCCCTTGCGCCGAAGACCGCGACTCGCTGGATCTCGTATTTCTATAGAGAAGTCTCTAAAAGAATTCCTCTCAAAATGGCTACCGGATCCCCAATTTTCCGATTCTCCCGTTTTTTCCTCTTTTGGTTTAATGAAGAAGACCAACACTATACATCTTTTGTCCTTTAGTGACTTAAACTTTTCTAAAATGACCGTTATGTCCCTCATTTCCCAGATTTGATATTCGGCACTATCTCGGCCGTCCATTTTCATTATTTATCTACTCATACCACTCTTGGCACATGAGTACGTGTTATATGTGACTTTCGTAGCATCGAAAATAGTTTTACGGCACCCAAAACGCGATGTCTCGAAAAACGTGCCGACTCCGACTGTCTCTAAATATTACGAAATTTTACGTGCTAACTAGATTTCACGAGACGAATTTCCAACGTGCAACTGCTTCACAAATATCCGAGATTCGGGAGAATTAATTCCCATTTTTAACCTAAATTACAACAATTTCAGAATCGAAAATTACGATTTGCCCTTATTCCGTAAATTGAATTTCAAGTCTTACTCAATTTCTAAATTTCGTTGCTAATAAAAACATTTTGTAACAATTTTATTTATCCACATTGAAAATTCGTCACTAATTCTCCTTTCTTCAGAAGGATCATCACTGGCGCTATCTCGTGGAACGACAGCTCCTTTTACAAATAAAAACCGATCACTCGCCATCGATGCATCAAACCCTAACACAAGAAGGAGCAACACCAATCCACCAAGGATGCAAGACCCGCAGCGACGCTGCACAACCGCACCCTCCCGACGAAGCTGAAACGATGCAAGCCAACACCTGGCGAGGGAGGCTCTCCGCCTCACCAACCAACGCCGACAGAGAGCCGGGAAAGCAACTCACCGGTGCATGCAACGCCCATGGGAGGCACGACAAACTCAGGAAGGTCATAACATCACCCCTCATGAAGGGCAACATATTCTCGGCACTCCCCGAGGAGCTGAAATAGAAGCATAGTCTAGCCGAGCCAAGGGCAACACGGACCATTCACCCTAGCCCCTGAGAGAGGGCAATGAAGCAACACTCGGGGGGCATGCCGGGAACGAGGAACTACGCCATCCTCAGCAAGGGACGGGAGAGCGATCATGGGAGCAGAGGTTCAAGAGCCTCCAACAGGAACTCAGCCGTGTAAAGGATGTTGTAAGGGGACGAGCTCCTGATACTATGGACACCTTGGTGCAACAGCTGAGTCACCGTTCATACGAGGTGTCTCACTTCCCTTCCAAAGAAGTTCGATGCCATAAGTGGTGCCGCCAGATGGTGCAAGAGATCCCGTCGATCGTCTCTCAACACTTACAAGGAATCAAACGAGCCGCACGGGTATCAAGACCCCGTGTGACGAGAGCTATTCAAATCCCATAAGGCCTACGCCGGAGCTCCAAGAACCACACGAACTCGACTACTTACTCAAAGCCTCGCAGCCTAAGAGTCGATCGCCAAAGTTATTCAAATCCCACAAGGTCCCACGCCAGAGCCCAGCATAGCCGCCGAAGAGCTCAACTACTCCACCCGTGCCATGCGCACCCTGGGAGTCGATCGCCAAAGAGAGTCACGCCAACAAGGCCTCGGGGCCGAGCCCGCAAATCTCACTCTCAAGAGTTCGACCACTTCCCGCACGTGCCATTCAGCCTGGGGGAGTTAGATCAGCTCAGGCTATATCGCCAACAAGGCCTCGCCGGAGCTCCGCAAGAGCTCACTTTGACGAAAGCTCTACTACTTCCGCACAAGCCACGCAGCCTCGTAGTCGGATCGCCTCAGTTATATCGCAACAAGTGCCTCACTGCCTGTATCTTCGCATTCACTTCGACGTAGTTCGACCATTTCAGACAGTGAAGCAAATGCCTAGAGTCGATCATCTCAGTTATATCGTCATCAAGGCCTCGCTCGGGAGCCCAAGAGCTCACTTTTGACGAAGCTCTACCACTGCATAGGCCATGCAACCTAGAGTCGACGCCAGCCATCGGCCAACAAGGCCTCAACGCCCTGAGCTCCGCAGGCTCACTTTGACAGTTCACGACTCGCACACCATGCAAATTTGGGGAGTCGATCGGGCCAGTTATATCACATCATGCACCCTCACGCCCTGAGGCCGCAAGAGCTCACTGGACGTCTCGACCACTCCGCACAAGCCATGCAAAACTAGAGCCTGACGCCGCTATATCGCTCAACAAGGCCTCGCCCGAGCCCGCAAGAGAGCTCACTTTCGACGAAGCCCCGACCACTCCGCGGTGCCATGCAACCTGTGAGTCGACTCAGCTATATCTCCAACAAGGCCCCGGGGCCCCGAGCCCGCAGGCTCACTTCGACGAGTCCCGACCACTCGCACAGCCATGCACTGGGGGAGTCGGGGATCAACTCAGCTGGCAGCAGCCACCAAGGCCCCGCCGCCCGGAGCCCGCGAGCTCACTTTGACGAGTCCGACTCACTCCCGCATAGCCATACGTTCTCGGGAGCCTACCGCCGCACGCCAACAAGGCCCGCGCCCCGAGCCTGCAAGAGAGCTCACTTCGATTAGTCCGACCACTCAGAGACGTGCCATGCAACTGGTGAGGGATCACTCAGTAATATCTCCAACAAGGTTCAAGACTGAGCCCAATAAACAATTTCACGAGTTCGACTACTCCGCACGTGCCAAGCGCCTCGAGCCGGATCGCCGTGCTATATCGCCTCAACAAGTGCCCGAGCCGCCGGAGCCTAATAGCTCACTTTGACGAGTTCAATCACTTTACGCAGGCCATGCGGCCCAAGGCAGCCGCCTCTCACCCAGCGTAATAGCTCATAAAGCCTCGCGGCCCGCGCCGCAGCGCCCTTCGCCAGGCTCCCAAGGTCGCAAGCCTCGTGGGCCAGGCTTATGAAGAGCTCAACTGCTTCAACTCAGCCATGCTACGCCCCAAGAACCGCCTTCTCTGCAAATGCACAAATCAGCCCACGGCCTCGCCGCCTAGTTTGAAAGCTCAATCCGCTCAACTCAAAGCATGCGTACCAGAGGCTAGTCTGCCTAGGCAGATAACCCAATCGAGCCTCAAGAACTTAGTTTCGACGTAGTTCGACTGAGCGTAGTTAGCCTGTAGGCCCAAGAACCGGGGCCTCGCCTCAGCGTATGTACCCATGAAGCCTCAATGACTCAATTTTAAAAGCCCAACTCCGCTCAACTCAAAGCCATGCACCCCCAGAGCCGCCTTCCGCCGACATTCTACCTGGGGGAGCCCAACAGCCCGGGTCGGGTCAGCACGCAGGCTCGTGAGCCTGGGGGCAGCCGGGCTCACAGGGGCCAGCCACGAGCTGCCAGCTGGGCAGCTCAGAGCTGGCACCGTTGTTCCCGCAGCCAGCCTCAAACAGCCATGTAACCACGCAGCCAAGGGGGCCTGGGGAGCCCTGGCACCAGGAGCCCAAGAGGCCTCGCCTTTAACAGCCATGTAGCCACTCGAGCCAAGCAGCCAGCCAGCGCAACAGAACCAAATGTGTCGTAGCCACTGAGCTGGGTAGCTTCACCTTCGTAAGGCACAATGTACCTCTAGAAACTAAGTCAGCTTCAAATCGCAAGACGATAAAAAGAATGATAAAACTAATCAAACCAAGTAGCCATGTGGATATCATGCCCGATCGAAATATATATCTCGCTTCCACGCCGCCTCGTAACCAAGGGCCGAGGGGCACCGATTGAGTTTAAAAATAGACGCTACAGCCCAATTTCTCTTTGCTTCCAAGATGTGAGCCGGCTGCTGCCTAGTACTCAAGAATAGACCGATGACATTCCCCAAATATAGGCCCAAAACAAGAGCCCATATCCTGTAAATCAAACCAAATCTCACCAATAAGGGAAGTATGATAATTCTCAATAACTGCTTTCCAATTATCCCTTATTAATCTGACAGCGATAAGGAAAGAAAATCCTCCATCCAATAAGAGTAATTTTATCACCATCCAATTGGGAAAAACATATACTTATAAATTCGCCACCCCATCGCGAGCTGGGCATGCAACATGATTCGCTCCTTAAGCAATCTATCTTTCTCTCGTAAAGAACTCCACTTAGTACGAGCGGTTACGGCGAAGCCCCCTACCGAATCCCTTCTTCTTTCTTGTTCTTTTTGCAGAGAAGAGCCACATCCGTATTCTGTACTCCACACTCCCAACACGTCCACAGTTCGGCCCAACGATCCAACACGCTTTCGCCCTAGTCCTATTTTTTTGAAGATCATCGCACTTTTATGATAATCAATTCATATAAAGTTTATCCTCCTGCCAATGCACCTGAACAAAAAATAAATTAAAATAAAATATAGAATAGCTTCATACAATCAAATTCTTCATTTTTAACTACAAATAGGGAATTGAGATACAAATGAGCTTTGTTATAGTATTAACTTCGTTCCTACAAACATAGAAGCTTCAAACTTAAACATCCATAAAATAAAATATTCAAGTGGCAAACCACAAAATTCACTACGGACTTTCAAATACACAAACGAGGATTAAATATTCAAATTGCAGAGAAATGACTCCAATACATGACCTCTTATCAAACCAAACTCTAATACCATATTAAAATGAATATTTTAAAATTAACTATTTGATTAATTACTTGAAGAAATTTATAGTATTTTCCAAAGAGAAAATACAATAAAAGTAATATTTTGGGAGAATTATGTTTAAATACATTGTTGGACCAATATGAATTAAAAAGAAACTCAACTCATCAATATTACGTAGAGTTGCATTTTATATATCAAATTAATGAAAATATGCACTCTCCTCCTATGAAGACTAAATTGCCCTTAATGAGTTGACTAAGCGGATCTCATTTATTTGCCACATCAGAGGAAGAAAATCATTAAATAAAATCTCCCTCTCTCTCTTCATCACAAGATAATAGTAACCGTGTTATAACACTAATGTAACACAACCAGTATTTTAAAAACCGAATCGGACTCGTCGATTCAACCAGTTAGACCGTCGACAAGTGACAAACCGGTTCAATTGACCCCCCTTAAACTGTTTTTTGATCGAATCATCTTCAAACCAGTGGAACCGATGGTTGGATCGAAAAACAGGATGAATCGAGCTGTTCACAACGAACGAAGCGATTCATTCACCCTTCTACCCAAAGTGCAACCTTCCCTTCCAAATTCCATTTCCGACAAACACAGCCTTTTCTTCCATGTCCAATGTGCACGATCTCCCCTTTCCTTTCCAACAACAGTAACAACACCACCAAATTTCTTGCTGTATAGAAGCAGAAACTCCCCCTTTCTTCAGAACGATAACAATTCCAACACAATAGGGCGATGACGACGGGAATTCCACAATAATAGCATCACGACAACTCCTCCGATGGTACCACATTTTGAAATAACACCCTCCTTCGACGACGTCTCGAAACCCACCCTCCTCTGACGACGTCTCGAAACCCACAAACAGACAAAGTAAATTTTACTTTTTAATTTTGTAGATATTTGATTTTATATTTATAATTTGAATTTTTTATTTATGAATATAAAATCTTCATTTGAAATAAATTTGTGATTTTTAAAAATAAATATCTAAATAAGTTCCTAATATAAAATAAATTTAAAATTCTTGTATCTAAATTCTTGATTTGAAATATTTACATATGTGATTTTAAACAAATATCTGATTTTAAAATATTTTTTTACCTAATATATTTTTAACTTATCCAAAAATTATTCTTTAAATTTTCAATATTTTGAATTTCTTATTCAATTATTAATTATCAATTACGTTGCAATTTGGAATAGTATCTAGTAGCAATAAAATATTTACATTTTAAACTTTAGATAATTATGATTTTTTTTAAAAGATATAATTGTTTTTTATCAAATAAACACTTTGTTACAATATAGTAAACTATTCTCACTGGGACTTGAACCTATGATCGACCCCTCCCCTTCTTGGATGTTCTGTCTTTTTAAACTTTAAACGCTTTATCAATTGAAATAAATGATGTATTTATGACGTCATCGGTTCAACCACAATTCAACCACCGATCTGACAATTAAACTGTGAATCGATAACTTTTCCAGTTTGATGACTGGTTTGGTTTTTAAAATATTGAACACAATTGTCCGACTATATTACAAAATGTGTAATAACTATGTTACATTAGTGTAATAACAATGTTACATAAAGGATAATTGTATTAAATTAGTGTTAGAACAGTGTTACTATTGTAACATTGTTATCATGTGGTGAAAAGAGAGGAAGATTTGATTTGATTTGATTTTTCTCTTTTATGTGATAACAACAAAGACTTACTCTGGGCCAACTCATTAAGGACACCTGATTCATGGTGAAGAGGAGAGAGACTGTGTTTCAAAGACTTGATTTAAAAACACATCTATTTGTGCAGGAGTTAATATAAGTGAGTCGAGTTTTAATCTCTATTAATCCAACAACCACTCTAGAAATACAATTTACCTCACACATATAATAAGTGACGTAGTGCTGGTGGCCGCGCAGTGATGACGTCCGAAAAGCCATGTATAACAGATTGACAGAGAGAAATATTATTCTCAAGGTAATACTTCAGGGATTTATATATATATGAGACGTCCCAAATCCTGGGGTTCTGTTAATAACCCATCAACCCCCGGAAACTTGTGGATATCGGGTGCCTCGATATCACACTCATATGTCTTATATATCGAGATCCATTTCTGCATATTTAGTTCACAATATACAAAAATATATAATAGACTATAATCAACAGTCTCTTTATAGTTCATTTGATACCAAAAGCTATACATGTTTTGATTCTACTCGAATATAATATAAGACAAAAACAAAACAAAACAAAATAAAGCCGCATCCGACTCTCATCCCATATGTGGTCCCATATGTAGCCAGCTTACTGCGACTCACTTGCATCTCGAAGTGCGGTTCCCACAACTTTAGTTAGGAAGCCCATGGCAGTTCTATAAGAGTTGATTTCCACCTAAGTACACATGCAATCTATTATCGCACAAACAAACACAAACCCAAGTACAAACACACACATGTCTACCCGATTGTCTACATGCTACGAATGAGACTCGACCACCATGCCCCATGTACCAGCCTCACCTACCCATTACTCCAATGCAAGCGCCACCCTGGCAACTAATCCCGAGTCATCTCGATTCCTACTCCACAACCCAAAGTCTACGTGGATAAATGTAAAATCTAGTGTGTCTCTTGAACAACATAACTGGGATCAATCAAGCAGTCTCTCAAGCACCTTTCGATATTTTTACAAGTTTTTAACCGACATGGATACTGCTTTTAACTTCAATGTTTCGTGCTTTTCCCTAAGTGTATAACAAATTCCTTCGGGCTTCCGCCCAACACACACATTTTTATGCCTTCTTTTATGCTTGAAACCGTGTGACATCTATTGGATGTCGTCCAAAGTATGAGCTCACTTACCCATTCATCAACAATGATGATGGATGACCATACCCATGCACACCCACCCAATATAATCCGATGTCCCTGTGCATATGGAATGATAATGCCACTGCATGTTCTCATGTTACATGTATGATGCACACTACATGGAACATTCTACTTAATCGTACTTCATGCCAAGTACCATGTAAACATATACAATTCATATCCATTCATGTTAATACATTTAAATACACATATATTACCATATCATACACATATTTAGCATGTTATTAAATTTCCAACAATAATACACAAAAACATTTCACATAAATTGGGCCATTCCCATAAGTCCCACTAAGTATGCTTGGTCTGGAAAATCTAGACTTAGTCCAAATTCCAAATTCAAATATCACCCACCACCACTCAATTTCCTTACTCAGCCATACGCAGTCTCGAACACTTCGTATTCAACCCGGGTTCCTGGTGGTGCCAGTTCCTGAAACTAATCCACACCCTTTCAACCGCCTCGTGACCCAAATTTCATCGCTAGGCCCACGCCTTTGGCTTCCAGTACCCCATTTCCTATTACCCCAGACTTCACGAGCTTTCCGTAGAATCCAAGAACACGTGAATCATAGTTCGGACGAGAAAGTTATGGCGTCCAAAGTTGGAGTTGCCGATTCGCAGGGTGGGTGCGTAAAAACGGCATGCCCTCGCCCATTCCCGCCTAGATTTGCTCGGGCCCGGGAGCCGTGCTCGCACCCTGCGGGTCCCAAGAACTCTTTATACCGGTCCCCGCGACCATCCCACACCGCCACATCATACAACCCCCTCGCAAAATCCCACGATCCCCGTGCCATTACGGCCTCCCAAAGGAATGAAAAACCGAGGTAGGAAGACACTCAAGCATCTCATAGCGTAGCTGCTTCCAGTCTCCGGTCTCGGTCCTACCACCGGCATCGACACCGGTTTGGTTTCCTTCATCTTTCTCTTTTCTTTTCTTCTTCCTCTTTCTTTTTCTTTTCTTCTTTCCTTTCCCTTTCTTTCCCTTTTCTTCCCTTCCTTTCTTTCTTTCCTCTCTTTCTTTCCTCTCTTTTTCTTTTCCTGCTCTTTTCCCCAACGAACCGATCCGGGGCCAGCCCTCTTAGTTCTCGCTTCTCTCCACGCACACCTCCCCTCCTCTTGCCTTCTCCTACCTGTACTCCTTCTCCTCCTCCACTTTCCTTTCTTTTTTTTTTTTTTTTCGCCTTCTTCTTTCGTAATATCACTCAGAATTGATCTGGGTGGGGTGAATCACCCCTCCCATATGTCCTCCCCTCAACATATAATATCACATGCATCAGGAGTGTGACACCCGAATGCCGTGTCACCTCCGTGCCATTTGGCACCTCTACTCATCCATCTCCCGGTTTTATCGAAAAACGTGAAATTCTGATAGCCTCGGAATTTGACAAAATTCGATCGGGGAGCTAAATTTTGCGAGACGATTCCAACGGTGTGATCTTTTTTTTCATCCGAGATCTATAAAAATCCGACTTTTTTTTCCTGGACTATTCCAACAAATTATTGTTTTGCCATTTTTCGCAAAATTTTAATTTTTTTTTTCAAATTTTCACGGGTTTTACAACATATATATGTATATATATAATAAATAGTAATATTTTGAAAGTCATGTTTATTTACAATTGACAGTGTTAGATTATTTGTAAAAGTAAGAGTATTTATTGATCCCAAAAATAATTGATCAATAATCAAAAGATCAAATAAATACATTATAAAATAATGACTTAATTTATTGAAACAATGAAACATATCAATTCATACTAGGTAGAAAACATATCTTACATGTATCCAGAATTACTGGTTGTCATATATCTCCAAAGAAATCTGTATCAAAGAGAAAGATGGCTAAGGTTGAAGATGAATATTTCTTTATCCTCAAACTGTGATCTACCAAACCCTTGTAAATTCTAGAGCTCCATGTACTAATCATATATAAAGAGAATAAAGGAACAATTGAGTTTTGGTCTAATGCGCTTACCAAAGTATGGGAGAAGATAAAACCATGAGCCCATGACTAATTAATATTAAACCACCACATAAATGGAACTTATAATTAACATGCACAATTACACAATTAAAATTGTAATATGATTATGCTTAGTCCATAATTAATAAATTAATCCAACATTCTTCCACTTAGACGGCATAATCTGTGACACCCCAAAACCCGGGGGTCCGTTAACCACCGTCAACCTGCGGAAAACATGTGTGTCTCATATCATGAGACCCATACATGAGTAAAATGACCCAATAGGGTCCATCATACATCCTCATCCTTACAGTTACAAAAATATAAATTTCTATAGATTTAAGAGTTATTACATCACTCTTAATACAAAACATATGTTAAAACTAGTCAGTTCTAATATATACACAAAACATGAATCAAGGCCACAGTCCTGTCCGCTTCATAATCCCGGCCTCTAAGGAGTGTCGTTTTCCTGAATACTCCCTGTACCTGAAAGGGGGATCCCACGACGGTGAGCAATGCCCAAGAAGTCCCTACCAGTGGCTACTCCCCACCTAAAACGCATTACTTAAATTGGTGATGCCAACACAAACATCCACATTCCATACAGTTTACAATTCCTACATGGAATTATCTATATCATGCATGAAATGTTTCCATACCCATATCTAGAGTCACTCACCGACTCCCTCGCATATGCCTATGCCAAGTTTAGCAATCGTCACTGGTAATGCCAATGACACCCATATACAGAGCCTTTGTCAGCTCACCAACACCCAATGCAATTTGCCAATGGGTAACCAATCCCGAGTCATCCCTAATTCTATCACTCACCCCAGTCTAAGTGATAAATACGACCAGGTGTTTTTATTTCTCAAGTAAATGTAACTTTTCTAGCTACAATCGCAAGCCCTTGGCCACCCATACAGAAATTTTAGCTTATGTCGTTGGTCTCTTACACCCATGTTCCAGGCTTTTCACCTGAGGGGATTAACGACCCCCTTCTTGCTTCACCCAACACATTAATTACTTTACATTTTATGATTTGAACTGTGAGTCTTTATTGGACGTAGAATCAAAGACAAACTCAACCCGCATTGACCAAGAGTGGTGAACAACCATACCGTGCATCCACACCCGACTCAACGAGATGTCACTGTGCACATGAATGCAATGATGCCAATTCATATATCCAATTTCAATGCTCATACACAATTATATTTCATATAATTCAAACAATCATGTCAACACACATCAATTAGCATGCATTAAGATATCATTTTCCATGCACATTTCAAGCCATTCATTTAAGCAATATCATTCTATCTAATTTAAGCAATAACATGCAACAAAACACATGGACAAATTTCAGTCCAACCATCAATCCGGACATTTTAATACCCTGTATATAATGGGTCGCTCACGGACAAACATCAATCATCTGCCTAATTTCTTTGGAACCCAAATCCATGGCCATTTCCGGCCTCACAACACCCAAAGCCATTTTCATGGCTTTTTAGACAAAGAATATCCAAGTAGAAGAAAACCCTACCTCTCGGAGTTGTCGAAACTCCACAATACCGGTACCCACGCGTAGCTCTTGTAGTGGGATCAACTTTTCCTCTTGCCTGCCTTCCGGGATCTCGATTGCATCGAACAGAAATCTAAAGAAAAGTGAGACACCTAAAACTTCTCCCTCGTTTGCCTTTCTCTCTCCTCCTCCCTTCTTCCCAACCTGTCGGGAGAAGAGCTAGAGGCTTCAAAATGGAGATGTCATCTCACTTGCTACATGTCCAATTATGATTGGTTCCTAGGATTACACTTATCCACTTATCCACCGACCATGGATTTCCATCCACTCACAAGGTGCCATGTGTCTCCTATGGCCTCACACTTGAGCTCATGTTTGACTAGCTCTCCACTTGACACGCGTCTCATCTTGAGCCACTCAAAATGCACCAAGTGGTCCCGCACCACTCTCGGTGCCTTGAAAAATATGAAATTCCGACTGGTTTAGAATTCGATGAAATTCGACGTGGTAGCTAGATTTCGCGAGAATATTCCAAGGGTGAAGTCCGTTTCGTCATCCGAGATCTAGAAAAATTCTGGATTTTGGCTGAAATTACCGTTTTACCATTTTTTCAGAAAATTAGTATTTTATGGGGTTTTACATTATTCCCCCCTTAAAAGAATTTCGTCTCGAAATTCCACGCAATCACGTCAACTTACATGCATATGCAACGTGCACTATGTTATGCATGTAAACTAGTCATTTAATTATTAAACGACTAAACTGCATACCTTCATCCTTAAATAAGAAGGGATAGGCGGACCGCATTGTGTCCTGGCGCTCCCACGTTGCCTCCCTCCTCCACCCACCTGCTGCCATATCCTCACTAAATTTCATGGTCTTGCTTCCTCGCAAAAACCCGATCCCGCCACCCATAATGCACACTGGTCCCTCCTCGAAGGTCCCATCAATATCAACCTCAATCTCTCCCCAATCCACTATATGAGTTGGATTTGGAATATACTTCTGGAGCATGGAGACGTGGAATACCTCATGGACACCAGACATGCTGGGCGGCAAAGCCGAACCGGGTACGCCAGCGTTGTCCACCCTCTCGAAAGTATCCCAAAGGCCTCAGCAACCCTGGCGATAGCTTCCTCACTCTATCGAACCCGACCACTCCTCCCTCTCTTAGGCATCACCTTCTCAGTTAAGACGTGATCGCCAACCTCAAACTCTGTGGGTCTGACGTCAGATGTTAGCTGCATCCTTTATATTCCAGCTTGAGCCGTGAGAAGACGTTGCCGTATCAATGTCACCTTCTCAGAGGTGCCTCTAATCAAATCAGGACCCGTGATGGAGCCCCTCCCACCTGGGCTGCTAAATGTGTGATCGATGACCTCCCCATACAATGCCCTCATATGGTTATCCGTGATATTCACCGACAACTGTTGCAAAGTAATTCCACTAAGGGCAAGTGCCCATCCCAACTACCTATAATCCAGACGTACGTCAGAGCATCTCCTTCTAAAATTGTGACAGCCCTCCTCCGACCGACCATCCGTCCGGATGAAAATGCAAGGGCTCATAGTCAACCATAGATTCCATGGCCCTCCTCTGAAACTCTTCCAAAGGTGTGACATAAATCTCGGGTCTCTATCCGACACAATGGATACTGGCACTCTATGTAGCCGGATGATTTCTCGTATATACAACCGGCAGAATTCCTCTAGTGTGAAGATCATCCGCATAGCTAAGAAAGTGTGCCGACTTAGTGAGTTGGTCCACTATCACCCACACCGCGTTATGCCTTCGCGATTGCATGAAGTTGGTCACAAACCACCGTGACATATTCCAGTCCCCTGTTCTCACCGACTCTCAAGCCGCTGCTCAGAAGCACTGCTTCAAAACAAAAGGTTTTTGTTCCCGGTCAATACCACCGACAAAATTCTATGCACAACCTCCGAGGTGAATTATTGATAACTCTTCAAAATGGGCCATGGGTCTCCTCCAAGATGAATCTCATCGGACAAATCCTCCAAGGCAAATTCTTCTTAAAAAGCCTTCCCATCAAATGCATTTGACAACCATATTTTTCATGTCATGCACCCATACCTACTATTTTAGGCTACCCCGGTGCATATGAAATGCAATATGCCATTTCACAATAATTCATGTTAATATATCACGCAAGCATATATTAACAAAAAGGATACACAATCAACATGTTATTCATTCATAGCAATCACACCAAAATTAGCTCACTGGGCTAATAAACAAACCGATACCATCTAAACCGCCTAATGTATCACAATTAACAACACAACATGTTATTCAATCATAATAATAACATATCAACATACAAGCAACACATACAGTCCACGGTTAGTTTCGGGACTATCCAAAACCACTCTAAGGATTTCGCCACTCAGTCCAAGTTTTGGAACAGTATGAACGGCCACTCAGGCCCCCGAACATCCCTAACCATTAAAATGGCTCTTAGCCAAAGAATAAATCAAGTAGGAGAAAACCCCTACATATCAGATCTATGCTCGTCCTGCCCCTAGGGGAGAACTCACGCATGGCCCTTCATGGACTTAAACCTTTGGGGGCCCGCCACACATGGTGCAACATGAATAAATGCGATGCACCGTAACCCAACACACCCTTTGCCCATAAGAGAGATGCTAGTAAGAACGCATTCTCGTATGTCTGGTCGATCCACACCTGCCTAACCCGGTATGATGGTGTAGACACGCCCCTGGGTCCCTGATGTCTTGGCCTGTAAGCCCTGCCCCCCTACCCACCCCGCACTCGTCCCTATGGCTCGCTCAGGTAGCGTAGCTGGTGCTTGTGTAAAGACTGACTGATATCGGGTTCCTCCGTTCGCGCACTGGGGCGTAAAGAATGAATCGCGGTCCCCGTGATCGGTCCCATCGATGTTCGACTCCATTTATTTCAAACCTCGGGATCCCCGCCTAAGGGCAGCAATCCCGCCTATATATCCAAGCCGACGACGTAAACAACAAATCGCTCCGGTCCTACCCTCGACCGAGTCCCGACCTCGACTCGCCCCGACGGTCGCGACTCTAAAATCCACGCCAACTGGCTTCTCGATCTTCCCCGAACTGGAAGACGATCGGGCTCTCCCTTCTCTTTCCACCGACACCGCATCTCCGGTGATGCTCCGCGGCGTCCCTCTATCTCTCTCTATGGTCAGAGCAGCCCCAACCATAGAGTCCATGTCTTGTAGGCGGAGCCCTATAATCTTGCCCCGAATGGACAACTTCAACCCATTCTCAAATCTCCTCACCTTGCCATATCCGTGGCCACGTAGTCATCAGCAAAAAGGGCTAACTCGGTAAATTTAGCCACGTACTCTAACACTATCATCATTCCCTGCCTCAACTCTAGTAACTCATGGGCCTTTGCATGCTTAGCAGTGGCCGGAAAATACTTGCCCATGAAGAGCTCATAGAACTCTTCCCAGGTCATCGTCTCTAGGTTCCTTAAGACCGTAGCCCAATCCCACCATACTTGGGATTCACTCTTTAGCTTAAACGTAGCTAGTCTGATCCTTATGGCATCGGAAGTGATCCCCATAGCCACCAAAACCCTCTCGATTTGCCGGAACCAATGGTCTACTACCATCGGATCCCCTCCTCCTCTCGAATAACCTGAGGATGGTGCACATAAACCTCTGAGGGTCACCTGGCCCCTCCTTACTACTAGTCGCACTAGCCACTCGCAATTGCAGCTAGCTTGCAACCCCAATAGCCTCAAGAAAGGTCTCACTGGGTCAAATATCGGTGGTGCCAAGCACCTCCCGGACAACCTCACGTCCCGTCCCACCAGCCATCTACATATGTCAAATGAAAATCCCTGAGTTTGGACCAAGTCTCTAAGGGTAAAATACGTACTCGAGACATTATTCACGTACCGAATTTTTTTTTTTTCATGTACCACGTCAAGGCATTCATAGGTAATGCAAGACAAACATTCCATATATTAAGTCATATACAAACAAAAATTTTATTCTGTGACACCTTAAAACCCGAGGGTCCGTTGACCATCATCAACCTGCAGAAAACCTGTGTGTCTCATATCATGAGACCCATACATGAGTAAAATGACCCAATAAGGCCCATCATACATACTCATCCATACAGTTACAAAACCATACATTTCTATAGATTCAAGAGTTATTACATCACTCTTAATACAAAAACATATGTTAAAACTAGTCGCCTAATATACATAAACATGAATCATATGTTACACAAATCCTACCATTCAT
This sequence comes from Tetrastigma voinierianum, assembly GCA_016808115.1. Classification (NCBI taxonomy): domain Eukaryota; kingdom Viridiplantae; phylum Streptophyta; class Magnoliopsida; order Vitales; family Vitaceae; genus Tetrastigma; species Tetrastigma voinierianum. Next base: position 381,202 of record JAEQBH010000921.1, read on the forward strand.
AACCCCTACTTTAAGGAGCATCATCTTTCCTAAATACCCTGTACCGTGAAAAGAGGATTCACAATCCGTGGTTGTAAATGCCTAGTAGCTTGAATTCACTGTGGCTACTCCCACCTAAAATGCATGCAATGGTACAACACGCAACATCCACATTCCATACAATTTACAATTGCATAATGGAATGGATACCTTATATCATGCATGAAATGTTTCCATGCCCATATCTCTGAGTCACTCACCGACTTCACACATGCCTATGCGTTAAGTGTGGTACCATCACCGGTAATGCCAATGACACCTAACACAGCCTTATCGCTCAACACCCAATGCAATTTGCCAATGGGTAACCAATCCCGAGTCAATCCCGACTCCTATCACTCAACTCTAGGTCTAAGTGGTAAACATGACCGTGTGTTTTTATTTTAGGCAATAGAAACCCTTCTGCCATACCTTCACTTGGCCCTACACCTATACGGAAATTTTTTTGGCTCATGTCATGGGTCTCTTACACCCAGTGTCCTGTGCTTTTCACCTAAGAATATTAATGTTCTCTCGATACCAAGCCGTGACTCCTCACTCTCGAGGTCCGCCACCACCGCCAACTCAGTGTAAACCTCGTGTGTCTCATATCATGAGACCCATACATGAGTAAAAATGGCCACGTCAAGCCCATACATCCATACTCACCAAAACATTATCAACTATATTACAATAGTTTCAAGAGTTAATTACACTCTTATACAACATGCATCGATCATAATGTTTCATACATGTTTTACAAAAAATATATATAAAGCCACATGTCGGCTTTCTTTTCAAAAAGCTTCGCCTAGTGAGCGCTGTTCCTCCCACTTACCCCTTTGTACCAAAGGGGGATCCTACGACGGGGTGAGCAATGCCCAGTAGTGATAATCTCCTACATGGGTTACTCCCCACCTAAGTGCACATGCAATGGCAAACACACACATTCAAATGAATTCATGATTCCTACTCGAATGTCTACATGATATGGATGAGAATATGACTAACCCTTTCCCACTTCTCGAGCCCTCACTAACTCCTTCACGCATGCCTAAGCCAAGTGTGAGTAACACTGTTTTAAAAAAAAAAAAGTTTTGTTCTTGAAAACATAATACTAATTTTCTTATAAAATTATGTTGGACAACCCTCCGAGGTGAATTGCTGGATAACTCTCCGAAACAGTCTTGGGTCATCCTCCGAGATGAACTATTGGACAACTCTCCAAGGCAATTCTTCGAAAAATCCTCCCATCAAATTCATTTGATAACCATGTTTTTCATGTCATACACTCATACCTACTGTTCTAGGTTACCCTGGTGCATATGAAATGCAATATGCCATTTCACAATGATTCATGTTAATATACATCACGCACACATATATATTAACAAAATTCACATACAAACACATGTTATTCATTCATAGCAATAACACCAACAATTAGCTCACATGGGCTAATAAACAATTCAGTAGTCCATCTTGGACCCACCCAAAGAATTACACAAATAGCACATAGCAACACATAAGGTGACATGAACAGTCAAACCCACGGTCTCGGGCTGTCCACGACCACCTAGGGATTTCCTCACTCAGTCCCAATCTTTGGGACTGAAAACATGGCCATCCAAGCCTCAAGATATCCCCATCCATTCAAATGACTCTTAGCCAAAGAATAAATCAAGTAGGAGAAAACCCCTACCTCCCGAAGTTGCCAAAACTCCACAATACCGCATTCTCAACGCAGAGCTCTCACGTAGTGGGGATCAACTTTGCCTCGTCTCGCCGACTGATCACGATCACCGGAAATCTAAAGAGAAGTGGGAGAGAGCTTCTCACTCTAAAATCTCTCCTCTTTCTCCTTCTTTCTGCTTGCTCTTTCTCTCTCTCTTCCTTCCCTCCCAAACTAGTTTCGTTTAGGTCATCAAGAGAACTCACATCTCATGCCACTTTGTCCAATTTCTACTTGGTTCTTTGATTACACCCCAATCCACTTATCCATCTACCATGGATTTCCTCCAATGACATGATGCCACATGTCACCTATGGCTCCACTAATTCTTGAGCTCATTGTTTGACCTTATCTCGCATTACGACACATGGAACCTATTAAGCCACTCACAATGTGCCATGTCCCGCACCACCCCTAAGTACCTTTGAAAATGTGAAATCGACCATTTCCCTAATTCGACGAAATTCAACGTGGTGCTAGATATCGTGAGATGATTCCAACGGTGAAATCCGTTTCGTCATCCAAGATCTAGAAAAATTTTGGATTTTGACCGAAATGACCATTTTATCATTTTTCAAAAAATTAGAATTTTCTGGGGTCTTACATTCTTCCCCCCTTAAAAAAATTTTGTCCCGAAAATCCACACAATCCTAATAAATCACATGCATATGCAACGTGCACTATGTCATGCATGTAAACTAGTCATTTAATTATTAAATGACTATTAAATCAAGGCACCTTCATCCCTTAAACAAGAAGCGGGTAGGCGATGCCCCGCATCGTGTCCTCGCGCTCCCACGCCGCTCCTCCACTCCACCTGTTGTCACAAGATTTCACTAGCCTCACTCGCCAGATCGCAAAAACCTGATCCCCGCTTATCCATAATGCACACACCGGTCCTCCTCGAAGGTCCCGGCCCCGTGTCAACCCACCCTCCCCAATCCACTACATGAGCTGGATCTGGGGTGTACCTCCGGAGCATGGAGACGTGGAATACCTCATGGACACATGACATGTTAGGCGGCAAAGCTAAATGGTACGCTATAGTGCCCACCCTCTCGAGTATCTCGAAAGGCCTAATGAACCTTAGCGATAGCTTCCCTTGTTTGCCGAACCTAACCACTCCTCTCTTAGGCATCACCTTCAAGAAGACGTGATCGCCAACCTCAAACTCTAGGGGTCGATGTCGCACATTAGCATAGCTCTTCTGCCAGCTCTAGGCCGTGAGAAGACGTTGTTGTATCAAGCTTACCTTCTTCGAGGTGTCTCTAATCATATCAGGACCAGTGATGGAGCTCTCTCCCACCTCGGTCTAACATATCGACGATCCAGACGGCTCCCATATAACGCCCCTCATATAGGGTGTCATTTGGTGATACCGCCCCCGGGAGCAACCTAAGTATTGCAGCTTATTCCACTGGCGGTAACCTGCTCTCCCAGCTACCCTTATGATCTAGGACGCATGCTTGCAACATGTCCTCTAACACCTATATGGTCCTCTCCGACTGACCATTTATTCCAACATGAGTGAAAGCAACAGACTCATGGTCAACCGCATTCCCACAAAATTGAAACAAAAAGTGTGTTGTAAACCCCTGCCCCGTCCTCACACTATGTACTGGTACTCCATGTAGACGGATGATCTCTCGAATATACAATTGATAGAATCTCTCCAATGTGAAGGTCATCCGTACGGCTAGAAAATGTGCCTACTGCGGAGCTCTACTACTATCACCCATACTGCATTACGCTCCGTGGTGCCCGGCTATGGCAAGGGTCACAAAATCCATCGCGGACGTGCTCAATTTCCACCGCTACCCACGGTCGCACTACCGGGCTTATGGTGCTCACCCTTAACCCATCGACACGTGAGACATCGCCGATCACAGCCCCCACGTGGCTCTTCATCTCTCTCCCCAAGAGTAATCGATGACTCCGCATCCCGGGTACATCTTCGTGCCACCTGGATGCACAACAAATCGGGAGTAGTGAAACCCCCTGAGGATCTCCTCTCTCAGATCTGTCAATTGGGGAACCACTACTCGTCCACTATATCGAAGACTACCATTTGTGTGGATGTTCCATCCCTCGTCACCTTTACTCGATCAGGCCTGGCCCCTCGATGGACACTATCTCTACGTCCCGTCCCTGGGTGACTCCAATCACTCAAGCCAATAGAGACTAGTGGTAGCTACTAAACCCCCAACGCACTCAGCCCCCGTCATTACCGTAGCCCAACCGTCCCACACAATCTCGAGCATCTGCCACTCTTGGGAAGCTATACTAGTCAATGCTCCTCGTGGACTCCGACCGAAAGTGTATCGCCCACCACATTTCCGCTTTACCGGATGGTAATGCAAAGTGCAGTTGTTAATCCCTCTAGGAACTCCATCCATCCTGGTAAGGCTCTCATATCAGGTCCCGCCGCGTGAAAATATACTTCAACCAGGTCTCGAAAGTACATCTTAAATTGCTCACCATACAAATAGTGGTGCCAAATATTCAAGGCGACAGACTTCGCTGCAAGCACCCATGTCATGTAAAGTACTCCCCCCGCTTCATGATTCTTCAACCGGGCCTGAACCATAAGCTACTACTCTCCTCGGACTGCATCAAAACGCATCCTGGGTCCTGGGCCAGGCATCACAATACACTATGTACCTGGGTCTCTCTGTGACTATCCACGTGAGCCGGCAAGCCTCATCTTTAACTCCTGGAATGCCTTCTCGCGCAAGTCATTTCACTCAAACTTGACCTCCTTCCTGGTTAGTTTTGTCATAGGTGCTGCTAGTCAAGAGAAATCCTCAATGAACCTCTTATAGTACCCAAATTAATCCCAAGAAAACTCGCTGTATCTCGAAGACCTACCCAGCCTTCTCCCAACTCATCACCGCCGACCTTCTCAGTCCCACCGATATCCCGAGGCTAACACTATGTGGCTCCCAAGAATCTCCACTTCGCAGCTTCAAAACTCGCAGACCTCACCGAACTTGGCATGTTAATATGGTCTCTAACAACCTGTGAATAATCCTCAAATGATATTTATTCTCCTCTCGCATCGGGAGTAGATCAAAATGTCATCCACAAAGACTACGACAAACTCGACCCAGATGGTCGAACGCCCTATACATGAGATCCACACAGCCGCGCATTCGTTTAATCCCAGGGCGTGGGCATCAATCAGAACTCAAAGTGCCCATCGCTTTCAAAGCCGCCTTGGGTGGATATCCGTCTCCCAACCCTCACCGATGGTAAATAGTGCGGTTGCTCGTCTTGTAGCATACCACGCCTCTGCCAACAAACAAGTCATCAATCCTCTAAGAATGGGTACCGATTCTCGATCGTAACCCTATTTAACTCGGTCGATAATGCACAAATGAAGGGTCTTGTCATTTTTCTCTAGCAAATGTAACCCGAGCGCCCCATGGTGAAGTGCTCCTGGCCTAATGAATCCTTTCTGTCCAAGTACATTCAGATCTAGACCCCGAAACTCTCGTGAACCCAACCTGCGCTCATCCTATGAGTCGTGAGACGGGCGACATGCCATGCGTAACTCAATACGTAAGTCTACATCCCTCCGCTGAGGTAATCTCGTAGCTATTCCTAAAAACGCCCCTGCATTCTCACACTACCTCGAGGCATTTAAGTCCGATCTCACCCTCGCCCTTCAGTAGGCAGGCTAGTTAGAAGCCAACCTACCACCGTCTGCGCGCTGGCCTAGCATCGTACACGGTCTCGCCAAAACATCGCGGCTTCGGTCCCCTCAACATAACCCGCGCGCCAATACTACGTGGTAGCTGTGAACCTCCCACGCGCCATAATCGATGACGACTCGTAGCCGGCCAACCAATCCATCCTGCGATGACGTCGAACTCGGACATGTCCATGACCCTCAGTCCACCGGTGCGGTAATCCCAGAGGACCCTAGCCTCGCAACCCGACACATATAAGATATATGCTCGTCCCTAGTCCCTGTGAGAACTCCACACACAGGCTCCTCCAAGGTCTCAACCTCCAAGCCCAATCCTCGCACAACCAATGCAAAGAATAAATGAATGTGATGCACCACCAAAACACAAACACTTTCGCCCATAAGCGAGATAGCAAATGTACTGAAAGATTCTGTTAATCCGACGACTCGCCGGGCGTGATGGCGTAGACATGCCACTAAATCCCTGACGTCCCGGCCTCGTGGATCCCGCTCCCATGCCTCTACGGCAACGGGCCTCCTCTGCCTATTTTCGTGCACCCGGAGCTGCTCCCGCAGCCCTCGCTGGACTGAGCATCGGCTCCTCCGACTCCATATTAGGTGCGGAGGAATAAACTCCGTGATCCTCCTGCCCCACGCCCGACTGACCGCCGGTCCCGAAACCTGGGATCTCTGCCTTTGGGGGCAATCCCTCCTCATATGTCCCCAAGTCATGGCAAATGGAAGCATACCATCTGGTCCCGCCCCGAATTAGCAACTCCTACCCTATCCCTAAACTGGATTTTGTCATGCCTCGAACTCCACGTGAACCAAGCCCCGTTCTTTCCGAACCGGAAGAAGACTCCGACTCTCCTTCCTTCATACCAAGACCTCGCATCCTCGAGTGCTCTCTGCGGCATCATCCATCTCCTCTCTGCATCATGGCTATCCCAACCATAAAAAGTCTCATGTCTTGTAGGTGGAGTCTTACATCCTCGCCCTCGAACGGACAATCTCCCATTCTCACCCTCCCGCCTTCGCCAGCAACCGTGGGCCACTTAGTCATCAAGAAACGAGCTAATCCCGCAAATTTTAGCCACGACCTAACACCGTCATCGCCCCCGCCTCAACTTAGGAACTCCTAGGCCTTGCATTGCCCAGCGCTGGCCTAAAATACTTCGCTCTATGAAGAGCTCATAGAACTCTTCCCAAGTCATCATCTCTAAGTCCCTTGAGACCTTAGCCCAATCCCACCATACTTGGGATTCACTCTTTAGCTTAAACGTAGCTAGTCTGATCCTTATGGCATCGGAAGTGATCCCTATAGCCACCAAAACCCTCTCAATCTACCAGAACCAATGGTCGGTTACCATCGGATCCCCTCCTCCCCTGAATGATGGAGGATGGTGTGCCATAAACCTCTGGAGGTCACTCAGTCCTCCCTGACTACCAATTGCACTAGCATCGGCAATGGCAGCAGCTACAACCCCAATAGCCTCAGCAAAGGCTTACTGGTCAAATACTGGTGGTGCTTGGCTAGCACCTCCTAGACAACCTCTACGTCCCCGTCCTCGACTAGCCATCTACACATGTCAAATGGCAAATTGAGTTTTAATCAAGTATCTTTAAGGGTGCAAATACAGCCCCGAGACACTATTCACATATCGAAATTTTTTTTTTTCATGTATCACGTCAAGGCATTCATAGGCAGTGCAAGACAAACATTCCATATATTAAGTCATATACAAACAAAAATTTTATTCTATGACACCCCAAAAACCCGAGGGCCGTTGACCACCGTCAACCTACGGAAAACCTGTGTGTCTCATATCATGAGACTCATACATGAGTAAAATGACCCAATAGGGCCCATCATACATACTCATCCATACAGTTTTAAAACCATACATTTCTATAGATTCGAAGTTATTACACATCACCTCTTAATACAAAACATATGACCATTAGTGGATTCGATATATCTGAAAACATGAATCGAGCCGCAGTCAGGCCAGCCGTAATCCGGCCTCACAGGGCGTCGTCTTCTGAATACTCTTGTACGAAAGGGGATCCACGATAAATTGAGCAATGCCTAGTAGTTTGAATTCTCCTGCAGACTCTCCCCACCTAAAATGCACACGCAATGGTACAACACAAACATCCACATTCCATACAATTTACAATTCGTACATGGAATGATCTATATCATGCATGAAATGTTTCCATGCCCATATCCTGAGTCACTCATCGACTCCCTCTCACATGCCTATGCGAGTGGCAATGCAAATCAGTAATGCCAATGACCCATATCTAGGAGCCTTTGTCGGCTCACCAACGCAATGCAATTTGCAAATGGTACCAATCCGAGTCAATCAGGCTCCACATTACTGACTCACGAATTAAGTGATAAATATGGCCGTGTGTTTTTATTTTAGGCGGCCATAACTTTTCGGCTTACACCGCGGGTCTCTTACACCTATACAAAAATTTTGGTTCATGCCGCGGGTCTCTTACACCCATGTTCCAGGCTTTTCACATGAGGGGATTAACAACCCCCTTCTTGCTTCACCCAACACATTAATTAATTTACATTTTATGATTTGAACTGTGAGTTTGGACATCGTCCCAAAGACAAACTCAACCTGCATTGACCAAGAGTGGTGAACAACCATCAGAGTGCATCCATGACTCGATGAGGATGTCACGGAATTGCACATGAATGCAATGATGCCAGTTCATATATCAATTTCAATGCTCATACACAATTATATTTCATATAATTCAAACAATCATGTCAACACATCAATTAGCATGCATTAACATATCATTTTCCATTCATATTTCAAGCCATTCATTTAAGCAATATCATGCTATCTAATTTAAGCAATAACATGCAACAAAACATATGGACGAATTTCAGTCCAACCATCAATCCGGACTTTTTAATAGTGCGGAGCGGTCGTGGTGTCCATGGACAACCCTCATAAATCGCTGGATTCCACTTTTTTGGGAACCGTCCATGGCCCATTTCATGCTCCACATCAGCCAAGCCATTTTGTGGATTTTAGACCAAAGAATATCTAGAGTAGAAGAAAGCATACGCAGAGTTGTTGAAACTCCATGATACGTCTTGCAGCGTAGCTCTTGTAGTGGGATCGGCTTTTCCCTCTTGCCTCGTGGGTTCGTGGATCGTCTTTGAAATCTAGAGAGAGAAGTGAGAGCTACTCACTCACAAGAAACTCTCTCTCCTTTTTGGTTTTGCCTTTCTCTCTCACCATCGCCTACGTAGGTTGGGAGAAGATAGAAGGCTCAAATGAGATATCATCTCACTTGCACATATTACAATTATAGTTGGCTCTAAGTTAAACATCAAACTATCCGCACCTCTAAGTGATTTCCATCGTTCTGAATTTACCATGTGTCTCTATGGCCTCACACTTGAGCTCATGTTTGACTAGCTCTCCACTTGACATGTCTCATCTTGAGCCACTCAAAATGCGCTAGTGGTCACTTTTCCACTCTCGGTCTTACTCGAAAATGTGAAATTAGATTGTGCATGGTCGGCCCGAAATTCAACGTGGTATCTAGATTTCGCGAGGCGATTCCAACGGTGAAGTCCGTTTTGTCATCCGAGATCTAGAAAAATTCCGGATTTTGGCCGAAATTACCATTTTACCATTTTTTCAAAAAATTAGTATTTTTTGGAGTTTTACATAATCATAACTCAAATGTTTTCTCAATAGATTTACATAATAATAACTAATCATATACAATTAACATACCGAAAGGATATATAAATTGTACATGTAATCGTGACTAATCAAAATCATAACTTCCAGAATGCTTCCCTGAGACTTACATAGCCATAACCAATCATGCACAATTAATACACCAAGAGGATGTATAAATAGTACATAATCAGGTGCTACTAATAATAAGCATTCAATGACAAGAGTATTGATTCAATAGAAAGGAAAAACATCATTCTATCATTCAATTGGTTAAACTGACACAGAATCATAAGATAATGACAAACCTCAAAATGTGCATATAATAATGAAAAACATGAGTTTTCCTTACAAAATACAGGGAAAGGCAAAACTCTCACTAAAACAAAGAGTCTAGGCTCCTAACAATCTCATACGGCTGACGTGTTCTTTAAACACACAAATAGGTAATTCTTTGGTTAGTAGGTCTACTAACATGCTAGTCGTAGGTGTGTGCTCAATTGAAATGAGGGACTCTATAATTTTCTCTTTAAAAAAAAAAGAACTTCACATCAATATGCTTGGAGCAAGAAGTGCTTCTAGTGTTCCTAGAGAAAGATACATATGCAGAATTATCACATAACAATTTCAGCGGTCTAGAAATGGAGTGGATAACCTCCAAAGCTGAAATGAAGTTCTGCAACCATATTGCATAACAAGTAGCCTCATAACACGCCATATACTCTTCCTCCATAGTAGAAGAATCTATAAGTGTCTATTTGACACTTTTCCACAAAACAACTCCTTTAGCCATCATAAAATATATTACCAAAAGTGGACCTTTTATCATCCACGTTGCTTGCATAATCAAAATCACTAAAACCAACCACCTTAAGAGTGTCGGGAAGCCAATATGTCAAGATGAGATCCTTGGTACCCTGAAGATACCTCAAAACTTTCTGAGCCGCTTTCTAGTGGCTTTGACTAGGATCACTCAAGTACCTACCCAACATGCCGACAAACGAAAGCAATGTCGAGGTATGCATGCCAGGCATACATTAGGTTGTTCCGCATTGAAGAATAAGGAATTTGCTTTCATCTGATCTCTCGATATCATTCTAGAACATTGACCTTTGGAAAATCATCACCCTTACAATTGGTGCCTTGCGGAAGAACATGATTGCATATTGAACATTTTGAGAATGCTTTAATATATTTTGAGACAATCTCGAGAATGCCGCTCGTGCATCGTGAAGTATCCTATATACTTGAAGATAAGATGCTTCATCCAAGATCCTTCATATCAAAATGGTTAAACTATAACTGCTTTGTCTTAATCAACAAGTCAATATCATTGACTACGGGCAAAATATCATCAACATATAAAACCAAGAATATGTATTTGCTCCCACTGACCTTCAAATATATGCATTGATCGACGATGTTTTCCTTAAAACCATTGGCGGTGAAAACTTCATCAAACTTAAGATATCACTGCCTATAAGCCTACTTTAAACCATAAATGGATTTATGGAGTTTACAAACCATGTGTTCCTTACCAACTTCCGCAAAGCCAATAGGTTAAGACATATAAACATCCTCGACTAAGTCTCCATTTAGAAAGTTCTCGCATCCATATGATGCAAATCCAAATCAAATGAGCCATTATAGCCATAATAATGGCAAAGTCTTAGTGACACTGGAGAGAAGGTTTCCTTAAAATCACACCTTCTGTTAACTATAACTCTAGCCACTAATCTTGTTTTATATCTTCTACCTATCCCTTGACACGCTTGGTCTTTGAACACCCATTTGTACCCATTAGTCCCAGATCCATCTAGTTAAATCTTACCAAGTCACACTTTATTGTGGGATATGGAAGTCATCTCTGCATTTTTTTGCATTACATCGATCCAGAAGCTGGGATTGCCGACCAACAACGGTTTCTTACAGGTAGTTTGATCTAATACATCACCACATCATACTCATGCCTATAAAGTGGACAATGTAGTCATCTCAAACAGAGTTCACGCACCTTTCTTCTTCCTCTTTTCTCTGACTTCTATAGTTAGATTCATTATTTGATGATTCTAGGGCTGATAGACTTTACGATCTTCTAATTGTTCATCATCGGTGAGTTGTTAGATGGCCAACAGGGCTAGAGATCGGAGGAAAGCAATAGGCACATGAATAAAAACTACGTGGTCTTTGAACACAATTTCTCTTGGCCCTCGTTGTACCACAAAGACTATCCTCAAAATAGATAAATTCAATCTAACCCAATCACTGTGACGCAGAGGAGCAATAAACCCGGAACCTCTTGATCCGTATACACAACGTTGTCAGCACCCACTCCCGACGGTTTGATCAAGCCTCTGTGATCAGGTTTATGATCCGCCCACCCTATAGCCCCAAATATGGAAATACCTAAGACTAGCAGCCGCAACCATACCATGGATCGCAGGAAAAGATTTCCTGCCACACCCTGGTCCAGCCATAAGCTGCGCCAAAGCTCCACCCCACAAGAACTCAGGTATTGAGGATTTAATAAGCATACATCGCATCATATCAAGAAGTATGAGATTCCTCATCTTCGCAATCCCATTCTATTGAGACATATATTGTATATCAATGGAAAGCAAGGATGCCACATTCTGAAGGTATCAGAATGGTCGAGAGGGTTGCTTCCCGCCTCAATAGAGTCGACATATTATTTACCGCATGTATCAGAATGAACCACTTGACTCTTCTTTCCCTGTTAGAGCTCAACTTTTGCTTTGAAAGCTTGATAGCCCAAGGAGTCAAACTTTCTCATGAATGAGTTCGAATAAAACCACAATGGGAATAACCATCACCTAACGTGATGAAGATATTTGTGGCCACACCTACAGCAAGATGGAGTGGAATTGCCCACTACAAACATCTGTGTGCATGAATATTCCCTACAACTCAGCGTGTACTATCAGAATCTTGGTATTCCTAACTCAGGCGTCACATCTTTGATGAAATCTACACACAAGTATTAAATTAGAATCAAGATCCAGTTAACTTCATCCCACCAATCTCTCCATTCCTTATCTAGAACATGACCCAAATGCTTGTGCCAAAGAGAAGACTTTTCTATCTACACCTCAAACATTCGAACTACTAGCAAGATATTAGAGAAGTGGCAGCAAGAAACAAGGCAAAGTTGATAACTCTTAACATGCAAAGACCCCAATAAAGTATTCCAGCTGTCAATCAACAAAGTGGAATTGATAATAATATAATGTGCCAGATCCAAAGAAAACTAGATCAGAAGACTATCCAGTACCTAGGCATCATATCAAATTTCCTGATCACGGTGGTGCATCTGCATCCTCCAATTCCAAAAAATTTAATGTACCAAGGTTGCAATCTAACAACCTTAGAGTGCAACTTGACTCTTATGTCGCTCCTCATACACGCATCACTCCAAACCAGTCGACTTCTTCGTTATCACCGCCGTACAGAGCCGCGTTTGAATGGCAGCAACTACCATCTAACCACCAAGCACTGACTTATCACATAAATGACATTGGATTCAAAAGAAACATTCACTTAATAGATTATCATATAACTCATTTTTTCATCTCTGAAAATCTTTGTATATTTCTGTATTAATATATCTGAACACTCTTTGTATTCTCAATCTCTTGGGAATGCTTGTATAAATAGATCTCCATACATCTCCATGATCAAGTAGACAACTATCGGGACACATAGTCCTCTATAGAACTTTTCATTTGCACTTTAGCAAAGGTTTTAGGTCTCAAAGTTCGCAATAAATGCTTTTCACCACTAAATTCACTGATTAATCACGTTTAATTATTCATTGTTTCTCAGATAGTAGAGAATCGTATAAGCTCAACTCAAGAATAAATGTTATAATGTCAAAAAATACATGTTAAAACAAGACATGTAAAATTGATTCATCCTTATTTACTGAATGACCCACAAAATCGTCACCAAATGCCAGAGTCTATAAAATACAAAAACTTATACACATGGGGTATAATTCATCACATCAAGCAACTAAATTAGTCAATTTTCATCGATATAGAAGAAATGAGCGCGATTTCTCTGACACTTAGTTAAATATCTTCACCAAACTAAGCATCCTACTAAATAACCAACACTGAGACAACTTACTATCCGATGGATCTTAGCAACCGGATGCGCAAGACGAGAAATTACAAGCCAGAAAAAGATCAATACAAAAATATCCGACATGCTCTAACTCAAAGAGGAGGTAAATTTCGCGTGTTATTCAATATTTCTCTCATTCTACCTATAAATGCAAGAAAACAATTATAGATCACAACACAGATGCTACAAATAATCCCAAATAGAATAATATAAATTGCAAAAGAAGGCAGAAAAGTTGAATTATTACAAAATTGCAAACAAAATTTAAAACAAATTTATTGCTTAACAGGCATGCAACACCTCACAGAAGGAATCTTAATTAAAAAAGAGAAACTAGCAACAACTGCACCTGAAGAAAGCTGATTTATACTATTATATCTTCTTAAAAAAAGTGCAAAATCAAAAAAAAAAAAAAACTGTTGTTCTATAATTATAAGAAGAAAGAGTAGTTATATATATATATTTATATTACATATATATATATATATATATATATATATATATATATATATATATTACAGAGTATATATATATTTATTAGCATCCTATAATAAAAGAATTTAAAAAAATTACATTCAGTAGACTTACAAACAAAAACAAAAGAATAAAAAATAAGATGAAGGATTTCAAGAGAATCTGAATCTCACTGCCATTGTCTGGCATGAGAGAATAAAAACACAAAAGAAAAACAAGATTTCAAGATTGAAATCTTAATAATTACGTACTAATGAATTGACAATCTTTGATGTTATATATATATATAAGTCAAATTTGCAAACCACTTTTTTAGAGACAAAAAAAAAAATAAATAAATAAATTTGTTTAGATAGTTTTGAATCTGTTTAGATGGTTTTGAAATAGTACTAATTTTAAATCAATACATCATAAAGTTTCTAAAGGAACACGAAAACAAATAGAAAAACAAAACCCACACCACAAAAAACAGAGCGATTGCGCTTCTAATATTATCACTATTAGTTATTTCGATCTCAAAACAATTTATCAATAATCAAAAGATCCAATAAATACATTAAAAAATAATAACTTTATTGAAATAATGAAGCATATCAATTCATACTGAGTAAAAAACATATCTGATATGGATCCGAAATTATTAATCTTTTATCTTTCAAAGAAATCTATGGTAAGATCAAAGAGCAAATATTTGGGTTAGGTTGAAGATGGATCTTTTTTCAATATAAAATTTAACAAACCCTTGTAAATTATAAGGCTCTATTTACTTATATATATAGATCATAAGGGAACAATTGGACTTTGATCCAACGGGCTTATCAAAGTAAGGAAGAAGATAGAACCATGAGTCCATAGCTAATTAATATTAAATCATCTCATAAATGACTCAGTACTAATATGCACACCACACTATTAAAAACTGTAATATGACCATATTGCTAGTCCATATACTCACAAATTAATCTAATATATAACAGTTAAAAGAAAAAGGAGAAATGCTGAACAGATTTAAATTTAATTCAACAAATAATATTTTTGAAAGTCATATTTACACAATGTTATACTACAAATCTCTACTCCATGAGAAATAGTATAGAATGACCTAGGGTTATTTTAGGAATTTCGTAACAACTAGGATTAATATAAATACTTCTTATACAACCCCAATTTGAAATACTGGAAATTTTTTTACCCTATTCCCATAGATGTAGACACCTTGTCGAACCAAGTAAAATTTGACATCCCATTTTTCTTCAATTCTTCATTATTATTAATTTGGTGGTTTAAACAACATGGTTGTTTTGAGGTGTAATGATCTAATCTAGCACGCAACTTACAATAATTAATTACCATATATGAGAAAACTCCTGACCTTCCAACAATTTTTTCTTTTAATTGAAAATTCCCTTTTGTCTTGTGATCATCAAATTTTTTATTTCATGTCTGCCGCTGCATGTTCAAACATATCCATTTGGCACTGTAGTTTATGGCTCCAAACTGACATTCTAGCCAAGAGGAGCATGCATATATATATAAGAGCATACATGTTATATTACATATACATATATATATATATATATATCAGTTATAGATAATGAGAAGTAATTAAGCAATGACAAATTTTCAAACTCAATCAGATGCATGGCTTGATCAGTTTATCTGCTTAAACTGATCATCAGCTGAAGGCAACTTTCTCAATTGCTATAAATTTCCCTGCCCTCATGACCACTAGGAAGCAACTTAGCCAAGCAATTGCTTTAAAGGTTCCTCAGAAATTGTTTCTTCAAGGTTTGAGTATGATCTCTTCAAGTACTGCGCTTGCTATTCAATGGGAATTAAGGGGCTTCCCTGGTTTTTCTTCAGCAGTCATTGTATTTATTTATTTATTTTTCTATATATTTGCAGGGAAACTAATCCAAAATGGAAAGGCCATGGACCGAAGAAGACGATCAGAGGCTCATAAAATCCGTGAAGACACATACTTACACAGCAACAGACAGACCGGTCAGAGATCGTGCAAAGGAGAGTTTCATGGAGTCATAGGGCAGGTAAGAGAGGTGGGAGATTTTGAATGCATGATCATGAGCAATATTATTCCATCTTATGTAATGAAACCTGGGTTTAATTTGTAGTTAGTGATTGCACCTGGCAATTTCCTGTCGTACAAACAATGGTACTTCAAGTTTCATTTTGTACTAAGGATACAGAAATTACTCATCCTCACCTTATAAATAGGGAACTAGGTTGTTTTCTATTATGTTGAAGGGTTAGACCCATGATATAATAAACTTGTGTGTTGTGTTATTTCATGTGGGCTTCAGTATTAATATTGGTACTTAGCGTCTTAAAATCATACGGGGTTTTTTCTCAAAAAAAAGATATTTAGATTGAATGTAAAAGATTTGTTTATCTCGTGCCCAACTCAAACCATGGTCGGTCTGATTGGAACCGAACCGAAAATATTAGTGGTCAACGATCCAACCGGTTGAATCGATCCATCTGATTCAGTTTTTAAAACATTGGGTTTAGAGAATTTGATGAGTATTGAACATTATATTATATATTCTCATTTGATGATAATGCTAATGAATCCTCTCATCATATCTAGTCTACTGTATCAATTCCAAACTTCATTCTTCCATCTTTAAGGTTGTGTTTGACTCATGAAAAATGTTAAGGAAAGAAAAAACTGTTAAAAAAAATAATTTTTTATATTTGATTGTCTAATGAAAAATTTCTAAAGCAAATCAAATATAAATATAATTAATTAAAGACTTTCTATTTTTATTTATTATTATTATTATTATTATTTTACATTTTTCATTCTTTCTATTTTATCCTTGTTGGGAATTTTATGGACTCATCCCTCTATATCGGTATGATATTATCCACTTTGAGCCTAAGCCCCCATGATTTTATTTTTGGCTTCTCCCATTAGGACTTTGGGTACACACTCAACAACCCTCCCCTTGAACAAAGTTTTACCAAGTCTCTTCAGGATTTCCTTGTCTTTCACTACGTTTTGGCACATGCTTTACGTGAAGCACCACTTGCCTAGGGCTCACAACACCATTTTGTTGGGCATTCACCTGCACGGTTAAGCCTGAACCTAGTTCTGATACCTCTTGTTGGAAAATTTATGGATTCATCCCTCCATATATATTGGTAATATTGTCGACTGTGACCATAAGCCCTCATGGTTTTGTTTTTGGGCTTCTCCCAAAAGGTCTCATGCCAATTGGATGTCAATGTCCACGTTTATCAACTCATAATCCTTCACATTCCTAACCAATATGGGACTTCAGGCACACACCCAACAACCATCCTATTTTCTTTCACATAACATTTTTCCTCGAAATTTCCTGATACTAAACATGGCCCAACTATTTACTCTCACCATTTCATTGGCTTTATGTTGGAATCTAGTGTGCATATTATAATAACTGGTAACGAAGAGAAAAATTTAAGAACAAATCTTAAGTCATTAAAATATGTCCATTGTTGTCAGTTTATCTCCTCAATATGACCTGAGAACAAATACTATTGTTTCTATCTCAAATTTCTGTGGCTGAAACGTTCACAGCCATGTGGGTTGGCTTCAGTTTATGTCCTCAATATGACCTAATTAAGTCCTCAACATAGAGATAGAAGGTTAAGGCTGTTCAAAAAATAATTTTCTGCCAACGCAATACAAAGTTCAGGTTTGGCTAATATTGACTTGAAGTTAGGCCCAAGTCGCTTGGACAAGCAGAAGCAACTGATAACTGATAAAACAGTATGGTGCCACAGCATTTATTTGACAAGCCAGTTTGAGGCCACATATATATTAGCCGCAAAACTGAGTTATATTAGGTTTGGTTTCTAATGTCAAACAAAGAGCGTGCCGCAAAGGGGCAAACTTACAAAGAAAACAATAAGGTTAAAAACCTCAATAATTCTTCTCTTTTCTCGTACATGCAATCATGATCACTGATTTTTATATATACATATATGTTATTGAACTTGTTTGGGTGAATGCAAAACCAAAAGACAACAGTAGAGTTATGTTAAGTGCATTAGGAAAGTCCCCAAGTAAGTGAAGGAGTCACAATGGTCCGCTATACCTCATTTGGCTTAAGTTCTATCGCCTGCCGACAGTTTTCTTCCTACACGCACTCAACAAGCTTCCATCTACCGTCTCGGGCCTCGATACATTACCACAGAAAGTCTTTAAGTAAGAGATTAGAAAATTTAACTTAGCCTAAAACAAATAAATAAGGAACAATTTGGTAAGATGAACTTATCTGAAAGGATGAGTCCCCGCACTTGTCCTAGCTCTAAAGTAGATTCCTCCCTCCGGCCTGCAATCTCGGTGCAATACGGAACTCCAATTCCCAATTCTCCAGACCACAGTCATGTCTCACCCCACTCCCAGGAGGAGATGTTGGTACAACTCAAATATAAAATACACTTTCTCCAAGAAAGCCAGCTTAGCATGCAAGCACTTGAACGCTATATGCTTAAAGCACTTTGAGAGAATGTGCTAGATGTGCTTGAGTTAATTTCTTAGAGAGAGAAAGAGAGATAGGCGTTTGAAGCACTTGAGAGAGAGAGAGAGATATATATATATATATATATATATATATATATATATATATAGAGAGAGCTTTAGAGAGCTTTGAGTATATAAACAGAGTTTCCAAGAAAGTGTAGAATAAAAGAGAGGATATTTCATAAGTCTAAGGGTGCTCTCAACTTACTTAACTCACACATCATGTCCTTAGGTTAGATTTTTTGTTCAGCTACTCCATTGTGATCATAGGAATAAGAGAGAGTTTCATGTATAATTTCATGTTCCTCACAAAAGGTATTGAAGCAGGTTGGACTGATATTCTCTACCCCTATCAGATCTCAGTCTCTTGATTTTCTTACTTAGTTGATTCTTTACTTCTTTTCTGTACTTGATGAAAGCATCCATTGCTTTATCTTTGTTTTTTAAAAGATACACTCTTGTATATCTTAAGTAGTCATCTATGAATGTATATAGGAACCTTAGCTTCACTCTAGTCATTGTGTTTTTTTAAGTCTCTCAGGTCATGAGAATCAAACTTAATATTTCATTCTTCTAGAGTTAGTAAGTATTTGCAGTCTTGTGATCTCTACACATACTTCACATTTTCCATGGTTTTCTAAGAATTAAACTTAATTCAACAATTTTCTTAATATAAGAAAAGTTCACATGTCCTAATAGACTATGCTAAATATCACAAGAATCAACTATGTAAGCAGGGGAGGAAAATGTTTTATTATTCATTATTTCTGAAACATTCAACATTAAGAGACCTTGGTTACAGTAACCCTTCCCAATAAAAACATCATTCTTTGTCAATACTATTTTGTCTAAATCAAACATGATCCTAACTCCTGCTTTTCTCCTGGCGTAGAGATAGATCAGAAGATTGTTTTGCAACGTATCTAGCATATGGAGAAAATGATTAAGGGCACAGACTTTTGCAGAGATTGATTGGCTAGAGAACCTTCCCTTACCAACTACTATGAATGATCTAGAATTGCCTGCTGTAATATTTGTCTTCCTTTCCAACTCATGGTGCAGGAAGTGAATGCACTTCATTGTATTACAGATAGTCGCACAGCCCTTGAGTCTACTATCCAACTGATGATGGCGCACTCATGCTCATCCGCAGGAGCACCATTGCAGCACCACCTTGCTTTTCCAAATTTGCTCTGTTTAATTATCATTCTTCTCTGCGAGCTTAGGTGCACCATGCATGTCTAGGCTGCCATAAAAATTCAAAGCAATTACCTTCTAGCATGACTTGACGTTGTTTGATGAGTTAAGGTTTAGTCCTAGGCTTTTAGTCTCTAGCCTATTGAATTTGGGCTCTAGTCTTCTTCTGACTGGCTGATTTTCTCTTTGAGGGATAATCTCCCTGGCTCTTTTCAAGTATCCCTGCCTATTTTGTTCCTTCAATCCCAACATATATATAACATCCTCTAGGGACATTTGTTTCTTTTTATGTTTTATGTGCCATTTTTGTTTTTCAAGAATCGAAGGGTCTCTATTGTAGAAGCACTACAAAGCTGTGCAATTTTATGTCTTTAATAGGTTAAAGATTTAACATGTGAAGTCATGATTTGAGAGATGAAACACTCCCTATCCCTCGGTCATTTGGAACTTTCAAAATTTCTACTTATTATACCATGTGTTCTAGCATCTTCTACTATGTATTTTTTAGTCAAAGCATCACAAATTTCTTTTGCAATCTTATATTGACAATAGACATCAAAGAGTTCATTTGTGAGAGTGCTAAGAATGACATGCATAACTTGTTTGTTACCTTTTTCCTATTTAGATCAATCTTCAGAGTCACTCTTAGGTTTTGGGTCTATCAATATTTGCCCTAGGTTCACAACATCAATGGCAGAATAAATCCTTTCTTGCCATCTCTTAAATAGGTCCGCATTGTGGTCAATCTTGGCAGTCAAGACAAGCAGTGAAACTAGAGGTCTCCATCAATTCATGAATATAATCTACAAGATTGTTGGTTGAATTGTTTTGAGAGGGCGCAGGCAAACCAGAACAAATAGCAAGACAGTTAAGTACACCAGACAAAGTCCCAGGTAGAGGGATCACAATGGTCCGCTACCTACTACCTTAAGCCTTATCACTTTGCTGATAAGCCTCTTCTTGCATTACGGATCAGCAAGCTCACCTACCGCTTTTGGCTCGATGCATTATTATTAGAAGAGCATTTTAAGTAAGATATTAGAAAATTTAACTTAGCCCAAGACAAAAAAGCAAGAAAAAATTAGGTAAGATGAACTTATTTGAAAGGATGGATGAGGCATGCAATTGCATTTATCATAAAGCAGACTTCTCCTCCCATTCAGGACTTGGTAATAGGGAATTTAATTTTTCTACTTAGATTCAATATTCATATCCACCTCGCGCACTCCCTTAGTGAGATGCAATACAACTTGAATATAAAAATATTCCTCCAAGAAAGTTGTGTTTAGTATGTAAGCACTTGAGACAAAATGTGCTAGGATGTGCTTGAAACACTTTTAAAGAGAGAAAGAGAGAGAGAATGTGCCAGCCATTATATAGAAATAGAGCTTTGAGAGATGAGAGAAACATGTATATGTGGGAACAGGTGAGGAGGCACCTATTTATAGTAAGTTCCTCATGATCTTCCAAATTTAGAGCAGTCAATTAATTAATAGTAGAATGACCATGAAATTGAAAAGTCATAAAATTCTATGTAGAGTGATCAAAAGAGCTACAAAGGAACAAATTAGAAATTTTGTAATTGATTTACTAGAAAATTGAATAAACATATTATTTATTTAAAATATCAAAACCAAATGACTTCGCCAAAAGACTGTCAAGTCAATCTATATATATATATATATATATATATATATATATATATATTAATACATTAATACTCTCCAACAATATATACCCTACTTACCCCATTTGATAGTCTTTCATGCATGTTCAAGGTTGTGTTGTGATCAAGAATTTTAATGAGCAAACAAGATTATTTTATGAAAGCCAAAAAATGCAGGGCAAAATGAAATTGATCTCCTGAGAAAAGAATGACAAGTGTGGGCAAAATTTATGAGTTGGAAAAGAATAGATTAGTCTTGGATGTGATAAACTCAAACAAACTACAGCAAACAAGTAAGAATGGTAGAGTTAAGATATATATATATATATATATATATATATATTAGATATCTTGACATTAATTAGCTTGATTGTCTTCCATGCACGTTCAGAGTTGTGTTGTGATCAAGAATTTTAATGAGCAAACATAATTATCTTATGAGTACAAAAAGATGAATATTGGATCTGAGAAAAATGATACTTAAATTGAAAAGGAGATCATAGGTCTTAATGGATAGAACTGAACAAAACTATTGCAGCGGGGTGTGAACAAAGGTGAAAGCTAAGATTGTACAGTAATATATATATATATATATATATATATATATTATAATGTTTGTATAATGTTTAAGTGACTTTTAAATTCACTTATGTCATATGTTAGGATATTCCCGAGGTTGCAAAGTTCAAAGAGAAGATTCTAAAGAATTTATCTGAGATGGATATCTTATATATATATATATATATGTATGTATGTATATAATGTTAAGTAAGACAACATATAGCTTTGTATCTACAACCGTTCAGCTTTAATTTGTGTTTATATTACTTTAAAATTATGTATCCATTAGCCAGTTTTTATTGAGCATGTAGAATTAGATATATATATAATTTTTATTCTTATTTTGCAGTTTCTATAAATTTGTATAAATTTTTCCTTATCACTCTTTCAAGAACTATGTTTCATGCACTTCATTTTTTGCTTTTCAAGCAAGGTGGGATAATTTTGTTAAACATATGAAATATTGTATACTTCAAAAAAACATAATTATATTTGTTCAAAAATGTAAAGTAATTTGAGAATAGTAAACAAAAATATTGTAAAATAATCATTGAATTTAGTGTGCTATTAGAAACAAGAACAATACAAGAACTCCATTTAAATCTCATGCTATTCGACCTTGTCAAAAAATAAAAGACAAAGAGCACTCTTGAATGTCCTAACAACATTTTTGCAGTTTATATATTATCAATGTTTAATTTATAAAATATCCTAAATATTTTAATGAAAAAACCTAGAAATTTAGTTTTTATAATCTTTTAGATGTATATAAAACAAAAGGAAGAGGTGAGGTGACTGTCATATTTTACAGTTCTATCACATGTGAATACAAATGTTTTCAATATACAGTGAATCTTACTTTATTTTTAATTTTGATATATATATATATATATATTATTATATTATATAGATGTGATGATGGGATGATATGATATTATTAATTGAGTTTTAGTTTCTAGTTTTTATTTTTATTTTTTAAATTATAACAAGGTTATTTATCCAAACATTTCAATTTTTTTAGGCGTAAGCTTAGGACGGTCTTACAAGAGAATTTTACTGCTATGCTGCTTCTGTGTGCAATACATTCAAACACTTAAATAACATGAGTAAATGATTTTTAAAATATGCATCCAAACATAAATAGCTTATTGAATGAAAACGAATGACAGAAGTTTTCATCTAATAATCTTTTATAAAATAAGTACTTAATTAAGCTATTTATCAAAATAAGACCTTTATAATTCTTTTAAAAATTTCAAATACAACTATTCAATACTTAATATTAAAAAAAAAGAGGAGCTTTAAAGAAGTGTAACAAGGAAAGATCATCATTTGACTTACTTGCATGATATCATTTGGGAATAATTCGGAGGGGCACGTACAGGTTGGGACACATAATGTCATTGCACAAACCTTCGGGCAAGGTTTTTTGAGATCCTTGTTAAGGCTCAGTTAGAAACTGGGAAAGTATTCAAGAAAGAAAAAAAAAAGAAAAAAATAGAAGGAAAAACAATTTGGAGAAAAATAATAAATAATTTTCAATGTAATAAAAATTGGTAATTATATATATATATATATATATATATATATATATATATATATATATACCTCTCCTCATAATGATATTTTATGTCTATTTAAAATTTTAGTGACTGATATCATGTAGGACAAGAAATATGAGTATTTAGATTTGAGGATTTTAATTATATTTTATTTTTGTTTATATTTTACACAGTTACACCAAATAAACAAAAATCATTTTTCTTAATATTATTTTTCCCAAGGTTTATAACTATATGAGTTAACCACAAACCTTAAGGATCACAAAAAATCAGTGTTTTAAAAATTGGATCAGACAAACCGATCCGATCCATCCAACTGCCGACTGCTTCAGAACAGTTCAATTCTTCAAATTTTCATACAAAATTCAATTGAATTTTAAAAATGCACGCTCGTTTGAATTTACGACCACACTAACAAAAACACCTGTCAACCACCAAGGTACTGTTGTGTTTATGATATAACTTCACAAACAAAATAATATTTACATTACGTAATACATATAATTATATTAGTCGTTTTTCTTCTAATTTTCGTATGTTTTCATATTTAAATAAAATTCCTATTTTGTTCAAAAACTTAAAATAGTGATATAATTATATGAAAATTATTAAGTAATTTTATAAATATTATTAACTTAATTATATATTTAAAAGTTATGAAAAACTATTTTACATTTTAATAAAATATAAATTATATATTTATGATATTACAGGTTCGATCGGTGAACCAATAACTTTTTTGGTTTAATAATCGATCCGATTTTTAAAACATTATAAAAAAAACCATGCTTAAAGGCTTTGTGTGTCGGCATTATGTAATCACAAAAACTTTTTTTCGGATATGGCTATTTGACTGAAAAAATATTATTCTTAAGACCATATGAAAGCTCTGGACAAGAAATCATGACATGCAGAAATAGGATGAAATTTTGCTGGAGTGCATAAAGTCGTGGAAATAAGCATATATTTATATTTCCTACCATAATAACCCTTTCTCCTTAGACAATCATTTATGAAATTTTAGTAAAAAATTTTCTACAATATTCTCATGTAGCCCTAGAATACAACAATCAACTCATACAGGTAAAAAATTCTCTGGTTTTCTCATTTCTCCTCTTCCCTTATGTTTATCGCATCTCATTTTAGTAGTCCTGTGAGATCAAACATAAAAATAAATGAATCTCACAAAATTCAAAAGGATGCGGAAGCTTTTAGATCTTTTCTCCAGCCATTATCAGAAAAGGAAGACTGTAGAAGGAGGAACGTTGAGATCTTCTAGTGCTTGGAAATCTCTCCCTGTGATGGTGCCGGAAGATCTTTTAGAGATTTGACACCAATGACCCAACGACGAAGGACTTATATGGGAAAACCATTACTTCCATAAGTTGAAACGAATTAAAAAGAGATTTCAATTCCAAACCCGTTATGGAATTAAATCTCATATATTACAATTTATGGGTCATACTAATACGGTAAAACCATTCGAGGAAGATGAACCAACATTCTTCCACTTGGCCCATAAATTCAATATCACCTTAATCGGGAAACAAACATATGAACCATGGTGACAAATCTTCTAAAAGCGAGTGTTATCTTCCATGTATCACAATATAATTGTTTCCATAATTTTAGCCTTAAACTTTATGAATAAACCATATGTTTATTCTTGGTCAAACTTAATCACATTTCTCAAACCACAAATAAACAATATGTGAATATCCATATGAGAAACATCTCCTGAATTGGAGTTTTCATTAATAACCGAAAATGCACGTACAATAAATGAGATTACATCGTAATGGACCTAAGTCCCATATTAATTACATGATCCCTAAATTGCTTTGGTGGCATGCCTTTAATCAATGGATTTGCAATCATCAACTCTGTGCTCACGTGCTCAATGACCACTTTATTTTCTTTGACACGTTCCTTGATGGCTAAGTACTTTATGTCGATGTGCTTACTTCGACTCCCACTTTTATCATTCTAAGCTAGAATTACTGCAGCAAATTTATCATAGGATAATCCCAATGACCTTTGAATGGAGTCAACAATTCTCAGGCCCATAATGAAACTCCTCAACCAAACACCATGTGAATTGCTTCAAAACATAATACAAACTTAGCCTCTATAGTGGAAGTAGCAGTCAATGTCTACTTCACATTCCTCCAAGATACAACTCCACCAGCTAGCATGAATATATATCCAAAAGTGGACTTTCTTGAGGCCATGCAGAAAGCAAAGTTAGCATCTGGGTAGCCTGTAACCTCCAAATAATCGGCCCGCCTGGACATCAGCATGTAGTCCTTTGTTCCTTAAAGGTACCTTATGACCTTCTTTGCAGCTTTCCAATGGTCCACCCTTGGATTACTCTAGTATTTGCCCAATACTCCAACAATATAGGCAATGTCCGGTCTTATGCAAACTTGTGCATAAATGAGACTTCCAAAGGCCAAAGAATATGGAATGTCTCTCATCTGCTCCTGCTCAAGATCGTTCTTCGAGCATTGGTCTAAACTGAACCTGTCACCCTTCACGATGGGAGTTGTAGTAGGTAAACAATTTTCCATCTGGAATCTGTAATGCCCCAAAATTCAGGGGTTTGTTGATCACCCATCAACCCGCGGAAATCATGTGGATATCGTATAACTTGACACCACATCGTTGTATCCCATTTACGAGGACCCACAATCTTGCAAAACCGGACAGAGTCCCCTTTGCACGGGGAGTTCCACCACAAGAAATAACTTGCACAGTATTCAACACTGCAGGAAAACAGTGTCAGCAAGAGTCCCCGGGTTTGCCTAGACGAAGCACACCTTCGCCTAGGCGAGGTAGAACCTCACTTGTAGGGCTACCCTTGGGTTCGCCTAGGCGAAGCCCACCTTTGCCTAAGTGAGGCAAAACCTGAAAACTAGACGAATTTTACACAAAAATCCCATAAGAGTTTTGAGTTCAACTCTTAACAAATTATTACATGCCAACATTCATTTGTTACAAAAATAAATGTTACAAAACAATTACAAAAGTAATTATAAAGCCACAAGTCGCATTTCTTCACTCTCGCGGCCCGTGATAAAGAGCCGCCCACCCGCGCTTGTCCTGCATCTGAAATGTTATCCTATATAGGGTGAGCCACGCTCAGTAGAGTAATTCCTACAAAGGCTACTCCCTACCTAAGTGTACATGCAATGCTTACACTTAACAATTTTCACATTCACATCACAATTCCAAGTAAGATATGCTATCCTAGGTTGGAATTCTACATGTCATGCCATGAAATGAGATAAGACTTACTCATGCACCATACCCGAGTCTTTACCGACTCCCATAATATCTGAGTCTTTACTGACTCCTACCACACAATGCGACGCCAATGTGTAATAAAATCCGTCATTAATAGATTACATCTAATGATCATTTTCAAACAAAATTCGTTGTTTATAAACCAAAATCTTTCTGGATGTTACACCTTAAATGATCATTTCAATTACAAAACCATGTGTTTTTTGTGGGCAGCGAATTTTTGGGGTCCCACCACAGGCTTCGCACGCCTTCCAACACGTTTTGGACTTTCACCGTAGGAGTGTCTGAACCAGTCTGGGTCTTTCACCCGAGGGAGTATATGGCCTTTCTTGCTATTATCCGACACAAGTTTTTACCATTTTATTCAATCATGCGACTTTATTGGACTTCGACCAATGGTACCGAGTCCACCCATCAATCACTAATTGTGGTGTTTGATTTCAGCCATGCAATCACACCCATGAATGCGATGTTTCCTGTGCATAATGCAATGTGATGAACCATTGCATGTTAATGCCATGTCCCATTTGTAATGCATGCCATATGGATAATTTAAACTATACAAATTTACCTTGTATCCTAGACAAATATATCACATGCATATAATTTCCAATTAAACATTCACAACAACATGATTTCAAGATTTTTTTTTTAAAGTCATGTTTTTGGGGTTAACCAGACGCCCGACGCTTTGAAAATCGTAAAAATCCGACTATCTCGGAATTCAACGAAATTCGTCTAGGTAATCATATTTCGCGAGACGAATCCAACGGTAAGAGGTCCGTTTCATCATCCGAGATCTAAAAAAAAATTCCAGGTTTGCAACCTTTACTGTAGCGACAATTTACTGTTTTGCCATTTTTTTAAAAAAAATTCAAATTTACCCGGGTTTTACATTCTTCCCCCCTTAATAGAATTTCGTCCCCAAAATTCACACACACATACACATTCAAATCACATGCATATGCAACAGTCATTTAATAACCAAATGACTAAAAACATACCTTCATCCTCAACCAAGAAAGGATAATTTGTACGCACGGTGTCTTCGCGTTCTTATGTTGCTTCCTCCACTCCTCGGTGCTGCCATAACATCTTCACTAGCCTCACAGTCTTGCCTCGCAAAACCTGATCCTGGTTATCCATGATACGTACTGGTCCCTACTCGAAGGTTCCATCCGCATCAATAACAAGCTCGCCCAAATCCACTACATGATTCGAATCTGGAGTGTACTTCCGAAGCATGGAGACATGGAATACCGCATGAACACTCAATAAACTTGGTGGTAGTGCCAACCGGTAAGCAACAGTACCTACCCTCTTGAGTACCTTGAAGGGCCCAATATACGTCGGTGATAGTTAAAAAGCGGGCCGACTTAGTAAGCCGGTCCACTATCACCCACATTGTGTCATGCCCTCGCGATGTTTGTGGAAAGTGAGTAAAAAAATCCATCGTGATGTGCTCCCACTTCCACTCAGCTACCTCTAAGGGCAAGAGTAATCCTGCTAGCCTCTAGTGCTCAGCCTTGACCTATTGACACGTGAGACATCGACGAACAAAATCTCCAACATGTTTCTTCATCCCACTCCATTAATACTAACGACAAAGATCATAGTACATCTTCGTGCCACCTAGGTGCACATCAAAACGGGAGCAATGGAACTCCCTAAGGATCTCCTCTCTCAAATCTGCCGACTGGGGAACCACAACTCATCTCCTATACCGAAGACTACCATCTGTGTGAATGGCCCAGCCTTCGTCACCTGTATCCAACAAAACCCAGTCCCCAATGGACAATATCTCTATGTCTTGTCTCTAGGACTCGATTACTCTGCTCAGTAAGGATGACGTAGCCACTAAACTCCCTAAAGAATCCTGAGTCTGTCCCCTATAGTGCAACCCAAACTATCCCATAGCCTCGAGCATCTGCCACTCCCGGGAAGCCACACTAGCCAACACTTTCTGTGACTTTCGGCTGAGTGCATCAGCCACCACATTTTCCTTACCAGGATGGTAATGTAAAGTGAAGTTATAGTCCTCCATGTATTCCATCCACTTGAGGTCCCTCATGTTGAGGTCCTGCTACGTAAAATTGTACTTTGAACTCTTGTGGTCCAAGAAAACCTCGAACTGCTCACCGTATAGATAGTGGCGTCAAACCTTTAAGGCAAAGACAATGGCCACCAACTCCATGTCATGTGCAGGGTAACTCTGCTCATGGTTCTTTAACTACAGAGAGCCGTAAGCCACTACCCTCCTGAACTGCATCAAAACACACCCAAGTCCATCCTTAGAGGCATCACAATATACTGTGTACCTCTGTCCCCTTTCTGGAACTATCAGAATAGGAGCTGAAGTACTCCTCTTTAATTCTTGGAATGCCCTCTCGCACAAGTTATTCCACTCAAACTTGACCTCTTTCCAAGTCAATCTCGTCATAGGTGCAGCTAATCAGGAGAAGTTCTCAATGAACCTCCTGTAATACCTTGCCAATTCCAAGAAACTACGTATCTCAAAGACTGACTTCGGTCTCTCCCAAATCATAACTGCCTCAACCTTCTTCGGGTCCATAGATACACCCGAAGTCGATACATATGCCCCAAGAAGTTCACCTCAGTAAGCCAGAATTCACACTTATTGAATTTGGCATACAATTGATGGTCTCTCAAATCCTAGAGCACAATCCTCAAATGACCCTCATGCTCTTCCTCAAACTTGGAGTAGATTAAGATGTTGTAAACAAAGACCACGACGAACTGATCTAGATAAGGTTGGAATACCCTATGTATGAGATCCATGAATGCCGTTGAAGCATTTGTCAATCCGAAAGACATTACTGTGAACTCAAAATGCCCATACCACGTCTTAAACGCCGTCTTAGGGATATCTGCCTCCTTAACCCTCAACTGATGGTAATCGATGCAGAGATCTATCTTGGAGTAAGCCCGCGCCCCTCTCAACTGATCAAACAAATTATCAATCCACGACAAAGGGTACCTATTCTTGATGGTAACCCTATTCAGCTGCCGGTAGTCAATACATAGCCGAAGGGTCTTGTCCTTCTTTATGGAAAACAACATCGAGCGCCCCAAGGTGAAGTGCTCGGTCTAATAAAACCCTTGTCCAACAATTCCTACAATTGGACCTTGAGTTCTTGCAACTCAGTATACGCCATTTTATGCGGAGTCATAGAAATAGGTGATGTACCAGGGTGTAACACAATAGTGAATTCTACATCCCTCTACGAAGGTAATCCCGATAGTTCATTTGGAAAAACGTCCTTATACTCACAGACCACCCGAGGTAGACCAAACACCTGTCTCGCCTCGTTCTCTAGGGTAAGGCTTGCTAGGCAACCAATCAATTTCCCGTGCCATCTAGAGTCGTACACGGCTTGGAGTAAAGCATTGTGCTTATCCCCCTGAAACATAACACAAACATCATTTGGTGTGTAGGAAGTAACCTTTCTACGATCACAATCAATGACAACTTGGTGCGTTGTCAACCAGTCCATCCCAAGGATGACATGAAACTCCGACATGTCAATGACCTTAAGGTCCACAATGAGTAGAATCTCTAAGATCTCTAACTCACAATCCAGACATATTTGATCAACGTTCACCTTAGTTCCTAGGGGAGAACTCACATACAACGACTCTTCCAAGGTTTCAACCTCTAGGCCTAAATCTTTCACACATGATGTAGCAATAAAAGAATGAGATGCACGAGAATCAAACAATACTCTTGCCCATAAGCAAGAGAGTAGAAATGTACCTTGAATAACCGACTGATTTGCCAGCTCAGCCTGAGGTGTAATGGTGTAGACACGCCCCTGGGTCCTTGAAGTCCCGGCTTGAGAACCCTATCCTCGACCTCGACCCATGCCCTAGCCCATCTGGCCTGATCTTGAAGTAGCAAGGGCCTATGCAACACCCTGAGACTGGAACTGTAACATCCCAAATTATGCCCTAGTAGTTTATGTCATGTTTAGAGGATAATGAAGGTTAAAAATATGTTTTGAGAAGTTAAAATAATTAAGAGTAGAAGGATATTATTGGAATTGATCTAGAAGTCAAGGGGTATTTTGGTAAATTGATAAGCAAGGATCTAAATGGTATAAAGTTGAGAAGTTGTTAGGCTAAAATATGATTTGAGAAAGGGCATGGCAAATATAAAAATATTGAATTACCTAGAAGGGTTTCTTGCATAATGGAAATAGCTAGAGGGGCTTAATGATAATAAAAGAAAATTGTGAGCAAAAGGGGATGGTGCCACATGCCCTCTTCTAGAAAAGTTGAGAAGAGAATAGAAGAGTGAGGGGGGAGAAATCTTTTGGCTCATTTTGTTTTTCTAGCTAAGAAGATCGATTTTTAGAGAGAAGGAGAACTGGTTAGGGCTCTCCATTTCAGCCATCTTTCTTCTCTCAAAGCTTAATCTAAGGTTTTGATTTCAAAAATTCTTGAAGAAGATCTCAATGAGAAGGAAGAAGAGGAGAAGAAAGAAGAGAAAGAGGTTAGAGCTTGACGTTTTGGCAAGTAGATCTAAGGTCTGGGATCCTAACCTTGTTTGTGTGTATATTTTGATTTGGTTGTATTGTTGTTTTGGTTGTGACCTCTAATGAGGAACAATTTGTGTGAAAAAGGTAAGTAAGGTTTTAAGGGGAGATTATGTCAAATTTTCCCCAGACCATATGTTCTTGTTTTAGCCATAACTTTGCCCACTGACCTCCAAACTAAATGATTCATATTCGTAAGGAAATGTAACACCCATGGCTACATTTTTCTAGAAGAGACCTAGTTCAAATTCCTGTTTTAAGACCCCTGAAATTGAGTTTGAAGTCAGGCTATCGAAACTGTCCCCTGAATGGGAGTAATTCCAGTCGTTTGAATCATAACTTGAGTTTTGTTGATTCAAATAGTGTGATTCGAATTTCTGTACAAACTAGACATATGGGGGAACAAATTTGATGAAGTATAGCCAAATTTAGTTCCCATTGTTACTAGAAATTCGTCACAGTAAGGGAACGATTCTGTCCCTGAAACCTGTCTTGGAACAGTCCGAATGTTAGGACCATATCTCCCAATTTAAAAGTTCAAACGACCTAATTTGTGATCTATAGGAAACTTAAGACATAGGGGAATATTTGATTAGAAGATCACTTTGTCTAAAAACAATCTCGTTTATAGGGTTAAAATTATTGTTGAAAATGGACTTAGGAGTTGCCTCGTACTGTTCAAGCAGAATTGGTTTATAATGTAGGCAGTTGCCTAACCTTCTTAAATAATACCTGATGTGAATTAATGCATTAATGTTACATGAATTAGTGTAAGTTCATTAAAACGATCATGATAAAGATGTGAAAGAACCTGATGCGTATAAATGTTATATGTCACTAAATATTTCATGATCACATATGTGACCTGAATACCACTGTATGTATGATCATAATAATTGATTTTAAGAATGGAATTTATGTTAAGAATACTGGTATGACTAATCTAGAAACATAAATAACTGAATGTCTGCTTATGTCCAGGTAGTGGATAGATAGGCATGTCTATGGGGATCTCTAATGTTGTAGTCACTACAACAAATTTGGTCTATAGCCACATTACTAAGACGACGTTTTTTGTAAACATCACTTAAACAATATAAACCAACATTTTAGCAACGATTCCATAAAATGTTGTAATACAAAACTTTACGTGATAATTTTTGCGATAATTTAACAAATAGTGCAATAGAGCAAATATTAGCGACATCTTTTTCGCGACATTTTAACAAACATTGTTATGTTTAGTGACAATTAATAACAATTAAATAAATTGTAGCTAAATTTATTTGTGCCAACGTTTTTAGCAATGCATATTTATATGTCGATAATTTGTTACGACATTTTAATGATGTTTTATAAAACGTTACTCTAGATTTATATTTTGCGATGTGTATGGTGACTTTTTGTCAAAATGTTGCAATAGAAAAAAATGTTAGTGACATTGCTTGCGACAATTTAACAAACATTGCTATGTTTTGTGACATATAAACCACTATTAAACAAAATGTAACTACAAATATATTTGTGCCAACGTTTTTAGCAATACTTGTATATATGTCGATACTTCATTACGACATTTAAATGTCATTTTATAAATCGTAGATATAGACCTAGACTTTGCGGCGCGCTATGGTGATTACCGACAAAAATATTGCAACAAAAGACAATGTTAATTGACATTACTTGTGGCAATTTAACAAACATTCTTAAATATATCGTAAATGTATTGGTTCAAATGTGAATTATTTATTTTACTAAAACAGAATGGTCTTAATGAACAAAAAAGTAATATTAAGTTAACTTTATGTTAATTTTTTTTAAAAATATATCCGATTAATTTAAATACCAATTAAATTACTTGCATTATATTGTCAAATAATTTATATGATTAAAGTTGGGCTCTGTGGAATAAGAGAGTGAGAGAGATAGGCGTAGCAGAAAGATAGGGTTCAATTATATATTGATCTACGAGGCTCTCTTTTACCAAAAACATGCTTAGAGGTCACAAATTAATAATTTTAATTATTTAAATAAATTAAAGGAAATATCAAAAAGTTATCCCATGAGTAAAAAATTATTCAAATGAAATATTAAAAATAATTAAAATTTTATTTAAAATATAATAAAAATTTTTTTACAAAAAAACACTTTTAACAAAAAAACGTTTTTTAAAATTTTAAAATACCTACCTTAATTAAGTTTATAAAATATTTTTATATTTATTTTGTTATTATTTTTATCAAATTTTAAGTGTTTAAAATACTTTCATGAATTTTGATTTTGAACCATTTATATTTTATGGATATTTTTAAAAATAACCATTAAGATATTTATAAATATTTTTTATATTTCTTTTTTGATATTTACATCCAAATCAAAATATATTTTTCCATATTTTTGATTATTATTTATATGTTTAGAACAATATAATTGATTTGAGTTAAAAAAAAAAAAACTATATAGCGATTTGAGTGATGTGAGATGTCACCAAACAAATAAAGCTTTAATTGTTTTTAATAAGTTTTTGAAAGCAATAACTTCTGATATAGTAAGCTGTCCTGCAGTAAGGCTCGAACCCTCATCTCCTCATGTCTTGCCTTTAAAAGTTTTAGCAAAGCGAAACTTAGGCATCCCCCAAACGATTGTTTTTTAATAGTTAAAATTGATTTTAATACAATTAAAAATAAAATAAAAGTTAACTTTTAGTTTACTTTAAAATAAATATAAAAGAAAAATATTTAATTAGAATAATTTATTAAAAATTCAAAATAAAAGTAATATTCGGTTTTAGAAATTTTTAATTTTAAAAATAAAAAGAATTAAAATGCTTTTCTTTAAAAAAAATATTTTATTTTTGTTTTTATTTTTAAACTTCAATTTAAAATTATATCTACTTTAGTTTTAAAATCGAAGTTGATCTTTTTTTTTCTGTTAAAATTTATTTTTAATTATCTGTTTTATGGTTTAAAGAGAGATGGAGACTGCAGATGAGAGAGAGAGAGTAAGAGAGAGATGGAAGGAGGAAGTTGGGCTCTGTAAAATGAGAGAGTGAGAGAAATAGGCGTAGTAGAAAAGTAGGGTTCGTTTATGTATAGATCTACGAAGACTCTCACACACCAAAACATGCTTAGAGGTCACAAATTAATAATTTTAATTATTTAAATAAATTAAAAGAAATATAAAAAAGGTTATCATATGAGTAAAAAATTATTGAAATGAAATATTAAAAATAATTAAAATTTTATTTAAAATATAATAAAACACTTTTACAAAAAAAAACCTTGTTAACAAAAAAAACGTTTTTTTTAAAATTTTAAAATACCTACCTTAATTAAGTTTATAGAAATATTTTTATATGTATTTTGTTATTATTTTTATCAAATTTTAAGTTTTAAAATATTTTCATGAATTTTGATTTTGAACCATTTATAATTTATGAATATTTTTAAAAATATCCATTAAGAATATTTATGATATTTTTTTATATTTCCTTTACGATATTTACGTCAAATCAAACTATATTTTTCCATATTTTGATCCATTATTTATATGTTTAGAACAATATAATTGATTTGAGTTTAAAAAAAAAATCAAACTATATAACTTATTTGAATGATATGAGATGTCCACGTGTTCAACAAATAAAGCTTTAATCGTTTTTTAATAAGTTTTTTGAAAACTTAATCACTTTTTACAATATAGTAAACTGTCTCTATTAAGACTCGAACTCTTATCTCCTCATATCTTGGCTTTAAAAGGCTTTAACCAACTGAGCTAGACATCTATACAATTGTTTTTTAATAATTCAAAAAATTGATTTTAATCTAATTATATATAAAATAAAAGTTAACTTTAGTTTTACTTTAAAATAACTATAATAGAAAAATATTTAATTAGAATAATTTCTTAAAAATTCAAAATAAAAATTAATATTCAGTTTTAGAAATTTTTTAATTTTAAAAAATACAAAAAATTAAAATATTCTTTTTTCTTTAAAAAAAGAATATTTTAGTTTTTGTTTTTATTTTTAAACTTCAATTTAAAATTTTAAAAAGTAAATAAATAAATATCTACTTTAGTTTTAAAATCGAAGTTGATCTTTATTTTTCTATTAAAATTTCTTTTAATTATACGTTTTATGGTTTAGAGAGGAGACTACGGATGAGAGAGAGTAAGAGAGAGATGGATGGAAGAAGTTAGGCTTCGTGAAATGAGAGAGAGTAAGAGGGACGAGAGAGATAGAAAAGCGAGGGGAAAGGTAGGGTTGATTATGTATTGATTTATGAAAGCTACTCGCACACCAAAACATGCATAGAGTTACAAATTAATAATTTTAATTATTTAAATAAAAATGATGAGTATTATGTGAGTGAGTGTTGATGAATGTTGAAATGATTTTATTTCTAATATGTCAAACACTTTTTATAAAATACACTTTTAACAAAAGCGTTTTTAAAATTTTAAAATACCTACCTTAATTAGGTTATAAAATATTTTTATATTTATTTTGTTATTATTTTATCAAATTTTAAGTGTTTAAAACATTTTCATGAATTTTGATTTTTGAACCATTTATATTTTATGGATATTTTAAAAATATCCATTAAGATATTATGATATTTTTATATTTCTGCTTTTTGATATTCTGTCAAATCAAAATATATTTTTCCATATTTTGATCATTATTTATATGTTTAGAACAACCAAAATTGATTTGAGTTTTAAAAAAAAAAACAAACTATATAACTAATTTGGTGATGTGAGATGTCGCGGATGTCCACGTGTTCAACAAATAAAGCTGAATGGTTTAATAAGTTCAGAAAGCTTAACTACTTTACAAATACAAGAAATTGTCTCATTAAGACCTAACTTTCATCTCCTCAGCCTTGCCTTTTAAGCGCTTTAAACTAACCGAACACATCTGTGACAATTGTTTTTTAATAATTCAAAACAGATTTTAATCTAATTAAAATAAAATAAAAAGAACTACATTTAATAAATATAAGAAAAGACAGATCGCTAACTGTAATCATGATCATCACATTAACTATTAATACTTATTATTCGGGTAGACTCGACTTCTCTCACTAAAACGGCAAGCAGAGTCCCTCTTCAGACAGAAGTCAATCTTTGTGTACATAACCCGTCTCAACATGATCCCCACTGGCATAAAAACCAATAGATAAACAATGGCCACTTGGCCCCGTATGATCATCATCAACCATCCCCAACCATATACAACAGTTTCAGAGTTAGAAACACTCTTATACAATACATACAAAATCAGAATCAATATACACACGATAACAGTCAACCGACTTCTTCAAAGCACCATGATGAGTCGCCTACGCCATATCATTAATAATATCCCTCGACAAATATTAATATTAAGAGGAATCCCTTCTAATCAATACTTTTAACGGCAGACGTGGAATGTTCAGCATACGATTCACAATCGATCCCACGGAATATTCAATAACCAATCGATCCCGCGATCGACTTCGCTGACTATCGCATTATGTACGAGAAAACATCTTTTCAAAACACCGTTATTAAACTGATACACCGGCGGCAGATCGCAAATACGACTACCCTCACGGAAGCAATGTGTCGAACTTCTAAATGTACTGGCGATCCTCATCCAAACGACGGTCGACCGTTCTCAACCCCATTCCAACCATCCGTGAAATCTTCAAAACGCCGTCTTCAATTTTTCATGTCATGACTCAACGGCACTTCAGAAGCTACCCGCTGATATGAGATGCATTACGCGATTTACATTAATACATAATAATTATATCAATTATATTATATCATCCGATTCACAATTACACCACCGTAATTCAACAATATCAACTATCAATTATAATTTGCTCACTGAAGCAAACACACCTGCTTCACGGTCACACCACAAGAGGATTCGAGATAATTATGGCATCATGTTAACACATCAAGCATTAACCCACTTCTTTTAATTAATCAACCAAGTCACTACATCATCAAACAATTCCACGCAAAATACATGGACACGGCGGTCCATTTCATACAACCGACTATTTACAAATTCCAACAGAGGCGGTTGTCCACAAGATCCCACTACATCGTTTCATGAATCGACCATATTATTCTACGATACATTAACAAACGACAATACTTATTAGATAATCAACGATAATACTAACAACCAACGATCGCACTTATCCATTTTGGTCAAAATTATTAACAACTCGCCCAAGATTCGATCGATCAACTATCTCACACAACTATCGAACCCAAACATCACAAAACATTAATGAAACAGAAACCCGGCGAGATTAACTTAGTCACGAGTTTGCAAAACCTCGAAACCGGAACCCACCGTGAAGTTCCAGCGCAGAGCCACTTTCCTTCTGTCCATCTACTGACCATCTGATCGCCATTAAATCTAGAGATATGATGCCCTCTCAATTAAACCCATTCGGTCGCCCATTTACTTTTTCCACATCAGATTTTGTTGTCTTTTAATTTGGAGAATACACTATTCTTATTTATTTTTTAATCACTTAATCATAACCTTTCTTGATTTATTTATACCATTCGCCATCCAATTCCATCATTTCACTGATGCAATGGTACAATATTAGTACGTTATAAGTGACTATTCATCACATCTCGGAATTCGACGCAAATTCGGCGTGTTAGCTAATTTCACTGCACATTCCAAATC
The DNA here is from genome assembly GCA_016808115.1 of Tetrastigma voinierianum. NCBI lineage: Eukaryota > Viridiplantae > Streptophyta > Magnoliopsida > Vitales > Vitaceae > Tetrastigma > Tetrastigma voinierianum. The sequence goes on from JAEQBH010000921.1 coordinate 419,073, forward strand.
CGCGCTAAATCGCTGCCATCCGAATCTGAGAGAACAAATTTTGGATTGACCTAAATTATGATTTTGCCTTTTTCCATAAATTGAATTTCTGCCTTACATTCTCCTAAAGGAATTTCATTCTAATTGACACAATCACATCACCACATGCATATAACGTCATTCATCGACGATGTAAACTCGCCATTTAATTATTAAACGACACAAACCACGTGATCATCCGCAAACAAGAAGGGTAGGTGACCGATCGTCCTCGCATTCCCACGCTGACTCCTCCACCCATAATATAGCACTTCTCACTATTCGGCGCTTCGAACCCGATCAATATGGCTATCCAAATGCACACCGTCCCTTCTGCAAAGGGTCCCACTGTCAACCTCAATCTGGCCCCAATCCACCACGAGTCGGATCCGGAGCATATCCGTGAGTTACGGAGACGTGGAATACCGTGACGACCGACATGTCGGGTGGTGACCGAACCGGCGACGCGACAGCGTCACCTTCTCGAAAGATTCGAAGGTCGATTAACCATACGATGATCTTCTTCATTATTAACCCGACCACTTCCCAGGGCATCACCTTCAAGAAGACGCGATCTAACTCGAACCCGGTCACCACAGATCCGCAGAACTCTTCATTGGCTCGTACGAGAAGACGCGGTCGATCAAGCCCACCTTCTGGAGGTGTTCCTAACCATATCGACCCGCGGATGAAGCTTCCCACCCGATCCAACATAAAGGTGATTCACGACTCCCGCTACGCTCCAGCGCCATTTGCATACCCACCGACAACCACACAGAAATAAATGTTAATAAAATAATAAATTACCATATGGTTCAGTAATCAGAATCTAGATCCGATGATGAACCGGATCACAAGAACCGTCTCACAATCTAGTGATCCGCAGTTCACGACCGAGACAAGCGAAATTCTTCCGATTTTGGTGATGTTGCCTGACCTAAGTGACGATTTACTAAAACTAAAGTCAAGAATGACGGCTAAGTTCATTTAAAATAAAGTGAACTAAAAAGAAATAAATTGTTTCGGCGTAAATTCAATGAAGCAATATGAGCCAAGTGTATCCAAAATAACAATAACGGTACCCGTCGATTATATTTTTAAAATAATTTTATTATTTTATTTCATACTTAATATAAATAATTATTATTATTATAATAAGTTTTTTAATAAATAATTTATAAATTCATAGTATTTTTATTTTTATGAAAATATTAATTTTAATAAAATAAAAAAGCAATATAAAAATAAAATAAAAAAATAAACAAAAATAAATGTAACTACAGTTGGGAATTTTCCTGATTCACATGTCATAATTTTTTAACAAGACAAGTCACTGAAAATAACAGTCGTGATAGACCACCTGATCCCAACCCTCCGCTATCATTCCGCAGGCCGTATACGCAAACTTCCTTCTTCTGGTCAAGAACGAATAGTTTCTTTCATTTTGGCGGAAATGACTTCACAGAAAACTAAATATTTTTATTTTTCATTCAACTTTAAAAATTTCAAGAATAATCATAAAATTTAAGAAAAACAAACAATGATCGCTGTCGAAGTTATTTAGCTTGAAGATTGTCAAAACAAACTAACCTGCGGTGGTATTATTTTCTACGACGTCAATAGTAAAATACTTAATAACATTAAGAATTAGCTGTTTGTTTTTTAACATTAGTAGTGAGTAGACATAACTTGACTGATTATTTTCTTGTTCATTTACTATTTTAATGACATGTTTGGTTTAATTTAATCAAGTTTTTAACAGATGAATTTATTTTCTCAAATCAAACGGGTTCGTGCATTGTTACTCCTCGTAAACCCTAAAAATTAGAATAAAAATTGGCAAAATATTAATAAAATAAATTCGCGGCCCAGGTGTCCGAGTTTCTTTAGACTTCTGGATTGGCAAACGGATCGCAAGTAAATTCGCCTCTTCACGGAATCTAAAGACCTAGAAAGTTTCTGAATTATGAGACAAGCATAAATTTTCCACTTTTCTCAAGTGATAGTTATTTGTAGCTGATCTTCAAGCGACGAGATTTTTACTTAAAATCTCAAGCTAGAAATGATTTGTATTAAAGCTTTCCATTTAAAATAAAGTGAACTGAAAATAAATAAATTGTTTCGAGGCAAAACGACCCGAATGAAGTAATATGAACCATGTATCCAGTACACAAGACAGTTCTCATTCCGAGTATATTTTCTTAAAAATAATTTTTTATTATTTTTATTTTTATACTTAATATAAATAATAATTATTATTATCATGTTTTTTAATAAATAATTTATAAATTCATAATATTTATTTTTATGAAAACTATTAATTTTAATATAATAAAATAAAAAAGCAAATATAAAAAATTAAAATTAAAAAATAGAAACAAAATAAATTAAACGGGCGAAGTTTGAGAATTTTCCCATTTGCTTATATTTCCTCGTTTAATTTTTTAAATGAGACAAATTTCAGAATTTAAAAAATAAACAAGTTCGCCTCGCATTTAGACCCTCCTGTCCCAAACCTCCCAAGTATCCCTAAGAACAGATCGAGTACAACGACGTTTTTCTTATTTTTTAAAACGACTTTTTCTGAATAGAAACCAAATACTTACTTTTCTATCTCGAACTTTTAAAAAAATTTCAAAGAATAAGTCAGGAAAATTTAAAAAACAAATAGCCTTAATGTCAGAAACTATTTAGCTTCATCATTAAGTCAAAAAACAAACGTCACCTAAATCTTAGGCTTATATTAGTTTTTAAACCCAATGGATCTTCGAGAGGTCATGAGCTAGAAGATGGAATGTAATACATTTGTCCGCTGTTGCTGAGGTATATTTGTGTGGATACTTGTGAAGGATGTGAGTGTGTTCACCACATCTTTCAATCCAACGAACAATGTCTTCACATATATACGAGCCTGCAAAGGAATCTTTTTGGCAAAAAGGAGGTAATTTTCTATTTTATAATCGACTAATCAAGTCGCATAGATCCTTGGATAGGTTTATGGGGAAGATTTTTTTTTGCTGTTGTCTTGTATGGTTCAACGCCCAAGAAACCCAACAGTTGAGCCACGACTTAAACGAGAATTAATGCCATACATAAAAATCAGAAGACAAATGAATTAAGAGAAATTCTATTTACACCCCATTTATTTCTCTATACACCCCATATCACACACACACTTATTACACCCTCTAATGGGGTGTGTAGAGAAACTAATTTCCTGCAAATGTAATGTTCAAACGAAGGATGACAAGTCCACACCCAAGATCAACTGGGTACTTTGAGCTGATCCAAAACATAAACTCTCCCTTGCCTACGGCCTATCCCCATCATATTCTGAGATTCAGGTCCTACACATAATAAGTAGTAGAAGAAGAAAAGACTAAAGTGATTTTTGGCTTTTTTCTTAAAGCTAAATAGCTTTCAGCATTTAACCTGTTTTTTTTAATTTTTTCATGACTTATTGTTGAAATTTTTAAAAAATAATTCTGAATAGAAAAAGCCAAAATATTTAGTTTTTTCTATTCAGAAAAAGTCATTTTTCAAAAAAGGAAACATCACCCTTGCCCAACAAGAAAGAAAGCTAATATCACTCACTACCCAATGTTAAAAAACAAACAACTTAATACTTAATATTATTAAGTACTATTTAGCATTAAACTGAAAAAAATTATATTTAATATTAAGTAAAAAAAATAAACGCCACCTAAGTATTCAAATTCACATAATTGACTAACATAAACAAGACTCAAAGTAAGATTAGGAATATGATAAACATCATGAAGGGACAAACAAGAAGTAATAATTGGACCAAGAGTTGCTGAAGGCATTGGATTGTCATATGTAGTCACAACTAACATAGATGATTAACTATGACATAAAGACACAAATTAAGGATGATATTATTTGGTGACACATGATAAGAAGCACTAGAATCTAAGACCCACTAGGAGGAAGGCATACCTGAAGCTTTAGAAGATGGCAAACCTGTATGTGAGGATGCAGACATGCATGAGGCTATGAGGCAAGTAACTTTTGAAACTGCTCAAGAATTTATGAATCTAATGATGGTGCAACGATTGCATTATTAGGCTAAGACGGTTTGTATGTCCATTAGGATGATGAATTACTAGATTGCTGATTTCCATTGAGGATAAAATTGAGATGGTTGTTGAGATGGTTGTTGGTGTTGTTGTGTTGATTCAGTAGTCAATGAACTCTCAGTTGAAGAGATTTGTCTCTGATGATGCCTAAAAAACATTCGTTTGGGCCCATAATGCAGACCTAAGAGACAGACCACCAACAAGGTTTACAGATTAGCAAGGTGCTTGGAAGCTGGTTTAGAGCTCACCCATGACGACATCCCCCACCAATTCTAAGGCGCAGTTCTCGGGGTTTGGGACTAAGTCTCGCCTGGCTGGAGAATAGGTAACATGGATGGCCCATCCACCAAACGAGATGTATAAAAGGGAAGTACCTGGGGCCTCCTACATCCGCCCTCCACCTGAGGGAGGAAGGATCTTCATACAATCACAGCCCTCAATTATCCTTAATATTCGGGGCTGATGATAAGGAGAGGGACTCTACCCAATCGAAGCAACCATATCACCGTCTAACAAGGAAAGTCATCGTGATCACCCATGATAAATACCCACTCCATCAAAAAGGTATGCAATCACAAAACATCAATTAATCTCTTTCCCCTTTCTCGTAGCAAAGAAACCGACTTAGTGGATCGAGCGGCAAACACACCCCTGTCAAAAGATCACCTTTTCTCTCGCAGGTTGCAACTGTAAGTGTGCCCAAGGGATTCAACTCCTGAGGTTTCAATGCTCAGGCTACATCGATAGAAAACGCCCATTAGTTTGGCACCGCATGGGAACGACCAGTCTTTACAAATCCCCGATTTCAATTGATGGTATGTATCAGAAACATAAGCGTGCCACGCCTGAACCCCGAGGGAAGCGGCACCAACAGACGACGCTCGACATAAGGTGACAAACCAGAGACTTGAGCTCTTCACATCCGCCTAGCAACCCAGGTGGGCGGCACCCTTCCGCACCGGCCCGCTATGAGCACAAACCATCGATGTGTGCAATGCCCACAGGAGGCACAACTTGAAGGTTGCAATACCATTCCACAAGAAGAACAGCAACACCTTGGCGCCCCTCGAGACGTTGACGAAGGAGGAGAAAATAACTTAACCAGGGGGCATGATCCCTACATCCCCCCCAAAGATGGTCGCAATGAGGGGATGCTTGGCAGGAACGACGGAGGCGAAGATCCAACCCCACGCATAGGGAAGGGAAACAATTCGTATGCGATCCGTGATATCCAACAAGAGCCTGTACCACATGAAGTTGTGAGGCCTGGAAGGCCGCCCCAAGATCAATGGACGCCCGCGTACGCCAGACGGAACTCCCGGCTCACCGCCTGGGTCCAGACCCTTCCAACCAAGTTCGTAATGTCGAGACTAAACTTTCGACGAACGAGATCTCAGACCACCTCAAGACCTACAAGAATCAGATAGAGCTTCATGGATACCAAGACCTCGTGAGATGTAGAGCCTTTGCCATCACGCTTAAGGGCTTGGCCTTGGCATGGTTCAACAGGCTCCAGCCAACCTCGATCTCATCTTTCAAAGAACCCTCTATTGCTTTCATGTCCCACTTCATCGGAGCCCGGACGTACCGGAAGCCGAGCTACCACCTGCTGATCGTAAAGCAAGGCCCACAAGAAAACCTGAGGTCCTACGTCCAGAGGTTCAACCCCTGAGTCATCGAGGGCAGACATTCCGTATGAAAGTTCGCCATCACGCTCTTTATACGGCTAGGCATACATCCAAAGACCTATTGTTCTCCATCTCAAAGAACCCTCAGGCAAGCATGGCGAGGTGCTCGCCAAAGCAAAAATATATCAACGGCGAGGAGGCCCTTATGTCTAAGCGAGGAAGCTCTTCCGCCCAAAAGGAGAAAAGCAAGGATGAGAAAAAGCGGGACCGAAGCCCCAGAAAACGAAGAGACCGAGACAAATCTCCACGGAGGAACAAAGAAGACAGAGATCGATCTCCAAAGAGAAGAGGTAACGTCAAGGACCACTTGGGTCCACCCCAACCCGAAGTTGTACCACGGTAATCACCCCAAAGAATTCACCCTTTGACGGCCCTGCCCAAAGTCCTATACGAGGTGCAACATGAGAAGTTTTTAAGGTGGCCGTCTCATATGAAGACGAACCCAGCAAAAAGAGACATGACCAAGTACTGCGAGTTCCACAAGGATCATGGGCACCGAATAGATGACTGTATTGAATTAAAGAAAGAAATCGAATTCCTAATCCGACGTGGACATCTCCGCTGTTACGTGGCTCCAGAAGATCGGACCCAGGCACCTCCTCCACCGCCTCGTCAGCCAGCCCCAGCTCAACATCAGCAACCCTTGGGAGAGATCAATGTGATTTCCGGGGATTCGGTGGGGGTGGGGAATCCAGTTCAGCCAGGAAGGCTCACCTACGCAATATCAGATCAGGGGAGACACTAGAGGTACAAGCCGTGTCCAAACTCCCTCTGTTGGATACCACCATAACCTTCTCGGATTCTGACATGAAAGGTTGCCAACATCCTCATAATGACCCGTTGTAATAAGGGGTCACAGGCTAACAAACAGCCTCACTGTGGTCCGACGATGAACGGGAGCTCTCAACACATCATCTTCAGATCGACTGCCACAAAATGGGCATCGGAAGGAGAAGTCGGAACAATGCCTATTTACCGGGATTCTCCTGAGAGAAAGTGCTACTCCTGGGGTATCTTACAACCGGGTACTCACTTTGGCACCCCCATGCCTGTGTCAACGACGATAAAATTCCTCATAGTGGATGCCCCACTCCAAGATACACAACATGTTCAAGGTGCCTTCTCTCAATGCTATAAAGGCCATCCCTTCCGCCATCATATGGCTGTCAAATTCCCCACGGTAAGAATGGAGAGGGAATGGTTCAAGGAGACCTCACGGCAGCCAAGGAGTGCTACTTGGTGTCACGAAAGGAAAGCAGCTTGACAAAGATATCCACATGGATGAGTCTCACATGATGAATTAAACACCGACCTATGCCCCCGGCAGCTAGAACCGGGGCAACTTATGACCAAACCTTAACACTCCGCCTGGCGACATCGGTCCACAAATTGGTCGATGTCAAAGACTATCTGCTTCTTAGCAAAATGTGGAAGTATTCGCTTAGAAGCAAAGAGGACAGGAGGAATTAACCCAAGAAGTATCACCCACAAGTCGAATGTCGCCCTCCTTTTAAACCCATTAAACGAAAAAAATAGAAGTTTCACCTCAGAAGGTGCGTAAGGCAATCAACGAAGAGGTCAAAGAACTCTCCAGCCCGAAAGGTCCAGAAGTAGATTATCCTCGACCGTCACAATGTGGTTCTCGTCAAGAAGGCAAATGGAAAATGGTAAATGGCGACTCTGCATTGACTTTACCGATGCTAACCGGGCTTGCCCGAAAGATATTTTCTCCCACTCGAACCGACCTCATAAAGACGCCACCGCCGCCACGAGCTCCTCGCCTATGACGCTTCAAGTTATATAATCATATCATAATGGACCCCCAACGACTCAAGAAAAGGTTCTACTGGTGGAACACCGCATGTGGAACGCATCATATCGTGTGATGCCTTTTGGTTAAAGAAACGTCAGCTGTACATCAAAGGTTGGTAAATAGAACTCCATAAATGGACAAGCATCCATGGAAGTATATATGTACGGCGCCGTGAAGTCAATCAAGGCCGAAAGGCCCACGCACCACCTAGCCGACAGTTCCAGTCCCAAGGACTACAAGATGAAGTTAAACCCAACCACGGTGTTTTCAGTCTCCTGTAGTTCTCGTTTATACCACGCAGAAAGGAATAGAGGCAAATCCATACAAGATAAAAGTTGTGCTCAACATGCGACCACCCTCAAACAATAAAGAAATTCAGCACCTGACCGAAGAGAATAGCTGAGTCGCCAGTGGTGTCCGATCTGACAAGTGTTAAATTCTCTTCAAGTTCGAAAAGGTCTTCCACCTGGGATGGACCACCGTGGAAGAGGCGCCCTCAGCAGCGTGGAAACCCTCTGAGCCCCCCACCCGATCCCTCCAAGGGGTAGAACCCTTAAGCCCCACTTAGCCACTTCCGACCGACCAGCGCGGCCCGGCCTGATGTGAGCTGCAGCTGCACGGCCTATTTACTACGCCGAGCTTTGAGGAGGAGCAGAGAGGTATCCAAGATGGAAAGCTAGTTCTAGCATTGGTAACCATCGCCAGAAGACTTCGACCATACTTTCAAGCTCACACCATCAAGATCTGCATTTAACACCCAATGAAGAATAATTGCATAACCGTAAACCTCAGGAAGACTAAAATGGGTCATGAGTCAAGGAGTCTCGACATTAGGTGGGCAAGCCAAGAACATCAAAGGACAAGATTTAGTGCATTTCATCATGGAATTCACCCCGACAGAGCTCACCGAACCGCTCTAGCTGCCGACCTCTCCATCCGAGTCGGCTCGGTAGATAGCCACCAACGCTCAAGGAAGCGGCGTGTGGCTGATTCTCGACCCCTGACGGATCGACGTGGAATATGTAATCGTGATTCGTTCTAGGCCTCTCGATAACTGCCGAATATGAGGTCACATCGTTGGCTTAACCTCGCCCACTCCATGGAGGTAGAGCAATTAGAGGTATGCAGTGATTCCCAATTAGTAGTGAGACAGATAGAAGATTCTTACGAACGAAAGGTGAAAAGATGATCTTTTATCTCAAAAAGGTACGCGAGTTGCTCAAAAAACAGAGGGTTCAAAGTCGATCGCCTTAAGAACTGAGAATTATGCGGGGCGCACGCCTCACTAAGCTAGCAACAACGCCGCAAGAAGACTCGACAACCACCACTTCAAGTACCATGGAGCCCCCCAATAAACATCAACAACGAAGAATGAGCTCCTAGTGATGATCGAAGGCCGAAATGGGATGGACCCCATCCGGACTACTTGTTAAACACATTGCCAATGAATCTAAAGCGAGGCATCTAAAACTAAGAGCAAGGTCACTAGATTATTTTAAGTGGGACCCTTTATAAATGAGGCTTTTCCGCACCTCCTCAAATGAGTAGAAAGGAAGACGACCACGACCTCGAGAGAGGTACACGAAGGCATCTACTAGAATATATCTATCAACTTTGCGTGTGAAAAGTCCTAGGTAAGGATATTGGCCAACGATGCTCAAAGACGCTACGTAATTCCAGTCGAAGATGTGCAAACCCTATCAAGAGAGCATGCCAAGATCTCCCATCTCCATCCGAGCCACTCGACTCCCAACTGGCTAGTCCCTAGCCTTTTCAGCAGCTGGGGATTTTAGATACCAGCCCCTACACCCACTGAAGAGGTTAGTAAATTCACATTGTGGGGAGGGACTACTTCTCACTCAAGTGGGCAGAGGCGAGCCATTAGCAACAATCACCGAGCAAAAGTTCACAACCCGATAATTAAAACTTTTTGCAGAGTTCTAATCCCAGAATTACTATTCATTCCGCCTCATTCGTAGTCCAATCCGGACAAGCGTAAGTCAATACTATAAGGACTCAAGGCGATTGAAGACTGCTAGAAACCTAAAGGGAAATGGGCAATATCTCCCGAGGTACTAAGTGGCGGCGAACCACGCAAGCCCGCAACTCGAGAAACTCCGTCGCATAGTATTCGCACCGAGCGTGAAATTTCTGCCGAGGCTTGGGCTCAGCCTAGGGTCGAAGCCTCCCAAACGCCGAGTTAATAAATGTGAGGAGTCTTCGCTTAAATCTGATCTCCTCGGAGGAGAAGCGAGAGCAAATTTTAAAACGATCGAGGACTACCAAATCCAAAACTAAAGACTTGCAGATTATGATCAAAAGGTCAGGGCTAATAGTTTTAAGCCTGGTGACCTAGTGCTCAAAAAACTCCTACCAGCAAGGAAAGACCCCACTCATAAGAAACTCTGGACCTAATCGAGGACCCTATATCACTGTATCACGATAATCCGACTGCAACCATGAAAGCCAAACTTAAGAGGGAAAGACCTTGCATTACTCCCGAATGCCGAGCAGCCTAGCTGCTTACCCATAAACCTCGATTGTATCTATTAATAAAAGCGCAATAGTTCTACTTTCATCTCAACAAGAAGAGTGTTTATTTTCTACCGCTACTCTCGCAAATCATAAAGAAAGAACCAGGAGCTCTGCGATTTAAACTAACGTAGGCTCTAGCAAGCGGCCTCAGTTGTTACATGAAACATCAAACAAGTATATGTATTTCCAAAAGATTGTACTTGTATTACAGTTATTCCAGAAAATTACAATCAGCAAAACCGCTCTCTACATCTCAGAAAAATACATTCAGCAAAAATGTTCTCTACATCTCAGAAAATTACAACCAAGAATGCTCACTAAGGCAAAAACACAAGAAAGAGAAAAGGGTGGGAAAAGAGAAAGAAGGAGGAGTATAGCATAAGAAACGGACTTGAAGTATCCAACAGTGTTCTCGAACTGTTCCCCGAATCTTAACCCATCAAACATGTGGACTAGGAACAACACAACCCAACAAATGGTGGGACTAGAACAACACAACCCAACAAATGATGATTAAACCAAACGGCCGGCCTATGACCACCAAACACTTCTCATAAGAAGGGCAAATAAACCCTTAAGTTTATCAGGTCCCAAATCACATCTAGCTTAAGGCAGAAGGAAAATTGAGAGCGGCGATAACATACACCCCTCAAGGGAAGGCGTTATTTGCAACAGTTTACACCCTGGGAGAGTTTCAGCCATTCCCGATTCTCCATAATAACATTAAATTACGTATGCTTCCAAGGGAAGGAAGACTTAAAAGCCTGGGCCTATCGAGCTCGATATTAAAGAGCCACGTAGCTCAAAGTTTGTCAGGAGCCATGGAGCTTAGTTCGTCGTGAGCCACACGTATTCGCTTTGCTTCGAGAGCCCAAAGAGCCAATTCAAGCAAGAGCCTATTAGTCAGCTTTGTTAAGAGCCATGTATTAATTTAGTTATAGAGCCCAGAGCTCGCCTCCATCCGCTTTGTTAAGAGCCACGATCTCACTGTTGAGAGCCTGATATTTCGCTCTCAATAAGAGCCCATTAGCTCGCTTTTTTGTTGAGAGCCCAGCAGAATGGGCTCAATAAGAGTCAGCAGACATTGTTAAGAGCCACGTATTCAATTTGTTGAGAGCCCAAGAATTTCGGCCTCAATAAGAGCCCGTAGGCTCGCCTGGTCAGAGCCATGGAGCCTGGCTTAATAAGAGCCCAAGAGTCAGCTCACAGAGCCGTAGTCACTTATTGAGAGCCCAGAGCCTCTATTGTTAAGAGCCACGTAGCTCCGACGCTAAGCGGCAAAGCATCCCATATTAAAGGAGCCTCGAATAGCCCTAAGCCAAGCAGCCGAAGTTTTAAAATATTGATGGTAAAGAAGAAGGGGTGGGTCCAAAAGGGTAAAGGCAAATATCCCAAATCGATAAAATCGTGGTCGCATTATAGACGTCCAAGGCTCAAAAAGCGCTCGAATTAACAGAATAAGGTAAACCACAGAAAAGCCAATTTCTCGGGCATGACTAGTAATTTCAAGCACTGAACCTCCGAACCGGTAAGTCGAAGGTGAAGTCCCAAAATGATCGAGTGGAGAGTCAACTCTACAGAGCCTCAATCTCATATCTACCAGAGAGGGGAATGGGAGTCAGCATCCGAAACACCATGGGGTCCGCTTCATTGTCGAGTCATTCTTCTCATTTCCCCTCAAGAAGAACTAGTTGAAATCCAACCCAGGAACCTTAGCAATTTGCATCGGAAAGCGTCACCCACAAGGTATGTGCTCTCGCCAGAATCACCTCCGTCTTCGACTAGCTCGGCTGCCCCGCCTTGAAGACTTTCACGAAGCCTATGCAGGCTGCTAGGGCGCTCCACAGAAATTAGCTACCAAGCTCGCTAACTCTGCTTAATGTCGCCTCCGTCAGCCTCGTCCCTCACCGCCCACAACCATCCTTAGCAACCCCGCCTCGCCCGAGCCTCTTTTCTTTTATCTTAGCCTGCCACTCTGCCGTGTGTGCTTCAGCCTGATTCATATTTCACTCATTATCCTGACAATGTGCCGATCCGGAAGCTCGGGCGTCGACCTTCGAGGTCAGGAGGCAACTCTTGGCCTGTACGCCGCTTCATTACTTTAGCAGCCTCACAGCCGGTCCTCTCGGGCTAGGCTTTCTTTTATATAGGTAGCCATCATGTAAACGAGAAAAAAATTAATGAATAGTTTGAAACAAATGGCAACTAAACAAATAAAGGGGCCTGATGATACGGTGGTCAAGCCCCCGCGATAAGGCTAAAGCCTTCAATACGGACATGCAGAGTCTCGCCCCTACAGGCCGGAGTCCCAAGATGGACGTACATGCCTCCTGGCGACCAGCCCGAGCCAGTGCTGCAGAGTCCCCATCCCCCGCCCAAAGCAATCCCATCCCTCCCCTCCTCCGTCAGGAGGGAGCTCGTGCTCGCGCTATGACCTGCACCGTGGGGGCTCCAGTAGACTCTGCAGAGGCTGCCTCCTCGAAGGATTTTTCGATCCGCACACCTCAACACCTCGACCATGAGGCACCCACCTCTCTCCAGACTTGGTCGAATGACCACTTTGGCAATCGACGGAGGGCTGCACCTGTACTCGGATCTTACTCCCGAGTCACGAGGCTACTCTTTGGGAGCCTGGCTCAGGCTTAACGTCTCTATCTTTCTCTTGCTAACGATCGTCCCCTCGGGGCTTGAAGCTCTTCCCCGAGTGGGTTTCACGAGATAGAAGGCCCCTCACGAGAAGGCTGTCACACTGTGCGGCGCAGCCCCTGTGCTGTGGGGTCGTGGTAGGGCTTACACCAAAGAGGGCCTGGAATATTTGATCTAATTAGCCTGAGTACGCCCGGCTGAGGCACTTCGTCAACTCGGCCAGTCACCTCCTTATCCTAGGAAATGAGGTCTGTATACCCTAAGGCACATAAATCCAAAACAAAAGTTAAGAATGCCTCATAACTTTAAAGCCAACCCTGACACTGTGGACTGAAACTCACGCAGATTCTCTGTGGTACCCATACCGTCTAATGCCAAGCGTGATTCTCTCTGGCCAACATCAGACTCCCGGGCCATGACCCCCAATAAAGATATAAGCTCCTTCCAATGTTTGTGGGAAGAAGGAAGATCAGAAATGATTAAATACCGCACCGGTCCTACCATTGAAATATACAAGGTAAAAGTTTTTTTGTGTTTTTTTTTGAGATGAAGTCTGAATAAAGGAAGGAGAAAGAACCAGTTTGTTCTTGTGGACTGGTGTCAATTAAACACACTTAACATAGAAAGTTGGATAGAATGTTAGCTGGCTGGGAGATTTTCCCGATATATGAGGGAAGTAGAGACAGCTTCGAATGCCGCTTCAAAAGCGCACCATCTGGGAACCTCGGACAATGTAGAGGTGAGAAGGTCGGCACTGCACTTGGAACGCCAAGAGGGGGTCTATAGCTGCAACGAAGGTTTTCATAAGGGGGCCCACCCGACCGGGGACCCACTGGCTGCCCCGTGATACTTCACGACAAATTCTTCAAATACTCTGAACCACTCAGAGGCTCTAATCTCACTAATCTTTCCTTGCACCGCAGCAGGGATGGATAATCATTAGAGGGCTCTGTCGACCAGCGGCAAGACTACGGATCATGAGACCCCGAGGAAGAAAGTTAGACTACAAGAGTAGCCATGATTGGGCAAGTGTAAGGAGGTCGAACGAATGATAAAGAGACAGAATCCCAGCCAAACATGCCCTAATAACCCTAAAGTCAGAACAATAACTCCCCACGGCTAAAAGGGGCTTGACAGAATTCTAGCCAAAAAAGTGAGGAAGAGGAGACAAACAATGACCACTAGGGACCCACGAAATCCAGAACAAGAAAAGGTAAACAGGGGAAGAAGAAGAAAGACGTACCAAATTAGAGAAGAGAACGAAAAGTGAGATAGAACGATAGAAACCACCAAGAGCAGTCTTGAGCGATGACCATAGAAGTTTTGAGAAAGAAAAATCCGAGACCACAGAGAAAGAGGTTTGAAGAACAGGGGAATACGGTTCAAATGGTCGTAGGGTGCTTCTAAAAACACTAGAAACGTCAGCCGAAATGGGTGCGAAAATCGAGAAAAGCCATCATCATCTCAAGACGTTTGACGGCGACAAAGCCCTGATCAACCATTCTTGATTAGCCACGTGGAATCCACGCCGATCCAAAGCGGTCGATACAGCGGCTTCGCGGCCCAGGAATTTGGGGGGCAACTGATGATGCCTAAAAAACATGCGTTTGGGCCCAAAACGCAGACCCAAGAGACAGACCACCAACAAGGCTTAAGGTGGGGTTAGGGGGAAGGCTTGGAAGTGAGCCCAGCATGAGAGCTCGGCCCATGGCGGCGTCTGTCAATTCTAAGGCGCGAAGCCACAGTTTGAGGCTAAGCGCCCGATCGGATAAATAGGTAACATGGATGGCCCACCATCCACCAAACGAGACGTATAAAAGGGAAGTACCCAGTCTCCATGATCCGCTCTCATTGAGGGAGGAAGGATCTCTCACAATCACTACTCCCTAATTATCCTTTAATATTCAGTTGACGATAACGAAAAAAGGACTCCCTACCCAATTGGGAAGTAACCATATCACCGTCTAACAAGGAAAGTCATCATGATCACCCATGATAAATACCAAACAATTCCACTGAAGAAAGGTACGCAATCACAAAACCATCAACGGTTGATCTCTTTCCCTTTCGTAAGAAAGAAACTGACTTAGACATCGGAGCGGCGACCGGCACACCCTCGCCGGATCACCTTTTCTTTGCAAGTTGTAGATCGTGCAGACCTAGTGGATCGACTCGGAGGTTTCAATAGGCTCAGGCCCATATCGATAGAAAAAACGTCATCAGTCTCAAATCTCAAGCAGATAATTAAGGAGACCATCTCAACGTCCACTTCATCTATTTTTGCAACACCTGAAAAACCCCACCGAATAATAATCAGAATATGTCTAACCTAAAGGTTTCTCCTTATGAGTTTGCTTTCTACAAAAAAAAAAGAAAAAAAAAAAGACCATTGGAAGGCCCAATGTGTTGTGCTAATGCACAAAATAATGCAACAAATAGAATAACTAAAGGTTAAAAAAGAAAGAGAACATAAGAAATTTAATGATGTTTGGTATAAATACCTACGTCCTCGGGCTCTGTCGAAAAACTTCCACTAATTCAAGATAATCACAAAACAAATTAATTTCCTAAGAAATTCGATCAAATTAAAAGGAAAAACCCAAGCAATTTATGCAACACTACAAATACTCAAAGTAGAGAGGGGGAAAGGTGTGAATATTACAAAGAGGGAAAAGTGCTTTTATAGGCTAGGAAGTAAAAGCAAAACCCACTTTTTAACTATTGTGGGATTTTCATATAAGACAAAATATGACAAATCTCCACTTTGACGAATATGCCAATCTCACCTCGAAACTTCTCTTTGAAAAAAGCTGCAACGCCTCCAAATGCGCTCAACGATGCAATCAAACTTTCGCAATGTTGATCAAGTCCAAACAATGATTGAACTTGATCGTTGTCAAAACCTTAGTCAACATATCTACGAGATTCTCAGTAGTCCCAATCTTCTGAAGTAAGATTCGTCCTTCATTAAAAATCTCTCGCACGAAAGGAAAACAAACATCAATATCCTTCGTATAAAGATGAAACATTGGATTCTTTGCTAAACAAATAGCACTCTGATTGTCATAATAAATAGAGATTTGCTTCTGATCAATCCCCAATTCATCTAGTAGTCCTCCTAACCAAATAGCCTCCTTTACAGCCTCGATCAATGCCATGTACTCTACTTTAGTAGTAGACAAAGCAATTGTAGATTGTAAAGTAGACTTCCAACTCACTAGTCCTCACCAGGAAATGACACATAACGGTTATCGTAGTAGTTTATCCGAGTCCACGAAGCATAATCTAAATCCACATAGCCAATAGCATACTAATTACATGTATTATCTCGCTTAAAGACTAAGACAATATCTACGGTTTTCAACAAGTATCGTAGGATCATTTGCTTTACTTTTTATAATGTCCTTTACAGGGATCATGCATATACACTCACTACCAATTGCATGGCAAATGTCTAGTCTTGTAAACACCATAGCATACGTTAGACTACCATGACATTAGCATATGGAACTCAAGACATACATTCTAGATTCCTCATCTAAACTAGAACAAAGATACAAAGTTTCTTATGAAAACAGGTGAATTGCCACATGTTTGACTTCTTTTGAAATCAGCCGAAACACTATAATACCTTCTTTAGATATTGCTTCTGAGTCAAAAAATCTTACCTCCTTTTTTATCTCTAGTGATCACCATACCTAGTATCTTTTTTGCCTCATCCAAATCTTTCATTTCAAACTCCTGATTCAGCCGAGTCTTTAATTTCTCAATTTCTTTGACATTCTTTGAAGCTATCAACATATCATCAACGTATAAGAGTAGATAAATGAAAGAACCATCATGTAGCCTTAAAAAATACACACTGCTATCAAATTTACTTCTAGTGTACCTCTAACCAGTCAAATTGATTCTACCACTACCTTGGAGATTGCTTCAAACCATAAAGCGATCTTTTTAGTTTTCAAACTATATCTTCTTTACCAACCTTTGATTCTCACGGTGAGAGTAATATGATTTTTCTTCCAGTCATCATGTAAAAAAATTTGTTTTTTACATCAAGTTGAACTAGTTCCATATTCATCTAAGCTACCAAGGCTAACAAAATGCTAATGGAAGAATGTTTCACAACTAGAGAAAATACTTCATTATAGTCAATTCCTTCCTTCTGAGCGTAGGTCTTAGCCACCAGCCTTGCCTTGTAGAAGACATCATACTTATCAAGAAATCCTTCTTTCTTTGTAAATATCCATTTGCACCAAAGTGCCTGCTTACCCTTAGGTAGTTGAGTAAGCCCCTAAGTTTCATTCTTTTGAAGAGACTGCATCTCCTCTTCCATAGTTGTCTACCACTTATTTGCTTCGGAACACATGACTGTCTCTTCATGAGTGGAAGGGACATCATCATCTACAATTGGAAGTGCATAAACCACTGTATCATTATATCGAGCAGATCCTGTGTATCTCATGTCTTGGCTTATTAACTGCAATAGATTCATGTTGCTATTGTGATTTTTTAGCAGAACCTTCTCCGCCATCTCTCAAGTCCTCCTCGATCACAGGATTACCAACATTTGTCTCAACATATGGATTTGAATGCAACGTTGTTATTTCAAACTCCACTTGTTGCTGACTTTGCTCCACCTACTGCAGAATACCATTTTCCTTTGTCTGATTTTCCAATTTCTTCAACATTGAAGACTCATCAAATGTCACATATTTTCTAGATTCAATCTTCTTTGAGCTAGGACACAAGAGACGATATTTTTAATTCTTGAAGAGAAACCCAAGAATATTGCTTTCTTGGGTCTTGGATCCAGCTTAGATTATTTCACATGATAATATGCAGTAGAACCAAAAATATGTAAAGAATCATAATCAGAAACAGGTTGTCCAGATCATACCTCCAATGGAATTCTATCATCCAATAGCGGTTAGTGAGCGATTGATGAGATGACATGCATAAGTCACGACCTCGGCCAAAATTCTTTACTTGACCCAGGCATTGGACAACATACGTATTCGAACTTTACTCCGTGATACCAAATTCATGCATTCTCACACCGTTATCTTGGTAGCCATCTCCTAACGATAAAGTGACGTACAATACCCTAATCTTGACACAATTTCAAAAAATGATCATTGCAAAACTCACCACCATTATCTGTTCTAAGATGCTTGATCTTCTTCTTAGTTTGTGTTTTAGCCATATTTTTCCATTTAAGGAAAACATTAAATACATTACTCTTACTCTTCATAACATACACTCAAGTTCTTCTTGAAAAGTCATCAACAAGTAACAAAGTAGTGCTGCCTCCCATAGATATACTCTTGGTAGGTCCCCCATACATCCCGGTGAGACATGGTGAAAGTACCTGGTATTATGAATATCAGTACCAAATTTCACTCTTCTTTGCTTTCCCATAACACAATACTCACAAAATTCCAGCTTTTAGGCACCTTTCAATAAGCCTCGTTTCACCAAAATGAGTAAGGCTCTCTCAACTGCATGCCCCAAACGTCTATGCCACAAACTAGTAATCTCTAAATCTTCATCCCTACCAGAAATCGTAGCCACTACTCCAATCATTGTAATATTGTGAAACCCCGAGAAAATCCAATTTTCTGGAAAAATGGCAAAATCGTAATTTCGGTAAAAATCCAAAATTTTTCTAGATCTCGGATGATGAAACGGACTTCTCCGTTGAAATCGTCTCAAATCCCAACTCTGCGTCGATTACCGTTAAATTAAAGGCGGTGGAATTTGCGAATTTCGGGCGTGGGGTGTCGAATGACACATGGCGAGGTTAGGATGCCAGCGCCTAGAGTGTGACACGTGGCAAAACCATGTGATCTACCTAAAGGAATGGCTCACATTGAGCGCACGAGATGCGTGATTCCGTGGCTCGTATTAAGCGTGCAGGGTCATGATGTCGTAAGAAATAAGAAAAAGAAGGAAAATGGAAAGCCACACATTTGGCTTGAGGAAGGGGGGAGGAAACTTCCTCCTTTTGACCCATACGGTCAATGCTCCTAAAGAAGAAGAGAAAGTGCAAAGAGAAAGGAGAAAATAAGGAGAAAATGAAAGGGAAATGAGAGGAGAAATGAGAAAAAGAAAAGAAAAGGAAAGAAAACAAAGAGAGAAGGAAAAAAACAATTCGTAGAGTAAGAAAAGGAAAAAGGAGAGGAAAGGAGAAAAGAAAAAGGAAAAGGAAAGGAAAGGAAAGGAAAGGAGAGAAAGGGAAAGGAAGAATTTCAGGCTTTTGAAATTTGATGAGAAGTTCGATGATTAAGGACTAAAGTTGGTACTTATGTGTAATCTGCATGTGTGGGCCTTAAAAGTTGGAGTTCAGGCAGCTGTTTAAGAGTAAAGGTTTTATCTCTTGTTTCTTGTTTAAGTGTTTTGTAAATGCTTGTGTTGGTTTGAGGCCGTGGTGGCGTTTGATCGGTCGAATCTTGGAACCAAAGTGTGTGGAAATTTTGGAACCCCATTTAGAGAGGCGTCCCGTGACAATAAATTGTGTTTTGGTGAGTAAGAGGCCCAGGAAATGGGTGTGGGCCGGTTCCACCAAAGAGGAACCCGGCGTTTGGTGAAGTGGGCTGCCAGCGGGCCATTACTATTGTTTTTGGGGCCCGGTAAGCTTGATCCGGGTTCTAATATTGAATAGTGACATGAATAGTGACACATGAATAGTAATGTGAATAGTGACGTGAATATTTTTGTGTGAATTGGACCAAAAACGTCGATGTATTATGTGCTTGAATTGTTGAAATGAATGGCTTGAGTTGTGTGGAAATAGATAGGTTAATACATGATTCTAATGTGTTAACACGATGACATAATTATATAAAATATAATTGTGTTTGTAGACCATTGGAGATGATATTGTAAATTGCTCAAGTGAGCTAATTTGGGGAGTTGGTTGATCAAAGAAATTAATAAGTTAATGCTTGAGGTGTTAACATGATGTCACAATTATATGAAATTTAATTGTGTGTGTAGGCATTGGAGATGAGATTGTGATTCGCTCAAATGAGCTAATTTGGGTGATGGTTGAAATTGTTGAATTACATGTGGTGTGATTGTAAATTGAGAATATATGTATATTATGTATATTGGTATAAAATGATTGAAAGGCATAATGCATTTTCATATGCCTTGAGGTAACCTAGAAATTGAGTGTGAGTGCATGACATGAATTTTTACGGCTTGAAAATGTTTGTGAAAGGAATTTCATAGGATGATTTTGGGAGAATGGGGTTGGGGAGGCGTCGACGGATCATTTAGAATGAGGACCATAGTATTTCGGAAGTTCTCAACACATTCACCTCGGAGGGTGAGTCCATATTTTCTGAGCATTCGGTGGTTATTTTCAAGAACAAAGTTTTGTTTGAGAAAATGATATTCTTCTCATACATGGCAGGCCCGGGGGGTGTGAGGGGGGTCGGGTGAGGGGCTCGAGACATGGGGATGGCATGTAGACATTCAAGTAGGATCATTTACTTGAGCCTTATTGGTTGAAAAATTGGATCATTACATATGCATGAGTGGGGAGTAACCCATTTAGGGTGATTAAATTTCTTGGGCGATGGCTCATGCAATCAAGGGAATATTTTTTTAATTATGGGAGCGTTAGGAAGATGACTCATTTAGGCCGATTTTAAGAAAAGCTAGGGTTGTCGGCTTTGATGGTTTTTGGTTTAACATGTATTAAATTGTAGATTTTTAATATGTATTTGCACATTGGAAGTAGTGAAATAACTCTTTGACTATTGGAATATAGTTGGGTATATGTTTTGATGAGCATTGGTATATGGGCCCAAGTGGCCATTTTTACTCAGGTATGGGTCTCGTGATACGAGATGTATAGATTTTCTGCAGGTTGACGGGTAGTCAACGGACCTTTGGGTTTTGGGGCGTCACAAATACCATTATAGTAATACAAGTTATTTCTTCTTGTGCCTTTCAAGACAAGGCCTTTAGACTTTAGGGCCCCCAAAGAGATGAGATTTTTTTTCAACTTCGGTACATACCGAAGATCTGCCAGAACTCTAGTTGATCCATCATGATTCCTCAACTGGATCGAACCTATCCTAGTAATGTAGCTAACATCACCACTACCCATATAAACAACTCCACCATCAACTTCTTCAAAATTGAAGAACCATTCCTTATGTGGACACATATGATAGGTACAACCCGATAATCCAAAATGATTCATCAAAACCAAAAGTAGTTTGATGACCAACTAAACATAACTCAGAATCACTAGAGTCACCCCCACGCTCAATGACACAAGCATCATAAACAGCCTTGACCTTATCTTTCTTTTTCAACTTAGGACAATCTTTCTTCCAAATTCTCATGATAAAAGGCACACTCATCTTTTCCTAGTCTACTCTTTGATCTCACATTTTCCCCATTTTTCCCATTTCTTATTTTAACTACACCCTCTCATTGTTAATGCTTCCACTGACTCATCCTGATGTTCTTTTTTATCTTTCTTTCGAATTTCATAATTCAACAACGCAAAACAAACTTCTTCAAAAAGACAGTTTATCCTTCCTATGGATAAGGGTAATACAAAGATGGTCCAACTCATCTGGAAGAAATCCAATCAATAACATAATCTTAAGTTCATCTTTGAAGATCTCATCTAAGTTTAATAAATCGGCAATTAATTTATTAAACTCATCAATATGAGAACTAATGATCATATCTAATTTTAACTGGAGACAGAATAATCTCTTCAACAGGTACAACTGATCCTCATTGCTTTTCTTCATATATTTATTTTCCAACACCTTCCACAAACTATAGGCAGACTTCTCTTGTAGAAACGTATATCTCTACTCTTTAGCTAAACAAAAATGAATCAACCCACAAGTTTTTATGTTGAGCCTTTCCTAATCACTCTCATGAGTATCATATGGTCTTGTTTCTTTCAAAACCATATCCAAAACTAGCATATATAGTGCATCCTTTATATCATTCACGCCTTAAGCGAATTATTCGATATCATTGCCAACATCTCTTTTGCATTTTATTATTCTTTTGTTTTTAACCTAGATTTTCCATCTTTCCACTGGCCCCAGATTCTGCGAGAATCTAGGACGAGATTCCTAGGAAAGATTGAATTGACCACCACAGTCCCACTTAGACTAGTCTCCTTAGATAGAACTAAAGTTCTCAGGAAATGCTGGATTGGTCCAAATGGTGTCAAAATACCAACCTCCTTAGACAAAACTTCCACAGATATTCCAGACAATGGAGCTTCTCTTGAACGGATTTCAACTGTCAATAGTTCAAGAACAAAGTTAAATGCGGAAGATCGAGATTTAATACCCGCAAACCATAGCATGCGCAACTTCACTTTGAACAAATTTCAGCTATTAAAGTTGAGGACAAGTTTACGATGTGGAAGATCGGACGCTACCTTGTGACCATAAAGCATACTTATAAAAGAACCTAAAGCTACGATATTAGTGTGTGCTACTTGCGCAAATAATGCAACAAGTAGAATAACTAAAGGCATAAAAAGAAAGAGAACACAAGAAATTTAACGAGGTTCAATATAAATACCTACGTTCTCGAGCACCGTCGAAAAACTTCTACTAATCTAAGAGAATTACAAATTTTGAGCCACAAATCAGTTTTCTAAGAAATTGAGCCAAAAAATAAATACTCAAGCAATTTGGGGAACACTACAAATACTCAAAGCAAAGAGGGGGAAATGTGTGAATATTACAAAGAGGGAAAAACCCTTTTATAGGCAAGGAGGCAAAAGCAAAACCCACTTTTTAACTGATATAGGATTTGCATATAAGACAAAATATAACACAATGTGCGTTGTTGTTGTTGATGGGATTGTTGTTTTTTTGCCTTTATTCAACAAAAAAAAACATGCATCATAATTAATTACATATTTAAACACATATTTCAAGTCTTAAACATAAGAAGCTGAAGTTTTAGTATCAATTCAACATTAATCAACATAATCATTTGAAGAAGCAACAAGGTATCCACTCTACTTCACCCAAATCACCAAATCTTTAAAGAATAAAGGGAAAAAAATTAGGATTAATTACATAAGCGGTGTTCTAACTTTTTGAGTTTTTCTACTTTGGTGTCTTAAGCATTTTATTTGTTTAATCAAGTGTATTTACTCTTAATTTTTTGTTCAATCAAGTGTTTTCAAGCTGAAAGGACTATATCCCCATTTACATTAGAGTTTTTACTATCTATTTATCATAATAAAAAAGAAATTGATAAAATCAATTATTATAGAATTGAGATAAAAATGAAAATTATTTCAAAATAAAACAAATAACAAAGAAAAAATATTTGAAAACAAATGGCGTACAACAAGCTTAAAGAAATCTTAGAGTTGAGTCTAATGATCCTTTTGAACCATAACTAAGAAGAAGTAAAAGAGAAAGAAAAGAAACTGATCTTGGTGATGACTTCTACACATTCTTAGTTGATGATGACCCTAGATCCTACAAGGAAGCTATGACTTCAACTTATGCACCCTTATGGAAGGAGACCATTAATAGTGAAATTGAATCAATAATGTACAACCACACTTGGGAAATAGTAGACTTGCCACTTGGTGCTAAAACTATAGGTTGTAAATGGATCTGTAGAAGGAAATTAAAACCAGATGGGTCGATTGAGAAATATAAGGCACATTTAGATGCTAAAGGTTTTTAACAAAAGAAAGGTGTAGACTACTTTGATACTTTTGATCCTATGACAAGGATTTCCTCAATTAGGGTGTTCTTTGTTTTAGCATCGGTTCATAACCTAGTGATACACTAGATGGATGTTAAGACTGTCTTTTTGAATGGGGAACTAGAAGAGGAAATTTATATAGATTAACCTGAAGAATGTGTGGTTCTCCAAGAGAGAAGCAAAAAGTTTGTAGGCTAATCAAATCTCTTTATGGGTTAAAACAAGCACTCAAATAGTGGCATAGCAAATTTGATCATGTGTTGATATCTAATGGATTCTCCATTGATGTTGCTGATAAATGCATTTATAGCAAAATTGAGACTAACTCATGCATTATTATTTGTCTTTATGTTGATGATATGGTTATATTTGTCATTGTGACCAAGACCTTTCTAAGATCTAAGTTGCATATGAAAGAGTTAGGAGAAGCATAAGTGATTCTAGGAATTAAAATATCAAGAACACCTTATGGACTTACCACACTATTCTAAGAAGATTTTAAGGAGGTTTGAACACTTTGATTGTAAACATGTGTCCTATTCATAAATACTCAAATAGAACAAAATATCAGTGTTATAAGAGACCTTCCAAACTTAATTTAAAAACACAAAAATATAAATATAAATGCAAGCCTCGATCCACTTCTTTTCTTGTTAGGCTCTTGGGAGGTTTTGTAATAACAATATTCTTTGATGGATTTTTATGGAAGACAAATCAAAGAGCAGGTTGCATATATAGGATTTGATCAGTTCCAACTCTCATTTCTTGTTAGGCCATTTTAGTCATTAATTGTTTTAATTTGTTTGTCAATTCAAATCTTTAATTTTGTTGGGTGTGCGTCCAAAGTCCCATAATGTCCACATCGATTAGGAATAAAAATGTTTATGAGTATATGAGTATGAATAACATCACATTGGTATGAGACTTTTTGAAGAAAAACCCAAAAACAAAATCATGAGAACTTAAGTCCAAAATAGATAATATCACACCAATGTATATAGGGAATGATTCATCAGGTTTCCAACAAATTTTAAGTCTATCCACTTGTTGGGCTGTTAGTTAGTAAACTCTTGGCATTGAAGGCTGGCTAGATCATTAATTAATTTACGTATTAGGTTATTCTGTGGTTTAACAGTGCGTTAATCTCATATGGCTAGAAAGCAAATGCCACAACCTACGGGACACTTAAGCCCATGACCTTCCAAACTTTAAAAACACAAAAATATACGTCTCCGTTAAATCTTAACGGAAGAGATATTTGAATTACAACGGATTCAAACAGGAACCTAATGCCTTCATCCAAGAATCAAGTTTATCATCTGAAAGGTCATCAGTATATGTATCATCATCATTCATAAAAAGTTGCTCAGCAAATTCTAGGCAGGCTTTTTCTTCTAGCGTGATCAGCTCTTCTCTATTAATACCTGGTTGGCCTGGGATTGTTGAACTGGAATCAAATACATGGTAATTGGAATCATCAGGAACCTGAGCAGGGCCTGTTGAATTGAAACCAAGTCCATGGGGCTCAGAAATGTCCCACAAATTGCAGGCGCTTTCTTCAGCAGGGATGGAACTGACATCCACCAGATGGTTGTTGTAAATTTGTGGGTTGGAAATGGAACCAGTATTTGGGACACTGGCTGTGGAAGAACCAACGTCAACGGCATAGTTGTTGTAAACTTGTGGATTATTCAAAATGGAACGGGAAGGACCAAACTGGTCTTCCATAGTCAGATTATTGAAACTATTGGGTCCTTGAGAAGGAAGAGGGAATCCATTTCTGAGATGAGGCTCTAGAGGGTTGGGTGTAATATTGTATATAAACCCTGAGATGGGAATACCTGGTTGGCCTGGGATTGTTGAACTGGAATCAAATACACGGTAATAATTGGAATCATCAGGAACCTGAGCAGGGCCTGTTGAATTGAAACCAAGTCCATGCAGCTCAGAAATGTCCCACAAATCGAAGTCTTCAGCAGGGATGGAACTGACATCCACCGGATGGTTGTTGTAAATTTGTGGGTTGGAAATGGAACCAGTATTTGGGACACTGGCAGTGGAAGAACCAACATCAATGGCATAGTTGTTGTAAACTTGTGCATTATTCAAAATAGAACGGGAAGGACCAAACTGGTCTTCCATAGTCAGATTATTGAAACCACTGGGTCCTTGAGAAGGAAGAGGGAACCCATTTCTGAGCTGAGGCTCTAGAGGGTTGGGTGTAATATTGTAACCAAACCCTGAGATGGGAAAACCAGTAGCGGCTATTAACGGTTGTACCACCGGGGTGTGAGTAGGAGTGAGTAACTTCTTCTTCATATGGTTGTGCCAACGGTTCTTGATCTCATTGGAAGTTCGGCCAGGAAGCTCCTTAGCTATATCAGACCACCTGAAAGAGCATTAAGACAATCTCCTCAAACCATCGATATATTTTCATAATCCAAAAAGATAAACAAAATGAGCTAGCTAGCTAGGAGATTCTCATTTACTTGTTTTCGCCGTGAAATTTATTAGCTTGGAGTTCGATAATCTTGTTGTCTTCGTCAATAGAAAATTTCCCTTTCTTCATCCCGGACCTTTCAAGATGTTCTGTCCACCGCAACCCACAACTCTTCCCAGACCTGTGTCACGAAGAAAAAAACAATGGCGTATCCAACAATTAGTTTCAGAAAATTTGGTAAGAAATAAATAATTAGGGGCTATATCCCCATGGTAAAGTGCGTATGGAATTTTAGTGGGGGAATAGGGTAGCTCTTCGGTTTGAGTTTCTTGCATGTAAAGAGAAATTTAAAAAAAAAAAAAAATTAAGCCCTAACTAGATCCGCCCTTACAAGAAATAGAGGGAAGTTTGGGGAATGAATCTCATCCTAGCTATCTCATTCATTCTCAGATTACTTTACTACAAAGAAGGTATATATAGTACCTGAGTTACAGTTCAATTAACAGCTAGCTAGCTAACTAACTAACTAACTACAGATTCAAAGCAACAGAAAAACAACCTGTGCAAACATTAACTAACAAGAGAACTGAAACAACCTGTTCAAGCCTGCAAGCTTTGGGACCTGTCCCCAAAATCCACGCCTTTTCTGTTCATGTTCCTTTATACCCTCCATATACCTCCTCAATTTCTGATCTTCTTCTTCAGTCCATAGACGCTTCTTCCGCTTACCCTGGCCTGATAAATTTTCCATGTTATAGCTAGCTTGTAGGCAGGCTAACTCAAGAAAACTTAATTTTTCAGAAAAATGGAGTCTGCGCGGAGTCGTACAGTCCTCCTCCTCGGACCTCGGCTATGACAGGTGCCTGACTGATACCCGAGACAGAAAAATCAGTCTGATGAAAGATCAGGTACAATGAGAAGAAAAGAAAGAGGCCAGGGACTGAAGAATAGTAGCTTTTCCGTTTGTCGGTAAAGAAAGAGAGCGAGGGAAATGCCGGAGAAATAGGTGGCGATAGGGGTTTGTCGGAGGAGAAGCTAAGTGAGGGAAGAAAGCAAACTCTGTACAGATATATATACATGCTTTGTGGTGGGTCCGTGACTTGCGCCATCTTTAGAAAAAAATAGGTATGGAAAGAAATTTTGCGCTTCAAAAGAATTTTTTATTTAAACACAAACTGAAAAAAAACAGGGACATGGCGGAAAAAAAACAAAAAGTAGAGGTTATTTATTAAGGAGGCTAGTTTGGTATTAAACTTGCAATATAGTATAATATAGTATAATATAGTTATATAAATATGGGTATAATATAGTATAATATAGTGGGATAATAAAACAATAAATATGTGTATATAAATATGGGTAATTGTTATATTTTTTATAAGTATTATTATAAATTGATATATTGAAAGTTTTTATAAAATCATGTATATAAATATGGGTAATTGTTATATTTTTTGTAAGTATTATTATAAATTGATATATTGAAAGTTTTTATAAAAATCATGTATATAAATATGGGTAATTGAGATAGATATTGACCTAAATCCCCCCAAAATTGAGATCCAAATCAAAAGGACGAATTCCTTCTTGCCCTAATTTTAATTCCATATCAATTTTCTTGTCATAAATTTCAACCCCATATCTATTTTCTTGCCTTAAGTTCCCCTTAATCTGACATCGGAATCAATAATGGGATTTTTTTTCCTCCCCTGCCTTCAGCGCCATATCGATTTTGTGTCCTAAATCCCCCCTAATATATCGTGGAAATCAAAAAGGGATTTTGTTCCTAACATGAGGTTCACCCCGAATGCTGGTAAGGCCTTGGAAGAAGTCGACGAGGATGGTACTGTCGACTTCATTGTAATCCAAGAAAGCGAATTGCAGTTCAGACAATCTACGAAAAGTGGGCAAATTGCATTGAAATGGTTCCACTGAAGTCGTAAATGGTAGAGCAATTTGGGCAAATTTTGATCTACAAAGTGATACATCTCGCGTTTCACGGCCATACGTCAATAACAAGTTTTTTACGATAACGTCAACTAAATACGACACGAATTATAAACTAGCTAATTATCAAATTCAATACGACCTAATTAAGAATCAAGCAGAATACCGATTGCACACGCTGAATCTGCTTATTAATTTAATAATTTAAAATAATATAAATTATAGCTAATTCATTAATATTTAACACCAAAATAATATATATATAATGAGTTAATCTAGGTTAAATATTAATTAATATAATAATTAAGCGAGTCAATACAAATCAAATTTATGTTATGGGGATTGACACGAATATAACACGTTTATTAAACGGGTAAAATATTATATGATTTTGTTAATAATGGAATTCCATAAATTTAGTAAGATCTAATCATGTTACTTAAAGTAATATAATATTGTACAATTAATTGGATGTGATCCAGCAGCATGAGATGATCGACCCAAAGTTGTTGCGTGAATTGGGCTTCATTCTTATTGAGAGAGAGGTTGGTATTATCAGTGTCGGTAGGTGTTGTTCAGCTGAATCAGCCAATCCAGTTTGGTTTTCAATCGAACGATTCAATTCGATTTTCAAAATATTGTTTAAACCTTATAAATCCCGTTAAGATTCTAAGTGAAATACATATTAACGGACCATTAATTGCGGAACCCCAGGAACTTAGATAAAGTTATTTGATATTGTCTCTGTCTATCAAATTCTATCCAATCTGAATACACAATTCCAAAAATAATAATCACTTCTAAACTCATCCAGTTTCACTTCTTTATAATATGGTAAAAGAAGTTTCCTCCCATATCTCACTATTGTTAAGCCAAGAAATGAGGAAAACATTGCAGTTTTGATTCCAAAAACTCCTCAACTAAACGAACTTCAAAATGTAAACTATCACAAAAAATGCATTTCTCAATTTCGTTAATTCATTCATGCTTATACTATTATTAAGAAAAGAAATGAGGAAACCGTTATCGTTTTGAGTAGTACTATTCTAAAGATCTCAACCAAATGAACTTCAAAATGAAAACTATCACAAATAAGGTAGGGGAAATTATGTTTTGTTGTTCCAAGGGGAAATTAATTAAAAAAGAGGACCCAAAAGCTACTTGTATCAGAATTGGTAGGGATTACTTTTCCCAAAGTTCAATTTTAAGGGGAAATTAATTAAAAAAAGAAAATTATTTTTGAATTTAAACTTTTTTCATCTCTTATTTCTATTTTAAAATCTACCAAATTAAAAATTAAATTTATTATTTAAATACAAATCAATTATTATTATTAGTACTACTACAAAGGCACTCAGTACGCTTGCACATGACACTCCCAAGTCCCAACCCTGCTAAATTCCACACTTAATACGCTCTCGCACACATGTTGTTATTGGCCCTTATACCCCCAATAACTCCCAATACCCACCCCGCACATGACACTCCCAACCCCCAACCCCTTTTTCTCTCCTCCCCACACACACAGCTCAGCCACCTTGACCTAGCCTCTTTTTTTAAACAAGTTTTTTTTTTTTTTTTGTCTTTTTTATATTTTGCTTTTCGTCTTAGTTCACGATAATCAGTTTGAGAATATAAAAGGAAGCCATCTCATATCCGTTTGAGTTTGAAAAATATTTCTCATTGGACACATATGTATTAATATGTGTAGTTTAATTCTACTAATCCATTTCTTCACCATGCATGGTTGGTTAGATAGAGGTCAGTTTGATCAGTTTGGGGGAGATAATTAAACTGATGCCAACGGATTAATTGAATATGCATGCATCTTCACACAATCATAAATAATTAAGAAATATATGGTTAAATAACCTCAAATAATGTAACATTTTATAAACCTAATTCTCTCCAGGTTTTTTCTTGAACAATAACCTATTTTCGACAAAAAAAATCCCTATATTATTTTATATATTTACATATGTCTTTGATAAGAAATGGTCATTTTTACAAGAGAACATCAAGGGTATTTGTGTCCAAATTATGACAAAAGTTAGTGAAGGTTAGACTTCCAAATTTTATTTTCAAAGTGTCTTTTAATCAAATCACCCAATAATTAATATATTTTGTGAACCAGAACTCAAGAGGCAATTTTTAAATAAAACATTTGTTCTCAGGTCAGATATATTGAGGAGATAAACTGACGCCTAACCAGCTTAGTTTAATGATCACTTAGGTCACGTTTGTTTTTTTGGTTTTTAGCTAAAAGCATTTACTTTCAACATTCAACTTCTTTTTTTTTTTTTCATGATTTATTGCCGAATAGAAAAAATATGATGCCAAACATTCGTTTATTGTTGAAAATAATTTACTTTTAAATTTTATGTTTTATTTTTTATTTTTAATGCTTAATAAAAATATTATAAAAATAATTAATAGTTTAATATTTAACACTAAAAATCACTTTTAATTTTTTTGATATTAAATCACTTTTAATTTTTTTATTGAAGTTTATTTTTCCAACAACAATAATAGTGAATCCTAATCGCCTTTCTCTTTTTCTCGTATTGTTCTTTTTAGCCCCTTTTCCTTAAGAAATGAGTGGGTGATTTTTTGGTCATTCTTGGCCTGAAATCACTCCTCTACATATCTTTATACCATTTTTTTTCTCAATAAAGTGGTTTTTCCACAAAAAATTTAGATTTTTAATTTATTTTTTATTGTTTTGTCGTCAGCTCAGGCGGCGATTTTTTGTCATTGTCTTCAGGCGACAGGTTTTTGTTGTCGCCTTACACAACGCGGTTTTTGGTCGCCCAGCATGCCATTGCTCTATTGTCTGTCGCGACGCTTTCTCGCTGTACATAACGATTCCTCGAATAACAAAGCCAAATTGACAAATGCAGACATCAAACTCAAATTACTGGCCATCAATACGTTGTAAACCAGTCATAGGATATAAATATCATAACTATCAAACGCAGAAGCTTTAAAATGATTTATTACGTTATTAACCCGAACGCTAGAATATCCTCTGTAGTTTTTAGCGAATTTGATTGTGTGTTTCTATCGAATATGTTGTTAGTTTGAATCAATAAAATTATTCTCCTTTAAAAAATATATATTTTATTGAAGAAAAGTAGACTTTATTATCGTTTCAACGGAGACATCAACTGGCCAAAGTATGAAACCCGCGAAAATTAAATTTTCAAAATTACAAAATGATAATAATAATAATAAATTGCCATAATGGTTCAGGAAAGCCTAGAAAATTCTCTAGATCTCAAATGATAAAACGGACTACGCTGTTAAATTTGTCTTGTGAAATCTAATGACCCAGAAAAATTTCGTCAAATTATGAGACAATCGGAAATTTTTACTAGTTTTGGGCCGATAATACACGACGGCAAGCAAGACAAACACGGGGATAATGTAATTACCGAGATACGATAAGGCGAGACAATGTGGACACAACAAATTTCAAAAAAAATCGTGATACTGGATATAAAGAAGGACACTTACATATCAGATAAAATTAAATAATTATCCTTACAACATTGTCCTTAAAAACAATTTAGGATAAATAAATGAAAGAAGCGCCAACATTGCTTTTACAAATATTCAAACACAAACATAAGTAATATTAAAACTAAAGAATAAAGATTTCCTTCAATCAAATAAAATAGCTTCCTGGGCCAGTTCATCAAGAGAAAGATCCGCAATCTCAAAGTAATTTCAGCATTCTCTATATCTATCGAGTCAAAACCATCTCCCTCCAAATTGGCCCCACATTTTATATTCGCCTTCATTATAATGGTATCTCCTCGGATGTAAGACGGCATTGTTATGGACATAAACCAAGTCTCTTGTGTTTCATAGTGTTAACTTGTTCTTCATGCAAAGGAATGAAATTATATGTGCTCCAATTTCTTTCACAACATGAGATGAACAAGGTTGTCTTAGCAATTTCAATGCTATAGATTAAGCATTGGTGTAGAAGTTCCATGAACAACCCACCATTTAATAGGACTCATGTATCACTTGTCATTGATGGAATCACTACTAGAAAAATCTTCCAAGCGTGCAGAAAAAGTAGCATACTCCTCATTTGCTCGCCTCCTTTCAACTTCATTTGAAAAATATCTCTCAAAACATTTTTTTTCTTTCTCTTACTACTTTCATATCCTCGATGTGGTGGAACACGATCATGAGACTAATTGCTTACGTTGACTATAATAATTTACAAAGCTTGAGTTATGACATAATTTATAAAAAGTTAAACATTATAATATCATTTATATTTATATTATCAAAGTCTACAATTTAATCCTTGTAAGATTACCTTGATTTAAGGAATGAGCTAAGGAACGTAAAGGTGTGTGGCTTTTAGTCCATCTTCCACCAAGAATCCATTCATTAACAAAACCTACAAGTATAATTACAAAAAACTATTCATATAAAGCTCCACATAATTAAAACTTTCAATTAAAACTCAAATATTTAATCAATAAATCTTAATTATACCTTGAATTTTCTCGTGGAAGCTTTTATGTTCTTTCTTAGAAATGGCTTCCTTCACTTTTTCGATCATCAAATCCAATTTTGACTATAAATATTGTAAAGTGCAAGGTTTTGTCGCTATTGAACTAATTGAAGTATCTCATACATGGGAGTCATAAAGTCGAGGATAATTCACATCCATCCAAAAGTCTTCATTTAGATTTTATCCTCTTACTTCTTTAGCTTTCACTACGTCATCTCTCCTTATACATCTCCCATTCTTCACTTATCACTAATTGCTCCAAGCCTCTTTTATTGTCTTTAAATCATTTAAGCATAACAATAGTCGGGCAAAATGCGTATCGCCATTGAAAGTGACCTCAACTTGCAAATGATTATTAAACATTGACAACTTACCGCATTTGATTCATAATGAAATTCTTGATGAAAGAGACATCACTGGAACCCAAGAGATCCAACCACATCGCTCCATCACATCATCATATTCGCCATTACGCCGCGACGATGCTCTTCAGTTAGCATCAGAGTATGAACCACACATAAGATCTAAAAGATATGCCGAAACTTTGCTTCCATAATGTGTCCCGTCGCTTATAGTCGCAAAGATTATCGCTATAACTTGAACTACCTGAGGACCAATCTCAGAGGTTACTTAAAAAAAATAAGGTATAAAGTGCTTGTCCTACTCCCTTCACAATTTCTTGTTTTCAAAACATCACCCACTTTCAAACCGCCACGATGTTAATAAGTGGTCTTCTTCGAGCATCCACTATCCATCACCGTGGAATGCTCACTCTCCTTTCATTCCAAGTCTTCTTGATTGGTTTCACAGATTCTCAATATTACTCTTCTCCTTCAATAATGGGAATTTTAATGCATTATAAAGATGGTAGACATAACCTCGAAGTTGACTCCACTTTTAAAGGCACGAGAGAATAATAAAGATTTCTAGCTTAAAGTGAAAAGACAACCCTTTTAGTTGTAAAACATCCTGGGGCCATCTCACCGTCAACTATTTCCCACGTGGCACCCATATTAAATGCCCGCTCAATTGATCCAATGTAACTCCCTTCTCCGTTTCGGGATCAACAGCACCAGCACTGTAAGAGGAATTCTTAAAATTAGATGTTGTAGCGCTTGATGTGGGTAAAGGAACTTGCTTAAGATTAGATTGTTTCACCCTTTGTTCAGCTTCCTCCATCACCCTTCGCATCTCAACTAAATTTTCATCCAGTTACTTTAGTACAAGATGCAACCCCGCCCCCTTTCACAATACTCTTTTCATTTCAATTCACAATCATGCTTTTCAATTTCAATTTGTCACAATCTGAAATCGACCACCCTAGCTTCGCTCTTAATAAATTTAACCTATGTTTACATACGTGATACTGGAATCACCTAAGACGTCCCGTCAATGCAAGCTAGTATCAAAACGGTTTTATAACACAGTACGGTCCCGTTGGGTTGATAACTGGTTATTAAAAAAAATCAATTAGTAAATACTACCGATACTTGGCCCACTGGTTGCCGACGGAGTGACATCAATACAATCGTCATAGCATCGCTTATTTTCAATTCCCGCCGCAGATACCACCTATCATTCATACGAACTAAACTATGCAATATCCACCAAAGCGCGTTCTCAAATCTTTATAGCAAACATACAAGACAATATGTACATTTGTATAAACGGTTCATTTTCAATACTCACGCAATTTTCTATTCAAACATTTCACAATCAATTTCTTCAAATCAATTAAAACAATTCAATATGTTTTTCTTATGCATTTAGAACAAATAGTTCAAATCTTGAAATGAGAATATGAGAAGATAGAATAAACCAAAATCGTTGCTTTGATTCCGATCTTCGGAATCTCGACTTCAATGCGGACTTTCCTCCTCGTCAGCCCCTATTCAAATACAATGACAAACATATATTAGTAGGTTATTCTAAGAGTTTTTGGTCAGAGTTGATGTCTACCCGATACCCCTTTACTTGAAAAATTTTCTAGGGACACATGAGCCATAATTTACTCATGCTTCCTTCAAGAAAATTTTAGCTCTATGAGTCTATTTTTATTAGGAATTAGAATCATCTCATTTGGATCACCCAAACTCAAGTTACGACTTTAATGCCAACCGGTCAAGATGCCCAAATTTCACTGGGTTACCTATTGTTATTCCTAATTTCTATAGGTCTTAACTCTATAAATCGGGTAATGGTTCCTTCTACTCATTTGAAGCTATAGTTCTAGCGTTTTTCTCCAACTGTAATCATCCAATTTGGATCACCAAAACTTAAGTTATTGCATTTTACATCTAGACTACTCCAATTTGCAAAGCTGAATCAGAATGTTTTTACACATAGCTCCACTTTGACCAATTTCTGGGCACTTTGGGTTTATAATTTGCATACACTTTCTTCAAGTAAATTATTACCTTAGAAGTCTATTTTACCCAGAATTTTTAATCACTCAATTTAGATGAGTGAAACTCAACTTATGGTCAAAACACTATAATAATACCCAAAACAGAGCATAACCCTTGAGCTGCCCGAGCTCACCTTTAAGCCCATGTTTGGGAGCCATAGAGCTACAATTTGCTCCTAGTCCCTTCTATACATTTGTAAACCTATCTCTTATGGTTCTTTAACAATTGAAATCACTTAATTTGGATGATTATAACTTAATCTATAAATCTAAAACAAGAATACTGGGTTCGATTAAAATTTTGACAGCATTCAAAACCCAACATTTTCCTTTTTTACAAACACTCTAAACCAATCCAAACCAATCTAAACAATGCAAAACAATCTCAAACTGAACTAAAACCATCAAATAACACTTTATACCACATTCAAAAGCTTTATTAAACCCAACACAAGTAGAAATGGGGTTAGTATTGGTTTACTTTAAATCTCTTTAATCTTCAATGTCAAGCTTCTTCTTCAACTTGATCTCTTAAACTCTTGAGCTTTAATGGAGCAAGAATCACAACCTCTTCACTTAAAGCCCTAACTCTCCCTTCCTCTCTCAAACCGTTTTGCTCAAAATGATTCTAAGACCACTTTTATCTTAAATATCCTACGTCACATGCCCGTCAATTCCTTCTTTAAAAAATCCATTTTGGGTTTAAGTTCTCCTAATTGCTAGCTTGCCCACTCATATTTGTCTCTATTTGCATTTAAACTCTCATCAATCACACTTAGACATTTTTTCTTTCTAACTTGGCGAACCCAGTCCTTATTCACAATTTCCAATTTTTGCCCTTTTCATTCGGTTATTTTCGTGGCTCAATTAATTTCTCATTTTAGAATTTAATATTTTCATTTGGATTTTAGCCATATAATAATTTAATCAACATTCATTTAACAATTCTCGAAAAATACCCAAGTTGGCTCAATTTAATCCGGAATATATATAATAAAATTATAAAAAAAAAATTATAGGGTATTTTTGGGGCATTACAATTATGGCTAAAAAGATTGCTAGGAGAGTTAAAGATTACTATAAAAGGTCCTATGAAGTTGTATTGTGATAATAAAGCCGCTATCAACATTTCTAAAAACCCAATCCAACATGATCGAACCAAACATATTGAAACCGATCAACATTTCATCAAAGAGAAGCTAGAAAATGGGACTGTGTGCATGCCTTTTGTGCCATCCAAAGATCAAGTGGCAGATATTTTCACTAAAGGATTTGCCAAGACAAATTTTGAATCTTTAGTATGCAAGCTAGGTTGTATGACATCTACAAACCTTAGCTTGAGGGAGAGTGTTAAAATATTTTAAGTATTTTTACCTAATTTGATTAGTTAGATTTGAGGGAATTTATTTGGATTAGGCAGATTTTAGGGAGTGATTTGTGGTAATAAGTTTGAATTATATTCTTTCCTTTATTGTGTTTTTAATTCTTGATTTAGTGATTTATTTCCAATTATTGTACAACTTGTAAAACTATATATTGTATCCTAATTTTACATATCAATACAGGATAGAATTATTATTCTTGACTTTTGTATTGGGTGTGCATTTATATATTTAATGGAACCCATTCAAAATCTTAATGCCTTAAAAAGCCAAAAATGTTTGGCTTACTAGACTTTTCCTTCCTTCCCTCCTTTACAATGACTATACAAGCAGAGTCTTGACTCTTTTTATGCGATTACAAGTTTTCAAACCTTCATTCTAGTGATAGAGATATCTTGTTTAGTCCATAGGGAGTGACTATAAGGCCCTGTTTAGTTAGTCCACAGGAGCCACTATGCACCGTTTAAGAGGTATATAAATTTTCTCTGCTTTTCTATTCAAACTTTTCGAAAAATGTATGAAACGCTGCTAGCTACATAATTTCATAAAAACAAATTTCAAAACAGCAACGACCACTATTTTCAACTTTTTATATACGAATCGAAAAACGCGTAAATGTTTTCCTGTTTAACAACTAAACACGGATTTAATGTGGGACAGATAAAAACGAAACACGGATAAACGAAACACTGGATAAAACAAAAAAGTGTAAAGCAATTATATAAAAAGCAAAGCAAACATTTTCATTATTTTCATTAACTTTATTTTTAATAAAATTGGCTTTACAAAACAGATTTTCTTATTCTTTATTTTCAACCAAATTCAAAAGACAACCCATTTTCCTAAACAAAACTAAAAGACAATACATCAAAATTTTCATATTCTCGAATTTCGCATAGAAATAAAATTCTTTCGCGAACTAAACGCCACAGACTATCTTTAATCGTAGACCGTCTTTATTTTAGGAGATAGACATCGTATAATTCTTAATGCATCATCGAACAAGAAAAATATATTTTTAGGAGATTGTGACACAAAACAAGATTATATCTCCTTATTTCTCAATCGTTTGTCTTATTATATACCTCCTTTCATTTTTCGCTCATTTGATATTTTGTATACTAACAATAAATATAATTTATATTTTTTATTAGTTTTGTAATTAAAAAATTAAAAATATGCAGCTGTGTTATGTGATAGAATTTTATCGTTTATTGTGATCTCTTTTCGATTCGTATGAGGATTAGTCTAGATGTGATATACCTTGATAGCGTTTTTCGTGTATGCACGGACCCGCTCATGACACCTTAATTGACCAAAAATTTTAAAATATAAAACATCTTAAAATTTGTTCTAAAAATATTCTATTTCAGGAAGTAAAAAAAAATTCTATTTCAATAAAAAAAAGAAGATTAAAACTGTGTTAAATAAACATATATGATTTACCATCGAAAATATAAGTGAGATAGTTGAGGTATCTTCTATCTTAATTAGTGGTCTCAAGTTCGAATCATGAGAATATAATTATGTTATATGATAGAATTTTATCGTCTTTATAGTTTATCTCGACTTATATGATGATAAGTTTATATGTGATATGACTTAAAAGCGCGTTTCGTGTTTACATGGACTCGCTCAGGACACCTGACGGCCCAACAAAAAAAAAAATCTAAAAAAATCTGGTTTTTAAAGTTTGAAGTTATTCCATTACCAAAAAATTCTCTGTTTTCAACCAATCAAATGGTTAGACTTACCAGCAAAGGTAATGAAGGACATTGTCGTCATTTAACAACGTCCTCTTACGCGAATTCGCAAAACCACGAAACAGCTGTCATCTTCCGTTTCTTTATGCACAAAACCAGCGATTATTTTATTCAGAAAGGAAGGGGAAAGGAGATCGCAAGAAAGAAATATGGGGCTGCTCTCCAACCG
Source organism: Tetrastigma voinierianum (assembly GCA_016808115.1). Classification (NCBI taxonomy): domain Eukaryota; kingdom Viridiplantae; phylum Streptophyta; class Magnoliopsida; order Vitales; family Vitaceae; genus Tetrastigma; species Tetrastigma voinierianum. The sequence continues at coordinate 457,249 of JAEQBH010000921.1, forward strand.
GTATGTAAATGAATCAAAAATTCGAAATTACCCGTTTGGTTGCCAAGAAATCGCCAGAAAAAGGAGTCGGAAACTTATAGGGATAGCATGTGTAGCGGATTTGCTAAAAGATTTTAAATTTTATTTTTACTTCGCAACGTTTCTCGGCAGCCAAACGCTACATTAGGATTTAACTTTTCTTTCCTTTTAATTTCCTGTGTTAAATATTGATGAATGAATTAATGGATGCAGAGTCGGTAAAGAAAGTCTCAAGCCCGGCGATCACATCTACTCGTGGAGGACTGCTTACATCTATTCCCATCACGGTTATCTCTCTAATTTTATTTTATTTTTTAAGTTTTATTTATTTCTTTATTTGTCATGTTCGAATTTGACCGAGTATAATCAATGTGATCGTTTTGGGGGGTTTTTGGTAGTCATTTCAATGCGCCTTTTTGTTGAGGAAATCGAGGGCTAATTTTATATTCTATTGCAAGTTTGGTTTGTTACTATATTTGTATATAGCAAGTCTAATTAATTTATGAGGTGATAGCATTTTTGGTTCCCATGGAAATGTTAATCCATTCTGCAGAATCCATGTGCAGAATTCTTCATTCCTATCCTGCCTTGTTATGAAGGATTTTATATAAAAATTAGAAAACTTTTTTGTGGCTTTTGCTAGTGCCTCCAGTTGGAAAGGCACTAACTGGGGCAGATTTAGGGAGTGAAGGGAAGCTGGTATAATGTGGATTTTGATAACTGGTGTGCGTTTGTCATGACTAGCAGTTTGTCTTGTCAATTTAAATATATGAGATGCATTTGCAAGGAGTTTGATGATATTTAGATGGTCTTTCTAAGTGAGCTATATTGGCTATTTCCCTTTTGTAAACAATGCCTATGATATAATATTTTGTGGATTCCACTAGTCTACTAGAAGGCATAGTCATGAAAGGTGTGCTCAAAAAATCCTTGGGCCCAGTGTTCTACTGCTCCTCATTTGTCACCTTGTTAAAAAAAACAGACCATAAGGAACCAAGAGTTCACAAGAAAGGCACACTACCACCATGTTATCATGCCCCACCTATGATATAATATTTTGTGGATACCACTAGAAGGCATAGTTATGAAAGGCATTTTTTTTTCTACTCAAAAAAAAAAAAAAAAAGTTCCAACTCCTCCCTAATTGTAACACCTTGTTAAAAAAGCACACCTCTTGTCTACCTCCCCTTTCTCCCTCTCTTGCTTGGTTTGGATTTTGAATCATATCTTATAAAATTGATTTGTATAATATATCTTAAGTTATACTTCACTTTGATATAAAAGGTGTGCCTAAAAAACTCCTAAGCCCAATGTTCAATCACTCCCTAATTATAACATCTTGTTAGAAAGACACATCTGTTTACATTTTTTGCTCTTTTGTTGTTGGTATATATCTTAAGTTATATTTCACTTCATTTAAGCACCTGCCATTACGTCTAAGTTTCTAAGTTTAAGCCTTAAAACTATGGGGTATAACAGTAATTGGAAGTTTTTAATGAAATTGGTGTAACATTTAACTACTGAGGTATTGTCAAGCATGAGGAACTTGGATAACTGATTTAATGATTCTTTTTCCTTGTTTGATACTTTTCATACATTTGAATTGTTTATTTAGTGTTGCTTTTCATACGAGATGAAATTGCTAGGCTATGGTGACCTACAAGAACAGCTTACACAAGCTAATTATTTGGATATATGTTGTATGGCTAGACACCAAGTTCGAAATGCCCCATGAACCAAATGGAGGCTATTCAAATGAATAATCTAAATTCATCTACTGCACTATCAGAAGATACTTGATATTTAGGTTGAGATATCAATTTGCTACCAGCATTGAAGACAAGATGGGTACTTGTGTACCTTTCTCAGATCAATCCATTCTGTTGTTCAGAGAAGATCTATGGAATAGGAGAGCCAAAACAGATCTATTCTAAGTCATGCCCAATATGGATCTATTCTAAGTAAATACTTGGAATATACGAATTCAGAACTGTATCATTAATGATAGATACTCACCCCACCCGACTTCTTGCTCTATCTCTCCAACCAGGGCCTTTGCCTTTCCTTTCTGTATTTAGTGCTTGCTATTTAAGAATTGCTCCATGCCATGGATAACATTCATCCAGTCCAAGTGATTAAGAACTCTGAATTGAAGTAATAATATTGCCGAATCATCATATTTTGTGGTGTTGATATATTTTATAAGAACTTTTGAACTATTGCAGGAATCTATGTTGGGGATAATAAAGTTATTCACTTCACTAGACGTGGTCAAGAAGTAGGCACAGGAACAGTATTAGATCTCCTTCTGGTAAGTTCAGGACCAGCTCAACCTCAAGTGCCGTGCCCGACCTGCACTTCACGGGAAGAAGGTAACGGGGTTGTTTCCTCATGCCTGAACTGCTTCCTTGCCGGTGGTATACTGTACCGTTTTGAGTACTCTGTTAGCCCCGCCCTCTTTCTTGCAAAAGCGCGTGGTGGAACTTGCACCCTTGCTGTCTCAGAGCCAAATGAAATCGTGGTCCATCGAGCTACCTATCTGCTTAACAATGGCTTTGGCTGCTACAATGTCTTCAAGAACAACTGTGAAGACTTCGCCATCTACTGCAAGACTGGCCTCCTTGTTCTTGATGAAGGAAGGATTGAAGGAAGGATTGGACGGAGCGGACAAGCTGTATCCATAATAGGTGGTCCACTTGCAGCTGTTCTATCGACACCATTGCGACTTGTGACCACCAATCTATATGGGATGGCCGCAACTGCTGTCGGGGTTTACTGTGCTAGCCGGTTTGCTGCTGACATTGGGATGAGGAAGGACGTAGCGAAGGTGGAAGTCGAGGACTTGACGAGGAGGCTGGCCACCGGTTTGCTCCAGGTGGTTGATCCAGGTACTATAGTTTTGCCCCCTGCTCCACCATCTAACCATTAGAGGGTGCTCCTCACAGGTAATAATCTTTGATGGTTCGTGTTTGTGCTTGCCGCCTCATCTTTTGTGGATGGATTGATTGGTTTACACTTTACATGTTTTCTATAGAATTAGTTCATATGGTTTATGAGAAACCAAACAATTTGTTTTTTGAACTTGTGTCAACCATTCACAGCATAACCAACAGATTATGAATTTGGATCAATCGAATTCAACAATTTCTTCTTGTAAAAGTAATTTTGTAATATTAACTGCATCTGCCGTTATTTTTTACATAATCCTTTTTTTTCCCAATTTTATTGTAATCATGCTAGGAGATGCTCACTTCATGTAACCCAGAATAAATAAATCAAGGAAACAAAAATCTCAATGGTGCGCAGAATTTAACGGTGCTCTGCAACCCATATTGCTAGATTCTGTGTAGAGCTAGCAATATGGGTTGAGACCCATTTTGGTTCAATCTTTTGGAGGGTTGGTTATAAAATTGATTACCCAAGCCTAATTGGTTCAACCTGATTTGGCCCTTAGCACATTTCGGCTTAGTTCGGGTTGGGGTTGGTCAGATTGGCCTAAAATTCTTTATTTAATTTTTTTAAATAAGTAATTTAGTAGTTAGATTTTTCAAGGATTTATCTACATTAACAATATTAAAAAGCAATATTAGAGATGGAGAGCACCTAGTAGCGTACCCATGCACGCTCGGACTAGGAGGAGGACCTCCTGGAACAAAGCAACAAGAAAGTTTGGGCCGACACGAAACCATCAGATAGTTTACTACAAGATGTTGAGATGTTGTGCTGAGGAGCCCAAGCACGCAACTTTAAGGGAAAAACTCCTAGGGAAAACCATAGTGAATAAGCCAGAGGAGCCAGAGGACTGGATTTCCGATGATGAGGATGCACCCTTAAAAGATGAATTAGATTGACTCTCAAAAGAGGAAAAGAATAGAATACGCAAACCTTGGAGACCAACATACGAGGGCGATCAATTTGCTATCACCTTCTTCTTAGGAAGATTAAGGAATTATGGAGACCGAAAGAGATCAATTTGCTATCACCTTCTTCTTAGGAGGATTAAGGAGTTATGGAGACTGAAAGCGATCAATTTGCTATCACCTTCTTCTTAGGAAGATTAAGGAGTTATGGAGACCGAAAGCGGGGTAGACCTGGTTGCCGTAGACAATGGGTTCTTTTTAGTCAAAATTTCATCCATGGATGGCTACAACTTCGCTAAGTTTGGTGCCCCCTAGATGGTTTTCAATCATTATCTTACTGTGCGACCGTGGCAGTTGAACTTTCCTTTGATTTAGAACTCCCTCCAGAATCTCTTAGTGTGGGTACGTATACCTTGTCTACCTATTGAGTATTATGATCTTAACTTTCTAACGATGTTGGCATCAAAGATCGGGAAGCCTATCAAAGTAGATGACGCTACCAGTTCAGTATCCAGAGGAAACTACGCCAGAATCTGCTTGGAGGTGGACCTCTTCAAACCCCTGGTATCGACAGATTAGAAGGATTGAATATGAGGGCATTCACCTCGTATGCTTTGGGTGTGGTAAGTATGGACATAGGAAAGACTCTTGCCCCTTAGAGAAAAAGGATTCGCCGGTATCATCGGAAGTCCCGGCTACTAACGACGGCTAAACATAAGGTTTCAGTTAGGAAAGAAGATAATCTCGTCAATCCGGAAATCTTGAAGGATTATGGGCCCTGGTTGTTGGCCAATCAAAGATTGCAGAGAATCCACAACAAGAAGGATATGCAAGATAAGGAAAGTATCTTTGCATGGAAAAGGAATACCTAGAGATCCCTCCCGTTGTGGTCACGACACCCTCACTCACAAGGAATCCTCATCTCGATTCAATGTATTCAGGGACTGGTAGAACAGAAATGTAGTGGTGAACAAACAAACTCTATTTGCAACCAACTGTTTCGTTCATTAGCTCCGAGTTGAAGCCCTAGGATTTAGCGAAGGAATCTGGATTCTTTGGATGGAGACCATTCAGATGGAAGCCATAAAGACCCACCCTCAGTTCGTTCATCTCATGGGTCCTTGCCATGGCTCCTATCGGTGGTTTACGGCAGCCCCACCCCCTCCTTGAGGAACCTTCTCTTGTACGATCTCATCCATCAATTTTTACAACAGAACCTTGGCTTCTTAATTCTTATAGGGGACTTTAATTCAGTGCTGCATGCTGATGAGACCTCGAACCTGGGAAGATTTTATCGAAGGAGATGCTCGGCCTTTGCAGAATGTGATGTGACAACGAGACCGTGATGATGGATGATCTAAAGGTTTAGGTAAGTTAGGATTGTAGGATAGAACTTTGATTGATAAGGGATAGGTTTGGTCATAAAGATTATAGGGCTAGTTTAGGATTTATATATGATAGAAATTAAGGTTTAGAACTAATGAATTTAGGTTTGGAAATGTTTGGGTTTGGTTTGATGCAAAACATCATTGTTTTAAGTTAATTTTAGGTTTTTGGATTTTTCTTAGGTAGGTTAGGGCTATGGACAAATTTGGGTTTCTCTAATATTAGGGATGATGGTTTTTATTGTTTTTAGAGTGAAATTAAGTATTTGGAAATGTTTTAGAAGTATCGAACTAGATTTGAGAAGTTTTGACTTGTGGTTAGAGAATTGGATCTGGAAAATTAAAAAGATAAGATGAAGAGATGAGTAAAAGTTATAGAAGGATAGGTACTTACTTCACCACTTAAGGAATCCACAAAGAAATAAGAAATCACAAATTCGTGTTTCAGGGGTCCAATCAGAGATTAGAGAAACTGATATATAGACTTTGCCACAAGGAGTCCGACGATGGCTACATTCTCGAGGGTCGAAATAAAAGAACAAGAGAAAACTCTTAAAAAGAAAAATCTAAAAATATTGTTAAACTTGAACTGATGATTAAAGACTACATTAAGGGGTATATATAGGCCCCATACATTCTAAATAAATAAATAAAAAAACCCCTACTTTGACTTAGAAAATAAGATTTTCTAATTTAAATAAAGCATCTCATAAAAGCAAATCTTTCTAAAAAGAAATAACAACTCTGTTGAATAGCAGCAGAGCTTTTAAGAATTAAATAAAGCGATTATTATTTTGAGCTTGGAGAGCAATCTTTTTAAAATAAAACAACTTCAAATCAAAATAGTAACAAGACTCAAAATACTTGGAAATAGGAATATATTTGGTATCTCCAAGGTTTCACAAACTCTCAAATATGAATTTTCCATAATCAAGATTGAATTCCCAAGGTTTGTTGTAGAAACTCATATATCGAGATGGTGATGTTTTAAAAATGGACCGATGGTGAATGTCGAAAAAGTTCTGCCGGTTTGTAGTTCGGTTTTAGCAAACGGTCGAATCGTGATTTGACCAGGTAAGAATTCGTAAATAGATAATTAATATATTATTAAACGTAAAAATAATTATAAATGGATTTGCGGTCAGTTCGTAGCGGGTTTGACGGTTCAAGCGGTATTCAGCCAGCGAATCTCGATTGGTTGACGCGTTGATCGGTTCTTCGAAGAAATCGGTTTTAACCTTTGAACTGGACCAATTTTGATGTCGGTTCACGGTCCAACCGATCGGACTAGCCGGTCCAATCTTGTTCAGTTTTTAAAACATTGAGAATGGGTGTTTGAACATTGAGAATGGGTGCAGACAAGGATCACCCACATTCCAAAACTGCACTCGGACCATTCCCCCATCCACGTTTAGTTGCATGAGGAATCCTCTACCCCTCCTCAGAAACAGCCTTCCGGAAAACAATAAGAACCTAGCCCCCAGGCTGTCACAATGGGACAAGGAGAGCTTCAACAATATTTTCAGGAGGAAACGAAGACTTTGGGCAAGACTGGATGGAATCCAAAGAAGCCTTACTACCCAATGAACTAGCGGCCTTCTCAAGTAAAATCTCCAACAGGAGTTTGACATGACTTTGAATCAAGAGGAGCTCCTCTGGTTTCAAAGAGCCAGAGGAGTGGATTAAATCAGGTGACAGGAATACAAAATTCTATCATGCTTCCACTCTGATTCGGTAGAGACGAAACGTCATCTAGGCACTGAAAGAAAGCAATGGGGATTGGATAACTGAGACGGCCCAACTTGAGAATATGGTCAGGGACTACTACCTTAAGTTGTTTCGGAATGACAACATGGAAGAACAAAGCTCAATCGGCACTAACGACTTTCCAAGCATCTCTGATAATCTATCACTTCAGCTCAAGCAACCCTTCAGAAGAGAAAATATCAAGAAGGCTTTGTTTGACGTGGCCCCATTCAAACCTCCGAGTATCGATGGCTTCCGGCCAGGCTTCTATCAGAACTCTTGGGATGTAGTGGGTGAATCCCTATGCAAGTTCGTCTTGGATTTCATCAACTCAGGCACCCTTTCGAAAGGCACCACTGATACCCTCTTGGTGCTCATAGCAAAAGTAAGACAACCAGAGACAATCTCTCAATTAAGATCGATTGGTTTATGTAACATGAGCTATAAAGTCATCACCAAAACCCTAGCGAACAGAATGAAAGAAGTCATGCCCTGTCTGGTAGCCCCGCATCAAAGCAGCTTTGTCCACGGTCATCAAATAGCAGATAATATCATCATATACCAGGAAGTCCTCCACTCAATGAGACAGAAAGTCAGGGAAGGGCCTCATGCTCATTAAGATCAACCTTGAAAAGGCTTGCGACCCGCCTTTCCTAGAGTTTTATCCGAAGCACCTTAGGTATGGTGGGTCTACCAGACACCTAGATTCGTAACATCATGCACTGTGTTGAGTCCACAAGGATGTCAGTTGTTTGGAATGGCAAAACATTAGACTGGTTCAAGCCTACAAGGGGCATATCTCTTTGTTCTCTCTATGGAGATACTAGGCCACTTAATCAAACAATCAGTTGATAATGGTATGTGGAAGCCGATCAAGTTCTCAAGCCATGGTCCTCCTTATCCCTTTTTTTTTTTTTTTTGCTGGTGATCTCATACATTTTGCAAAAGCTTTCGCGGCCCAGATGTCGATCATCATGGAGTGCTTAAACCAATTTTACACCATTTCCTGACAGAAAATCGGCCTCCAGAAATCTCGCCTATACTTATCTCCGGACGTCAATAATACCTTGGCTAGCAAGATTTCTCTCAGCTCACAAATCCCAATCACCACGAATTTGGGAAAGTATTTGGGAACCCCTCCATCAATGGCCGAGTACACTCGGGTCTCTACCAGCATCTTTTAGACCGAGTAGAATAGAGATTAGAAGGTTGGAAATTGAAGTACCTCTCATTGGCAGGAAGAACTGTCCTTGCCCAGTCAATCCTAACTTCAATCCCCCTCTACTCCATGCAAACATCCCTCTTACCAGCCAATATATGCTATAAACTTGAAAAAATGGTTTGAAAGTTCCTATGGGGCGGCGTGATTGTTGAAGGGAAGGTACACTTGGTTAACTGGGATTCAATCACGAATGAAAAGGAGCTAGGGGGCCTGGGAATAAAAAAGACGAGGAATATGAACTTAGCTTTCATGGCCAAGCTAGGATGAAAACTGCTCATGGAGGAAGGAAGTTTATGGGCAAAGGTGGCTACCAAGAAATACATCAGAGGAGAGCCTCACCTCACGAAACTAACCAAGAAACAAGGCTACTCCAATGCTTGGAAGGGCATCAGCTCGGAAACTCCAATTCTTCTTAAAGGGGTGAGGGCCAAGGTCAACAATGGAGGGGACACCCGTTTCTGGAAAGACACTTGGGTTGGGTGACGCACCCTTGCTGGGTGAAGCTCTCAAGGACATACCGTCAATTCATACAAAACGGTTCAAGGCTATGGAACCCCGGTGAGGGATGGAAATGGGACAACCTGGCTGGACTGCTGCCCACTCGCTTAGTAAATAAAATTCCTGCACCTTGGGTAAGTAAAGAGGAAGACCTCAAGGATGGAGTATGTTGGGGTCCCTCTACCAATGGAACTTTTACAGTAAGATCAGCCTACTCCATTTCGAACAAGCAACTCCTCCGGACTTTGGGGAAGAGTATGGAAACTTAAGGTGCTGTAGAGAGTTCGGGTTTTTCTTTGGCTCATTCATCATGGAAAAATCCCGACAAATGAAGAACAGGCCCGCAGAGGGTTCACCTCCAACCCCTACTGCATCAGAATAGGTGACTGCTCGGCAATTGAGGAAGAGCTTTGGGCACTGGTTCATGGGCTCCGCCTAGCTTGGGAGAGAGGAATTCGCTATATGAATGTAGAGATTACAAACGGAGTTCCCAAGAGCAATAAACATTCAAACCTTAGAGAAGAATGTCAGCAGATTCAAAGACGTGGCTGGTCAGTCAACTTGAAGCACACGTTCAGAGAGGGCAACAAGGCAGCTGATTTTTTTTGGCAAACTTGGCCTCAGATCTTCCTGATGGACAGGCTAATGATTGGCAAAACCCTCCAAGGGGTTTGAGCCTTATCATGCAACAAGACTCGATGGGTATTCGTTGCCCAAGGGCAGTAGTGCATTGTAATCTCTAGTCTTTTGGGTAGCCCCATGTTAAAAAAAAAAAAAAATCATCTATATTTATATGGTAATTAAATTAGCATTTGAATTAAATAAATTATAGTTTTAATATTGAATATATTTTATTTATCTCATTAATCATATTTTAAATATTTATCATTTCACTTTTTTTTTTGTATCTTTTAAATTTTATTTGTATACTTAAAAAAAAAAATTAAAGATCAGAATTTACTCAAAAAAATTAAATGTAAAAATTATAATATTGAAGTTGTACTCTTTTATAAATTAAAAATAATGCAATAACTAAATTATTAATATATTTTAAATAATTTTAACTTTTTTTATTACACTTTAATTTTAAGATAGTAAATTGTCCCATAGGGGTCGAACCTAAGATCTTCCTTCCTATGTCATGCGCCTATTTGAAAAGGTAAACGCTCTACCACTAAAGAAAACATTAAATAATTTTAATATTTAGACTAGTGTTAATAACAATATATTATTTCCAAAAAAAGGCAAAATATTATTGCTTGTGGTTCAAAAGAAAAAGAAAATATTCTTACTTCTAAAATAAATAACAAAAATTATATCAATTATTTCTTTCTTGATATAATTATATTTTTTAACAAGTTGGACTTTCAAAACAAAAAATATAAAAAGATGATATTTTATTATTACACTGTTGAGATGCATTTTTGTAAATATATTTTTATTCCATGCATAAATAAAATTTACATTCTTTATGTTCTAAAATTTAAATAATTTAAATAAAATATTTATAATAATGTCAAGAAAGAAAATAGAAAATTTTATTTACGTTCTTTCTTTAATAAATAACAAAAATATCAAATATGCTCCACAACTAATAAAAATTCGAAAATTAAATATCAAATAACATATTTTATTTGAATCTTTAAAAATATTATATTTTTATTTAAAATAAAACACAATATGTTTTAACATAACTAATTTTTAATTTTGAAAATGAATAAATTTACATACATGAAAGGAATTCAAGATATAATTTTTTTTTATTCAAAAAAATATAATTTATTATAAAATTTTGAATATTAACCTCGATCATATTTAACTAGTTTTGGTACATTTGTTATAATAGTGTTTTATTATTATTTATTTGTTTAAATTTATTTATTATTGTTATATTGTTTAGATTCAATTATTTTATGCATTAATTATTATTAAATATTTATAAATGATTTATTTTAAAGTGAATAATGATTAAAGTTGTGAAATTATATTTTAACATTTTTTTTAAGATTATAGCCCATTTTAGCCCACAATAAAGGCTTGATTAATAAAAAATTAACCCAAATGGAAATTAGTCAAATTAGCCCGACACATTTTGACCCATGGTTCGAATGAATTTTGTTGGTTTACAATTCATGTTAATGGATCATGTTCATATCATGTCAACATATAGGTATTCGCCCGACATTGATTAACCCAAACATGAAGAATAATCATGTTAAAAGTACAAATTCAAACACAACCCGCTTATTAATTAGGGTGACAAGACACGTATGACATGATTATTGACAATTTATTTAAAATCACATTTGGGTTTAACCTATTAGCTTTGAGACAAATATATTTTGGGTTTAGCTTATTAGCTTTGACATGAATAACCAGTGAAACTTTGATGAGTCCAATTGTATAATTAATGGGTCAAATTTGGGTTATATAGGTTGACACGAAAATATCTCATTTATTAAATGAGTTGACACACATTCCACTCAAATATGATTATAGTCAATCCAAACTCATAAATTTCATGTCGATTTCAGTCTTGTTGACTAATTATGTCAAATTTTGATAGCCCTAGTAAAACACCATTTCAATGCTCCCACAAAATTGAACCACACAAGGGTATATACCCATGTTACAACTCAATGTTTTTAGCAGATTTAAACAACTACAAGGGGAAGAGCCAAAAAAATAAAAAATAAAAAAAGGGAAAAGAAAAAAAAGAAAGAAAGAAAGAACAAGGGTGTCTTAGATTAGAACACAGTAGGGTTGGCATGTCCTACTGACATATTGTCTTCACAAGAACTGATGATGTCCTCCCACATGGCACTATCCATTTATACATCCAACATTCTCTGGGTTATTAGTCACTTCACACTTGTGCGTATTTCCCTACATCCATCCATCACGTAGTTCAGGAAAAAGAAAAAAGAGAGAGGGAGAAAAAAAAAAACTGCTTTTGAAGCAAAGCACAAAACAACGAAAATAATAGAAATAATGAAAATTTTCTTACCCCATACAACTTTCCCAGCTGGTGTGACCAAACCTAGTTCACTCACATTTACCTACCATTATTAACAGGAGCATCAGCAATGATGAGAACATCAGAGGTACGGGACAGTTTGATACTGCTTCTTGTAATAACGTTTTTAACTAAAATGCTTTCTTTAATAACGCTTCTATTAGAATTCTACTTCATAACATATCGCATAGGTATATAAACGCTAGCTTTTATATCATTAAAATGATCAAAAAGGATATTTAAAATTTAACATGTGTTCTTGCTTCTCACCTTAGGTTCATCTGCTTAAATAACACCACTGCGTGTATTTGTGACTTTTAGGTTCGTGGATACTTGTCGCTAGATCACGTGCGGGTTAGTTGTCTCCTATTAGTCCTTTGTAGGTGGGTTTAGGAGGTGTGTTCTTACCATATGGGAGCATTGCGCTCATTGGATGCCATTTTCAAGAGGAAAACTTTTAGGGTTTAGGCTTTAAATTTAAATGAGATCCGGTTCGAAATAGTATATATTTAGCTTGCGAGAACCTGAGGCCAGTGTGAGACTTGAGGAATTCTTCTTTAACTTTTATGTCAATTTGTTTCCAGTATCAATCATTCACACGCTGTTTTTACACAAATCCTAAAATCCAAGAGTAAACACCATTTCAATCCAACTGTAAGCTCTTATATGCATGAAGAAAAGCACAAATGTGTTCGACTTTGGAGCCACTATCTTTGCGGTGGCACCCCTTTCGATCGATGGAATTTAGGTTTATAAATATTGTTGATTCGAACTGACCTACTTACAGCTGAAGCGAATCAACACCGCATTTTGGGCTCTGATGTGTTTATTTAAAAGGCGAGTCGTTTTTGTATTTTGAAAAACCATTTTAAAAATGGTTTGGAACCACCTCTTATTTTTATTTATTTTTTAAAGGGGAAATAAAATAAGAAAGAAAAGGGTACAGATATGATACTAATGAAAGCAGTGCAGTGAAAACCGAGTCACAGGTTGGGAGGTCGAGAGTTACTGTCGGGAAGGTAAGATGGGAAGTTATAGCACCCCTTTAAGCCCCTAAAAGTTGGGTCTCTAATAATCAAGTTAAGGCAAGTATGACAACTGATTAATCAATCTAAGGATACCGAGAAAAAAACAACAATTATGCCACTAGAGGACATAAAACGTGTAATAAATAAATAAATAAATCAAAGTCAATGAAGTAAGAGTGTGTACTTTGGTGGCAAATAGAAAAGATTATCAATAGAAAATAGGGTTAGCGCAATAACACATATAGAAACATTAATGATTAAATTAGAAAATCGGGGTGTAAATCATGTCAAATTATTCAATAAATGATACATGAGATGTCAGACCCCACCAAAGCATATTTATTTATTACGCAAATTAACTCCAAAAAACTCTATTATTCTTGGAGTTATAGAATTAATCAAGTGATTGGAGCTTTTAAAAACTATTTTGAAAAGAGAAGTTTTGATTTTTGGGTCATTTGTAAAATTGAAGTTTAATAAAAAAAAATTGAGATTTTGAGTTTTGAATTTTAAAATTGGGAAATTAAAATTTGAAAATCAAGGACCTAGGGTTTTGAAATTTGAAATATGGGAAGTGGATTTTGGAAACTGTAGATTTGGATTTTGTAAATTAAAATTTGAAATTTAGGTATTCCAATTTTAGAAATTAGAACTTTGAATTTTAGAAATTGAGAATTTTGAATTTGAAAATTTAAAATCCGAATTTTTAAAATTGGATGTTAAATTTAAATTTTAGAAATTTTAGAATTTGGAAAGTTGAATTTTAAGAAATTAAGAATTTTTATTAAAACAAAATTTGTTTTTAAGAAACTAATAATTTAAAGGGGAATTTCGGAAATTAAAATTTAAGGTTTTGTAAATTTGTGATTAGATGAAAGTAATTGGAAAAGAAATAGAGAAATTTAAATTTTGTAAAATCATTTTAAAATTGAAAAAAAAATTAACATGTAAAGTTAACAAAATATTTGTTGAAAAAAAAAAAACAAAAGTTGTGTGGGTGGTTAGCCCTTACAACACAAAGGTCATGGGTTCAATCCCTCAAGTTGTATTTGATTTTTTATTTTTGAATGTGTGTGCCTTAGGTGATGTGGTGGGCCACCAAGTAAATGACGGTGACATGGCAGGGTTATAATAATGAAATTAGAGCACAATGAGTTAAATTAAGCGCAAGATGATGGAACGACTGTCGTATTTGGATCTAGGGGTAGATGGGTTTGATTCATGTGAGGCGACACCAAGGTAAATCGATCGGATCCCAATGGTGTTGGGGGACTAAGATAGATAAGGTTAGTCTATAGCAGTGCAAGTGCGGAGGTTTTTCTAGTTTGATCTAAGTGAACTATTAAGTTAGGGGAACATAAGTAAATGACAAGCAATAATAATAATAAATAGAATAATAATAATAATAATAATAATAATAGTAATAATATATTATATATATATATATATATATATATATATATATATATATATAATCTCAAAACCTTGATATCAAATCCCTCTTAACATCATCCACAAGCAGCTTCTTAAGCGCTATCTCCGAATCAAGAAGGGGTTGTTGAGCCACGTCGACTTCAATTTTCTATGGGATGTTAGGCTTCTCGGAAAATTCGCAAGGAAAGAAAATTTGAAGAAAATAAAAAAACACTTTCAAACTTGATAAATTAATTTTATAGTCTATTTCTTTCTATAGTACAAGGATTAAGGAATTTAAAAATATGTAAAATTTTGAAAAAAAATTATTATATTTGATTTTCCTTTACATTTTCCACAATAAAACCAAACAAGATAAAATCATTTTTTTTAGTAATTTTTTTCTTTTCCTAGTATTTTGGAGGGTTAGGTGTTTGATGCAATGGTTGGATTTAGCTTATTGAATTTGTGTGTGTGTTTTTATAATGTTGTTTGTAGGATATTGTTTTAGCTGTATAGGATGATGTCGTCAATAGTTTGCAGTATGCTTTCCTTTTAGTTCCATTTGGAACTTGGAAAGTGTCATCCCAATCATCTTCTTTCTGTCTTTTGTGTCTAATTTGGTAATAAATTTGAAGTTGTATTACGTATTGATCTGAGAAGTCGTAATTGTCTGTTGATTTATTTCAGTGTTAACTTGCCACGATGAACTTTAAATCGATTATTTTGAATTCTTTACATGTAGTCATAGAATTTTATTTAGTTTTTACTTTTCCTTTGGTTTAAACAAAACACTTTTTAAACATTAAAGTTCAAATAGTGAGGATCTTGAGTAGATGGTCAATTGATCTTTGATTTATCGTGATCACCGATGCGAATGATATGCGAGCAAATCATTTTATTCTTGAATGAGCATGCGACACACATGGTGATCAGGCTAAAATCGATTTTAATGGATCATTTTCACAAAAGGGCTAAACACTTATTTTTATCAAATTTAGTCAAACAAGTTTTATGGCATTCCAGTTGGGAACTGAAAAGACTTTGGATGAAATTTCTTATTACTTCATCAGATTTGGTCTATGTATAAAAATCAGACAATCAACACCCATTTGTTTACTCCTTTCTCAAGCAACCTGCACCATCGTGGTTTGAAGGAGGCATAACATAGAAGTCCCAATTAGCTTTTCCCTTTATTTTGTTATGGCTAGAGGTAAGTACACTTCCGCCTTTGATTTTGAATTCTCTACATGTAAACCTCTAACATTTGGTATTAGAGCCCTTGTATGGCCTCTGCCTTGCAAATCATGGGAATTTTTTATATGGAAAGTTTGAATGAAATATTTGTTTTTCATTGGGTGCATTGAACCTGGACCATGTTTTGATTTTTGATATCCAAAATATACCTTTTCCATCCTAGTGATAGTTTGGTTCTGCCATTTTTGTTTTAAGAAAGGAAAAAAAAAATAATTATGCCAATGTGGACCCTAGTTTTTCTGGTGGTGGTGTCGGCTGGTGCTAGCAGTGGTGGGCGGGGACCGCCTATGTGGACCCTAGTGTCCTATTTGGTGCTAAGACTATATTATTGAACCATAATAAAATAGCCAAAACTTAACACATTAGGGTTTTGAACCTTGGATCTTCCAACTAAACAGCACCCTCTCTACCACTGGACCACAAGCTTATTTGTTATATGGTTTAACGCTGGTTTGTTTTACCCTAGTGTCATGTTTGGTGCTAAGACTATATTATGGAACCATAATAAAATAGCTAAAACTTAACACATAGGGATTTCAAACCTTGGACCTTCCAACCAAAAAACACCCACTCTACCACTAAGCCACAACCTATTTGTGTATGGTTTAACGTTGGTTTCTTTTACCCACATATATCAGGGATAGAAACGTTTTATATTGCCTATGAGACATTAAAAGAATAATTTTCTTTATTCTTCAAGTTCCTATATGTTAGGTGATCCATAAATTTCATTGATTAATAGTAGCCATAGCATGTTGACCAATAAAATTTTATATTAAGGATGATCACTCTATAACATAATTGTGATTCATTTAGGAAAATATGTGGTTAAATTTTCTAATTCATCGGGATAAAATATTGGATTATTATTCTCAATCTACCCACGGGAATTGAGAATAGCAACATAATCCAATTGTTTTATCATAAGAGATAACATACTTAAACCTAATTGCATGAGACTTTAGCCCACATGCAAGTCTTATGCCTCTAGGTCCTTTCCTAACTTTTAGACATATACATTTATATGAGTAGGACTTTAGCCCATAGGTAGGTCCTATGTCTATATATTAGTCTTAGTGTGTGTTCCATTGGTTCACATACATTAAGTTTGTAGCCTCAAAACATTACTGATTACATTTTCTTGTAGTTACTCAATCTACAGACTACTCTGATATTAAGTTGGAAATTCTCAAGCTTAAGGGAGATAACTATAAGGTCTAGAGAGAGATAGCTTTACTTCATTTAGGATGTATGGACTTTGACTATGCTATTATGAAGGATGAGCATCGACCATCACAGCAACCATCACTCCAGATGCCTTGAGACTTTACAAACTGTGGGAAAGGTCCAACCGCCTCTCCATTATGTTCATAAAGACACACATATCTGCTAGCATACGTGACTAAATTAAGAAGCATGTCAAAGTCAGGGATCTACTAAAGAGCGATAGATAATTAAGTTTTGCTAAATATGTTAAATCTCACTCATCTTTGATAATTCAGTTTTCATCCCTAAGGCTCACTAGAATTAGAGGAGTCCGTGATCATATCATGCACATAAAGGACATTTCGGCTCAATTGAAGTCTTTGGAAGTATCCATGTCCAAGTCATTCCTTGTTCACTACATCTTGTGCACCTTACCCCCTCAATATAGTCCATTCAAGATCTCATATAACACACACAAGGATAAATGGCCAATTAATGAACTCTTGACCATGTGTGTACAAGAGGAAGAGCGGCTACTCATGGAACAAAGGGAGAAGGTGCTTTTCACTATTCCTGGTAATCAAAGGAAGATTATGCCTAAGAACAAGGGAAAGGAAAAGGTCTAACCTAAGGCGGACATCAAAAAGGAGTCCACGTGTTTTTCCTGTAAAAAGAAAGTACACATGAAGAAGGACTACATGAAGCATAAAGTCTGGCTTGAAAATAAAGGTATTTCATTTTCTTTCGTATGCTATGAATCAAATTTCATAAATGTTAATTATAACACATGGTGGATTGACTCTGGTTCAATAATCCATGTTTCAAATACCTTGCAAGGCATGCAAAACCTCAAGAAGCCAGTGGGTCGTGAGTAGTACAACCATTTAGGGAGGTCGACTCACATACGGAAGCCATTGGCTTGCATGTAGTTTTGGAATTAGTGACGACTTCATTTTAGTGGAGAAGACCTTTATGTTCTGTTTTAAGTAAATTAATTTCAGTATTGGCTCTCGTACCGTTTGGAATCTCCTGTAACTTTTCGGATACTGGTTTTGATTTTTTAATTAAATCAAAAGTTATTAGACTAGTACTAAAGTGATGATTCTATGGGTACAATTGGAAGATAATAGTAGCCTGCTGTTAAGTTCTTGTTGGAATTAAAAGGAATGAAGAATTGTCCTTATTATGGCACCAGAGATTAGGACACATCTTCATTCAAAGAATTAAAAGGTTAGTGAATGAAGGGGTACTTAGTGCCTGGACTTTTGACTTTGAGACATGTTTGGATTGCATTAAGGGAAAGCAAACCAACAAGTCAAAAAGGGGTGCAACAAGGAGTAAACATTTGTTAGAAATCATACATACAGACATTTGTTGTCTGTTATGGATGGGAGTGATATGAAATACTTCACCACCTTCATTGATGACTACTCACATTACATGTATCTCTACATCCTTCTTTCTAAGGACAAAGAGTTGGAAACCTTCAAGGTATTCAAAGCCAAATTAGAGAAGCAATGCGAGAAGAAAATAAAGGTAGTGAGGTCAAATAGAGGTGGAGAGTACTATGGTAGGTACACTGAGAATGGGCAAGCACTCACACCTAATACTCTACGGTGTCCCCGTGCATATGAAATGTGAAATGCCATTTCATGCCAATTCATGTTAATATATCAAATAAGCATATAATAACATAATTCACACACAACCAACATATTATTCATTTTTTTAGCAATAACAAGCAAAAACAGTACACGAGGACCAATAACAGTTCGAAAAATTAGTCTACAGGGTGCCCGAAAATAGTCCCAAATTTGATTCTGAGCTGTCGAAAAATAGTGGACTGTTTGCAAGCTTGAGTCCCATCAGATCTGAATTGTAAAAAATGACCCGAATCTATGCTGAATTTGTCAAGCGGAGTCCCAAATCCGGTGTTCGGTCCAAAATTTTGGGGCGAGAAATGCAACCTTTCATGGCCACAAAACCACGTCCATTTGAATAGCTCTTAAACAAGAATTAAACAAACCCCTACCTCTCAGAGTTTGGTGAAAACCTCGGATTCTTGTCTCTATGCGAAGCTCTTGACGTGTGGAAGAACTTTGCCTCTTGCTCCGAGGGAAACCGACGGTCCGATCTCCGGAAATTCTAGAGAGAAGTTGGAGCTTCTCACTCTTCTTCTCTTCTTCTCTCTTTTCTTTTCTCTTCCCTCCAATTCTCCCTCTCTCCACCGGGTTGGTCAAACTTGATCAAGTGGGAAAGTTACTCTAACCGTCCCTTGCCACATGTCACTTCCCCATTGGTTCTCTTTTCTCTTACCTTATCTTCTTATCCAAATATTTGGATTTCCTACCTCTAAGGGTTTGACACATGGCCATCCCTTAGACTCCCCCCTTTATTCTAACTTTCCTCTTTGTGACATGGCTTGAGTGAGTTCTTCAGTAGTCTTAGTAATAGAACCTGTTCAACAGGCGCCTCGAAGCGTGAAATTACCATTATCTTGGAATGCGACAAAATTCGGTAGGTAGCCCAGATTTCGCGGAACAATTTCCAACGGTGAAGTCTGTTCGCCACATCATCTAGAAAAATTTAGGTTTTTCAACCAAAAATTCTTCATTTACCCATTTTCAAAAAAATTGAATTTTTCTCGGGTTTCACTTTCTTCCCCCCTTAAAAGAATTTCGTCCTGAAATTCCACACATGCACATCAAATCGCATGCATATGCAGCCATACACAACCACATGCATATTAACTAGTCATTTAACCATCAAGCATTAAGCCATGTATTCATCCTTAAACAAGAAAAGGATAAATTGGCTTTATGATGTCCTCACTCCCATTACCTCCTCCACTCCTTAGTGTTGCCAAAACACCTTCACTAGCCTCACGGTCTTGCGTCTCAAAACCTGATCTCGGCTATCCATGATACATTCCGGTCCCTCCTTGAAAGTCCCATCTGTATCGACGGTGATCTCTCCCCAATCCACCATAGTTGGTTGGAGTATGCTTAGAACTTTATGGAACTATGGAACACCTCATGAACACACGATAGACTAATGATCACTTAATTGATATCACGGTGTGCCCACCCTCTCGAGTATCTCGAAGGGCCCGATATACCTCAATGCTAGCTTCCCTTGCTTGCCGAACCTGACCACCCCTCTCTTAGGCATCACCTTCAAGAAGACGTGATCGCCCACCTCAAACTCTAGAGGTCGTCGCCATCTAAACTAAACCTCTCAATTTAACACCTCTATAGGAGTCTTACAACTTTCCTATGGCCATGTCAAATTGGATTGGAGTTTCTTTAAAATGAATAAAACCGGTTTAATGTTCTAGAATTATGAATGGGTTTAGTCTATGACACTGCAAGTGCACGGGTCATACAAGTAGTAAAAAAATGGATGTAAGTCCAGATATCATTCCCATAGAGAGTGACTTGGATTCTCAAAACCAACTACCCCGACTAATCAAGATCCATACTATCTGAACCTCAATGATAAAGTTTATCAACTAGAAATTAAAGGGTACTTGCCTTAAAAATAGCATAAAGAACTTAGGATATTAAAAATAAGCTAATGAACTCATATACACTATAATTAGTTGGATTGAATCAGTTCTCTGTAAAAATGAACACTAATAATGAAGTACTGTGAAACAGTCAATTCTTGCATTATCTCCCATTTTAAACTCTATCCTAAATTTGGATCTAGATTT
Source organism: Tetrastigma voinierianum (assembly GCA_016808115.1). Taxonomy (NCBI): domain Eukaryota; kingdom Viridiplantae; phylum Streptophyta; class Magnoliopsida; order Vitales; family Vitaceae; genus Tetrastigma; species Tetrastigma voinierianum. The sequence goes on from JAEQBH010000921.1 coordinate 477,613, forward strand.
GTCAAAGATTCTTGATATTTCAAGTTGTATTTCTCCTTTTGTTCACCAATTAAATATCCTTGTTTCTTTCGAATACCGGGATTTAATCAGCTACTTGTATTCAACATATTCTTTACAAGATTTGGGTATTTTTCTTTCTCAATACTTCATACCCATTTCTTAAGATTGCAGATTTCTTACTTACCGAGTCAGGGATATTGCTAGATCTCCACAACCTAATTGATGACTCTGCCTTAAAATCTAATGAATCTTTCTCTTCCCTTAATTAGATGATAGCTAACACCGGGTCAAGAGTTTTCCAATAGATTAAGGTGAAATCTCTGATTATTTAAATTGAAAAATATTCCCCTCCAACATCAATTATGAGTGAAGTGGGTATTTATCTAAGTGAGCTCTCAAAGCTCAGTAGTTCTTCAATAATGGCCTCAACATACCCATGATTAGAATGTTCCTAACTCCTCAGAGATCGCCATCTCACATTATTAAACCGAATGGCGCACACCCAAATCGAAGCGAGGATACAATCTTTGGACGGTATTGAAACCTATTAGGAACAATTACATGAAAAAACATCAGCAAATAAATCCTCTCAATTTCAGGTACTTCCTTCTAAGTTATCACGGGAAGAGCGTAACTAACAATAAATTCAAAACTAGTGGAAGTTGCGCTTAGCGCATTACAAGCGACAATGGAGCGATCAATTCATGTGCATTGCAATTAAGCGAAGAAACGAATTCTAGAATTGTTTTAGGCGTATTAAACTAGGCGGTAATTTGTAAAGAAAATTGAAATATTGCTTCGGCTTGACATTCCTAACGGATCGCTAGTTCGGATCGAAAGAAAGAAAGAAAGAAAATCTATTCTAAAAATATCACAGTGAGTTTCTTCTTCCCCACGTTCTACGGGTTCCCAAAAGAAAAACTACTTTACTAAAACCGTCTATACTTTGTTATAACTTTCCAGAAACAGATGATTCCGAGGCTCAATTGGATTCCCTAAAATCAATGGCCCAGTTCACTGTTTTAGGTTGCGACTTCAAAAGCTTGTGGCAGTAAATCCTAATGGTTTTATGCAATCTGTTGTATTTGCGAGCTGGTTGCAACATTCTTTCACTTTATTGCGCATTTCTGGCGAGCCGTGACTGATGTTTATATCGCGACTTGTTTCTTTAGTTGCAAGTTGATTAGTGGTTGCGACATGAATTCTTCATCGTGACTATGTTATTTATCGGCAATAGAATCTTTGGTTGCGACCTCATTCTTCTTGTTTCGGGAATTGGTGTCGCGACCCTCCGAGATTCGATGTGAAACTCTCTCTCTTCTTTGCATTTACGTGTCGCGACCTTGATTCAATGTCGCGACCTCTTTTCTGTTGCGACGTCATTCAGTTGTCTTGAGCTCTCAAGCAGGTCGTGACTCAAAACTGATGGTCTTCTTTGTTTTCTTGTCGCGACGTGGAATTTAGGTCGCGACCAAGTATTTTCTTTAATCACTTCCCAGTTCTGTGTGACCTCAAAGAAGTATGTGACCAATTCTTTCTTCTATTCGGTCGCAACCTCATCTCTACGATCTCAGTTCCTTTGTTTTTAGCTGCGGTGGCGACTGGCGTTACCTTTCTGTTTTGGAATGTATATCGACCTCTCGATTTGATGTCGTGACATCAGTTCTGATACGATTATGTTGATCTTTTATTTGCGACCTGTTTTACGACACTTGATAAATTCTATGTCATGGCTTCAGTTCCATGTCGCTGACACAGCACATCTTGTTCCCTCGCGCATCTATGTCGTGACCTCAGAAGTATGTCGCGACCTCATTTCTGTTGTTAGCCACTGGTCCTTGGTCACAGCTTCTCTTGTCATGTTGCGACTTAAAATTGTTTGTCTTTTCATTGTCTTGTCGCGACATGGGATTTAGGTCGCGACCTAATCGTTTCTTCCCTTGCTGAAATTTATGTCACGACCTTAAAAGTATGTCGCGACTTCAATTCTGCCCATCCTATTGCAACCTTACTTCTTAGTCAAAACATTTTTAACTGTACAACTCATTCTTATTATCGCGACATGAATTCCAGGTCACGACCTTGATTGGAGTTTTCAACTCCTATCTTTGTCTCAACCTGAAATTGCCTAGCAGAGACATTGCAAGTCCATTCAGCCTTACTTTCTGGTCACGACATTATCTTCTTTGAAAGTCCCTCCTGTCTTGGTCTCAGCAAGTGTTCTTCTATCGCACCAGCTTTTATTTGGCTTGCCATCACTTCTAGTTGTAACCTGCATTCTCAGTCGCGACCTCATCTGGGCTCTTGATCTGTTTGCACTCCTTATTTTTGCTGGAATTTTCATTTTTGCTTTAAATTTTTGCAAAATATAAATTTGGTAAATAGCACATATTTCTGCATAAAAATAGGCAATTATATTGTAAGAAAAATCATAAAAATGGACTAAAAATTCAATGAGTTTTTTATATCTGTTCCCAAACTTTGTTTTTAGCATACATGACTGCAAAGAAAAGAAAGATTTGTTTGTCGCCGAACAATTGAACTTTATTTTGTAGGACATTTTTACGTTCTCGTGCAATCTTCTCTTATTCCACCTTTGACTTGAAAAGATTGCGGAGTCTCATTTCAAACCGGTTTTAAGCGAAAAAAGGATGGTTTCAACCTCTATCACCAATAAACTGATGAAGGCTAAATGAAAACAGTTCAGTCAATAAATCTTGTTTTGTGAGTGTGTGTAGGTCTTCTTTTTCTTTTCATCTTTTTGTTGAATTAGTTAATCTTTTAAGGATCTTCTTAGAATACTAGTCAAAGTCCCATAAGCTTGTTTTTCATATTGATCTCCACTAATGTAGGTAAATTCAACATTCAAGATCAAAGAGGTCTTTTAGGCTTGTAATGTTAGGCTTAGGTAATTGGGTGGATAATTGGAAAATCTTAGACTGCAAATTACCCAGACTCCATTCTTTCTTTCTGTATAATAGCCCTCATCTTTCATCCTTTTCTCTCTTTGTAGTGTGAACTCCCCCAACTTGGCTTTGTACATTATCTTGGATGTTGTGGCTCCTTTGGTTGCCACCTTGACTTATCATTTCAGTTCCTTTCTTGGAACTCTTTTCATTTTATTTTAAAAAAGAATTGGAATAGTGAAATGTTTTGTCTTCTTAGGCTTTCTATCACTCTTAGAGACTTTGGGGGTTTAGTAACTCCCATCTGAGTTGGCATAAGTGCTAGGTGTTGAAACACTATCCCAGGCTTAATTGTTCAAAAGAGATAGGCCTAGGAATAAAACTTCTTCCTTTTCAACTTTTCTCCTTTATCTCTAGTTCTTCAATTTATTTTCTTCATCCATCCTTGTAATCCAAAGAATCATATTCCCCGAACTTGTTTTTACGCGATAAACATCCTTGTCTGGCCCAGGTAATTTGAGGTTCTTTGTTGCAGGATTATTGTAAGGGAGGGATTTAAGGTTTCTAATTGCTGTTTTTTGAAGAAATTAGGCCTTTTTGGCTCAAAGCATGGAACTAGAGTGTATGCCTTTGCAAATAATGAAGGTAGGTTGGAAAAGGTTCAAACTTCCAAAGATGGCCTCTATCACTTCTTGTTAGTTGTTTTTATCTAGGATTTCGCCTCGACCAATAATCTAATAAGTTTTAGGACCTTGTACCCTTGATTGTGAATCACCCCAAAAGGCGTTCCTAATCCCTCTTAAAGTTTTAAGAATTTTCTTAACCATGTGCATTGTTTTTCCAAGATTTGTACTGACTCACTGTTTATACACACAGCTTCAATCATCTTATTTGTTCTTTCAATTGTGTACTTTTTCCAAAATCTGCAATTTAAACTTGATTCAAACTAAAACTGCAACTTCTTATTTCAATTCACTAGTTCCTGCTCTTATTTCTTTTTACGGTGTTGTTCTGGATTCGCAGTGGTCATTGTATGTTTAAATAAGGCTTGAATACATAAGTCATTTCTTTGACAACAATGAATGACACAAATAACACAATTCATTTAATGTTCTTCATGCATCCGAAACAAATTACTTATTCGGTAATCGATTCCAATCAAGCATTTCACCCAATGTATAAGTTCTGATTGCAAACTTAAGGAAGCAACAACACAATTTATTAATTCAAAGAACACATCACAAAGACATTTTCAATGAACCTCTAAAAATATTTTTTTTTATTGATATTGAAGAAATACTAATGCAAAATACAGTGAAATCTTGAATCAAATCCATAGAAAAGTCTCTATTCATGATCACGCATGCACCTTATCCTAAGTGTAGCTCTAACTATCGGTTCCCCTTATCATGGATGTGCTCAGGAAGAAAGGGTTAAAGCAAGGTCAGAGCAAGCCTTCTCACAGGTGATTGACAACAGAACTGACCCACTAAGGTGGGCTCATCCTTGCCTCCTATGTCTGAGTTCCTCTGGATGATGGGAGTCCTGGTTAACCCTTCTTCTAATTCCCTTCCCGTCATCCATCCTTTCAATGATAAAGCATCATTTGGAATCATGACTAGAATTGGTTTGTTTTTCGACTCCATTCACTCCATATGCTCTGTATTTGCACCTTTGGAACTCATCTTTTTCCTCATCCTCTTTTTCATTGTTTATACTATCTGTGTTCTCCCATCCTTTTATAGTGACTTGGGTCCTCAGGGGAATGAAGATGTCTATAAATCTTTCTTTAATATTCCCAATAAGGAATTCAAGTAAAACTGTCAGGATCGAAGTGCTCTGGGCTAATTCCAATAGGAGATTTTAGAGAAAATGAGGAAACCTTAGGGAAGTTTGAACGTTTTCCTAAAGAGGCATTGAATAGCTTTGAATTCCCATTTCGAAAATACGCGACCTCAACTGGTTCCTCCAATTCCGGTTGGGTTTTTGGTTCTGCATTCATAACAGTCTCGGTCGGAGTTCTAGGGCGGAACCTCCTACACTCAACAGCGATGTTCACTCTTAGGTTCGTCAATTATTAATTTAAGTCGAACAGGGGATTTGGTTATCGCATGGTGAATTAGGAATTGTCTGGTTCCTAGGGGTTTGGTAGTCGAGAAGAGAAAGAAATTGAAGTTGGGTGAAGATGCAACTGGATTGGAGTTCTGGATGGGAATTAGCTATTCAGTTTCAGTCTTTATGACGAATGGGCTCAAGGTCAGCATTGTCTTATGGGATGTCGCGACCTTAATGCCTACGCTACAACATTAATTGCTAACACTTAATGTCCCCATTAAAGTTGCGACCTTGAATTAGAAGGTTGAAAACCTCGTTGTTAATATTTGGATAATTCGATCATGACCTACCTAAGTTTTGTGTGACTTGAAATATAGTTACGACTAACGAAATTTATTGTCGTGACTTTGATATTTCTTATTCTCTTGTTTCCATTCAAAACGAGTGCGTGACCTCTAAAGTATGTCGCGACATAGAAATTTTACAGTCTTCGGGAGCAGTTCAAATTCATCTAATTGTCAAGTAGTTCTAATAAAGCAGCAATCAACCTTCGTCATTCAAATATTGAAACAAATCAACTCATGAAGCAAATCCGATTCATGTGAATAAAAATAAAATAAATCCCCCCCGAACTTGATCTTTCATTCTCCCGAAACAATTAAGATTAGCAGAAGTATGGTACTTCCCTTGTAGTTCATTCTTGCATATTCTATAAGAAATCCTTGATCCTTCCATTTTTCTCCTTGACTTCCTTGTCTGAAATTCAAACAACACAAAAATAAAATAAAGAGTATAAATCTAAAAGAATTCAAAAGAATTCAAAATTAGCTACTATAACTCATTCCAAACAAATAAGATCAAACTAAAATATTAAAAATAAAAGTCAAATGCCAAAAATAGAATGAAAAACTCATTGGGTTGCCTCCCATAAAGCTACTCGGTTTTGAGTCCTTTGCTAGACTTGCTGCTATGACTTTCTTGTTTCAGCAATTTCTTCCACTAAGAACTGGGAATTAATCATATTTCTTCCAAGATATTGCTTTAATCGCTGACCATTTGCTTTAAACTCTTCTCCATTAGTGGTTTTCAATGTCACTGCCCCAAAGGTTGTACTTCCCACTACTGTATAAGGGCCACTCCATTTTGACTTCAGTTTCCTTGGAAAAAGCTTAAGTTTGGAGTTAAATAACAGGACCTGATCTCCTGCCTTGAATTCCCTCCTCAAATCTTTTGATTATGCCATTTCTTTATCTTGTCCTTGTAAATTCTGGCATTATCATAAGCTTCATTGCTCAGCTCTTCCAATTCATTCAGCTGGAGTAGTCTTTCTTTCTTACCATGACTTTGAACTCAAAATTCAACTGGCAGTGGGCCACATAGCTTTGTATTCCAATTCAAGAGGTAGGTGACAAGGTTTACCAAAGAAACAAAGTCTATATGGGGACATTCATGGGGTTTATATGCGGGTTCTATAAGCCATAATGCATCGTCGAGCTTTAAAGACCAATCTCTTTTATTTGGAACTCACAGTCTTTTCAAGAATTTTTTTATCTCTGTTGGAAATTTGTTGCCGAATTTATTTGAGGATAAGCGAAACTCATTATGTGTTTTATTCATATCTTCATGAGTTTCTCAAACACCTTGTTTGCAAAATGAAACCACCAATATAATAATAATCCTGGGTGTCCCAAATCTGCTCAAAATATTTCTTTGTAGGAATCCCACAACTGTATTAGCATCATTCTTTGGACAAGTTATTGGCTTACCCCATTTGGATACATAATCCTGACTAGGAATTATGTATATATTTATTGAAGATGGAAAAGGCCCCATAAAGTCATTCCCCATACATCAAATAATTGCACCACAGGATCCCCATCTGAGAGACATTTTCATGCCTTTATTTGGTATTTCCCATTCTTTGTGCGATGCAAAGCTTCACCCATTCAAAACAATCTTTGAAAATAGTTGTTAAATAAAGTGATTAGGAAATTTTGTATTTATTTTCTCTGCAGTCATCTCCATAAAGGTGATGTGTTCATGTATAGAATTTTGCTTGTTTCTTTCACCATTTGTGCGTCATACGTAAACCCTCTCGCCGGATATCAGTGATTATCCGGTCGTGACCTGGTGCCAGATCTTAGCGCCTGTTGACAACTAGATTTTGTTAGCATGCTGACTGAAGTTTGTATGAGCGCCACGCATTGGTGCTGGCTAAATCTTGCTCGTCGGTTTTCCGCCTTCATTCGCTGCTGCCGCGATGATATTTCGCTCTGGCGACCAGTGATCTTCATCTGTATACAGCACCTCTGTCTTGATCTCCACGATCCCATTCTATAATAATAAAAGCCATGATGATCTTAAACCGCTTCTTTCTTGCGATCAATATTTGTTATGACGATGAATATCAGATGATGGCAATCGAGGACTAATATATCTTAACCTGTTTCCGCACAACCATGATGACATCTTGATGCAGTTCGAAATAATTCTCTTGAGCTATTGAAAGTTTTGTGGGAATATCAGGTATTTTCAATTGTAATCGACCGTACGCCAATTCTTTGACGGATCGGCGGGATAACCTGTGAGCCGGGGACTCATTTCAATGACCATGAAACTTTTTGTTCAACCAATCGATTAAATCCGGAGCGATCTTTTGATCTTAACGTATCTTGAAATAATGATGATGATGGTACTCTTTTTCTGTTTCAGTTAAGATGATTTTAGAAAGACCATTGAGTTTCTCTGCATGGTTTCTTGAGTATTTTCATTAAGACATTAGCCTTTAATCATCATTATCTGTTTGTTTGGACCTAAGTCACGACAGCCAGATCCTTCAAACAATCAGTAAAATATATACATATCTTTGTTCTTAGTGTTAACCGTTCAAACTTATTGTTCTTGTGATTTATAAGGATTAGACCCGACGGACTTCAGAGAAATAAACAGCTAATACCTCAAATCCATGGGGATCAAAGCAAATGTTCTTTCAATCATCCATTATCATATGTAATGATATTCTGTTTATCTGTGTAAAATATATATCTGTGATGGTCATGTGATATATGATGGTTGATCTTTGTGGAGATATCTAGGCCTGTGCTAGATCTGAGACTTTTTGAAACATATGAAGAAGTGACTAAGGTGAGATGTTTCATTTGTGTTTGTTATATATCAAATGACATAACCATACCATTAAAAATCATTCATGTAACTTTCCTTTCTTTCTTTACTGTGCTCTTTCTTTTCATTGAGACCGGGGAATAACCACCAGTAGTTTCGGGTATTGTGGTGAGGGCAGTCTCATTCAGTCATAACCACTGACTGTGAAACTCCTTTGCATAGGGTTCAGTCCTTAGCACTTTTATCACGTATAAGGATATTCTTCTAACTTGCTATTTCCCTCCTTGATTAGTAACTGTAACTCTTGCTCTAATCGCCACCAGCGGCAAAGTCTGCCGTGATATCAATCATAACGATCATATAGGGTTAGGGTAACCATCGGTAAATCTTTCTTGAAAATACTTATAAATGTTTAAATCATTTGCTTTGTGTTAAAGGCATATGCATTCTTTACATTTTAAACTTTGCATCTTGCTGTATCACATACATATTTAATATACATATATAAACATTTACATTAAACTTTTCATTTAACATTTAAAAATCTTTCACTTTTAAAACTCAATTTTCAAAAATCGGTTTACATCACAGTGCAGCTCAATCAGCTTGCTTCGGTCGAATTCAGTTCGATCAAGATGATCCTTTTCACCTTTTCAAGAAAACCACAACTACATTAATCATAACCAGCTCAATGCAATACATGATGCATTTAAAGCCAAATAGGCAGTACCCTTGAGCGCTAAAAAAACCACTCATTTGGCCAACCTTTTTTCCAACAATACTCTATAGACTTTATGACCCAAAATTATTCAAAAGGTCTTCAAAAATTATGAAACTCTCCAGATCAGTCCTTTATATATCCAATGACATCTCTTTAAATTTTCAATTTAAAATTCCCTCTCTAAGGCCCTCAACCACATAACACAAATTACATCATGTTTTTGATGCCAATTTGGTTAACTCACTAAATCACCTACTGTTATCAGCAGATTGGGGTCTTAACTCCATAAAATTGGAACTGTTTTCTTCACTCATTTGAAGCTATGGTTCTAATTTTTCTTCTCCAATTGGAATCACCCAATTTGGATCACCAAAACTCAAGTTATTGTATTTTACATCTAGGTGACTCAATTTGGCAGAACAGAATCTGCACATAGCTCCACTTTGATAAATTTTATGGGAACTTTGGGGTTACAATTTGCATGCACTTCCTTCATATAAATTTTTCCCCTAGAATTCTATTTTACCCAGAATTTTGAATCACTCAATTTGGATGAGTGAAACTCCACTTATGGCCAAAACACTACAGCCATACTAGCAGAGCAAAATCAGTGAGCTACACGAGCTCCTGCTGATCAGTATTTAGGGCCTTAGAGCTAAAATTTGCTCTTGGTCTCTTCCATCATTGTATCCCCTATCTCGTATGGTTCTTTAATTGGAATCAATTCATTTGGATGATTCTAGCAATCTATAGCTAAAACAAAAAACAGGGTTTTACAAATTTTGGTATTCCCTTTGCTTTACAACATGATCTTAATGCCTCAAAATTCAAAATCCTTTTCTTTTCTAACCAATTCAATGCATTTCTAGAGTTAGATTCACCCTAAAACACATGAAAAAATTACCAAACTGCCTTATTTATCATTTCCATTTTGGCGAATTATGCACAAACCATATTCCATTTTGTTCTTCCATTTTCTTCACTCTAATCACTCCAATCTAATGTCTTATACCTCAATTTCATTAATCCCTAACCAATTTCAACATATCATACAAATTCAACATCGACTAACCATTCCGCTCACTTGATTTTCAAACCCTAACCTAATCCATTTCTTTCTCTGTTTATATCAAAATCATCATGATTCAGCACTTAAATACCACAATTCTACCATCCATACAATAAAATCAAAGCATTAGGTATGGAAAACACTCAAGCCCAACTTTCCCGCCGTAGAAACTTCTTTGTTCTTGGTTTTCCTTGGCTCTCTCTTGATTAAAAGCATAGATCACTTGAAGAGGCAGAAGAAGGAGAAAAAATCACATCTCCTTATCACCTTAGCCCTCACACGTTTTCTCCCTTCTCCTTTCTCTCCTTTCTTTTCTCTTTTTTCTTCCCTCTTTCTCTCATATGGCTGTTCAAGCATTCCTCCTTTTTGGAGAATTCAATTTCTTCAATTTACATTTTTAACCTACACTTTACAAAATTAAAATTTAAGCCCTCAATCTCATTAAGTTGATGAAAAGTGACTTTACATGTGTCACCTTGTCAAATTCATTCTCGCGATATTTCCATCATAATCTCAAATGACAAGCAGCGTTTTGATTGGCTCACAATAACATTCTTTTATACAGAGATTTTATCTCGCCACTCTTATAATCGCTTTTTATACCGATTAAATGTCAAAAATATTCTATGGTCGCCTAAACTTCAAATTGACCATGAATATTCTAATTAAATCCTTCACAAGGATTCCAGTTCGAAATCAACAAATCGATTTAAAATCATTAAAATAGTGAATCTGACAATAACGATATTATCCGAATTACGTTTGATCGCCTGAAACAATCCAAACGACTCAGCTTTCAGTTTCATTAGACTCTATGGATTATTTTCTGACATTTTCAGATTTTCTACTACAATTTCCAAAAATTCACAAGAGTTCGAATTTCGGGCCCGGAATCACTATTCACTAAATCTCCATTTCTCTTCTAAATATCACCTGAAGTCATAGGAACTGAAATTCCTTAAAAATTCCTCTTCAGAAACCCCTTCTATCCGATATACTGTGTTAAAATCACTATTCCTGCGTATCCAACGAAAATCTTCGGTAAATTTCACTTTATGCCCAAATGATATCTTCGAGTATCTTAAATTTAATCTACCTCGCTTTATCACTGACCTCTAATCGCTTCAAAACTACCATTATAATATCTAATAAGGTCAGTTTTACAATCAATTCTCCTCTTATAAAATTTCGTCTCGAAATTAAAACATTCGTGACCGTGATCAAAGAGATGGAATAATGCCTCTTCATCTGCTCCTCACGCTCCCATGTAGCCTCTACTCCAGATGACTCTCCACAATACCTTCACCACGAATAGTCTTGTTGCTGTAACTTGTTTCCGACTACGAGGATCCGTAGACCGGTTCCTCTTCAGATAAGTCAAATCTCCTCGTATTTCCACCGGCTGCTCACAATACATGTGAAGGGTCCGCATATACTTGCGAGCATAGAAACATCGAAACATCGTGGACGCGACAAGGTCGATGGCAACTCCACGGATATGCCACCTCCCCAATCCTCTCAACAACTCAGAGATCCAATATACCGTGGACTCCGCCTTCCACGTTTCCTCTAAATCTTAGTACGCCCCATGGGAAATCCTCAAAAATACTCATATCCCTGGGTACTTAACACTGTGTCCCTTACTACGATTATTCGCATAACTTTTCATTTCTGGGCTCAGGTAATTTTCTAGTCTATCCCTTTATAACTTCGATCTTTATCACAAGTCACTTGACAATTTTCTCGACCTACTAATTTCCTTTCGCCTACCTCGGTCCCAACAGACCGGATTTCGACATTTCCGTCCAAAGAGCCTCATAAGGGCCATACCAATACCGGGCCTCGATAATCGGTTATTGTATAAACTCCATCGTAGACGGTGTCTACCCTCTAAACTCCATAACACATGCCCTAAGCATATCTTCTAAAGTCCTCAGATAGTCCTCTCGTATTGGCCATCCGTCTCCTGGATGAAAAGTCGATCGAACGTTCCAGCGCCAAGGGCATTCTCAGAACTCGGGCTAAAACCGTGAGGTAAACCGATCTCCGTCTGAACAATGGAAATCGGCGCACTAAGGTGGGGCCCCATAATCTCTTAACGTATAATCGGGCCAACTTATCCAATGAATCACTATTCCCGAGTAGGGAGGAACGGGCTGGATTTCGCCAATCATTCCACACAATTACTCCATATCAGACGCGGGCTACTCCCAAGTAACGCGGAAGTCCTACCACAAAACCGCTGATTCTCTCCCATTTCTACCGAGGACGGAGTGACTGGGAATAGTCCCCGTGTGCTTCGATGTTCTGGCTTTTCACTGGCCGACATGTGAGACATCCGAGACGAACTCTCGTAATATCCCTCTCATACCCTTCCACCAAGAGGTTCCTTTGTGGTACGACATCTGCGGTTCCCGCATGCATAGCATGTTTTGAGGAACGGGCTTCCTCCATAATCTCTCTCCTCACATCACCTATGATCCAGACACACAACCCTCGTCCCATGACCACTTTACTCATCCTCTCTCAATGATAAATCCCCCGCTGCCCGTGATCACTTCACCTCCAACTTCACCATCCGGTGGATCCTTAACCGCTTCTAACTTGTCTATCAATATAGGACGACATGAAATGTGGCTAATAAAGGTTCTCGACCAAGGGCCTAGTCTCACACCCAAGGACCTCACCCTATGAGTCGAGGAAGATGCACGCCTCAAGTGCGATATAGTGGAACCTGGGCCGTCTCCCAATAAGAGCATCCGGCTACCACGCTCGCCTTTCCAGGATGATATTCAATGGTACATTCATAATCCCGCGATCAACTAATCCATCTCCTCCGGCCCCATGTTCAGCTCCTTTGGCGAAATAGATACCGCAAGCCTATGATCCGTAAAATCCTACAGTGGCACTCCATATATAAGTACGCTCCATCCGCAAGGCAAATATCACTACCGCTAGCTCAAGGTCGTGTAGGATAATTGCTCATGCTTCTTCAATCGTCTAGGAAGCACATGCAATCACCTTGTCATTCCGCATTAATACACAACCTGCACTCCCCGCCCTTAGAGGCATCACAATACACCGTAGCAAGCCATCCCGCCCGATAGGAGTGTGGCACTGAGCTAAGGTCAATCTCCTTTCACCATCAAGCTCGCCGACAATCCTCTGACCATAAAAACGGTTCCTCTTTCCTTGTCAAACGTGTGGCTATCTTCGAAAATCCTCAAACGAACTCACCAGAATACCCCGCCAAACCTTAAAACTTCTTATCTCTGTGAATACTCGTAGAGGTTTCCAATCTCAAGATAGCTTCACCTTCGCGATCCACCGAGACCCTCTCAGAAACCATGTGTCCCAAAAAGGCTATTTCAATCGGCCGAGCCAAAACCGACAATTTACTCGAGTTTGGGCATATAACCGATGTCTCAATGTTTGCAAGAACTATCCTCATGCTCGCATGTTTTTCCTCCACGCCCGAATAGATCAATATATCGTCAATAAACACGATAACAAACTGATCTAAGTAAGGCCTAAAACTCGCCTACGATCCATAAAAGCTTAGACTGCATTCGTGAAGTCCAAATGGCATGACTAGAAACTCAAAATGCTAGTACCGTGTCTTCACGTCGGCTCGGGAACATTCTCATCATGAACTCTTCAACCGATGATAGCCCGACTCAAATCAATCTCGAGAATACCTTAGCTCCCAGAATCGATCAAAGAGATCATCAATCCTCTAAGAGGATAATCGAATTACAGATTACCTTATCCAACTCTCCTCGTAATCAATACATAACGCATGCTTCAACCCTTCTTCTTCACAAATAAACCTGCTCCCAAGGAGACGTGCCCGGTCCGACTCAACCCCTCATGGGACTACTTTCCTTCCATCCTGCACCTTAAGTTCTTCACCCTGCAGGGCCATCCCTATAGGCGCCTCGAACGGCTCGCTCCCATACGCCTCGAAGATCATCCGAAACACATCCAAAATTCTCCTGACTACCGTAATGTCTTCCGCCTCATATCATCATCTCTCACCTCAACTACATAGCTGGGGACACTCCCCCGGATACGACTTTCGGAGCATCTTCCCAACCATCATTACAAACATCATACTCGAGGACAATATCTTCCTTACCCCACAAAAAGTAATCTCTGGTTCCCCCGATCTACAGAACTTAACTTCTTTCCTAAAGCAATCCATGGTGGCATGATGTCGAGACAACCAAACATCCCTAATATCACATCAAGTCCCGCTAATGTCCAACAATACCAAATCGCTATAAACTCATCTCAATAATCACTCTACAACCCATGGCTGCTCTATCTCGCTATAAGTGAATCTCCCGTAGAAGGAGACTACCATACTACAATCTATGGGATGTATCTCTCATGTTCACTGCGGCAATAAATTCTTGTGGAAATAAAAGTATATGAGTAGCACCCTGATCTATCAAGACATACATCCCTACCAAAAACTTGGATAGTAATCACATGACTCCTGGTGTTACATCCGCTCTACCGGGTGACTGAACACTCCTACCGTGTCCGAGGTCATTCCATCCGTCCTCCTGATGTTCGACTTCTACCGCCGGTCTCCGTGTCTAGTAAATGTAATAGCCTCTCGCTGAGCCCTCTCTTCGACTACCCCGACTTCTACCAAGATCGAACTGGCTTTCGGCCCTGCTCGCCCACTCCCCGATCCGACCGCCAGAACTATCTCGTAGCACTTTCGCGGCGTCCCTACCGCCCGCACTTAAAGCAACCGGCCCGTGCCACCAACTCACCATAATGGTTCTTCCTCCTACACCGGCATTAGTTCGACCCTCGGAGCTACTCGTCTCGTGGCCTCACCAACCCGGCTAAACTGTGGCTCACTGATCGGCTCACTGCCACCTACCCATCAGGTCTTTTCCTCCTCTTGAACCGCTTTACTAACCTCCCGAACCCACTTCGACCCACCCGCTTCCTCGTCTCGACTGTGAGTCCGGGATTTCCAACCCATGCCTCAACCCTAACTACGGCCTTTACTACCCGGCCGCACCGTGTGTGGGCCGCCGACGCCATCGTGGTCCTAATCACCGACTAAGACCTGCGCAAACCTCTGGCCTCAAACTTCATCATCCCCGATAAATGGAACATGTCCGCGAGCCTAAAAACTCGCCTCATAATCCGTCACGGAGGTCCGCTCCAAATTCCTAAAGAACTCCTTTAGCCTCTCGTGATCTCTCAGAATCGGGCCGGAACAAACTTTGTCCAGAAACTCTTCCTTGAATCAGGCCTGTGACACTCCCTCCTGCATCTCCTCTCGAACCGCCTCCACCACTCTAATGCTCATCTCCGTAGGAGAAAGGCATAAAAAGTGACCATCTGTCTATCCGTACACTCCGTGATCACCTAGTGCAGACCCACTCCATTTCCCTCTCAACCATGACAAAGCTTCCTTTCCGGTCTCCTAATCCATCATAGTCCGTTCTCTAGCTTTCGCCTCCCCATGTAAGCCACCGGCCCCTGGGCTATCGTAATACAGCGCTAAAGTCGTTTCATCCGCCTAAAGGTATCTATCCTCCCACGACCGTGAGGCTGGCGCTGTCCCTCGTAGTGGCTCTGAAGGCATAGGGTCACTATGTACTGTGGGTGGAGGAACATACGCAGACTCATCAACATGTTCCTCGGGTGGTGGTACCAATGCCTTAGGAGCTCTCCTGATGGCAGGACATTTTCTATGAATTCAAAATTTTAATATGTCATGTAATGCATATATGATTTTAAATCACATAAATAATTTATGCAATTTTAAAATAAAACATTAAAACAATCATATGAAAATAAAATTTCAAATCTTATAACATTTTCAAAACCGTGCTCTGATACCACGCCGAAGGATCCCGACCCTGATTAACTCCGCGAACCCGAGGGACCTCCTCAAGACCTGGTAATCCGATATAGAAACTTTTCCTCAAAACAATCAATTAAAATCCATGGAGCGAACCCCTTTACAATCCTTAACATATCTTTAGAAAATAATGCGGAAGTGAAGTGGTAAATTTTTTTCTTTTCTTTTTTTTTCAAACACGTAGATTTTTCAGAAAATCGGCCAGAGTTTCTTCTGTTTGTTGGACTTTCCCAAATTTACAAAACTCGGCAAAATATTTAAAAACACTTCTAATCTTTCAATTCTCAACTTCCATTTTAGGACTCCTCGTCCACAACCCAATTAAGCACACAACTCAATCAAGAAAAATATATACACATATACATTTATTTACTTCAATCATCAAAACATTCAAAACATCTTCAATTCCATGCAATGGGCTTTTATAAAAGGATCGGGCTTGAGCTGGACTTAAGCGACCGCCACGTGCATCTCGGTCCTGACACTGGAGACCAAGCCACAGAAGCCCTTTCTTTTCAAAATATATACATATATACATATATACATGACAAATATTCAACAGATATACATTATGCAAAATATATATACAATGCAAATACATGCGCTGCCTCCTCGATGGCCTGACCATCACAAGAGTAGGATATTTCACGGGCAAGACTCGTCTCAGTCCTCAAAATGTTTTTAAAGATGATGGAAAAGAAATGAGCTTTAAAGGAGCCCAAAGGAGTGCATACTTTCTCATTACAATAACATTTTCGTGATATATCAAAGTAATACATACTTATATAATTAAAAATCCATTAAACGAACTTTTCTTTTCTTTCTTTCCTCGTCGATGAACCCAGGAATAAACACACCAATAGTTTCCGCATCGACGTGAGGGATACTATTCCAAATATAACCACTACATAAATATGGAGAAACCTAATGCTTGCATAGGGGTTCCAAATATAGTAATTTTATCACGTGTAAGGATATTACTATAAACACCTATTTCCTCCTCGCTAGTAACCTATAACTTTACTCCCTCTAAATCCTTACACGCTTAAAGTACTCACGATATCGGGCCAGAATGCAATGGTATAGGTTGGGGTGGTAACCATCGTAAGAAAACATTTCTTCAAAATACATTTATAAATCCATTTAAATCCTTTACTTTATCATTAAATACAGGGCATTCTTTGCCATATTTTATATTTATAATGTCTAAACATATGCATACATATTTAATATACATATATAAACATTTACATTAAAATTTTCATTTTAACATTTAAAATCTTTTACTTTTAAAACTCCAATTTTCAAAATCGCTTGAGACTCATCTGCCACCCACCTCCCTGCTTTACTCCCGTCTTAATTCCTTGTTTTTCCCCAATCGATAGTCCTTTTCACCTTTTCAAGAAACTACAAATACACATTAACAAAATTTCTTTTAATTCACTACACATTCATTTAAAGCCAAAAGAATAATTACTTTTGAGCACTAAAAACCACTCATTTTAGCCAACCTTTTTCCAACAATACTCTATAGACTTTATGACCCAAAAATTATTCAAACGGTCTTCAAAAATTATGAAACTCTCCAGATCAGTCCTTTATATATCCAATGACATCTCTTTAAATTTTCAATTTATAATTCCTTCTAAGGCTCCCAACCACATAAATACAAGTTACAGCATGTTTTTGATGCCAATTTGGTTAACTCACTGAATCACCTTACTGTTATCCTCTGATTTATGACCACTCCATAATTTGGAAATGGTTTTTCAATTTCATTTGAAGCTAGGTTCTAATGTTCTTTTCTCCCAAATTGGAATCACTCCAATTTGGATCATCAAAACTCAAGTTATTGTATTTACATCTAGATGACTAATTTGGCAGAACAGAATCTGCACATAGCTCCACTCGATAAATTTTATGGGAACTTTGGCTTACAATTTGCATGGACTTCCTTCTCAGAAATATTTTCCCTATAAGTCTATTTTACCTTATGTAATTTTGAATCACCCACTTACGAGTGAAACCCACGTGCATGGCCAAACACTACAACCATACCCAAAACAGAGCAGTAACCAGTGAGCTACAATTTTAGCCTCACTTTTCAGTCCTGTATTTGGGGAGCCTTAGAGCTACAATTTGCTCATCCCTTCTATACATTCAGATCCCTATCTCTTACGGTTCTTACCAATCAATCAATTCATTTGGATGATTCTCGTAACTTAATCAGAAAATAAAATAAAATAGGGTTTTACAGAAATTTTGACAGCATTCCCTTTACTTTACAACATGATCTTAATGCTCTCAATTCAAATCCTTTTCTTTTCTAACCAATTCCAATGCATTTCTAGAGTTAATATTCACCCTAAAACATGAAATTACTAAATTTACCTTTGACCCTCTCATTTCTCCATTTTGGCCGAATTATGAACAAACCATTCTCATTTTGCTTCATTTTCTTCACTGAATCACTCAAATCCAATGCCTTATACCTCAATTCATTAATCCCTAAACCACCCCAACATATCATACAAAAATTCAACATCAAACCCTAACCATTCACTCACTTGATTTTTCAAACCTCAACTTAATCCATTTTTCTTTAATTTATATATCAAAATCATCATGATTCAACCTTAATGCTCACAATTCTACCATCCATATAAGAAAATCAAAGCATTAGGTATGAAAACATCAAAACCCAACTTTCCCACCATTAGGAAACTTACTTGTTCTGGCTTTCCTTGGCCTCTCTTGATTCCACTTGTAGATCACTAAGGTTTCTCAAAGGCTAGAAAAATCACATCTCCCCTCTTGCCCACCTTAGCCCTCAATCTTTCTCCCTTCTCCCTTTCTCTCCTTTCTTTCTCTTTCTTCTTCCCTCTCTTTCTCTCTCATATGGCTGTTCACATTCTCCCTTTTGGAGAATTCAATTTCTTTCAATTTACATTTTTAACCTACACTTTGCCAAAATCGTACTTAAGCCCTCAATCTCATATTGGTTGATGAAAAGTGACTTACATGTGTCACCTTGTCATTAGTCCATTCTCATGATATTTTAATCATAATCTCTAGCCATTAAGAAGGTTTTATCATTTTACAATAAAATATTCTTTATGTTGTATTTTATCTCAATTTCACCTTATACCGCTGATAACATTAAATGTCAAAATATTCTATGGTCGTCAAATTCAAAACATTCATGAAATATTCTAATTTAATCCTTCACAGTGGATTCCGTGCTCAAATCATCAAATCTGGATTTAAATCATTAAAATAGGAAATCCACAATAGCGTATTATTATCCAAATTACGTCGGACGCTCTCGAAACTATCCAACGGGATTCCTTTTCACCGCTTTCACCCGCTTCAGCTCTGCTAGACTCTACGATTATTTCCCTCCTAGACATTTTCATATATTCGCCCACTTCGAAAAATTTCAACAAGAAGTCAATTTCATCCGAAATCACTATTCACTTAAACTCCCACCCTTCTAAACATCACTCAAAGTCAGAACTGAATTTCTTTTAAAATCCCTTTGCAAACCCCTCCATCCGATAGGTGGACAAATGGAAGAAAAATTATCTTTGAGACATCCTATGAAAATTTTCGTAAAATTTCACTTTATGCCCAAATGACATCCTGAGCGTTCAAATTCAATCTACCGCTTATCATCGACCTCTAATCAGTTCAAAACTACCATTATAAATATCTTATAATGGGTTTAGCAACTGCATCGCATACATAATTTCAAATTCTTTGTTCCACCGTTTAGCAAAGAGAAGAGCTTCAACTAATCCTCGATTTGATATCCTCAAATGAATGTTTCGGCAAGACTCATCGAAATTAAACTCGCATCCTTCCAGTAATCTACATAATGGTTTTGCCTTTTGAGAAGTCCTTATAAATCTCGCTTATGTGTTTGATGTCCCAAGAAACTTCTTATTCCCTTGACTGTTGTTGGTGGTAGAAGAGTCTTTATAATGGAAACCTTTGCTTGGTCCACTTCCAGCCCTACTACTGAAATTCTATGCCCAAGTACAATCCCTTATGTTACCATGAAATGACATTTTTCCCAATTCAAAGCTAGGTTCTTGTCTTGGCATCTGTGAAGTACTATCCCCAAATTCTGTAGGCAATGTTCAAAACCGGATCCGTAAACTGTGAAATCATCCATGAACATTCCATATAACCCCTCCTCATGCAAATTCAGAACATTGACATCTTACATCTTTGGAAAGTAACAGGAGCATTACATAACCTAAATGACATTCTTCTAAAAGCAAAAGAACCATAAGGGCATGTGAAAGTAGTTTTCTCCTGGTCCTCAGGTGCAATAGCAATTTGGTTATATCCAGAATAACCATCAAGAAAACATAAGTGAGGATGTCCTGCTAACCTGTCTAACATCTAATCAATGAAAGGCAAAGGGAAATGATCTTTCCTTGTAACGCCTCGTCCCGAGAGGGTGTACGGTATGTGTAACCGTAGGTTCGCATATGTGCACCAAGGGATTCCTTAATTATTTTAGTGCCATAATAGAATTTTTGAAAGTTGTTTTTAAGGGTGAAATTATAAAGTTTTCAAAGAATTGTAAAATTTTTGTAATTAAGGAAAGCTGAGGAGTGAAAGTATAAATTATAGAATTTCAAAAATGATAATAATAATAATAAATTACTATAATGGTTCAGTGGAAGCTCTAGAAAAATTCTCTAGAACTTAGATGATTTAAACTGGATCACATTGCTAAATTGCCTTATGGAATCTAGTGACCCGTAAAATTTCATGAATTGAGACAGTCAAAATATTTTACGATTTTCTAGGTGATAAGTCGCCAGTGACTTCAGGGATGAAATTTTTACAAAAATCTCGGAAGTCAAGAAATGACTTAATCTAAGTTCATTTACAATAAAGTGAACTGAAAAGAAATAAAAAAAATTTGAGATAAAAATGGATCCGAATGAGGCAATAGAAATCATTTATCTAAATAATAATAATAATAATAATAAATAAATAAAGAATAATAGTAATAAAATAAAAATAAAACTATAATAAAGTGGAGAACTTTAAATGAGAGAGATTTTATTTTTTTTGTTTTTCTTCTCTTCGTTTCTTTCTTAAATCTATGAAAATCGGACCGTAGATTTTTGTCGGAGTAAAAGGCAAAGTTGGTCTACGCGACGAGAGCTACGCATAAGTACCAAAAGCTTAGCATTTTGTCAAATTCCAAGAGGTAAGAAATTTTCCTACTTGAGTTATTTTTAGCCTAAATGCTATGTAATGGCTTGAAATTTTCTGGGAGGCTACTGAAAGAATGTGAATTTGGTAAATTCAAAATTTTTGGACCTAATTTAGAATTTTTTGGGACTATTTTCTATACTTGGGCTGAATTCTCAAGATCAAGCTGATAGTTCTGGTTAAATTTCAAGATTTATCTTGACAAATTCAACATAAATTTCAGAAATATTTTAGGTGTTTTTAGACTCTATGGGAAGTCTCTCGAGTCTAGAATTTAACCATATGCCCGCTGGTCAGTATTCGACACCCACATACTTGAAAATTTAATTTTTGGGGCATCTATCGGTGCGAATTGCGTGGTTATGCTGACGTGTGTGGTCTAATACATCACTGCATAGGTCGCTTTGAAAAAGTTAAGCAAAACTTATAGTTTTAGGGGGCATTTCATGTGTAGGGTTATTTTGATCAATTTCACCTCATATTATCGAATGTGACTAGCATGTAATGTTTTGTTAGAATCGAAGTTTGTTTCGATATAGTCGCTTTGGAAGCCCTATGTATGTTTTATGGTTAAAGCGTTGAACTGAGGGAATTTTCGTAATTTGTATGGTTTGTGTAGGCGATTGGAGCATATGACGATAATCTAGCGTGCTTGACAAGAATTGAAAGAAATTAGTCGAGAAAAATGTGAGTACTCAAAATCGTTTTCGAAACGAAAGTGTTTAAATTACAAGTTGTAAAGTGCTTTGAAAATATAATGTAATTAGTAAAGCATTTTTTTACCTCCCACTTGTTATACTCAACAGAAAATTTTGATTTCAAAGACTTAAGAAACAAATTTTTGGCCCGGTTTAGCAAACCCCTAGATGGCATAGCTCAGCTCGGTCAGATGTGATCTAATTATGCATGGTAGGGTTATGGACATTATGATTATCATATCGTCTTAGCCTGCAATCGTGTGTTAGATATATATATTTATATAAAGTGAGTCACCCGCACATTCGCAGGTATATAGATAGTTAAATACAATGACATAGTACATGGTGATGAGGTGTTGGTTCCAGGTTCAATTATGCTTATAGAGATCCCGCCAGAGTTCATCGGGATTCATATTAGACTGCAGGTTCCGAGTTCACTACCGATGCCAGTTCCGTGGGCATCACGCTCAGTGGTATTTCAGAACGGGCCACAGAATGTCAGACTTGATTTACAAGATAAAGACTTTCATATATTAACCACCACTCTTAAAACAATTTTCAACAGCTATAAATAGTTTTCTAATGATTTTCATAGTAAAACTCGCTTCTAATAACATGCATAAACTACTTAGAAAGATTTTCATATCGAGTGTACAAACAAATGCATACAAAGCAACATTTAGAACTTATAGTACTCACCGAGCGCTTGGCCTATGTTTGCTTTTAAATAATTTTTCAAAAATAAGCCGAAAGACCTTTTAGATCCCCTCAATCCTAGACGATGCAGTCGTATGTATATAAGATAAGGTGTAAAGTAAACATAGTAAAAGTTAAACGTGATACTAGATATGTAAATATCTTTGTAAAATATGCATGCATGTGGTTTTGAGAAAAACAGTTATATGAAATTATGTTGGATTGATTCGTAGCTTATATTTTGATGAGGACCAGAGGTCCTTTATGGTTGTAGTTGGATTTTTGGAAAATATTAGGAGTGTATTTTTTTTTATACAGGTGAGTTTTGTATTTCGGGCTTGACCACCGTATAGCCATTATGCTGCCGGATTTTCGTTAAATCTAAAGGTGTGATTTTGATAGAAAAGTGAAAATTTTTATAACCAACGTTTTCCAAAGACATTTCACATTTTAATCCGCCAGCTTCCTGGGCAACTAAGTCACGTATTGTTTCTGTCAGAGGCCACTCGTGGAGTTTCCCGCAGATCCCTACAGAAGAGGTCCATTGCTGCCATGGTATCATACAGCTTAAGCTATATTCGCTGTTTCTTTTCTGAGTATTTGAAAGAGAATTGTTTTATAAATGATCTTATCAGAACTATATTGTTTTGCAAAATCCTCGTGATGCATCAAATATTGTAAAGTGTCACTAAATCTTAACCTTGAAATTCACAGCAAGATGTCTGGATGAGGTCGAGAGGTCATCTCTAAGATTCCGCAGACCCGGGAGGGCATCACTGTAGAGAAAATGTCGAAAGCACACCTCGATTGAAGATGCCTCAATGAATCGCCTCAAATAGAACCATCAAGGGCCGCACTGTGAGCTGTGCACTGATGATGGATCAAAGCTATACGACAGCCATAAAGAGGCTACCCGTCACTGAGCCTCCGTAAGAGTAGATGACACGATAACGCGCCTAAAACTACAGTGGGCTAAAACTTATGATGGTACCAATGACCTGCAGGGCAAATAAGACTTTATGGTTAGACAAGAGTTAGTGAAATTTATACAGTTGACGGTGCTCGTAGATGAGCGAAAAGTCCTCTTTCAGTGGTTCTCATGGCGTACTAAGGCCAGTGACCGCTGGAGGCCATTAAGAGGAGACACCCTATAGATTCACTGGGACCAATTCCATAGCATTTACGTACGCATTTTACCCACTTAGGGGTTATCGTGGATGCAAAAATAGAAGAATTATTCAGTTAGACTAATGGGTCCCGGCCACCGGGTAGGTGGTTCAAAGGTATATGGGCAAAGACAACAACTGCAGTAGGTCGCTGGTGGGGGGTGCAGAGGCAAAGGCGCGACTCGATCGCGATCTCAGAGCCGGACCTCAGACTCGCTTCCTGCATTTACAAATACACAAATAGAGTGCGACCATCACCAGACGTGATTATCGGGTATGATTTCCCCGCTTACGATCACGATGCATATGCATCAGGACCCAAGAGCCACTCATTCATTTATTTCAGTACCATTCACTAAGAGGCACCAGATAGAGTCCTAGCCTAGATGGTCAGATGGTGGTTTCGCATCTAATGGAGATACTATGATATCCGATGTGATAGCCTGTGCAAAGAGATCGCGGATCCGTAATAAGGATTTTCCAAAGAAACTCGATAAAGGTTAGTATCCATGATTTCAATATAGTCTTCGTATGGACTGTTACCCAAGCATAGAGCCACCTTTAGATTGCTATAAGAAAGAAGTAAGATTAGTTCACCTCGAGGAACTAGGGATGGTTATTTCGTGAATCGTAAGAGAGATCGCCCTAGTCTCATTAATGCCACGACCGCCAAAATGCTTCTAAAGGTCAAGCATGGTTATTCGGCATTTGTGGTGATAGGAGACAAGAGGGGATACAAATCTGGAAGACATCCCCATAGTCAAAGAGTTTCTAGATGTCTTTCCGTATGATATTTCGTGCTTCATCTCTGGACAGAGCAAATCAGTTTGTTATTGAATTGATTCCAAGGACCGAGCCGATATCCATTCCTCCATACAGAATGGCGCCAGCAGAGTTAAAAGAATTGAAGGCACAATTGGAAGAATTATTAAGCAAGGGCTTCATCCACCAGTACTCTCACCGGGAGCCCTACTTTCCATAAAGAAGAAAGATGAAGCTTACTTCTGGCTGTGTATAGACTATGCATAGCTGAATCAGGCGATAATACGCAACCAGTATCCGCTTCCTCGTATAGATGAGCTATTTGACCAATTGCATGGATCTCAGAGATTCTAAGATTGACCTAAGGTCAGGGCTACCACGCTTGAGGGTCCGAGAATGATGTTTCTAAGACTACCTTGACGCAGATACGCCTACTACGAAGTTCCTTAAAGTGATGCTATTCAGACGACTAATGCCCCAATCAAGGCTTCATTGGATTCATGAACAGGTATTCACCAGATTAGATAAGTTTGTGATCGTATTCATTGATGACATTCTAGTGTACTCAGGCAGTCCAGAGGAACATGCAAAGCATCCCGACGCATCGGCAGATTCTGTAGAGCGCCGCTTATACGCTAAGTTTAGTAAGTGCCACTTGTTGACAAAGTAATGTCATGTCATTTCTAAGAAGGTATTAGTGTGGATCCTCAAAAGACTGGTTATAGTGAACTGGAAGCCGCCTTACGAATGTTTCGGGTCCGCAGCTTCCTTGATCGGGCGTGTTATTACAGAAGCTAAGATAGCAACCCTGGCCGACCAATCTATTGAAAAGGATCAAATTCGAGTGGTCGACACTCCGCCAAAGATAGGTTTGAGGAGTCGAGGCAAAGATCGACGACAAATCTGTTAAGTTAGCACTACCACAGAAAGGAAGGCTATGTGGTACAGCCGATGTTTCCGCACAAGGGTTGTAAGTGGTCTTGATGCAGGATGGTAGAGATAGCTTATGCTTCCCCTTCAAGCAAAGACGCACGAAAGCAGTAATCCATCGACCCACATGATTTAGAATCCAGCTGTGCCAGTTGGTTTTCGCTCTAAAGATCCTGGGAGACATTATCTATAATGATGTTCCCTATCGATATTCACCGATCATAAGAGCTCGCAGTATATCTCTCACTCGGGAAGAGTTTAACTTACACAAAGGTTTCTGGTCGGAGTTGATTAAGGATTATGACTCACTACAGAGTACCTAATCCTGGGAAGGCCAATGTAGTGGTCGATGTTTTTAAGCCCGAAACCGTAGGGTTCCTATGTTTATCCAGAGATGGCATATCTCCATCGCTGATGTAGCTGATCTCGGGTATTCAGGTAGCCGATACAGGACACTCGCTGCATCATTTTACGTCAGCCCTCTTCTCGTGGATCGATCAAGGAAGGTCGCTGTGCCTTTAGAGATGATTGGCCGGTGCGTAGATTAAGGTGGCAGGGAAACCGAGTTCCGCAGATCGCAGGACGACGGTCGTACTGTAGCGAGAGACACTTAATAAAATTCAAACATGGAACTGGGGTAAGGAATCATGGAAGAGGCTCACTCTTCAAAGATACGCCATTAATCTGTAGCACCAAGATGTATCATACCTCGTGGACATTACTGTGGAAGGGCATGAAGTTAAGTGAAATCATAGATTTTAGCATCCATGCCTAACCCGTTATAGTGAAGGCAGAGCACCGTAAGCCCACAGAAAGATACATGTACCCCTTCCGATTCCCTCGTATGGAAGTGGACAAGATTACTATGGATTTTGTTATCTAAGCCCGAGAACCTGACAACACGATGCCATATGAGTGATAAAGTGATAGACTAACGAAACCGGGCTGCGATTTTCTCTCCCGCTAGCACGATGACCTATCGACAAGCTGGGCCCAATTATATGGAGGAGAGAAGTTAGATTACATGGTGTTCCCATATCATAGTCTCGCATCGAGACCCCATTCAGCATCCGCATTTTAGTCCACTTTACATGTGAGCGCCAGACCTGAACAGACTTTAAAGATAGCTTCATCCCCGTAATGACGAAGTCACTGTAGAGAACTCATTCAGATTTTGAGGATATGCTCCGGCATGCTTCGATGAGTTTCTTGGCAGTCGGATACGCATTTATCTCTCGATGGAGTTCATTTATAACAACAAATATCAATCCAAAGATAGGCATGGCTCCATTTGAAGCATCAGATGGTCGAAGTGTCAGATCTAAGATGTCGAATATGAGACAGGAGACCGATAGCCCGCAGAGTTAGTACTGCATTACCTTAGATAAGATCCAGATTGTCCCGAGATGCACTCAAGATACCAGGATTGCATGTAAAGTTATGCGATGTTTACGTAGGGATCTACAGCTTAAGGTAAGCAATGTGGTCTTCCTCAAAGTTTCCCTTGAAAAAGTGGTCCCACTCTCGGAAGACGTGGAAAGTCGGAGCCCAGATACATGTAAAATATGTATGAGATCATTGCCAAAGTGGGACTAGTAGCACAGTAGGATTAGACCTTCCAGAGTTGTCTAAGGTTCATAATGTGTTTCATGTATCCATGCCCACAGACATCTGATCCTTCCGTGTAATAGAGATCACCAAGAGAACTAAAGGATAATTTGACCTCTATAAAGAGTAGCCAATGCATAGTAGATCGCAGTAGGGTATTTACAAATAAGATCATTCCTTTAGTCAAAGTTTTGATGGGGAATCACGTGGATTGAGGAGGCTACGTGGGAGCCGAGGCTCGATGCGCAAATAATATCCCTACTGTTTTCGCCATGTATCTCTCTTTATGTTAGTTTTGTTCATTTCAAGGACGAAATGTTCTAAAGGAGGGAGGATTTGTAACGCCCCGTCCCGAGAGGGTATACGGTATGTGTAACCGTAGGGTCGCATATATGCACCAAGGGCTTCCTTGATTATTTTAGTGCCATAATAGAATTTTTGAAAGTTGTTTTTAAGGATGAAATTATAAAGTTTTCAAAGAATTGTGGTACTTTTGCAATTAAGAAATGAGGGGTGAGGCATAAATTAAGGAATTTAAAAGAATAATAATAATAATAAATTACCGAATGGTTTAGGAAGCCTAGAAAATTCTCTAGATCTCGTATTTATTTAAACTGACACGTCATAAATTCGTCTCACAAATCTAGGTGACCTAGAAAATTTCATTAACTCTCGAGACAAATGTGAATGATTTTACGATTGGTGATAAGTCACAAGGATTTTCAGTGACTAGATTTTACAAAAATCTCGAAAGTCAAGAAATGTCTTGATCTAAGTTCATTTACAATAAAGTAAACTGAAAATAAATAAAAATATTTGGGATGTAATGGACCTGAATGTAGATAATAGAAATTCATTATCTAAATAATAATAATAATAATAAATAAAAATAAAAGTCAAAACCTTATAAAGTATATCCAAAAAAAAGAGAGAGAGAGATTTTATTTTTTTTTTGTTTTTCTTCTCTTCGTTTCTTTCTTAGATCTACGAAAATCGGATCGTAGGATTTTTACTTCTGAAAGGTATAAAAGCTGGTCTACGCAACGAGAGCTACGCGTAGGTAAATTCAAAGCTAGCATCACAAACCCAAAGATGAGAATTCTTCTCCTACTTGCTATTTTTAGCCTAAATGCTATGTAATGGCTTGAAATTTTCTTAGAGGTTGTAAAGGCTTCATTTTTTTTTTTTTTTAAATTTCAGTCCCAAAAATTTATGAATTCGCTTAGAAATTTTGTAAATTTTGACTATTTTCATAGTCAGCTGAATTCGTGATCAAGTTGATACGCCGAATTTCAGGATTTTATCTTGACAAATTCGGAACATAATTTATAATATTTAGAAGGTTTTTAGACTCCTCTATGGAAAGTCCCTGAGTCTAGAATTTTAACCATGTCTTCGTCACGCATTCGACACCCACATAATTTCAAAATTAATTTTAGTACCACGTGTGCGAATTGCGTGGTTATGTTGATATGTGTGGTCTAATACATCGATTATATAGGGTTTGCCTGAAAGTTATTAAACTATAGTTTTTATGTGGCATTTCATATGAGCATTGATTAATTTCTCACCTCATTATCGATGTCCTTATCGAATGACTAGCATGTAAAGTTTTGCTAGAATCGAAGTTCGCTTTCGATATAGTCGCTTGAAGCCCTATGCATGTTTTATGGTTAAAGCGCTTAACTGAGGGCATTTAATTTGTATGGAATGTGTAGGCGACAGTTGCATTTACTTTGATAATCTAGCGCTTGACAAGAATTGAAAGAAATTGGTCGAGAAAATGTGAGTACTAAAATCGTTTTCGAAAACTAAAGT
Source organism: Tetrastigma voinierianum (assembly GCA_016808115.1). Taxonomy (NCBI): domain Eukaryota; kingdom Viridiplantae; phylum Streptophyta; class Magnoliopsida; order Vitales; family Vitaceae; genus Tetrastigma; species Tetrastigma voinierianum. The sequence goes on from JAEQBH010000921.1 coordinate 506,299, forward strand.
GTTTTAAAATTACAAGTTTGTAAGTTGGCTTCAAAATATAATGTAATTAGTAAAAGATTTTTTTACTTCCTCCAACTTGTTATATTCATTAAAATTTCGATTTCAAAGACTTAAGAAATGAATGCCTGGTTTATAAAAACTTTAGATGGCATGCCTGGGCTTCAACATATTCTGACATGCATAAGGTGGTTATGGGACATTATGACTAACTATATTGTCCGTCGATAATTAGGTTAGATATAGTATATTTATATAGTGAGTCACCCCTCTCGTGACATTCGGGTATAGATAGTTATACGACATAGTACATGGTGACGAGGTGTTGGTTCAGGTTCCATCACTGCATTTTGGTTCCGAGGTCCCATTATGCTTATAGAGATCCCGCCGTGTTCACGGACTACAGCGAAGGTTCCGAGGTTCACTACCAATGCCAGTTCCGTGGGTTCCGTGGGCATCACGTCTAGGGTATTTCCGTAAATGCCATAAGCTGCTGGTACTGGAGTTTAGAGAAGATAGCACTTTCATATATTAACTACCACTAAAACAATTTTCAAGAATGCAAATAGTTTTATCGCGAAATGGTTTCAGCAAAACTGCACTTTTCTCAATAACGCTTTTACAACCATTTATGTACATTTTCATATTGGTTACAAACAGTTGCATTAACAACATTTAGAACTTATACATCTTAATTGAGCCGGTTCGCCTTTGCCGTTTCATGTAATGCACCGCGCAAAGCAAAGTCAGCATCTTTTCAGATCCTCACCTAGACGTCGGTCGTATGTACATATAAGATAAGGTAAAGTAAACGATAGTAAAGTTAAACGTGACATTTGTATATGTAAATATTCAGAAATATGCATGTACGGTTTTGAGAAAAACAAAGGCGGCGAAATTATGTTGGATTGATTCGTAGTTTATATTTTGATGAGGACCATAGGTCCTTTATGGTTGTAGTCGACGGAAAATATCGAGTGTATTTTTTTTATACAAGTGAATTTGTATTTCTGGCCACTCAACGCAAACGCATGATGCGTCACGATTAATCTAGCGTGATTTTGATGTAAAAGTGAAAATTTTTATAACCAACTGCTTTTCCCAAAGACAGCTTGGCAATTTTAATCTGGCCACTTCATGGTAACTTGTCACGAAATGAAATGGCAGTGGTTATCGCAGCCACGTAAGATTCCCGCCATTATGTGTCTGTCATCTTCGTCATGAGTATTCAATTTTCAATCTTATACACACCCTCCATCCCGTCAGCGCCTTGCGATGTATCAGCCATTCCTTCTTCATTTCCGATCACAAGAATCCACCCTTCAGAAACTACATGAATCGGGCTCGCCAAGGCTATATCTATATTGCATAAATAAATCCTGCATTTAACCTATTTCAAGATTTTTCTTACAAATATCTTTCATCATGTGGTTCGGGCTTCCTTCGTGTTCAATCGATGTTTTCGCATCATCATTCAACATGGTTTTATGCATGCAATATGATCGATACCCTTTAGATCTTCAATCGACTGTAATAGCCTCTTTGTATTTTAGAATCATAGCAATTTTCTGTTTCATTTTCAAACAATTCAAATCGATATGATTACCTGTTTCCTTTCTAGGCTCTAAGAAAGCACATTTCGGGATGATCAGTACTTTCAAAATAACCCTTCTGCACTAGCCTCTTGTTTAGTAACTTTCTTTTCTTGGCTGCTTGAATTTTCTTGACTATTTTCATTCAAACTCAAGACTGTTTCCCTATTTTGCAAACCGAAATGCAGTAGTTCATCATCAACACTCTCAATATACTGGAAATTCATCTCATTTTCATTAATAGAATGCTGAAGGTTACAATCAAAGATCAAGTCAAAACTGATAGGACTAATGCTGGTCACAAAGATTACAATTTTTGCATCAACACCGATTGTGTCGCTTTTGTCCAGTCATGCATTGCTTCATTTCCCATCCTCAAGGTTAGCTCACCCTTTTGCACATCAATCAAGGCAGCTCCAGCTGCTAAGAAGGTTCTTCCTATCAAATAAAGAGGGACCTGTCGCTCTTCCATTTTCATAACCACAAAGTCCGAAAATAAATTTCCCTACTCGACCACAAAGACATCTTCAAGAGAACACCTTCTCGTTGCTTCAAACAGATCTATCAGCTATCCACATATAATTGCCACAAAAAGCCCAAACTCAATCTCCCATATCATCATTATGGGCACTGTCATGTTTGCTCTGTCACATATACATCTTAACCATAGCTCCTCAGTTTGTTATGAATGCAGAAGTCGCTTATGTCCTCATTCCAAAGCTATAACTTCTTTGAATAATCATAACGCAAGTATAGTTAAGTTCATTGAAATCCTTCCATCCACCTTCTTCTTCTTGCTTAGTATCTCCTTCAGAAAATTTCATGACACTTTGGCATTTGATTGATTGCCTCTGCAAAGGGAATACTAATTTCTATCTTCTTGAAAATTTCCAAGAATTTAGAAAATTGTTCTTCCTTCCTTGCTTTCTGATTCCTTTGTGGAAATGGGACTGCAGAGGTGTAAGCCTTAACCTTCTCCTTCTGTTTCTGCTCACAGCTCTTCTCAAGTTGCTCAGTTTGCACTTGCTTCTCTGTTTCTATAGTCCTCTCTGCCATGCTCTTTCCATTCTCTCCTTCAGTTGCTTTCTCTTCTTTTTGATTAGTCTTCTTTCTTCTCAGCTTTCTGTCACGCTTCATCTCCCTACTACTTTAGCCGGGATCGCCATAGCACCCTCGATTTTTCCTCTCGAGTGTCACTAGGGAATGCATTCTGTTCTAGTTTTGTAAGGTCATACACTGCCCAACTTGTGTTTCCCAAATTCTTTAAGGAAGCATTTTTGTTGGATTGAAATATTTGTGAGTTGGATTTAAGAGCTTCCAACTCAGAAAATTTATGTTCATGGGTGTGAAGTGGCTTTTTATTATCCCCCATGAACTACACCATCTGCTCCTCAAATGATTGGGTCCTCTTCTGACCTTGATATTCATTTCTGTGATCTCCTTGTTGCCGCGTCGCCGGAACCTTGGTTGATAAATTTGGCCGGGAAATTTTGCCCTCGTCTGCCTGCGGTGCTCCTCCCAAATTATGAGAAGTTCTCATGGTTCCAAAGTGTTGATTGTAATGTGTGTGGGCAAGTCGATTTGGCTTGAAATGATAGCTTCCTCTATTCATTCAGGTAATCGCCTCCTCAATCAGAGCAAGGATCTTCTTCAAAAGAGATCGTTTCAAAGACTTCTTCTTATCTCATCTCTTTCCACTGCTCCAATTTCATGAACATAATGCAGTTTTTTTATCTTGTTTATCCATCCTATGCATAATAGCATCTAACTTTGCTTCCATGGCTGTCATCTTATTTAGCTCAATGACTTTAATTTTCGCTTGTTGTACTCCTCAGAATCTGCATGGAGCTTCATGTCGCAGATTGGGCTAGGCTCACATCAAACTCTCGCTTCCGCACTTTCCTCTTGAATGCCCCACAAGAAGAAACATCTATGATGCCCTTAGAAATATCATTCGCAGAGTGATAGACAATATCCATTTGTGTCTTCTCGTGTCATTTGGCATAGACATCTCTTCACAGTCTTTTCAGAGCCTTTCCCATGCAGCATAAGCCATCCTCCCTGTTAACACTCTGATTTCCCTTCTTCTTTCAGTTGTAGGATGGGGAAAATCGCCAGGAATGCTTTTCCACCAACTCTCTCCCATATCAACCGAGCCATATGGTAATGATTCATACCTATGGCTGTAATATCTCTTAAGGAAAGTGGGCAAGAGGTGAGCTTATCACCTCCGGTCTCACACCATTCAAATTTTAACTGTTTGCATCCCGAAATCTTCCAAGGTGTTCATTAGGATCTTCAGTGGGATGACCAATAAACTGATTCTACTAAACCATGGTGATCAAGGCTGGTTTTAGCTCAAAGTTGTTGGCCTCTACAACAAGCTGTCTGACTGCTAAGTATTCTGCTTGGATGACAAGCCTTCAGAAATCCTCCATTGTATCTTGAATTGGAGGTCTTCCTACTACTGTTTCTTGTTCAACCGGCTTGATCACCCTTTCCATCCGCCATAGTTGCTTTTCGCTCTATTGACTTTCCTCAAGCTCTCAGTTGTTCTTCCACTCAAGATCTACAGGGAATGGTGGTGTGATCCAGTCCGCTTCGTACATTAATCAACCCCCTGAAATGGAAACATATTAAGATTAATTGGAAACAATGGTATCACAAATCATATATCCTTTTAAGCTCTCTAAAAGATCAGTAGCTTATGCAACCACTGCTGTCAAAACTGTTTTTGAGTATTTCTTTTATAAAATGAAGAAAATGTCCAAATTAGCATTTCTCTCTTTTGTCAGAATATTGATTTATTCAAATCCTTTCAATCCCCGGCAACGACGCCATAAAACTTGTTTTCCTTTTTCTATATAGACTAAACCTCTCAATTTAACACCTCTACAGGAGTCTTACAACTTTCCTATGGCCATGTCAAATTGGATTGGAGTTTCTTTAAAATTAATAAAACTAGTTTAATGTTCTGGAATTATGAATGGGTTTAGTCTATGACACTGCAAGTGCACAGGTCATACAAGTAGTAAAAAAATGGATGTAAGTCCAAATATCATTCTGGCATGTGTAGATTGACTTGGATTCTCAAAACCAACTACCCCACTAATCAAGATCCATACTATATCCGAATCCTCAATGATAAAGTTTATCAACTAGAAATTAAAGGTAATTGCCTTAAAGATAGTATAAAGAATCCTCAGATATTAAAAATAAGCCAATGAACTCATATACACTATAATTAGTTGATTGAATCAATTCTCCTTGTAAAAAATGAACACTAATAAGGAAGCACTGTGAAATGGGCCAATTCGCATTATCTGCCATTTAAAACTCTATCCTAAATTTGGATCTGGATTTGTCAAAGATTCCTGATATTGCAAGTTGGATTTCTCCTTTTGTTCACCAATTAAATATCCCTGTTTCTCTCGAAGACCGGGATTTAATCAACTACCTGTATTCAACATATTCTTTACAAGATTTGGGTATTTTTCTTTCTCAATACTTCATACCCATTTCTTGAGACTACGGATTTCTTGAGTCAGGGATATTTCAAGATCTCCACAACCTGATTGATGACTCAGCCTTAAAATCTAATGAATCTTTCTCTTCCCTTGATTAGATCATAGCTAACACTAGGTCAAGAGTTTTCCAACAGATCAAGGTGAAATCTCTGATTATTTAAATTGATAAATATTCCCCTCCAACATCAATTATGAGTGAATTGGGTATTTATCTAAGTGAACTCTTAGAGCTTAGTAGTTCTTCAATAATGGTCCAACATACCCACAATTAGAATGTTCCTAACTCTCAGGAATCGCCATCTCTATGTCACTCAAAGGGCCTCTTGGAAATCAGAGCAGGATACAATCTTTGGACGGGTATTCGAAACTACTATTGGGAACAATTACATGAACACATCAACCAAATAAATCCTCCCCAAATTTCAGGTACTTCCTTCTAAGTTATGCAGGAAAGACTGTAACTAACAATAAATTCAAAACTAGTGGAAGCTGCGCTTCTAAAAACTGCATTACAAACGACAATGGAGCAATTATCAGTTACGCCCACTGCATTTTCAATTAACTAAGAAGAAACAAATTCTAGAAATTATCTAGACTTCATTAAACTCAAGCAGTAATTTGTAAAGAAATTGAAATATTGCTTCCAACTTCAACATTCTAACAAATCGCTGGTTCAGATCCAAGAAAAGAAAAGAAAGAAAAGAAAATCTATTCTAAAAAATATACAGTGAGTTTTCTTCTTCCCCGTTTTGGGTTCCCAAAAAGAAAAGCTATTTTACTAAAACTATGTACGCTTATTTATAACTTTTAGAAATTGGGCATGATTCCAAGGCTTCAGGTGGATTTCCCTAAAATCAATGGCCTGGCCACCGGCTTTTTTTTTAGGTCACACTTCAAAAGCCTCACGCGACGCAAAATCCTAGTCCGGTTTATGCGCCTATCGTGATCAGCAGGAAACCGGCTGCAACATTCTTTCACTTGTCTCCGCATTTGCCGAGCTCAACCCGATGTTTCATTCGTCGCGACTTGTTTCTTCATTGCAAGTCGATTATGGTTACGACATAAATTCTTTGAATGTGGACGATATTTGTCGCTGAATGAGAATGCCGGTCATGAATTTCATTCTTCTCGTTGTTTCCAAGAATTGGTGTCGCTAATTTCAATTCGATGTCTCAACCTCACTCTCTCGCTCATCGCATTCGTGTCGCGATCTCTTTCGCTAGACGCCATTTAGTTGTCTTGAGCTCTCGCTGTGTCAAGTGACCAAAACTACATCGGTTCGCTTTTGTTTTCGTCAGCGACGCGGAATTTAGGTCACGCACTCAAGTATTTTCGCTAATCACCGCACTCTGGCTGAGACCTCAAAAGTATGTCGCCACCATTCTTTTTTTCTTCCTATTCAACGCAACTCATCTCTCGCCCCACACGCCTTCAATTTTTTTAGCTCTAGTCGAGACCTGACTGTTCTGCTCTGTTTTGGAATATATGTCGCGACCTAGATGTGATGTGCGACATCAGTTTTTGTTGCCAATTATGTTGATCTTTGTTGCGACCCTGTTTTTCTGACCCTTCAATAAATTCTATGTCATGGCTTCGGGGCTCCATGTCACGACTGTCAGATATTTCTACGGTATTCTATGTCACTTACACTGCAAGTATGTCGCAACTTCATTTTTGTTGTCAACCACTGATCCTTGGTCACAGCTCATCTTCTCATGTTGCGACTTAAAATTGTTTGTCTTTTCATTGTCTTGTCGCGACATGGATTTAGGTCACGACCTAATTGTTTCTTCCCTTATTGAAATTTATGTCGCGGCCTTAAAAGTATGTCGCGACTTTAATTCTGCCCATCCTATTGCAACCTCACTTCTTAGTCAAAACATTTTTAACTATACAGCTCATTCTTATCAGAATATTGAGATCTCCTGTGTCGCGACCTTGATTGGAGTTTCAACCTTGGCGCACTTTGTCGTTAACCCGAAATTGCCTAGCAGAGACACAAAGTCCATTCAGCCTTACTTTTCGTCGCGACATTGACCCTTCTTTGAAAGTCCCTCCCCGCCTTGGTCTCGCTAGCGTTCTTCTCAGAGCAATAGCTTTATTCGCTTCGTTATCACTCTAGTCGCGGACTCGCATTCTCTGTCACGACCTCATCTGGGCTCTCGATCCGTTTTCACTCCTTATTTTTGCTGGAATTTTCATTTCTGCTTTAATTTTCTGCAAAATATAAATTTGGTAAATAGCACATATTTCTGCATAAAAATAGGCAATTATATTGTAAGAAAAATCAGAAAAATGGACTAAAAATTCAATGAGTTTTTGACTCATCAGTGAGCAATGCCTAGTAGATGAATTCTCCTACAAGGACTACTCCCCACCTAAGTGCACATGCAATGGCAAACACACACACATTCAAGTAAAATTATGCACATTCCTATTCGAATATCTACATGACATACCCCATGCCTCGAGTCCTCACTGACTCCCTCACACACACATTTGCCATATATGAAAAACCGTTTTCAAAACAAAAGATTTTTGTTTCCGAAAACTCATTAGACAATCTACGATATCAAAATTTATTTTGTCAACCCTCTGATAAAATTTATGGACATACTCCGACAAATATTTTGTGTGGACAACCCTCCGATATAATTTATGGACATACTCCGACAAATAGTTTTATTGGTCAACCTTCCGATAATATTTAGTGGACATACTCCGAAAAATAGTTTGTTGGGCAACCCTCCGATATAATTTATTTAAAAATCATGTCATGCACTCACACCTAATACTCTACGGTGTCCCCGTGCATATGAAATGCGATCTGCCAATTCATGTTAATATATCACATAAGCATATATTAACATAATTCACACACAATCAACATGTTATTTATTTTTTAGTAATAACACGCAAAAAACAAAGATACGTGGATCAATAATGGGGCCTAAAATTACCCCAGATCGCCCAAACAAGCCCTAAAATTTATGTTCCCGATTGTCCGAAAACAAGCCTCAAAATCAAGTCCAGTCATCTCAAAATAGTCTCGTAAAATCTAAATTTCGATCGTCCGCAGCCCCAAAATCCCAAACGCTCGGCCACAAAATTTTCGGGATTGAAATCGACTACTTTTACGGCCCCAAAAACCCATCCATTTGAATGGCTCTTAGACAAGAATTGAACCGTGTAAGAGAAAAACCCCTACCTCTCGAAGTTTGGCAAAAACCCCGAAATTCTTGTCTCTATGCAAAGCTCTTAAAGCGTGGAAGAACTTTGCCTCTTGCTTCAACAAAACTCGACTGCCTGATCCTCGAAAACGGCAGAGAGGCTGGGTTTCTCACTCTTCTTCTCTCTTTTCTTCCTTTTTTTCTTTTCTCTTCCCTCCAATTCTCCCTCTCTCCACTGGATTGGTCAAACTTGATCAAGTGGGAAAGTTACTCTCACCTTCCCTTGCCACATGTCACTTCCCCATTGGTTCTCTTTTCTCTTACCTTATCTTCTTATCCAAATATTTGGATTTCCTACCTCTAAGGGCTTGACACATGGCCATCCCTTATAGACTCTCCTTCGTTTCGCTTTTCCTCCATTCGACATACTTGCCATCGTAGCTTCATCAACCAAGTGTCATGTCAATGTTACACCTTGGCCCTCAAAAACGCGAATTCCAACTATTTCTGATCCGACGAAATTCAACTCTGCACCAGATTCATGAGAAGATTTCCAATCGGCCGGGTTCATTTCACCATCCGAGATCTAAAAAAATATTAGGTTTTCAACCGAAATTACCGTTTTACCCATTTTCAGAAAAATTGAATTTTTCTCGGGTTTCACATTATGTCATGTTCTTGTAAGAATCGGATTACAATATTGGAGCCGAACATGATCGGGAAACCTTTTCACAGGCCATAAGTTCTAAGGAATCAGACTTATGGTATAATGCCATGAAAGATGAGATGGACTTTATGGCATCTAATCGAGTCTGGGATCTCGTCGAGTTGCCTTATGGTGCAAAAATCGTTGGGTGCAAGTGGGTCTTTAAGACAAAGAAAGACTCACATGGAAACATTGAGAGACATAAAGCAAGACTCGTGGCCAAAGGGTTCACTCAAAGGGAAGGAATTGACTACACGGAGACCTTTTCTCTTGTATCAAGGAAATATTCTCTTCGGGTTATTATGGCATTAGTAGCTCATTTTAACTTAGAGCTGCATTAGATAGATGTGAAAACGGCTTTCCTTAACGGTGAACTAAAGGAAGAGATTTACATGAAACAACCTGAAGGATTCTACTCAAGTGCTGGTGATCATTTGGTTTGTAAAATTAATAAATCCATTTATGGTTTAAAACAAGCGCCCCGTCAGTGGTATTTGAAGTTCCATAAGGTCATCACTTCATTCAGTTTTGAAGAGAATGTCATGGATCATTATATATACCAGAAGGTCAGTGGGTGTAAGATATAAGCTTGATTTATATGGGATGATATTTCCTGCTAGCAACAAATAATAAGGTGTTACTATGTGAAGTGTAACAATTCCTCTCAAAGAACTTTGATATGAAGGATATGGGTGAGGCATCTTATGTCATTGGCATTAAGATCCATCTAGAAAGATCCTATGGCATTCTAGGTTTGTCTCAAGAGACCTATATAGACAAAGTTTTAGAGAGATTTCGGATGAATGATTATTCACCGAGCCCAGCACCCATTGTAAAGGGTGACAAAATTTAGCTTGGGCCAGTGCCTAAAGAATGACTTTGAGCGGGAACAAATGAAGAACAATCCATATGCTTCAGTTGTAGGAAGCCTTATGTGGTATGCTTAGGGTTTTACTTAGACCTCGCGCATTGCATATGTTGTTGAAGTGAATAGCGCATATCGTATAATCCAAGTATCGACTCATCGGAAGGTAGAAAGAAGTACATGCTGATGTACAAACATACGGATAACTTGGAAGTGATTGGCTTCTCTAACGCTGATTTTGCTTGCTGTATGGACTCTAGAAAGTCTACTTTAGGTTATGTATTTATGCTAGCCAATGGAGCCGTGTCTTAGAGAAGCATGAAGGAGACATTGACTGCTACTTCCACTATGGAGGTCGAATTTGTATCTTGTTTTAAAGCTACCTCGCATGGTGTTTGGCTTAAGGTTTCATTTCTGGCCTGAGAGTCATTGATTCCATTGAGAGGCCATTGAGATTATCCTATGATAACTCAGCTGTAGTTTTTTTTGGCTAAGAATGATAAATGTGGAAGTCGAAGTAAACATATCGACATTAAATACTTAGCCACCTGAGAACGTGTTAAAGAAAAGAAAGTGGTCATTGAACACATGAGCACTAAGTTGATGATGACAGATCCTCTTACTAAAGATGTGACAATAAGGAATTTCAGAGAACATGTAACCAACATGGGACTTGGGTTTGTGTTGTAATCTCAAAGTTTGTATGCACATATTCAGTTATTAATGAAACTCTTATTCAGTTGATGTTTCTCACATAGTTGTGCACATTTCAATCATTGTGATAGAGAAATACCATTAAGTTTTGACCTAGAATAAACATAGGTTTTATTCATAAAGTTAAAGGTTTTTGTTAAAGGGACAAATATACTATGGTACATGGAAGATAACACTCGCCTTTAGAGGACTTGTCACTATGATTCATATGTTTGTTCTTGTTAAGGTGATATTGAATATATAATATGGACCAAGTGAGAGATTGTTAATTCTCTTTTCGTTTTGAAGCCCTCTCTCATTAGGAAACATTAAGAAAGAATTGAATTGGTCCACATTAAGTTTGTTTACTGTTCAGGCCTTAACATTTTTTCCCTTAAGGCTATAACGGACTTCAAACATTAATTCATGCCTTAATGTTTTGACGTTATGCCATAACGTATTTCAGCTATTAAAAGGAATTACGATGGAATTTCTTTATAAAAGGCTTGGTTTGTTTCTGTTTTGGGTCACCCCTTTATTCACTCTTCTCTCAAGCAACATGTAAGACCCGAGAAATTCCAATTTATGGAAAAATGGCAAAATCAGACTTTGCCATTTAAATTGTACTTCGCGAAAATATCCAATCATTCTCTAGATCTCGATGATGAAACGGATCGCACCGGTTGAATCGTCCCTCGCAAATCTAGCTAGCACGCTGATTTCATTGAATTCGGCGATACCGAATTTACACGTTTTTCGAGGCATCGCGTATTGGGTGCCGTAAAAAGTTTTTCGATGCAACGAAGTCACATATAACATTTACTCATGTGCCAAGGGCGGCAATGAGTAGAAAATGATGAAAATGGACGGCCGAGATAGTGCCGAATGACAAACTGGGAAAAGAATGGACAAAATGGTCATTTTTGAGTTTGATTGCTAGAAGAAGACAAATTGTGGCTAATAGTGTTTATTTTCCCACTCTTAAAAAGGAGCCAAAAACCAAAAACGTGAAATCAGAAAATGGAGATGCAAAGAGGGTGAAATTGGTTGTTTTAGAGGAGAAGGTTAGACTCTCTAAAATATCTGAGATCCGACCACACAGCCAGTCAGACGGTATGAAAGCCGCCTACTGTGAGAGACCTTACGCTGTGGGCATTCCTGATTTAAGGAGTTTAGACAACTCCGTGAGGTAGGGTTTCTCCCCATTTGGGGTTTTATTCTTTAATTAAGTACTTTGTTAATGTTTGAGTTGAATGAGGTCGAGGGGTCAAGTTTGATCGCCCCAAATTCGGGGATCCAATTGTTATACTTTAGTCCAATGGTTCGCGCGCTCGATCGCGTTTGCATGGTAAATGGTACCATAATGTGCGCGGCGTTTTAGCCAGTAATAATGGTCGCGAAATTCGGGTTCACAAAGTGAACTGACGATTGCGATTTTCCGGTAATACAGAATCGAGGTTTACTATTCTCGAGAATAGTGTCACAAAATAATTTTTGTGAAATAATATGTCATCGAGTAATTCAAATCGACCGTCATATTTGATCATTACCTAATGCAGCGAATTTTGATGTGATTTGATTTATGAAATTATATTGACATAAGCTCGTGTGATTTAAATTATGTGAATATATGCAATGATTATATATTCGCATGCGTTATCGTAATTGAAATGGAATCGTATCAGCGCATTCCATATGACCGGGCACCCTAGGACGAGCAGGGAGTGAGTGCAATGAGGTAATTCTTGAGATAATGGTCTCGGAGGGTCGCTTCAAAATATTAAATATCGAGGGTATCCAAACATAATATCAATCGTCAGATTTTGCCCAATTGATATACATCGGAGGGTAGTCCATACATAATATCAATCGTTTCCTGAGACGACCACCTGATATACATACACTGGAGGGTTGTCCACAAACAAATAAACATAATAATTCTCATAATGGCGCTAAAGTAGTGCGAGGAGTCGGGAGGACTCGGATATGAGATGACTGGGCCAGACATTCGCAGATCATGCATTTGCTTGAATGTGTGTGTTTATTTCCTGGAGCATTGCATATGCACTTAGGTGAAGAGCAGCCCAGATTTAGTGGTGATTCCACTAATGAGCATTAGCTCACCCCGTCGAGGGATAGCCATTTTATGTGCATGTGGAGCGTGCGAGGAGCACGGCTCGGCCCTAGAGATCAGTTTTAGAAGAGAGCCTAAATGTGGCTTCGATGGTTCTACATGTATTAGAATTGTTTTAATTTTAATATATGCTTGTATGTTAGTAAAACAAAATGAACTCGGAAACTATTGATATAGCTGATATATATATATCATGAGTAGTGTCAGACGCCCAAGCCATCGTTTCAGATCATGATATTGATGTTCGGGACAAAAGCTATATACGTGTTTTGTATTTCAAGTGGAGCCTGCACAAAGGAGACTCTGCCCGATTTTCGTGAAAAATGTCGGGTTACCCGACATTCACGAAGATTCGCGTCAGACGGAATAACGATCTCCAATTTTGAAGGGCCACAATTGGTAATTTGCTTAAGTATACTAACACCTAGGAGCTCAGTCAGTATCCATCACTGGGTGGTCTACGTAGAATATAGGTATATGGAAACCCAGAGATTGATGACTGGGGCTTAGGCCATGTCGCAAGAACATCACCACTAGGTGTGGTTTGATGTCGAGTTTAGGTATGAGATTACCTAGGAAATCACTTCGACAAAACTAGGACACTCCAAGATGCATGTGCTCGATGTGTTTTCAGGTGATTTGATAAATTTGTCAGAAAATAGACTATAATGATGAATGATGTGTGATCATGTATTGTGTATGGTTTGTGCTAATGATTAGCACCTAGAAACCATGATGTGTTGAAGCTTTAGAAGCTTTACCACTGCTTAGAAAATCGAACCAAGAGGGAGAAATAAAATAAATTTGAATAAATTCATTTGGTTTAATGGATGATAAACTAAAATTTTTTAAAATTTTAAAGGTTTAACACTAGGTTTAGTTGGATCAAGAGGTTGATAGACTTTAAACAAAATTTCCAAATGAAAAAAATGAGGCGAAGAATATAATTTTCTAAGGTTTTACATCACAAGATGGAAGAAAATTTAAGGGAAAATAGTTTTTTATAAATTTATTCGAATATCTTGAAATGAAAAAAAAAATAGGTGTATATTTTTTTCGCATTTTCCAACAGCTGGAAATAAATGGAAAAAGGGTGTGTATCCCAAATGGGCCATCGCCCATTCGAAGGGAGGCGCAGTGGCGCGGCGCCAGGGCGTTAGGCGAGCGGCAACAGCGCAGGCGCGCAGGGCGCGCGGCCTCGGGCGTGCCGGCCGGGCCGCCAGCCGTGCACTCGTGCACTCGACCGCTTTTGACCGCCGCTTGACTCGCGATTGTTCCCGAAGTCAATTTTTGGACATTGTTCATGAACTCGGTTCATGAACACCGCTTCATCAAGCAAAAATTTTCTAAAAAAATTATTAAATTAAATAAAATCAAATAAAATTAGATAAAATTTTCGAAAATAAAATTTTCGAAATGAAATTTCAAAATAAAATTTTTGTTGAAAACAATATTTTAAATGTAAATTTATTGCCTTGTACTTACTTCTGTAAATGCAAGGACAATGTGTATACACCGATTATGTGTATGATTAGTGTCTTGGCCGTGTTTATGCCTTGTGAGATAATCGTATTGAGATTTTAACCGCCATGTTAATTGTATGCATGACTAGTCAAGGACGAGGACGAGGGCGGTCCATGTGGTACCGGTCAGCACCACCAAAGGTTTGATCGTTGTGCTTTTACTGAGAATGTAGGTGACATGTTAAATCCGCTATCGTGATAGCCGGTATAAGTAGACAAGAAGATCCTAGTAACCTCAAGAGGTTTTAGGCGCAGCGATCCTCCGACATCATAGGGGAGGAGACCCGGCTGGTGGCGCACTCATTGGTTCATGTAGATCGAGAAGGTAAGCTGGGGAGGCTACGAGATTACCTCTACACTGCTCAAAGATTGGGAATTAGCTATGTTCCAAATTAGAAAGTGAAGCCCAAATATATGGGAAACGGGCAAGGACTCCTGTGAGACCTTAGAGGAGCTCAGATGTGAGTTCTCCTCAGGGATTAGGCGAGAATAGGGATGATATGTCGAGGTTGGGCAGTTGAGATCTCAGGACTCTACTCATAGCGGACCCGAGGATCATGGACACGTCGTAGTTCGGCGTCATCCTAGGATGGATCGGGTCACGTACCACAAGGTCGCTATCGATCGCGGAGCTGCAGGAGGGTCACCTACCACACGCAGGACGGTAATTTCGCGTGGTATTTCGCGACAAGCATGATATTTTTCCCCATACAAGATACGAGTCTGTGTGTCGTGACGTTAGCGGGTCAAGCATAATAGTCTTACCCCGGAGGATCTATGGAGACCAAACTTAGATCTACCTCTAGTAGTATGCAGCATGATAAAGCCCAAATATTAACGATCCATTCCACGAGTGGCAGATTCGGCCTTTACTGGGAGTTACAAACTTGGTATCACCCGACCTCATGACCGACAGATGGCACCGTCGAGTTTATAGAACTCAGAACCAGCCACAGAGCCACTGACAAGGGTTCATAAGATCTGAGCATCAATTCCAAGCTCCGCTTCGTTTTGCAAAGAAGAAGATACAGATCCTTCACCAGGTACGACTATAGATGAGCTAACAGTGGGTTGACGGCAATCGCACCACATCAGATCAATACTCGTCGATCGGCTTAGATGATCACGGCAAATGTTCAGATAACTTTCCGCACTGCCGTCATCGATCAAATTGAGGTTTGAGATATGATGATACCACACGGTGCCGTTAGTGACGCTATGGCAATTTCGAGGTTTATTACGATTTCCTTCGATCGACACGCGCCAACGCGATTCATGATCTCGCCATGCATGATTCAACCCGGCTGACCACTATCGCGAATTCTTCGCGCATGATGATTCCCGACCATCCCCACCGAGCGGAGTTACGAGCATCACCGGGTATCGCTTTACGCCATCGAGAGGATCATCACACGCCAAGTTCGCAAGAAGTATGGTTTTAGCCATCGAGGGGATTTCGGGACACGCGGGTGTCGCATTCGTGAGTTGTCATTTAATTCTAGAGAAGGTTTGAGCCCTTTGATGAGTCATGGTAACTAACGTCAATCTTCTCGAGATACGTAGTTTCTCGGGGATTACCGGGTATTTCAGAGATTCGAGAATGGCCGAAGTTGTCCAATCGGGCAGGATAGTGTAATCCGCCTACTTTACATGGACTCCATGGCTTGACACCACCATAGAGTAGAGAGATCGAGATGCTCTGAGCACTCCTGATGCTGGTGTTGGTAGCAAGAGGGAGGATCGCTTCTTCTGGGCCACAGGGGAAGAGAAGGTAAGACTTCGCTTCACACGAGTTTCAGGACTGTGGTCGGATTGGGCATGCGACTCGGATCGCCTCGCAGACAGATCCTGGGTGACTTCGGGATTAGGCCAGATATTCCCAGCTTAGTCAGAGAATGTAGAGAGTATATTCTGCCTATTCTCCACACCCTAGTACTGGCTCGAGGAACTGGGCCACGCTGTGGTGTTATACAAGCACTTAAAAATGCGATAGTCGGGGGCCGCAGGTCGGTTGTGACAGATCGAGTCAAGAAATTAAGCGTGGTGGACCTAGGTGGTAGACCTATCGTGGTTGATGCCGTGCTTGACATGGATGAGTTGGATGTACCAACGGGTTTGCCGTGAATAGACCTTAGCCGCGTTGTCATAAATTCGACACAAATTTTTAGATTGGGGCTTAGAGGCCAGCGCCTTAGAGAAGCCAGTATGTATGTTCTTCCTTAGGATGTAGGGTGAGAGTTGATATGATAGGTCTGGATTATGAGTGAGAGATCTCCAGATCACCGCAGGACCCGTGGATCGCGTCACAAAGATGGCATTATTTGCCTATGTGCACCCGTGAACATCGCGGAGCTCCGGGTGGGTGCACTGTTTCCTGGTCATTCACCACTCTTGGTGAGTATGGGTTGAGTTTGTTTTTAGGACTACGTCCAATGAAAACTCATAGTTCGATTCAGGGAATGTGAGAGGCTCGAAGTGTAAGCCGAAGAGTTATGTTAATCGAGATGAAAACACACGGTCAGACTATCACGTAGACTTAGAGTTGAGTGATACAATGAGTGACTCGAGATTCGATACCCTTCGAAATTGCATTTGCGTTAAGCCGAAATGGAAAGGGCTCAAAGATAAGGGATGTCATACATGACATGGACTAGGTTGATTCGGCCCATTGATCGTTGATTGTGACCTTGGGAAGGTCAACCTTTACACACAAAGTAAGGGTTGTGTAGGTTACACGTGGGTAGCGGATTATATGGGGAGGGTGTTAGAGGACAAGTCGCGAGCATACGCCCCGGTCTTAAGGTTAGAGGAGCACTGTTCTTAGTGGAATTCACTCTACAACAATAGTTATCGCGAGTATACGTATGGCACCATATGAGGCATTGTATGGGGAGGCCATGTAGGTCACTGCTATGTTGGACCGAGCGGGAGAGAGCTCCATCACGGGTCCCGAGGGATCTGATTAGAGACACTCAGAGAAGGTGAACTTGATACATTAACGCCTTTCCTCACGCCGTGAGCCTGCAGTAAGAGCCATGCTGATGTACGACGCCGACCCCAGAGTTCGAGGTCGCGATCACGCTCTTCTCGCGATGCCTAAGAGAGTGGTCGCCCGCAAAGGCGGAAGTTATCGCTAAGGTTTGACATCGGACCTTCGAGATACCTCGAGGATAGCAAGACGCGGTCGCCGGGCTTTCTAATACCAACATGCTCAAAAATCCACGAGGTTTTTCACGCTCCATGCTCGAAGTATATTCCAACCAAAATTTTCACGTGGTGGATCGGGACAAATGTAGGTCGATTACGTACGACCGATGAGGACCAGCAGCATTTTAGATAGTCGTGATCGTGTTTGGCGCATGCAAGACCGCGAGGCTAGTGTCAAAGTATGCGTCACTATGGAGTGGAAGAGTCAACGGAGCGAGACACGATGCTGGGCCACCTATCCCTTCTTGTTTAGGATAAAGGTATGTGGTTTGGGCCGCTTAACATTTAACGGCTAGTTTACTACGCATTTGTGAGAACAGACGCAGATATGCATGTGGAGCGACAGATTGTCCGTAATCTCGACGAAATTCCTTTAAGGAGGGGAGAATGTAAGACCCGAGAAATTTCAATTTCTGGAAAAAGGGCAAAATCGCAATTTCGGTTACGAAATTGTAATTTTGGTTAAAAATCCGAAATTTATTCTCTAGATCTCGGATGATGAAACAGATTGCACCGTTGGAATCGTCTCGCGAAATCTAGCTAGCACGTCGAATTTCATCGAATTCCGAGACAGTCGGAATTTACATGTTTTTCGAGGCATAGCGTTTCGGGTGCCGTAAAAAGTTTTTCGATGCGACGAAAGTCACATATAACACGTACTCATGTGCCATGTGCATGAGTAGGTAAACGATTAAAATCTGACTACGTAGATAAATGAACGACAAACCGGGAAAAGAACGGGATAAAAATTATCATTTTGAGTTTGATTGCTAGAAGAAGACAAATTACAATAGTGTTGGTTCTTCCCCAATTTTAAAAAGGAGCCAAACCAAAACGTGAAATCAGAAATGGAGATGCAGTAGGGTGAAATTTGAAGGTTTTAGAGTGAGAAGGTTAGACTTCTCTCTAAAATATCGGGAGATCCGACAGTCGGCAGTCGTCGGGACGAGAAGGAAAGCTGCTCTACGTGGAGAGACCTACGCTTGGGTACCGGATTTAAGGAGTTTAGACAAACTTCGTGAGGTAGAGGTTTCTCCCTACTTGGGTTTTATTCTTTAATTAAGTACTTTGTTAATGTTTGAGTTGAATGAGGCCGTGAGCTTGGACGTCCCAAATTCCTGACCTAATTGTTATACTTTTTGAAACTCAATGGATGTACCAGGCAAATGACTGTTTGTGATGGGTGTTGAAATTATGTAATAAATGGTGCTTTGGTATGTGCAGGAAATGTAATGGTTTGAAATTGGTTCACAAAGTGAACCGATCGACAGATTTTCCGAGAATAAGAATTGCAGGGTTTCACTATTCTCGAGAATATGTCTACAAAATAATTTTTGTGGAAATAATGTGTTTGGTTGACTAATTCAAACGAATTGTTCGTGTTTGATCATTAGCCCACGTGGAGCTAATTTTGATGTACTGATGGTGAAATTACATGACATGTTTTTGTGATTTAAATTATGTGAATATATGCATGATTATATTCAGACGTGTTATCAATTGAAATGGAATCGCATCATGCATTCCATATACCGGGCATCTCTAGACAATAGAGGAGTGCATGAGGTAATTCTGAGAGAATGGTTCTGGAGGGTCGCCTAAAAATATTAAATATCTGAGGGTAGTCCAAACAAAATTTCAATCGTCGGAGACGGCCCAATTGATATACATCGGAGGGTAGTCCATACATAATATCAATCGTCGGAGACGGACCAATTGATATATACATCGAAGGGTTGTCCACAAACAAATAAACATAATAATTCTCATACGAGGCTTAGGCGAGTGTGAGGGAGTAGGGGAGACTTAGGCTGCGAGATGATCGCTGGGACATTCGGGCAGATCATGCATTTGCTCTCGAATGTGTGTTTATTTTGCAAAGACGTGATACGAGACTTAGCGAGAAAGAGCCCACTTGTGGTGATTCCACTATCGAAAGATTAGCCTCACCTGGCCAAGGGATACTATTTTACGTACAGGAGCGTATGTAGGAGACGGCTCGGCCCTAGAGACCGAAGTTTTAGAAGAGAGCCGAAATGTATTTTGATGGTTCTACATGTATTAGAATTGTTTAATTTTAATATATGTCAGATAAGAGTAAAAACAAATGAACTCTAAACTATCGGATATACAGGATATATATATATATATTGATGAAGTAGTGTTGTATCACCCAAGCGGTCGCTGTACTGCGCGATATCGATGTTCGGATATATTATATACAAAAGTTTTGTATTCGTAGAGCCCCTGCATAAAGGAGACTCGCCTATTTTTCGCGAAAAATGCTCGTTACCCGACATTCACGTAGTATTCCGCGGTTGATCAAGAGGTCAACGAACCCCCGGATTTTGGGGCGTCACACAACATGCACCATCGTGGTTTGAATGAGGCAAAACACAAAAGTCCTAATCAATTTTTCCCTTTGTTTTGCAATGGCTGGAGGTAAGTACACTTTCGCCTTCAGTTTTGAATTCTCTGCATGTAAACCTCAAACATGGGAAATATTTTTTCATTTTATTTGATTAAGAAAAGGGGTAAATAAAAATGTGGCAGAACAAAGCATGTTTAACTGGGCTATTGAAGTTTCTTATTGATGAAGGTGAGATTGCTAAAGAATACGTCTGGGTTGTTAAAGTCTCTAGAAAAAGCTAGAAGATGATATTTCAATGTAACGATTCGCCCAACCATGTGGAAATTGTCTGCTTCGAGCCCAAGGGATCTTTATGGCTATAAAACGCGTCTACTAGGTTAAGAGGGTCCCATACTTATATAGTGTCATGAACTTTCTGTCATGCCCCTACCCCCGCCTGGGCGAAGATAAGGGGCGCGGCACGGGAATGAGACTCTTTAACCGGCTTTTTGGACTTTAGTGGGCCCATTTCTTATATAAATCCATAAGGAAATAAAAATTATAATACCACCACCGTGGTGGTGTTTAACTGACTTATACATATTCCTGAGTCTCATTTACTTATACATAAACAAATCCACTATTAGAAAAACTTTTAAATATACATTACAAAACATAAACAAAAACCTACAAATGTGTGGACTTCTATCACAGGTTGCCTCACGATGTGGAACGCCACGGATGTCCCTTCATACCTTACACGGATGAACACTGCATGTAAGCTTATAGTTTAGTGGGAATGTATATGACCACATGAAGTGGTCAACATTTACAGAATCCATATATCATAAAGCATATGTCAGAGTTTACGTATACAGAATTCTATAACAGCGTTTTCATATGCATAATTCTCGTAATGGAACTTTCATATAGTTTAGAACATATATCATATACAGGGAGTACCCGAGGGTACAATACAGAAAAGAACATAACAGACTGATTTCTTATGCTTACTTCTTATTCATCATTCAGATTCTTATCATTTAATTTCATGTATCTTATTATTCGGGTATACAACATATAAGTATTTGCCTACATAGACCTCTAATACTGAATGAGAATGACACAGTACAATAAGTACTCGAACATATAGTACGATACTGAACAAAACGTGCTTGCCCATGTAACATAAGTGTCGTAACACTAGCAGGAGTGCCAAAGCACTTATCGAGCGCGCTCGCCCCATGTAATAAGTGTCGTGAGCACCAGCGTATGTCGGCACCATCGAACGCGCCCGCCCACGTGTACTGTATGTCGTAGTACTAGCAAGAGTGCCGGGGTTTCAGCTCCGCTATCTACTATTCGGTCTTTTAAGCAAACATACAATTATATGTGGCTTCGTAACTCGCTTTATCATTCTTAATCTCATTAGCAAAAGAGGGTAAGAAATAATGTTTGTCCAACGACTTTGCTTCGTCGAGGCGGTAGGTATAGAATATTTTTCATATAACTTTTATACTTGTACAAACCCTTTCATTCGCTTATTAGGATCCTCATTAATCCAATGGATAATTTTCATAATTAACGGAAGAGAAGAACCAAAACAGAGCTTACAAGTACGCCTAGGCGAAGCAATGCTACGCCTAGGCGGAGAGGTTCGCCTAGGCAGAGCAATGCTAGGCCTAGGCGGAGAGGTTCGCCTAGACGGAGCATGCTACACTTAGGCGGACTAGAAAGTGCCAAAAACCCCCGGCTGAGTCCCGCCTAGGTCGAGCCCCACGCCTAGGCGGACTCTACACCTAGGCGTAGTGGTGTTTAAACATAACAAAATGGCCGACCTCGCCATTTTCATAGGAATTCTTTTACCCAAATCAAACCATTTCAAAACGAAACTACAAAACTAACTTAGACCAACCCAAAATACACATGTATTGAAGAGTTAGGGTTTTCCTAACCCAACTTAAACAAGTGTTTTCCAACAAAATCTCCAAACAAGCATCCTTACCAAAGTTTCTATACCAAGCAATATCAATTTTCATACAAAGTTCCATACCTTGACTTTCCTTCTCTTCTTCTTCTTCTTCTTCCTCTTCCTTCTTTCCTCTCAAACTGAAACTGTCTATCTTCACAAATAAAAAATGGTTTTGTCTATCCAACTTTTAATGTTAAGGTCATGTTTCCCACTTTAATCCTTGGTTTCGGGGTCAATTTCCTTTTTGCATTTTCATGCTTTATTCTTCATTGCAAATGTTAACTGATCTTCTATCAATTTATCACATAATCTTTCATCTTATGCCACTGGGTCTAACCAAAAATTAAAATTTACTCCCTTAACTCATAAATCTCAGGTTTTTATCATTTTTCTTACTTAGCCTTTAAATTTCCAAAAAATGCAAATTTACTTTTATTGTACCCTAAACATGTAATAAAACGATTAGGGTATAATTTGCGGTGTTACATTTTCTTCCTCATCCAACGATGCGACAAACACCCGTATCGAGACACAACTGACAAAACATTCCCTTTGCTGAAATAGCGAACAAATGCATCTCTACATCTGGGGCTGTTGAATCAAATCGATACCATTTGTAACAATCATGTCTAACGATGTAGATATTATTTGCTTCAAACCCAAGGGACCTTCAGGGTTTTACACCGCCCCCATGGAGACACAACGAACAAATATTCCTTATGGGGCCAATGGAACGCACTGCATCTGGTGCCCCGAACGCCCTAAGGCCATTTGTAACGATCGGACCTAAATATGTAGATATTGTCCGCTTCTGGCCCAAGGGACCTTCAGGGCTTTAAAATGCATCTACTAGATTGAGAGGAGTTTACACTTATATAATGCCAGGAACTCAATGTTTTAAAAACTGCGCCAAAGGATCGAATCGAAAAAGTTATAGCTTACAATTCACGAAAGAACCAAGTAGCTGAAACTCAATGACATCATAATTATATAATTTATATATTTTTAAATTTAAAACTAATTTTAAAATATATAATTTAATATTATAATGTTATCTATTCATTTTTATATAATTGTATTAAGATTTAATTTTTATGAAAACATAACATGTATAATATTTAAATATAAAAATTTATTGAAAATGAAAAAATAACATTATAATGTATTTATATTTATATTTTTCATAAACATATATTACATATTGTTGGAATAAATTTAACAAAATTGAAGTTTGTTCCACCAGTCGGTAAATCCAAGCCACCCCAACCTATTTTCAAAGCAAATTTCATTCGAGCTACGAGCCAAAACGGATTGGGCTAATCTGATCCATTTCTATTCGAGCTGGCCACCCCAATCCATTTAAGTGGGTCATGCCAAAACAAGTTAAAACGACCAAAACTTTAAAAAATACTAAAAAAATATAATTTTACAAATTGATCATTCTTCAAATAAAAATAAACAATATAAAAATATATAATAATAATTAATATATAAAATGATTGAGTCTAAACAATATAATAATAGTAAACAAACTTAAATAAATAAATAATACTAGAACACTGTTGTAACCAAAGTACCAAGCTAATTAGATAAATAGTACCAAAACAATAAAGTAACAACTTAATAACATATCTGAGAAGAACAACTTCAAAGTATCAAATGAAATCTCATATGTCTTTAATCTTCATCCTCATCTCCATTATATCCAATAACAACACGTGATTCCACATTAGAAAGATGTATATCCTTTCGATTTCACATTGAGCTTATCATCATCTATTAATACTTAATGTTAACAACATAAATTTCATTTATATTCTAATAAAAATATTTTTTTCCAAAATGCATCTCAACTGTATAATAATGAAATATCATATGCGCTTCAAAATCTATCTGCTAAAATATATAATCATATTATGAAATAAATTAGTATATAATTTTAAAAATTATTTTAAAATTAATATTTTTGTTATTAACACTAGCCAAGTAATAAAATTATTTAAAATATACTAATAATTTGAAGGTTATGAAATTTAATTTAATTTATAAATAGTTTAAAAGGATAAATAAAAATGAAATTGTAAATATTTAAAATATGATTAATGAGATAAATTAAAATATATTTAATATTAAAACTGTAATTTGTTTAATTCTAAATTTGCATACAAGATTTTTTAAATATTAAATTATCATATAAATTATATTAAAATATATATTTAGAAATTGAAAATAAAATAGTTAAAACAACAAAGTTTAATATATTAACTCATATATTATAATAATTATTATTTTTTTAAAAACCCCCATGCGTAAAAAAGAGATAAATCAAATACCAAATTTTTATATAATCCTCAAAATCTCGAATTACTTAAAAAATTAAATGTAATTAAGTCAATTCATTAATCGAGCTAATCCGATCCAAACCCATACGGTTTATGTCAAAACTATCATTAAATCGACTCATTTTATTCTAATCTTAAATTTTATAACCTAACCTCCAAAATTCAAGAAACTGCCATATCACTTCAATGGCCCAATGGTTTAATACACATACCTTGAAGCTTGAGCTCTCAGGTTCGATTCTCTTGGAAGTATACTTTGTAACTATTTAAACTCCCTCCCTAGCCTCCCAACCTCTTATCCCTTGTCCCACCTCAAGAGATGAATTTAAGAGCATTTATATACTCTTTCCAAATTTGTTTGGGCTAATTGGACCACCTAGAACCGTTCAGTTCAAGTAGTCCATCAGTCTAATCAGCGGTTCAAGCCATTCTTCGTTGGTTCAATGGGCAGTGTGGCCCAAAGGGTGAATTGGATTGAAAAACCCACTAATCGACGTTTCAACCAGTTTGATCGACCGACCAGTATGATTTTAAAAACATTGTCATGAATTTTCTCTCTTATTCGATGTGCGAAAGTAGGTGTTTTCAATGTTCATATTAGTTCTCCTTGTCGTGATCCAACAGCCTCATATTCCCATTTCCCTCTTTGATTTCTTTCGGAAGTACTTTTTTTTCATGTTTGTCCATCAATGGCCATTCCTACATAACTCAGTTTCCATTCTTTTTGTTACCGAACATACCCCACTTGTGACTTGTTCCATTTCTCACTTTTTGTTTTTGATAAGTTTGTTCCATTTCTCACTTTAACAACTAAAATTGACAAAAAAATTCTTTTGGTGATGAGGACTTTTTTGCAATGTGATTTTTTTTTTTTTTTTTACTTTTATATGTATATTAAGGCTCCATTTAGAACCGGACAAATATTAATTAAAGAAAATAGTGAAATACAGTGGAAGGAAAAAAAAATTGAAGGAAAATAACAAATATGTTTAAACTTCTTCAATTAATTCTGTATGTTTTATTCAAACTCATTTTATTAGTTTCTGGACTAAGAAATTTAAAAATATATAAAATTTTAAAAAATTTTGATTATATTTTATTTTCTTTAATATTTTCTACTATAGAACTAAAAATCATTTTCTTTAACATTTTTTTTCTTTTTCCTAATATTTTTTGGGTTGACGAATGCAAGAATGTTAGAACGGATTTTCCTTTCATGTATCACTATCTGTCCACTGCTTTCATCTCCAGGTGTTTTTCCTGATTCACAACTGACCAATGTCGAAAAACCTCTTGAAAAGGTATTGGATATACCATGGTTTCCGACTTTGTCACACAACAATATATCACTACGCCGGAAAGAAGCTGCATTAGAACAGATCTACATGGCTTTTCAACTTTTCAAAGAAATGAAAGAACAGGGTTTTCAGATGGAAGAGGGAATTACATATGGTCCATTTCTTATGTATCTAATTGATATGGGTATGATAGAAGAATTCCATTTTCTTTGTGGACTTATTACAGATGAGAACTCTAAGTCACTTTCAAGCTCCGGGAAAAAGTTAATGATGAGGAAAAGATTCAGGAGATCTGTAATGGCATTGCAGCTAATGACAAACCTGATTTAGCAGGTACGTAATTTTACGTTGCACTATGTATTTGTTCTTCAGCTTATTCTTTGTATGAAACCTCCTTTGTGTGTTGTTTTACATCTTATTAATTGTGGTTTTCAAGTACATGACACAAAACCCTAAACACTCATATATAGTATATATATATATATATATTGTAGGGGCGTTGCCCCCCGCACCCTCCACGGGATCGGTGTTGGATCTTGCGGTCCTCACCCTCCGCTACCACCACAGATCTCACAGAAAAAAAAAAAATCTCTTTCAGATCAAGCTTTCAAAATATTTCATATGGGGTCATAATTTGGGTCTCCACAAAATTCTAGTTATTTAACATGATAAGTAATGTTTTAGAAACTAAAACCATTTGTTGTCTGATATTTTACTATAACATGCATTTTCTGGCAGGGATTCACCTTTTCAACTTTGTTCAAATGAACTCCTTGGGTGGTAGTTATAGCTTTAGTACCCCTAAGACCATTACTCTTGCTATTAACCTGATAATCTTTATCTCTCTCATATTAGATGAAAATCTTTTACTTAATCTACTAAGGTGAGGTCCATGGATATGATTGGGCAATTGCTCCAATATGTTTCAGTTAAGAGATTCTATTAATAAACACCTAGCAAAAGGAAGGAACAACCGATGCACAATTAAATGTTTGAACACATTGGTGGTGCATGGATAACTTACGATTCTCTCTTGTTCAGTAAAAACAGGCACTTGAGAAAAGCTGGTGGGAAAAAGAAAGGGACTTCTAGATGAAATTATCTCACAAAACTCGAGCAAACAGAATAATTGGACGAAAAAGAGCCTCATTTATTTATTTACATTCAGTTTTATAGATAGTAAATATTGGTATATTTACTTCACATTCGACTCCGATAATAAAGTAATGGATATCATGTCTTTTTGTTTCCTCTTTTGTGTTAAGAATAAAAAAATAGAAAATAATTTGCCATAACTCATAATGGGATTAATATTAATGTATTATAGTAGAGACATTGCTGAAAAATAATTTTAGTGTATTCTTAAACGTTAAGATTGTATGTCGATGACTCTTTCAAGCCAACTCTCGAGGATTTGATGTCAATAGTGAAGGCTAACGCCGCTGGTGCCCTGCCATGTTTGGGGAATACGAAAAAAAAAAAAAGGTTCTCAAGGCCTTAATGCCTGTCAAGACAAAGTGCCCATTAAAGCGTAATGCCCACCAAGGCCAAGTGTCTGACAAGGCTTCAAGCCCGTATAGGCCAAGTGCCCACCAAGGCTTAATGCCCATCAAAGCCAAGTGTCCACCAATACTTAATTCCCACCAAGCCAAGTGCCCGTCAAGGCTTAATGTTCATCAAGGCTAAATGCTCCGCCAAGCACGACTATATTAAAAAAGAGACTCACAAATACACACGCTACAACCATACGAGCAACTCATTCATGTATGCTAAAAAACCATAAAGCCCCATCTCTGCGCATGCATTGACGTCTAGCACAAAGTTACGTAATAGGGACCAACGTACCGACCACGATTGTATTAAAACTGAGATATCTACAAAATTAAGAACGCAAATAAAATATTCACTTAATTGTTTTTAGGCCTCATCCAAAACAAGGCTAATTTTGAATGAGACCTAGGGGCTAAAGTAACGGCCATGATTTTCGTCACTGCGATCTTGATGCCTTCACATGTCTGCCTACCCCTAAATTAATTAGTGGACTTGTATACCTCTTCCTTACTCTCTTCTCGTCTACATTCACTCTGCAGCCATTAACATGTACTCATCAGTATTCACTTGTCACTAGGCTCCCGTTAATCTACACCCGTCAGCATGCACTCGACAAAATGCCTCCTGGCAAGACCACGTGTTGATGATCCACTAAGCCACTCGAAGACAAAGAAGGGACCATCGTGACAACGTGAGGTTTGACACAATCGTACATGGCTATGTTACCATGGTCTACCTACCGCCAACGTGGGAAGGTCTATTGCTTACCTACTCTCTTCAACTCCTTTGGTTGGGAGAAGACATGTGTATTAAGGGATTGCTGTGGGAACCATTTGTTGGGAATTATATATATATATATATATATATATATATAATATATATATTTAATGCAAAGGCTAACTTAAATGAGGGGGTTTGTTATCCCACACGGGCCAACTCCACCCTTCAACCTATCGTAATTTTTCAAGCCAGACCCTTTCGTTTCATAAATTCGCACTTCAATTTATATAAAATATATTTTTCGCAAGAGCTTCAAAAATCGACATCGTGATTTTCCTTTCTTAAATTCCCTTCTTCAGTCATATGATTCACTCCGCTCTCATAGCTCAAATTTACTCTACTACTTGCATCAGGCTACACCGGTAGCGCTCTAAACCGCTCTATCCTCGATGGGGCCTATTCTATTAACCTTTGGGTACCGAGAGGGGAATAAAATTCCCTTATTGCTTAAATAAATAATTTCATTTACTTCTGGCTATTTATCAGATTCATGCATTATATTTAATTTATTTTGCTAAAGCCTTTATTATTTTTAATTGCTTTAATTTTTTATTTTTTATTTTTTTTTTTGTTATAACTTTATTCATTTTAATTGCTTCACTAATATAAGTTATAATATTATTTAATTGTTATAAATTAATATAAGTATTACAAAATAACAATCTTAAGGAATTTTATTTCATTTATTTATTATTTTCCGTCTACTTATTTCAATTTCTTCCAAGACTAAAACCTTTGTGGTTTTCTACTTGGAATTATTATTTGTTTCTTTATTTTAAATCGTTTACAAGACTAAAACCTTTGTGGTTTTCTACTTTGATTTATTTATTCATTTATTTAATTTCGGTTCTATTATTATTATTTTGTTGGAGACTAAAATCTTTGTGATTTTCTACTCCTACCGAGATTAAAACCTTCGTGGTTTTCATCAAAATTTAGAGATCAAAATCTTCTGATTTTCTACTCCTATCGAGATTAAAACCTTGTGGTTTTTTACTCAAGAAATTTTTAAGGAGATTAAATTCCTTTGTGATTTTCTACTCCAAGTTGATACTAGTAATTTTTTTACTACTAATAAAGTGTAGTTGGTTTAATTTTGAGAAATGGGATTCAAATGAACATCATGTTCAAACCGCCGCACACGCACTGCATCTCACGGGAGCAAACCCAAAAGTTTTCCTAAGTGTAGACTTCAAAAGATGGCAAATAAAAAGATGTTCTTCTATCTAACGATCAAGTCCGCAAAGTTCATCAAAGAAGAGGTTCCGAACCCGAATGAACAAGTGCCCTAAAAAGATAGATTCAGATTGAAGCCTGAAAATTCGACTTCCTTGGTGAAATTATATTTTGAGTCGTTAGATGATATTCTATATAATGTCTAGCTAACAATATTAATACTTCCAAAGAATTATGGGAAGCACTTGAGAAAAAGTATAAGGCTGAAGACGCTGGTTTAAAGAAATTCAGGGCGCCTAAATTTTGATTATGTATCAGCTAATACCAAGGCCGCCGTGACGCGAAATCCAAGAACCGCAATAATTCACGATCTTCTTAACGGCGAATGATTATTAATGAAGCGCTTTCAAGTGGTCGTGATTTATAGAAGTTACCTCCCGCATGGAAGGACTTTAAAATTACTTGAAACACAAGCGTAAGGAGATGACGCTGACCTGGACATTCAATTAAAAATTGAAGCACAACAGTATGCTAAAAAAGAAGCCTTAGGCAATCATCCATATCATGAACAAATATAGTTGAATCTGCTCCTAATGCAAAGAAAAGAAAGAAGAACTATGGTCCAAAGTGCCACAATAATAGCAAATAAAAACTGTGGGTTGAAGTTGCTATAATCAGGTAAATCGTATAAGCAGGTCCTTGAATGCCACCTAAAAATAAAAATAAGAATAAAGGTCAAGCCTAATATTGTCGAAACCGATGATATGGATATTGAAGATTTTGCGGTGCTTTTCTTTCCGAGCAACTTGGTAGGAAACCCAAAGGAATGGTGGATCGACTCGCCAAGGCCCACCATGTTTGTGCTATCAAAGGATGTTTTCTTCCTATAAGCCGCCTAGACCAGGAAGAGTCAGATAATGGGAAATTCTTCAACTTCCAAGATAGAAGGAACTCGAAATATCTAAAATGACATCGTGCAAAACTCCGACACTAAAGAATGTCCTCCATGTGCCCAAATCCGTAAAGAATTTGGTCTCGACATCACTTTGGTCAAGAAACTGATTTAAAGCTGTATTTGTTTCGATAAAGTTGTAATAAGTAAAAAATGATATGTATGTTGGAAAAGGTTATCTGCTGATGGCCTTTCAAGCTCAATGTAATGACAATCAATAATAAGAATAATGATTCTTCTCCGCTATTTACTTGAGTCGATAATTTATGGTATGCACGTTTGGGGGACATGTTAATTACAAATCTTTGGCAAACGATAAACATGCAAATATTGCCAAAGTTTGAATATAATAAATCCAATGTCAAGTATGTGTTGAATCAAAATTTGCAAAACATCCTCATAATTCGCCGAAGGAATTCTGAACATTTGAACTTGATTCATACGGACATTTGTGATATGAAGTCAATACCATCTCACGGTGGGAAAAAGTATTTCATAACTTTTATTGACGATTTGTAACATTCCGAAATATACCCTAGTCGTTTTCGACATGTTTAGGGTATTTTGTAAGCATAATTTGAATGTTTCGTTAGTTAAATGCGAAACATGGAAACGAGGGACCCGGAAATTTACAAGACTTAAGGACAAAATTGTAATTTGTCCAAAAATGGGCTTAAAAGTCATAATTTGAAAAGACTATGGGCCAAAGAAGAAATAATAGGAATTGTTGTGTAATTCCTAGAAGATTAGAGGCCAAAATACAATAAAAGGAAATTGAAATACAAATGGCCAAGAGTCAGAGGCGAAAGCAAATAAATGAAACTTTTAACCCAAAAATGGTTTCTTCGAGGGCCAACAAGGCCTAAGAGAAATTTGGATTTAAGACCAAAAAAAAAAAAAAAAATTGGTCTCATTTGTGGGAAGAACAAACCGTGAAGGGGGAAAAGAAGAGAAGATAAGAGAAGGCGAAGAGAAGGAAGCAGGAGGAGGAGATCAAGCAAAAAGGCATTCGAAACCTAACTTAAGTATGGAATCGTATGGATCTATGGAATTTTAAGGCTTTGTATGGTTAATAGCTTGTCTCCAAATCTAGGGTTTTGATAGAATTGCATCCTAACCTTAGATTTCTTGAAGATTAAGGTTGGTAAATCCTACAAGGAACAAGATGAGTATGGAATTTCCCTTTGAGGTTGGATTCATGGGTAAATGATAAGTAATTGAGTTAGGGTTTAGAATAAACCCTAACAAATCCTTGAGTTTGACGTGTGCGTTGTGACCTATATTAGAGTTGTTTTGGGGAAAATTCATGGAAGATTTTTGAGGAAAGATATGCAATGAACATGATTTGAGTAAAAATAGAGATTTCAAGATGGTCTTGACAAGAAACATGAAGCATTGAGCTGATTTCAGTATCAACACATGGAAAAAGGAGAAAATACACATCTGGTATTTTTTCGATGACATGTACCAGACACCTTGAACATGTACTGGTACATGTTAGGTTCTGGTCATTTTAATAACATGTACCGGTACATGTCAAGGGGCGATCTTACATGTGATGCTCTGCTTCCTATTTCCTCGACTGGGGCCAGATTTTACCATACAATTGCTCATTTCATCCGATTCTGTTCGATTCAAGTGGCTAATTAAAATAGACTTCAAGGAGAACCAAACATATAGAAATAGATACCTTCTAATTATGACTTTAAGTGGCCCAAAAATTTACTCGTGCGGCCATGTGCAAGCTAATTCCCCGGTGATCGCTTTGATCATAGAGGAACTGAAGCTGTGTTTCGAACGTGATTCGAAGTTCAAGTGTTCGACGGTATTCCAGTTGGAGGAGAACCCTTAGCACCTTAGATTTAAATGAGTACAAAGAACCAGTGTCATATATGGAGACAAGGCACTGGAAAATGAATATTGCAAACTGTTCCTCGGGTAAAATCGGTAAACCGACTAGTTGGCATGAAAATGCCATAACTTGAGTTTGGATGATCCGATTTGAATGATTTCAATTTCTAAGTAAAGTTGATTCATCGAGGAATAAGAATACATGAATGATGTGTGGATAGGCATCATACCGTACAAGTATACGGAATGCCATATGGAATAGGCAAACTTCAGATATGATATGAAACACGAAAATGAAGCTGAAACATGAATATGAACCTTGAAAAGCGTATAGCCATGAGCCGCAAGTAGCAAAGATAGGTTATGAGTTCTGAAAGACTATATGATCATATGACTACCTAGGACGAAAAATGAATGAGTGGAGCGTCTGTTGGTGCCGGCACTCCTGTTGTGCTCGGCACTTTGTTGGTGCCGGCACTCACGGTGGTGCCCGGCACTCTGTTAGTGCTACGGCACTCCTAGCTGCGTGAAGTTATGCGTTTTGATTGGTGCTCCGCCTCCTGGCCCAGTCTTTATGGCAGCACACGCTCGCTGTTGCGTGAAGGCGAGGCACGTGCGATCGGTGCTCCGGCGCTCCTGTTTGGTGCTACGGCCCTCCTGATGAGTGGGCGAGCACGTCTGCTGCGGTGCTGCGGCGCTGAGTACCTATGTGTACCTTGGTGCCAGTATGCTACGTCACTGCTCGTTTCATGATTGGTCTAGGTAGCCAGATAGACATATGATAAGACAGCGAGTAAGAATGAAATAAGATGCGAGATGTACCTCTTCCCGTATCTGTTATGTGGTACCTACAGGTACTCTTGTATGCGAGTAATCTACGTAGTACCTGGGTACTCGATATCGGAAAAATAAGCATAAGTTACGTAATATAAGTATAAGATTCGGTCGTTACCTACGAATAGCTATATAATGATACATTGCTTAGTACCTATGGATACTTTTGTATACTAATAAACTCTGTAACTCCGACGGGAGTCCCGAATGATAATAAGCCTGTTATAATTATAAGTGCGAGATAAGAATAAGCTGCAAACTCTACTAGGGAGTCGAATGATAATAAGCTGTTATAAGTATAGAGGATTACGAGATAAGAATAAGCTGCGCCAACTCCTACCCAGGAGTCCCGAATGAACATCAAATACATTTATAAGTATAAGTTACGCATAAGAAGAAACTGTAACTCCTACGGGAGGTCCGAATAAGTATAAGTCCAGTAGTACCTAAGGGTACTCTCGTATCAGTACAATAAGTATAAGCTACATTAGATACCTACGGGTACTCTCGTATCGGTAAAATAAGTACAAGTTCTGTAAAATAAGTATAAGTCCAGTTGTAACTACGAGTTCTTGGGTATAATGAATCTGTGATGTACCTGAAGACTAATTTCCGTGTCTGTAGAAGTACGATCGACCTTGTATGTGATATGATCTGATGCGATTCCGACTCATCGTGCCCTACGAATACCTTCGCATAAGAATAAGATCCGTAAGACAAGTATATACTCTGTAAGATATGTATAAGATCTGAAATACATGTATAAGTTCTATAATACATGTATAAAATCCTAAATACATGTATATGCTCCGTAATATCAGGATAAGATCCGAAATACCATAATAAACTCTGTAGTACAAGTAGAAGAACCATAAGACAAGGATAGGCTCTGTAGTACAACTATAAGATACGAAGTACTAAAATAAGTTCTGCAGTACCTATGGGTACCTTTGTACCTGATTATACTCAGTAATACCTACGGGTACTTTCGTATAAGGATAAGTTCTGTAATACCAGTATACGTTCCGTAATCTCTGTGATACCTACGGGTACCTCCGAACATATGTAAATTCCGTAGGATAAGTATGAGTTCTGTAAACTCCTATGGGAGATCTGAAATAGATATAAATACCAATACTTGTTTAAGTACCTCTGTATAAGCATAAGTTCTGTAACTCCTATGAGAGATCTGGATAAGTATCAGTCTGACAGAAGTTCAAGTAGATGTCCTTTGGGAGATCTGAATAATTATAAGTCAGACAAAAATGTGATATAAGTCCATGATATGTCCTTTGGGAGATTTGAATAAGTATACATCTGATACAAGCATAAGTATGTGTCTTACGGGAGATCGGAATAAGAATTCTGTTAAAGGTCACAAGGTACAAATAGACAGAATTATGTCAATGACATGAATAGTAAAGCGACACAAGAAAACTGAAAATTCATGATATACATGTATAAAGGGGCGAATTGGATGCCTTGTCATTGTATATATCTAAGTTTGTTGAATATGATCGACTGTTATACATTTGGATAATATGAATTGGGAAAGATTCGATATATTATTGTTATCTGATGGTGTGTTTTACGTATAAGATATGTTTCCCACTAAGCATAAAAAACATACTTTGGGTTTCTGTCAGGTGTAGGTCTGAGGAAGACATATGAAGACATCCGCATCTGGTAGGCCAACACACAGTGGGGGGGGTTCATCCACTGATGGAGTCATGCGCTGCGGATATGTGATTGTTTTTGTATAATGGCATAAGTAAATGGGACTCGGTGTATGTATCTGTAAACACCACTACGGTGGTAGTTTTTATTTTATATATAAATATTTTGATTCTGTTATAGATGTGGGCCCATAACCCACGGGTATCGGACCGGTTATATAAAAAAAAATCAAATCGAATTAAAGTCGATCCACGAGTCACGCACCCCGAACTCTACGGTGGGATCATGATCAGGTGAGCAGGAATGTCAGTGTGACACACGATTGCTTAGATATTGTTATGTATATTTACTTAATAGCAAAAAGATGAGGCAATTGATGCATTCAAACAATATAAAATTGAAGTTGAAAATCAACAACTAAAAGATTGAATGATCGAAGTGATAGAGGTGGTGAATGAATTTTCCATTTCAAGAAATATGTCTAGAAAATGGAATTATTTATCAAATAGCGACTCCGTTTACACCACATGAGAATGGAGTTCTTTGAAAGGAAGAATCGAACATTGAAAGAAATGATGAATAACTTTGCTACTAAATTACAACACACCTCGAAACGTGGGGAAAATTTGTCCTTACAGCTACAGATACTCAATAGAGTACCCTACAGTAAGACACAAATCATTCCATATGAAAAATGGAAAGGTAGAAAACCAAACTTGAATTACTTCAAAGTGTGGGGGTGTCTAGCAAAGAAATCTGAGTTCCCTAAACGAAGCAGGGTTAAAATAGGACCGAAAACAATAGATTGTATTTTTATTGGATATGCTAACAATAGTAAAGCATATCGTTTTGCAGTTTATAAATCGAGAAATTCTGATATTCATTCCTAATACAATAATAGAATCGGTGTGCTGAATTCTTTGAAGACATTTTCCGTATGAGAATGAAGGCCAAACACTTGAGTGAAAGTTCAGCATTTCGGGAGTACTTTGAGGAAAATGTGCCTAATATTGGGGAACCACGGCGTAGTAGCGTCAAGGTACCTAAATCTTTTTGGTCGAGATTTTCTAGCATTTACCGATTAGAAAATGAGCCTGCGAGACTTTTAAGGAAGCAATGAAGTCTTCACGAAGCCCAATATTGGAAAGAAGCCGGAGTCAATAGTGAAGTTGAATCCATATTGAATAACCATACGTGGGAATTGGTTGATCTTCCTCCAGGAAATAAGCCATTAGGATATAAATGGATTTTTAAAAGAAAATTGAAAGATGATGGTACTATTGACAAGTATAAGGCAAGACTAGTTGTCAAAGGGTTTAGACAAAAAGAAGGTCTTGACTACTTTGATACATACTCTCACCGATCCTTAAGAATTACATCTATTCGATTGTTAATTGCTTTGGAAACTCTTGTGTATGATCTTCAATCATCAAATGGATAACGACTTGACCTTTTAAATGGAGAATTGGAGGAAGAAATTTATATGGAGCAAACTGAAGGGTTTATTGTCTGAGACAAGAAAATAAGTCTGATCGACTTGTTAAGTCTTTGTATGGACTTAACAAGCACCTAAACAATGGCATGCAAAATTTGACAAAGTAATGTTGTCAAATGG
This sequence comes from Tetrastigma voinierianum, assembly GCA_016808115.1. Classification (NCBI taxonomy): domain Eukaryota; kingdom Viridiplantae; phylum Streptophyta; class Magnoliopsida; order Vitales; family Vitaceae; genus Tetrastigma; species Tetrastigma voinierianum. The sequence goes on from JAEQBH010000921.1 coordinate 542,111, forward strand.
ATTCAAAGATAATAGGTGCGATAAATGTGTATATATCAAAAATACTCCTAATCCTTGAGTCATTGTTTGTATATGTGGATGACATGTTAATAATAAGCAAAAATATTATTGACATAAATGCCACAAAACGAATGCTATCCAAATCATTTGATATGAAAGACTTAGGAGTTGTAGATTTTATTCTAGGTATAAAAATCTACAGAACTCCTCAAGGTCTAGCGCTATCACAATCTCACTATATTGACAAAGTACTTGACAAATTCAAGTATTTGAATTTCAAAGAAGTGAAAACGCCAAAAGACTTAAACCTTGCTTTTGCAAAGAACAAAGGTGAAAGTGAGTCTCAAGTGGATTACGCTAAAGTGTTAGGATGTCTAATGTACATCATGAATTGTACTCGACAGGATATAAACACATTGCAATAAGTAAACTTAGTCGATACACGAGTAATCCAAATAAAACGCATTGGATGGCAATGAGATGTGTTTTGGGATATTTAAAACATACCCAAAATTTTGCTTTGCAGTACAAAAATTATCCAACAGTGTTTGAAGGTTATAGTGATGCAAATTGGATCACCGGTTCAACCGAAAGCAAATCCACTAGTGGATATGTGTTTCTGATTTGGTGGGGAGCTTGATGTCTTGGAAATCTTTTAGCAAACTTGCACATGCCCGTTCTGATGGAAGAAATTTGAATTCATGAAAGCTTTGAATAAAGCCCGATGAAGAAATTTGGGCCAACGAGAATTTCTTAGAAGATATTCCGTTCTGGCCCAAACCGTTAACTCCGATAGGCATACATTGTGATAAAGTCGGCGGCTATCGGAAGGGCAGGAGTGTTATGCGATGGAAAATCTGCCGTCATCTGACGAAGACATAACACCATTGAACTTAATTTAATCTCTAGTGGAGTTATCTCAATTGATTACGTAAGATCAAAGATAAGCATTAATGGATCCATTAACAAGACATATCTAGAGAGTTAGTTGAAAAATCATCGGGAATGGGAGGCGTGGCCTGGGGCCAAATCATCATGGTAACTCTACCTATTAGTGGAGATCCCAGAGATCTAGGTTGAAGAGAAAACAAAGTTGTGTTTGATGATTCAACATTGTCAAATTTATTAAATCCATTCTCGCTGATGAGGGCAATGTTCGAAATAAGGATAAACCCTAAAATGAAGGTTTTTAATGATTTCTAAGTTTGACATAAGATTGATCAAATGGTGTATTTACAGGAATACACGTTAGGAATCACCTATGTGAGTGTGAAGTGTGAGCCGCTTCAAAGGAGGGGAGATAAAAGAAGGCCGGTTCTCTAAACACTCATGAGACAGAGGCGATGTTAAATGGCTAAGCAGAACACTGTGATGAGGTAAAGCGGATAAAGAGTTAGTTGTGCTTGACTTATAAGCCCGAAACTGAAGTATACACCCAAAAAGTGACGGTTCAAAGATATCGCATCTGGGTTGACGAGTATACGATATGTTCACTACGGAAAGTTGAAAACCTACTCGTTCGGATCTTTGCTAATTCTTAGTTGTGAATCACACAGTTTTATGCATAGTTTTCAAAACTTGGCATTCTCCATTCATGTGGGGGATTGTTGGAATTATATATATATATATATATATATATATATATATATATATATATATATATATATATATATATATATATCTACTAACATATATATATATATATATTTATTGGTGTGAATGGAAATGAGGGTTTGTTATCCCGTGGTCAGCTCCACCGAACCATTGCAAATTTTCAAGTTGCCTTACGCAGTTTCTATAAATTCGGACTCACACCCCCCATTTATATAAAATATATTTTTCATGCATTTGAAAAATCAGACATTGCATTTTCCTTTCTCAAATTCTTCGAGTCGTGTGATTCACTCCGCTCTTTGCGTTCGAAATTTACCGGCGTTTGAAGTACCGCTACACCGATAAGGTTCTAAACCGTTCTATCCTAGGAGGAATTATTCTATTAACCTTGGGTACCGAGAGGGGAATAAAATTCCTTAAGGCTAAAAAGTGAATTCTGTTGGCTCGGTTTATTTATTGCATTTGCTTATGATATTTAATTTATTTGTTAAAGCTTTATTATTTTTAATTGCTTTAATTTTTATTTATTTATTTATTTTTGGTTATAACTTTATTCATTTTAATTGCTTTCAATTAATATAAGTTATAATATTATTTAATTGCTATAAATTAATATAAGTATTACGGAAATAACACCATTGGCACGGGCTCGATTCCCCTAGCCATTCGGCCCGGTAAGGCTGATAAGGACAGGACCTAAAGCCCGATCGACGGGACGGTGAATAAGCTCGGAATGCCCGGGCGCTCTCACCTCGGAGTACCGGGCACCTCTCGACCGGATGCATCCTCTCGAAGCGCCCACGGCGTCAGAATGCCCCTTCACTTTCGGATGCTTCTTCTCCCACGATCAACGCCCGAGTGCCAATAGCGCGATCGGCTCTCTCCATGATATAAGTATATATTCTCCCAAGAATTAGTTACCTCGCCTCCAACGGAATAGGAAGGCACTCCCCACAGCGGCCCGTTCGGGAAAGCAGTTACATAAAAAGAAGAATAAGTCATCCTTCCCAAAATAAGAACCACCTTCCTCTATCTTTATGGGAAGAAATCGTCCACTCTCCATAGAAGGTGGATCTACGTTCTCCCTCCATAAAAGAGAAAGGAATCACACCAGCAGAGGTATGACATTCTCAATTGAGATAACTACAGTCTTCCACGAAAAGAGCTAACTTTGCCATAAGAGGGACGACGGAACACCACTGTCGTCTTCTTGTTTGTTTTGCAAGTTGCAGCCGACTAGTGAATGCCCCGACGATTCATTGACTCTGAGAATTCCGGAGACTACAATTGCTATTATAAAAAGAGAAGACCATGATGTGTACTATAGTAATAGTGTAATTGTCATTACTTTCATAGTTCAAGAGTTATTTTTAATAATCATCATCTTATGTTTTTATTTTGGAAATTCATTTTATGAATAGTTAACTTTGTTCATAATCATTAAGTGTATGACTTGATAATAAAACTTTGAACTTGATATGGAATACAATTCTAAATTGTCTTCAATCATTCATTATTAATAGAGCAATAATGAATTAAGACTAGCATGGAGTGTGACTGATGATCATGTTCTACTAATCATGGATATGTGATATTAAGTCAACTCATAAGTACATATTGGTGAATATTGTACTGAATCGACCCACTATGGGAATACTACATGGATTACTAATCATAAATAATTCTCGTCATTGTGATGTCTTCTTTTTGTCATTCGACCTAACACCACCATAAGTCCCTACATGAAAACACCACCATAAGTCCCTACATGAAAAGCTCTATTTTTTGACATAGTTCAACATCAATTATAATAGGTGGTAATATAGACTATAGTTGGACATATAATAAATCATGTTGAGGGACATGAGTTGGTAAAAGGGATTTGTCTCTCTTTTTAGAGAGATATCCATGGGTCCCTCAACACCTGAGACAATAAAATGCATGGTCGTAATCAAATGAATTAATAAGAGCTATTAACATCATTTGTATTATCAGTTCACATGGAGGTCAAGAAATTGCATGATTGAACTTTACAAGGGTCACTTAGTCCATCCTTTGTGTTCAATCAGGATATCAAGTGACAAAAGGACTACAACATTCACTATGAATTAGGTTATGTCGTATTATGGACATCCATATAATTTTGGTGGTCATAATGTTTTGCTAGAGGTCACTTATGATCTTTGGGCTCGAAATAGGTTTTGAACTCACTACCAACTTTATGTGGACCTATAAGGTCACACATTTAGAGTGGGTCGGAAACCAACCCTTAGGCTTAAAATTAGTAGTTAAAACAAATGGATACCCTCATGGGATCATTCATTGACATTTTAGAGGTGGCTAGGGTTTTGAAGAGTCAACCTCGTACTAGCACACTCATCTCTCTTTCGGTTTCTTGGAAGGCTCATTCGTATGAATAGTTGTAGAGGGTGCGAGTGTTCATGCTATACATCTCAGTTTGATAAGAAAGGCCTCACGCAGACACGAGGCCGCAAAGGATCTTTTGACACAAAGAAGAAGATATTCTTCTATCTTTAAACCATCGAATCGGATCACATGGATCCTTGGTCGGGTAATGAGGCAAAAAGTTTTTACCTTTTTTTTTTCAGCTGTGTTTGTATGATTTTTGTCCTAGAAACCCAACAATGGTATCAAAACCACTTGCAACCTTGATTAGTTCGGTTTCCTCATTTTTTATGCATATGATGTGTGCGAATATGTTTTAATATGTTAAAGATCGGATCTTTATGCATGTATGATGCATAGAAACAAGTGTAGTTTATTAAAGATTGTTAAAGATCGTATCTTTGTGCATGGTGATGCATACTGATATGTATCATTCATTAAAGATTGTATCTTTATGCATGGATGATGCATACAGATATTTGTTGTTCTGTAAAAGGTTGTTTTTAAGTCCAGAATCATGCAGGGCTATTGTTTTCTTGGAAAAGGTGTTAGTTTGATTAACTTGATCACGTATTATGCATGATTGTTAAAGATCGGATTGATTTAATGAGATCAAATTAATACATAATTATTCTTAAACTATCACGATTATTCAATTTATTTTATGATGGGGTTTGATTAATGTTAATCATGAGTCAACTAGTAATAAGATTACTTGGTCGGTTGGATTAATGTTGATCTCTGGTTAATTACTGATTAGATTACCATCGATATTGTTATGTTATAAACATATACCTCAGTTATGTTAACACTTTTAATTAAAGAAAAAAAAAAATTACTATCAACCTTTTTTTTTAAGGGGCGCTGCCCCTTTGACCCTTGCCCGCCTGCAAGGGGTGCTACCCCTTGACCTTGCCAAGGGCGTTACCCTTAGACCCCACAAGGGGTGCTACCCCTTACCCCCGCCAAGGGCACTGCTCTTAGACCTTAAGGAAGTTTCGTCGCACAAGTCCTGATTAATATTATTAATAATAATATTTAGGGTTTATACAATTAAATATTAGGATATTTAATTGTTTGTGTATTATGATACACATACCCTAATTATTATTTTTATCTTATTATTAATAATGAATTTATGGTTTAATGAACTACACTTGAATTTTTGAGATATTATGATTATTGTGTATTTGTGAAAAATGCATGGAGCATAGCATGACCCTTGACCAATGTGGATGTTTTAATTTATGTATCTCTTTATTTATTTATTCTATTTTGGGATGTGTAATTTAAATTCAGCATGCGTGTCGTTATTTATTTTTAAGCAATTTTTTGGGGTTTGTAATATTACATATGACCTACACGTTGTTTTTTTTTATTTCTTGTAATTTATTTATAAGTTGTATAGTATAAATACAAGTGATAAGGAAGAATAAATGCTCAAGGATGAAGATCAAGCTAAATCACAAGAGACAACAGAGGATGTGATCTTCTCAAAGTCGAATTCAATGGTGGAGACCGTTCAGCACATTCCAAACAAATCCATGGAGATGGAGAATTTTACCTAGGATTGACCTTTGATCTTTGTATTGTCTTATGGAGATTAATCTAGTTTGGGTCATGCTATGACACGTTTACTTTATGTCATTATTATATATATGCATGTGATGATATGTATGATATGATGGATGAGATATATTTGTTCATGTGATGATGTTATATGTTTAAATGCAAGAATAAAAATATAAATTAAAATCTCTTACTTGAAATTAAGTCATAAAATGCCTACCATAGTTCTACACATGTCAAGACTTCGATTGTCTACATAGGTTATGCCAAAGTAGGGTATGTAGACCATCTTAGAAAGACAAGATGGATAATGGTACTATCCATATATGTATGAACTTGGTAGACTTAACAAGGTTATCAAAACGGTTTTGGACATAGGGCATCAATGGGATTTTAGTTATGACATGTGATGTCCAAGTCCCATGGGAATCCAAGAGTTGCATGTGATGCAATTGGTAAAGGGTTACCTACCTAAATAACCAAACTTTTGGTGATAAGCCAAAACTCACTTGGAGTTTCGTGAAATATAGGTCTTGGCCCACCAAAGTATCAATTGTTGAGATTATTCAATTAATACCAGAGAGTTATTTATTTGATAATTTATAGTGAGAGTAATTTATGCATCATTGATTTAATTATTGAAATTATAAAATACTCTGCATATGATTTGTAGATAATGGAAACAAACAATACACCTACTTTGTCACTGCGACTAGTCCTTGAGAAGGATAAACTTAATGGGACCAAATTCCTAGACTTGCATAGAAACTTAAGAATCATTCTTATACAAGAGAGGAAGTTGTATGTCTTGGATGAACCTATCCCCGAGGAACCTGTAGCAACTACCCCTAGGGCTCAAAGGGGTGCTTATAGTAAGCATAAAAATGACTTAATTGATGCTTACATGTCTTATGCTTGCCACCATGGAATCTGAGCTTCAAAAGTAAATGGTTGATATGGAGGCATTTACCATGGTAGGTCATCTCATGGAAATGTTCCAAGAGCAGACCCACATTGAGAGGTTTGCCACCATCAAGGCATTACTTTCCTATAAGATGGTTGCGGGTAGCTCAGTAAGCCCTCATGTCTTAAAAATGAAGGGCTACCTAGATCATCTTAAGAAGCTTAGTCTACAAATCAGCCAAGAGTTGGCCATTGTATCATTCTCCAATCTCTACCTAATGCATATGATGGTTTTGTCATGAACTACAATAAGTATAGTGAAAAAGATTTCTAAGTTGCATGGGATGCTTAAGACTACCGAACATAACATTAAGACTACGAATAATGTTCTAATTGTTTAAAAGGGTTAGGATATGAAGAGGAAATGAGTAACTAAGGCTAAGGATAACAAGAAGCCCAAGCCCAATCCCAATCCCAATCCTAAGGCTAAGAAGCCTAAGACTAAGCAACCTAGGGCTAAGGAAATAAAGGAGGGGCAATGCTTTTTCTACAATGAGCCCGGTCATTGGAAAATGAATTGCAAGCTCTGGAAGGAAGATATGAAGAAAGGTAGTAAGACTACATCTTTGTGTATTTATTTCTTAGAAGTCAACTTATCTACTTTTGTTTCATTGGGTATTGGATACTGATTGTGAATCTCACATTTATGTGAATGTGTAGGATCTTAGAAACAGTAGATCATTGGTAAAAGCGAGGTAGACCTACAAGATGGTGTTGGCCCATCTCGGTTGCCTTCTTTTGTGGGTTCTTAGGATGCACTCAGTGGGTTCTTCAACAAGCCCATCTCTTGTAGATAACATTTTTTATCCCCACTTGTGAAGTCATGTACATAATGCTAAAATTAAAGAACTACTATTGTCCTACAAGAAAAGTGTAGTGGTGTCTTTAAAAAGTTTAAAGAGTTTAAACATGAAGAGCCAACGTCTAAAACATGTTATATGTTGAAAAGTAAAATGTATTAACCTCTATAATAAAATAAAATTTTTCAAAATTCATAAAAGAAAAAAAATGACTTTTTCAAGAGGATAAAAGTTATAATTAAGACAAAATTATGTTAAGAAAGATATAAAATGAAAAAGCAATGTTCAAAAGAAATCCTTTAATTCTTTCGAAGTTTAAGTAAAAAGCATAACAAATTAGTAGTGCTTGTCCCAAGCTTTTGCTTTTTGTAGCTACTATTGTTATTTTTGTTATGGGAACATGATTAGATAAATGTGTAAAAAAATAACATGTTTTACTATCTCATTTCACCTTACCTGCCACTAAATTTTTTGTTTGAGTGCTCGTTTCCATATAACCCATAGCCTCTCTTCTGTCTTAGTGATTGTGTTAAATGGGACAAGTGACAATTAAATGGGCAGGTAGTTGTTAAACCACCAACTGCCTCAACCCCCACCCCACAACCGTTGCACCCCAGCCCTCTTGCACCCTACGGGCCTATCGCCTCTTTTTTGTTTGATTTTTTTTCTCTTTTTCATAATCCTTAATTTTTTATTTTTTATTTTTTTATTTTTTTAAAATAAATTAATCTTTAATACAAATACTATTTTATTTATAATAATTAATAATATAATAAATTAAATAAATGTTAAAAATTTTATAGAATATTAAACATAATTTGTTTTTAAAAGATTAAACATAAATTTTTTAAAATAAAAATGTGCTCTTTGAATATAGTAAAAGTCGGAATAATTTATTTTCATATTATTTCTTGGTAAATGTGAAAAAAAACCCTTTTTTTTGCCAAATTTATGTTTAATATTTAATAAAAATTTAACATTGAATATAAAATTTTAAAATTGAATATTAAATTTTTTATAGAATTAAACATAAATTTTTAAAAATAAAAATTTGCTCTTTGAATTTAACGAAAGTTATGCTAATATTTTTTTTCATATTATTCCTATTTAAAAAATAGTTTTTTTTACAACAAATAAAAAATAGTTTTAATTAGTGTGAATAGTGCTTTTGCATTTTTATTTTTTAAAAATTTGTGTTTTTTTTTTAAAAAAAGGTATGTTTAATATTCTTTAAACTTTTATAAGGTAATATTCTATAAAAAATTTTAAAAATATAAATTAGATTCAACATACGATTTTTATAAATATAAAAAGTATTATTAATATAAAAAAATTAAATATTCTAATTTATTTTTATATTAAAAATTAATCTATTTTAATGTATTAAGTTAATACAAAATTTTAACATAATTAATGGATAAGAGTTTTTTAAAAAGAAAATCAAATTTATAAATTATTATTTCAAATGTTAATATTTATATATTTTATTATATTATTAATTATTATAAATAAATATATTTTTGTATTAAAGATTAATTTATTTTAATATATTAAAAATTAAAAATTTAAGTGTTATAAAAAAAGGAAAAAAATCAAACAAAAATGAAGGGTGGATTCGTGGGGTGCGGTGGGGTGGGCTCCGAGGGGGGTGTGAGTGGTTTAATAGTCACATGTCCATTTAGTTGCTACCTGTCACATGTAACAGAGTCTATAATGGTTTTGTGATGGGAGGGGCTTAAGTGAGCCACGGGATAAACGTTAGGGGTATCTGTAAATGAAATATTTGATAAAAACACAAGGAAGTTTTTTTGTATCTTTACCCGAACATGATTTTATATTGGGAAAAATATAAAAAAAAAACCTCAACTTTCTCAAACTTTGCAAATATATCCTGAACAAAATTTTTTAATTTAAAAATAGAGGAACTATTAGTTTAATTACAAATATAGTCTCGGATATGTCAAATCTGGATCCAAGCCCAGTCAACGGGCTTATGTGGCTGCTAATGTCTTATAACATCGTTTCACATAAGGGTAACCACTTCAGTCGGCTTCCCCAAATCAGCCTCTAAAACCAAACAGGCCTTTATTCGTCTTTTTCTTCTTAACTTAGGGTTTCTTGGAAGATTATTCCTTTTATGAAAACTTGTTCGTCTTCGTCTTAACTTAGGGTTTCTTAGTTCCTTATTACTTTTATGCTCCAACAATCCTAAAATATAACATCCTTCTCTTTCGTCAGTTTATACCACCGTCGATTTAGGGTTCTTATTTGCATACGTAAGGCAGAAAAATTCAAATGTTTTGAAAAGGCGGTAAAATGGTAATTTCAGTCAAAATCCGAAATTTTCCGGATATTGGATGACGAAGCGGACTTCAGATTAGGATCATCATGAAATCTAACTACCCGTCGAATTTCGTCGAATTAAATGTACCAGTGTCGGTCTTGAAGTAAAACGGCTTGTGAGAAACATGTGATGTGACAAGGGTCACCTACTACGCCTGCTCATGAGCACATGTTGCATGATTAGTGAGATGATGAGATCGTAACCGATTAAGCCCGTGTGTCAAATAGTGAAATGAAGGGACATGGATGAAATTATTGAAAAGTTTAATTGAATAAGACAAAAGGGAATAGTTTTCTTCTCCAAATGGAAGAGAAAATCGTGCGGTAGGGTGGGTTTAGTTTTGAGAAATAATGTGGCTTCTCTTTAGAATTTCCTGCCGACATTCGGAATGTCGGTTCTCGGCGGAGCAAGAAGCAAAGTCGGTCTGCGGCGAGGGCTGCGGCGTGGGCACCAATTTTAATGGAGTTGACAACTCAAGAGGTAGAATCTTTTTCGCGGTTTTATTCTTTGTCAGATCATTTTATGGATGGGGATTTGTTGAGCTGAATAGCGGTGTTTTCCATCTGAAACCTTTGGACCATTGAAGAAGTCACTACTTATGTGGCGTGAGCAGTGCCCGACCCCGAGGGTTTCAGCTGTTCACATGGTGTGTTGTATGAATTTTGTGATTTGGGTGATTGAAATGAATTTCTTGATTTGTATTAGCCCATGTGAGCTAATTTTAATGTTATTATTGTGAATTGAATAATGTGAATTATGTGAATTAATTGTGTTAATATATGCATGTAAAATATATTAGCATAAATTGTTTGAAATTAGCATAATGCATTCCATATGCATCGGGGCACCCTAGAACGATAGGTGTGAGTGCATGACATGAAAAATGAAAGAAAAGTGAAAACGGTTGTGAAAGGAATTTCAAGGAAGATTTTTCGAAGAATTGCCTTGGAAGTGGTCCAACGGTTCGTCTCGGAGCGGACCCGTGATTATTTGAAAATGATCCAGCAATTCACGCAAAGAGGGTTGTCGATATATTTCACTGAAACTTCAGTAGTGTGTTTCAAAGCAAAAGCTTTTGTTTGAAAAGCGTAATTTACTCGCATTTGGCTTAGGCATGTGTAGAGAGAGAGTGGTGAGGACTGAGACATGGGATTGGGCATGTAGACATTCAAGTAGGATCATGCCATTTGCTTGAGTGTGATTGTTTGCATGACATGTGCACTTCGGTGGGAGTAACCCATGTAGGAAATTATCAACTACGAGGCGGTACTCACCCCATCGAAGATATCACTAGCTCGAGGGTATGAGGTGTAAAGGAGGACGACACTCACTAGAGGCCGCGTTTTAGAAGAAAGCCGACTTGTGGCTTTGACATGAAATTTGTATAACATGTATTAGAAACTCTAAATTTTAATATATGTTTTGGTTAAGAGTATTGTAATAACTCTTGAACTATTGTTATATAGTTGATATATATTTTGTGAGAATTGATGCATGGGCCCAAGTGGTCATTTTTACTCACACGTGGACTTGGTGTGGTCGTTGTAAAATATTGGGACAGGTTGCCATGTAATTGGGACAGGTTGCATTTGGGTGACTCACGTCTGGAGACTTGCCCGATTTTTCGTGAGTGGTGTCGAGATTTTCAACATGCAGTGTCCATGTGAGTTGTTGAGTTATCCGCTGAGGCCTGAGGTGGGCATCAAAGCGATGCTCCAGGAACTAGGTTTTGCAAGCTGGGAAGAGCATCATCGGATACTAAAGTATAGCTTAGTATCAATAAGTTAGGTATACGATTACCTAGGACTTGATGAACACGGGTTAGATCATGCATCCATTGTGCATTTTGATGAATGGTGTGTATAACATGAATTGTTGTGTATATTGTGTGATTTGTGTGCTTAGTGAATAGTACATAGGAAAAAAAATGTATTGAAGAAATTTTTTCGAGGTTTTACAGTGTGTAAAACAGAAAAAATAAATAAATAAATAAATTTTAATGAATTTATTTGGTTCTACTGAAGACATGAAAAAAAATATATGTATTTTTTTTTTTTTTGTAGTGTTTGATGCAGATTTGGAACAAAGGGAAAAAAATTAGCAGAAAAAAATTGTGCGAAATTTGGATGGGCTCACGCCCATTTTCGATCTGATCATGATACAATGGATTGTGTGTGACCGCGAAGTAGCATGATGTGTAGTGCAATTTCTGCGGCCGCGATATGGCCATGACCGCATTGCGATCTGATAGCAGTGGCTACGATCCCGTGGGCGCCTACGGGGAGGGCGGCGCGGCTGTGCGTGGGGGCATGGCCTGGCCAAGGGTGAGTCGCGATACAATGGTTTGTATCGTGGTTGGGGGTGACCTTTGTGTCGCGATATGACACATCAGGACTGTCACGTGCGGCATCGCGCGCTGCCGGCGCCGTGGGAGCGGTGAGTGAATTACAAACTGTGTCGTGGCCAGGAAGGAGGCTGCGACCACAGTGCGCCCGGCCCATGTGGCGATGCACACGGCAGCCGCATTAAGGCATGCACCGGTGCACGGCGGAGGGGGCCCGCGATCTGGCCTTGATGGGCACATCGACACGGCCCAGGCGAAGCGACGTGCGGCGGCGGTCTGGGCGCGCGGTCACGTCCAGGCTTAACCGGCTGGGCCATGGTGTGTGTTGTGCCGGCCAGTTTTGGCTGGTAACGGAGTTCTAAGTCAACATTTTGGAACCTGCGTTCATGAGCACTGTTCATGAGGTTTTCAAAAAATAAATAAATAAATAAATAAATAAAATAAAGTAAAATAAAATGAAATGAAATAAAATAAGATGAAACAAATAAATAAATAAATTTGTTGCGTATGATTTAATATATGAAATTATTGTCTTGCATTACCTATAAATTTACTATGAGAATAGTGTCTCGAGGCTGTGTTTACACCTTAGAGATACTGCATTAGAACTTAACTTTCCATTGACATGTGTAGATGGCTAGTCGAGGGCGGGAATGAGGTCGTCCACGGGTGCTAGCCCGGCCTCTGATGTTGACGACGAGGCCTTTGTTGGGGTGTTTTGGCCAAGGGGATGCGACTCTTTGCTAATTGCATGCTAATGCAGCGGTGCCAGGGAGGTCGGAGTAACCTCTGGGGTTCGGGGCACGTCATCCTCAGATATTCACGGGAGGAGGAGATCCGATGAGTGTGAGACCATTGGTTCCATGCAAATTGAGAAAGGTATTGGAGGCTATGGAGATTGCCTCACGATACGACCCGAGATCGGGCTAGGCGCATTCGATGAGGAACAGTATTGGTGTCTGGTGGAGCGGCGAGACCTCTAGAGATCTAGAAAGCTGATGAGCTTAGTGCAGTTTCATAATCTTTTCATAGGCAGTATTTTTGGGACAACTTTGCTCGTCATGCGAAGGCTCGAGGAGTTCCTAGAGTGAAGTGAGGGACTATGACCGGTATTGGGTATGCAATAAGTTTCACGAGCTAGCTGTTTTGTTGGTATTTCACGTATTACGAGACATGGCAAGTGGGAGATTAAGAATGGGCTAAAGTTGTCCATTCGGAAGGGTTTAGGACTCGCTCTGAAGACATAGACTACATGGTTGGCCCATGTGACACGAAGATCAGAGATGCTCGAGCTTTTCGGAGCCATGGGTGTTAGTGAGAGGAAGAGTCGGTCTTCTTCTAGTTCGGAAATAATGAGAGGCTTTCTAGTTCACTTGGGTTCGGGGCCGCGCCCTTATGAGGCATTGTATGGGAAACAATGTCGCACTCCATTATGTTGGAATGAGGATCGGCGAAAGGGAGATTGCTGAACCCGGATTGTACAAACGACAAAGTGGTCAAGGTTAATGTTATATGTGCCAAAGTTGAAAGTGCATCAGATAGGCAAAAGAGCTTATGCGGACAAGCGTAGAAAGGATATTGAGTTTGAGGTCAAGATCGAGTATTCTTAAAGCTCTCCTTTAGAAGGGCGTGGTACTTGGGAAGCGAGGAAGCCAAGTCCTCGCTACATTGGACCTTTTGAGATTACAGAGGATAGGTCTTCTGGCTTATAGATTAGACTTGGCTCTGAGGAGCTCGAGTCCATAATGTTTTCCACATCTCCATGCTATGCAAGTATATCTCAGATCCCTCACATGTGTTGGAGACACCAGAGATTGAGCTGAGGGATGACTTATCCTATGAGGAGCAGCCAGTGCAGATTCTGGGTAGAGAAGAGAAGGAGCTTCGCAACAAGACAATATCCTTAGTGAAGGTCCTTTGGAGAAACCACCTAGTCAAGTGAGGATCTGGGAGCTGGAGGACCACATGAGCTAGTACCCTCATCTCTTCCATGACACAGGTACGAATTTCATGGACGAAATTTTTCTCTTTTTAAGGGGGTATATTGTAAACGAGACCCGCACTAAATAATACAAGTTTTTAACACGCTTGACCAAGTTTGACTAAGTTTGACCAAGGTTGACCACAATTAGTATGTGGGCCCAAGTCGGGACTTTTCAAGGATGAATAATTTTGGGTTGACTAAGACACCATTTCGTAGGGCCTCGCTTCGACATGAAGTTCATAAGGGTTGACCGTCAAACTAAATTCACGGATAAAAAGTTATGGCCATGGGAAGTTCAAACAACAGTATTTTATCAGTGTCCAAGTCAATCCGGGGTTTTTACCTAAAAACGACCCTAGGCTCTATATAAAACCTTAGTTTTTGCGGCCAAGAGGACTCAGCCCCAAAACCCGAGAAAAATTCTCCAAGACCTGTAGACCCCGAACTAGGTCAAGCTTCGACCGCTGCACTAACTCCGCTTTAGCCGAGACACCCTGGCCCATCCTTGCACACTGGGCTGTCATGGAGGAAGAGTAAGGTGAGGCGACCTTGCCGGCCAAAAATCACGGCGAACCGCAGCCGGACGCGCCCAGATCGGGCCGGCGAACGCGGCGGCAGCCGCCACCTTGGGTCGTCAGATTTCGCAGTTTTTCGGCCATTCCAGGCCGACCCATACCTCCCTCCCCCCATTTTTGGACCCTCTAAACTCATTCCCGTGTCCTTTTCGCGCATTCTCACGCTTGAAAGATACGACAAAAGGAAGTTTGGCTGACTCCGCCGATCGCATTTTCCCGCCACCAATAACTTTGAACTGCTGCGGCAAGACGCATTCTTCTTCTTTAGGCTTTCCGTTTATATAAAGTTTGTAAATTTTGGACGTCGTTTGGTTAGTTTTCCATTTTTGGGTCATTTAGGGTAATTAGCGAAAGGGTTTAGACTGAAATTGGGCACCAATTGGTCAAATTAGAAAAATTGAAGATGGATTAGTGAAATTGGATATTTTTATGTTTTATTGGAGGGTTCAATTTCGAAAAATTAGCCTTCGAGTAAAAAGCCCCAATTTTGGGTACCGGGTCTGTAAGGTACATCAGATAATTTGACCTCGTTTGAGTCCAATTTAGATAGTTTCCCATAGTTCTAAAATTATTCTAAGACATTCGGGGCATCCCAATGTCTTTGGTTTAGCTTACTGAGCCTAAATGGTATTCTCTTATTATATTACGTGCACTCACTAGCTTGAGACGATCTTGCGGAGCGTGATCGAGACCGTAGTCTGTGAGTAGTTTATATGTATTAAATGCTTTGGGGTATTATTATGATATATAATTGTGGTTAATTATTTTACATATATATATATATATATTATTTGATCGAATGGTTGGTTATGCATAAATATAATTATCTGTTTTTATATAAACAAGTTATCATTTTATGTGAATTTTGTCAACATTTTAAATATTTGAGTTCATGGATAAATTTGTGGTATTTAAATATTTTGGTACATGGATGGAGGTTTTAAACCACTTTGAAAATTTATTGATTTAAGAAATGGATTTTGAGATTTTTTTGATTTTAAGCATGTTAAATATTTTTAAAGTTTTATGTGCTTAAAATTGGTTATGGTGAATATTTTCATTGTGGTATTTCTCGATTTCGGCATGAATTGATGAATTGAAATTCATCAATATATTTGATCGAAGTTGTCAAAATTAAATTTATAAATTCTTAATTTATAATACAGTATCGTTGGAAAAGTACATATGAGTAAAGATACTGTGTTGGTGGTTATAAATTGATGTACCATATAGTACCCGAGGTTCGATTCAAAGATTTATATTACAAAGGTGACTGGTTTGCCACTGTCACAGAGGTTGGTTTCATCCAACGGTTATATATTATTTCCACGGCCGTGAGATCGGGTTTACCTGACGGTTTATTACACTGGGTTTGCCACGATGTCATGAATTTGGTTTCATCCAACGGTTATATATTATTTCCACGGCCGTGAGGTCATGTTTACCCGACGGTTTATTATTATTATTATTACCACGGCACCTTTCGATGTTGAGGGTCGTGAGGTGGGGTATCCCACGGTTTATGATGGGTATATGGTATGGTACATTGTTGGTTTCTGAGTAAGCTATAACCATTTCAATATTTATGGTTATTGTATTTTCATGATTATTTTTACGACATGATGTTTATATATTTTATGCTCAATTTTTATGTTGTGAATAAATTCAGGTTATAATTTTCTTAATAATAATTTCGGTTAAATTTTTGAGCATGAATTTCATGTTGTTGACTTGGGTATAAGTTTGGGTTTTGTGAAATGATTTTAAACGGGGAACCTTGCAAAAGAGGGGACGTGAGGTCCTGAGAGAAGGAATTTTCGAAAATAAAAACATTATTTTTCTTATAAATTATGTCACTCACTGAGATTTATTATCTCACGTTTTATTGTTTTAAATCCGTCTTTCTCCAGTGTCCATCCCAGAGACCTACCTCGCGCCTCAGACATTCTACATCACTCTTCTCGCGACAACCGGCAAAGATGCTATCTTATCTATCTGTCTTTATTTTATTGGACTTATTTATCTTCATTTGTACCCCTAAATTCACTAACACCTTAGAATGCTCCGATCTTAGTATT
Source organism: Tetrastigma voinierianum (assembly GCA_016808115.1). Taxonomy (NCBI): domain Eukaryota; kingdom Viridiplantae; phylum Streptophyta; class Magnoliopsida; order Vitales; family Vitaceae; genus Tetrastigma; species Tetrastigma voinierianum. Next base: position 558,788 of record JAEQBH010000921.1, read on the forward strand.
GAACTCATATGAGCTCCTTGTTATGTGTGTTGCGGGTTGCGACCTACGCAAGATAGGTCAATTGTAGATTTGAGTCAAGTGATCTTTTATATATTTGAGGTATTATATTAATGCATGTGTTTATTTATTTTTAAAAGTGGGGTTCTATCGATATTCCCTGTGGATCAGACAAGGCTTCATTGCAGCGGACCACCCGGGAACTCGAGTGGCATCCTGCCTGTCTTGTCATACCGCCTTACACGTTGAAGACTCGCATCGTATTGTATTTCAGTGGAGACAAACATGATATTTCGCCCCAGACGGTGTCAGTCACGAGTCCAAGTGTCATGGACAACTATGTTGGCTAGCAAGCCTTATCCCTGAGGATCAGCGAGACCTACCAGACTTCGAGTAGTCTACGAGTATGAGGATGTTTTTTCTGGATGAGCTACCGGGATTGCCTCCGCAGAGGGTTGTAGACTTCGGTATCGAGCTACACCCTGGTACTTCGCCCATCTCTATGACTCCGTATAGGATGGCACCAATTGAGTTGTAGGAACTCAGAGTCCAGCTACATGATTTATTGGACAAGGGGTTCATTAGACCGAGCACTTCACCATGGGGAGCTCTGGTTCTATTTTCAAAGAAGAAAGACAAGACCCTTCGACTGTGCATTGATTACAGGCGGTTGAATAGGGTTATGATCAAGAATTGATACCCATTGCCGAGGATTGATGATTTATGACTGCTAAGAGGAGCGCAAGTCTACCCTTAAGATGTAATCTTCTCGCGACCGTTACTCATCACCAGGGTTGTGGAGACAGATATCTTAAGCCAACGCTCATGACACGTTATGGGCACTTTGAGTTTACTGTGATGCCCTCTTTGATTGACGGTAATGCACCGCCAAAGACTATGGACTCATGCATAGGGTATTCCAACCCTATTTGGATTAATTTGTCGTGGTCTTCGTGGATGACATTTTGATCTACTCCTAGTCATAGTGAGAGCATGAGGATCACTTGAGGATCGTCTTACGCCACAGACCATAAGTCAGACGCTAAGTTCGGGCATGCGAGTTTTAAGGTCATCGAGGTGAGATTTTTGGGACACGTGGTGTCAACATCAGGCGTGTCAGTGGACCCACAGAAAGTTGAGGTCGTGATGAGCCTGAGAGGCCACGCCGCCTTCTAGATATGTAGTTTCCTCGGGTTGGTCGGGTACTACAGAGACCATCGAGGATTTCTCCCGACAAAGACCTATGACGAGATCGGGACCTTAAGGAGCGGCCAAGTTTGGATTGGGATGACCGGGAGCAGAAGAGGCATTCCTGTGAGTTGAAGAGGAGGCTTATTAATGCCTCCTATCTTGATAACTTTTATCAGGACAGGTACACTGTGGTATTGTGATGCCTCGAGGGGCCGACCGAGATGTGTTTTGATGTAGTCCCAGAGGGTAAGAGCCTTTGGTGGTTCCCCGCGCCTGAAGAATCATGAGTAGAATTACCCCACACACTTGAGCCATGGAGTTGGTCGTAGTCTTCGCCTTGAAGATTTTGCGCCACTATTTATATGGTGAGCGCCGAGGTGTACTGCACTCACAAAAAAGTCCGAAGTATATTTTCACGCAAATGACCTCAATACAGGCAACGCAGATGACTGAGTCTTAGAGGATTATGACTTCACTCTCAGATACCATCCTAGTAAGGGAAATGTGTGGTGGCTGATGCGCCGCCACGGAAGTCACTGGGAGCATTGGCTAGTATAGCTTCCCCGAATGGCGGATGCCTCGATATTGTGGGATAAGCCTGGGCTACAATACCGCAGCGCACTCAAGGTACGCTTGGGAGTTTAGCAGCTACACCGCCTCTCGCTGGAAATAGAGTGATTGAGTCCTGTGGACAAGAATGAGATAGTGTCCATCAGTGGACCTGCATAATGTGCACAGTGACGAGGGCTCAATCGGGCCCACTTATGGTAGCCTCGATATAGGACGGTAGTGGTTCCCCAGTTGACCGATTTGAGATATGAGATTTTCAGGGAGTTTCACTGCTCTCGATTTTTCATGCATCTAGGTGGCACGAAGATGTACTAGATTCGTCGGCCAAAGACTACTGTGAGCTGGGATGAAGAGACACGTAGAGGACTTCGTCGACGATGTCTCTTGTGCTCAAGAGGTTAAGGCCGAGCACCGGGGCCGCCAGACTACTTCAGCCATTGAGGTGGTCGAAAGTGGAAGGAGCACGTCACGATGGATTTCAGGACCCACTCTGGCCATGGACAATCGCAAGGACATGATTGCGGGTATTGGTGATAAGGGACCCGCCACGGTCGAAGACATTTTCTAGCCGTGAGGATGACCTTCACATTGGAGAGATTCTGCCGGTTGTACATTCGAGAGATAGTCCGGCTACATGGAGTACCAATATCCATAGTGTCGGATAGGACCCGAGGTTTACGGCGCACTTTTGGAAGAGTTTCCAAAAGGCTAGCTAGCACACCTGGGCCGACCACATGAGTACAAATTTCTTCCACCTACGTATAGATGGTCACCGAGAGGACCATACAGGTGTTAGAGGACATGCTGCGAGCATGCGTCATGGATCATAAGGGTAGTTAAGAAGAGCACTTGCCCTTATTGGAATTTGCCTACAACAACTTATCGGGGCGTAGTATGCCGTATGGCACCATATGAGGCGCTGTACGAGGCCATGCAGATCATCATATATGTCGACCGAGGTGGGAGAGAGCTCCATCACGGGTCTTGGATCTGTTTTTAAAAGACACTCGGTGAAGGTGAGCTTGATACCCACAACGTCTTCTCACACTCGAGCCGGCATAAGAGCTTGTGCCGATGTACGACGTCGACCCTTAGAGTTCGAGGTCGAGATCAAGACTTCTCAAGCGTGATGCCCAAGAGATGAGTGGTCAAGTTCCCAAGCAGTTTATGTGAAGGTATCGCCGAGTTTATTCGGCCCTTCGAGATACCGAGAGGGTAGGCAAATCGTAGCTGCACACCGCTTGGCTTTACCGCCCAGCATGTCGCATCCATGAGGTATTCCACGCCTCCATGCTCCGAGGTACACCCGCATCCAAACATGCGCTGGATCGGGAGAGATCGAGGTCGACATACGGGACCTCGAGGGACGGACTAGTGTGCATTATGGATAGTCGATCGCCTTATGACGCAAGACCGCGGAGGCTAGTGAGGGTGCTATGGCAGCACCGCAATGGAGGAATCAACGCTGAGCGAGGACACGATAGCGCGGGCCACCTATCCCTTCTTGTTTAGGATGAAGGTACGTGGTTTAGTCAAGCATCACTTAAATGACTAGTTTACATGCATGGTATAGTGCACGCTTGCATATGCATGTGATTCAGAGGTGATTATACGCACTTCGATGAAATTCCTTTTAAGGAGAGGAGAATGTAAAACCCGAGAAAATTCAAATTTTCTGAAAAATGGTAAAATGGTAATTTCAGTCAAAATCCAAAAATTTTCTAGGATCTCTGGATGATCTAAACTAGACCACCGTTGACTGCCTCACTCTAAACGGCACACACGTCGACTTCACAAATTTCGGCATACTGAACACGCTGGCACACCGGTGCCTGGGTGTTATAAAACGGTCAGAGAGACATATGATGTGACAAAGGTCACCTACTACATGTACCCACAGTGACACATGTTGCATGATTAAAGAGATGATGGAGATAAATAGTTAGATTAAGCCACGCTATTAAATAAATAAATGAAGGGACATGGATGAAATTATTGAAAAGTTTAATTGAATAAGACAAAAGGGAATAGTTTTCTTCTCCAAATGGAAGAGAAAATCGTGCAATAGGGTGGGAATTGAGATTTTAGAGAGAGAAAGAGTGACTTCTCTCTAGATTTCTTGGCGTTCGGACCGTCGATTCTCAACGGAGCAAGAACAAAGTCGGTCTACGCAGCGAGGGCTACGCGTGGGCACCAATTTTGTGGAGTTCCGACAACTCTAAGAGGTAGGGATCTTTTCCTACTTGATTTATTCTTTGGCTAAGAGTCATTTTATGGATGTGGATTTGTTGAGGCCTGAATAGCCGTGTTTTCGATCTCAAAACCTTTGAATCGAGTGAAGAAATCCCCACTTGTGTGGCCGTGAACAGTGCCGACTCGAGGGTTTCACTGTTCACGTGGTGTGTTGTATGAATTTTGTGTGATTTGGGTGATTCAAAATGAATTGCTTGATTTGTTAATTAGTCCCTGTGAGCTAATTTTAATGTTATTATTGTGAATTGAATAATATGAATTATGTGAATTAATTATGTTAATATATGCATGTAAAATATATTAGCATAAATTGTTTGGAATTGGTATAATGCATTTCATATGCACCGGGCACCTAGAACGCATAAAGGCTGAAATAAGCATGACATGAAAAATGAAAGAAAAGTGAAACGGTTGTGAAAGGAATTTCAAGGAAGATTTTTCTGGGTGAATTGCTCTCGAGAGTGGTCCAACGCTTCATTCGAGGCGGACCCAGACTTGCTCAGAAAAATTATCCAACAATTCACCTCGGAGGGTTGTCCAATATATTTACCGAAACTCGGTAGTGTGTTTTCGAGAACAAAAAGCTTTTGTTTTGAAAATTGTAATTTTACTTGCATTCGCCATGTGTGAGGAGCCTATGAGGACTCAAACATGGATCGGGTATGTAGACATTTAAGTAGGATCATGTATTTTCTTGAGTGTGATTGTTTGCCATGACATGTGCACTTAGTTGGGGAGTAACCCATGTAGGAAATTATCACTACTGGGCGTTGCTCACCCTGTCGAGGGATCACTATTTTAGGTATGTGTGAGTGGGCCAGAGGACGACACTACCAGGCCGCGTTTAGAAGAAACCGACTATGGCTTTGACATGAAATTTGTATAACACGGATTAGAAACTCAAAATTTTAATATATGTTTTGGTTAAGAGTATTGTAATAACTCTTGAACTATTGTTATATAGTTGATATATATTTTGTGAGTATTGATGCATGGGCCCAAGTGGCCATTTTTACTCGCACGTGGACCCGGTGTGGTCGTTGTAAAATATTGGGACAGGTTGTCATGTGATTCGGACAGGTTGCATTTTGGGTAGAGCTCCCCATACAAATGAGACTCTGCCCGATTTTCGTGAGTGGTGTCGGGTTACCCGACATCCACGAGTATTCCACGGGTTAACGAGTTGTCAACGGACCCCCGGGAATTGGGGCGTCACACCTCCTTTGTGTCCTTCATTTGAATTTTTCTCATTCGTTTTAATTCCAAACTCTACGGTGAGCATGAGTTCAGTGTCGAACGAAAATTGTGAAGAGGTTGCGACGAATTATCCCATATTCTGCAACTATGGAAGGTTCGCATGATGAAGAAGAATTATTTGGCTAATGAGTTGTGTTTGGTTGCCTTGTTGATTGAATGTTTGAGTTGTGTTTTCAAATCAAAATTTGAATGATATGCTATTATGCTTGAATGTTTAATTTGTCATGCTACCAACACAACATTACTGGATTGGATTTCTTTCTAGCAAATTTGTTACTTCTTTTAATTTTGGGTTATTTTATTTAAAAGGATACTGAAAATGACCAATTTTTTCAAGATAAATTAACTTTCAATAATATTTTTTCATCCTTAAGTATTTTTTGGATAAGTTTCAATGCAATATTTCTTACATTTATAAAAACTTATGCTGTAAATATCCTTAGGGTCACACACAATGCCAACATTTTGCATTGGTGTGAAGTGTTAATAGATATGAATTCGTATGTATTTTGGTAGGGGAAACGATGCAAATACTTCGTATGGAATGATGAACCATTGAATGATTTTGTAGTCCATTTTGTGAATACGTTCAAAAGAGAGGTTCCCCATTTGCTACCAACATTCTCGAGGCATGGAGCAAAAATGGTAGTACTTGAAGACAACGTAGAGCTATAGTTGTCAATAATTGAGAATAATATGCTCAAATTGAAGATCCAGCAAGCTGAATAAGTAAAAATGCTCAAATTGAAGCTCCAACAAGCTGAAGAAGTAAAAAACAATATGACAAGGGTTGCTCGGTTATACAAATATGCATTCGTATTAATTTTGTGTTTGTTGTTGTATGTCTTGGCAATAGTTTAGGAATTTGTAGAAATAGCTTAGCAATATCTTAGGGTTTCTCGGTTGGTTTATAGGTTAAAATGTGCATATGTTGGTGTCTTATTTTGGATCAAGCTTCATTATGTAATAATTATTTTTCTTTTGTTAACACATTACATGAATGTAAAGACGACTAAGGTGGTTAAGTCCATATCTCATTTGGGACAGAGCATTTTCAAGCAAACTTATGTCATGAACACACACCTCTTTTTATTTTTTTAGTTTTATGATAATTTTAGATTAAGGTTATGCATAGCATTGCATACCATGATGCGTAAAGCAGCTTGCAATATGTTTACTTGAGACTTGATCATTTGCTAGTAGTTCCCTAATGAGACTAACCTACTGATTAAAATACGGTCATGACTCAATGTTCTCCAAAAACTATATTGTCTTTTTGTAGACCCCAAAACTAGGGTTTTAGGGGGTGATTTTTTTTTTTTTAATCTTTTTTTAAGGGACAAAAAGGAGGAGAGGAGAATTTTTTTTTTTTTTTTTTTTTTTTTTTTTAGAGGGGGGGACAAAGATAAAAGAGGGTCGTGATTTGGGGGAAAAGGAGGAACAGGAGGAGAAGAAAAAGGGAAGGGAAAAGAAGAACATAAGGACAAGGAAAGAAAAATGGGGGAACCCGGAGAAGAAGGAAGGGAAAAAGGGGAATCAAGAAGAGAAGAAAAATGGGAGGGAAAAGGAGAACAAAAGGGGGCGAGAAAAGAAAAGGGTAAAAAATAGGGGTGGGGAGCTCTAGAAAGAAAGAGAGAAAAGGGAGAAAAGAAAATGAGAGAAGATGAGGAGAGGAAGGGAGAAATTGGATACCGATCGGAGCATCAAACGGGACCCGATGGACATTAAATTTAGATATCTTGTTCTACTTAACACTAGAAACTTCCCCATGGTCTCCGATAAAAATTTCAACGGTTAGATTTTCATATATTGGAAGTCATTTTCAGAGATTTGGAAATCGGTTTTAGTTTCAAACGATTTCAGTGTAAGCTTTCATTCTTCTTATTCCACCGATGGATTGTGCTGAGTTTTAGATATGGTTGAGATAAGACATAGATCTAGATTATAAACGGTGGAGATTATGTTCGGAGATCTATTTGATAGTTATATTAGTTTGAACTAGTAGTTGCTGAATTTTTCAATTTCAAATGATTTCAGAGTAAGATTTTAATCTTCTCATTCCACCGTTGGATTGTTTTGAGTTTTAGATATGTTTGAGATAAGACATTGGTTTTAAATCTGAACGATGAAGATTAGATTTAGAGTCCCGAAAAGTCGCCTTTAAGTCTGAGAACAGTGTCTATGTTTTCGAATTTTAAGACAGAAAATTGATATTTCTTTTCTCTCTTCACTGTCTGGATTTCATCAAGGGTCCGATCCCGCATCGTTCGTGGTTCAATCAACCAGAAATTTAGAGGAACTCATTCGTAATCACGTGGCTCCAAATCCTTCCGGAACGTGAAGATCGGATTTGGAGTCCTAGACACGCTCTTCGGGCCCGAGAACAACTCCCAAGCCTCGGGATTTTGGCAGAGAAAATTCACGTTTTTCTCTTCACTATCCGTGATTTACCGCTGGTCCAATCCCGCTCTCGTCTCAGGGATCCAACTCAACTCTTAAATTTGGAGGAGAGGTTCTTAACTCATTGATCTTCATTCTGAACGATAAAGATTAGGGTTCAAGTTTGGAAAAGTAGTGTTTTGCATCTGGGAACATTGATTCATCTTTTCTTTTGTTTTATGAAAATTTGTTACATCGAACATATGATTGTTGTTTGCTTCTACTTAGAAAATTGTGTAATCCATTTGCTTAAACTCAATAAGCCAACCCATCGTAAACAAAAACCCTCAAGCCAAGGCTCCAACTCATTAAGTTGTTTCAACATGCTTGTGCCTCTTAACCCATTATTTGCGCCAACTTACTTAGTTTGTTAATTAGCCCAACCCATTAATAAACTGAACATACTTAAGCCCAACCCATTAGTTTAGGCTCAACTTACTTAGGCCCATCAAATTAGGCCCAACCCATTAATTTAGGCTTAATATACTTAAACCTATCCCATTAGATTAGGCTCAACTTACTTAGGCTCATCAAATTAGGCCCAACCCATTAATTTAGGCCCAACATATTAAGCTCAACCCATTAGGTCTAACATACTTAGGCCTAATCTATTACAACTCACTTACTTATACTCAACCCATTTGGTCTAACCCATCTAGGCCCAACCCATTAGGTTAGTTTATCGACCCATTAAGTCATTCGACCAAGCCTCGGTCACGATTCTCGGGACACTCAGCCCATCATCAAATCCTTAATTTATTCAATTTCTCATTTTTTAAAATTCATTTTTTTTTCAATTTAATCTTAAAATTCAAATCTTCCAAAAATCCTAGTAAATTTTTATTCCTCATTTTTTAAATATTTAAATGACCAATTTTCAAAAATTCAAATTCTCATTTTCTAAAATTCAATTTTCAACTTGAAAATTCAATTCTCTTAATTTTCAATTTCATTTTTTCAAATTTACAAAATTCTAAATTTCAAAATTTAAGAATTATAATCTAAAAATTCAAAGTCTCATAATTTCCAGTTTCAAATTTTAAAGTTTCCAATTTCAAATTTACAATTTCCCAATTTCAAAATTTAAAGTTTCATAATTTAAAAATTCAAATCTTCCAATTTCTAAATTCCAAATCTCAACTTCATAAAATTCAAGTTTTTAATCTCAAACTAATTTCAAAAAATCTCAATTCAAAATTCTAAACTTCAAATTCAATCTTGCACTTCACTTCCAAAATTTCAAACTTCCAATTTTGAATTTCAAATCAGTTTTCAAAAATTTCAAACACATGATTAATTCAATAGTTCCTAGAAAATGGAATCTTGTGGAGTTAATTGGTGTAACATATAAATGGGCTTGAGTGGGACTCGACATCTCATATATCCATTTAACAAATAATTCGACTTCTTATCTATAACCGTTTTTTAATTGAATGTGAATATTCTATATTGTTGTGTTGAACTAACATGATTTTTTATTGATAGCGCTCTCTATCCGCCGCCAAGGTACACATTTTTTCTCTTTAATTTTATTCTTTATTTACCATCTATCATGATTTATTGGTATCTATAATTAATTGATTGATTGTCATAGTTCCTTAAACTTGTTTAGTAGGTAATCGTTTTTATACGAGTTTAAAAGGTGCGTTTCGCCACTACCGTACCTTCCCGATAGGTAACATGATCTCCACATTCGGACTTGGTTTTTCGTGGACACGTCTTTTCCTAAATAAGGAGTCACACTAGGGTTTTATTTCTTATTTTATTTTCCCTTTAAAAAAATAACAAAACAAGTGGTGACTCCAAACTGTTTTCTAAAAAAATATGGTTGTAATGAAAAACACGAAGTTTTACATCTAGTAGGAAAACTCCATGCGGAAACATGTGTTACAAAATGGCGACTCCACTAAGGACAAATGTGTGAGTCAAGCTTCAACTCTAGTTTAGGGAAATGTGACATTTAATTAGTTAGATTATGGATACCACCCTTTGTGCTTCTTGTATACTTTATTGTTGACAACACGATATCTTGATAATTATATCTCTTGATTAGAATGTGTGTAGATTTTGATGATATACTTGTTCTTCGCATGACTTCGCTGTGCTTATCACCCCTCTCGGTTTGACTTAAGATGTTTGTCTATGTGGGACACACATTTATCCCCTTATCTCCGACTCCTTAGTCTCAATCGACTTTGTCTCTTTTATTGTTGTGTTTGATGTTTGATTTGAGACTTGTTGCTCCTTGTTTGCTCTTCTCGACTCTGAGCTTAAATGACAGAGAGGCAAGGTCCAATGCATGGGTTCTATCTATGTTTGGGAGCATTCCAGAGGTGGTCGACATATTGATGCTAAGGAGTTCGATCTTTGAAGTCTTGTATAGCCCAAAGCTAGATTTCAGGATATTTATATGGCTAGTATGCTCTTATTTGTGTTAGATTTATTAGGTTTTTTGGCTGCACCCACATATTCACTATACACTTAGTTTATTCCTAAGTGTTGAGAGTAGTGAGAGCCTTTACCATAGGCCGCCCCCTGGGATGTCGAGGAAGTGCATATGTGGAGTTGATGACCGCCTTGCATGGAAGCACCTCGTCTCTTAGGAGACATGTAAGAGATTGTGTACCACTTGAGGGTACGATCGCTCCTACTAGGGACCCCTTTAAAAGACCCACCCACCCTTGTCTTTTTAAAGCCACCATGACCTTGTAGGTTGAGCTTAGATCCTTCTTATTAAGACTCCTATCCTACACGTAGGTGCATCTGTAAGCCTTCAGGGCCGATTTAGTCATGTTATGGTTCCAAAGATCTCCAGTTTGGTTTCCTCTCGAGGGTATACAGAGATTGATCAGAGTATTGCTCGTAAAGCGCTGGTGTATAGAGATGGATTGCTCATTTTCGCCATTATACCAACATTCTTTCTGCTCAACTTACCCACCTTATTTGTCGGGGCCCACTTTTAGATTTATCGACGTATTGGGACCATCTTCGTGCTATAGTTGAGGGTAGACATAAAATCTCAACTACTATGATGTGATTCACTGCCATCAGAGCGAGCTACGCCACGCGTTGTCACCGCGCCCAAGATACAATATACGGCTCCTCAAAATGTGAGGATTGATGTGACAAAGATACCTCAGATTTTAACACAGGAGGATACTCAGTTTGACATGGGGGCACCACCTCCACCTCCATCGATGGCTCAGATGGCACCGCCACCTATCCCTCAGGTCACTCCTTTTGTCATCCGGAGGCCTACAGAGGAGATCCCGCCACATGCGATTGTTCCAGTTCAGACTATTGGTGCCTATAATGATCACATACAGAGAGTAGAGCAAATGCTTAGACAATTGAGAGTTGCAGAGGGTATGGATGTATGAGATGGATTTGATAGTGCACCTGTAACCCCACTGCCGCCAAAATTTCGGATGCCTGACATGGAGCGGTATATAGGCAGAGGATGCCCACGTACTCATTTGAGGATATATGGTCAATTGATGAGGGGCATGGGTTTGGATGAGGCTTAATTGATCATGTTGTTCCCTTTGTCACCGAGTAGTGTGGCATAAAGCTGGTTTGCCACCTTGGATGCTTCACACAAGCAGACTTGGGAGGATCTTCCCCATGAGTTTATCCGACAGCTTCTTCATGACCGGCCATAGATGTCATCAGGAGAGCTTGAGGTTATGAGGCAGGGAGCTCATGAGACTGCTACATCATTCATCTCCCGTTGGAGGGAGAAGGTTATTCAGATGATTGATCTCCATCAAAGAAAGAGCATATTAGCATGATCAAGAGGAGCTCATGTTCTGTCTATGCTAGACATCTTATGGGGGTACCGATTGCGGATCACGTAGCTGGGGAGGCATTATATGGTATCGAGGATGGTATGGCGTGCGGTTTATGGTCGGATTCTTCCTCTTCTGATAGTAAGGGGAAGAAGCCATCTGGATCATATAGACCAGGGGAGGTAGGAGCCATCGGTTCATTCAGACAGGGGCACCTAGGCCTTAGTATGCATCTATTCGACAACACGGGGCTTCCTATGCCCAAAGTTCAGTTCAGTATAGACCTTCCATACCACCTTAGCCGCTTAGGTTACCAACTCCATACACTCCACCCACCTAGTTTACGCTGCACAAGTTATGGAGAGACCACCTATTGCTCATCTTAGACCTCGAGTGCCCACAATTCCTACACGGCAGTCTAGACAACACAGACACTTTACGCCACTAGGCATGCCTTTAGGTGAGGTCTTACAAACATTGATGATTGCTGGATTGCTCAGTCTATTAGCACCGAGGCCATTACCACAGGTTGTTTACCCTCATTTTCAGATGGACCTACATTGTGCCTATCATCAAGGCCCTGGACATACTATAGATCACTGTACTGCTTTGAGACATGATGTTCAGGACTTGATTGACTAGGGTATTGTGTAGTTTGGACAACCTAGCGTTAGTTCTAACCCCCTTCCGACTAATTCTACACATGTGGTTCCTCCTCCAACGGGAGGTATTCATTCTAGTGATTTTGCTGAGTCTGATGATTGCATCCATATGTTGTCATGAGATGATCAAAGGCTGAAGCCCATAGTCTTTGATGATGGTTATGGCGATGACGGGGTTCATAAGGTGTTTCCGAGCCAGCTGATTCACGCACATGTCGTTTCGACGTCGAGCATCACTCTAGTTTGGATCCCCTCACCTAGGCCAGTGACTTTGTCGTGTTATAGTGTAACACCCCGAAATATACCCTAGTCGTTTTCAACGTGTTTAGGGTATCTTGTATGTATAATTTGAATTTTTCGTAATTTAAATGCAAAATGTGAAATCTGATAAACCCTGAAATAAGCAAGCGTAAATTTGTAATTTGTCAAAACGAGACATAAAAGTCATAAGATAAGAAGATGAGATGCTAAAGTGGAAATATGAATAACTAGATTTGTAAATAGAGGAGAGATGAAGGACCAAAGTGTAATAAAAGGAAAGTAAGGTCATATAGGGATAAGACCAAGTTGGTCTCTCATTTTTGGAGAGCAAAAAAAAACGTGAAGAAGAAGAGAGGAGAAGAGAAGAAGTAGAGGAAGAAGAAGAAGAAGAAGAAGAAAGGCATGGATGGCTATGATTTTGCATGGAAACTATTTTGTAAGGATTTGTATGGATTAGTATGGATTGTTATGGTTTTGTATAGATATTAGTTTGTTCCAATCTAGGGTTTAGTTAGGAATTCATCCTAACCCTAGATTCATGAAAGTCGGGGGCTGGTAAAACCTCTAGTTTGTATAAGATATATGGAATCCTCCCTTTGGAGTAAGGATTCTGGTTTATGATGTGATGGATACATGCTCGGGGTGTTAGAAAATAACTCAACTTACAAGTATTTGAGTTTGGTCAAAACCCCAATTAGTCTCTATGTTTGGTTTTGGTCAAGCTAGAACACATTTAGAGAGATGTTTTTCCTGAGAGCATATGAGTTTTCTTTGATTTTGGTAGATTGAAAAGGGACGAAATCGTTTATCTCAAGGGCTGCAGTCCTACGCCACACCGTAGGACCCCACGCAAAGAACAGAGGTCCACACTGTTATGCAGCATGCCCACCCAGAGGGCGTGGTCGAGAGGGGGCCTAAGCCGCGCTGTAGCTAATGCTCACAAAGATGGAAATTTTTGTGTTTTGTTTGTTTTGTTCTTCACAAGGTTCGAGGACTTGTCTATTGGACTAATGAGGACCCTATAAGTGTATGAAAGGGTCCATACATGCTCAGAAGTGTGAAGGAAATTGTAAAATTAGATCAGACTCATCGCCTGAAGCTTAGTTCGTATAGCTGGCAAACTCTAATACCCCTCTATGATAAGATAATAAGTTTCGAATATGATAATTGTGGACTACTTAAGATCGATATTGAATGACACGACACCTTGAAAGCTGATGGGCAGCACGAGGTACTTCTCTAGCACTTCCGATTAGTGCGACAAAGACTCCTCTCACAATCGTGTTTCATTCATTTAGTACTCTCGATACTCGATTAGTGCGACGACACTCTCCTGTCAACGTTTCGCGACTGTTTTTAGGCAATGCCAGTACCGATTTACATTCGGTACTTTATTGTGCTCGTGTCCCACTCATTCCTTATTATCGTCTTAGGTAGTCAAATTGTATATAGATAAGAGTCTCAGAAAATTTACTTCTAGTACCTTCTGACAAGTTTTAAGCCTGTAACTCCTACGGGAGATCTGAACAAGTATAAGTTTGCTATAAGTACAAGTATGTGTATAAGTTCGTTATATGAATTTATGAATAATTATGATATCTGCTACTATATATCTATTACTATTATATGCTTACTGTAAATGAGTATTAGTGCATGTGTATACGTATAAGTCATATGTTTCCCACTAAGCGTTAAGCTTAGCACGGGTTTTAATCCCCTCGAGGTACGAGAGACGTCCGATCTTCCACGTGATACCGGCTGGGCTAGCACACTTGTAAGGGTCCATAACCCTCAGGTTTTCGCTCGATTATGTGTAAATGTAAATGTACAGTTTTTGTATATGTATATGTAAATGGGACTCAAGACTGTATGTATTGACCCTGTAAACACCACTACGGTGGTAGTTTTATTTTGTATCCTTGTATATGATATTTTGATTGGGTTACAAGACTTGGGCTCACCAATGTCTGAAAAAGCAAGTAAAGAGTCTCAATATAGTTTCGCGCCATCTTCATCCGCCTAGGTAAGGGTTGGGGGTGTGACATAAAGTGTTCAGACTCCTTTTATTCTGACTCCACACCAAGGAACAACTGATGCACCAAAGATTCAATATGTTATCAGAGGAGGTAGAGTGGTCATACAACAGCCTCCAGTTCCATCTTGACCCATAGATCCTGATACTGCTAGAGATGAGACAATGAGAGAGGATGATGAGATCCTCAAGCAACTACATAGTACACAGGCTCGTATCTCTATTTGGAGTTTGTTAGCTTCTTCTACCACCCATAGAGAGACTTTGATTAAGGCTTTGAGTCGGATTCGAGCTGACACGACCTCACACGCGTAGGGCCCGATACATATGTTCGCCAGCCTTGTCGAGCCAATTGTGGACCATTACCCGATCCACGGGCCGGCGCGACTTGCTTTTAAATGGAAGGAAAATGTGGGTTGATTTTCGAATTTTAGAAAATCCGTCCTTGAGGAGGACGCTTTGAGTCGCCACTTACTTTTGTTGTTATTTTACAAAGGGGGAAAACCAAGTAAGAACAAAAATCCCCCACGACTCCAAGATGGAAAAAGCTGTCCGCGAAAAACTAGATTTCGGGTCCGGGGTCGACACGCCTATCTAGAAGGTACCTCATATATAGAACCCCCAGCCCTAATCGGTCTCTACTAGTGAATTGGGTATGTAGGAGCATAAGTGGGTCACGTGACGATAGTCTCCTAGGCTAAACATACAACTTAGATCGCACCAACCTAATTGGTATAGCATGCTTAAAAAAACACTCAACCGAAAAGAGCAAATGGTTGCACTGCGGGTCCCTGGCCACGCGCTACATCAAAGGTTAGCCAACAAACATAGCAAGCATGCATGCCACCCAAACACAAAGCATCTATGTGAAATTCATTACCCAACATTAAAGCACATATCTGTGGTCCCTAGCCAAGCGCTACATAAGAGGTCAGTCAAAAAAGCTCAAATGCGTCACAAATGTTAGAATCCAAACACCATGTACGCATATGAATACAAATACCAACGACTAAGCATGTACCCGAGGTCCCTAGCCATGTATAGCAGGAATAGATAGGGCAAATAATACATCATACATCATGCATTTAAAATCAAATATGGGATCTCATACCAAAAGAAAGGTGAAGCAAATAAAGGGAGGTAAGTGGCTCATTTACTTTGTAAGACACATTCCCTTTAAAATCCCACAAACCAAACCATACATACCAATCCCACATTGTCCACTACCTCACTTTGTTCAAACCGAAACTGAACTCAGACCCTAAAGCCAGCCTACAGGTTCCCTGGGGCAACCAAGAGCACGCCATGATAGATTCGAGACTGAAACATGCTAAAAATAGGGCCGCTTATGAGCCGTCTCAGACAATCCTGGTTTAGAATCGTTCTCAACAAGTCCAAACGATTGATTAAAATTCTGAAACTTTGTCAGAGAATTCCTCACAGAGTCAGAATCCAACAAACAAAAGGAATGCGATTCCGATTTCGAATGACCAAGAACTAACCCAAACAAAGAAAAGTACCCAAACTATCATTCCAGCAAACCGAACCTAATGAACCAGCTGGTTCGGTTTTCCAACCAGTCTAGACGATTGAGAAAAGATTTAAAAAAATTTCAGAACCATCCTTACAAAGTCAGAAATTCAAAAAGACAAATAGAGTGCAATTCGACCAATGACCAAGAATCAACACAAATAACAAACTACTCCAAACTGCCATTCCAGAAACCGAACCTACGAACCGCTGGTTCGGTTTCCCAACCAGTCCAGACAGTTGAAAAAGATTTCAAAAATTTCAGGAGCCATCCTTACAAAGTCAGGGAATTCGTGACAAACAGAGTGCAATTCGACCCAATGACAAAGAATCAACACAAATAACGCAACCACCCAAACTGTACTCCAGCAACCGAACTTAATGAAACCGCTGGTTCGATTTCCCAATCAGTCCAGACGGCGCCGATAGAGGCTCAAAATTTCAGAACCTTCCTAAAAGAGTCAGGAATCTAACAAAACAAACGGTGATCAATTCTCAGCTCGGATGAGTGAGAACCAACCAAAACCAACCAAACTACCCAAACTGTCTTTCCTTCAAACCTAACCTAAATGAACCGACTGATCTGGTTTCCCAACCAGTGTATCTCGTTGAGAGAGGCTCTCAAAATTTTCCAGAACCTTTCTAAAAGATTCAGGAATCTAAAAAAACAAACGGTGATCGATTCGCATCTCGGATGAGTGAGAACCAACCAAAACCAACCAAACTACCCAAACTGCCTTTCCTGCAAACCTAACCAAAATGAACCGACTGATCTGGTTTCCCAACCAATGCATCTCGTTGAGAGAGGCTCTCAAAATTTTCCAGAACCTTTATAAAAGATTCAGGAATCTAACAAAACAAACGGTGATCGATTCGCATCTCGGATGAGTGAGAACCAACCAAAACCAACCAAACTACCCAAACTGCCTTTCCTGCAAACCTAACCAAAATGAACCGACTGATCTGGTTTCCCAACCAGTCCATCTCGTTGAGAGAGGCTCTCAAAATTTTTCAGAACCTTCCTAAAAGAGTTATAAATCTAACAAAACAAACGGTAATCGATTCTCAGCTTGGATGAGTGAGAACCAACCAAAACCAACCAAACTACGTTGAACCGCTCCTTCTCCTGCAAACCTAATCTAAATGAACCGACTGATCTGGTTTTCAAACCAGTCTCAAATCGTTGAGAGAGACTCTCAAAATTTTCCAGAATCCTTTATAAAGAGTTAGAAATCTAACAAACAAACGGTGATCGATTCTCAGCCTCGGATGAGCAGAACCAACCAAAAACCAACCAACTACGCAACCGCCCAGCCAGGAATCGTTGAACCGCTTTCACGCATGTAGTGGGAAAACCTGCTCAAATGTGGTCGAGGAGAAACCTCAAATTTGATCAGAATATCTCTTCGAAGAATAGAGTGGAGCCAGTCTATTTCTTTACCCCTTCCACAAAACGCAGAGAAGAAACAAACTAAGCATCCAGGCAGAATCAGTAAACGTGCGTTTGAACCCGGAAAAGTGTCTCGCCAAAAGATCCACTTTCACTTTGATCTTTTTCTCCTTTCGTACTCATTCCCACCTCAGCCTCTGAGCCTACCTGGTTTTTTTCACCTTCAAACTTTGGAAAGAGCCCCAATCAATCTCGGAAATAGCATCCCCATTAACTCTTCTCCTCATTTTCCAAGCAAGCTGAATATCTTAAGTTTTCGCTTGAGCCACCTCACCAAGTATCTGCTATGGATTCATGGTGGGCTGCATGTAATCTTAAGCCAAGGCCCAAAACGGACCCAATAACACTCCTGTCGAATGGAGCTTATGATCCGAACCAAACAGGCTTTGGGCTCCAAAATCACAAAAAAACAGCGCCCACACAAGCCCGCCCGACCAACCTGCTGAACTGCATGCCAACCAGTCCATCCTGGTTGAGGAAAATTATGAAATTTTTATAGAATGTTCCCTGGAAGAATAAGGAGACCAACAAAAATCGAAGTGGCACCATTCCAAGTCCGGGATGAGGGAGATATGATCGAAACAAGGAGGAGTGCTCACCAAAAATCATCCAAAAATTGTGTTGTATACGTATCATTCTCGATGAACCATCAAACCGATTAGTCAAACAAGCTTGAAAAATTAAGCACTTTTAAAAACCTACTTAGCGAATAAGGAATCCAACAAAAACAAATGCTGAAATTGGCCCAGTTTGGACCAGGGAGATACGATCGAAACAAGTTCAAGTGTCTTCTAATTTGGCATACTCTAATAAACTTTTGACCGAGCTTAAACCTCGAGGGGGCCCCACTTGCTTCCCCATAAAGACGATGCCAATAACCAAAAAAATAAGCCATGATGACACTCTAAAGTGAACTACATACGCACTAACGGACTCACATACAAGCCCACCCGGGAGGCCAGAGATGCACTAAACCTGTGCCAGCCTCTAATGGCAAGAGAGGAGAACGATGGGTGAGTGTGATTGACCTTAGCAGGATAAATGCAATTGTCAGGCAAAATTGAGGTCTACAAATATGCCCCTTCGCAGAGGAATGAACGAGTGAATCGGGTGCGGCGTAAGCGATGCAAAAGAGTGAAATGAACTCTAGTGAAGAACCCGTATGACCAACAATTTATCCTTACTTGTAAGAGACCAAGACTAATGGAACAGTAGTCACTCCAATTGAAGGATTCTAGTTGAAAACTAGGCATGATGCCTCGGGAAGAGAGTGATCCGGGGCATAACCCTAGTGATAATGAAATCTGGGGCTATGCCTCGAGAAGACAGAGGAATCCGAGCAAACTATAGAGAAAGGTCCTAAGCACCGAAAAGTGGAATCCGGTGCGGGCACCTAAAGGTAGAATCCCAATGAGTCAAAGATGGAACCGTGTATACCGGGGCACAGGCGGTAATCCAGCCAGTACCGACAAAACCGGGTGGAGTATCGAAGAAGAGAAAATCCCTGCGGATTACCAAAGGTAGGGATCCTGAGAGTACCTAAATGTGGGATCCCAAGAGTACCAAAATGTGGGATCCCGCGAAAATCGCAGAATGTGGGATCCGCGAGTACCGAAGGTAAATCCCGGTGAGTACCCTGAAATGGGGAATCTCGGCGGAGCAAATTGTGAAGTCGTAGAACTGCGTGTGAGTACCGAAAATGGGAATCCAGAGTACCAAATGGGGAATCCAGTGGAGTACCAGCGGTAAAATCCCGGTGAGTACCGAAATGGAATCCGGGTGAGTACCGTAAATGGGGAACTGAGTACCAAAATGTAGAACCGAGTGAGCACTGAAATGGGGAATCGGGTGAGTACCGCAATGGGAATCCCATGAGTACCGGAAGGTAAAACCGTGAGTACCTAAATGGGGAATCATAGTACCGTAAATGGGGGAATCCGAAAGAGAGTACCGGAAATGTAAAATCCAGTGAGTACCGAAATGGAACCGGTGAGTATCGGGAAAACAACCGTGAGTATCGGAGCGGTGGAACCGGCGAGTACCGGAAATGGTAATCCCAGAGTACCGAAATGGGAATCCGGTGAGTGATCGTGAAAGGCAGATCCCGTGGGAGATACCAAAATTGGGGAATCCGGGTGAGTACCAAAAATAGAAATTCCGGCCAGCATCAGAGAAGGATCCGCAGTACCGGAAAGGTAAGATCCGAGAGCAACGGAGGCGTAAATCCGGTGAGTAACGAAATAGAAATCAAGGAAAATTTAGAAAGAGTCTAGATGAATACCGGGAGAAGGATCGGAGAAGGGTTAGAATCCGAGCAAGTACCGGAGAACCACCAGATTAAAAAGGGATAGGGGATGCCAAAACTAAGGCTCTAGACGAACTAAACTGAATGGGGATGACCTAAAACGAAACTGTGAAAGCATAATGGGGAGACTTAGATGTAACCGTCGAGACATCAACACTCGATGACAAAAAGGTACGCCCGCGCAGACGCTGTAAAGTGCAAATAAAATGACAAGCGAAGAAACCAAGAATTTAATAACAAGACGGAAATAAAGGGGTATACTCAGAGGACAATCCCACAAATGTGTGACTAAGGGTGAAAGAAAGTGTTGCGCCTCGTGCCAGTGGGTATCAACGCGCTATGTCAAAATCTCATAACCGCACATGCGGTCAAAGTCGAGTCAAAACATCACAATCACTCATTCATGAAAAAATCTCATCCATTTCATTCCATAAAACTGATATAGGTATGCCCTGTGCATCTGATATGCAAGTGCTCGATAAAAACTCAAATAAATTTCTGAAGACCCAATTTTCTGAACAAGCGAACAAGACAACATATGGGGTGTGTGCCAGTGTGCACCCCTATTGAGTTGACGAATATGAGCGAATCTTACCCTAGGCCCTTAGAAACACCGTGGTTAAAATTTAAGAAACCTCGCGGTGCATGTGGTATATACTAAACTTCTTTGATGCCAAAACATCTCTAGGTGAAATGGGCCGCCGCAGGCATGGGTAAAGAGTCAAGCCAACATGAAAGGGACTGGTACGCCCCTGAACATATCAGAGCATCACACGGTTATCAATGGTCCCGACTCTATATCATCTGTATCTAATCATGGACCCGAGGCAAGCAAACTGAATGGAAAAGCAATATGTGACCCTTGATCCTTTCTCTAAGAACGTAGACCGTCGACATCCCGCACTAACTGCAGATAGAACTCCGTCCCATATAAAATGCTTCGAAGCAAACACGAGATCTCATGGTCTCAGGGCGGTCTTACGACTCGGACCGTAATGTAGGCCAGGGGTGAAAGGTGAATGACATGATGGGAAACGAAGGCCCAAATACCCAATAAATACTGCCAAACCCTTGTACGCGCAATGTCAAATATCAAAGGATCATGTGAGCAAGGTGACTCAACCAACATCCAATGAACAATGTCAAATGACAAGTGAAGTGCACCAGCGACACGGCCGCTTAAGAAATGAGACGATGATCAATAAGAGTAGAAGAAGACTGAAAGTAATAAGAAAATGATGAATGGATAAAGCAGAAAAAGGAAGAAACAAGCTAGGATAAATGCACGTGTGACAACTGACGAACAACCATCCCCAAGAACGCCGTCAGCAAGTCATTATAAGATAGGAGTGGTGATAAGTAATGATCCGTGTGGACCTAGCACGAAGCAACTCAAACTCATTCCTAATGTATTACCCAAATCCATGGAGAAAGATCGCACAATGCTTTCTGTTAATTAACCCTCAGAGGAATAATACAAATCTCAAACTTAAATGACCTTTTGATGATCCCAAGTATATTAAAGAATATCAAACAAACATTTTTTTTTTTTTTGTTTTTTTTGTTTTGTTTTTTTGTTTTTTGCTGTTTTTTTTTTTTTGCGCTAATAAATAGCCTTAATGCCACACTAGCACAATCTAACCGAAACTTCAAACCTCCAAGCCCAAATGGCCCCTCAACCTACGAATCCCGGATCAAAACCTATAGGCGGAATAAAGGGCATGACAAACCTGACTGGTAGCTCTGGGATGAGAGCACGTCATCATCACTCAAAAGGAGATAAAAGTGAAATGAATAGATATGATAGAAACTAGACTCAAAGGCGCATCTGCAGATGATGCAAAATGGAGGAGAAAAGAAACAAGCAATGATGCAAGAAAGAACAAACGAAGAATGACACAATGCTCATAATGCTCACATCCAATTAATATGTAAAGCTACTGTATGTGCCTCAACCTGTAAGAAAAAGTATGCAAGGCTGAATGAAAGAATAGGCCATAATAAATCGCGTGAGGCTCAAAAGGGCTAGCAATAGGATATATCCATGTATAGGTGTGCAAAAAGGAATATGGCTACTCAAAATGATGGCCACCCATCCTCTAACCATGATCTCAAGTGTAAAACCTCTTCACCGATCCATCGACCGGCTCTATGAACTCGATTTCGTCTAAGTCTCGTCAACCAGCCGGCCTCCCCCGAATGATCTTGATAACATAAGGCCCGCCCAATCTGCCCAAACTACCTCTAGGGTCATTGATCAATCCCCGGAGGACCTTCAAGACTAGGTCGCCTTTTTGAAACCTCCTGGGCTTAACCCTTTTTCCAAATGCACGGGTCATTTTCCTCTGAATCTCATCTCTAGCATCAATGCTAGTAAAAGGTCTATCACTGCGTGGGGCCTGTTACCCCCACTCCTCGTACAATCAATAACATCTCTATGTATCGCCCATACTCCTCCGGAACAGAATGAAAGGTGTCGCGGGAGGAACATGCAAGTATACCGGCCGGGAGATAGTCGTCTGTCGGGAACATCATCCGAATCAATCTGTACCGGCCTCGGAGACTACGACCCCGGGTGTATACATCAAAATCCGAGTTTGTAAACAAACCGACACGAGGAGCCTCCATCCCATCCCATCATGAATATCTCATCTTCAATACTAATCAAATGTATACCTCGGCGCGGAAAGGCCAAATTTCTAAGGTCATGAGTGGGTAGCGGGTCTATAGTCACGGCAGGACTTCTTAAATCAACCAAACCTTAATCAATCAAGTCCTCGACGTGCTTCAGCAAAGACAATTGTCTCAGATCATGACCAGCTCTTTGGCGGATAAGCACTGTCAAGATCTCGCCCGAATCCCAAAGGGTAGTCAGAGCGCGGTCCGGTGGTAGGTGGAATAATCAAACCCCTTCAACCAATCTTTGAAATGCTCAGCTTAGTGGCATCCCGAGTTGTAAATGCCTAGCCGGCCTGCGCTGAGGCGGTGCTCTATATTGCCGAGGCGGCAATTGCATAAAGTGGCCTCCGAGGTACGAAGTGTAGAATATACCGGGCCGTGGTATGATAGAAAAGTAGCCCAATCGGCCTCGGGAAGGAGAAGGCCGGTCCGCATCGATCCCGGGTCCTATCATCCGTGCAACACCGAAACCGCCGAAACGAGCGTGACGTGGGGACCGTGTCCCGTCAACTGCCACGGCACCAACATCCGATGGTCTCGGGTCCCGACCCTGGCTTCTTCCCCTTTGAGTCTGAAGGGGAAGAGTCCGCCCATAATCCTTTAGATATGCCTCCTCACGCCATGGAGGGCTCAACCCCAATGATCCAAAGTCTCGCCTCACTGTGGGGAAGCTTCCATGAGACGCCTAGCAAAGCTGCAGGCCGAAGACTGCCTACAATCATGCCGATTTGATCGCGCCTCGAGGGCTCATCTATAATCAGGCTATCTTCTCCTCCATCGTGAGATAAACGGCGGACCGACCATCCGGGCCGCCCAGCGGGCCTCCAACTTTCTCCGTTACATCCACTACAGATAAAAGAATATTGTTTGATAAACTTGTCCCAACCGCCCCAGCGTCCTGCGCCTCAAGGGTCTAATGATGCAAACCAACGCCAGCGGCACCACTCGGGCCGATCGAGGAAAGCATAATCAACACCAGGCCTCATCCAGTCCATGCCCGCGCATAACAGCCCTGTATAACTACAAGTGAATACGGGGGCACCCTATCCCAAAGGTACTTCAATGTCCTGGGCATGCTTAACTCAACCGGCAAGGCCGCCACCGAAAGGTCATCATATCCGCCCAACCTATATCCCATCACATGTGCAGAGATCTGATCCTTTCTAGTCCAATGATATACAGTTCCATGTCAGTAATGACCAGCCAAGCCCAAAGGTCCACTGGCATATCTCCTGGCTCCATCTGATAAGAGAAGAACAAAAAGCTCCAAATCATAGGTCAGATTGAACCAATAGTGGTGGTGGAGGTGGAACTGTGAGGTCCCCCACGTACGCTGGGTCCAGAACAAGCGGTGGTGGGAGGTGGAACTCCAGGGTTGTCCCCATTGCATGTCAATCCGTGATGATGGTGGTGGGCGGTGGAGGCGGGTAGAGTCATACCGGGTGCTCTCGAAATTGGCAATGGTCAGGGCCCGATGCTCATCAATCCTCCGTCCTGCCCTAATATGAAGATTCCTGAGAGATGCCATGGTATCTTAATCTCGGCCTACCGGCCTTGACGTAGCGCACTAAGAGTCCATATCTCTATGATTTGATGTCCTGCTCGAACCGACCGTGTGGATCTCGAATCTCTAACAAGTCTACCCCCGATTCGAATCCAAGCTCTGAACCTGTGTCGCTTTTGACCAATAATCCTGAAGTAAAGAGGGCATGTCATCCCCTCGTGACTATCAATCCGAAATCAATCCAGTATGCAATCCCACAATGAAATCCTCTAAGGGAATGAGCTGACATGTGATGTTAACATCTAATCTGATAAATGGCTCCACATGCAGGAGCGAGATTCTGACATGGTAAACAGTTGGGAATGACTCAAAAGCTAACAAAGAGAAGAGGCAAGTCCTAAAAGGCTATATGACCGTACCCACAAGGATACACAACCCGAGATCCTAATCAATAATCAATCAACACTCACAAGGACATTAATCGGCCACGCAAGTATCCATAGAACGTAGCCTGCATATACAGTCTTCATTGCTCTGACATCCATCAATTCCATAGGTGCTCCCATACATCGATATAAATTTTTATGCTAGACTCCTATTCCAAACCCTAAATTGTCATAAACAAATGGGAATGACTCCCAAGCAACTCAAGCAATCAATGATGAATAATCGACCAAGACTAGTGATTCAGAAACAAGGGGATACAACCGTGCCCCACAAACACGTTTGTGCGCCACGCAGTGGGAAGGAGGCCATGCAACAAACAATCATGCACAAAGAGTGTTTATCACAAAATTTTTTTTTTGCAATAATACACATCGTGATCCCCCCTCCCTCCCCCTTCTAAGCCTAATCCCAAATGTGTTATATCTATATCATCACAATGAGAAAGCATGCTATAATCCAAAAGGCGAACACACACAAGCATAGACAAATCACAACATAGCCAAATACCAATCAAGTGTATGATCATCAATTATCTATGTAGCCTAAGAGTGCCATCGATCAGAACCATGTGCTCCAAATTGCACTTATCTGGGTTCAAGTTTGATCCTTTATGAAACCAGAGATTCCGGTTCGATCCCCTATGAGCCGCTAATTTGTGGACCATTACCCGATCCATCGCTTCTGCCGACTCGCTTTTTAATAAATGGAAGGAAAATGTGGGTTGATTTTTCGAATTTTAGGAAAATCCGTCCTCGAGGAGGACAGCTTTTTCTTGGAGTCGCTTTCTTACTTACTTTTGTTGTTATTTTATAAAGGAAACCAAGTAAGAACAAAACCCCACGACTCCAAGATGGAAAAGCGGTTCCGCGAAAACTAGATTTAACTGGTCGACACGATTCCAAATGGCACTTCATATGAGGTAGCACCCCTAGGCCCTAACTAGGTCTCTACTAGTGAATTGGGTATGTGGGAGCATATGGGTCACAGATTAGATAGTCTCTCAGCTAAACATACAACTTAGATCGCACTACAACCTAATTGGTATCTAGCATGCTTAAAAACACTAACCCGAAAAGAGCAAATGGCGTGTACTGCGGGTCCCCCGCCACGCCGCTTACATCAAAGGTTAGCTAACAAACATAGCAAGCATGCATGCTAACGCAACACAAAAGCATCTATGTGGAAATCTATTACCCAACATTAAAGCACATACCTGCGTCCCTAGCCAAGCGCTTACATAAGAGGTCACTAAAAGTCAAATGCATCACAAATGTCGAATCCAAACACTATGTACGCATATGAATACAAATACCAAAGACTAAGTACAGTACCGAGGTCCCTAGCCATGTATAGCGTGAATAGATAGGCAAATAATACATCATACATCATGCATTTAAAATCACATGTTGATCTCATACCAAAAGAAAGAAGCAGGTCGGAAGCGAGGTAAGGGTTTGCTTTACTTCAGCACACATTCCCTTTAAAATCCCACAAACCAAACCATACATACCAATCCCACATTGCCCACTACCTCACTTTGTTCAAACCAAAACTGAACTCAGACCCTAAAGCCAGCCTACAGGTTCCCTGGGGCAACCAAGAGCACGCCCTGATAGATTCGAGATTGAAACATGCTAAAATAGGGGGCTGCCCATGAGCTGTCTTGTACAACCGGTTGAATCGGTTCTCAACAAGTCCAAACGATTGATTAAAATTCTGAAACTTTGTCGAAATTCCTCACAGAGTCAGGAATCCAACAAAACAAAAGGAATGCCATTCCGATTTCGAATGACCAAGAACTAACCCAAACAAAGAAAAGTACCCAAACTATCATTCCAGCAAACCAAACCTAATGAACCAGCTGGTTCGGTTTTCCAACCAGTCCAGACGATTGAGAAAAGATTTAAAAAAATTTCAGAACCATCCTTACAAAGTCAGAAATTCAAAAAGACAAACAGAGTGCAATTCCGACTCCGAATGACCAAGAATCAACACAAATAACGCAAACTACCCAAACTGCCATTCCAGCAAACCGAACCTAATGAACCGGCTGGTTCGGTTTCCCAACCAGTCCAGACAGTTGAAAAAAAGATTTCAAAAAATTTCAGAACCATCCTTACAAAGTCAGGAATTCAAAAAGACAAACAGAGTGCAATTCCGACTCCGAATGACCAAGAATCAACACAAATAACGCAAACTACCCAAACTGTAATTCCAGCAAACCGAACCTAATGAACCGGCTGGTTCGATTTCCCAACCAGTCCAGACGGTTGATAGAGGCTCTCAAAATTTTCCAGAACCTTCCTAAAAGAGTCAGGAATCTAACAAAACAAACGGTGATCAATTCTCAGCTCGGATGAGTGAGAACCAACCAAAACCAACCAAACTACCCAAACCACTTTCCCAAACCAACCCAAATGAACTGACCGATCTGGCTTCCAACCAGTAAAATTTCGTTGAGAGAGGTTTCTCAAAATTTTTCCGCGAAACTTTCTAAAGATCAGAAACTAAAACAACGTGATCGACCAAGATCTCGATGAGTGAGAACCAACCAAACCAACCAAACGCACCAACCTTTCGCAAACCTAACCAAAATGAACCGACCGACCGTTTCCCAACCAGTGCATCTCGTTGAGAGGTTTCCAAAATTTTCCAGAACCCTTTATAAAAGATTCAGGAATCTAAAATAAATCGTGATCGATTCGCATCCTCGGATGAGTGAGAACCAATCAAACCAACCAACACCTAAACCTTCTTCCTCGCAACCTAACCAAATGGGAATCTTCATCTGCTTCAACCAGTGCATCTCGTCGAGAGAGGCTTCTCAAAAATTTTCCAGAACCTTGAAAGATTCAGGAATCTAACAAAACAAACGGTGATCGATTCAAGATCTCGGATGAGTGAGAACCAACCAAACCAACCAAATCCACCAAACTGCCTTTCCGCAAACCTAACTAAAATGAACCCGATCGATCTGGTTTCCCAACCAGTCCATCCTGCCGAGAGAGGCTCTCAAAATTTTTTCGTAACCTTCCTAAAAGAGTTATAAATCTAACAAACAAACGGTAATCGATTCTCAGCTCGATGAGTGAGAACCAACCAAACCAACCAAACTACGCAAACCCGCTTTCCCGCAAACCTAATCTAATGAACCGATCGATCTGGTTTTCAAACCAGTCCAAATCGTTTAGAGAGACTTCAAAATTTTCCAGAACTTTTATAAAAGAGTTAAGTAAATCTAAAAAACAACGGTGATCAATTTCAGCTCCTGATGAGTGAGAACCAACCAAACCAACCAAACTACGCAAACTGCCCGCCAGAATCAAGGAACCCAAGCCACGTATGAGCGTGAAAAACCGGCTCAAAATGGCTGAGGAGAAACCTCAAATTTGATCAGAATATCTCTTCAAGAATAGAGTGGAGCCAGGTCTATTTCTACCTCTTCCACGTAACGCAGAAGAAACAAACTAAGCATCCAGGCAGAATCAGTAAACGTGCGTTTGAACCCGGAAAAGTGTCTCGCCAAAAGATCTACTTTCACTTTGATCTTTTTCTCCTTTCGTACTCATTCCCACCTCAGCCTCTGAGCCTACCTGGTTTTTTTCACCTTCAAGCTTTGGAAAGAGCCCCAACTCGCCCCTAATTAGCATCCCATTAACTCTTCTCCTCATTTTCCAAGAAGCCTAATATCTTAAGTTTTCAATTTGTTTCACCACCAAGTATCCATATGGATTCATGGCGTGGCTGCATGTAACTTAAGACAAGTGCCCAAATGACTCCACAATACTTCCTAAGGTCGAAATGAGCTGATGGGTCTAGCAACCAAATAGGTTTCTGCTCCAAAATCGTACAAAAACAGCTTCCACACAAGCTGGCCTGACTAACCGGTTGAACCAGATGCCAACCAGTCCATCCGGTTGAGGAAAATTATGAAATTTTTATAGAATGTTTCCTGAAGAATAAGGAGACCAACAAAAAAAACGGTGCACCATTCCAAGTCCGGATGAGGGAGATATGATCAAAATGGAGGAGTGCTCACCAAAATCATCCAAAAAATTGTGCTTGTATACGACGCCTCGATGAACCAGTCAAACCGGGATTAGTCAAACGGCTGAAAAAAATTATGACTTTAACAAAACCACGAAGAATAAGGAATCCAACAAAACAAACAAAGGAACAATTCCCAGTTTGGACCAGTGGGAGATACAATCGAAACAAGTTCAAGTGTCTCGACCACATGCTCTAATAAACTTTGATTGAGCTAAACTCGAGGAGGCCCCACTTGCTTCCCTCTACAAGACGACGCCAATAACTAAAAAATAGTCATGATGACACTCTAAAGTGAACTACATGACGCAGAATCGAACGGACCACATACACAAGCCCACCCGAGGCCTCGTGAGACGTACTTTAAAAACCTAAAAGGGCCCCAATGGTGTTATATGAGAACGATGGGTGAGTGTGACACCCATAGGATAAATGCAATTGTTGAGGGAAAATTTAGGGTCTACACCAGTTGCATTGTTTTCTCTAAGGATGACTTACCTCTTGAGGGTTTAAACTACACTCGACCTTTACATATATCAGTTGGTTGTTTAGGTCGTCGTGTTCCATATGGCTTAGACAATGGATCTGCCCTAAATGTCTGTCCACTTGCCACTACTATCGCTCTAGGATATGGGCCCACAAATTTTGAGCCATCTACATAGACAATGAAAGCTTATGACAGTACTCGTAGAGAGGTGATAAGTAATCTCGACTCTCGAGGTGATGGGATTAGGCCGGGCCATTTTTCAGTTCTCGTTTCATGTTTTGAGGATCCTTGTATCCTTTAACCTACTCTTAGGCCGCCCATGGATTCATAGTGCTGGTGTTATCCCATCTTCCCTTCATTTGAAGGTGAAGTTCCTTCATGGTCGAGTGATCACTATTTCATCTATAGATGGGGCGCATTTGACTTATGAGCCAGTATTAGAAATAGCCATGGGAGTGATGATTTTCCCATGACCGGATTCACTTTTGATGAGGTACAGACCATGGAGCCAAGGGATTTTTTTAGAGATTCAGTACCCATGTCATTTGATCAGCATAGCAGCTTGATCGTTTCGGACATGATGAGGAGCATGTCGTACATGCCTAGTTTGGGTTTAGGACGTTGTCAGCATGGTTGTAGTGAGTTTATCACAGTTTTTGACCATGATTCACCCTTTGTCTTGGGATTTGTACTCGTAGAGGCAAATTTTCGATGCATGGCACAGTTGTGCCAAGAGAGTGTCAAATCTCGACTTCATCACATTCCATTTAACTATCCTGTTCGTCCTTACAATTTGAAGTTGATTGACTATTTTGTGAGGGCTTTAGAGCCATTATTGCATCCCGATATATCGATTGATGAGCCTACTGATATCCAACATGTTGAGCTACATCAGCTTTTGCACAGCTTCAGTTGAGCGGTGGGGCTCCTAACACTTCTACTACCTTGATTACTCCTCCTTCCCTTAGGCAATCTGGTGTGTTCACTATGTCCTTTCCGGACAAGATGGCTGATTATGAGGGTATTGATGGGGTTATGTCATCTGATGATTATGTTGAGGAGCTACTCCAGATGGTTATCAGTTAGCCCGAGCCAGATTCCGCACTTAGTTATTTTTGTGTGTTTACTTTGAGAGATGATGAGAATGCTCCTCCTACTCCAGCTGCTCATCGATTAGGGATGATGTTATTATTGATATTGCATCTCCTTATATTTTAGGACATGTTGTGGGAGAGTCCGATTATGTGAGCCCACCACTTTCTTTTGATATTTTGTCTGGATTTATCTCCTGTTCGGATGATGTACTTGCCTTTTCATCTATGGATTTGAGCATTTTCGATTATTCGCCTGTCTCTTCTATTGATGATATTGATGCATGTGCACCTCATTCACCCACATCACACATTCATGATATTGGTGATGAGCCTTTGCAACCTGATTTTGATGACAGTTACAGGTCTGACTTAGATCATAGCTTTACTGATGAGCGAGTTTCACCTCCTTTTGATGACCTTGAGACAGTTGACCTCGGTACAATGGATCAGCCTAGAGATTTGAGGATCAGTACCACTTTGTCTACAGATGAGAGAGATAGTTTGCTCAGGTTACTCATATCATACTTGGATGTTTTTGCGTGATCATATGAGGACATGCCAGACCTTGAATCATCTACTGCTTATGCCACATGCTAGACAGGTTAAGCAAAAATTGAGGCGATTACACCCCCGATGGAGTTTGCAAGTGAAAGAGGAGATTCAAAAGCAACTTATTGTTGGCTTCATATCAGTGGTTTAGTATCCCGAGTGGCTGGCTAATGTCGTCCATGTTCCTAAAAAGGATAGCAAGGTTAGAGTTTGTGTGGACTTTAGAAATCTCAATAAGGCCAGCCCCAAGGATGATTTTCCTCTCCCATATATTGACACTGCTGATAGTACCGCAGGCATGCGATGTTGTCTTTATGGATGGATTCTTTGGTTATAACCGTATTATGATATTCCCGAGGATGTGAAGACATCTTTATCACCGAGCGGGCACCTACTATTATGTAGTCGTGTCAAGCCAGGTTAAAGAACGCAGGTGCTACCTATCAAAGAGTAACTACTACACTGTTTCATGACATGATGCATATGGATGTTGAGGTTTATGTGGATGATATGATTGTGAAGTCCCATGATAGGGCATATCATTAGGCAGCTCTAGAGAGCTTCTTCCAGAGGATCAGATGCTTTAGATTGAGACTAAATCCCAAGAAGTGCCCTTTTGAGTGACTTCTAGGAAGCTCTTAGGCTACATGATTAGTGGGAGAGGTATTGAGGTAAATCCTGATAAGATTAGAGCTATCCTTGATATGTCTCCACTACGTAATCGAGGACTGTAGATCCGGGTTTCTTAGATGGTAACATATCTCGTGTGTTTATTATTAAACTGACAGATACTTGTGAGCCTATCTTCCGACTTCTAAGGAAAAAACATCCTAAGGTTTGGGATGATCAGTGCCAACAGGCGTTTGAGGGAATTAGAGAGTATTTGCTTTCCCCTCCTATTTTGGTACCTCCCATGCCTGGACGACCTCTCTTGTTATATCGGTCGCCGCATATCGCCAGGGGTGCATGCTAAATTTCACCATGATTCCAAAGAGGGAGCGAGCCATTCATTGTCCGAAAGTAAGCAGGATGTCAGGAGTATGAGGCAAGGTACATTATGATTGAGCGCTTCGCTTAGCTTTAGCTCGGGGCCACTTGAGATTGAGACATTGCATGACGCAGTATTTCGTGCGCCTTGTTTCGTTCGATCCTTTCTGAAGCTATCCGTCACATACCAGCTTTTGACGAAAGGTGATCTTATGAGATGGCTTGTACTTTTGACAAAGTTTGATATTCCGTATGTCACTCAAAATTCTATATAAGGGAGTGTGTTAGGATATCACTTGGCCTCACTTCCGGTTACCAATAGTAGAGTGATTAATGATGATTTTTCGGATGAGAATGTTGCAGGTGACTGGTTTTTCTGGTTAGCTCATGTACTTTGATGGTGCAGCCAACCATTATGGATATGGGATAGTTGTTCTATTGATTTCTTCGCATGGTGATGATATCCCAAGATTAGTTCGTTTAGCCTTTACGAATTGTTATCCAGCTACGAACAACATTGTTGAGTATGAGGCATGCATCCTCAAGCAGACTACCAGCTCGATTGGGAGGGATGGAGATATTCGGTGATTCTAATTTGGTGATTAGACAGATTCAGGGTGACTGGAAGACCAGGGATGTGAAGCTTAGGCCATATCATGCTTATTTAGAGTTGCTAGTCGGGAGAGCTACACTTTACCCGCTCAGAGCGCAAAATCCATCTGCGATGCCCCGGCTACTTCGCTTCCACAGGATTGACATTCCCTGAGGTGTGCAGCTGACCCCGCTAGCTGAGACTAGAGTTGCCCCGCTTATTATTACCCAATTGATGAGTCGTGGTTTGATGATATCCCGTGGTATCATGATATTTATCAGTTTCTTATATACGACATACCGAGGTCGTGATGACCAAGGACAAGAGAGCTTTGAGACAGTTGGCCACCCACTTTGTGATATGTGGAGAGACAATTTATAGACGTGCAACTGATGGCATGTTATTTTTGTGCTTAGATCGAGATTCAATTGACCGGGCGATGAGAGAGGTCCATGCCAGAGTTTGTGGGCCCCATATGGGAGGACATATGTTGGCTCATAAGATTATGAGGACTAGCTATTTTTGGTTGACCATGGAGACAGATTGTTGTCAGTTTATTCAGAGATGTACAAAGTGTTAGATGCATGGAGATCTCATACACGTTCCACCATCAGAGTTGC
The DNA here is from genome assembly GCA_016808115.1 of Tetrastigma voinierianum. Lineage (NCBI taxonomy): Eukaryota > Viridiplantae > Streptophyta > Magnoliopsida > Vitales > Vitaceae > Tetrastigma > Tetrastigma voinierianum. The sequence continues at coordinate 591,529 of JAEQBH010000921.1, forward strand.
ATGCATTGACCTCACCTTGGCCGTTTTCAGTCTAGGGCATAGATGTTATTAGGAAGATTTCACCAAAGTCTTCCAGTGGTCATGAGTTCATCCTGGTCACTATTGATTATTTCACGAAGTGAGTAAAGTCCACTTCTTATGCAAAGCTAAATGTGGCTAAGGTGGCCACCTTTATCAGATCACACATTATCTCCAGATATGGGGTTCCTCATGAGTTGATATCGGGATGCAGGTGCATTTCAAAGGTGAGGTTGACACTCCATTAGCGCAGATATGGCATCTTAATCATATATCGTCTGCGTACAAGTTGTAGACAAATGGGGTAGTAAAGGTCGCGAACAAGAATACTAAGAGGATTCTGCGCAAGATGATTGAGACTTCTCGAGACTGGTCCAAGAAGCCTCCTTTTGCATTATGGGCGTATCGCACCTCCTTTCGCACTTCTACAGGAGCCACACCTTACTCTCTAGTTTATGGCATGGAGGTAGTTTTCCCATTGAGATAGAGATGGGATCCTTAAGAGTAACCCTAGAGCAATAGATTTCTTAGGCGGAGTGGCTCAGTCACGGTTTGATCAACTTAGCCTGTTATATGAGAGGAGATTGAGAACTGCTGACCATATTCAGGCTTACCAAAGGAAGAGGGCCCGCGCTTTCAAAAAGCGGGTCAAACTTAGACCACTACAACGAGGCGATTTGGTTTTGAGAGTCCTCGGAGGATTGGTCACCGACCCTAGAGGGAAGTTTAGACCAAATTGCAGTGGACCTTACATTATTAGAGAGTTGACCCTAGAGGGAGCTACATGGTTGATGGACTTAGATGGAAACCAATTATCAAAGCCAACCAACGTGGATCAACTGAAAAAATTTTACATTTGAGACCATGGTCGTAGGATGGGTGGCCATTATTTCGGTTAGCCATATACCTTATCACATGTTACTCACATTTTTACCGTTGCTAGCCCATTGAGCCTCACTTGCGCATTTTGGCTTATCTTTCTCTTATAGCCTTTCTTACCTTTTCATACCTAGGATAGAGGTGTGGATGCTTTAGTTTAGGGATCTTATGAGTTATAAACACATTAACATATTCTTTACATTGCCTTACGACGTTCACTTTGTTGTATCCGCTCCATTTCATAGTTTCTATGTTTTCACCACTTTCTTTCTATTCGACTTCTTGTTTTATCTCATTCTTTCCCACTTAGATTGGTGATCTATTCATTTGACTGCATAGGGGTTTGTCGTGTCATCCCTTCACTTATTCCATCGATATTTATTCAAAGACCTTTAGTTTGAGAGGCTTGTGTCATTTCACTAGAGTTGGTTTATTGTACTTGGCGCTTGGAGAGATATTTGTTCATTATCATATCAGTTTGTTTCTCATCTGTTTTATTCAGCCTATACACAAAGAAAAAAAAAGGAAAATAATAAAAATAATAAAAATAAATGAATAAATGTGCACATGTATATATTAGGTATTAGTATCAGTATTCCTTTAGTAAGTATATGGATTTATAAGGATCATTGTTTTGAGTGTATGTATTACTTATGGGAGTTCGTATCTGAGCTTCCCAAGATCCCAATATCATGTGCTTATTTTGAGATTTTATTAGTGGTATGTGAGATGGATGATACTCTCCTAGGGGCTCCGAGTCAGTGTCATATTCATCATCCCATTTGTCGATGGCATGTCTTCCCCAAGAGGTGATTTTGGGTAGATTCATCATATCATCATCAGTTTTTTCCCTTACTGTTATTTATCTTCTTGACTTCATACCTCTCATTTTTCACATTTATCACCCTCATATGTTCATTGATTTTGAGTTTGATGTTTCACTCTACATCCTTATCCTCTTACTTATCTCACCACACGTTACACTTTTTGCATCACATCATTATCACCAGAACTTCCATTGGATGTCTTAGTGTCCATGCCTCATGAGACTTCTTATGAATGTGGCATTCTACACACAAAGGCACGGGTTTGATCATTGAGTATTTGAGCCCAGTTTCCCTTCATTTCTTATACCTTATCACCTTGAGCCTACATTACGGTCCGTGTCATAAGACCACTTTGAGACCATGAGATTTGACGCTTTCTTTGACAACATCTACTTGGATAGGTATTTGAGATTTGGTTGATATTTGGACATTATCATGTGGCTTTTTCTAAGAGATGCCTTACTAGTGCTTGGATTCATTTCTAGTTGTGGTTCTAGATGACCCGAGGTCACTTCTATCGTGGATGCATGATTTCGATTGATTTTTTTACACTATGGATCATTAGATGCCATACCGGGGCATAACCCCTATCTGTCGGGATCATCTTGAGTTTTTAGTTGTGTAAGCAGATTCTTACCAACACGTTGAGCCATGTTTTGATAGGTTGGGGTTTCATCACATCTCTATTAGATGGCATATATGTCATGCTTAGGCTTATTTGTCAGGATCAGCAGGAATTTGTTAGTTTGTGCATGCAGTCCTTATCAAGAGAATGATTCTTGTTATGACATCTTTGGGCAGTGCCCCCTATCTTTCGGGAGCATTTGGAGGTGGTTGGTTTGTGCATGCAGTTCTTATCGAGGATATGAGCCATGGTTATGACATTTTTGGACTTCATCATGTTTCTTTTGGATGTCATACTGGGGCATACCCCCCTATTGTGTTTCTACTGGCAATTAAGCATACATACACAGTGGAAAAATTAAAAATTTTGCCCTTTTCTAACCCGACCAGGGATCTATGTGATCCGATTAGATGATTTAGGATAGAAGAATATCTTATTCTCGCTGGAAGATCCTTGTTCCGCAGCGTCGTGTGTGCATCAAACTGAAAGGCACAGCAAATCGCTCCACCCTCTACAATTATCCACACGAATGAGCCTTCTTCGGAAACCGAGAGAAACAAGTGTGCTAGCAACTAAGTCTCGCCAAAACCCTAGTCGCCTCTCAATCATTAAAACGATGAATTGATCCGCATAAAGGATCCCTGGGTTTAAATACCAATTTTAGCCCACAAGGGCTCACCATTCTATGTGGACTGCAGGTCCACATAATGTTGCCAATGGGCTCAAAAGCCCATTTCGGTCACTTGATCATAAGCGGCCCTAGCAAGGCATTATGATCACCCAAATTATGGATGTCAATAGCTCGACATAACTCTAACTTACATAGTCCCTTTGTCTCACGATATCCTAATTGAACACAAGGCATGGACTATGTCTCCCTTGTAAAGTTCAATCATGCAATTTTCTCGACCTCCATGTAACTGATAATACAACGACATTAATAACCCTATTAATTCATTTGAGCATGGCCATGCACTTCAAATTCTCACGGTCGAGGGGCCCACTTGACATTCTAAAACGAGGACAACCTAACCCACCTCACATCCCTCTACATGATTTATTCTATGTCCAACTACAATCTATATTACCACCCTATTACAGATGATGTTGAATTGTGTCAAAACATAAAGCTCCTCATGTAAGGACCTATGGTATTAGGTCGAAGGACAAAAAAAAGACATTATTATGATGAGAAGTACTTGTGACTTATAATCCATGTAGTATTCTCATGGTGGGTCGATCCAGTACAATGTTCACAACATGTACTTATAAGCTGACTTAATATCATATATGCATGATCAATAGAACATGATCATCAATCAAACTCCATACTAGTCTTAATTCACTATTGCTCCACCAATAATGAACGACCGGGGACAATTTAGAATAGTATTCCATTTGAAGTCCAGGGTTCTACTATCAAGTCACACACTTGATGACCATAAGTGGAATCAGCTATTCATGGAGTAAATCACCAAATTAGAAATGTAAGATGATAATGAAAATGCCTCTTTATTATTGAAATATGAAAGAAATAACCCTAGGGCACATCACTAACACCCCCCCTGGTTAGCAAGATCATTTAGAGTTTGTCGGATTGCTCAGATAGTCCCTATCGAGAAGATGAGCCCTGTTATGATATTCTCTTTTATTTCTTCATGTTTCTATTGGATGCCATACTGGGGCATACCCCATAGTTATCGGGACCATCTGGAGGTGGTTGGTTTGTCCAAATAGTTTTCATTAAGAGGATAAGCCTCATTATAACATTTCAGGCATATGTCATTCTAGAGCATATTTCCCTATTCTTTTGAGATTGCATGGTATTTGGAGATTTGTAGATGGTATTTGTCGAGGATGAGCTTCATTGTGACATTTTTACTCTAGTATTGTTTATTTAGTGGATCTTTATTGAGCCATGCGCATTGGCAGACATTTCTTAAGCTTAGTTTTTTCATCCATTGTTGTCATTGTTATGGGACCCTCTGTCTTTGGTGTCTCGAGATTTCAAAGTTAGATTCCTCCTATGTTTCTAGCATGGCTCTTTATTTCAATGAGAGGAGCTATTCCATTTCTTGGATGTTGAGTCTTTATTGGTCCTTCAAGTGATAGATACACATGCTTGCACTTATTTCTAATGATATATTGGTCTGACTTTGCCACGTGTCGACTACCCGCAGTCACTCACATCCACTGATTTGATGTTCCGGACACTTGCTATATCGGGCATATCCCCTTATTTTATTGATAAGATGATTTTGCTCTAATGACAGCTATTTGGCAATCCTTATTTGATTAATGGATCCCCTTTACATTGCATACTTTTCTTAAGATACGCTGCACATCCTCTTTAATATATTATTCGCATTTTACATATGTTTATATCAATGAGGTTTTCGCGCATTATTCGAGGTTCAAGGACTCAAGACACTAGCCATGTCATTTCAGATTTCCTGCGCTTAGACCTCACATTTCTTTTCTTACTTGGCTTCGTGCATTCGCACTTCGCTCACATCTTCATTTTAGATTTCGCCTCGACTTCGCCTTTCTATCTTCGCTTTGGGCTTCAGGCGTCGACTTTGCTTGCCATCTTCATTTTAGATTTTCAGCTCAACCTCACTTTATGGTCCCGCTTTGGGCTTCGCATTCGCACTCTCCTTCATATGGGGACGAATGCTCACTTCATCCGCATCACATTTGCTAGCACCAGACCGAGATCGCTCGTACATCGTCTTCTGCAGATTAGGCATTTAGACTTCGCCTTCATATGGATAAGATGTTCAGACTTCATCTGCATCACATGTTCTAGCACCGCAGTTGAGATGTTCAAACTTCTTCTTCTGTATATCAGGTGTTCAAACTTCGCCTTCATATGGATCAGATGTTAAAACTTCATTTGTATCACATTCGCTAGCACCATAAAAAGACGTTCAGACTTCGTCTTCTTCATATCAGGTGTTCAGACTTCGCCTTCATATGGATCAAATGTTCAAACTTCATCTATATCACATTTGCTAGCACCACAGTTAGAAGTTCAGACTTCGTCTTCTACAGATCAGGCGTTTAAACTTCGCCTTCATATGGATCAGATGTTCAGACTTCATTTGTATCACATTTGCTAGCACTGCAGTTAGATGTTCAGACTTTGTCTTCTGCATATCAAGCGTTCATACTTCGCCTTCATATGGATCAGATGTTCAGACATCATCTATATCACATTTGCTAACATCGCATTTCAGAAGTTCAAACTTCTTCTTCTATAAATAAAGGCGTTCAAACTTTGCCTTTACCTTCTACACCTTGAATAAAGGCTGAGTTTCACCTCAAGCCCCTTTCATTTCAGCCGTACATTCAAATGCCTTCCCCCACACCCGACTCGATTATCTTTATTAGAGATATCGCTACCAATATTCATGGTCGTTATCATTGCACACTTTGATCACATGGTTTATTTCCGCTGTCGTACTCTCCACTTCCTAGCTCATGAGTTTGTCCATGATGGGTGTTGATCGCTATACAGTGCACATGACCATTCTATCACCCATGGGTCGACCGATTTTCGCTTGTTTCAGGTTTCGATATAGGTTTCACCTTTGAGAGGACCTTCTTAGAGAGGGCTTAGATCTATGTCGAGATTTTGATGGCCTCCAAATTGTTTTGTCCTTTTGTTGTTTGCTTTTAATGGTTTTTTAGAACTCCTTTTAGCTACTTGAGTTTGAGTGAGTTAGTGTTCTTTGTGGACACTTTTAGGGGTCTCCTTTATTCTTCGATAGATTTCATCTCGTTTCACCCACTTTTCACACTTTCACTTAATTCCACTGTTCACATTCGCTATACTCATGAATTTTATCGAAGATGGGCATATCTATAAACCCCAAAACTCGGGTTTTAGGGGGTGATTTTATTTTATTTATTTTTCTTTTCTTTTTATCTTTTTTTAAGGGACCAAAAGATGAGGGGGAGATTTTTTTTTTTTTTTTTTTTTTTTTTGGAGGGGAGACAAAGATCAAAAAGGGTTGTGATTTGGGGGAAAATGGGGAACATAAGGAGAAGAAAAAGGAAAGGGAAAAGAAGAACATAAGGAGAAGGAAAGAAAAATGGGGGAACCAAGAGGAGAAGGAAGGGAAAAATGAGGAATAGGAGGAGAAGAAAAAAGGGAGGAAAAAGAAGAACATAAAGGGGGGAGAAAAGAAAAGGAAAAAAAAAAGAGAAGGGAAAAAAGAGGGGGGGAGCTCCAAAAAGAAAGAGAGAAAAGGGAGAGAAGAAAATGAAAGAAAAGGATGAGAGGAAGGGAGAAATTGGATACCGATCAGAGCATCAAACGGGATCCAATGGACATCAAATTTAGATATCTTGTTCTACTCAACACCAGAAACCTCCCCATCGTCTCCAATAAAAATTTTAATTGTTAGATTTTCATATATCGGATGTCATTTTCGGAGATTTGGAAATCTGTTTTAGTTTCAAACGATTTTAGTGTAAGCTTTTGTTCTTCTTATTCCACCGATGGATTGTGTTGAGTTTTATATATGTTTGAGATAAGACATAGATCTAGATTATGAACAATGGAGATTATGTTCAGAGAACTCATTTGATAGGTATGCTAGTTTGAACTAGTAGTTGCTGAATTCATTTCAATTTTAAACGATTTCATTGTAAGATTTCAATCTTCTCATTCCACCGTTGGACTGTTTTGAGTTTTATATATATTTGAGATAAGACATTGGTCTTAAATCTGAATAGTGAAGATCGGATTTGGAGTCCTAGAAAGTTTCCTTTCAGTCCGAGAACAATGCCTCTGTTTCCTAATTTTAAGAAAGAAAATCAATGTTTCTTCACTATCTCAGATTTCATCAAGGGTCCAATCCTGCATCATCCGTGGTCCGATCGACTTGAAATTTAGAGGAGAGGTTCGGGACTCATTGGTATTAAATCGGAACGGTGAAGATCGGATTTGGAGTCCCGAATAGTTGCCTTTCAGTCCAAGAACAGTGCCCATGTTTCCAGATTTTAAGAGAGAAAATCGATGTTTTTCTCTTCACTCTCTAGATTCCATCAAGGGTTCAATTCTGCTTCGTCTGTGGTCCGATCAACCTGAAATTTGGAGGAGAGGTTCTTAACTCATTGATCTTCATTCTGAACAGTGGAGCTTGGGGTTGGAGTTCGGAAAAGTAGTGTTTTGTGTCCGAGAACAGTGATTCATCTTTCTTTTTGCTTTATTTAAAAATTCGTTACACTGATATACGATTACGATGCCTACTTAAAATCACAGAATCCATTCGCACCCAATAGTTTAACCCATCAAACAAAACCCCTTTGCTCAAGGCCCATCCCATTAAGTTAGGCCCAACATACTTAAGTCTAACCCATTATTTTAGGCTCAACTTACTTAGGTCTGTTAATTTATGTACAACCCATTAATTTAAGCCCAACATACTTAAACTCAACCCATTAGTTTAGGTCCAACTTACTTAGGCTCAACCCATTAATTTAGGCCCAACATATTAGACACAATTCATTGGTTTAGGCCCAACTTACTTGGGCCTATCAAATTAGGCTCAACCCATTAATTTAGGCCCAACATATTAGGCCCAACCTATTAGGTCTAACATACTTAGGCTTAATCTATTACAACTCACTTACTTAAACCCAACCCATTAGGTCTAACCCATCTAGGCCCAACCCATTAAGTTAGTTTTTCGACCCATTAGGTTATTCGACCAAGCATTTGGTCACGATTCGACAATTTCTTAACTTCACAATTTAAGATCCTTTAATTTATTCCTATTTCTCTATTTCACTTTAAATTCATTTTTTCAATTTATCTTTATAACTAAATCATCCAAAAATTCAAGTACTAAATTTTCATTCCTCATTTTTAAATTTAAATTTCCAATTTTCAAAAATTCAAATTCTCATTTTCTCATTTTTTTCATTTTCTAAAATTCAATTTTCAACTTTAAAATTCAATTCCCATAATTTTCAATTTCATTTTTTTTCCATGTTTTCATTTTTTCCAATTTCAAATTTTAAGTATCATAATCTAAAAATTCAGTCCCCACTTTCAATTTCAAATCTAAAGTTTCAATGTAATATACAATTTCCCAATTTCAAAATTTAAAGTTTCATAATTTAAAAATTCAAATATTCCAATTTCTATATTCCAAATCTCAAATTCATAAAATTCAAGTTTTTAATCTCAAAATCCAATTTCCAAAAATCTCAATTCAAAATTCTCAAACTTCAAATTCATTTCAAAATTCTCAATTTCCAAAATTTCAAACTTCCAATTTTTCAATTTCAAATCAGTTTTCAAAAATTATAAACACATGAGTAATTCGATAGTTCCTAAAAAATGAAATCTTGTGGAGTTAATTGATGTAACATATAAATGGGCTTTGATGGAGCCTGACATCTCATGTATACTTTTAACAAATAATTCGACTTTTGATCTATAACCGTTTTGTAATTGAATGTGAATATTCTATATTGTTGTGTCGAATTAACATGATTTTCTATTGATAGTGCCCTCGATTCGTCGCCAAGGTACACATTTCGTCTCTTTAATTTTTCTCTTTATTTACCATCTACATGATTTATTGGTATATGTAATTAATTGATTGATTATCACAGTTCCCTAAACTTGTTTAGTAGATACCGTTTTTATACGGGCTTAAAGAGGTGCTACGACTCACTATCGTGCCTTTCCGATAGGTAACATGACCTTTGGATTCAGACTTGGTTTTTCGTGAACACGTCTTTTCCTAAATAAGGAGTCACACTAGGGTTTTATTTCTTATTTTGTTTTCCTTTTAAAAAAATAACAAAATAAGTGGTGACTCCAAACCGTTTTCTAAAAAACAAAATGGTTTTTCAAAAATAAGAAAAAAACGAGTCTTGTCATTGAGTGGGAACGCAGGTGAAAAATGTAGGGGCCACAATTTCCTTATCCATCATTTGATATTGTAAGTTTCAGGGAAGCAGCAAAGTTGTAAAACTAATGACTCATTTTCCAAAGAGTTATTAACGAATTTGTGAAACTTATGCCACTTACCAAAGCCTTCTAAAACATAAAACAAGTCTTGTATATAGTACACAAATTAGAGTGGTAATATTCAATATCATGGGAACAAAAAAGAAACTTAGACTTGTAACATTAAGGAGTATATAAACTGTTTCATAACCAGTTACACCCAACAAAAAATTCATAGCTACAACAAAAGAAGTATATCTAAGTTGGATAAAGTTTTCAGCTAGAATCTCAGCTATAATGGGTGTATGAAAAATAACACAATCATTGTAACAAGTGTCATACAACATCCAGCACCAACATAAATGTAACGTCTCGTCCCGAGAGGGTGTATGGTATGTGTAATCATAGGGGCGCATATGTGCACCAAAAGACTTTCTTGATTTTTATGCCTTAGTATTTTCGAGTTGTTGTTGGCTGAATGAAATTACAACGATAAATTGATTGAACCCGGAATTTTGTACTAGAGCAAGGGTAAAGTTGTAATTGGTCAAAAAGGGATATGAAGGTCATAATAAAAGAAAAGAGTATGCCATTATAGAAATAACAAAAGTTGATTTGCAAATACTTGAGAGAGGGAGGACCAAATTTTAATTAAAGGAAATATGATAATATAAAAGGGCATGAGACAAACAAATCTCTCATTTTGGTCTCACAATTAGGGCTTCACGTTTTTGGAGAAAGGAAGAGAGGAGAAGAGAAGAGAAGAAGAAGAGGAAGAAGAAGAGGGAGAAGAGGGAGAAGAGCAAAAAGGTATGGATCTTTGGGTTTTATATGGAATCATGTGTATTTTGGATTTCTAGGGTTTTTGGTATGAATTTCCATGGGTATTGGCTTGTTCCAAACCTAGGGTTTTGTTAGGAAATCATCCTAACCCTAGATTTGTTGAATTTGTGTGGGTTAAACCCTAGTTGGTATAAAATAAACATGGAATCCTTCTATGTCTATGGTTTGTATGGATAGGTGGACCTTAGTATGGATTCCGATTTTTACCTAGTAGCTTGGTTATACGAGCTCCAAACCACCAAGATATGTTTATGTGTGGTTTCTCAGTAAATTCCATGTTGGTTTTTGAGGTATTATGGAATAGAGAAGTTGTATGGAAGAAAAGTGGTACCAAAAAGGGCGAAATCTGCCATTTCTAGGCAGTTCGGGCTGTACTCTGATTCAAAATAGGGTGGTACCCTAGCATTCCCTTAATTGTAATCCATATTGGTATCGGTACCAAGACAAGTGGTACCGGTACCAACTTATAGAACAAGTTTGGTACCAGTACCAAACATAGTGGTACCGGTACCATAGCTTCCAACAGCCCAGATTTTTGTACTTTCGCATTGTTAAGCCCAAATTCATACATCGATAGCATGAGAACCTTAATAAACGATTAAGATAGGTTCAAAGAAGAATGAAACTCAACGGTAAACGCATCCATACCGCCGCCGCGGCCGGCTATGTGAGTAATGCTAGTTACAAAAAGTGACTTGCCTGTGAAGTACGTTAAGTTTTACTTGATTACGCAGGCAATTAATGTTTTCGCCGTATTCTCTTGAGTGTAGGTGTGCCAGCGCGAGTAAGTTTCATGAATCATATTTCAAGTTTTAAACGTAGAAATGTGAATGTTCTAAACCTATTTTTCAATACTAGTGTATTATTTATAAATCGTTTTACACTGGTATGTTATGGTTTTAAATTATTAAACCATATTTCAAGCAAGCAATGGTTTTAAAGTATTAAACCATATTTCAAGCAAACAATGGTTTTGATTGTAAACCATATTTGAAAAGCAAGCAAAGGTTTGATTTATTAAACCATATTTCGAAAAGCAAGCAAGTAAGCAATGGTTTCGATTTGTGAAACCATATTTTAAAAGCAAGCAAGCAAGCAAAGTTTATTTTGTAAAATAGGCCTTAAGAAATCCCTAGTACTAAGCAAGCATACCGGTCAGAGGTACTCGATACGTGCACGGTGAAGTTAAGACATCATTTCATGCATTTTAGATTTGCCTAGTCTGTAAACTTAGTTCATGCATCATGGCCTATTAAGGGGACCGTGGCACGTACTGGAGTATATAGGGTTAGCGCGCTAGCTATTATATGGTGATGTGTATACGCAGGTCTTTCCAATTACATTTATCGAAAGGTGATGTGGGACAAGGCCCTTCCACCTAGGTGATGTGGACCCAGGTCCTTCCACCGGCATGGTTGAAGCACAAGCTCCCGTGTTTACTAGGGTACAGCAAGCAAGAAAGGCCTCCAGTGGTTGATCTTTATTCATAAGAATTTTTCATACAGTTTAAAATCAACCACTGGTAAGCAAGCAAGCATTTTATGAAAAGTTTTTAGAAACTTTTGTGCCAGCAAAGCAAGCAACAATCTATGAAAGTTTTAGAAACTTTTAAAGCAAAGCAAGCAAGAAGTTATGAAAAGTTTTAGAAACTTTTAAGGCAAAGCAAGCAAGAAGTTATGAAAAGTTTTATAAACTTTTATAGCAAAGGTCGCTTCAAAATGTCTGTGAAATATAGTTTTACGCTTTGAGATATTTTCGTAAAAGCAAGATTTATAAAGATACACTCACGAACTTGTTTAAATTTCATTATTTTGCTATTTTAAAAACTATTTTCCAGGTACAGGCACGCCGAACGCTGGAACATATTAGGATCCTCCTGACTTCTAGTATAGTGCTATATTAACTAACTTTTGTAAGGAAATACTTTGAATTTGTACAGTTGAGTATATGTATGTACATAGTTTTAGTTTATGAAAATGTGATGAGCCTGAGGCTCTTTTGAAAAAGTGTTGTTGGTTGCCATGTTTTAAAAGTGTAAACTGTATATACAAGTTTTAGGATATGTCCCAGATGCTAGCCTGTTATGTGTCACGAAATTTTATAAAATCACAAGTTTAGAAAAGAAAAAATTATATGTTTTAGCAAGCAACACAAATTTCGCTTCATAGGATTCTAGTCGCTGGAAGTAATCATTGGGTTCTATGGGGGTGGCCTATGACACCACCCGCAGTAGGTGGGGGTGTGTCAATAAATGTTTAAACACAACCAAATTCACATGATGTATGTTTTAATAAGGTGATAGCAATCAACATTGGTTAAGAACATGTGTCTTTCCTTGTTCATCCTTAACATTGGTTGCAGGTTGAACATCCTTGACAACAGATGTTTGAAAACATAATGGTTGACTACCACCTTTTTCATGTGTCTCTCCTCCACTCTTTCTACTTGTTCTTCTTCTACGATTGGTTTGAACCAAATCTCCACTTGTTGGGACTATCCTCTTTGGTTGTCCTCTTTTCCCTTATCAAATCAAATATTTCATTAAATAATGGTAAATCAAAGAAAAATTTGCACCCAATGAATGATTAATAAATATAAGTAGATTAATTTACTAGAATTTTGACTGGCTTATTGAAGTTAGGGTTGCTCTTCTCTTTGCAAGTCTTGATGTTGTGCCAAAGGCCTTTGCATAATTGACAAGTCATTTACAAACCAAATCTTCTCAACTTGGTTGTTTATGTTTCTGGGACATGTTGTGATTCATCAGCTTCTCTCCATCTCACTTTCTTGGGCCTTCCAAGTTGCACTCTAAATGGTGGAGGTAGCATTGGTGCACCTTCAGCCTCGGACCACATATCTGGGCCATTAATTAGTAGGACACCAAACCTCTCATGAGTGCTTATAAACTTTTGAACACTGAAAAATTGGTCAACGTAGTCAACAGGGTCTCTCTTCATGTAATGAAGAGCTGCACATCCGTGTACACAAGAAATACCTATGACAAATGTAAGTCAACTTATTAGTTTGTATCTTAGTTACTAACAAAACAAAATGATCTCATAACAAGTATTATTACTTGTCAAACTCCACCATCTACAATTACATTTATGTTCCAAGAGGTCAACAGTGAACTGATCATTGAACATAGTAAGTTGAAATTTCTCCTTGATTGCAAGCTTCACAATGTAATGCCTTGTGTTCTTTCTAATACTTTCCAACTTCTTCCTTATTCTTATACAAATTCTATCTTTATATTACACCCTTTTCATTAGGCGAACCTACTTCTCATTCTGCTTTATTAAATTTTCTCTTATAAATTCTAACATGTCAAGCACAAGTTTCTCCCCTCCTTTTCTAAAGTAAGAATTAAATGTCTCACATATGTTATTGCCGATCATGTCATATTTGCACCAAGTCTTTATATATGCTCTACAAAAGGACTTTGGTCCCCTATTCATCAAGTTCTCGTAAGCTTAATTTGACTCACTTTTTAATTGCTTCCAATTTTCCTTTCAATCGCTCCTAATTTGAACACTTAACTGCATCCCAAAATAATGATTTGAACTTCTCTCCTTTAAAGTCTTTCTTCTTCCAATTTTCCCATATATGGCGAGTACAATTTCTATGTTTTGCATTGTGAGTCAATTCCTTTATTGCATGCATTAACGCCTAAAATTTAACACATGGAGGTTGAGTTAGATTAGTTAGTGATAGGATACACATTAGAAAATTAATAAGTTTAGTTGGCATAATTGTTTACCTTTTGTTGGTATGAAATGAAAAACCAACCTAATCCACTACATATGTTCATTTCTAGAAACAAAATCTCTAAAAACCAAGTCTAAGACATTTGGTTCTCACCCTTCACCACTACCCAAGCAATAGGAAACATCCTATTGTTACAATCTTTACTAACAATAAGTAAGGCACCACTAGTTAAACATTTCAAAAAAGTCCCATCAAACCCAATAATCTTCCTACAACCTTGCATAAAACCATGTTTCAACATACTATAACCGATGTACAATCTCTTGAAGGTAAACTTGTTCGTAGCTCGATTCAAATCAATTTGCAAAATAAAACACTCAATCGGATCAATCCTCATCTACTCAAGCAAATAGCTTTTGCACTTCCCATAATGTTTCTCCAGGGTGCCCCTCAACATGTTTTGAGCTAAGAATCTAGCTCTGTAATACTACCATACAGTCACAAACACTCCAAATCCTTCATCATCTGTACCTCAATCTCTTTAACAAGCCATAATTGATTCCTCTCAAAATTTAGGCATCAGTTCATTTACAATAGACTCAGCAGTGGCCTGTGAAATAATCAATTTTATTTAAAGTAAGCAATGCTACAAAAAATGGATATCTCATATTAACATTAAATAATAAACAATATTTTATATTAAATAACAACATTCATTTTACTTAGAAAATACCTGGCCATTATGTTGCACCCTATAGCATATATGTACATCCATCAAAGTTTTAATCATAAAAGTCTTTTCATGTCTCAACATGCTACCATACAATCTCCACATACACCCATCTTGACAACAGCATCTAATTGTGTACTTGTGCTCTTAACCCACTGTATGTTGTATCCCTTCAAAATTGCCCACTTTCTCACAGCCAACTTGCAATCTGCAGCATCCTTATATCTTTGCATCACCTTAAACTTAAGTATGTCATGATCAACTCTTAGATCATACACCTCTAGTCTTTTCTTCTTTCTCTCTTCAACAATTTTCTTCATCCTCTCATCAACAAACAAGTCTTCTTCATCGATGCTTGAAGGTGTCAAAACTCCATCATCGATGTCATTGTATTCACTTATTGCCCTATCACTTTCACCCTCATCGAAGTTATTGCTATTACATGAAGTTTCATTTTGAGGCATGTATTCCCCATTGGATTCTTCATCATCGTGTAAACCCTCAAAATCTACCAAGGGATCAACTCCCCCAACCACACAATTTTCTCCCTCATTTTGTGAACTTTCATCATGGCTAGTTTCCACACCCATTATATTATCACCAACATCATTTTCAATACATTCATAGTATACATCTATACTACCATCTCTCACCTATGATACCATCTCCAAACACCTAGTGTCATTTGAAAAAAAAGTTAATCCATCAGTGAAACCCATGCTCGGCCTAAGATATGTTATCCTCTTGATACCAGTGTGTCCTAAGCCTTACCTCACATCTTTTTCAAGCTCATAATACGAAAACTTATCCAAATTATAAAAATCTAGGTACCCCAACACGCCCTTGATGTATGACCAGAAGCCTATCTTCTCTAAGAACTTCCCACCATGATATAAGTTTATAGTAAATGGATCTATAGAGAATGATCTATTGCAACAAATAGTCAGTAGTTCTGTCACACCCCTACCCCCACCTGGGCGAAGAAAGGGGGCATAACACTGGATTAAGACTCCTTAACCTGCTTTTCGGACATTGGTGAGCCCATTTCATATATAATTTCATAATGAAATACAACTTGTAATACAACCACCGTAGTGGTGTTTAAATGTCCTGTATATACATGCCTAAGTCCCATTTACTTGTACTTATACAGACTTCACTATCACAAAAACTTTTACATTTACATTCCAAAACCAAAAATCAAAACCTACTTTAGGTGGACTCTTATTGCTGTGCTGGCCCTGTTGTATGCGAAATGCCTCGGATGTCCTCTTCAATACCTACACGAATGAAACATACATGCAAAGCTTATAGCTTAGTGGGAACAGATAAAATATATGACCACTTGAAGTGGTCCATAATTATAGGATACATATAACATAATGCATATGTCAGAGTTTACGTATAACCTAATTCTTATCACAGAGTTTTCATATAGTATAATTCTTATAACAGGGTTTTTATATCTCCCGTAGGCATTCAGAACAAAAATCTTATACAGAGGGTACCCGTAGGTACAATACATAACAGAGCATGAATTGATTACTTATATTTTCTTATTATTCATTATTCATATTCTTATCATATAAATGTTTGTCTGTATAGAACAGTAACACTGAATGAGAGGGAAGAAGCACAATAGGTACCCGAAGGTACGGTACAATACTGAACAGAGACGTGTCTGCCCATGTAACAAAAGTGTCGTTGCACTAGCAGGAGTATCGTCGCATTGAATAGAGACGTGTTCCATTTACGTAAATAAAGGTGCTATAGCATAATGCACTGCTAAGCCGCTACGGGTGGATCAAACGATTTATTCATTCATTATCCGGTCTCCAACAAGCATACAATTATGTGTTTCCGAGCTTATTATTTTGTTCTTATTCACATTCTTATATTTAAATATAGTGCAAACAAATAATGGGCGAGAAACCATGTCTACCTGGATGATGAGCGCCGGGCGGCGCAGCCGATGGGCTCTCAGAAAGAATTTACATACAACTCGTATACATGTACTGACCCTTTCATTCGGAATTAACAGAAAAACAAAACAGAAACAAGGTTGTAGGACCGCATCAACCTAAACAACTTTGAGATCGCAGATTTAAACTTCAATACTGCACTCAACATCCTTTGGACCTTAAACCACTTTGAGTACTAGTACTCAACTTTCAGTACCTGTACTCAACTACAATTTCTGCAGAAATTGCAGGTTTGCCTCTTTTCACCCGAAATTTCCAACCAACACCCAAAACCAACCACAAAACTTAACTAAAACCAACAAAAGTCACCTTTGTACAGAGATATGGTTCTTATAACCCAAACATAGGAAAAAAGAGAGTTAGGAGGGTTTCCTAACCAACAAATCCATACTTTCTATACACAAACCTAAACAAGTTTTCATACCTTGATTTCTTCTTTTTTTTCCTCTTTTTTTCCCTTCCTTCTCCTTGCTTGAACCAAGAAGAAATTTGAATAAATGGAGAACAAGCAAACCAAAGTTGTCTCTTCTCCTCCACAGTAAATGCCCTAGCCCCAAATAAGAAAATATCTAATCTCTAAGATCATGTTTGGTCTTATCCCAATTTTGGCATAAATTTCCATTTTTGTTATTTGGTCCTTCCTGTTCAATCTATTTGCACTTCAAATTATCACAATTCCTACACTAGCATATCCTCTTCTTGTTTTGTGACCTTTGAGTCCTTAATCTGAAAAATTATCATTTTACCCTTGACTCTTAGATTAATTCCGACTTTATCATTTTTCACTCTTAGCACTTAAATTCCAAAAAATACAAATTTTACTTTTCTTATACTATAAAACTGGAACAAAACTATTAGGGTCTAATTCGAAGTGTTACAAGTTCAATCAAAAAAATTAATATTATTCACTAATAGACAATAAATTAAAATATTATCCTCATCCACAAGTCATTAAAATATTCACCTATTATATGATCACTAACATAGAAGGAATCATAAGATAGTACAATATGGTTCATTAGGAATTTTATTTATTTTCTAATACTAATAGAAAATGTAAAATAAAACATATTTAGTTGACTATAATGACCCATTAAAATCAATAGGGTTGGACACTGATTTGTTATGTCAATTAATGGCACATGCCCCCATTAAAATCAATAGGCTTTAACCCTAAGTTTTTATCTCAAAAAATGCCTATGCCTCACCAAATGCGCAATATGCTTAGACCCTATGAAAACATTATCAAAGCATTACAACAAACACAAATCAACAAGCCTTTTATACAAGATCTTTAGCGGTCCACTTGACTATCACACAATAACAAGCCTTTTAAAAAGCACATTATCACCACATAAACTTATCCAACTCACCAATTAAGTATTCCAATGTGGGAATTTTAAAAAACACCCACAACATAAGATGTTGGTAATGGTCCCTATTATTACCAGAATTCGAAACCAACAAAACAAGGCATTTCAAAAGCAACAACTCAAGTCATTTCGAAAGCAACAACACAATGCATTAAAAAAGCATTTGGAAAAAAAAAAAAGAAGAAGATTTCGGCATATTGAAAAAAAATTCCAACATCGGTAGGCAAAAAAAATGGGACAGAGAACATAGAAAAATAATTTTAGGGGTGAGAAAATCCAACATCGACACATTGAAAAAAAATGAAAATGGGAAAAGCTAGGGTTTTTTTATCGATTATTAAAGAGAAATGCTTGTTCAATTCTTCTAGGCCGAAACAAAATCAAGTAACAGAAAAGTACCTGAGAAGTTCTCGTTTTGTGGAGATGATTTGATGAAGAGAATTGCTTGGGGCTTTTACAGAGAAGATTATATTAGATTAGGGTTTTTTTACTAATATTATCATTATAAAGTGAATTTGTCTTAGATTTTTTAAAAATAAATTACTTGTGCTGATGTGGTAGCCAACAACATAAAAAAGGCCAACACATAAGCACGCTAACTAGGTTCAAATCCAGGCTTGACATATTTGAGGCTACATTTGCAATTAAAATGAGAGTCCCTATTTTTAAATTTAAAAATTTTATTTTGGATATATTTGCAAAGTTTGATAAAGTTCAGTTTTTTATATTTTTCCCTTTTACATATAATTTTTAATAGATAAATATGTGTAAATTCATAGAGTTCTTGCAATTATATTATATGACTTTATCTACTGTAGTATGTAAAATCTTGAAATAATGTTCATACCATAAAAATGGAGTAGGAGTAGGACAAATAACACATCATATATTATTTTAGTTTATTTTCTCTTCATTTTGAGAAAAATTTCCAAAACAAAATGTAAAAAACGATATGATGCCTACTTGTCTAGTTCAATGATTAATAGTTGGGCCAAAACATGAAAAATCATGTTCAAGTTTTCATGAGAACAAAATACTAAAATGTTGTAATAATAAGAGAACATATGTAAAAAAAAAAAAAAAACAGAGAAATGGGGTCAATTTGTTTGCAGTTTTTTAAATTTGTTTTATGTTCTCAAAAATAAGGAGAACAATGAAAACATGAAAAATATGTTTGGTTTTCAGTTTTTGGTTCTAAAAAACATAAACAACAAAAAAAAAAACAATAAATTCAAAGCATAAAAAGTTTTTTCAAAAAACACCAAAATAACATATTAACTATGTTTTCAAAAACTGTTCTCAAGAACATTTTTAAAAAATAGAAACCAAACAGGCAAGTGATTTTGCGAGAGGTAACTCTTTCACACATCATTTTCCAATTTCATTTGCATATACAATTACACTTAATCCCTAAAACGACGCCGTACTTCTATTCTACCTAAATTTTTAGTTGTTGTTATTCTCATGGAACAAAATAAAGAAGAATGCGCATATATCTATATTCTCGCATTTTATGTGATATATCTAAATATCGGTAAATACTAAATGATATTTGAAAACATTCCGCAGCGAAAAATTAACAAAAATACTTTGAAATTCAAGGAAATACTTTATTAAACTATAAAAAAGACATAAATAAGAAAATATACACTTATTGAAGACAATATTTATTATAATTTATCGAGAAATTACATTACAATAGTCATTTAAAACCAAAATGAAGACCGATGTGGCTTCATTATATTATTTGATGAAGAGATCTCATCTTGATGAAGACAATATTCATAATAAGATTTTCAAAATATTGAGATAAATTACAAAGAAAAAATAATTTGAGAGTCAAATTGAGCTTGATGTAATGGACGAGTTTAGGTTAAATCAGGATGATTTGTGTATTTATAGAATTTTTTGGAGTCAAAATAGCCATTGGATTGTCAAAAAAGCATTGTAATTTAATTCTAACCTTTGGATTTTATTTAAGTCAAAATAGCTGATATATCTCCGATATTTTACCGATATATCTCCGATATTTTACCGATATATCTCCAATATTTACCGATATATCTCCGATATTTATCGATATTTTTCTAGAAATTCCAGCACATGCGCGCGTGAGATATAGTTTCAAAATTTCGTCTAAATATCGGGAATTTTCGATATTTCGATGATTTTTCTGATTTTTCTCCGATTTTTTGGCCAACTGACTATCAATTGGCAATATCGTTTCGGGGCCCACCAATAACCGATATTTCGGCCGAAAAAACCGAAATTTTGTTCCTTGGTTATACTCTTGCATCAACATCAACCAACAAGTAGTATTCACTACATATGAGTTCTCACACCATTCAGATGGATCATCCAATCAATGCCTTCCACGTGTATAAAATGACCGCTGCCCATCCACAGTAAGGAACCGTAGAGGGAAAACACCAACGGAATTTAACTGAGTTTTGGATGTAAATAATGTTTTTTTTTAAATTACAAAAATAATATATATTTCAAACTATTACCCAATCTAGTTTGTCTGCGACGCCTCAGCCAAGGCCACTATCCTTAATAGCGGCTTTTAAGCAAATTTGATTCAAAAGTCGTTGTCCTCAATAATGGCTTTTAAACAAATTTGATTCAAAAGTCGTTGTTCAAGACAGCAACTTTATCATTAATCTAAAAACATTTGTTTAGGACAGCAGCTTCATCGTGTTTAAAATTTGAGCGAGCTCCCTTCTTCTTCTTCCCTCCTCCATTTCTTCCATTTCTCTCATCTCCTCCTCCCCTCCAGCGATGTCCTCAATAACGGCTTTACCATTAATCAAAATGTCATTGTTCAAGACAACAACTTCATCGTGTTTAAAATTTGAGCAGGACCCTTTTTCTTCTTCCCTCCTCCATTTCTTCATTTTCTCTTCTCTCCTTATCAAATTTTTTTGGCAAACTGCTTTGCCTCAACATTCCTTTGCCTTAATAATTACATTCATGACTATGATACTAGTACCTCAATATTTTTTGTTAATAATTATAGTGTCTTTTTGTTATCTGTTACAGATATGGCGTTCAATGGGCTTCATGATGCAGATCCATCGGTCTTGGTCTTGCAGGATAGAATATAATGAATAGGTATGTATTTTATTAAATATCAACTACTATTACATATCGTTGGTGTAATGTATATATAATCAATTCTAAATTTATCAATCTTGTTACTTGTAGTTCCAAGAGGTACTCCACCCTCGCTAATAGATGAAAGCCTTCATTAGTATGTGGAGGATGGATCTACGTATTCGTCCATACGTGATCCGCTTGGGATTCTATGATATATACTGCATGGGCCACATCATTATCAATTGGTCACTCATCACTAGTCTCATCAAGAGATGGCGACCTGAGACACACACGTTTCATGTACCCGTCAGAGAGATGACGATCACGTTACAGGATGTTGCTATCATCCTTGGGCTCCGTATCTGTAACACCCCGAAATATACCCTAATTGTTTTCAACATATTTAGGGAATTTTGTAGGTATAATTTGAATTTTTCATAATTTAAATGCAAAACATGAGATCTGGAGTAAACCCGAAATGCCAGTTAAAATTGTAATTTGTCAAACGGGACATAAAAGTCATAAGATAAGAAGATGAGATGCTAAAGTGGAAATATGAATAACTTGATTTGCAAATAGAGGAGAGATGGAAGACCAAAGTGTAATAAAAGGAAAATTAAAAATCAAAAGGGGATAAGACCAAGTTGGTCTCTCATTTTGGAGAGGACTTCAACGTGAAGAAGAAGAGAGGAGAAGAAAAGAAGTAGATGAAGAAGAAGAAGAAGAAAAAGAAGAGGAAAGGTATGGATGGCTAGTATTTTGTATGGAAACTATTTGTGTATGGATTACTATGGATTTTGTGACTTTTGTATGGATATTAATTGTTCCATTTCTAGGGTTTAGTTAAGAATTCATCCTAACCCTAGATTTGTTGAAAGTTGGGTTGGTAAAACCCTAGTTTGTATAAGATGAGTATGAAATCCTCCCTTTTAGTATGGATTCTTGGTTTATGAGGTATGGATACCTATTTGGATGTTAGGAAGTTAACCTAACTTACAAGTATTTGAGTTTAGGTTTGGAAAAACCCTAATTAATCTCTATGTTTGGTATTCGTTGGGTTAGAACACACTTGAGAGTTGTTTTCGGTGATGCTTTTGGATTATTTTGGGGTTTTTGGTTGGATTTCTAGAAAAATGGACGAAATCAGCAAATCTGGGCTAATTCGTGGTCCTAAGCCGCGACGTAAGAATCCCACGCAACAACGTAGGTCCACACCAAGGCGTGGCATGCCCACGCAATGGCATGGCTGAGAGGGAGGCTTGGACAAGCCTCGGGCACACCGAGGTATAGCAAAGCTATGCTGCGGCTAAGGTCTACACCGTAGTGTAGCAGTGCTACGCCGCGGCGTAGCTACTATTCACAGCATGGAAATTTTTGTGTTTTGTTTTGTTTTGTTCTTCTATTGCTCTGAGGACTTGTCTATTGGACTAATGAAGACCCTATAAGTGTATGAAAGGGTCCATACATGTTTATAAGGTAAAAGAAACTGAAAAATTAGACCGTACCTCGCCACCTCGGTGAAGCGAGTTTGATGTTGGCAAATTTAATGCCCCTATGATAAGTTAATAAGTTCCTGAACACATATAATTGTAAGACTGCCTAAGACCGGATATTGAATGACACGACACCTCTATTACGTGGGCAGGCACGTATACTTCAAGACTTCCTCTCGACAGGGGTGTGACAAAGACTCTCTCGACCGTGTTAGCACATTTAGTACTTCAAGATTCGATTAGTACTTCGGTACTCTCTCGATTAGTGCGATCAAGACTCGCATCAGATTTATTCTCGGGTACTTATTGTATTGTGTCCTACTCATTTCCTTATTATTGGTCTAGGTAGTCAACGTATTATATGATAAGAGTATGAATAACGACAAGAGTAGCAAATACATCGTTTCTTAATTTGAATGTACCTATAAGTACCTCTCGTACAAGCATAAGCTCAGAGTACTCCACGGTACCTCCGCATAAAGTATATAAACTCAGAATCTCTACTTCGAGATCTAAACAAGTATAAGTTTGCTATAAGTACAAGTATAAGCTTTGTAACTCCTAAGGGAGTTTTGAACAAGTATAAGTCTGTACAAGTATGTGTATAAGTTTGTTATATGAATTCATGAAAAATTCGATATCTCAAGGCATCGTATTTCTATTACCGTTATATGCCATCAGAATGAGTATTAGTGCATGTATACGTATAAGTCATATGTTCTACTCGCTTTTAAGCTTAGCACGGGTTTTAATCCATGCAGTACGCAGGAGGATCGACCGTGATCTTCCGCATAATCAGCTGGGCCAACACATCAGAAGTCCATCACCAGGTTTTGCGCTCCGATTGGCAAATGTAATGGTTAGTTTTTTGTATATGTATATGTAAATGGGACTCAAGACTGTATGTATTGACACTGTAAACACCTCTATGGTGGTAGTTTTATTTTTGTATCTCTGTATATGATATTTTGATTCAGTTATAAGACTTGGGCCCATCGATGTCTGAAAAAGCAAGTAAAGATTCCCAGTATAGTTTTGCGCCCCCTTCATCCCCTAAGGCGGGGGTTGGGGTGTGACAAAGATCGATGATCAGCAAACACCTGGACATGTCAAGCTCGATGTCGCTGAAGCCAGGCCTGGGAGCTACTCGTCATACCAATTCAAGCATGCTCTCAAAGATCCATACAATGGTTATGTGTGACTACATCCACCCCCAACACCGACACATAAGGAGGTCACTTTATGTGAAAGGCATGGTTTCATCTTAGCACTAATTGGATCCTTCTTATTTGCAGACAAGAAGGGAGTGCATGTCAATTTGTGCTTTCTCCCACTATTGAAGGAGATTTGATTAATAGACAAGTATGATAGTTGGGGTATTAAAGATTAGTACAAAATATACCGAGAGTTATGCCGAAATACTTGAATTCTACACGCCAGATAATGGCTTTATTAAATTTACAAGTATCCATAACTTTATTTTATTATATACACATTCATACCTGACTACGTCATTAGTTAGTTGCTTACTTTTTGTTTATTTTGTATTCAACTATGGTCTTGGGAGAGACTTCATGTGGGGGCGACCTGATTTTAGGTGACCAACAGCACATCGGCGCCTCGGTCGCTCATGCCTTACACATGATAACGGCGAATCTCGTCGATGGAAGCGTGTACGAGGCTCTGGTAAGCGAACTAGCTGCCATTGGAGTGTAGGTGCAGAGTACCTTTGACATAGGTGCATAACCCATCCAGTGTACTCCTTTTATACCGAGATCAGCTAGATGCATAGACTCTTGATCAGGTAATGGTATATGTAAATGTAGATGGTTATATAGTAATTTGATTCATATCCACATCAACGTTATTGACGTAAAATGTAAATGTGTAGGTCTTATGGCAGCCATACGTCGGAGAGTTGGTTGACCAGCTACCAAATATCTGCTTAGCTGATCAGGAGATCCAGCGAACGATATCACCGCTTATATGTTTTGGGATTGTTGAGTGGCGTAAATCTACATTGTGAAACCACGAGAAAATCTAGTTTTACGAAAAAAGACTAAAACATTAAATTTCGGTCTAAGTAGAAATTTTTCTAGATCTCGGATGACGAAACGGACTTCACTGTTGAAATCTTCTCGAGAAATCTAGCTGCCATGTTGAATTTTGTCGAATTCCGAGACAATCGGAATTTCATGTTTTTCGAGGCAACGGGGGTAGTGCGGGACACTTGGCACCTTGTGAGTGGCTTAAGAGGTGCCACGTGTCAATCTATGAGCAAGTCAAACATTGAGCTCAAGTGGGGCTCACATGAGATGTAAGACTTGAGAAAATTCTAATTTCTCGAAAAATGGCAAAATCGTAATTTCGGTAAAAATCCAAAATTTTTCTAGATCTCGGATGATAAAACGGATTTCACCGTTGGAATCATCTCGCAAAGTCGAATTTCGTTAAATTCCGAGATAGTTGGAATTTGCACGTTTTTTGAGGCATCGAGTATCGGGTGCCTTGAAACGACATGTGAGATGACGAGTCAACATAACATATCTTTCATGTTACTTATGTTGCATGATGAAATGATGGAAATAGAGTGAGATAGTGGAGTTAGCCAGTAAGAAAAATGACATGATTGGCATTATTGAAATTGATTTAATGATAATAAGACGAAATAGCGAAATAGTGTCGTCTCTTACATTCAAAACAAGACCAAAACGTGAAAAGAAAGGAGAAAACTTACAGTAGGTTGAGATTTCGTTTTTACAGAGAGAGAGTGTAGCTTCTCTCTAGGTTTTTAAGAGCGATCAAATAGTCGGAGTGCTTGGATTGAAGGAAAGTCATTTCTACCTGCGGTGGGGCTACGATTGGGCTCGATTTTGGGGTTTCGATATTTCAGGTGAGGTAGGGGTTTATCACACTTGAAGTTACACTTTATTTAAAGTGTTTTGTAATGCTTTGGTTGGTTTGAGGCTTTGAGCGACCGTTTGATCGATTCAGCTGGGGCGGGTGTAGAATTTTAGAGCCCGTTTTGGGCGGTGTGGCGGTCTGCGGACTGTTTAGACTTTCTTTGGGTTGTGCTTTGTGTTATAAATCATATGTTGGTTTGTATGAGGCCGAAAATGGTTATGAAATTCGGGTTCACAAAGTGAACCGATGATTGGATGATTGGTCGTGAACAGTAACCCGAGGGTTTCACTATTCGCGTGAATAGTGTTCACGAAATATTTTTGTGAAATAATGTGTTTGGTTGAGTAATTCAAATCGAATTGCTTTCGTGGTTATCAAAGTAGCCATGTGACTAATTTTTGGTGAAATTGATGAATGTTACTTAACATGTTTTATTGTGATTTAAATTATGTAAATATATATGCATGATGATATATTTGCATGTGTTATATAAATTGTATTAGAATTGGCATCATGCATTAGTATGCATTGGGTTTAGAGCGATAGGAGTGAGTGCATGAGGTAGTTTATTGAGAGAGTGGTTCGGAGTTGACTAATAATAATAATTATCAGTGTGTCGTTACAATGTAAAGAAGGGTAATTATATAAAATATCAATCGTCGGGTCGGCCCCAGTTGATATACGCCAGAGTTATCCTTTAAATAGATCATCGAGTCGGTCCTTTACTTATATCGAAGGGTTGTCAGCGATTAAAAACAAATATCTTTGTTTTGAAAATAGTTTACCATGCGTGGAGCAGGAAGTGTGAGGAGTCGGTGAGGCTCGGGGATATGAGTTAGTCGTGTAGACATTTAGGTAGGATCACACATTTACTTGAATGTGTGTTTTCATTGGAGCATTGCATAATAAGCTAAGTGGAGTAACCCGTTAGGGTGGATTCCACTACTAGGCATTAGCTCACCTGTCGGGATTTATTATTTCGGTACGGGGAGCGTCTGAGAGAGCGGCTCATCATAGGCGCTTTAGAAAGAGCGGGTTGTGGCTTTGGTTTTATGATGTATTACGTGTTTTAGAATTACAGAATTTTAATATATGTTGTATAAAGTAAATTTTAACTCTTGTAACTATGGTATATAGTTGGTATGTTTATGTGTTTATGGGCCCGATGACATTTTCGTATTTATGTCTTTATGATGTGGATTGGGACGGGTTAGGTCTTTGTGGGTGACTCCCAATGGGGAGGCTACGCCGATTTCGTGGTCGGGTCAGGTTACTCAGGCATTCCACGAAGTATATTCGGAGTTGACGGAGTGATCGGCGGACCCCGGGTTTGGGAGGCGTCGCGCCAGGACACATGGCATCGTGTAGTGGGTGAAAATGCAGAAGTAGATGGATAAGGGATGGGATTAGTAAAATCGTGAGCCATAGAGTTGGACATGTGGTAGGGAGGACTTTTCTCTTGACCTCCAATCCCCAGACCACACACCGGTTTGGGAGGGGAAAGGAGAAAGACCAAACGAGAAAGAGAGAAAGAGAGGGATTTTAGAGAGAGCTCTACGGCACCTGCAGGATTCCGGCCCGATCAGGCAAGTCGGTTTGGCGAGGGCGAAGCGAGATTGCTCCCCACGACAAGGGCTACGTGGAGTGGGACTTTTGTGGAGTTTGAAAACTCTGGAAGGTAGGAGTTTTCTCCTAACGGTTACCCACTTGTTTAAGTGTTTTTGTTAATGCTTGTTTGGGTTGATTTGGCGAAATGTAAGTGGCTGGATTTGATCGATCCCAAACTTGGGGCCCGGTGTTGGAATATTTTGAACAGTTTTGGATAGTATGGGAGTATTTTGGGTGGTTGTGTGATGATTTATCTTTATAAATTATGTTTTGGTATTATGGGTGGAAATGGCCATGGATTCGGTTTCTAAAGTGGAACCAATGTTTGATGAGTGGGTGCACGGGTAACCAATCTTTCGGTTTTGGGAGTGGCCAAAAGCAGTCCGGTTATAATTGGACAACGTTCATGTGTTGTTCGCATGAAATTGTTTAAGGTAAATGGCTTGAATTGTGTGGAAATTAATAGGTTAATGCATGGAATTTGATGTGTTAACATGATGTGGTGATTTAATTTGTGTTAATATATGCATGTAAATATAATGTGTGAGTGAACAAATAGCACTAGTGCATTTCACATACAGAGCATACTAGGAAATTAGGTGTGAGTGTATGACATGAAAGAAATGAAAAATGGAAAGATGGTTGTGAAAGGAATTTCAAGGGAAGAATTGCACAGGAGAGTCGTCAAGCCGAGATCACTTGGATAGGGACCATAGCATTTCGGACGTTATCCGTGGTCGCCTCGAAGAGTATTTTCTTTTGGGGCTTCGGTATGAAGTTTCGAGCAAAGCTTGTTTTGAAAGCGGATATTTTATGTGGCTTAGGCAAGTGTGAGGAAGTCGGTGAGGACTCGAGACATGGGATTGCTCATGTAGACATTCAAGTAGGATCATGTATTTGCTTGAGTATGTGTGTTTATGTTGGATCATTGCATGTGCACTTAGGTGGGGAGTAACCCATGTAGTAGATTTTCATGCAGGCATTCTTCCATGCTGTCGGGGATCATTATTCGAGTCTGAGGGCTGACTTGAAGACAACGCTCTTTAGAGGCGATTTTTAGAAAGGAAGTCGGGTTGTGGCACGATGTTTTTGGTATAACATATATTAAAATTCTTAATTTTAATATGTGTTTGTATTAAAATAATGTAATAACTCTTGAGCTATTGTGACATAGTTGGTTGGTATTTTTGGTGAGTCTTATGTATGGGCGAGTGTTTGTTTTTTCTTCGTATGGAGTACCGCGATATGAGACCTGATTATTCGCGGGTTGATGGGTTGTGTGGACCCAAGGGCGTCACCTGTAGCGAGTGCTTGTACGGTTGGTCTACTGCTTAGAAGATACCTCCATCTTGCTCTTATGAGCAAGAGCTACATAAAGTGGATGCACGTGGACGGCATTGGAGAGATTGGGCAATGTATCCTTACTTGATACTTACCTTATATGGGATACGCGACGAGACGGGATCATATTGCACCCACATAGGGTATAATGGACTTCCATGATCCATATATGCAGTGGTATAACCATATTACACGACGTTTTATGACACCACCATTCCATAGGGATGATATGAGGTATCATACTATAGCCGATACTACTCAAATTTTGGTAAGTTAGAGTCTTGTCTTTATAAAGTGTTTTTCAAAGTTGAATCAATAGATTACGTAGTTATAATTGTTTGGTTGGTTCTTTTAGATCTACGCCACAGTTGGCATAACTAGTCGATCGCGTAAATTTACCACGGGATTGGTGTCACGACTTACATCATATATTATTGAATTAGTGTTACAGTTGGAAGACATCTCATCGGACCTGATCAGAGGCATCTACTTCACATGGACCATCCATTAAACCTCCGGTGTCATCCACTTCAGTTCGTATGCAACCCATTCGTGGTAGATGAAGGAGGAGAGTTGATCGGGAAGGTCATGGTCGAGATGGTGGCCAAGGTCATGGTCGAGATGGTGAGGGAAGTCGTGGTACCACGTGGTAGGCAATGCCACCATGATCACCCCGCTCGATATTTGCGCGGATTCTTCCATACTTCCCAATGCGTACTGTCGTCACGATCTTCCCATACTTACCCATCGCACAAATGCTTTTATACGCTTTGGACTTACACGTCACCTTCCATGCCCCAGGACTTACGTCTTTGCCACCATCTTAGTGTGCGGAGCCGACTTCCGTGGCGATAGATATCACCTTGTCGTCCCATGCTTTGTCATCCACTGCATTGCCTCGGTGATGACCATGGAGTAAGGACCATGGTTGATCTTGTATCAGAGTTGGGTGCTAATGAAACTTAAACTCATCTATTTTTAATCCATTTTTCTGGCTTATTTTTAGTATATTCAGATCTGTTTTAATGCCAAATTATGGATTATTCCTGACTTTAATGTTTCGCGGTTATAATTTAAAAACTAGAAAAATCAGCCGAAAGAAGAGAAAAAGCGGTGCGGCCCGATGCATGTCGCGACAGAGTTTTGTGTGTCGCGACAGAGTTTTGTGTGTCGCGATAAACGTCCAAGCGAATGGCTAAGAAAAATGTCACGACAGTATTTCTTACATGCATAGCCTGGTGAATATAGAGAAAAGGCATGTCGCGACAAAAGGCGATTTATCGCGGCAGAGTACTATCGAAAAGAAAGTAACAAGTCCAGTGAGACAAAAGAGAAATAATATTTGCAACAAGAGTTTCTTATCTTTGGATGTGAAACCAGAAAGGAACCTATCGACACCAGCCGCTCTATCGCGACAGAAGCGAATAGAGAGCCAAGGCCTGCAGCCATGACATAAAATATCTTGTCGCGACACCGATTATTGCAACTTGGAAAATCTTGTTGAGACACTATATGAAGAAGTTATGTCGCGACAAAGTGATGAATGTTGCGACACTAGAAGACAAGGTTTCTGGTCCTGATAGAGAAACAAAGTCGCGACAAGAGATGTTGACTTAGTGAGCGACTGATTTAAGCCACGAGTTTAATGTTGCGCGACATGCTATGGCGAAGAGAAGTTTTGATGTTGCGACAAAGATATTAAGGTCATGACACGCCGATAAGGCCGAACCGCAAATAGCGAGAGGTTGAGACAAACTTTTTCCATATTAGAAGCAAAGATTACAACCTGAGGAAGAAGTTTTGTCGCAACATAAAACGAGCTAGGTTCTGCGACGTGATAGGCTGAAGGTAAAAGTCATATCGCGGCAGTAAAGCTTGCAGTAAGTGATAGAAGGCATCTCTTACACTAATGAAGTTTATGTCGCAAACATAAAAATGAAGATCACGACAAGAAATCAAGTTAAGTGGAACAAGACTACGCCCCACGACAAACTTTCTGTAGCGATAGGAATGCTAACAATCTGAAACAACTTTGATGCTGACAAGAACGAAGAAATCTTGTCATGACATAAAAGGCGGGTTGCGACATAAATTGAAGAAGTTGCACAGAAACAATGTCGTAACACAATTGTCGATGTTGCAACATAAATGTTCCAGTAACCATACATGAGAGTGTGTGACATAGAATGTGAGGCAGCGGACCTTGCGGAGATGAGAAGTGTTAAAAGGCAAATAAAGATGCATGCATTGTGAGGAGAAACTTTAATCGCGATAGAATAAACATCTTGTGAAAGAAATAAAAGCGTGTGTGACAGAATGTTGCATACTCTGACAAAGAATTAAAACTACGTAAACTGACACTTTCAAGGTTGCGACGAGAATACAATCTGGGCCGAAATTTTGGGGATCCATGATGTAGTCTGAATTTAGGACCCCGAACTTAAGAGACTCTATAAATAGAACATTTGAGGAAAGCGAGGCAGTCAGTCGATGGAAAACCAGTGAAATCTAGGGAGCTGAGGACTCTTTTGTATTATATTTTTCTTTTATTTTCTTTTAATTTTCTTTTCTTCGTTGATTAGAATTAGTGTAGGATTTCAATTTGTTTACTGGACTTGAAACAGTGGATTGTTCAAAAGTTTTCGAAGTTGAGCCAAATTGTTGAAAATCAATTCCGATTACTGTTTGAATCTAATAAAGTCCAGAGAAAAGTTGGAATTTATTTCTTTCGATTGATTCTGGGTGCATTAAAATTTCTGATCGATGTTCGGTGTTTACTACGATTTAGTTTAAGGGAAACCAACTTAAGTAGGAAAGGTCTGATGTTAGTTATGGTCTTTCCTACATACTTAGAAAGAGATTTCTTGGATTGAGAATTTAATTTATTTGAATGGTGTTGTTCATGAAGTAAAGTGTTCCCCGATATTAAGTAACATACGATTAAAATTTGTTGTCTAGCTACGATTTCAAGAGGCCCTCTAAGTGACATGGGTTGGAGATTCACGAGAGCATGGATGCATTACTTAGGAATTATGCTAGACTATTGAAGAATTAATGAGAGTACAAAGATTACTTAGATAAATCACATCAATTTACTGTAGTTTGAGAATTAGTTGAAGGATATATCAATTTAATCAATTAGAGATTTCTCCTTGGTCTTGAGGAATGATCTTGATCCTGTGTTAGCTTAGATCTAATCAAGAAAAGAGAAAACTCTTTAAAATCTAGGATGAGACATCATTCATCTTGAAGAGATCTGGAAAATGACCTTGTCTTGGGAAGCAAGAAATCTGCAGTCATAAGAAATGGGTATGAAGTATTGGAAAAGGAAAATACCCAGATCTTATAGAGAAAATTTGATTACAAGTAATTGGTTAGATACATGTTTAAGAAAGGAATATGACTCTCCAATCAGTGAAATGTATGGTTGAGGGAGAAATCCAAACTATACTACTTTGCCTCTTGACATTTTCATATTCCAATTCATGAAAGAATAGAATTAGATTATACTTTGCGGGAGTGATAATTCACGGCGTGAAATCCCGATGTCTACTTCCGGCAATAATACACAGTTCCGCGTCCGAGTTTAGGTCTAGGATTTTAAATTTCCCTTTTATTATAGAAGTAGAAATTTAAATAGTAGAATTATAGTTAGGTTACTGAAAATTATATGATAAGGTAGTTCAAATAGTGTGGAACTTGAGTAGTTAGGGTAGTTGAATTTTAGATTCTTTTTTATCTCTGTGGGAATGATATCCGGACTTATAGGTCCACTTTTATTACTTGTATGACTTGTGTTGTAGCGACCCCTAAGCCTAGCCCGGCCCAGTTGGCGGATCCGAACCAGAACCCGGGGACGCTCGGTCGAAGCCATTAATCAAATCCATTTATCAAATCCATTTCATTAATATAAGCGTTTTCATTCTCAATTCTTTGCGGAAGCGATTTCAATTTGGGGCAAGTCCATAAACATTTACAAATTCAATAAAATTCCTTTACAAAATATGCATTTAACCAAAAATGGCATTTTATGTCGTTTACAATATAATATCTAAAATCGTATTCAGATATAGGTACAAAAATAATTTCGGAGTTGAACTCCTTCTGTTTACAAAACAATGTCATGCTCAAAAATGGTGAGGATGCATGTGACGGAGCATACTCCATGAACTTTCTGAATGACTCTGACCTTGGATCCGCTTTCAATCACTACCTATCACTCGGTATCTGCGCATTGATAAAACAATACGCTAAGCATTTTCATGCTTAGTGGTTTTATATAGTTTTCTATTCCATTTCAGTTCAATACAAATCATGCATTTATCAAAATAATGCTTTTATACAATGTTTATGTGTAATGTAAAAGATACTTATACAAATACACTTTTTAATATCATTTTTTCACTTTTCAGTTTGAGATTTCACATATGACTATAGAGTCAACATTCACGATAGATTTAGTTGGTAAATCTTGTCCTGTTTGTCATTCAATAGTAATGTGATTTCACATTCAATATTACAATCTCACATTGAACTATAGAAATTAACATTCTTGACGGATTCAGTTAGTGAATCCCGCCATGTTTGTCATTCAGTAGTAATGTGATTTCACATTGAACAAATATGGTTACCTTCATGACAAATTCAGTTAGTGAATCCCGTCATGTTGGTCATTCAATAATACATTTCAAATCAATTTACTCTCATGCAATAAATTCACTTATAGTTCAAATACACGCGCACATGCAGATATTTGACAAACATTTCGAATACTAATAATTCAAATAAATGTATGTATATATTTCACAAATAGAACTTGAAATGGGAATTGAGTCATAGAGAATAGACCAATTTATCGATCCCTTGTCTCTTTCGATACCAATCCTAGGTCAGGTTGTCGTCTTCACCTGCATCTAGTCAAATACAATTTCTCCACTCTTAGTGGTTGAACTATTAATCGCACTTAGCTTCACCGAGGTGGCGAGGTACGGTACGTTTTTTATTTGGTTCTATCCTTATTTGAACCCCTATTAATCATTTATTATGGTCCTTAAACTATCGATGTACAAATACGAGGTGTTTGGAAACAAAAATTCGAAAATTGCTCGTTATGAGCCGGTAGTTACACTACGTATGCTTTCTTGCTTCTGTGTGGCAGGCCTTCGTAGTGGCTTGCAGGGTGCCATTTTGGCACCTCGGCCTACCGCCACGACCGAGGCATCCCCACTGGCTAGCCGGCGTAGGTGCACATTGTTGGTGTGGGTTCCCTCTGTTGCGAGTAGAACTTACGTGTGCCAGTTTTCCAATTTGCTCTTTTGTGAGTTTTCTCCAAAAATCCTCAAAAACCAAAACAAATCATAAGGAATCACTCCTGATAACATCTAATATCATCTAAACCAACCATGAGGCAGAAACCAATGGATAGTTACGATTTTCTAACTTAGAAACATCATTTAAAGAAATCTGGTTTGGTTCTTTTGTAAATCCCCCAAATCTTCTTCACCCTAGATGCTTGATCACTTAGAAACCAGAAATGAGGATGATATCCCACCAAAATCACTTCTTCTTACAAAACCCTAGCTTTTTCCTCTCACTCTCTTCTCCAAACGTTTTTGCACAATGGCCATTCTAAGACCAAATATGCCTTAAGTTATGTTTTCACCCTAAGGTCATGTTTAGCTTGTTCATTAAATCTCATTTTCCATTTTTCTCACTTAAAGCTTACAAGTCTCCTTATTTGCACATTCACTTATCATTTATTTCACATTAGCATTTAAACTTATCATTTGACCCTTAGGTCCTCATTTTACAAATTTCCAAATTTGCCCTTTTCATAGGTTTATTTAGGGTCCAATCAATTTCTCATTTTAGCATATAATATTTGTCGTATCTTTACGTATTCATTTCACCTTTCACAATTTAACAATTTATCAGTTTTCTCGGAAAAACCTAAGTTTAGCTCAATTCATACGAATATATAATAAAATTATTATAAAAAATTATAAAGGTATTTTTTAGGGCGTTACATATTACTTACGCTTTGTTGGCCACGAACTAAATCTTCGATGAATTCAGCGACAAATCATTTTTATTATGAACATATAAGTTACATCTTGGTAAATGATTTTTGATGCGCTTTGCGGGGATAGCATATAGTCCTTTGATAATAATTAAATTTGGTGCATACACTAGAATGGTCAGCGAGTGCGCTTCAGGTAGGAAGCTTCACGGCTACCGCGTGCGCGTATTATTTTATCATCGGCTCATAAAACTCCGTTGTTTCCGTTTGAGATTGCACGGGACCCTATAGATCAACCAGTTGTGTATTATAGGTGGCGTCCTAAGAGAAATATCAAAACTCTATCTTATGAGACTCGTTGATATATGTTTATATTTGTATATATTGATATATGTTTATATTTCTATATATTGATATTTGTATACATTTTTTTATATATTTATATGATTTGGTTTATATATGAAATCAGAG
This sequence comes from Tetrastigma voinierianum, assembly GCA_016808115.1. Classification (NCBI taxonomy): domain Eukaryota; kingdom Viridiplantae; phylum Streptophyta; class Magnoliopsida; order Vitales; family Vitaceae; genus Tetrastigma; species Tetrastigma voinierianum. Next base: position 626,422 of record JAEQBH010000921.1, read on the forward strand.
TTTCTTGTTTGCTGAATTGATTATAATTTGGATGCATGCGAGTTATGATTTATATATTAACACAATTGCTGGTGCGAAACTTGGGGTCATAATGTTAGGTGTGAATGCATACTGCGTTTAGGTGTGAAAGCCAATGAGGATTAAAACATGGCGAGAAGTTGTGCTCGAGGCCTTTGCCCGCCAAGGCAAAGGAATGTTGAGGCAAGGTAGTTTGCCAAAAAAATATGATAAGGAGATGAAAGAAATGGAAGAAATGGAAAAAGGAAGAAAAGAAGAAAGTCTGGCTTTAAATTTTCATCTGATGAAGCCCGTTGTCTTAAACAACAACATTTTGATTAATGACTAAGCGTGTGAGGGGCGTCGTCAGAGGGGAGAAGGAGAGGAGAGAAATGGAAGAAATGGAGGAGGGAAGAAGAAGAAAGGGGGGCTCGCTCAAATTTTAAACACGATGAAGCTGTTGTCGTTTTTTGATTAATGATAAAGTCCTTGTTCTGAAGGACAGCTTTTGAATCAAATTTGTTTAAAAGCCGTTGTTGAGGAGAATGACTTTTGAATCAAATTTGTTTAAAAGCTGCTATTAAGAACAACGATCTTTGATGAGGTGTCGCCTACATAGCTTTTTGTAATTTAAAAAAAAAACATTATTTAAATCCAAAACTCAATTTAACTAACCTAACCGTCACTCAGAGTAGGCAACCATCAGTCCAACGAAGAAGACGACCAACAGAAGGGTTGATTGGTTGGTGAACTCCCACTAAGCAGCCTCTGTTTTTTTGTTTTGTTCTTCGATGAATTGTTCTCTACCCAGCCTCTGCTCTAGGGTTAGGGCTTTGATCAATAACCCTAATCCACGATGGAAGAAGAACAACAGGCGCGGGATTCATCCGCACCAGCCTCTACGACGCCGTCCGCATCCTCAATCCACAGCGCTGACTCTTCCTCCGCCGCCGCATCCTCATCACGAGCCGCAGAGGCAGACGCCCACGCCGACGAGGATCAGAGCCTCATGCGGCGTCATCACAGTCCAGAGCTTCAACGCCAGCAAATTAGCGTCACGTTTCGCGGAGGCCCCGGCGCCACCGCCGACGACGGCGAGTCGGGGATAATCAGGGGCGACACCTGGTCGTGTATTGTCGTGGTTCTTACTTTTTGGTTCTTCGGTTCGTTTTGCTTTACTTTGATATTTTTAAATCCGTCTGCTTTGAATTTTGAGGATTGAAAGTGAATTGGAGTTGTTAGAATGGAAGTTTTGAGTTTTTTTGTTTCTTTTTTTCCCTTTTCTGGGTTTATGACAGTGTCAATGACTCTGATTTTGGGGGTTTATGGTTCTGTGAATACGCGGCTCGGCCCCAATTGTTCTCTTCTTTTACAGCCTAACCCATTGTTTGTGAAGTATCTGAAGGTAGCAAGACAATTTCAATGTGGTTCTCTGTTATTACTGTTTATGATGATGTGTGATAATATGGATCGGATTGTATTTATTAGGTGGAAGAGTTAGGTGAACCAATCCCCGGACCTATGCTCTATGGGTTTAATAAAGCCCCACCTCGTGATGCCCTAACCACTTGGGATCAAAAGCTTAAGGCATATTTGGATGCCTACTCTCACAGGGTAACTTTGGTTTCTTATTTTGGTTAGCTGTAAATGCTCTTGTCATTGATGGGATAGAGATAATTCTTTTTCTTCTGCTTCAGGAGTGGGTATATTATCTCAACAGAGGATCTCAACTAAACATCACATACAGTGTCAGCTCTCTGAGTTCCTCTTCTTTGATTCTTGTAATAGCCCAAGGTACATACTTAAAAAGTACTGAATACTTAAAGTATGCTTTGTCTGGTTGCTTGTCATGAAACATTTTGTATTCTGCGATATCAGTTGTTTTAATAGAAGAAACATACAAGTTTTCCCTGTGATATATTCAAGGCCATGAACCATTTTGTATTCTGCGATATCAATTGTGTTAATAGAAGAAACATACAAGTTTTCCCTGTGATATATTCAAGGCCAAGTTCACATGTTTCCCCAACAGTCCTCCCATTTTATGAGCCCTTGATAATTTATCTGGATTTTGACTACACAATTCACTTGTTTATGACTTCATGCTTTGAGTGTAAACTTTTTGGTTTTCAAGAAAGTTAGCAGAGAGAGGATATACTGAGTAATGTTAACAATATTACATTCCTCAACTAAGTTTCTTTGCATTCGATGAGCATTAGAGAGGACAGGATGACAATAAAGTCTGAGAGATTTAGATTTGACATCCATATCTGAGAGAACTCGCAGTTTTTTTCTCCCTTCTCTTCCATTATATCTTCTGCTTCTTTAATTTCAGTTAACCTAGGTATCAGGATTTCAAGTAGATACTAGTTGCCCACTGTCAGTATGAACCTGGAGTTTGATCACAGCTGCTGACAAACACAGATAATGCTGGTTCTACATATGCTGCTGATTGTTAGCTACTAGTAAGAAGTTTGGATTCTTTTTGTTTCCAGTTGTCCGCTGAGAACCCCATAATGATTTGGTTACCAGTCACTGATTTAGTTAGGAATCCAAAACCACAACTCTTCATCCTAACATCAAGTACTTCTAAGCAAAGTTGTGGTCGTATGACTCGTGGACCAAAGAAAAAACATGTTCTTCGGGTGTAAGACTAGGATAGTCATTTGGAAAGAGGCACCTTTTCTTGAACGGTTTATCCTGTGCTATTTATGGTCCATATTTGCCAAATCATGTACTCATACTACATTCGCACATTAAAACTTTGTTTTTTTTTTCTGTTGTTGGCAGGGAAATTTTTCTGGTAGGTTTTGGATCAAATAGAATAGAGCTCATTAAATTCTCCTTTTATGACAAGGATGAGGTACATAGTTGCCTGAGCACAACGGTGAAGATATATGGAGGGTGGACTGGCTCTAGCATTGATGTGATACAGTGGAATTCACATTCTTTTTTCCACACTTCTCAATAGAAGTTGGGAGAAAATTAAATAGAAACAGAAGCCTAAATTTTGTTAACTCTGCTCTACCCTTTCAACACTTTATACCCCAACCACTGGAGCTGGTTACACAAGTTCTTTTTCACCATTCAACTCCTAAATCCATGGGATTTGTTAAATCATAGGTCAAGCAGGAATTTCTTTTTCATTTCAAGTAAAGAATTATTTCAGTTCCTTGGTAAGATGATTTTTACCTCCTTATTCAGGTATAACTATGTAAATAATACTTTTAGCATCTTAATATCCATATTATCTACAGGAAGCTTTTCTCATTTTTTTGCCTGTGGATAGGAAAAAAAAAAAACTTCTATTCCTATCAATTGACCACCCTGTCTGTGTTTTTCTTTTGATATCATTCTGAAGCTGTAATGTTTCAGGAAATGAAGGTCTTTCCCAATGGCTTGAGGATCCAACATATCCCAACATCACCTTGTCATGGCAACTGGTTAATGGTGAGATGGAAAAGTGGGAAATGTGTGTGATCTGTTTATGTTCAGTTTGTACTCATAACAGAAACTATTTCTTAACAGGAAATGGTACAGTCCAGCAGAACATTTATACATCTTCTAGTTACTATATTGCAGTGGGAAACACAAACTTGGAGGAGGTGGAGGTAAATTGTTAAAATTAAATATTTAGTTCATACTATTATTTTTGTCAATTTTTGTTAGTTCATGGGGTTTGAATAATCTGTTTCACAACTATTTAATCTATAGAGATCCATGAATTTATTAGTTATTCCTTCAACTTCAGAAATTAAATGATGCTGAGCTGCTTGCTTCTTGAGTTTGTCAGTGGTGGTGTGTTATCATAGGGGAACTTTCAATAAAGGACGACCTCAGTAGGCTTTTAACTGTTTCCTTTTTCAGCCAAATAGGGAAATTTTGGTCATTGTCTCATACTGAATGATCTGAAGCTTTGTTAAATAACCAACTCTTCTAAAAGCTCAAGCTTGTAAGATTTGGGTTTAATATGAATATCATGCTTCATACCCTCCCTCACGTGCAGCCCCATACTTGCACATGGAGAGTCAAACCAAACAGAGTCCATTATGGACTTTCAACTACACAAATGGGGATCAAATATTTAAATTGCAGAGAGAGGTCTCGAACCCATGACCTCCTGTCAGACCAAGCTCTTATACCATATCAAACAACCAACTCTCCTAAAAGCTCAAGTTTGTAGGATATGGATTGAATCACAGGCTTTTATATAGTTTAGAAGCCTCGTCATATTTCTCAGATTGTATAATAAAGGTAGAGAGAATGCTCAAATGCTCAAAAACTTTGAATACTCTATTTGTTTGGTCTTTTTCTGTTTTCTGATCACATTACTGATTAGGAATTTCAGAATTGTTTTATGAAAGAATTCACAAAAAGAATCGTCGTGAATCCTGCTAAATCTATAGGCATCATAACAGTAATGAGTAATCGAATACTCATGCTTGTTATTTGACTCCAGTTACTTTTAATAAATTAAACCAAACAAATGTAAAAATACTCTTAATGCACTTTGCATTATTTGGTTATCACTCTTCGCAAAATAGCCTCCCCTTGATCTCTCATTCTGTCCCATGTACACTGTCTGTCCATTGGTTCCTCTCTTTTCTATTCAGTGTGATTGATTCATCAATTAAGAGATGGGCAGAACCGTGTAAAGGATGATAATGTTACTAAGGATGGATTCACAGCTTAGTCACATTCTAAATGTGCAAATTCTCTCAAGATAGTTACCAGGTGATTTAAAATTTTTATCAAATCTGCTCTATAAAACAATTAAGTTACCTTTTTTATATTCCCATGGACAACAGTTCTGTATTATTTTTCATTATTTTCACCTTTTACGTGAAATGTCTTGTGATAACTCCTTTTCCATGTTCACTTCTGTGCACTACTAACTTTGACTGAACTCTATCCAAACAGGTGCAATTAAACCTAAGAGTAAAGACTTTCCAGTATAATACAACCGGGGCCTATTCCAAGTGTAATTTAACTCAAGGTCAATGCAGTTTAAGGATTTTTTTCCCAAAGGGAAATGCAGCTGTTGTAACCTCTCCTGGCCCGGAACAAGTAAGATGCATATTTGGCCCGGACAGTTATTCATAGTTTTCTTTTTCTTTCGCCTTTTCTTTTCTTTTTCCATTTCTGACGGAATAGCTATTCTTGAGAACAACTGGTGGACTGTAGGTTTCCTACATTGCCAGCTTTCCATTGTTGCTTAATGAGATTGGATTTTATGTCCTATTCACAAAAACTATTTATATTTTAGCAACGGGAAAAGCCTTTCCGGACAGTGACCCTTTACTCCAATAACTCATTCTAAATTCAATTGCAATATGGGAACAAGTGCCCCATTCTATGTGTCAGAGACTCAGAAAAATGGCTGATGGCATGCATCTAGGTCTGGCACTACAACAAGTTCTGTTTTGAACTCATAGGCTATATCTTTTTTTCTTTTTTTTTCTTTTTTTTTTTATCAGTAAAAAGCAATATATTGACCAAAAAAGAGCAAAGAGGCTCCCAAAGAGTACACTAGAGGTATACAAAAAGGGGACTCAACAAAAAACCCTCAAACTCACCTATACCCCAACCACTCCCGAAATCACCAAAAGAATGGGTGTTATCAACACTATACAAAATTTGCCAGACCTGATGTACACATAAAGTGATTTTTATTCTATGATGGGAGAGAGCCCCGACGTCCTGCAGAAAGCCGCACGTATTTCTAGCTTGCCAAACTGTCCAAAATAAGCAAAGAGGAGCTGTCATCCAAATTCTCTTGCGTTTTCTGCCAACATTAACGCTTTGCCAAGCAAGGAGGGTTTGGCGGACCGTACGAGGAAAGACCCAGCTTGAACCAATAATGGCTAGAAAAAGCTCCCACAGCATCTTAGCTCTTGGGCAATGGATGAGTAAATGGTCTACTAATTCCTCTTCCTCTTCGCAAAGAAAACACCTATTTGTAGGAGTTACCCCTCTTTGCTTAAGTTGGTCAAGAGTGAGCACCTTGCCCCATGACGCTTCCCACGTAAAAAAACCTATCTTAGGGGGAACAATAGGATTCCATATGGAACGGGAAGGGAAAGCGATGGGGGGAGAATGAGCCAGCTTTTTATACATGAGTTTAGCTGGAAAAACAGTATCCTTAGCTCCCTTCAACAGCAACTGATCCTCTTGGTAATACGAGATTTTTCTTCTATAAAGAATTTAGAGGAACCTTTCCACCTCCTCCATTTCCCAGTCATTAAAATCTCTAACAAAAACTGGGGACTAACCCCCTTCAGCCCTTGAAAAATCTCAAACGTCTGCTACCAAAACCTCTTTATGAGCTGCCATGTTAAACAGATTAGGAAAAGTGTTGCTTAGAGCTACCTCCCCACACCAAATATCTTTCCAAAACCACAATCTCTTGCCATCTCCTAAGGAAAAGACAACATTTTGGGATAGGTATCTTACGGCCTTTTGTGTCTTTCCAAAGACAGTCCATAACCACCCCTTATGCGCGTGTTCCACCTCCCTACGATTCTCAGTATTTTTCTGGCGATCACCGCTACTCGAAAGAGAGTTCCCTCTCATTAACAAGTACCGGAGTTCATTTACCCAAGTAGGAAAACGATTGACTTGGAAGAGCTTTCACCCTTAAACCTCCTAACTTCTTTTTAGAACAAACTGTGTTCCATTTGATAAGATGAGGCTTTCGCTCAAGATTTCTACCTCCCCAAAGGAAATCTGGAGCTTTTCCAATCTAGCACAGACCAACCTTGGAATCTGAAATAGGGAAAGGAAATAAATAGGGAGACTGGATAAGGTGCTCTGAATCAACGTAAGTCTCCCGCCCTTAGAGATGTATTGTCTCTTCCATGATACCAACCTCTTTCTGAATCTCTTTTCAATAAAGTCCCAAGCCCCTACCGACTTGTGAGGAGCTCCAAGTGGAAGACCCAGGTATATAGTGGGTAGAGAACCAATGCGCGCAGCTCGATAGCCGATGTCTCCCACATTACTAACAGGTACCCACAAAGGATAATTTCACTCTTGCTTTCCGGGGTTAATTCTAACCCAGAGAATGCTTCAAACCACATTAAGATCCGACTGAGATACATCGATTGTTCGGCATCCTGGGAAACATAACGATTGTCATCCGCATACAAGATGGGGAAATAATGAGCTCCCCTCCATCCACGCCCTCGAGCTTGCGGCGATATAAAAATTTCCTTCCACGACACGCTTTAATGGCCGGGCTCAGAGTTTCCATACCAATCCACGAATGGGAAAGAGGATCCCACAATCCCCCAGGCGCCTCTAGAACTTTGGCTTGGTCTGGGAGAGCCATTGAATAGAGGCGAGAAAGTGGGTACGTAGTGTGCACCACTTAATCCGACTAATCCATTTTTACTTAGAAGCCATTTTCATAATACGGAATAGAAAGTCAGGCGATGAGTCATAAGCCTTTTCTATGTCCAACTTACAAAGCAACCCGCTCTCTTTCTTCCTCAAAATTGAGTCCACTGCCTCGTTAGCTATTAAAACTGCATCTAGGATCTATCTTCCTTCGACAAAGGCATTTTGAGCTTGGGAGATGATCAAACTCATGACCCTTTTGATTCTGTTGGCCAAAACTTTGGTTAAGATCTTGTAAAGACCTCCAACTAAATTGATGGGTCTTAAGTCCTTGAAGTCTTCAATGTTATTTTTCTTGGGAATCGAGAACAAAAGTGGCATTGAGACTTTCTGAGCTCTGTTGTGTTTGTAAAATTCCTTAAAGAATCCTAGGACTTCATCCTTTACAAAGTCCTAACTAAAGACCCAAAAGGCCAAAGGGAACCCATTTGGGAGCTTTATCCCCGCTAAGCCTAAAGATCGCTGCCAAGATTTCCACCTCCGTGAACATTTCTTTAAGCTTCGCAGCTTGTACATTACCAATCACATTGAAAGGAAGATCTAGGAGAGGCGAGGGCATCCTGGCTTCCTCTTTAGACTGACATCCTATGGGAAGGATCCTTAATGACCGAGAGCCCCTCGAGCCAATATATAAGGAGAGGGAATGTTACAGAGGCCTTGTGGAGACTTCTTTGTGGAAAACATGTGGAAGGTTCGAGAGGAAGACCACTGGAAGTCTACACAATTGTAGAACATGCTGGAGGTGTCCACACATGTGTAGAAGAGTGTGTGGAAGGATGTGGAAGAGATATGGAAGACAAATGGAATGTGAGAGAATAGTCCTAGAGAGTCTTCCATGGTAGTCTTAAATACACATGTACATGGTGGGAACATTCTAGAATTCTCTAGGTAGCGCTGCACAGTTTACACACTTCCATTCCATTTGTATATAAGGAGGTGGTGGCTCGTTGCAGCTGCTTGAGTCGAGAAACTTCTCGAGCATTGTGGAAACCATTCTTCAATAAAGAGCTTTCTTCCTTTTCAGTGTTCTCTCAAGTTCTCTTAAGCTTCCAGCGTGGGTAGAAGCCAGGAGCTTAGCCTAGCGAGCACGTGGGAGGTTGAGCTTGCAACATCAGGGTGAGTTGTCTAAGTGCTGAGGGCAGCGGAAAAGGGACTAAGTCCGTGGCTTGGAGTTGGTGCTATCGAAACTTCGGTTACAGCGTGTGGGAGTTACTTGGAGGATACAATGTGGACTCTCGGGGTGAGAGAGGAAGTTCTTGCAGGGGCAAGTTCGGGGGAAGGACCTTGACCACTCCGCTAAGGGAAGGGAAAGAAGGATAAGTCTGAGTGATCCTCTCACGAGCTTGAATGATCGGGTGACCGGTTGGAGGTCGCTAGGCTTCTGAGGGGGATGGACCTCATGGAGCAAAGCATGGAGAAGGCCGTGGAGGATCTCAAGGTGCAGATCCAAGACCTTCAAGAGGGGATGCATGGCTCGCCGGTCCAGGTGGTGTCGCATGAGGAGTTTATGAGGGTCCTAGACATGCTCGTTAGCTTAGAGTCAAGGGTGGAGGTCTTGACTAAGCACGAAGAGGAGGCCCCAGCGAGAGGTGTGTCCTGAGACGGCGTGTCGACTCGGGTTATGGCCACCCATGAAGCACCAAGGGTGGAGGTGCCAAAGCCACACACGTTTAGTGGGCAACGGGATGCCAAGGAGTTAGACAACTTCTTGTGGCACATGGAGAGGTACTTCGAGGCGATAACACTAACTGATGAGGCAATAAAGGTACGCACTGCTACGCTCTACCTCATCGATAATGCAACTCTATGGTGGCGAAGAAGGTTCCTAGAGATAGAGAAGGGGATGTGCACCATAGACACATGGGCAGATTTTAAGAGAGAAATCAAGAAGCAGTTCTACCCGGAGGATGCGGGATACATAGCCCGTAGGAAGATCAGGCATCTCAAGCACACAGGGTCGATTCGGGACTATGTCAAGGAGTTCTCTTCCTTAATGCTCGAGGCTCCTGATATGAATGAGAAGGAACTTCTCTTCAACTTTATGGACAACCTGCAAGGATGGGCCGATCAGGAACTAAGGAGAAGAGGAGTGCGAGACCTAGCAACTACAATGGCAGTCGCCGAATCCTTGATGGATTACAAGGAAAGCAAGTCTTCGACTGACGAGGGCTGAGGTAGCCATAGAGACGGGTGGGGAGAAGGGGTACCCCTGAGGGTTCGAGAGGAAGATAGGCTGCCGACACGGTGGGGAGAAAGAGGTGCCTTGATGCTTGCCCCCAGGTATGGTCGGGGCAGGTGCCTGCAGCCCCAGGGAAGATAAAGGTAGGCGTCGGCGACGAGGAGTCGCCAAGGCGAAGTGCTTCCTATGCGTGAATAAATTTGACAAGGGAATGTCCTAAGAGGAAAGCGCTCAGTGCCCTTATCGAGAAAAGTGAGAAGACGATGGAGGATGCACGCCTGGGTTCGATACAGATGTTAGGCGCCCTCCAAGTCATGCCCGAGCTAGTCATGAGGGAGAGCGAAGCGGGAGTAAGTGAAATTGCTTGACCACGCGGACAAAATCCTTAAGGGTAAGGAGAAGACAGTGGGCAAGAAGGCACGACACTCCAGGCCTCGATCAAATGGGTACCCGGTAGAGAATTTGCTTCAGCGGGAGAAAGGAGGTGGAGACTATCCTAGCTGAGCGGGTCACTAGGAAACATGGAGTCCCTCCAGTGCGAGAGTACCTGGTTCGGTGGAAGGGTCAACCGAAGCGGAAGCCTAGCTGGGAGTGCGAGAATCTTGTTGGGCAAGAGTTCGCGGGTGGGGCGGCCGGTTAGAGGCTGCGATGTCGACGGTCGTCGATGGCATGGAATGTGGAGAGAGTGTCACAAACTCGCTTTTGAATCCCAGCATCCTATGGGAGGATCCTCGTGGGCACAAGAGAGCCCCTCAAGCCCATATATAAGGAGAGGGAATGTTCTAGAGCCTTGTGGAGACTTCTTTGACCAGAGCTATGTGGAAGATTCCAGAAGACCCTGGAGAAGTCTACACAATTGTAGAACATGCTGGAGGTGTCCACACATGTGTAGAAGAGTGTGGAAGGATGTGGAAAGATATGGAAGACCATGGAATGTGAGAGAATAGTCTAGAGTCTTCCATGGTAATCTTGTAAATACATGTACATGGTAGAATATTCTAGAATTCTCTAAGGAGTTAGTAAGAGAGCCTTCCTGAGTTCTACACACTTCCATTCATTGTATATAAGGAGGTGGTGGCCTCATTTGCGAACCACCAAGTCAGAAACTTCTCAAAGCATTGTAAACCATTCTTCAATAAAGAGCTTTCTTCCTTTCAAGTGTTCTCTCAAGTTCTCTTCGCTTCCAAGCCGTGGGTAGAAGCCGAGCTTAGCTAGCAAGGCACGTGGGAGGTTGACTTAGCAACATCCAAGGGGCGAGTTGTCTAAGTACCGCACGGGAGCTTAGCGGGAAAGACTAAGTCCGTGACAGGGCGCCAACTGTTCGAAGCAAAAAGGAGGTTTTGGAACGCATCTACCAAGCCTTCTTTGATCTCTAAATCCTGAACTAATCTTCTACCATTAATGCTGATATTCAGAAGGGTATTCCTTCTCCTATGTGAATTGGCCATTCTGTGAAAAAACCCGGTGTTTTTGTCCCTTTCTTTCAACCAAAGCTCCCTGGATTTCTATCTCCAGGATATCTCTTCCAAATCAACCCAATTCTTATAGTCCTTTCTTGCCTTTTCCCTCTCCTCAACTTCCTCGCGAGATAACTCCTTTTCCTTTTCTAGATCATCCCAGAATACTACCCTCCTAGGAACCTCTTTGTTCTTACCAAAAACCTCATAGGCTATATCTGGTTCTTGGAAAATATTAGGGAAAATGCAAGGGAAAGAAAATAGAGCAGAAAATTAGAAGGAAATAAAAGATGAAGGAAAATAAAAATAGAGTTATATCTGATATATAATTTTTATTTGCTACTTCAACCCCATTTTATTTATTTACACTCATCAATATAAAGATTAAATGATTTAAGAATGTAAGTTTTATTTAGATTTGATTTTCTTTGAAATTTTTCATTAGACAACCAAACATAAAAAAATCACTTTCCTTGCATTTTTTTTCTTCCCTTAGTACTTTTTGTGAATCAAACACAACCTAAATGATTATTATCTTTAGAACAATTATTATAACTCAAAACTCAACTGTAGCGTCTGTTTAAATTATTATTATCTTTGAAAGGTTTCATGGGGGTATATCAGGTGGTTATGAACATGCAGATTCACTTGATTGTTAAAGAACAGACCATTCTGGAATATCCCATAAAATGGCTGGTTTTGAACCACAGGCTTGTAAATGCAGGAAGATATACAAAGCTTCCCACCCTTTCCTCTGGCATCAATGATTTTAAAATCATATCCATGCTTCAAGGGCACTTCTATCTTAATATTAAAATTGAGCTTTTGTTTGGTTCCTCAGAGTATACCAAGCGACGAGTGGTATGTGAAACTGTCCTATGGACCACGATGGATGACTTATATTGTTGGCGTAGGTATATTTCTCTCTTCATTTTTTTTTTTCATATTGTATTGTTTTCTCTTCATTTTCTTCTCATATTAAAACCTTGATGTATTGTGTTAAAGCTTTAATCTAGGATATAAATCATTGGTCCATTACCTAATAGCTTAACTCTTGGATCAATTGGTTATGGCATTGAAGCCTTAGTTTTCTGGACATCATGACTTCAAACCTTGCTGCCCTTTTATTTACTGTGAAAGGATAGAAGAAAATAATACTGTTCTTATTGAATGAATGTCTAAAGTGATACAATCTCTACGTATATTTACAGGAGAGAATACAATGAAAAAGGAAACAATATTGTTATAACATATATCAACTTTACATATAGATTGTAACTAGTTAGGAAACTTGTCTTATAGAGTTGTAACAAATTAGGAAGGTTAGATTGGCTTACCTATTGTACAGTCTAACCCTTTTGTATATATACACGTGATGGATCAATGAAAAACACAAGGAATTCTTTCCTTCAATTCTTCTGTCTTGTTTTCTACAAATACAAAATACAAAAGGAAAGAGAATAATATACAAGAAAAGAAATAGTCAATCCATAGGATATTCTATGGAATATTCCTTGATACTCAACATTTACCACACTGCTTGTTTATATTCTTCATTTATTTTAGCCCGATGCATGCTAAACAAATGCTGGCTGTGATAATGGGTGTTGGGACATTACCAAGCTAGCTTAATATGCATTATTGGCATATTAACCAATAGCTTAAGCTTCTGTGTCAATGGTTGCTTAACATTTTTATGTGTACCGCTTTCTTAATTTTTATGCATGCAGGTGGGATGACTCTGCTCATGTTAATGGTCTTTAACCTCCTGAATAAGTTCCAATTTAACAGTCAAGTTAGAATTGGAGTTCCATTCGAGGGGTCACAACCAGAGACAGCCCCTTTGCTCCCACACAAAGATGATGATCTCTCTAGCTGGGATTCATCTGATGATTCTGCTTCACATGATGAGGATGCTGAAGACAAGCCAGGAGCGGGTGGCCTTGATGGGAAACCAAAATGTGATTGTGAAAACAATAGTAATCCTAAGCGCCTATGTACAATTTGCTTCGATGCTCCAAGGGACTGCTTCTTTCTTCCATGTGGCCATTGTGTAGCTTGCTTTACATGTGGAACAAGGTAATAATCCACGACTTTTTTCTTACTTTGAAATCTAGATTTATTTTGAATGCTTCATTCTTGGAAGAAAAAATGAAGCATTATATATCTAGATTTACTTTTTTCTTACAAGGTAACCTAGATTTATATATGTATATATATTAGTTCATGCTAACTCTACCTCAACTCTATTTGAACTACTGCCTCAACCCTAGCTGGAATGATAGGAAACACAAAAGAGTAGAACAGGTAGAAAAGATGCATTACATATGCCTTCTGTAATGGCATGTGCTAAGCAATGCATGGCTGTTGTGTTTACAAGAGATAATAATATATCTGGCTTTGATACTCTCTGATACCATTTGTAACGATCCAACTCAACCATATAGATATTGTCCGCTTCGGGCCTAGGGAGCTCTCACAGCTTTAAAACACGTTTACTAGGTTGAGAGGAGTTCATACTTATATAGTGTCAGAAACTTTCTCCCTTATCCAATGTAGGATGTGACAAACCCCCTTGACGCAGCGTGTAGCGCGATTGATTGACAAGAATAAAACTTCTCAATCTAGAGACCAATTCTCAATCCAAAGAACAAAGTAAAGCAAAAGCTCTGAATTTATTGATAAATTGATAAAAGCGATAAAAGTCCCTAAAACAAACTCTAACACATCTATTTATACCCTAGACATAATATGAGTATAATAGGAAATAAAATAATATTCCAAAACAATAATATAAAAGAAAATAATACTCCTAAAACAATAATAGGAAATAAAAATAATATCTCAAAAAATAAAGATAATATCTCAAAAAATAAAGATAATGTCTCAAAACAACCAAAATAAGGATTTTTGTTGATTTGATCTAACGCCCTGCGTCAGTCACCTCCACTTGCGACAAACTCGTCCTTAAGTTACTTTTGGATATCCAAGACTCATATGTGGCTGGAACAAGGTAGGATCAAGAGCATTGAAGATCTTTGAAATCCACATCCAACTTGGTAAGTCAACCACATAAGCATTGTTGTTGATCTTCTTAACAATCTGATACGATCCATACTTTCTTTGTTGAAGCTTTCTATGGTCATCCCTTATCTTGAATGTTGTCTTCCACCCATCATCGAAACGGATTCTGATTTGATGATAGCCACCCCTCAAGTCAATCTTGCTAAACACAATTGCTCCACTTAACTGATCAGGTATATCATCCAACCTTCAAATAGGGAAATCTATATCCAACGATAGATAATTTTGTTGATCGCTCTACTATCAACACACATCTGCCAACATCCATCCTTTTTAGGCATCAACAAAGTTGGTATCGTACATGTGCTCATGCTAGCTTGAATATGGCCCTTAGCAACTCTTCTACATTCTCCCTTAAGATTTTATTCTCCTTGGAACCCATGCTATAATGAGGCACCTTAAGAAGAGAAGCACTTAGAATCATATCTATATGGTGTTGTATGTTACGCATAGGAGGTACCTCTGTCGGTAGATCCTCAGGAATCACATCATCAAACTCCTTCAACAAAGTCTGCACCTCCACCGGAGTTTGAAACATAACTAAATCTCTACTTTCTACTTCTTCCTTCACTACCAACAAAGCCTACACTCGTCCATAAGTGAGGATGGGTCATGAACAATAGTTAGAAAGTTCCTTCCCTCCACTTGTAAAGCCTTGGGTTGGTTCTCACTTTTTGGTAACTGATTCATCTCTGCCAATCTCAAAAATTCAATCGTATATTCATTCACCCTCCTGCTACCATGTGTACATATTTGATAAGCATAAGAAATATATTGTTCATAGTCTAGAGGCAAAAATCTACCTCGTAATAATTGCTTCATCCTATGTCATGTTTGAACCGGACCACACCCCTCTCTCATCTTCATCTCCTTCAATCTATCTCACCATACTGATGTTCTCCCTTTTAACCTATAAGCAACAAATTTAACATTTCTGTCCTCGGGCAACTTGGTATATTTAAAGAACTTTCTACCTCAGTCAACCAATCTAAAAGCCCCTCAATGTCAATATCACCATTGAAGTTAGGGATATCTACGTTTAATTTGTATTCGTCGTCTCCTCTATAGTTTGGTTGCCAGTGTCTTCCTCCTCTTTGTGTACCACGTGGATTCGCAAATTGACTAAAGTCAGTCTCCTCATCTGAAGTGTCATCAAATCCTGCAGTTGGCCTTCTTTGATTTCGTATATTTGGAATGTGATTAAAATTGAGTTTAGCAGAGCCAATTCCTCCGCCTTGTTCCTCATCATCATTCCTACGCCCTTGTCCATTGATCCTCACTCACATTTGCAATTAGGGTTGTATTGTTTCCAATTACTAAGTTAAATTTTGGATTAATTGTTGTTGTTTGTTAATTGATTTCCAAACAACCTGCAATCCACGATCACCGTCTTGGGATTGGTTGCCATCACTAGCACCATCGATTGGGAGAAACTCGTTCTGATACAACCTGACGTAGCGTGTAGCGTGATTGATCAACACAAGATTGATCAACAAGAATAAAATGTCTCAATCCAGATACCAAAGTAAAGCAAAAGCTTTGAATTTATTGATAAATTGATGAAAGCAATAAAAGTCCCTAAAACAAACTTTAACACATCTATTTATACCCTAGACATAATATGAGTATAATAGGAAATAAAATAATATTCCAAAACAATAATAGGAAAAAAAATAATACTCCTAAAACAATAATAGGAAATAAAAATAACATCTCAAAAAATAAAGATAATATCTCAAAACAACCAAAATAAGGATTTTGGTTAATTTGATCTAAAGCCCTGCGTCAACAACCCTATCCCATGCAAACACACGAGATTGCGGGGCCAAACAAACAAACAACCCCTACGGGGTCAAACGGAACAAACCCCCACATCGAGGTCGGGGATCAGCTCCGAAACCATTTGTAATGACCCAGTCCAACTATGTAAATATTGTCCGCTTCAGGCCCAAGGGACCCTCATAGCTTTAAAACGCGTCTACTAGGTTGAAGTACTTTCCAAGAAGTAGTTTAGTGTAACCAAGACCGGAAGATGATAATTATGGCCATATTCTTTTAATCGCAACAGCCATAAGAACCGCAACTGTGAGCCAATTTGGTTTAGAAAATCCCAAACCCGATCCACGTCCTACATGATTATCTTTGTATTGAGCCCTTCAAAACATGAACAGGTCAGGGCCAATAGAAAACCCTTTTACCTAGAGGGATTTGGCAGGTTTTAAATGTAACTATCACGGTTTAAAAATCCTTTTACATATCATAATCGTAAGATATAGAAAAGAAAAGGTAATTTATGATCTCTTGTGATATTATCAAGCATGTGGAAAATTTTTTAAATTTGGCTTCTCCATACTGCAAGCCAGTTTGTTAAAATTCTGATATCTATGAATGCTCTTCTTCTATGACAGCCAGTAGAATATAATAAAAATCAATGACGTATATTTATAAATTCTGCAGAATTTTAGAAGAGGATGGGACTTGCCCCATCTGTCGTAAGAATATGAAGAAGGTGAGGAAGGTATACACAGTTTAAGCAGTACACAGGATTTTTGCAAGACAGGCCCTTCCTAGATGATAGCTCATAATGCAGTTAGATCATTGCTTCCAGCCAATTGGATATTATTGATCATGGAAATCATACATGGTTTATCATATAATCTCCAAGCCAAGCCTTGTATTTTTCTTCCCCTTCCCTTTTTTTTTTTTTTTTTTTTTTTTGTGTTGGAATTTCAGCATGTATTACCATCTGTTGGTATAGAAATATCAGGTTAGGGGAGGTTAATTTGAGTGATCACATTTCTAGTTTTCAGTTGTCTGTATATGTGCTACTTCTAGCCATAATTTTTCCTATAGAATAAGAACAAAATAATAGTTCCTTCGTTAAAAATCATCAAATTATTAATTTTCAAATATTTATCAGGTAATTACTATTTTGATAAATATGAGAAACGATGAGTCCATATTCAAAATAACTACAATGTATAAATATATTCGTAACAATGGAAATGACTACAAGGGTAAGTGAATTCAAAATTATAAATATTAAAAAAGATTTCATTTTTTATTTTTTATTTTTTTGAAAACACTTTAGTTTTAAGGTAATAAATTGTCTTATGGGGCTTAAACCTAAGACTCCTCTTCTTATGCCTTTTACCTATTTGAATAAGTGAGCATTCTATCATTTGAGTTAAAATTGATGGGTAAGATTTTATTTTTTATTGCATATCCATTAAAAAAAAGTTGAAAATGGAAATGAAATTATTGAAAAGATACTATATGGTTTGGATTTAATACGAATATCATTTTTCTTAACGCCTTCTCTCACATTTAAAAAAAAAAAAAAAACCTCTCCTTCACAAGCACTTATATACTTGCATATGAAGAGTTAAATAGTTTTTTCCAATAAACAAATTTGATATTCATGAGCCTTTGAATAAACAAATAAATAACAAATATTCAAATGACAAATAAATGTTAAACCCATAACCTCTTATCAAATCAAGCTTTAATCCCATATTAAATAACCAATTTTTTTCTAAAAATCCAAATTGATTTGATTTTAATATGAATATCAAGGTTCTCAGTTCATACATACTCCCCAAACTTTTATCATCCTTATTTTATTTATCCTATTATATATATCCACGGGGATACGTGAATACTGTTTTCCATTGGAAATATATTTAATTTTCTAATATATATATATATATATATATATATATATTAGAAAATTAAATATATTTGTGTATTCGTTCTATTTCTTAATTCATGAAAATGGAAAACATTATTCATGAATGCTATGGCGGATGATGAAATGGTGCAAGTGTCAGGTTCTAATCAAAGCAAATTTGACAATATATATATATATATTATTAAAAGCCTCATCACACCTCTCTGGGTTTTGTCACGCCCTCTGTCTTATCCCCAAGGGTCTTCAATGGGTCGGGCTTATAGGCCTGTTGACCAGTCAATAGACTGGATTTAGCCAAACACTATCTAACAAGTGGGCCTTGAGAGCCCAGGACGTGTGAGCTTGACAAACCCATTAATAAAAACCATATTTTTTTAATTTCAACCTTCTTTCTCTTGCTTAAAATTTAATGAATCAACTAAATTATACATTTTACTTATATAATAAACTTTTAACAAAATATATATTATAAATAAAGTTACATAATGTATTAACAAAGAATAACGCTGGAATTGGCATATCGAGACGGCTAAAAGAAGTAGGCTTATGGGTGGGCTGGGGGCAGGAGGCTTATGGGCGGGGACACTGAGGGCTAGGCTTTATATAGGCGAATCTAAGGACGAGCTTATGGACGGACTTCTAGGTGGGCTTCTAGATGGGCCTATGGAGTGGGCCACAGTGGGCCTAGTCAGTGAGATTCGGGACGACTAGGCCTAAAATGGAAAACAGAGCCGGTTCTTAAAAATGGGCTCGAGGCGGGACTTAGCCTCTCGAGAGCAGGTCGAGCTTTGGTCGCGTCGGACCTTCGGTCGGGTTGGTTGACATGGGCCCCGAGGCTTTAGAGACCCCTATGTATCCTAAACTGAAATTCGGTTGTTATTTAATAATGGGAAGTGATAATTTACCAAATTTACGAAGTTTTGGACGTATTTAGATTAGTTTAAAATAAATTACTAAAATAATTTTGAAATGAAAATAATAATCAAACTAGTACGTCCTAATCGTGTTGGCATACACATCAGTAATGATTGACTGTTGCATTGTAATTTTTTTAAGTTAATACCATAGTTACTGATTACGGTATTGAACTTTAAAAAAATTACAATAACGCAATCAATGACTTTGGCATTAACAATGTCGTAGTCACTGGCTATTTCATTATTATTTCAAAATATCGGATGTGATCTTCTTCTCTTCCATTTGCTCTTCTCACTTTTTTCTCCTCATTTTTTTCCGACGAGACTATTAGGACTGATTTTGTTATACATTTTGAGCTTTAACCAATCAACTACTCTATTTCGATCATTATAGTCCTCCTCCATATCAGGTAATCTACTTCTACTTCGATTTTTAGGGTTTTTTTTACTATTGGTAGAACTTGAGTTTTTCATAAAGTGTTATGTTTTGGCTACAATATTTCTGAGGATAGTCTTGTGCATCATGTAAATGTAATGTGGAAAGTTATAGCCTGGTCAGAGAAAATATATTTCTTCAAAAGCCCAAAATTATGTTAGTGCCCCCATCTACTGATGAATTCTGTCATAAACATTTTTTTCCTTTATGGATTACAATTCCATCCATACTTTATTTTGAAAACTTGCTTTTCATAATCAAGCCAAAAACTACCGGATATTATTAACGCATTACCTGGCAATTATAATGTGATAATTTTAAGATAGCGCATCTCTTCACCTTTGACTCTTTTGCAACTAATGATATTATTTATAGAAAATTGTTGGTAATTTATTGGATTCCTGATTAGAGCCAAAGTTTTCTTTTTGTCCTTTGTGGTCTGATGATAACTTGACTACCCATATGATGATCTTAGTGGTAGAATATCTTTGGTTTCTCTGTTAAAAATGTTGGTTGGTGGGAGTGCAGATTAAGTTGGGAATAATGGATCAAAGTAAAGCCAAAAGGGAATCAAAAGTGTGCACATTTCATTATACCTATTTGGTGTGTTTGTTTTGTAAGACAACTATACGAGTAGGAGTTATTGCATTTAGTAATAATATTATCTTATTAATGACATTTTTTATTAGTAAATAACGTGTGATTCCACTATTCCCGTCATTTGTTTTTATAATGGAAAAATTGAAAGTGAAATATGTTGGAAATAAAGCTGTTATTGTGCCTTTTGATGTACAGATTGATTGCACATATAATCAATTGTTAGTTATGATATACTTAAGGACATGTATTGATAAATAAATGTTTAAATTAGTCATCACTTATAAGTATCCTTTGAAAAGCGGAAATAGGTTCTAACCTTGTCTAATATGGGATGACAATAATGTGTATCGAATGTTGAAATTGGTTAACACAATTGGAATGGAGGAAATTGAATTGTTTCTTGAGCTAGTGCTAGTTAAGCCACAAGTGAATCAATCAGTTGGTACTTACATAGATTTATTACTTGGAGGAAATGTTAATGTTGAGGAATTGGACTATGGGTGTGAGCCTAGTAGCGCTCCAATTGCTGTAACTAATAGATGTGAAGTATATGAAGATGACGAAGACTGTGAAGATCAATAAGGTGATAAAGATGGTGACGATGAAAGTAATGGAGATGGAGATGGAGATGGAGATGTTCAAGCTGATGGACATGTTTCATCTTTCTTAACTCTTCACCAACTTATGGAGAATGAGCAAGAGATATATGTCTATGTGGATGAGCCAAGTTGTGATGTCTCAAATAACCCAAGTCCTGAGGACCCAAAAGAGAGGGGAACTGTTAAGTATTACTTACCACATCACCTCGGTTTGAAAATGTGGAAAACTTTGGTAATATTGTTTCAAGTGACTAGACTTCATAAGTGTAATAATACCGGAAACTCAAGTAGAGAATTTTTAGTTGGCTAGGTTTTTACTTCCAAAGCTACTTTTCAAGATGTTAAGTTGTACTATATTAAAGCACACCAACAGTATGTGGTTGTTGCATCTTCAAAAAAATTGATAGTTTTAAGATGTAAGAAGGCCGATGAGTGTCAATGTCCATGGAAGCTCCGTGCTATAGTTGTGAAAGATACATCTTTCTTTGCAATCAATAAGTATAAAGGTCCACATACTTGTGTCAATCCTTGCTTGAATTGGGACCATCAACAATTAGACTCCAACTTGGTTGTTGATCAAATCAAGGCAATGATTAAGACACGATTCACTTTGTCGATGGCGTATCGAAACCATTATGGAAATTGTAGGGTTGTGTTGTTTAGCGAATGGTTGTGTTGGTTTGAATGTTTTTGAAACAAAGAGACAATTCTTTGGGATTGTTGAGGTTCCACTCACTTGATCATGTAAGTCCGCCTCTTATTTCTTTTTAAACTCATCCCACAAGGTGCATTGATAAATGGTCTTTGATGGAGAATTTATCTTTAAATGCTCTTTGGGAAATAAGGATGATTGAATAATACTAAGCACTTGTTCCCAATTAATACTAACCCTTAGCTTGCATTAGAGCAGTCCAAGCCGCAGCGTGTAAGAGGATATCTCGTTCACACGTTATCGAGAATATCTTGTAAGGATTTACAAAATGTTTTACCATAGTAGATTAACATCACCGCAATCCATTGAAGTTCAAAAGAGGAATTGAGGGACTATACCTTGATCAGGGTGAGTTTCCCCGTAGACTCCAAGTAGTAAGGGTTTAGAACTCCATGAAACTTATAAGAACAATTATCATTGAAGAGAATCTAATCTGGCAAACAATACTTTGAGAAAATCGAATTCGGTTGCAAAATCTAAGAATGAAGAATGTGAAATACTATGAGTGGAAAGCAGAAATAGTATTTCTTTGAAAGATTACATATGCTTGAATTAGCCTTGAAGAAAAGAGTCTTCAATGCGGATCTCTATAAAATTCAACTCAAAACAATGGAAGGAACTCCTCTCTTATGAAAGAGCCTAACCCCTCGAGTCAAAAAATAGCCTCTTCTTTAATTTTTCTCTTGCTTTTATACTCTATCGATGTCATCTCGTACTCGGGATGATTGACAAAAATACTTAGTAGCGTTAGGATCAACGTTTTGCTCCATTCCTACACTTCTCATACATGTGTACCGATTTTAACTTTAATGGTGTGCTAGGTACGCCACTGCTCTTGCCCATTTCTACGATCAAATTATCTTAGGGTACACTTTAATGGTATCTTAGGTACACTTTATAATACCACTTTTTCACAAGGTGTGCAGGTACACATAAATGATGTCTTAGGTACATGTGATCCTCACAGTGCTTTCCTAGCATTCTTGGAATTCGAGACTTCATCAATCATTCGCCCGCATCCTCGATTAACCGTATTGGCTTCAGAACATGAAATCATATACACTCGTGCTTTAGACACGAAAGACACACTTAAAGTCTAAACACAAAGAAATTAAAAATACTATCCTGTACGAATGTGGGTGGTGTGATTTGTATGTGCTAAAATTCTTATAGTGTGCTCGGTGTGTATTCGTGGCATTACCGGCGCGCATCTTTGCTAGTCCCCAGCAAGATTTAGACGAGAACTACCCAGGTATGAATTCAACAAAGTGCTCGGTCTGATTAAACTTTGCAAGAATCTCGAAATAAATGATTATGGAATAAAATATACCCACTTTAGTATCGCGGTATGACTCATTTAAACAGCGACCACGGTCTTCGCGTGAAACGTTAGCAATTTAGCATGAAAATCGATTATTCAAATAGGTTATGGAATTGAAGCGCGTAAGTAGTCATGCGAAACGATGAAGCGTGGCGATCGATATAAGGGAAGCGATCATTTAACATGCAGACACGCCTTACTTATGCATAGTATCATGAGACAACAAACATAACTGAAATCAAAGAGGTCTTAAAAGTTTGTAACGACCATGGGCTGAACAAAAGGGTCAATGATCAAAATGGGTGTTAGCATAACATGGATTTGGGAGTGCACTACTTGATTACCCAAACACCCTCTGTCCCAGCCCCAAAGCAATATGCGACATCACCTCGTCTCGTCGGAGAAAATGCATCCTCGTCGGCAGCAAGTCATCCCAATTCCTCGACTCCCTCCAGTGCAGGGAGTGGCATCCGCCATTGCAGGCTCTCCTTGAAAAATGTGACTCTCAAGCCTCGAGAGACGTCGATCAAGCACTTCTGCTTTCCCATAATGCACTTGAACCACCTTTATTCTCGGGTTCCATCCTCTTTAATGGAATAATGCAGATAGTCTTGGGGACGTAATTGAAGTGATCCGAGGGAGGGAGACAGGCAGAAGGTTGAGGCTTAGTAGAAGCTGGCTCGTCTTATTTCGGTCTTATTTGTGATGGGCTGGTAGAGCGACACCTTCTTTTCCACACATTGCTCCCCTCATTCCTGCAGCTTCCACAATGCTAGTCACCAGCGAAGGGAATGGAATGTGTCTGCTTTCATGCGAAAATTTTAAAAAATCCCTCATCACACACCATATGACTAATGCATAATCAATGAGTTTCCCGGTCATGACTTCATACAAAAACTGGATTTGTTCTCGGCTGGGGGATTTTCATTTGCCATAGGCTGATTTGATGCGTGAATGATCTTGTTCATCGGGGCATGATACGGTTTGAGCTTTCCAGTGCGAATTCCTTCGCCATTAAATCCACTCATGGGTGCTGGGTGAGTGCACATAGCCTCGATGAACAATGGGCATCAAAGAGTCGGTGATAGCCTTGAGTGGATATGAGGTGGTCCCCAAAGCATCGGGCGGGTATAATGCCAAGGCATGCGCTATCGAATCGGGAGTGACACGAGTGCACCCGTCTTTGAGAGTCTCTAATACGGTCTCGAGCCGGCGATTTTCCTTGAGTTGGTATGGGAACTCCCAGGACCACGGTGGGTGAAATTATCCTTGAACCTCGATGCACCTGAAATCCATATTCTTGCTCTTGAATAATCCCCCTTTGATGGGGTGAGGAGTCTGAAATGTCTCAGTTTAGCGCCCCTCTCACGGTGAAAGCCTACATTTGCAGTGGCCAAGGTCCATTTTTCTTGCTCTGACTCGGAGTCCTCAGCGAACATCGCTTCTATCTAGTCATCATCCACTCTTTCACTTCACGAGAGATTATCTGCTTGCCCTTTCCCTTCTTCACTGGCTGCGAAGAATCCGATTTCACTTTTTCACGGCCGTGTAGAGGAGTTAGGCCCTTTTTCATCCCGATGTTCTTAGAGCGCGCCATAGAGATAAGCGAATGACGATATGACCGGATAGCCCGGATGTATATAAGAAAATCCCGAAAACACATTTCGAGATAGTCTGAAATTTGACCGTGCATATCAGGATAACACTTTCTGCTCATCACAGGTAGGTGTCTCAATTCCTGGAGTCTGAAACAGCATCACCCCGAATCCGACAAACAAAGTCCATATATATGATGAGGGCCCTGAAAATGCTATGAGTTTGTAAGGGTGGCTTACGAGTCCTTGCGATGAGTGCGAACGGGGAGTCAGAGCTGGTGAAGAAAACCTGACGAGGAAACTGACCCCGAGCTTAATGAGAGGGAACTTTGTGTGAGAGGACACAATAGGTTAGGAGCTATGGAGAGTGGAGAAGGGTTTGGAATGTCAAAGGCCGCAGGTGGGGTTTAAAGCCCGTTTGCCCCGAAATCCGGTAGGGTGTCTTGGGGTACACATTTGCCCTCTTTGTCCACTTTTTGAGTAAGTTGTGGGGTACACACATTTAGAAGATTATCTTAGAATACATATGCTGCTGTTTTTGAGCAAGTTGTCTGGAAATTTTATTTAGGGTGCTCATAGAACACACTTCTTCAAAGTGATTTTTTTTTTTTTCTCTCTTTTCCCTTTTTTTTTCTTTTTTTCTTTTGATTATATATATATATATATATATATATATATATATATATATATATATATATATATATATATATATATTTTTTTTTTTTTTTTTTTCACTTTGGAGCAGTGGTGTCGATGTACGATTTGGCCTTTTCAATGCCTTTCATCCGGGCTTATTTGCATGTTCACTTTTTCTTTACTTTTTTTTTCTTGTCACTGATTCCGGCGAGGCGTAGTCGTAGAGATTAGTCGCGTAATTCATTCTTGGGATACGTTCAATCTCTCCGTAGGATCCACTGCTGTTACACTGATCAGGGTTCCTAGGGTTCGAATGGACTTGGCAACTTTAAGCTCAAAATGGGTGCAAGGGTTGAGACAATACGAATCCGCAGGTGTGTATAGAAATAATGGCCTCTAATCATTTTCCAGTTATGCAAGATGTTCCATAAAGACTATGTTGCATGAAGTTAACATGACATGCTAAATTGATGCACAATTAGGAGCAAAAACAGACAAGATCGAAGAAAGTATGACGTTAGGTCTATGGTTTGTGTGAGCAGTAAGGTAGAATCTGAGGGCCAATCCACGAGAAAAAACCTCAAAAGCTTGTTGTGTATGCTTTCGTTAAGATGTGCATCTGATAAGATGATGTAGAGTGTATGAAATCATGCGGGTATGTACATTCTTGGGTAAAACCTTAATACTCAAAGAGGCATATTTTGAAAATTTGACACTTGAACATATAGCAGCGCATAGTTACGTTGACAGGTGTACACATGACGAGAAAGCATTGCCCTCAATGCATAGAAACTAAGGGAACCCCCGCAACAGAAATGGAGGTAGTATAGAAACAAGGGCCCCAAGGATTATTTTTATTTTTATTTTTATTTTTTTATATTTTAGTGAAAAGCAAATGAAGTAAAAACAAGAAAAAATAGAAAACAAAACATGAAAATAAAACAAAATCAAAACTACATACAACAAGTGAGGCTTGAGGTTACTTGGAAAGAGAGTCACAGTAGGGTCTACCAGTCTCCACTATGCTCTTGAGGTTGAATTGCTCGAGGAATGGTTTGAGGCGCTGGTCATTCCACTTTGAAGAAGTTTTCGATTGTGGGATTTTCAATCTCCATTTCCGTATGGATAAAGCGCCCTTGATGAATGGGCGAGTCAGCGGGCGAACTTGCAGGAAATAGATCTGGCGGAGGCGCTGTGATACCTTATGGTTGGGTTCGAAAGTTTTCCTAGCGATAGATTTGTCATGCTGAAACAGCTTAGTAGCTCTTTGTAAATTAAGGAGCTTTCATCTGACTCTCTCCTCGATTCTTGAGGATTCGTTTCAAATGCAATAGCCCGCCTTACACCTTAGTTAAATCGAAATTAAAGTTCTAATAGCCCGATGGCTTAGGTGTTCCATTTCTTCAGCAAATACTTGAAGCCTTTCCATAAACAAGCCTATGGGGAGACATACGAAGCAGTTTTAAAGGCGGTGCGGTAAGCTGAAAAGAGCATCGGTAAGAGCGGGTGACCAATCTTTGCGATTGGAGCCTTCGTTTTTTCCAAAATATGTTATCTCCCTATTAGTAGCTCGGCTTGACCATTGAATTACGTGGGTGAAGTAAAGGCTGACACTTTATGGGTGACTCCATATTTTTATGATTTTCAGATCAGTTACAAAAATGAGTCCACCATCACTGATAATTGCACGAGGTACTCCAAATCGAAAAAATGTGTTCCTTGACAAATTTTAAAACAACTTTGTGATCATTAGTTCTCGTCGGAATAGCCTCGACCCACTTAGATACATAATCCAGCGGAATGTGAGAATGTAAAGATACCCTGAAGGGGAAAAGGCCAATGGAAGAGTCATACCCCAACGGTCAAAAATTTCAATAATTAGAATTGGAGTAAGAGGCATCATGTTCCTTTTTGTGATTAAAGCCTAATTGTTGTACAGAGTCTGAAATTTTGCAAGGTCGAAACAATCATGAATATGGTAGGCAGTGAAACCGGCTGAGAATTTTATGCATTGTTTTAAAGGTGCGAGAAAATGCCCTCCACAAGCTTACGAATGGCAAGGCTAGGATCTTGAAATTTGCTCATCATTAGGTACACATATTCTCATTATTTGATGCGGACGGTATTTAAATAGATATGGATCATCAAAATAATACTTCTTAATATCTGTCAAAATTTCTTTTATTTGGGATGTCCATTGTGTTGGAATTTGACGTGACTAGGTAATTCACAATGTCGGCATACCATGGGCAATGAACAAGAGCAAGAGTTGCTCATCGGAAAACTATCGCTATGGGTATGCCGTGAAGTTGATGCAGAACTAATCGAGATAAGTAATTGGCGACCACATTTTGGAAACCCCCTTTTTATCTTTAATGGTGATTGAATTCTTGGCATAGGAGGATCCACCTAGTTAGCAGGGCTTTGTATCTGCAGAGGCTTGGTACTTGAGCAACGTGATGCGTGAAGATGGATTTACGGGAGGCCCGGAAATGATGTATGACCTAAATTTTTCTAGAGGCCAGGCAATGACTAGAGCTCTTTTTAGTGGTTGTGTAGTTGGCACGGCGAAGTCACGTGTCTTCTTTGGCGTAATAAATCCACGAAAGCCTTTTTGTCTTCCTTTGTCCCTAACACGGCCCCTATAGCATAATCAACAGCATCACCATGATCTCGAATGGAAGGTCCGATTAGGAGAAGCATGATGGGGTGACACTAACATGTTTTGAGGTTTAGTAAGCAATGTCCCTTGATCACGCTGACCATGTAAGAGAGGACATCTTTGCGACGGGGTACATAAGGGACGAGCTATAGTCTCTTGAAATCTTTTATAAACCTTGATAGAAACGACATGACCAAGGGGCTGATATATGTCTCTAACACACTTTGGAGTGGGTAGTTTGAAATTATTCGACTTTGGCCTTATCAACTTCAATTCCATCTTTTGATACTATATGGCTAGACAATCCCTTGTGTTACCATGAAATGACATTTTCCCCGATTTAACACGAGATTTTCTCTTGTTTTTTTCGAAACCTTGCGTAAATTCTCCAAGCGGATCTGGTGATCCGCAGCGAAATCATCCGTGAAAATTTCCAATATGATTTCTATCATGTGTCACTAAGATTCCCGTCATGCTGCCCAGATTGAAAGTTCCGGTGCATTTACGCGTCGAGGGCATTTTCTAAAGGAAGCGAAAGGTACCCGGAGACACGATGGTCTTAGTTTTCTTTGATCTTCTAAAGCTATCTCAATTTGATTGTACCTAAGTACCCATCGAAAATAACAATAAAATTCATACTTATGCACTCTAACATTTGATCCTTGATGGAAGGGGAAAATGATTAACTCACAATTACCGGCATTGACTTCTATAATCTATGCACACCCTCGACACGAGTGACACAGTAGGAATGAGCTCGTTATTTTCATTCGCGACCTCACGTGACTCCAGTTTCTTAGGAACTACGTGTTGGGCTAACCCACTTACTATACGCAATAGGGTAAATAACCCACACATCCGAGAGTTTTAAAACTTCCTTCTTTACCACTTCTTTCATTATTGGGTTGATTGATCTACGCCCAGTTTGCCTAGAAGGTTTAGCATCTCTTACAAGTGAATTACATGTGTGCGAGATCGGTGATTCCCTTAATATCTATGATTGTCGACCTAGACGGAGTTACGTGGGTTTTCAATATCTCAGTTGATTTCTTAATTCAATTACGGGAGGAAGATATGATTCTGGGAAAAGTTTCCTCTTCTCCCTAAGAGGCATATTTGAGGTGTGTTGGTAGGGTTTTAGCTCGAGCTTAGGTGGCACTCTCCTCGGAAGGCAATGCCTTGTCGCCGTTTAATTGGTAATGGTTCAAACTTAGGTGCCCACCCATTAACCCGAATACTTACGTTATGCTCCGTTATAGAGTGTAGAAACTCTGACTCCAGTGTGGTCACTTCCTCATTCCAACTCGGGCTGACCAAACATGACTTAAGAGGGTCATCATGTGAGACATTATCTAAATATTTCTACACCACAGAATCAACCATATTGACTTCACACACATCTTCTTCATCCCCCATTCTCTTGATAACATTGAAAATATTGGTGCGGTCATATTACCCAAACGATAGGTGTCATCAGGCCTCCTACACAATGTATAATGGCATTAGATTCACGAGAATGGTCACACCAAAATTCTTGGGAATGGGTTCCACAGTTCCTGATTGAGTGTCAAACACAACAAAATCCACGGGAAGTAAAATTTGTCCACTTGTACTAATACATCCTTCAACATCCCCACACAAGGAACTTTACTTCACGGTCGGCTAGTTGGAGGGTGATATTGGTTGGCTAAATTCTCTCCACCTTGAGGTCCACATATATCTTGAATAGAGCGACAAATTAACACTTGCCCCTAAAGTCACTAAAACATGTCCCAACTTTGAATTTCCTACTACTATAGAAATAGTAGGACTTCCTTGGTCTTTGTATTTTGGAGGCAAGTTGTTTCGAATTAGTGAGGTAGATTGTTCGGTCATGAAGGCCTCCTTGTAGACTCCTAATTTCCTTTTTACCGTGCACAAATCCTTTAGAAATTTAGCATATGATGGACAACGGCTAATATTCAAAGATATTTGGTTTAACTGGCTTGAACAACTCTATGGACACAGAGGCAGTTTGTTGCTTTCTTTGGTGCTCGACCCCATGAGGTATGGAGGCTGGAGGATATGGGTAGACTTGTCTTCCTACGGTTGATCATCAATATCCACGTATTAGGGACATGAGGCTTGTACGATACCTCATCCTCTACGACCAATTCACTTTGAGATTCTTGTATGATGGTTCTTTGGTTAAGAATGGTTTGTCGTACCTGCAGCTTTGAAGAGTAGTGGCGACCTTCTGATGTTGAAGTACCCTCACTTGAACCTAAACTACCCACTGCTTGTTTTGACCTTGTGGATTTGGGATGGGTTGAGATGGAAGTTTCCCTTTCTTGTTGAAGGTTGCACATAAGCGAGGTTAACTTGGTTATCGGGATCTCACATCATTGACGAGTTCGGAGTTGTGTTTATGGATTGTTGGGTTTATGCAGTGTGTGATATATCCCCTCGAGACTTCTCTTATGTGGAGGTTGATAAGGTACATAGAGTTTTGATTCCCTTGGTTCGGTGGATGATGACCTTGATTAGAGTTTCCGGGAAATCCTTGAGGCCTTGATTACGAAATGGAGAATTAGATTGGGGAAAACCTTGGTTTTTGATAATGGGGGCACTTAGTTATTTAGCGGGTTATGCGGGCCTCCCTCGTTTCTCCGAGTTCAAGAATTAGGATGCTTGCCCTTCGGATTGTAAGTTTCGGGTATGGGGAGTGAAAGGTTTCCTTTGGTAGTTAAGGGCATTGGCTTTGCTGTTGAATGGCTCCCTTAACTTGAGGAAGATTTAGGCAGTTGATAGTTGAATGTGTAGGATCATCACATATTATGCATAGCTCCTCTACTCTAGGTCCAGTAGGTACTGAGGGTAATTGAGGCACACTAGTTACCTCGTTCACCTTTTTCATCTCTATGGCCTCTAACTTCCTTGTTAAATTGGCAATTTTGGCTTGCAACTCATCATTCTCTCTTAGGTGATGGATTCCGCCACCCGCTGATGTGCTATGCACTTTAGCAGTGTCTATGGAGGTGTTAGTCTCCCAAGTTCGAGCATTCTCTGCTATAGTGTCAAAGAGTTGGATTGGCTTCCACAGCACTCTTTTCATAGAATTACACCTTTGCACATCATCTGGATGTACTGTTTATTATTCAGGGATAATCCTTGATGAAAGTATGCACATATTTGTCCTACATCCAATCCATGGTGAGGGATAGCATGGAGGAGATCCTTATATCTTTCCCATACCGCGGCAAACGGTTCAGGAGCTTTTCGAAAGTTAGTGCTCGCATGAGAGCATTGGAAATGCGTTCGGGAGGAAAATTTTGTTGAGAACTCGTTTACATATTTCCCATGTAAAAGATTGAATTAGGCGCCGGGGAGATGAGAGCCAATTTTAGCCTTCTCCTTTAAAGCAAAAGGAAATAAAACTAAGCAGTTATGTGGAGGGTGACAGGTGAGAGAAATGCTGCT
Source organism: Tetrastigma voinierianum (assembly GCA_016808115.1). NCBI lineage: Eukaryota > Viridiplantae > Streptophyta > Magnoliopsida > Vitales > Vitaceae > Tetrastigma > Tetrastigma voinierianum. The sequence goes on from JAEQBH010000921.1 coordinate 657,165, forward strand.
ATGAACATCAGCACAAAATCTCTCATGAATGAATAAGGGTTCTCCCAGTTCGAACCCCTTGATATCTGAATCAGAGGCAGGATCATTTCGGCTTCATTAGAAATTGAGTGGCCTCTTCAGGAAGGTGAATGCAAGAATTGGTTGTAGTCCTTTGAGGTTGTAGGATTTCTCAAAGAGTTCTTTCCACGTTAGGTAAAGGAGCAGGGGGGCCTCTATATTGATTTCGTTGGAAGTTAACATTCCCCCCTCCTACTACTGGTGCTACTGGGAGTGTAGCTTCTACTCCATGTTGTGGAGGTTCATTGAGTCCTTAATGGATTGGGAATCCCCCTTTGAGTATGGTCATTAAACGAGGGTTGCTGATTACCCGGGGATGATCCATTTGAGGTATAATGTTATCTTGAGACAATTGACGTGAATTCCTCAGAATTTCCAGGAGGTACTATTCTTACTAGACGGCGCTGCTCGTTGCGAGCCCCAATGACATACCTTACCTCTCGAGTCGAGATAGCCACTTAGATTTCTCACTAAAAACAAATAATAATAAAAAAAATATGGAGAACGAACCGGATTTGCAATGCAATTACAAATTACCTCTAACTCTCTTCGAGTCCATTGTGTTAGTCGCCACTCCGATAGCAGGCGCGAATGCCCGTCCTTATTCGTATGCGAATTCTATTCCCCAGCGTAGGAATTACGGTTATGCAGCATTGTATGCGTGAGTCCACGGGTCATCTCCACGAGGGGGTGGTCTGATTTAGTTGATCGGTGAGGGCTACTCTCCCCGAAAGTGTGATTTAAAGAGAATTGTAGGGTTGTGTTGTTTGGTAGATGGTTGATTGGTTTGAATGTTTTGAAGCAGAAAGACAATTGCTGGGATTATTAAGGGTTCCACTTTCTACTTCGATCATATGGGTCCACCTCTTATTTACAAACTCATCTAGGAACCGTTGATAAATGGTCTTTGATGGAGAATTTATCTTTAAATGCTCTTTGGGAAATAGGATGATTGAATAATACTAAACACTTGTTCCCGATTAATACTAGCCCTTAGCTTGCATTCGTGATCAAACACACAGCGTGTCTGCAGAAGGATATCTAGGTTCTGCGTTGTCAGAATATGCCGACTAAGATTTCTGAATGTTTGCACAAGTGATTAACATCACGATCCATTGAAGTTCAAAAGAGGAATTGAGGGACTATACCTTGATCAGGGTGAGTTTCCCCCGTAGACTCCCAGCAGTAAGGGTTTAGAACTCCATAAAACTTATAAGAACAATTATCATTGAAGAGAATCTAATCATAAAAACAATACTTTGAGAAAATCGAGTCGATTGCAAAATCTAAGAATGACGAATGTGAAATACTATGATTGAAACCGAAATAATTGTTCTTGCTGAAAGATTACATATGCTTGAATTCAAAAACGCCAAAGAAAAAGAGTCTTCAATCTGGATCTATAAAATTCAACTCAAAACAATGGAAGGGAACTCCTCTCTTATGAAAACCTAACCCTCGAAGTCAAAAACCGCCTCTTCTTTGTTTTCTCTTGCTTTTATACTCCTTTCCAATGTCATCTCGTGCTCAAGGATGATTGACAAGTATGCCCCCGCGTTAGGATCACGTTTTTGCTCCATTCCCGCACTTCTCATACATGTGTACTGGTACACTTTAATGGTGTACCGGTACACTTTTGCTACTGCCCATTTCTACGTCGGTGTCTGGTACGCTGTGGTGTCTTAGGTACGCACGCCTACTTTTTTCGCAGTGTCACCAGGTACACATAAATGATGTCTGCGTGCCGCCAGTCCTCGATGCTTTCTAGCATTCTTTGGAATTCCGAGACTTCATCAATCATTCGCCCACATCCTCAGTGCTTCATATTGGCTTCCCGGACATAAATCCTTATACACTCGTGCTTTAGACCTAAAAGACCTGCCAAAGTCTAAAAACACAAAAGAAATTAAAAATACCTATCCTCATGCCGAATGTGGGTGAATTGTGATTTGTATGTGCTAAATTCTACTATAATTATTGCTCAATTGTGTATTCATCATATTTCATGTTGTGTTTGGTTGTGTGTTCCATGTTTGTGATTGCGTAATTGTGCGTTACAAATTTTGTGGAAAGACATATACAATGTATGATGTATATGGGAAATGTGATTGTGTGGTTATCGCGCGGAAAATTATATACATGGCATTATAGGAAAAAAAAAAAAAAAGTGGAATGCTAAGGTTAGGAACTATAACCTTAGGGGTTTGAAAAAGGAAATGAACATGAAGTTTTCAAAGATTTATTAAGTAAGTAAAGTGGTTGGCAATTAACACTAGGAAGAATGATGAATGGGTGGAGTTCATGGATTTATTAAATTAGATTAGTAATTGGCTTATACATTACTAATTGGTGAGATGAACTTTCAATCAGTTGTTCATTTGACATGTGTAGATGAAAAGAAGCGTGGGACGGGACGTGAAGTTGATCAGAGGTATGGTCGAGCACCACATTTTTGACCGTGGGCACTGTTGAGACTGTGGGGTTATAATTCTTGCTGTGCCAGCTGGTGCATTTAGGCGTGGGAGGAATCAGAGAGTAACCTCTGAGGCTTAAAGTTATCATCTCAGGCGTTTATAGGGAGGATCGATGTTAGTGGAATGGGCTGGTTAAATCTTGAGAAGCTATTGGAGGCTATAGATATTACCTCCGATATGGGCAAGGTTAGGAGATTTGAGAATGGACTGAAGTTGTCCATTCGGGGCGAGTGTGGTCGCCTGGAGACGTGGACTGTGGTGGGGCAGGCTCGGCGCAGAGAAGAACTCAGAGGACTTATGTCGGGGCGCCCAGGTGGGGGACCAGTAAGGTCGATGACATGTTTCTATTGCCATCAGCCTGGACATACGGGATTGAGCCTTGGATCCCGAGTTATCAGGATAGCGATCGAGTCATCGGTGGGATGAGGTCTGACCTGGTTGTTCCTTCTCACCCTGATACGGACGGAGGATAATGTGTCTCGGGGTGCCCTGTATTTCCCACAGGATGAGGCCCGGGGAAGGCCAAGGTAGGGGTCGAGGTCGAGCCCAGGGTTATTTGATGCTTGGGGACCCGGGCGTTTCTATGCTATGGTATCTGTTTGAGCTTGCCAGTTAGTACGATATCGCGGGTACGTTTTTTCTCTCACGAGAGTGTTGTTAAATTTTGGATGCATCATGTTGTGTTTATTCTTTTATAATGTGAGAAAAGTTTGAACCAAGAGTGGAGACCTTGGATGAGCCATTATACTTAATTCTCCCACACAGGGACTAGGGTGAGGATTGATGGATATGTAATGGGGATTGTGAGTTAGAATCTTAGAGTTTTCTACTCAACGTGGACTGGTCGTGGACATATCAAAGTTTGAGTGATCATAGGAAGAATGGTTGACAACCTATGAAATTCGTCATTGGTTGTGATCGTGGAGTGGTTTTTACACAGGATATTGTGTGTTGCGTTTGGGAGGAGGAAGCATGATGCTTTACCCCCGGGCCAGGTACACGACTCGGATGGAGTGGATGGAGTTGATGGGTTAGGTTGCGAAGCCTTACCTTGGAAGACAAGGTGAGACGAGAATTAAATCTACCTCGGGTAGTTTCGCTGATGTAGAGGATGTTTTTTCGGATGAGCGCTCAGGGATTACCTCCGCGGGGATGTAATGGATTTTATCGATGATTCATTTGGTATGTCGGCCCATTTCTATGACTCCTCATGGGGATGGCCGGGAGTGGGAGTTCACGGGAACTCAAGGTCGGTACAGAATTGTTGGATAAGATTTTTACATTGAGACGAGCCTTCACCTTGGAGCACTCAGGTTAATTTCTAGAAGAAGAAACCAGACCCTTCATTGTGCATTGATTCTGGATTGAATAGGGTTCTGATCAGTAAGTATCACCACCGGATTGATGACTTGTTTGATTAAATTTTGAAGCGGGCGCGGTCTACTCAAAATAGACCTTCGCACGGTTATGTCATCATTGGGTTGGGAGGTGATAATCTTTAGACAATTTGGGGCGGTATGGCCATTCCAGTTCATAGTGGTGCTTTCGAGGTTGGCCAGATCGTGTTCATGTTCATGGATCTCATGCATAGAGATTATTCTTTAGATCATTTGTTGTGGTCTTTGTTGAAACATCTTGATCTCGATCGAGGAAGCATGGGTGATTGCAGTTATTCTCCGAGGCACTCGAGGACCTTCAGTTGTATCCAGTTTCCCAGTAAGTGCGTTTAGCTTAGGGTGATTCTTAGGACACGTCGATGTCGGCACTTGATGTTAAGTTAATACGAAAGTGAGGCTATTATGAGTTGGGAGGCCAAAGTGGGTCTTCCAGAATATGTTTCTTGAGTTGATGCAGTTTTGTAAAGTTGTTTGGGGTTCTCCATTTGTGGCACTATGACTAAATTGACCGAAAGGGGTAAAGTTTAGTCTGGGATGACCTGTGAAGGCATTCCGGGAATTGAAAATGAGACTTACTCGGCTCCTATTCTAATAGTCTGAAGCAGGGAAATTTGTGCGGTGTATTGTGATTACCTCATGGAAGAGCCCGGGATGTGTCTTGATGCACGATCCAGGGGAGGACAGCTTATGGTTCAGACGACCCTAAGAATCATGAAGCGAATTACCACACATGATCAAGGTTGGCGATACAGTCACCTTAGATTTGTTCACTATACGTATGGTGGGCAGGTTGAGGTATTTTTCAGACCAAGTCGAGGTGATATCTTTGTATTGGGACCTCAACATGAAAAGCAGCGTGGAGGTTGGAGTATACGGAGAGTTATGACTTCACTTTGCATCTGGTGAGGCAAATGTAATTAGGTACGATGTGTGTGTGTAGCCGATCGGAAGTCACAGTGCGGCTGAAAAATTAGTTTCACGAGGGTGGCGGATACTCGAGGCGTGGGATGATTTAGGAATTTGTAGTACAGTGATTAGGCTCATGGAGTGCTAGGGAGTTTAGTGGCTGGCGCCACCATCCTCGCGACGAAGTGATTGTGGTCCCGAGGGACGAAGGCAGAGATATCATCCATGGGGATGAGTATTATGGTGGGAGTGACAAAGGAATTTGAACATCCACCACAGAGATAGTAGTCTTGATTATAGGGGACGGGTTATGGTTCTCCGGACCGATTGAGGCCTAAAAATCTCGAGGAGTTTCCAGCTGCTCTCATTTCTTTGTATCAGGGTGGCAAGAAGATGTCACAGGGTCCTTAAATGCTTGGTGTGGCCCGGGCCAAGCGGTAACACGTTGGAAATTTTGTTCGACGGTGTCTCACATTGTCCAGCGGGTAAAGGCTAAGCATGTCAGGAGCCAACGGGACTACTCCGACATTAAAGACCGGCCGGTAGAGTGGGAGGCGTGTCACGATAGATTTTGTGACCGCCCACGAACACGTGGCATTATGGGTTATAGTGGACCCGTCACTAAGTCGGCACACTTTCTAGTGGCAGACCGGCCTTCACAACTGAATTACGCCAGTTATACATTCCTTGATTAATGGAAGCCTTAGGTGCGGTCTCTTTATCGTATCGGATAGGGATCAGTTTTGCCGCATACTTTTGGAAGAGTTTCCAAAAGGCCATGGAGCTAGTTGGCGTGGGCGAAACACTGTCTCGAGACGGATGGTCGGTCGAGGAGAGGACCATCAGTTTGGGGACATGCTAGTGCATGTGTCCGTCTAAAGGTAGCCTAGGAGGAGCATTTACCCTTAATGGAATTCGCTACGACAAGCAGTTATCGGGCGAGGTATTATGATGGCACCTATGAGGCCTTCTTGGGAGGCCATGTCGATCCCCAATTTACATTGGACAAGGTGGGAGAGAGGTTCCATGCTTGGTCCGGATGCGTTAGAGACACCTCGGAGAAGGTGTGTTTGTCTGAGGGCGCCTTCTTGGGATGGCGGCGGAGAGCTGCCCGATAGAGGCGTCGACCACCTGCAGGGTTTGAGGTGGGTGATCGGCGTCTTCTTGAGGTGATGCCTAAAAGAGGAGTGGTCAGATTCGGCAAACTGAGTAAAAGTGGCATGAGGCATGGGCCTTTAGAGGTACTCGAGAGGGTGGGCACGGTTGCATATCGGTTGGCGATAGAGTTTATCAGGTGTCCATAAGGTGTTCCACGTCTCCATGCTCCGAAAATATACTCTAGATCCAACTCATGTAGTGGACTGGGGAGAGATTACTGTTGACACTTATGGGACCTTCGAGGAGGGACCAATGCGTATCTTAGATAGTCGGGATAAGGTTTTCAGAGCGCGCATGAGACCGTGAGGTTAACAAAGTGTTGTGGCAACAGAGGGAGTGGAGAGGCGTGCGGGAGCAAGCGAGGGACACGTGCGGGCCATATCCTTTCCTATTTGAGGGACGAAGGTGCGTGGTCTAATGTTGCTTGTTGAGAATGTTATTGCACTTGTGTGTGTTTACGTATTGCTGGTATGTGTGGCAAAATTTAAGAGTGAGTGCATTTAAGGGAAGAATGTAAAACACGGAAAAATTAGAAATTTTCAAAAATGGTAAAATAATAATAATAATAATAAATTACCAGAATAGTCAAGGGAAGCCTAGAAAATTATCTATATCTCGGATGATGAGAGAGCGAAGCAATTTGCGCCGTTAAATTAATCAATCTAGTGAGCCGTAAAGTTTCGTCAATTATGAGATGTTTAATAATATTTTGGTTGTAAGTCGCCACTACTTGCGGATCAGATGGCGAAAATTTTTAAGTCGAAATTGGTCTGGCTGGTTCATTGTAATGTATGAATCAAAAGAAATAAATTTTTCTTGGATAAATGGATCCAAATAAAGCAATATAAACCATTCAAAATAATAATAATAAAAAATAATAATAATAATAATAAAGGATAAAATCAAAGTGGAGGAGACTGGACAAGAGAGAGAGCGCCGCAGGGGAATTTTATTTTTATTTTCTTTTTTTTCTCAAATCTATGAAAATTGGACCGTAGGTTTTCGTCTGTGGTCGAAGGTGCTGATCCACGCAATGAGGGCTACGTTGGACAGCCAAAATCTCGTGAGTTCACTAAACTCCACGAGGTAGGGAATTTTCCTACTTGTGTTATGTTTATTTAAAGGTCATTTAATGGCTTGATTGACTGAGAACGTGGAAAGGCTGTAAAATTTCAGTCCCCAATTTTGGATCGAGTGTAGGAATTTAGACTATTTCTTAGACACCGTTGAATTTCTCGACCGCTTGGACGTTTTATCGAATTTTTCGGATCATTTATCGATAGTCCAAGCTAAAATCTCGTGACTGTTTTCGATAGTTTTACTCGGGCCACGCTTGGTTTTGATCCTGAGACTGATGTCTGCGGGTTTTGTGGTGTGTCTTGCTATCCCAATAATTTGGTGAAGAAACATGAAGGGACCAAGAGGTGCCCTGTTTTATGTGGGTCCAAGATTCGGGCCATTTTGTGTGTTATTGTTGTAAAAGATTAAATAACATGTTGTTGTGTGTAAAAATCATGTTGATATATGTTATTTGATGTATTAACGTGGATTGTATGGATGTAAATTATATGTACAAATTATAATTGTCCATGGTGTATTAATGTTTCATGTAGCACTATATATACATGTAACATGAAGGAAAATGCATTTGGCATCATGCATTTCATACACGGGGTCACATCGCGCCGAGTCGGGTGTGTGTGTGTGTACGGTACTGTTATTCACCATTCCCGTGAATGTGGTGGTGAGCCTCATAAATAGGACAACATCCAAAATTGGAGACTCACGGTTGGGTAAAACATCATACACAATCACGTGGTGTTTCAGAAGCAAGATGGGGGCGTATCCCCTACTCGAGCACCCAAATTTTATTCTTGATCGTACATATGGATTTGTTACGAAAGTTCACAAAGTGTCGTAAGGCGATGCGGCTCGTGGTGAGACCCGAAATTCGCAATTTCAAATAAACACACGAGATTGATAAATTAAAATCGAGGGCAAATTAATGTTTCGGGCCATCAAGTAGCACTAATGATCGGGTTTTTCACTTGGCTTTGCGTGATGGCAGATCGTGACTGTGGTTGTGGGCATGAGGAGTCTAATCATGCATGACAATTTTAACATTCCATATAGGATTGCATTATTTATATGAAATATGGTTTGAGGTTTTATAAATGTCATTGTGATGTGCATTTTAGGCTGTGGAGAGCCCTTGTAGGATAATTTTTCTATTGGGCATTGCTCATCCTGGTCGTAATTCACATTTCAAAAAGTGATGGGCCACAAGGGATCTGAGTCTCTTAGAAGCCTGATTGAGAAGAAAGCTTTGATTTATTGGATATATATTTTTGTAAATATATATGGGTTGTATTTATTTGTATAAGAGTGATGGAATTTAAATTTTATGGACTATGGTTTTATACGTGCTTATATGTTTGAGTATGGATAAATGGGATCTCTATGTGGTTATTTTATCAGATGTGGACCCTGCGGTGGTCGCTTTTATACTATCATTGGGTCATACATATGAAATTGTTATGCTGTATGTTCGGTAGAGCTTCCCGAACAAATGAGACTATTCCCGATTTTTTTTTGTGGAAATATGGATCTCGATAAATGGGACACAACCATGTGGTATCGGGTAACCCGAAATCCATAGGAATTCCATAGGTTGACAGGTTGTCAACGGGACCCCCGGGATAGGGGTGTCATAGTTCTTAAAGGAGCTCGTAACTTACCAATAACTGCATTAGTTCAGTTGACCTTTTTCCGCTTTAATAGTTACTTTGTTGCAAGAAAGGAGCAATGTGCTAACAGATTGGCATCGTATGAGCAATACACTCTTTATGTTGATGCTTAGATTAAGGCATATGTGTTTAAGGCAAGATCAATGGAAAATTTTCTTTACAATCACATCCAGGACGATTTCATGTCAAGTCAAGGAGTGGTCGAACACAGCGCCTCAACTTATATGACCAAAAAAACACATGTGATAAGACACTTATCTATGGATTTCTATATAGCCATATCATAGCAACATGTCAACATCGATGTGTTGATTTTCAATTATTTGTTTAAGGTTACTACACTACGTGGTCGTACTATGATACTTGGACAAGCTTGTTTCATCCCATATTCAATGAAGATGAGTGGCCTCTTTATGATGGTCTTATGATTGTACCTTCAGAGTCAATGAAACGCATAGGCAATGGACATCCTAAATCAACTCGTTTGCATAATGAAATGGATATTAGGGAGGGGAAAACTACTATAACATATGGGTTGTGCAAACAACCAGGTCACAATCGCCTCTCTTGTAAGAATAAAAATCAAGTTCAGTGAAAGATGAGATGTAACTAAATTTTTTTTTTGTAAGGCAATTTGTCTATCATGTTTGCAGTTGATTTGCATAAGACTTATATACGAATGTTTATTTTTTGGATTATAAAAGACTAGTGTACCTTATTTAAGTAAAAGAAACATCATTCTTGTACGTGGTTTTTTTTTTGTTCATTGCCTTAATAATTGCTTTCATGACTACGATACTAGTATCTCAATGTTTTTTGTTAATAATTATATTGTCTTTGTGTTATCTGTTGCAAATATGGCGTTCAGGGGCTTCATGATGCAAATCCTTCAGATCCATCTGTCTTGGTATTACTGGACAGACATAGGTTGCATTTAGTAGATATGAAGTAGGTATGTATTTTATTAAATCTCAACTACTATTACATATCGTTGGTGTAATGTATATATAACCAATTCTAAAATTGATTTCTTCGTTACTCGTAGTTCCAGAAGGTACTCCACCCTCGCCAGCAGATGAAAGTCTTCATCAGTATGTGGAGGATGGATCTACGTATTCGTTCATACGTGATCTGTATACCCCTTTCCCGACCACAATGCCCCATCCACTGTTATGGTGGGCTCACTATGTCAAGCAAGGAGTGCCACAAATCTGAGGGCTATTATACAAAACTTATGACAATATTTCTTTTATTATTATTATTATTTTAATAGGATTACCCTTTTTATTTCCAGAAATCATTTCTTTTCAGAATATTAAAAGTTCATATTCATATATAACATAATTATAGTAATGTTCAAAAACGTTATTTACATGTCATACATTTATCTTACTATTACAAACTCAACACCTACATTGGTGGGCTTCTATTGTTGTGTTGACCTTGACATATGCAAGATGTCATTTGCATCAAAATTTATCTTTGGTACCTACACGGATAGAGCACCCGTCCTAAGCATATAGCTTAGTGGAGAAACAAATACAATATGGAAAACCACTCACAAAGGGTCGTCAAGATATCAATAATATGAGTACATTTCATTAATTAATTCATACTCATAATGTTCATTATTCCAGTAGCGGTGAATGACGGAAATTTCAGTACAATAGGTGCTCGTAGGTACGTCATATTACATTACATATATGTATTAACTTCAGAATTAATCATTTTCATGTTGTTCATTACCAATGACCCATTTCATATAAAAGTTTGCCTAAATAGCCTAATAAAAGGTGGATAACGGGAAATCACTATACAGTAGGTACCCGTAAGTACATCACAGTATAGTACAATATTTATCCAAACGGGATCCAGATCATGACTTAAACGGGCCAGAGAATGACCCAAACGGGGTCTAGAACATTAAGCTACAGCAACAGTAGTCCCTATAGGCATGCCCATCTATCCACTACCCGGTTATAAGCAGGTATTTAGTTATAGGTGTTTCAATAATGATTATAACAGTATTAGTAATATTCATATGGTATTCACAGTCAATTTTAACACATCCTAAGTCCATTTCCAACTACAATTTTGACCCAGTAAACAAGGTTTTTAGATAAAGTGATCTTCTAAAAAAAAATTCATCTATGTCCTAAGTTTCCAAAGGCTCACAAATCAGGTCATTTAGACCTTTAACTTAGGAGATATGGCCAAAACATTCCGAACTGCTCATGAACAGTTCTAGGGACAGTATTATTTTCTTAATTTGACGAATTTCTAGGAATAATAGAGACATAATGTGACCATACTTTCTTCATGAAAGTTACTCTCTTGAGTGTCTAGTTTTAGTATGATTTTGATTCACATCATTTTCTATCAGTATGACCCAATATATGGTCCAAACAACATGAACTACTCCCGTAGAGGGGACAGAATCAATATCTTACTGTAAAACTCATTTTCAAGGCTCTTAGAGCAGGATTTAAATCTCGGTCTTCTCTAGAAATTTGTAGCTTTGGTTCTTAGGTTTCATCTCCAACCAAAATCATCCAATTTGGAGGTCCTTAGGCCAAGTTATGGCCAAAACAAGGACACATGTCTAGGGAAATTTTGGCATAATTTCCCCTTAACCACTCACATATCATTTTTCACATCTTTGGTCCTTACCAAAGACCACAACCAAACCAAACCACAAATAAGCCAACAAAACTGACTCAATAATCACATACAAAAGAGTTAGGATTTTCCCTAACCTTTGTTTGCTCCTTTTTGCATCAACCACACTTTCTTCTATTCTTTCTCCTTCTCCCTTATCTTCTTTCTCCTTCTTGCTTTGGAGGGGATAATCCTGCTCTCAAAGCTTAAAGGTTATGAAATTTCCTCCCCACCTTCTTGGATTCTTCTTTTAGCACAAGTAGGTGACTTGTTATTGGTTCATCATTTTCTAGACACTAAGTATGTGCCTTCATGTGATTAGTTCACATTTTTCTTTTTATTTAACCCCTCTATCCTTTAGTATTTGATATACATGTATTTCTAATTCATACATTAGCATACAAACTTCTTGTTTTATGTCTTTTAGGTCCTTAATTAGCAAATTATCAATGTACCCTTGACTCTTTGATTAATTCCGATTATACTCTTTTTCGCACCTAACTATTTTAACCATCGGATTACACAATTTTGACTTCCAAATGCCCTAAACATGTCATAAAACTACTAGGGTATAAGTTAGGGCTTTACATGATCCGTTAGGGTCTATGGTATATACCGCATGGACCACATCATGATCGATTGGCCAATCATCACTAGTCTCATCATGACGGGCACAGACACACACGTTTATGTACCCATCGAGAGATGACGATCACGCATGCGGATGTTACTTATCATCCTTGGCCCGTGATCCATGGACCGAAGAAATACCGTGACATGTGTGTTCGATGTTAAGGTAGCTGTGCTCGAGCTACTTGGTGTCATCCCACCCACTGATGCTCTTAAAGGAGCCGCTATCTCCATACGGTGGTTATGTGACCAGTTATCCACCCCAGCACTTGATGCAAATGAGGTCACTTTAGAGCGGAGTGCACGTGGTTTCATCTTAGCACTGATGGGATCCTTCTTGTTTGTGGACAAGAAGGGAGTGCATGTCCATCTGTGCTTTCTCCCACTGCTACGAGATTTGACGCAGACTATGGAGTATAGTCGGGTAAGGCAACACTATACGCTTATACCGAGAGCTATGCCAAGCCGCCTTGGGGTTGTGACACCAGATTAGGGAGGTTGTATTATTAATCGTTAATGTATCCATAACTTTATTTTATTACATACATATTCATATACACAACACATCATTAGTTTTCTTACTTTTATTTATTTTTTATTCAGCTTTGGTCTGGAGACGCTTACAATGGGCGACCCACTCACACAGAAGTGCATCCAACACCCTAGTCAGCTTCATACCTTACATGATGACGACGTCGATGTGCTCAATGGAGACTTAGCTGAGGGTGTCCACGATGGATTACCAGTTGAGGCTACGACTAAAGCCGGCTATTCCATTGAGGTGTAGGTGGAGAGTACCTTTGACACGGGTGCATAACCCATCCAGTGTACTCCTCCTATACCGAGATCAACTAGATGCACAAACTCTTGATCACGTAATTGTATATGTAAATGTAGATGGGTCTATAGTAATTTGATTCATATTCACATCAACATCATTGACGTAAAATGTAAATGTGTAGGTCTTATGGCAGCCATACGTCGGAGAGTTGGTCACCAACTACCGACATCTCGCTTTAGCCGATCGTGAGATCCGTGGACGATGTCACCGCTTATATGTTTTGGGACTATCAAGTGGCATCGTCCATAGCGAGTCTTGCACCGCTACACTGGAAGTATACTCCATTCGCTTTTATGAGCAAATAACTACATAGAGTGGACGGGGCTTCGAGAGATCGAGAGACTTGTAAACATCCCAAAACAGCTCTTCTTGTCTTATTATTTTACCTTATAGTATTATATGCTATTATAAATTTTTACGATTTATTTGTTATTTTATCTGCTTAAGTGATAGAAATAAAGGTTTTAAAGTGAAAATAAATAAATAAATAAAACAGAAATTACTACAAGAGTCAAGGAGCAAATGAGGACCCAAAGGTCATAAATGAAGAAGAGTATATGTGTAATCGCCCTGGGGTGCTGTGTAATTTTTTATAATAATTTTATTATATATTTCGGGTATGACTGAGCTAAACTCGGGTTTTTTCCGGAAAACCGATAAATTGTGAAATGTGAAATGAATATGTGAGCATATGATTAAATATTATATGCTAAATGAGAATTGATTGAACCCGAAATTAACCCAAGTGAAAAAGGGCAATTTTAGAATTTGTAAAATGAAGACCTAAGGGTCATATGAAAATAAGTGATATGTCTATGTACAATTAGATGATAAGTGAAGGTGAAAATTAAGAGGCTAGTAAGTTTTAAGTGAGAAAAATGGAAAATGGGTTTAATGAACAAACCAAACATGGCCTTAGGATGAAACAGAACTTAAGGCATATTTGGTCTTAGAAATCTCCCACTTGTGCAAAAATGTTTTTGAGAGAGTAGGAGAGGAGAAAAAGCTAGGGTTTTAGAAATAGTTGGAGATTGGTGTGAATCTCTCCATGTTTGTGTGAGATTTTGCAAGACCTGGCCAAGAAGAAAGATAGGCTTCAGTTGACAAGAGATTTCCAAGGTACATGACACAAACCCTAAGATTTCTTTAAAATGATGTCGGGTTAGAAACTCCTAATCCATCCATGGGTTTTTCTCTCATGGTTGGTTTATGATGATAATAGGATGTTTATCGAGTGATTCTCATGTTTTGTTTCGGGATTTCGAGATTTTGGAGAAAATCGCAAAAGTGCAAAACCTGAAAATCGGGCATTATCTGCTCACGCCAAGAAGGTAGGAACCCAAGCCGCGCACAGACGCACGCTAAGGCATGGATACCGTTTGCAGAGGCCGAGGTGCCAAAATGGCACCTCTCGTGTACGCCCACGGCCACACGTCGCGCCGCCGAAGGCGCAGCTACCGCTCACAACAAGAAATTTTTGATTGCTTCCGAAAGCACCTTGTATTCGCATTAATCGATAGTTTAAGGACCCTAATAAATGATTAATGGGGGTTCAAATAAGGATAAAACTAAATGAAAAATGTACCGTACCTCGCTTCACCTCGGCGAGTTCGTCTTTGGGTAGACTTAGTGTCTTAACCCAAAACCGTTAACGAAGATTAATTGTCATTCACTAAAAATATATAATAATTGTTTACCCACTAAGAGTGGCGTAATTGTTATTGACTAGGGACAGGTGAGGATCACCTACCGAGATCGAAGGGAAAGAAACGAGAGCCATGCTCTCTGGCTTGTTCATCGAACTCTATCCTTACCTCAAGTGTTTTGGTAGTTTACCAAATAAATATGAAATGATTATATGGAATATGCATATCTCTGAAATGTTATTACGAAAGTGTATATGGATTTGAAAATGTGATATTTGAAATGTTGACAATTAATTGCATGTGAGTGATTAATTGAATTATAAACGAATTGGTCAATTCTTGACATCTAAATTAATTAATATACCGAATCCACCAATAAGGTGGATGCATCACTCCATCCTCGATGGTGTATGTCATTGTTAAATGTCCTACATGGCAGATGCACCAATCGCATCCGCGATGGCGTATGACATTTTTAAATGATCATTTGGCGGGATGCACCACCGCATCCGTAATGATGGGAGCATCAAATTGTTAAATGCAGTTATTACTACTAAATGAGCAAAAAGGATCTTATTCACCGAATCTTAATCCGTCGCTTAACGGAATTGTATAGACAAAGTGAAATAAATAAACTTTGATGAGTGTAAATGGGATTTGTAAACTAAATACATCCTTAGGAGTATATGTTTGAATCTCATGATTTGAGTTAAATAAATTGGTTGCATGTGAAATGCACATTTTGATATGGTCATGATTTGCAAGTGAAAGTATTTAAAATGCACATTTTTGAGCATGATCAATGATTTGTAAAAGTGAGTATGTGAAATGAATAAGCATGAGTATAGTTTGATATAAGAGACATGATTTTATGACAAATGCATGTCATGTTAAACTGAAAATTGGAATAGAATCAGAGTGTAACCACTAAGCATGAAAATGCTTAGCGTGTAGTTTTTATCTATGCGTAGGTTTTGAGTAAACAGGAAAGAAGGCAAGATCAAGAAGCGTAGAGTCATAGAGACAGTTGCGGCGTATAAGTATATACCCCGCCATATGCATACATTCTTTTTAAATGTGTGACATTTTGTGAACAAAAGAGTTAATCTCTGAACTATTGTTTTGTATATCATTTTGTAAAGGCATGATACGCCATTTTGTAAACGTATTGTATAAAAGTAAATGTTTATGGCCTACCATTTGAAATGCTTCCACATAATTGAAAACTCTAAAATGAAATGACATAAATAAAATGTTTTTGATAAGATAAATGAAAACAAATGAGTAAACCTGCCCGGTTAGGATTCATTCAAAAGTTTACTGTGGATTTGGTCACGACACTTTTGAAAAATAAAAATAAATAAAAAGTAAATAAAAAGAATTAAACGAGCATCTCGGATCCGATTCTAACCCGCCAATTGGATCGAACAAAAAAGGGATGCTACAATATGTTAAAGTAGAAATGTGATAAGTTGTTATGCAAATGAAATAAACATGAAGGACTTTAATGCAAAAATGAAAAAAAAAACCAAAAAGGGGAAGGCCAAACAAAGCCTTATACAAGATGAGAATAAGACCAAATTTGGTCTAGTGAAATGAGATCATTTCTCATTTGGACAAAAGGGGAGCTAGGGCTACGGTTGAGAGAGTGGGAGAAGCCATCTTTGGACTCTACTTGTTCTTGAAGAGAAAGGAAGAAGGAAAGCTAAAGGAGTGTTCAAAAATATTAAGGTATGGATACTTGTCTAAGTTTAGGTATGGATTCACCCATTTGCTTGTAATAAACCCTCTTAACTCCCTCTTTGATTGTATTTGGATTGGTAAAACCATAATTTAGTATATATATATATATATATATATATATATATATATATATATATATATATATATATATATATATATATATATATATATATAAGTTAGAGTTCAAACGACCTTTTCTTTGATTAAGATTGGTTTTGAGGAATTTTTGTATAAAGGAAATGTTGGGGTTTTAGGAGAGATGCTGTCAAAATTTTTCCAAACCCATGTTTTTGTTTTAGCAATAACTTGGTCATTACTCATCCAAATTGAATGATTCAAATTTCTAGGTAAATTAGACTTCTAGGAGAACAAATTTCCTTGAAATAAGTGTATTCAAATTTGGATCCCATTGGACCCAAAAATTCGTCAAAGTGAAGCTTTGTTTTCAAGCAAATCCTGGTTATGTTTTGGTACAGTTTTGGTGTTTTGGTATAGTTTTGGTATTTAGGCCATAAGTTGAGTTTTACTCATCCAAATTGAGTGATTCAAATCTTCAGGTAAATTAAACTTCTATGAGAACATATTTCTTTGAAATAAGTATTTTCAAATTTGGACCCCATTGGACCCATAAATTCATCAAAGTGAAGCGCTGTTTTCAAGCAAATTCTGGTTATGTTTTGAAAATAGAGTAGTCCCGGTTATTTAGAACATATCTTTAGTCTCGGTGCTCTGAATTGGATGATTCCAAGTTCTACTGAAAATAAAATCATAGAACTATCATTTTCTTGAAGGAAGTTTGAGAAAAATATGGCTCATTTGTTCCTAGAAAATTTTACAAGTGAAGGTGTATTGGGTAGAAATCAACCCTAACTAGAAACATTAGCATGCATGACTGATGTTTCTTTGATTAGGGGTTGGTGATGATAAAACCTAAGCTAAGATGGATTCACAAAGGAATAGGAGTAAAATTGACAATCTTTTTGGTTTGTTCTTCATACTTCTCTTTTTGTTTCAAGTTTTGTGTTTGTTTGTCAAACAAATCTGGAATGTTTGTTATGAAATCTGCGTTTTTAGTTTGAACCAATTAAATTTGAAATGTTTGACAAACATTTGCATATGTGCTTCTATTTAAACCATAAATGAATTTGTTTGAGTGTTGGTTAATTGATTTGTAAATGAACTATGAAGTGGCAAACATGACAGGATTCACATATGTACAAGCGAATTTGTCGAGAATGTTAATTGTATTGTGAAAATGTGAAAATGGTATTGTAAATGACTAATTATTAATGCCCTTAAGAGAATGTTAATCGTCATGTTTGAGTTATGGATAGATTGGTATACCAATAAGAGTCAATGTAGCGATCTTTGCGAGCGAAATGATTTATAGTGGCATCTGCAGATCCATAATGACGGGGCCGATTATCGACCGGTGTACACAAAATGAAAATGTAAAATAACCCGATCCGTGGCCAGTGGAACGATGCGAGATTGACAGATGTTTTATACCGGCTTGCAACCCAACGAGACCATGTCGGTGATTCCATTATCCTACACAGAGAAAGTTTCGATTAGATTCGTTTAAGGGCAAAATGATTAATAATTGTGTGGATTGTGTGAATTGAGTTGTGACAAGAATAATAACACATGAGAGCATGAAAGATGAAAATTATTGTATTTCTATATCTGAGACCAAATGAAAGTATGTTAAACTACTATAAAATTGTATATTTATAAATATTGCATGGATCACATGAGTGAAGTATGTTGAAGGTTGTTTGGAAAAATATGTTGAATGTTTTTAGATGATTAAGTAGCGCATATAGCAAAAATGCTTCATTATGCATATAGTGCAATATAATTGTTTAAAATTAGAATAGAAATGCAAAGAACTACTAAGCATAAAAATGCTTAGCGGGTTGGCTTTCCACATGCAAGTACCAAGTAGATAGTGGTAGGACCGAAGGCCATGAGCCAAGTGTCGTCGAATCATGCAGTATAAATAAAATGCACCATCTCATGCATACACTTCATTCCATGATATCATGTGACTATTTTGTATTGAAATCAAAAGATGTAAAGATCTTCATAAGAAGATTATATATATATATATTTTTTTATCATGGAATGTACTTTACATTGTGGATTTTCAAATATAAGAGGTGAACTCCTAACAAATATTTTGTAAATGATTTGGAAAGGGCATGGAAATGCCGTTCTATATAAATATTGTACTAAAGTATAGTTATGGGCCCTCTAGAAAAAATATAATGCATACTCCTTATATTAATGAATGTGAATAAGTAGGAATATCATATTCACATACATAAATATGATTGAATAGATATTAAATATCCTATCGAAAATGAGTATATGAAATGTGTTTTACAGATAAATGGATTTAGTGGTCCACGTCCCCGAGTCCGGTCTAGCCATGGAGGGGGGTTGCCTTACATGGGATACGAGTTAATACGGGATCATCACGCACCCCCTGACATGTATTATGGACTTGGCGTGATCCGTATATATAGTGGTATCGTCGTGTGCCATGACGTTTTATAGCACACACCCCTTTATCACGAATGATATGAGGCTGCCCTCTGAGGCAGTGCTACTTTCAGTTTTGAGTAAGTTAGAGTCTTTGTGATTAAGTGTTTTTCAAATTTGAATCGATAGATCGTGTATTAAATAATTGTTTTGTTGGTTCTTTTTAGATCTTTGCCATGGGCGACATAAATAGAGCGTCGCATGGGGCTCTGCAAGGATTGGTGTGCGAAACACATATCGTATTGCTTCAGATCCCGAGTGTTACATAATGTCGAGAAGAGGAGATGAGCATCACTAGACACGATCAGGAGGCATCTACTTCACGTGAACCGTCTATTAGACTTCCGATGTCATCCACTCCAGTTTGTACACAGATCATTCGAGGTAGAGGGAGGGAGAGAGTTTATCAGCGAGGTCGTAATCGAGATAGCAGGTGAGGTCATGGTCAGAGATGGTTGGCGAGGTTGTGTTCGAGATGGTGAGGGAGGTTGTGGTACACCTGAGCCAACATTGCCACCATTATCACCCTCCCATATTTGCACGATGCTTCCATACCCTCCCATACTTACGAATTTACGATCTTTTATCGTAAACTATAGCGTCGCGATTCAGCAATCTGTGAGACTTGCGTCGGTCAGGACTTAGATTTCTATGTCGTCCCACCATTATCACGTCTCATCGGCTACGGACAGTCTTGCATCTGGTGTCGTCGGGAGCTTGACTTCCAGTGGCAGTAGATATCACCTTATCATCTCTGAATTTACCATCCCTTACATTGTCTCCCATCAATGAGACCATGGTTAACCTTATATCAAAGTTGGATGCACTTCCACCTGGCGTCGCTATTTCAGCGTCTGAAGTGAATCGCCGTCAAATCGAGGCTCTATTTGAGGTTGCGCAATGCTGTAGATCGGCCATTGTGTATTTTAAGGCGTCTGAATAAAATATAAAGGCTATTTTGTAGAATTTCGTGATATATGTTTATATTTATATATATATATTTTTATATATTTATATGATTTGATTTATATATTAAATCATAGTTTTTTATTTATAGAATTAGTTATAATTTAGATCCATGTTAGTTATGATTTATATATATTCTTGTTTTCAGGGGCAAATTAAAATTTTTTTGTAAATTTTTCTTTTAAATATTATTTTAATGCAAAACTCTCACAAGTCACAACTCGTGGGTTGTGTCACGCGCTTCTTTCTTATCCGAAACTGAAATGTGGCCGTTATTTAATGATGGATGTGATAGTTTACCAAATTTTCGGGACCTCTTATATATTAAATTTGAAGGGGAAAAAAAGTCAAAAACAGATAGCGTCGTTATTCAGCCACAAAGTGATGACGTGTGACAGTATGGCCTCTATGTCGGCAACTTCAGGATTTTTTTTAATAATTGATCACATGCGTACTTATAATTTCTATTTTTGCTCATAAAATATAAAAATAAAGGACATATGAACGAAATATGATTATGTTTTTTCAATCGAAATTGAGTTGAAGTTTATTTGAATTACTGGGTCGATTCATTAACTTTGGATGTCATTTCTTACATGAATATAAGAAAGCAAAAAAATACCTTAAGTTCGTAGTTTATCTGCCGATCACTAGTGGATTATTTTTTAGTGGAAGAGAAAATCAATTACTTTAAGGAATGAATTTTTGTGCGTGCTTCGTAGATGGAGTGGCGATATTTATAATATAGATTATGTGATAATTTTAAGTATGGATGATGATATACGGATATTTATCGCAGATTTGGATGAGAGATTTTATTTAAATACCGTTAACGATTAATAAGGGGATAATTGATGAGCAAATTATTAGGGAAATATCACATTTAAGTAATTGGTGGAGATTTAGTTAGGGAAGTTGAGTATTTTCCTGCACTAATCGGTTCTTTGGATGTTTCACGTCTGCACATACCGGATAAATTAAGCCGGAGTGACTGGAGTCTTCGTGTTTGGGCATATGTGGTGGGTCAAGCTCTTTTATGTATTTTATTGCGTCTGCTTCTTTATCTTTTTTAAGCCTACCATTTGGACTCGTGTTATGGACTTATACATCTATTATTTTAAACTCAATTAAAATACAATAGGAAATTTGACATGTGAATTGAGTTTTGAACATATTTAGTTTTTTAATACCATGATCAATGACTATGGTATTGATTGTTTTTTTAAAATAAAGTTAATACTATGATGATATTAACTTAAAATTTTTTTTAATATCATAGTCATCAATGATTATGGTATTATTGTTAAAGCATTAATTTGAACATTATTTTTATTTTTAAATTATTTTAATAATTTAAAAATAAACTAAATCCGACCAAAGCTGAGATATTGGTATATATATAAAGATATATTTTTTTATAAAAATTAAATAATAAATAAATAAATCATATGTCATCATCACTACCCACCATAAAGAAAGTTGATACAAAATGATTTGAGTTTTGTTTCAAAATAATAATATTTAAAAAATAATAATAATGTATAAATTAGCACTTAAAACCATAGTTAATAACAATAGCGAAATTATCTAAAGCTTAGGAATAGCAAATGCCCCGAAAAATTGTTTTTAATGAGGTTTAAACCAATAACATCTACTTTGAATGTAAGTTGTTCCTTAGTCATTGTACTATAATGCCTATATTGAAACTATTTGTACCGCTAGAACGTAGGTCATTCTAAGGTGGTATATTTTCTTTCTGAAATCGTTTTGAAGTTGCATTGAAGTTTTTAGGTAGGCGTCTCGTGATGAGGCGTCCCCAAAGAGTTTTATCTATCCTGGAAATCTATTAGATTTCGTTTAACTGGTAATAATTAAGTAAGTATCTGCCGTTCGTTTATGTCGCTCAAATCTGGCACATAAATTTTGTTGTTGAGAATGAAATGGAATTTTAAATCGTTAATGACTTATTGCTTTAGTGAATAGTTTATGATATTTTGGCAAATATTCTTCAGAAGCTGACCATTGTAATCTTGTCGAATTATTGCCATTTGTTGGAGGCTGATTTTTGATTTAACGTTTATATTTAGCTTTTTGCTCCACTATTGAAGATGCTCTTATGACTTTAGTTTTAGGGTTTGTCATTAGTTAATATCATTTTCATATTTTAATTGTCAGGGATAAGATCCAGGGAGATTACTAAATAAAACGGCTTCAAGGATAAGATACCGGGAGATAACTAAATAAACGACGGTACTGTAAAGTCATGTAAATATGAAATTCATATAAACTAACAACTTACTGTCTTTAAGAGAAAAGCCAAAATTTGAAAGCATTTCCTTACAGTACAGAGCGACAATCCAATCCCCCCATTTCCCATTTGTCTTTTTTCTGCAAATCCGAACATGTCGGAGCGAACCGAACCTCCGGCTGACATCAAAGCCCTATTTGACCGTTACTCCGACCATGGTACTATGACCCTCGATCACCTCCTCACGTTCTTGATAGAAGTTCAGGGAGAAAAATCGGCCGCCAAGGAAGATGCAGAAGCCATTGTCAATTCCCTCGTAGCTCTTCAGCTTCCCAACATCTCTCAATCCAAGGCTCTGGATCTACAGTCCTTTTTCCGCTACCTCTTCGGTGACTTCAATTCTCCTCTTTCGCCTTCCGGCTCGGTAATTTCGTCTTTTCATCTTCTGTTTTATTTATGTATGGATCAGAACTGTGCATGAATTTCTTACTAATTTGGATGAATTGTGTTGATTTCGTCATTCAATTGCTATTTTAGTTCAGAAAATGGAATGATTTGTTGCTTCCATTGCAGGTGCAGCATGACATGAATGCTCCGTTGCCGCATTACTTCATCTATACAGGTCATAATTCCTATCTGACCGGAAATCAACTCAGCAGCGATAGCAGTGATGCCCCAATTATTGAAGCACTGCACAGAGGTGTAAGAGTAATTGAACTGGATCTGTGGCCGAATTCCGATGAAGATGATGTGGATGTTCTTCATGGCATGTATGGAGTTACTGTGCATTACAATTGAACTCTGATTTGGTTTCATCTCACTCCAAGATATGATATTGCAGCACATCAAATCATGCTATGTGATATATTTGATGGTTGTTGTTGTTGTTGTTCTTTCTTTTTTTCCTTTTTTTGTGGGATAATCTTTTTATTAGAATAGCTTATATTTCATTAAAAGTTAAAAACATTGAAGAAATTCTAGACATATGAGTACTTCAGCCATTAGAAATAAAATTTTAAAAAAAGATATATTCTTGTGTTTTTGGAGAACACATCCCGGCCTAAGTTATCTGCATGTTTGAAGCTCTTAGGGACATTCATTATATCATACCCTAAGGACAACTCCATGAATGATAAGCATTGAAAATTTTACAAGAAGAACTGTCCACTATAAATACTTTACTAATTTTAGTTTCATTCCATTTATTTAGAGTGATCATTTTATTCATAAATGTAGGACACTGACAGATCCAGTGAAACTCATCCAGTGTTTGATATCTATCAAGGAACATGCTTTTGTCGTGTCTGATTATCCTGTCATAATAACTTTAGAAGACCACCTCACTCCAGATCTTCAGGCTAAAGTGGCCCAGGTGAGTTTACTCTTTTCACTGTGAACTTGAACCTCGATCATGGTTGCACAATAGCTATTTCAGTGACCACAAATAAATTCATTTCTAGATGCTCGTTCAAACCTTTGGAGATATGCTATTTTACCCTGAGTCAGAGTGTATAGCAGAATTCCCTTCACCTGAAGCATTGAAGAGACGGATCCTTATCTCAACCAAACCGCCAAAGGAATATCTTGAAAAAAAAGTTCAAGCATTGGAAGAGGTACTTCAAGGGAATCAATTCATCATGAAAATTTGTGCTATCGCAAATATACCTAGATTAATAAACTCTAGTTTGTCCCTAATCTCAGAATTACCATTTGCAAACAGAATGATCCAGAGAGTATTGACAGGGAAGATCTTGAAGATGAGGATGACAAGTTAGAGCACAATGCTGCTCCTGAATATAGGCATCTAATTGCTATTCATGCTGGGAAGCTAAAAGGCGGACTGAAAGAATGGCTGAGAGTGGATCCTGATAAAGTTAGGCGGCTTAGCTTAAGTGAGCGTGAGCTTGAGAAGGCATCCGAAACTCATGGTAAAGATATTATCAGGTATCAATTAGGATTTTTCTCAGTTCTGTTTCAGTGATATTTTTACTTGTCTCTTACATTTCATCTCATGTTGTGATTATCTTTGGCATGAAAGCCTATTTTCCTGCAGTGTGCAGAGTTTTTTATACTTCAGTATGTGGTTTCACATCTTTCTCTGAGAAGTGGAATAATGAAAAGTTTTAAAACCTATAGACCAAACAAAAAAAAAAAGGCATTTCTCTAGACCACTTGTGGACAATTCCACTACATTAAATTTGTGAGAATTCCATCTTTCAAAAAGTTTTATTCAATGCGTAAAACCCAAGGTGCAGCCATCACTGCCCTATAACTTGCATACTGGTGTACTTGGCCAATGGTGCAGGACTGAGAAATTTCACCAGATTCAATGATTTTAATTCAGGATGATCATTTTCTTTTGGTGTTCACTGTCACAAAAGAGGTCCACAAAACTGATAATTAAATGTATAACTTGGAAGTATATTTTGTCACTTCTTTAATTTATCTCTTGTTGATTTGGTTCACAGCAAGTTTAAACTTTTAAAGTTGTGCCTCCTTACCAAGCTTTCTATGTTTTACTTCTTTATCTGAATACTCAAGCTTATTTACATTGGCATAGGTTTACCCAGAAAAATTTTCTGAGAGTATATCCAAAAGGTGTACGGGTTGATTCATCAAACTACGATCCGCTAACTGCATGGATTCATGGAGCTCAAATGGTGGCATTTAATATGCAGGTTTGGTGGAAACTTTGTTGAGTCCCTAAATCTAGGTCATCTTTATATTTTTTATAGTTATTTTTACATTACTCCTGAGAGTTTACACCAGATTCAGCATCTTAAAATTCAATGCATTTATGTTTGATCCAAAATGTACCAGTAGATTCATATATTGAAAGTGTGTCATTCAGGGATACATTCTCAGATCAACCTGTAATATAAAATGACTTTCTGTATTGGCTCTTATCGGGCAATGTTGAGCACTTCTCAGAAACCATAAAGTCGAACAATCAGGTATGCTAACTATGGTGTCTAGAAGTTAATGGTTTGAAAAAGGAGGAGGAAAGGGACCCCTGAGGCCTGGGTCAATGGTTAAGGGTTGGGGTGGGCATAGGGAGGGGACCAAGTTTGAGTTCCTGTGGTGACAAAGAATGAAAAAAATATTTACCTATCAAAAATAGGTGGGGGGGTGGAAATGGGGAGGAATGCGAAATTAAGTGGGGGGGTTTCCAGATTACCTATCAGGATTCAAATTCATTGGATCAGTAGTACTTGAGGTTTTGGCATCTTTCATGGACTGAACAAAGTTGAGTTTGGCTCTGCAAACATGAATCCAAGGTTTGCATTCAAATTCAACTTAGAGAAAACTAAGAAAGTCATGGCATAATGAATGGTCTCCCATAAGAAATTTAGAAGTCTTTAATGAGGTCCAATCACAACAATTTGCTTCTTAGTTGCACAGGGATTTGAAGCAACTGAAGGCTCCTGCCAAAATATTGTAATTATTAAAAAAAGTCATCATAAATGACGAAAAAAAAGTTTAAAGTATCATATCATGAATTCCTAATATGACCCTTTACTTAGATTATATGCCTCTCATATATCATGAAAAATATACTGGGTACTAGGAGGAACGATTGACATATATTTGAATTTACTAAATACGATTAAGCTTCTGTTATAGGGATACGGCAAGTCACTTTGGTTGATGCAAGGAAAGTTCAGAGCCAATGGTGGTTGTGGTTATGTGAAGAAACCTGATCTTTTACTGAAGCTTGGTCCCAACAATGACGTTTTTGATCCAAAAGCAAATTTACCAGTGAAGACAACTTTGAAGGTGAGTAAAATGTTCCATAAATTTTAATGGTGCTTGCTTTGTTTTTCTTCTTTTCTGATCAAAGTTCCTCCTCTCTTCTTTTAAATATTTATGTGTGGAAAGTGAAAAAAGTTTCATATTACTAAACAGGTTAAAGCATATATGGGGGAGGGCTGGCATTCAGATTTTGGTGAATTTGATATATGTTCTCGACCAGACTTCTATCTGAGGGTAAGATTACAAGAAGTGTCCATAACTAAACATCAATGTTCATCTTCTTGTGATTCTCTGATTGTTGAATGTGTTTTTTCATCTGGTCTTATTGTTTTGTAAAACTTTAAGCTCCGTTTGGAACCCGAAAAGTACTAAGGAAGTAAAATAGAGAGGAAAATGGGAGGAAAATACAAACTAAGTTTAAACTTAATAAATTAATTTTATTATTTATACAAACTCATATTATTTATTGTTCCCTATAACATAAGGACTAAAAAATTTAAAAATATGTGAAATTTTGAGGAAATTTTATTATATTTGATTTTCTTTTATATTTTCCATGGTCAAATAAAACATGAAAAAATCATTTTCCTTAATATTTTTTTTTCTTTCCCTGGTACTTTTTGGGTTGACTCTTTTCTTGATACTTTTTGGGTTCCAAACGGATCAAAAAGAATAAGAGTGATGTGAATTTAAGAATCTATGCAGGTTGGAATTGCTGGGATTCCAGCAGATTCAGGAATGAAGGAAACAAAGGAAGTGGGTGACAACTGGAACCCTGCTTGGAATGAAGAGTTTGAGTTTCCCTTAGCTGTTCCTGAGCTGGCATTGCTCCGGATTGAAATATACGAGTATGATATGTCTCAGAGGGATGATTTTGGAGGTCAAACATGCTTTCCGGTTTCAGATTTGAGAACAGGAATTCGGACTGTGCCACTTTACAACACAGAGGGTGATAAGTACAAATCTGTAAAGCTACTCATGCGCTTCCATTTTGTTTCACCTGAGTAGGTTTGTTGTGCTTTTTACATTATCTTTCTGCGACTTTTATCAACTACTTTTATTGTTGTGTGGGAAAATGTGGATGAAATTATTATTTCATTTGGAATTCTAAAAGTTTGGGCATTCCAAAAGGTCAAGAGTCAGATGTCTCTCGTCGATATAAGGGGTGTTGGGTCTTTAAGGAAGGAAGGTCAGAAGTTTTGTGAGTCTCGAGTTATCCGTTTGTCCTCCCTCCATTGGTGGTAGATCGAACACATTTTCAGTTTGTCGGAATAGCAACGAAGTGTTTTTGTTGGCCATTCGATAATTGTTTTATTTTAGGAGGCAAACACCTTGGAAATCTCAAAGAACCAGTGGAGAAGGAGAATTTGTCTTAAGAAAATTCACCGTGTGTATGTTGCTAGGAATGTCCGATCGACAAGGTTTTGTGTTATCAGATTTCTACAGAATGAGACACATATTTCTTACATATTGTGTTATAAGTACTTTATTCAATAATTTATTTGTTTTTTAATGCATATTTTAAAAAGCGTTTTGTATTATTTTAAGGTGTTTAGATGTGTTATTACACAAATACTTATAACAACTGAAATTATTAAAAATACCATCATAAGCACTTTAAGCTTCGGTATAAGCTTTTTTTTTAACGGTTCTCCGTGAAGCTTATTGAAATAAGCCAAAAGGGGGATTATACAAGAGTCATAAGTTATTTCCATAAACTCTTTCCAAAATACCTACAATTTTTATCAAATGTACTTATGTGAAAAGATAAGCTCTCTCAAATGCACCCTTAAATGGTATAAGGTTTTTGTTTTTACAGCTTAGACCTGCATATTATTATTTTTGTTTTAACTCAAACAGATGCAGCTTCCATTCCTTTGATTCAAGGACAACAACTAAGAATGTCAAAATCATTATTTACTTTTACCCACAACTTGGAGGAGTATAAGCAACTGAAGTAAATAGTAGGACACACCCCCTATTGTAGCATACTGCAGTTTCTCAGTCCCTTCAAGATCAGGAAAATCTCCATCATTTGCCCTAGAAAATCCGCCCGCCAGCCACCCCAAGTTCCTGTATCCTCTCTCATATAGCTTTGAAGTTGCCATTACGGACCTGTGTAATTCATGGTGTCAATGGTTTTTACTCTTATTTGTATTCATATTCCTTATTCATCAAGTAGTAATGCTTTGTAAGGATGGATCAGAATGAGATTATGTCGAGTTGGAGTCAATCTGAAGCTAAGTTCGAGCTCATTTCGATTAAAACTTCGAAGCTTCGAACTCGATCGAGCTTCTTTTCAGATGTTCGAAAATTGACTCGACTATCAGAAGTATGGGTGTAATCGAGTCGAGCCGATATAGAGTCAAGTTCAAGCTCGACTCGATTAAAAAACTTGAACTCGACTTGAACTGGATCGAGCTTCTTTTCAAATGTTTGAAAATTGACTCGAAAAATAGTCAAGTTACTCACACTCGACTCAATAAAGCTCGAATCAATTTAAAAACTAATACATAATTATACTTGAACTAGACTCCAAATTGACTCAAGTTTATCTCGTTAAGCTCAAATATATTTAAACTCGTGATCACTAAGATTATAAATGTAAATAGTAGAAACTCGAATTAAGACATGGCCAGTTCAGGTGAATATTATGATCTTTCGGCTGTTCGAATCACTAAATTCATTTCGGAATTAGTCGAGTCGAGCTTGAGTATTCATATTCATATTCATCCAAGTAGTAACAACAACTGGAAGGATAAAAAGCAAGGGTGTAATCTAGTCGATATAGAGTCAGAGTGAGCTTGATGGTTAAACTCAAGTCGAGACTCGATCGAAACTGGCACCCCGTATGTTAGAAAATTAATTTCCAAAAAAATCTGAAGTTACTGGCTTCGGCAGTTAAAAGAAACTCGAAAGCTTAGGCTGAGCTCAAATTAGATCAGAGCATCTTTTCGGATGTTTAAGAAAGTCATTCGATGACTGAATCGATTTAAAAATTAATAAATAATTATACTTTGACATCTTTCCAAAAATCATTTCGAGTTACAAATACCGATTAAACTCGGATAAAATTTAAACTTGTGATACCTGATTTATAAATAATAAAATAGTATTTCAATTAAAGCTATGACGAGGGTTGAATAAGATATTTTGTCACTCGGCTAAATAATTGTCATTTCCAGTGCTTCTGGATCCGAATTCGAATTATCTTTCTGGTCAGTTTGAAGTAGACTCAGCAAGGAGAGCAGGCTCGTTCTGTACTGTCAGCCCGAACTCGACTCGACAATGACTCGCGAAATTTCATGGCTCGATTAACTCGAGTATAATTTGATCTTACAACTCAGGCAGGTAGCTGTGAGGAGCTTGATTTGTTTACACCCTAATCAGATTAGAAGTCTTACCTCAGCCCTTCTCCACAGGCAACAAGGAGCTTAGCGTCCTTATCAGGAACAACCATTTCCACTTCTCCAACAAAATCAGGATTGATCATGGTGAAACTCTGGCCAGTCCACAGCCCAATGTAACCAAAATGCACCCACTTCTTCAGCAGAGTGATGGGGCTGTTATCCATATCCTTGACAAAGAGTGGCACGTGCACTGACCCTGAGACACGTGCCTTCTCCCTCTCCCACTCAGGCCTGATATCAAGGAGTACGAAGCCTTCAGAGTTCAAAGCAGAGGCTGCATCCTTCGGCAGTATCGGCCGGACGGCGCCGGAATCTATCAGTTTCCGGGCGTTTCTTGAGGAGGCATGAGTCTGCAGCTTTGATGGTGCTGAAATGGTGAAGATGGGTGGTTTGCCATGCTTCTTCTTCTTCTGCTGCCTCATCAGAGTGGATGTGTATAGCAGGCGGTTCAGTTGACATTGCTGAATTGCCATCTCTCTTTCCTTATCCGCAAGACTACCATGTATCATCCCCCTTTTTTTTTTAAACCAAATTCAATAAATAATAAGAAAATTACCAGATTTTTCCTGGGCCGTGACTGTGCCCAAGTCCAACTACGTTTCTTTTGGCCCATGGCTTTTCATGAACTCTGGTCCATTCGTATATGACATTCTGTTGTAGCATGTTTATTGCCGAATTGTTGCGACGTGTTTTGTTGTCAATCTGTTATGACGAGTAGTTGTGTCATTGATGGTTGAGAACTGGCCGTAGGTTTAGCGTTAATGGTGCGGATAGTCGAGCCGATAGAGTCGTGAATGAAATCCTGTGTTTGTCAGTAGGGGTGGCAATTTGTGTCGTGTTCGGGTCGTGTAAATACACAAATATTCCACTATATTTTGTTGTAAACAATAGGTTTTTCAATAAAGCAAAACAAAAGTGTGTCGCGTAGGCAAGACAATTTTTTGAGTTTATATATTAAAACCCATTTATGAAACATCGTGGATTGAGAAAATGAAATTTTCCGCGTACAAGGAATGGGCCGAAAGCCCGAGTCCAGTGCAAATCGGTGGATTTGCCCCCCCTGCGCGTGTTTAAACCGGGGACAGAGCCGGTTTCTTTCGAGATTAATTTAATTTGTATATTTGAATAAAACCTGAGTTTGAGCCTTTAAAATCATCGGTTTTTGGAAGTCTCATAAAATGGCAATAAATACCAAAAGGTTTTCTTTGAATCAAAGTAATAGTGCTTAAATATAAAACAACCGTTTTGTATTTTGAATTCAAAGTCAGAATCCATTTTGTGCATGTTATAATAGAATTATTTTATTAACTCTAAAGAATCGTTTTGTGTTTGAATTCTCTTGATTTTACCATTTGAATTCAAACACGCTATATCTTAGTTAATTTTATTAAATGCTACGGTCAACCTCTTATTTGTAGCCTATAAAATCAAATATGAACTAGCTTTGAAAAAGTGATCTTCTTCATCCTATTTTTATACTCTACTGAGTACCGAGTTCTCCTCCTTCCTTGTTCTGATCCGAGACCTCTCGGTTCGAAGAGTAATTGGATCGTGGGAAATAAATTATAAGATTGTTAAATAAATATCAATCCGGTAGCAACGAGATAAAATGATGTAGATGGCGATTCTGGCGAGGATGATTGTTAAATAAATATCGTCAAGGCAGCGAGATAAAATGATGTAGATGGCAGTGCGGTGAGGATGATGGGCGGCCCGGCTGACAAAGATGATCGGTAGAGAAGAGAGTTGTATGCGTGTGGAGCAATGACCACCCAGTGGAAGGCGGCGACGTAGTGGTGTGGAGCGGCGGTCATGTAATGCTTGTACGTAAACCCAATGGCGGAGATCACGTTGATCTAGAGCCGTGTCGAGGGCGAGGTGTGTATAACCTTTGTCGCCAGGAATTTGTTTGAGGATCAATGGAGTCCTTGAGCGAGAGAGTGCGGATCGAGCAATGAGGAGGAGGCGAGTGCTTGGTAGAAGAGAGAGGAAATAGGATGAAGAGAAGATGCCCTTATTTCCAAGCTAACATTTAGTTTTATAAGCCTTGATAGTTGGCTTCGTAACATTAATAAGAATAAATATTATTATAACGAGGATTTGAGGCTTCAAATAGAAATTTGTTATGGTCAAACATAAAGCAGTTCTCATAGAGTAATAAAATGATTCTATTATAACATGCACAAAAGCACGACTTTAATTCAAAATACAAGCGGTTGTTTGCTGTATTTAAGCACTGTACTTGATTCAAGAAAAGCTTTGTGTGCTGCTATGACTTGAACATTTAAAACAAAACTCAGTTTTGTCGAGCTAGAATAAGTGGCCAAATGTATCAGTTTATACACGCGCGGGAATGTCGCAAATCCACCGATTTGCACTGGACTCGGGCTTTTGGCCCATTCCTTTTCTTGCCTTGAAATACTTTTCTCAATCCATGTATAAATACACTTAAATGGGTTTAATATAAGCTCAAAAAAACCTTGTCTTTGTTCCATGTAGGACACAACTTTTGTTTTGTTTTTATTGAAAAACCTATTGTTTAACAATCCCCATATTTTCAAAGAAAGAAAAACTTTTGTATTAAAACATATTGTTTGGAATATGGAAGAAGGTGTTAATACACTTAAGTTTATTCAATTAACTATGAATAAGCGTAGATGAATAAGGTTTAACTTCTGACTTTGGTGAAGCTTGTAAGCCACATGAACGAGTACTCTTGTCGTAAATTAGAGGCGCATTATCGTATTTTACGCATCATGATTCTTGTTGTTCAACGCTGTTGTGCGCGATTAGGCCATGCGCGTCCTGATTAATTCATAAGGCGCTCTAGAATCTTGTATACCACTTCATAGGAATGGCCCTAGCTCCACACTTATATAAATTAATTTCGTAGTCATGCATTTATATGTACCACCCATAAGGGATATGAAATCATTAAGAATATTAATCAACCTCTCAAATTATGCATTATAGCACCATAATCACATACCATAGAAAGGGACCATTTTGTTGGTGCTGGCGAGTTAATAAGTGACTTGTTATTACCATATGAACCTTAACTTCATGGATCTCGATCACAAGGTTGGGTTTCCATCACTGTTAATCTCATATTAGCTTAAGTCCCATTCCACTCGATGTTTGCAAAATTAATCTTCATCCCAAAGGCTTAGTCAAAGGATCGGTCAAATTCACTTCTGACTTTACATAATAAATGGAAATGATTCCATCTTTCAACAGTTGTTTCACTACCTCATGTCTTAGACGAATATGTCTGTTTTTCCCATTAAATTCATCATGAGAGCTTTCCATATCATCCACACTAGTAGGCACATGCTCATCATATGATTTTTCAGCATCCACAATTGTGGGTGTATGAGAAATTTGTTCAGAAAGTGGGAAAATTTGTTTAAAAAATTCGGCATTTTTTTGTCTCAATAATAGTGTTGCTTTCTAGAACATCACTTTTCAAAACTATAAATCTATAAGCTGCACTTTTAAATATTTAAGGTTAGGTTCATGACCTTTCCATAACTCATAGGGTGTTTTACCAGTTTTCTTGAATGGAATTCTATTTTGTAGATGACATGCGAAATAATACACCCCGCAGTTATTAGATCTTTGAAGCACTAACAAGTAGAAGGGAATTCATCATTTCTTTAAAGTCCTATTTTTCTTTAGGCAACTCCATTTATTTCGGGTGAATAAAGTCACTTGATGAATTATTCCTTCTTTTCACAATAATCATTTAAAGGATGTATTACGCCCTCTATCGGATCAATACTTTTGATTTTTTTTCTATCAGTTGATTTTCTACTTCGACATAGCTTAAGAACATGTCAAATGCTTCATTCTTACTTCTAAGTAAGTAAATTCTAGCAAACCTAGAATAATCATCAATAAAGGTTACATAGAATTTTCTTACCTCCCTAGTCATAGTTTTGTTTCAAATCTCTGAATCCTCTTTACTCAAGTCCTAGGAAAAGGCAAAAATCATCATTAGAAGCTCACTTTAGAGATGACTGCGGCCTTAAATATTATGTTTTTGCATGTTCTCGATATAAGAGAGCAAATTTGGTTGGTGGCTCTATTGGGAAGGTGGGGTTAAAGTATCATTTGAATCGACAGATTATAATGTGAATAATATCTTTGTAGGAAAGGGTTTTATGTCGGGGGCTCTTTGTGCTTAGTATCTCTGAAGTTATGAATGTGAATGTTTCTTCTTCTGCTTACTTGGTTGATTCGTATGATATATGGCATGCTAGATTAGGACATGTGAGTAGTGGATATGTTACCTTAAATAATTAAAAGTGTGGGGGTGTCTTGCCAAGGTTATGTTACCTGATCCTAAAAAGAGGAAAATAGGGTCATTCCTTGTACGCGCAAGGCCTCCCATTTTCTCAATCCATGTATAAGCCCATAAATGGGTTTTAATATATAAACTTAAAAAAAAACTTTGTCTTTGTTCCATGTGGGACACAACTTTTTGTCAACACAAGGAAGAAGAATAACGGAGGTCTAAGGCGATACCACAGTCGTGAGATGAGGGAGAGAACAAGAAGATGGAGAGAAAAATGTGGGAGGGTTGGTAAGTAAATCAAAGGGATTTCTTCCTATAAACCTTTCAAATCCCAGGGGAGAGTCTTTCGATGCAGAAGGAATCAGAGGTGTAGGAGGAGGGAGATCAAAAGTCGTAGGTTTGAAAGAGAAATTGGCGGAAGGCTTTTCTTGAGGTATTACTTAGGGCTTCTTCAATTTGTCCAATCGGGCTCGGGTTTTGGCTAGTTCTTTCCATTGATAATTCACATCCAAAGGTGTAAGTTGCACTTTGGGCCTCATAGTAAAAATGAGAAGAGCAAGAGAAAGGAAGCTCTTTTTTACATATAAAAAGCTTTAATACATACAAACATGGCCCATGGGTCATATTGTATGCGAGGGGCAATTGTTGACACTAAAAATAATTTTTCGGCCCAATTGGTAGTGGAATTGGTTGAATAGATATGTCAACCAAATCCGAGAAAGCCCAAGCTCATAAGAATCAACCCATGAAAAGGTGGATGAGACTTTTTCTCCAAGTCAAGACATGGCAGAGTACATGGGCAGTGGTGGAGAGGAGCAGGACTCCTTATTGGAGGTGTGGACAACTATTGGGATAGTGGGTTGGTGCAGTTTCCCTAATGAGAAAGTGGGGAAGAGCAGTATCTCCAAGGAAGAAGTTAACTGAAGTAGTTGGCCCTAGTGAGAAAGTGGGCTAGTGCAGTTACTCGAAAATGCCTATAAAAGAGAATCAAAGCATCAGAGTGAGAGGCTAACTTTCAAACAGTCAAAACCAATATAGAAGCATTTTAGCATATCTCTTATTCTTCTACAATTTTAGCAATGGTTTTATTCAGATTTCTAACTTAGTTTTATGTGTTCTTTCCAAGTACTTTGTCACTTCAAAGCTTTCTTGTTTCAGCATTTGATTTTTAGTCCAATTCTATAATGAAATTTGCTATTTTTCAAGCTAGTTCATTTAGTTTTTACTCTTGAAACACTGATTGAGTCCCATCGTCCCCAATTTTCAAGGTATTTTTCTTGGAAAGATAAGAAGGCTGTCCCGAGAAGCGGGGATCGACTTTTCGGCAGCGAAGTTGTTCGATGCAATTTCGAGTTTTTTGAAATCTTTTATAATTTCTGACACGCTCGCACATTCACTTTGATTCCACGCTTATTGTATGTTAAATTGAATTCCCTAGAAAAATCCCACCAAAACAACTATAAATATTTTTTAGAAACATATAGATTTTTCTTTTAACAAAAAAGAAACATATAGATTTTCTTAAAATTTTAAAAAATAATAAAACATAAATTGAGAATCAAAGCGGTGGACTGATTTGTTTTACCTGATCCTTACTTCAAATCCAATTTGGGGATTCTTTCATTATTATTAAAGTGAAAATATGAATTCAGTTGAGACCTGAGATCAACAAAAATAAATTAAAATAAAAATAAGCCCGTTAGTCGACTTAACGGTCAAACGGTTTGGATCCGATACAAACTTAATCTGGTAGGTATGTAGGACTGGACCGAACCGGATAATAATTTTCACACAGTTATTGCCATTTCAATGAGGTAAAGCAAATTCTTTTTTCATATGGTTTCATTTTAATATTGCGACTTTGACAAGGTTAAAGTTATTGTTTGTATTATTGGTTTGTTAAATGCAAAAACGGTGTGATGAGCATCAATAAGTGTAATTGCATAAAGAGTTTTTGGTAGTAGCCAATATGGTGATAAATTTTTTAAATTTAAATATTTTTAGAAAAATGTTTTAAATCAAATAAAAAAAAATAGATATAACCATTTGATAAGGTTATATATAAGCCATAATGAGTTGTGTGAATTGTAGTTGAAAGCAGATACGGAGTAGATGAGGTTGTTTCTAAAAGGTTAAATGCATAAGTCAGTTACTAAAATTAAAAAAAAAAAAAATTGAAAATAGTCAAATAAAATTAATTATCTATATTCCTTATAAAAAGTACAAAGCGCTCTTGGGAAAAACCAGATTGCTCCATTCCCTAGCATTGGATCTCATAGAATGCAAGCATCTAGACATTCTAAGCTTCTTTAAATCCAATGCAAAAAAAAAAAATTTATAAAAACAAATACATACATATTAGATTTAAAGATAGAAACTCAAATTTATAGAGAAAGATTATAGTGTACTTTGTCCTCTAAGGGAGAGTGCCTACTAATTTCAATAACAAGGTTATCTTCTTTTAGATAGGATCTTTTGAGATTTACTTTAGAATTGACTTACCCTATAACGACAATTTAAAAATGAACTCTTGAAAATTTGATACGATGAGTTACACTCATAAAAAAAAAATAATTGAATTGATTAATTATATTTCTTGATCGAAATGGAAGGAACTGAATAATTATTAGAAATATGAGATATTTTGATAGTATTTATTTATTGAGAAAGTCTCATTTTAATTAACAATTATTTAACCGACCCTATGGCAGCATTTAATTATGGCAATTAAAATTCATTTTTGGCAGTTGAAAATTACATGATTTGGTGTATTTGACATGAGTATTCTTTCATCCTGTTTATTTTGCCTTCAATTTTTGTAGATATTTATGCAATTATTCCTATTGAAGATATTTCTTATTATTTTTCAATAAGTATGTCAAATCCAATTTTATTACTTCTTGCCTCTTAAGTTTTGACCGATGAAAACTTTGTGAAATGGAAAAACAACATGAACATTCTTCTCATTAATGATAACTACCACTTTGTCCTTAAGGAGACTTGTCCTCGAGTGCCTCTAGCTAGTGCCTCTAAGATAGTCTCAAAATAGTATAACTGTTGGGTTATTGCAAATAACAAGACTCGTTGCTACTTGTTGGCAGCAATGGATGAGGTTCTTAGAACTAAACTCAAGGCTTTTGAGACTACAAGTGAAATCATAGAATCCCTGCAGAGGATGTTTAGACAACCCTCTGAACAAGCTTGTCATGAAGCTATAAAAGTTGTTATGAATAGAAAAATGAAGAATGGTTCTTCAATTCGTGAGCATGTCCTTAAAATGATTCATTACTTTAATGAGACTGAAATTAATGGTGCAAAAATTGATGAAAAGACCCAGGTTAGCATGATATTGGAGACGTTTTCTCCTATTTTCTCCAATCCAGGACTAATTACATTATGAATCATAAGAAATCTAATATGACAACTCCTGAATGAGTTACAAACTTATGAGACCCTTATAGATGACAAGGGAGGCAAGGCAAATGTTGTTGAGGCTCATGCAGTTGAGCAAAAGGTTTCCTCTTCAAAGAAGAAGAGAATGACATTTGTGAATAGGCAAACGAGCAAGAAGAAGTACCTAAAGAAATAAAGGAAAGTTGTTGAGTCTAAACCCAAGGAAAAATGTTTCTATTACAATCAAGATTGCCACTAGAAAAGGAACTTTAATAAGTACCTTGATGTGCTGCAACAAATGTAAAAACAAGGTAAATTAGATTTACTTGTCATGGAAACATGCTTGGTTGAGAGTGATTTCTCAAGTTGGATTGTTGATTCAAGAGCATCTAACCATGTTGTATTTCTTTGAAAATGCTTGACTCGGCCCAAGATCTTGAAGAGGGAGCTTTCACAATGATAGTTAGTAGTGGGGCAAGAGTTTCAGCGACAACATTTGGGATAGTGTGACTATCATTTGCTAATAATAAATATTTTCTTTTGAACAATGTTTATTTTATTCTGGATTTTAAATGGAATTTAATTTTGGTTCTGAAGTTACATGAACAATTTGTTTATATTTCTTTCGATATTAACTATGTTATTATCTATAAGAATGGAATGCCTATATGTTCTAGTTATTTTGACAATGGTATATATTTTGTCAAACCAATTTTCAATAATTTGCTTGAAACCAAAATGTTTATAGTCGTTGAACTAACCACTAAAAGAGGAAAGATTTCTAATGATGATAGTGACATATTTGTAGCATTTAAGTTTGGTGACATTAACTTAGATAGGATAGAAAGACTAATAAAGGATGGTCCTTTAAGAGAGCTAAAAATTGGTATTCTACTAGTATGTGAATCTTGTCTAGAAGACAAAATAACCTAAAAAGCATTTTTGACCAAAGGTGAAAAAGCAAAAGCACCTCTAGAAATCATACATAGTGATGTAGGTGGACCTTTAAATGTTAAAGCTAGAGGAGGATATGAATATTTTGACACTTTTAGTGATGATTATTCAAGATATGGATATGCATAATTAATGCATAAAAAAATTTGAGGTTTTTGAAAAGTTAAAAGAATTTTGTGCTGAAGTATAAAAACAACTTAGCAGCTCAATCAAGACTATTTGATCATATCGAGGAGGAGAATACTTGGTTTATTAATTCAAGAATTGCTTGATTGAAAATGGAATATTATCACAGCTCGTAGCACCTGGTACACCTTAACAAAATGGTGTAGCCAAAAGAAGGAATTACATTTTGCTGGACACAATGAGATCAATGTTGAGCTATTCATCTTTACCAACCTCATTTTGGGGATATGCACTACAAACGATGGTGGATATTCTGAACATAGTTCCATCTAAGTCAATCCCTAAGACTCCCTTAGAGTTATGGGATGATCACAAACCTAGTTTGAGACACTTCCGTAAATTGGGATGCCCAACACATGTGCTAAAAGGAAAGACTAGGAAATTTGATCATCATTCAAAAGTATGCATGTTTGTAGGTTATCCAAAAGGAACAAGAGGAGATTTGTTTTATAATGCTCGAGATAATAAAGTATTTGTGTCAACAAATCCTATGTTTCTTGAGCACAATTACATGACAACTCAAACCCAAAAGTAAAATAGTTCTAGAAGAGTTGTTAGCTGATGAGATCAGTCACATTTCAAAAGTAGTTATTGAACAAGAAAGAAAAGAGACCAATGATCAAGATCAATCACTACCACCACCATGATGTTGTGGGAGGGAAATAAGAGTGTCCATCCGTTATCGTGAAGCACAAGTTACTATCACTAATGGTAGTAATGATGATCCATTATCATACAAGATGGCAATGGATGATGTTGATTGAGAGAAATGACAAGAAGCCATGAAACTCGAAATGGAGTATATGTACTCGAATTCTATCTAGGAACTTGTAAATCTACTAAAAGGTATTAAGCCTATTGGTTGCAAATTGATCTATATGATAAAGAGAGGACCTAATGGAAAAGTAGAGACTTTTAAGGCTATGCTAGTGGCAAAGGGTTTTACTCAAAAGGAATGAATAGACTATGAGGATACTTTTTCACCAGTAGCCATGCTAAAATCCATTCTAATTCTCTTGTCCATTGCTACTCATTATGACTATGATATATGGCAAATGGACATCAAGACAACATTTTTAAAAGGGTATCGTAAGGAGACTATTTATATGGTTCAACCAAAGGGTTTTATGGTTAAAGGCCAAGAGCAGAAAGTCTGCAAATTGCAAAGGTCCATTTATGGTTTTGAAACATAGATAATGATAGTTGAACCATAGATTCAATGAAGCCATAAAGTCTTATGGTTTTGAACAAAGTCTAGTTGAACCTTGTGTCTCTAAACCAATAGACAAGGATAAAGTGGTCTTAGTTCTTTATGTGGATGACATTTTACTCATTGGGAATGATGTAGAATCTCTATTTAAAGTAAAGAATTGGCTTTTCAGTCAATTCCAAATGAAAGATTTGGGAGAAGAAATTACATTCTTTGAAACACCCCAAAATATACCCTCACAATTTTATAACATGTTTAGGGTATAAAATAAGTTAAATTTGTATTTTTCCAGAATTTATATTGCTAAGAACGAAAAATGATAAAACCGAAATTAATGCAAGAGTCAAGGGTAAAATAGTAAAATGTCACATTAAGGACTCAAGGGTCATAAGATAATAAGTTTACATACCAAAATAGAATATTGAGAAGTTGAATTGCAAAAGAAAGAAAAATGAAGGACTAAAAATGCAAAAATGGAAAAAAAAAAAAAGGCAAAAATGACTTTGGCCAAACAAGGCCTTGTGAAAGAAAAGAGATAAGACCAAATTTTGGTCTTGAATGAGATATTTTCTCATTTGTGAAAGAGAGGAGTTAGGGCTAGAGAAATTCCGGTGGAGAAGGAAAGGAGGTCATTTGGATTTTGTGCAATCCATGGTTTTGGTTCCTCTTGGTTTAAGCTAGAAGAAGGAAAAAGAGGAAAGTTTGTTTCAAAAGAAGAAAACAAGGTTTGGAAACTCCTCAAACTCCTTCCTTGTTCATGTTTGAGTTAGGAAAACCCTAACTCTTCTAAATGTGTTATATAGTTGGTTGTAATCCTCAAATGAGGAATGTTTGTAGAAAGAAAATGTTGGGGTTTTAAGGGAGATGCTGTAAAATTTTTTCCAAAACCCACATTTTGTCTTAGCCATAACATGACCATCACTCATTCAAATTGAGTAATTCAAATTTTTGGGTAAACTATACTTCTAGGAGCACAAATCTCCTTGAAATAAGTGTATTCAAATTTAGACCCCATTGGACCAAAAAAATTTATCAAAGTGTGGCTATGTTTTCGGGTTAATTTTGGTTCAGTTCTGATACAGTTTTGGTGTTTCGGAATAGTTTCGTTATTTAGGCCATAAGTTGAGTTTCACTCATCTAAATTGAGTGATTCAAAATTTTGGGTAAACTAGACTTTTAGGAGAAAAAATCTCCTTGAAATAAGTGTATTCAAATTTGGACCCCATTAGACCCAGAAAATTCGTCAAAGTGAGGCTCTGTTTTCGGGTAAATTCTGATTCAGTTTTGGTGTTTCGGAACAATTTTGGTATTTAGGCCATAAGTTGAGTTTCACTCATTCAAATTGAGTTATTCAAATTTATGGATAAACTAGACTTCTAGGAGAACAAATCTCCTTGAAATAAGTGTATTCAAATTTGGACCCCATTGGGTCCAGAAAATTCGTTAAAGTGAAGCGCTGTTTGTAGGAAATATTTCACTGTAAAGTATTTAAAGTAAATAAATAAATAAAAAGGGTTGATATATGAAATATGAACACATGAATAGAAATACAAACATGTAAATGACTAGTATGATATCCCTAACTCAGATAAAAACCTAATAGCTTTGATTTCCCTCATATGTTTAAAGTGGATGGACAAGTAAGCATTGCCTATGAGGGATTACAAGTTATAAGTTGGCCCCATTTGGGTCATTACAACGGCCTTGTTTGGGTCATATAATACAAGCTTAGGTCACACTCTCGTACAGTGATGATACCTTCAGGTATATACGGCCTCGTTTGGGTCATACAGTACAGGCATAGGTCACTGTTTCATACAGTGATGATACCTTCGGGTATATACGGTTATCTCCCATATCCACTTCTTTGGAATATATAGGCATAAAAAAAATGATACAAGATGATATAAGATAATATGAAACATGACACATGAAAAAGGCATGAAATATGCATATGATATGTAAAAGAAGTATATGTTTATAGCTATTGTATATGTATACTGAAATTAAGAATCACTGCAAGTGGTCATATATGTTATATGTTTCCCACTAAGCTATAAGCTTACCATGGGTGTTTCATCCGTGTAGGTACCGAAAAGGACATTCACGGCATTCCGCATCCGCTCAGGCCAACACAACAATAGAAGCCCACCTTAAGTAGGTTTTGGATTTGTTTTTGTATATGTAAATGTAGAGTTTTGTAATAGTGAAATTGTATAAGAACCAATAAATGGGACTGGATATAATATCTGAATATTATGAACACCACTACGGTGGTTGTTTTATATGTATATGTTATAAGTTTTATTTATTTATGAAAATATATATAAATTGGGCCCACCAATGACAGAAAAAGAGGTTAAAGAGTCCCAGTCTCATGCCACGTCCCCACTCTTCTCTTAGGCGGGGGGTAGGGGTGCGACATTCTTGGTATCCAAATGATACAAGATCGCAAGAATAAACTTTTAGCATTTTCTCAGGCATCATATATTGATAAGGTGCTTGTCAAGTATGCGATTCAGAACTCAAAGAAAGGGAACTTACCCTCTAAATATGGAGTTCAACTCTCCAAAGAACAGTGTCCAAAAACACCATAAAAGTAGAGACGAGTTTCTTATGCATCAATAGTTAGTAGTTTAATGTATGCAATGTTATGTACAAGAACATATGCTTTGAAATGGAAATGGTTAGTTGATACCAGTCAAACCCAGGATTGGATCATTGGGTAGTAGTCAAACATATCCTTAAATATTTGAGAAGAACGAGAAATTATATGTTGGTTTATTCTAGTATGGATTTGATCCCTATTGGATACACAGATTCTCATTTCCAATCAGATAGAGACTCTCGAAGTCTACTTCAATGGTTGTTTTCTCTTTGGGAGGCGAAGCTATTATATGAAGAAGTGTCAAGTAAACATGTGTTGATGATTCTATCATGGAAGCTGAATATGTTGCAACTAGTGAGGCTGCTAAAGAGCCAATTTGGCTTCATGAGTTCTTAAAAGAGTTGGAAATGGTTTCTAGTATGGATGAATCAATAAGACTTTATTGTGACAATAATGGAGAACAGGAAAATGCCAAAGAGCCTAGAAACCATCACAAAAGAAAACACATAGAGCGAAAATTCTACTCGGTAAGAGAGATTGTAAATAAAGGAGATGTACATAGACAAAGTGCTAAAGAGGTTTATGCATGATTCCAAGAGAGGTTTCTTGCCAATGTCTCATGGCATTGAGTCAGAATTTGATAGTTCAATGACGGCATCAGAGCGCATGATCTCATATGCTGGCTATTATTTCCTATCATGCGGCAGTCATGCTTGTACGACCGGCAGCCTTGGCGCGCTATTTATCGCAGATTTTGCATCGTATTCAGTGATGCCATCGACATCGCCGTTATCGTCCTTAGCGCACGTAAAACAACCGCATGTTTTCATTTGCGGCGGAAGAAGCAGCGTTATGCGGTTGCGTCGGTCGGTCAGCCTGGTTTTGTATTTTCGCATATCGCGTCGTTTCGCAGTTTGCTTCAACGGTGTTGTGAGTCGAAAGATACGACCGGCAGCCCGCCGCCGCCAAACGAATGGTTGAGAAGTTATCAATAGTCATTTGCTTAAAGTCGCTCATTTGAGAACAAGAAATACTGCTGTATAGTGATGACTCTCATCCATGCTTTCTGCAGCTTAATCGAGATCATGCATAAAGATCATACTCAACATGGTAGATGTTTTTCAGTCGTCGGCTGATCAGCAGTTGCAATGTCTGCTAGACCATTGTACTTGTGTTTGTAATAGATTAGTCTGCTGTGCCTACCGAGCGAGTTCATAGGCACAGGTTAGTCTGAAATATATTTGGGATTTGCAGGTGCCTTTCTTTAGCCCATGACGTCTTCAATAGACAATGGAATCTGGTTTAAATTGCTTTGACAAAGTATGCCTGGGAGTGCTCGATATAACAAGGGGTTTACAAAGGAGGTGAAACTAGAAGCAGTTACTTCCTTGAGAGAGAATTATATTTTTGCAGCTTTGAAAGACATTGCAGTGTGCCTTGCGGGGACAAACATCTGTCACAGAGTGCTACTGACTATCACATAAGGTACCATGTGACAGCCTTAGTAAAGTGTTAGACATTGCAGTTGCTGCTCAGTTCAGGCGATCAAAGCCTCTGCAAGGGAGCTCGTTGCAGCCACACGTATCACAGGGCCTGCACTAAGCCTGCCTGCAAGAAGTAAAGAGCCTGATATTTCCTCCCGATTCGCTTAAAGTTTCACGATTCTCTGATTCATTATCGGTCTAGTTTTCATAAAATC
Source organism: Tetrastigma voinierianum (assembly GCA_016808115.1). Taxonomy (NCBI): domain Eukaryota; kingdom Viridiplantae; phylum Streptophyta; class Magnoliopsida; order Vitales; family Vitaceae; genus Tetrastigma; species Tetrastigma voinierianum. The sequence continues at coordinate 700,693 of JAEQBH010000921.1, forward strand.
GCTTGATCTTGTATAAGCCAAATAAGGCCCTTTATTTTCGCCGCTGCTTATCGTGAACAGAGCCACTCTGCTACTTCATGAAACCGATTTATATGTGAGATATAATCTTTGATCTGCTTAGTGTATTGTTTGATATGCCATGATCCATTAGTTTATTCGTTTTATAATCAAAGATAATCCCATTCGTTTTTTTTTTTTTTTTTTCCTGTATGGTTCCATAACATCATATCGTAAATTTAAAAATGATTCTGGGCTTTAGAAAAAGCCTTACAGGATTAGGACTATTGATGATCGTAATCAAATTCAAGTCTATAATTTCGTGTTCTAATCTAAATTAGACTCATATGAGCTTAAGATTAAATTATGATCGTTAATATTAAGTATGAATGCTATGCATTCTTATTAATCAGAGATCAAGTTACATTATTAAGTATATCGCTATGCATACTTATTAATCAGGATCGCTATATATTAAGTATGGTTGTTACATATTCTATTAATCAAGTAGGATCGTTACACATTAATGTTAGACATTAAGAATGGATCAAGTTACAGATTATTCTTAATCGTAGGATCATATACATTAATGTTAAACATTAAGAATGGGATTAGCCATGTATTATTTTAATCAATATGATCATATACATTAATGTTAGACATTAATACCTACCAATCACATTAAACTAAGGGCCATGACATGCACCATGCAAATTCTGAACAAATACGCTACGATAATCGATTATGAATATGGTCTTCAATTGCAAAGATTAGTCACATAAATAATTTTATGCTAGCACCCAGGAGTTATCGCCAGCCCCTCCTAATCATCTCACCACACTCGGGTCATTCACCAATGCCGATTACTTAATCTAATGTACTTATCATTAATTTGGAACAATCCTACTTAATGTGTAATATGTAACAATCCAATCTTAATGTCTAACATTAATGTGTAATGTACTCTACCGATTAAGAATAATCTCATTACCCATTCTACTGTCTAACATTAATGTAATACCCCACTGACACAAGAACTGCAATGTACCCATACCGAATATGTAATAAATTCCAATTGATTAATAAGTATCTCAGAATAAATATACTTAATATGTAACAAATCCTACTAATTAATAAGAATCAGAATGTTCATACTTAATTTAATGTACCAAATAAATCTTAAGTCAGAATCGTCCTAATCAGATTAGAACACAAGAATTACGAACTCAACATTTGATTTTGATCATCAACAGCCCTAATCCTATTAGAGCTTTTCTAAATCGACCATTTTTCACCCTCGGGACATGATGTTACATACTTCATACAAAAAAAAAAAAAAAAAAAACATGACTCAGATTATACTGATTATAAAACGGATGAACTAATGGATCATGACATATCACATATGGCAAAACAAATACACTAAACAGATCACGTTATATCACATATAAAAATTAGTTTCACCAAACAGCAAGTAGCTCTGATACCACTGTTGGAATCCAGCGATAAGAAAACGCAGCGGAAATAAAAAAATTTAACGCTGAACTGCATCAGGATCCAAGCGGTTTGATGAAACTAAACAATGAATCAAGGAAATCTGATGAAACTATACAATGAATCAAGGAAATTCAGATCTTACCTCTTGTAGACCGAATCCTTTTCTACTAGTGCAGATTTTCTTAATCACACACGTCAAACACAAATGTAACTCCTTCCTGAAACGATCCAAAGAAGAACGGTACAAGACGATGCAATGTAAAACGCGTCTAAAAGGTATCCACATGAACTGGCTTAATGGATGGATGGATGTGTTAGCACCCTATGATAAAATCCCATTAAAACCAAAGACACTTAGCGGTCTTCCAAAACTCCAAAGAGCACCTCCTCAAAAACGCCCACTTCAAAAGAACCACCTTTAGATGATAAACCCCATATTTATATCAAGCCCCAAACCCTTTTATTAAAATGAATTTAAATCAAATTCCACACTATTAACGGGCTCGGGGCTTCGGCTGACCGCGGGCCAAAGAGAGAGCAATATCCCATTATAACTCATTCTTACGTATCTCTATAGATTCACTAATGTTGGCAACGTCCATAAATCATATTCTAAGCCCACAAGTTATAATGGGTTTCTAGCAAGGCATTATAACTAATTCAATCATGAATTCTGACTCAAAACCTTACAATATAGTATGATATTAGTCCCTTTCGTCACACTTTACGTCCCGATTAAACACAAAGGATGAAGTCATCTATACAACTTAATCGCTTCTTTGATTCTCAAGTAGATCGACTAAACAAATGATATTGATAACTCCTATCAATCTCATTTGAGCACGGCCATGACATTTCTCGCCTCACTTATCAAGAGGCCAATAGATGATCTCCAAATTTACAAAGACTTTATTCAAACAAAATGACAAAACCGTGATTAAGTGATTCAAAGTCATCTAAGTCAGAATGAAACCAAACATCGTATAACCACTTATAACTAGCTCGGGCCTTTCTTGGTTCAATTATTATAGATCAAAATATCCTTAGTTCTTCTCAAGTACTTGCTGATATGCCTTGACCGCTATCCGCTGGGGCATTCAATTGATCCTCGATCGGAACCCACTTGTCGCTTAAGGCATAGAGACATCGCTCGGGTGCAAAGCATGGCATACATGATAGAACCAATAGCCGAAGCATATGGGATTTTATCCATGCGCTCTCTCTCGTCCTTCGTGGTTGACATTGGTATTTCAGCCAGCTTATGTCACAACCCGATTCTCGTCCGACCCTGGAACAGCAGAATCCCAACCTGGGCTGGGGTGTGAAACCATATAATCGTGAATTTCTTAACGTTTTTTTTTTATATACAAACAATATTTTTCATAACCAACAATCATTTACATTTACTAATGAACTACCACCGGAGTGGCATCCATTAAAGTTTATACACATATACTAAGTCCCATTTACTTATGCAAATTCATATCTAAAATAAACATCGTAGATCAACAAAGGCCGGTGAGCACCTATCTCTCGAGATGGCCCACGCCGGTGTGGAATGTCCCGTCCTCTTTATTTCCTCTTCGCACCTACACCCGATTGAACACCCGTGCTAAGCTTTACGCCTTAGTGGGAACATATAGATAAGAACGACTAATAACAATAATCGCCATCACTATCTTTACTTTTACTTATGCATATATCTAAGTCTATTCTATGTGACTTCTAACTCATCTCATTTTATACATGTAGATTTCTTTTGCCTTTTCAGATTCCATATCATTATCTTATTCGTATTATCATTTATCATGTCTTTTACAAGTTTTCAATTCATATCTTCTACATGTATGTCATATTAGATCATATTCAAAACAAACTCATACTTATACAATGGTATATCGAAACATATCAAGTCATATTAAATACATATTGGGTCAATCAGACTAATACCAATTCATATTAGACTCTTACTTCATTATCACGGCCAAGCCATTAATCATCAATTCCCTTTAGAAATTACATTTCGCGGACTGGGATGCCCAAATCCTTTTAGTTTTCGCTTTATAAATTTTCATTTTCAAAAGTGTCGCGAATTCGAATCCCCTACTGACCGGCCATGATCCAAGCCGGAGCCCGCTTCATCTCGACGGTTTCAATCAAAACATTTATTTCGCTCCATTAAAAATTTTCAAAGTGTCGTGGACTAATCCCCGACTTGACCCCGGCCATGGATCTGCCGAGCCCTCTGGCTTACTCCGACATTTTCAATTATCTTTCCAAAACATTTGTTTATGCTATTCCATTTAGACTTTAATTACGAAGCACTTCTTTCGGGCAATCCCATAAACACTTATAATTTCAAAGATCTTAATATTTACATTCAACAAAATGTACTTACAAAATGATGCCTTACTATGTCCGTAATGTAAAAGATACTTAAATAATACAATTTTAATGTCATTTTTCGCTTATCGGCTCAGATTTCCACATATAGCTATAGGTTGACATTCACGTACAGATTCACTTGGGGAATCCCCGCCCCGTTTGTCATTCAAGAGGCAATGCGGATTTCACACTCAATTATTACCGCCTCACATATGGCTATAGAGCGACATTCACGCATAGACATTCACTGGGGAATCCCGCCTCGTTTCTTCATTCGCAGCAATGTGATTTCGCATTCAATTATTAGCGTCTCACATATGGCTATAGAAGTTGACATTCACGACATATTCACTTGGGGAATCCTGCCCTGTTTGTCATTCATTAGCAATGTGATTTCGCATTCAATTATTATCGTCTCACATATGGCTATAGAAATCGACATTCACGACGCATTCACTGGGAACTCGCCATGCTCATCATTCAGTACGCGTGGGATTCTCGTGATTAGACAAATACGGAGTCACCTTCATGACGACCCAAATGGTGAACTCTGGCCATGTCGGTCATTCAATGATACATTTCAAATCAATTTACTTTTGCGCAATTTCGCGCATCGCTCAAATACATGCACACATGCATACGTGGTGATTATTATTTCGAATAACAATCATTCAAATCAATATATATATATATATATATATATATATATATATATATATATATATATATATATATATATATATATATATATATTTCAATTAGCATTCATAACCGATCACAATCGTGATTTGTCTTCATATCATTTATGTATGACAAACATTTCAAATAATAATCATTCAAATCAATATATATATGCTTATATATATTTCATAAATTAGCATTCATAACCATCATAATCACATTTCAATTCCATTATCACTTTCGTGGCCATTCCTTTCAAAGATATACTCAATCTATGTACATTTCATATACTCATTTACGTATACCTGCTTATATATTCATTCCACGATACTCATTTATGTATACTATCCATGTATTCACTCACGTATACTCATTCCTATACTCATTCATGAGTACTCATTCATATGCTCATTTACGTATACTGCTTCATTTGTTATATTTCGGGTTATATGTGATAATAATAATATATCACTTAACCACATTAGCGCTGCTCACGATTATTATCAGCCGTGATGCTCACAATCATGCTTCAATCTGTTTTCATTTTCATTTTCCATAATCATTTTCATGTTTCATGAAACACATCTTTACATTTTCATTTTCTACATTTTCCTTGCTCTCATGCCTATTACATATGGCACTTCATATTCTTGTGAAGTATGATGTATGTGGAATCACACCTCATTCATATATTCTTATTCCTCTATGTATCTACTTTATACATAGGAAGTGGAATAATCTTAATCGATCATCCCAACTAAAGTTATGGCATTTCATGCCAACTAGTCGGTTTACCCGGACATACTAGAACAGTTCGTATTACTAATTTTCCGGGTTCCTAACTTCATGTTTGACTCTGTCATTGAATTCTTTAAATATAAGGTGCTAAGGGTTCTATTCCAACTGAATCACCTAATTGAGCACCAAATCTCAAGTTGACATCTCAAACAACCCGACTACTCTATGTTCAAAGTTGAACCAGAATTTGGCTTGCACATTGGTCCCACTTTGAGTGAATTTTAGGCCACTTAGGATCAGAATTTGGCGATGCCTATTCATTAATTTTTGTTCTCCTGAAGTCTACTTTACGTAGCCACTTGAATCACTCAACTCGGAAAGAAATGAGTGCTATGGCCAAAATACGAAAAACTCGGTCGAAATCGGGAAAGCAGTAACAAGGTGTACCGGTACATGTCTAATATGTGTCGTACATGTTGGCCAAAATGACCAGAATCACAATGTGTACTGCACAAGTTCAAAGTGTACCGGTACAAGTGACCCGGGAAGTGCCCAAAATGTATTTTTGTTCCATATTTCCATATTTTGATACTCCAATCAACTATACTCTTCAAACACACATCAAAACACTTTAATTCACCTTGTAATCTCCTTTCTATTCACCATCTTTCAATTTCATATGTTTTTCAAAATTCTTTCATGAATTTCTTCCAAAACCCTTCTAATATGGGTTATGACCCATCCTCAAACAAAAACATGAATATTAATTAGGGTTTACTCTAAACCCTAACTCATTACTTACATTTAACCATGAATCCATCCTCAAAGGAAGGATTCCATAAATCCATCTGCGCTATATGATTTTACCTTACCTTACTTTCCAAAATTTTGGTTAAGATGAAACCCCAGCAAAACCCTAGGTTTGAGCAAGATAATCATCATACAAACCCCAAAGATCCATACAAAATCTCATAGAATCTAGTTAATCAAGGTGAGTTTCATACCTTTTGTCGACTCTGGGCTTTGCTTCGTCTTTCTCTCCTTCCTCTCCCTTTCTCTCTCCTCTCTATCCGTTTTTCTCTCCTCCAAATGAGACCAATTTCGTCTTTAATCCATGTTTGTCAAGGGCTAAGGTTTGGCCAAGACATGAAAACCCATTTTTGCTTTTAAGTTTCCTTATTTGCCTTTTTTGCCCTTAGGTTCTTCCCGCACTCTAACTATGCCATATTCCACTCGACCCACCAATCTTTCCTCAAATTCCACAATTTCTTATAATCTTATGCTTTTATGGCTTTTATGTCCTCAAGTGGTGAAAGACCACTTTACCCTTGTCTCTAGTATCCATTTCGGTCTCTAATTTTTATTTCCGAAAATTCATATTTAGCTTATAAAATAATTCCTAAACAAAGTCCGAAACTACTACAGAGAGTTTATGTCACAATGACCTAGCTACCAAGTCGAATTTGTCGACTCGAGACGCTAAAATTTCACGCTGAGGCAATCGAAGGTAAGCAGGTACTCGCATTTTGAGTGGCACAAGATGAAACATGTGTCAAGTGAAGAGCTGGTCAAACAATGAGCTCAAGTGTGGGGCCATAGGAGACAAATGGTACCTTGTGAGTGGATGGAAATCCATGGTAGATGGATAAGTGGATAGGGTGTAATCCAAAGAACCACTTAGAAGTGGATAAGTGGCATGAGAGGACAAGTTCCTCACTCCAACTCAATTCCAACCGATTGGATGGGGGAAAAGAGAGGGAAAATAGAGAGAGAAAGGAAAGAGGAAAGAGAGAGAAGAAATTCTAGAGAGAGAGACTCTACCTTCTCTCTAGATTTCCCGGTGATCGGTCCATCAAATCCCAGCGAGACAAGAGGCAAAGTTGATCCTCATTGCAAGAGCTATGCGTGGGTATCGGTATTGTGGAGTTTCGGCAACTCTGAGAGGTTGGGGTTTTCTCCTACTTGATTTATTCTTTAACTAAGAGCCATTTTAATGGATGGGGATATCTTGAGGCCAGGATGGCCGTGTTTTTAGTTCCAAAGATTGGGACTGAGGGATGAAATCCATGGAGTGGTCGTTGGACAGTTTTGAGACTAAGGTTGGACTGTTCACATGACTTTGTGTGTTATTTGTGTAATGCTTTGGGTAGTTCCAAGATGGATTGTGGGTTTGTTTATTAGCCCATGTGAGCTAATTTTTGGTGTTATTACTATAAATGATAACATGTTGCTTTGTGTGAATTTCGTTAATATATGCATGCTTGATATATTAACATGATTATTGTGAAATGGCATATTGCATTTCATATGCACTAAGGCGACCTAAAACAGTAGGTATGAGTGCATGACATGAAAAACATGGTTGTCAAATGAAATACATGGGAAGATTTTCCGAAGAATTGCTTTGGAGAGTTGTCCAACAGTTCATGTCCGAGGATGTCCAATGACTGTTTCGGAGAGTTATCCAATAATTCATCTCGGAGGGTTATCCAATAGAATTTTATCTGGTTATAATGTGTTTTCAAGAACAAAAACATTTTGTTTGAAAACAGTGTTTTCTCACACTCGCTTAGGCATGCGGAGGGAGTCAAGTGAGGCTCGATGATATGGGAATGATGCCCATTCCCATCCATACATGTAAACATTCGGTGGGACTCATGTTTTATCTAATGTTCGGGTATGTCATCGCGATGAGCACTTAGGTGGGCAAACTCAAGGTAGGCAAATCAACCACTCGGGCATCGCTTCACCCCATCGTGGATCCCCTTCGTGTAATGCGGAGTATTCAGAAGACGACGCTCACTAGAGACCGCTAGAAGAAAGCCGGCTGACACATGAAATTTTGTAAAACATGTATGAAACAGTCTGACTAATACATGTTTGTAAATGAGTGTAATTAACTCTTAAAACTATTGTGATGTAGTTGGTTATATTTTGGTGAGTATGGTTGTATGGGCCCGACGTGGCCATGTTTACTCATGTTTGAGTCTCGGGTAGAGAGACACTCATTTTGTGGCATTGAGACACTCAATGACTACACGTATTCCTGTGGTCACTGATTATGTCAACACTCTGCCTGTAGTGTCACAGCTCTGGAATCGTGAGCCTAGGCCTATAAATACCCAGAGCTCGATGTCGGATACTAGAGTTATAGCTTATACTTGGTGGAAGTTAGGTATAATGACACCAGACTTGATGGGCACTGCTGGGATCATGCATCACAGCATTCTGGATGGTTGTCAAGGATTCCAGTCATATGTGTTGTGTGATCAGAGCGCCCGGTAAGTAGACATAGAGGAAAATGTTGGAAACACTAGGTCGAAAATATAACCTTAGGGGTTCGAGAACTATGGACATAATGAATTAGAAAGTGAAAAAAAATTCGAATAAATGCTCTAGTTAACATAAATAGATTGTGTTTTATGGAATTCTAGAAGATTATTCCAGTTTTTGCACAAGAAAAAGGGTTGTAATTAAACTCTTTGATTCGGTGAGTTTTCCAGGTTCCAGTAGCCTTGGTAAAATAATAATAATAATAATAATAATAATAATAAAATATGTGGTTTTACAGTAGGTGGAACAAAGAGGAAAAGAAACGATAGGTGTAGGGGACCAAAATGGAAGGGCTACTACCCATTTCCAGCTCTTGGTCGCAACACAGCCGGTGGTGTCGGACAGGTGGTGGTAAGGCTGCAACGCGCGCCGATGCACGCACAATCGCACACCTGCTTCTCCCGAGCCCCAAATGTGATGACTGAACCCGTGTCATGACAATGGCCTGGGGCAAGAGGGATTCAGCCCTGCAGTCACCACCTAAATCTTAGTGTCACGAATTTGGTCAGGGCAATGTGGAAATTCTTATGTACGAACTATTTTCGTGTCAACATGGAAGGGATAGTGGGCTGGCGACATCGTGTCACGCATTTCGTGGTCTTTACCGCCTATTTGAGGCGGTGTCGCGGACTTACTTGAGGTCGCGACTGGCTCGTCCCGCTGTTGAAATCTGTCGCCAATTTCCGCCTTGAGGTTCGGTTTCGCCCTATTGGAAATGGTGTCGCTACACCATTTTAGGTGTCGCAACATGGTCTGAGCTGCCTAGGGTTGCCTAGTGTCGTGACACAGCCTTCTCGTGTCGCATGCGGGCGAAGCGTAGGGGAGCCTAGCCGCACGCCAGCAAGGCACGCCACCGCGTGACAGCACGGCGACAATAAAACAAGATGCGCCCATGATACGGGCCTTATGCGCGGCGATCGCTTTTGGGCGCAATGTAGCGCCAGAATGCACATAACTCCACCAAGCATAATGCACTGCATATGCATTGTCTGGGCTCACCGTGTGGAACATTATTTACGGATTAACGTCTTAAATCACTATTCAAAAAAAAGTACAAAAAAAATAAAATTTTAGTTTGTGTATGACTTAATATATGGTATGTTTATCTTGCATTACTTATGAATGCCTTGACATGGTGCATGAAAAAAAAAAAATTTCGGTGCGTGAATTATGTCTCGGGGCTGTATTTACACCCTTAAAGATACTTCATTAACACTCAACTTGCCATTTGACATGTGTAGATGGCTAGTCGAGGACGGGGACGTAGAGGTCATCCACGAGGTGCTAGTCAGGCACCACCTATTTTCGACGCAGCCTTCGCGTGAAGGTCATGGGTATTGGTACCACGCTATCGTAATGTGCTAGTGCCTAGTAGCCATGGAGGTCCGAGTAACCTCCAAAGGTTCAAGGCACATCATCCTCCGATATTCATAGGGGGAGGAGATCTGATGGTGGCAGACCATTGGTTCAAGCAGATTGAGAAGGTGTTGGAGGCCATGGATATCACCTCTGATACGACCAAGATTAGGCTAGTTGTGTTTCAAGCACAAGAAGTCCCAAGTGTGGCGGATCAGTTAAGACCCTGTAGACTTGTGAGGCAATGACTCGGGGTAGGAGTTCCATGAGCCCCTCTATGGCAAATATTTCTCCGCCACTACTAGGTATGGGAAAGCCTGGGAGTCTTAGATTGAAGCAAGGAGCTAAGTGACTGTGATAGGAGTATGTGGGCCAGTTCATGTAGTCGCCTCGCTTTTTCTTATTTATTTGTGGCCACGTAAGCCGCCAAGGTCAAGAGATTCGGGAGAACTGCCAGATTGTCCATTCAAGTGTGGATCAGGACTCGCCTTACAAGACATGGACTACAGTCAATGACCATGACCATAGAAAAGGAGATGGAGGATGCACGGAGCACTCGGGATGCGGGTGCTGGTGGCGAGGAAGGAGAGCTTCTGGCCTTCCACCGAGAAAGAAGCAGAGGGCTTCTAATCTACACGTTCCAGTCGCGCCATCCCGGCAAGGGAGAGGGCAGACACAATAGCAGACAATGCAGAGGTTTCCATTGCCGCAAATTCCTATATATGAGGAGTGGATTGCCCAAAAGATAGGATCCTGTGGCTTAGTGGACAGGCAAATCCCAATTAGTCAGTGGGATGAGCGAGGCGCTTATTCTCCAAACCCTAGTATGGGCTAGAGAAGCCAGCATCAGTCCTGTGGAGTTACACGGTGCCTCCCGCTACAATGTGCAAAAAGCCGTAGGTGCCGGGATTACAGCCCAGGCGTGACGGGCCCATAGGCGTGGACATCGATTCAGGCAGGCTCACGCCATCACGCCTACCCGCCTTGATTTAGCGAATCAAATCTACCATACAGTATTTTTCATCTCGACTACGGGCAAGAGTGTTATTTGATTCGTGCATCATATCTTATCTATCACGTGATCATGTGTACGAACCTGGGCTTGGAGGTCGAGACCTGGAGGAGCCCCGTGACTCTCGAAGTTCTCAGGGGCTAAGATTAGCTACGATCCGATATGCTCCGGGGTCAAGGAGCTAGAGATTTCGATTCGCCTCACGTGGACCTGAGGGTCATGGACATGTCAGAGTTCGACGTCATCCTTGGGATGGATTGGTTGATGGCATATCGCGTCGTCATTGATTGTGAGCGTAGGAGGGTTACCGCCTTCACACAAGATGGTACATGTGTTAATGCCTCCAAGGATAAGCACGACAGCCACTCACGCGCATCGATTCCAGATTTGACACTGATGCCAAATAGCGGGTCAATGACCAGCCTTACCTTAGAGGACGAGGTGGACTGACTGATCCGCCTTGGGAAAGAGTACGAGGTCGCTTTTTTCCGCACGAGCCACCGGATTTACTCCGCAAAGGGATATAGGACTTTTATATTGAGTTACACTCGGGCATATCACCCATCTCTTACGACTTCGCATAGATGGCACTGGGCCAGTCATAGGAACTCCGCGTCCAACCGCAGAGTTGTTAAGAGGGGTTTTGATTGTAATCGAGCACTTCACCACGGGGCGCTCCTGGGTCTATTTTGCGAAGAAGAAGGACAAGACCTTCGATTGTATCAATTATCGACAGTTGAACAAGGTTAATACCAAGAATCGTACCCATCACGAGATTGGATGACTCGTTTGACTGGCCATCAGAGTGCGAGTCTACTCCAAGATGTAATCTTCACCGGGTTACCATCACCGAGGGTTGCGGAGACGTATATCCCTAAGACAGTTCGTGACGTGTTATGGCACTTGAGTTTACAAATGATACTTCCTTTGAATTGACATCGCGCTCAAGAGTATTCATGGGATCTCATGCATAGGGTGTTCCATCCCTATCTAGATCAATTTGTCATAGTCTTTGTGGATGACATTTTGATATACTCCCAGTCTAAGAGGGAGCATGAGGATCATTTGAGGGTTGTTTTGCAACTGCTGAGAGACCATTAGTTGTACGCCAAGTTCAGTAAGTGCGAGTTTTGACTTACTGAGGTAAGATTTTTAGGACACATGGTATCAGCCTCAGGAGTGTTAGTGGACCCCGAGAAGGTTGAGGCTGTGATGAGTTGGGAGAGACCGAAGTCAGTCTTCGAGATGCGTAGTTTCTTGGGATTGGCTAGGTACTACAAAAGGTTCATTGAGGATTTCTCCTAACTAGCAACACCTATGACAAAACTGACCCGGAAGGAGGTCAAGTTTGAGTGGAATGACCGATGCGAGAAGGCATTCCGGGAGTTGAAGATGAGGCTTACTTCAACTCCTATTCTGAGAACCCAGAGAGACAAAGCGGCCAGTATTACGATAGCCAAGGTCGGACTGGATATGTTTTGATGCAGTCCGGGAGGGTTGTAGGTTATGGTTCCTACCAGCTGAAGAATCATGAGCAAAATTACCACACAACATTGAGTTGGCAACCGTAGTCTTCACCTTTAAGATTTAGCGCCACTATTGGTATGGTGAGCAATTTGAGGTGTACTCAGACCACAAAATTCTAAAGTATATTTTCACGCAGCAGGACCTCAATATGAGGCAACGCAGATGGATGGAGTTCCTAGAGGATTATGACTTCACTTTGAATTACCATCCTGGTAAGGCAAATGTGGTGGATGATGCACTCAGTCGGAAGTCGTAGGGAGCGTTGGCTAGTATAGCCTCGTGAGGGCAGAGTGCTCAAGACCGCGGGATAGTTCGCAAAAGGCGGCCGAGCAGGCCTGTATCATTGGGGAGTTTGGTAGCTACACCGTCCCTCTTGAGTAGAGTGATTGAGTCCTAAGAACAGGACGTAGAGATAGTGTCCATCAGGGATCGGGTATAGTCAGGTACAGGTGATGAGGACTGGACCATACACGTAAAATTTGCGAGTCTTCGTATGTGGACGGCAGCGGGTTCCCAATCGACATTCGGAGAGGAGATCCTCGTGGAGTTCACTTATTCCCGACGGTTATACATCCGTAGCAATTTTAAATGTACCGTGATCTCCGTCGCCAGTACTATTGGAGCGGGATAAAGAGACACGTTGGTGACTTCGTTCAATGATGCCTCACGTGTTAGCAGGTTAAGGTCGAACACTAAAGCCAAGAGGGTGGCTACTCCAATGATTGAGCCGGGCCGAGGGAAGTGAGCACGCCACGATGGATTTTGTGACCCACTTGCCACCCGAATTTCCCGCGAGGCATGATGCAAGATGGGCGATGCGGATCTGCCATCAAGTCGGCACATTTAGTCTTGTGAACGACCTTCACACCGAGGAATTTCGCTTGGCCAGATATCCGAGAGATCGCTCCACTGGTTACGAGTGCCAATATCCATAGTGTCGCATGTAGACCCGAGATTTACAAAACAAGACCTCGAAGAGTTTCCAAAAGGCATGGGACAAGGTCGACCATTAGCACAACTCCTTCCACCCACGCACATGGTCACGAGACCATACAGTGTTGTGAGACATGCCGCGAGCATGGCCCTAGATCATAAGGGTAGTCAAAGCACTTGCCCTTAGTGGAATTCACCTACAACAACAGTTATCAGGCGAGTATACAGATGGCACCCTAGAGGCTTTGTACGGGAGGCCATGCCGATCACCAATTTGCTGGACCGAGGTGGGAGAGAGCTCCATCACTGGTTCCTATCTAATTAGAGACACCTCGGAGAAAGTGAGCTTGATACTGCAAAGATCTTCACTACTGAAGTCGATAAAGCTAATGAAGTAATGCGACGCCTAATCTCTTAGAGTTTGAGGTATCGACGATCACGCCTTCAAGGTGATGCCTGGCAGGATGCCGGTCGTTCTGTTAGTTGGTGAAAGTCACGAGGTTTATCATTCTTCGAGATACTTCGAGATGGTGGGCACAAAGAGGCATACCGTTAGCTTTACCGCCAAAGCATGTCAAAAAGTCCAGAAGTGTTCCACGCCTCCATGCTCCTAAGTACACTCCAGATCCAAATTTCACGAATTGATCGGGAGAGATTGAGGTCGGCTACCAAATGGGACCTTCGAGGAGTGGACCGCGCATTATGGATAGCCAAGACTGTGAAGCCAGGGACAAGACCGTGAGGCTGAAAGTACTAGCGGCAACATCGGAGCCGGGAGTGAGGTGCGCGAGAGCGTGAGGACACGATGTTTAGGGATGAAGGTATGTAGTTTAGTTGTTTAATAATTAAATGACTAGTTTACTGCGGCACATATAAGGCACGTTGCATATGCATGATTTTGTGGATCAGGTGGAATGGACGAAATTCTTTTAAGAGGGGAAGAATGTAAAACCCCAGAAATTTCTAAATTTCTGAAAAATAGTAAAATGGTAATTTCGGTCAAAATCCGAAATTTTTCTAGATCTTGGATGACAAAACGGATTTCACCGTTGAAATCGTCTCGCGAAATCGTCTCGCGAAATCTAGCTACCACGTCGAATTTTTGGTTTCGACCCGAGATAGTCTAATTTCACGCTTCATATATTCACAGCCATGACACTCTAATGATTTAGTAGAAAGCACAAGATGAGACATGTGTCAAGTGAAGAGCTGGTCAACAACGAAAGCTCAAGTGTGGGGCCATAGGAGACAAATGGTACCTTGTGAGCCGGATGGAAACTAGCTGGGTGAGATATCAAGTTTATGTGCTAGACCCAAAGAACCACTTAGAAGTGGATAAGTGGCATGAGAGGACAAGTTCTCTTGACCCAACTTGACCCAGTCGATTGGATGGGGGAAAAGAGAGGGAAAATAGAGAGAGAAAGGAAAGAGGAAAGAGAGAGGAGAAATTCTAGAGAGAGAGACTCTACCTTCTCTCTAGATTTCCCGGTGATCGGTTCATCAAATCCCAGCGAGACAAGAGGCAAAGTTGATCCTCATTGCAAGAAGCAGGCGTGGTACCGTATTGTGGAGTTTCTAACTCGGGAGGTCGGTTTTCTCCTACTTGGATTTATTCTCTTCGACTCAAGAGCCATATTTTAATGGACGGATATCTCGAGGCCTGGATACGTGTTTTAGTTCCAAAGATCGACCGAGAAATCCATGGAGTGGTCAGCTTGGACGCTTGAGACTAAGGTCGGACTGTCACATGACTTTGTGTGTTATTCACGCCGTAGCCTCTAGCATTTTCGACCGCTTGCCATTTATTAAATTTCATGTCATATTACATGAATGATAACATAATATTATAGAATTTCGTTAATATACGCATGCTCATATATTAACATGAATTATTTTTGAACGACATATCGTGATTTCATATGCACCTGGGTGACCTAGACGCTGTACGAGCTGCACGGCTACTTAAAACATGCATTGGCTAAATGAAATACATGAGAAGATTTTCCAAAGAATTGCTTTGGAGAGTTGTCCAACAGTTCATGTCAGAGGATGTCCAATGACTGTTTCGGAGAGTTATCGAATAATTCATCTCGGAGGGTTGTCCAATAGAATTTTATCGGAAGTTGGTAATGTGTTTTCAAGAACAAAAACATTTTGTTTTGAAAACAGTGTTTTCTCACACTTGGCTTAGGCATGCGTGAGGGAGTCAGTGAGTGCTCGAGATGTGGAAATGGGTGTGTCACATTCTCATCCATACATAAACATTCGACGAAGACTTGTATGTTTTATTTGAACGTTTACATATCAGATGAAGACTTAGGCGAAAGAACCCAATGTGTAAATTCAACTACTGGGCATTGCTCACCCCGTCGTGGAATCCCTCTGTCAGGTACAGGGAGTATTCAGGAAGACGACGCTTACTAGAGGCCACTTTTAAAAAGAAAGCCAACATGTGGCTTTGATTATAAATTGTGAAACGCATGAAACATTTCGACCGGGAGCATGTTTGTAGCTGAGTGTAATTAACTTTAAAACTATATGTAATATAGTTGGTTATATTTTGGTGAGTATGGCTGTAATGGGCCCAACGTGGCGATGTTTATTCATGCTCGAGTCTCGCAGAGAGACACTCATTTCGCGGGCATCGACACTAATGGCTACATCGTATTCCGCTGGTCGACGAATCACAACGGACCGTGACGCCCCCAATCCCCCTGGGTCCGCTCGACAACCCTTCAACCTCATAATATTCGCAGGGATGTCGTGCAACCCGACACCACTCATGAAAACGGGGCAAGAGTCTCCACACGGAGCTCTACCCAAGATACAACCTGTCCCAATCACATGGCAACCTCGTCCTAATATTTTACAGCACTACACCGGTCCATATACAATTAAATAATAAAATGAATAAAATGGCACTTAGACGTATCAATACTCTAAATATCCCGATAACTCTACACATGGTTCAAGAGTTAATAAATCACTCTTAATTCAAACATATATTAAGATTTACAATTTTAATACATGTTATACAAAATAAAAATGTCAAAGCCACAATCCGGTTTTATTCTAAACACGGTCTCTAGTGAGCGTCGTCCTCCTGTACACTTCACATTACTGAAATAGGCGTCCCTCAGCCCGAGGGTGAGCAAAGCCCTGATGAAGTGATAATTTCCTACATGGGTACTCCGCCTAAGTATATCATGGCAAACAACGTCATACTCAAGCAAATACATGATCCTACTTGAATGTCTATATGCCCAAATCCAGTAATACCGAGTCCTCAGGCTCCACTCCATACACTTAGCCAAATGCGAGAAAAACATCGTTTTCAAAACAAAAGGTTTTTGTTCTTGAAAACACACTACCGAGTTTCGGTAAATATATTGGACTACCCTCCGAGGCGAATTGCTGGATCATTTTTCCGAACAGTCATGGGTCAGCCTCCGAGATGAACTGTTGGACCACTCTCCAAGGCAATTCTTTGGAAAATCATCCATGAAATTCCTTTCACAACCATTTTCACTTTTCTTTTCATTTCGTGTCAGCACACCTCCCACACCCTATCGTTCTAGGAATTTTGATTGCATATACCTGGAATGCATTCTATGCCAATTCAAATATTCATGCTAATATATTTTACATTACATATATTAACATAATTAATTCACATAGTCATCATTCAGTACAATCAATAACACGAATTAGCTCATGGGCTAATAACAAGTCAATGGTCGTTTTGAAATCATTCAACAGCACAAAAACACACAGCCAATCCATGAATAGTGGAAACTAACAGGTTGAAGCCTTGTTAAATGGCCACCACAAATAAGGTTTCGCCTGCTCAGTTCAAGATTTTGAGGCCAGAAAACCGACCTTCCATCTCAACAAATCCTGAAATCCAATACAAGATGTTTCTTGTGAAAGAATAAACCAAGTAGAAAAAATCCCTACACTCTTGGAGTTGTCGGAACTCCACAAAATCGAGATGTCCACACATTAAACTCGCCGCGTGAATAACATTCTGCTATGTCAAAAGGCAAGATCAATTAAAACGTCCCGGAAATCTAGAGAGAAGTCACACACTCTCTCTCTAAAATCTCAAAACCCAACTCACTGCACGTTTTCTCTAATTTTTGGAGAAGAAAGTATTCCTTTTTGTCTTATTCAATTAAACATTTCAAAATTTTCATCCTTGTCCCCTTAAGTTTGCGATTTTTAATAGCGTAACCATCTATGATTCTGTTTATCCGTCTATTAATCATGCAACATGTCACATGGAGTGCGTGTAGTAGGTGACTTTAATCGCGTCATGTCTTCATAAGCCATTTCTTGCATGCGACACAAATCTTGTGAAAAACGTGTTCAGACTGTGCTGGAATTGACGGGAGTGACGTGGTGGTATTTGGGTTTATGAGTCGATTCCCAGCGGTGAGAGTCCATTTAGGTCGTCGAATCTAGAAAATTCCGGTTTTAACCGAAATTACCATTTTACCATTTTCAGAAAATTAAAAATTTTCTCGGGTTTCTGGGACCACCGGAGGTTTGGGCGTCACGGGGTGTCAGGGTTTGAGGAGATTCTGAGTGAGACGGATAATATTCTATTTTCCAAAGGTACATAGTTTATTAATCGGCAGTTCGATGGGCTTGAAGATAAAGTGGACACCAGCCATAAAACCTAAATTTAAGAGATTCGAATTAGAGTCGATCGAAATAAAATGAATATACAAAACACAAATAAAAGAATTTCCATAGGGGAATTATGCTTTAGGGTTAAATGGGACTCATATTTAATAAAAAGTCCATCAAATCACCTAAACTAAGCATAAGGACATATATTTTAATGGGACAAAAATGTCTATCTTTCATCCAACACCACTTTAACTCTTTGGCGTTCCTTTTAACACATTTTCATCCGGATTTAGCCCGACTGACACACTATTTTTCAATTTGTCTTAAGATTTTTATTTTTATTTTTGCTTTTCATAAATTGAATTTTATGATTTTAAAATTAATTCTGTAAAATAATATCTTATTTTCAATTATTTTGAAATTTTAATTAATAAAAATTATTATTTTAAAATTTTATTTATTTATTTATTATTTTGTTTTCTTTATTTTAATGAATATATGTCAAAATAAATTATGTTATTTTAATTAAATTTATAAGATAATGTCTTATTTTCACTTATCTTGAAAATCTACTTAATTAAAAAGTTTATTTTTTTTGAAATTTGTTATTCATTACTTTTTATTTTCTTTCTTGGATTTTTTTTTGTTTTATTAGCAATCATAAATGTATTAAAGTAAACTGACTTTTAATATTTACAAACATTCCTATAGATATAAAATACAAATAATGCTAACTATTTTCTATCATTATATTTAAATATTTATAATTTTCATATTATAATCTTATTTTTATACTTTTATATTTTAAATTTTATAAACTAAAAATTAAAAATATCACAAAATTTAAACTATTTTAAATAAAAATAAAAAGTAATATAAAAATATTAACTATTTAACAAAAAATAGTAATAATAATTTTAGTATTTAATTTAAAAAGTATAATACAAAAGTGCTAACCCATAATTTTAAATTTTAAAATATGAATTAAAAATGATAATATAGTATTTATCAATTAGCTTGTCAATCAAGCTTGAGTATATTAACATATAAACTCAAAATGCCTAAACTCTAAAAAATATATCATATAAGTTGTTTATACTATAAAAACAAATTTAAGTTAAAAGATTTACCAATTTTTTTTTTGTCTCTCGTAAATCTTTTTTTTTGTTGTCAATTCCATTCACTAGCTTTGGATGCACGATACGTTGCTCGATAGTCAGCTTGCTCATCAGGGTTCATGTTAGCCGGATACATACAGACATCATCATCCTCCTCCGCATCCTTATCATCAACGAGTTGTTTTTAGCTACCATACATTTGTGTCATGATTCATTTCGAATTTCTTTGTATTTGCGGCTTTCTTCGCTGAGCACATTCATTTGAACCAAAGTTATCTCATTTCTTTCATAGAACTGGCGTTAGGACACTTAACTGCTTGTTAAGTGGAGATCTGTATGTGATAAATAAAATTTAAACCGAGTAATCCCGTCACTTTTAATCACCATAGGTGTACAATATTGTGTCATTTATGTTCCCCTCTATAGGTGTACAATATTTTCAAGCAGGATCATGACCTCCAATAGTGCTTCCACTTCCTTTAATATCTTCATAGCTTTAATAATTGTGATCATTTGATATTCAAATCAAATGCGAATATAAGTTATAGCTAAATATATAGTTGAAATAAAATGTGTAACATATATATTTGACAGAATATCATGATCTTGTGCATTAACAGATTATTCTCACTTCATATTCATAATCTAAATCTAAATATAAAGTTATATTAAATATCTAAAAATAAATCAAATATATAAATTATTTAACATATAAAGTAAATTAAACATAATATATGTTCATATTTCATACATTAATTAATAAATTTTTATATTTCATATTCATAATCTCAATCTAAATATAAAGTTATATTAATTATCATAAGTTAAATAAAATGAGTTTCATACATATTAATAATTTATTTATATTTTATATTCATAGCCTAAATCTAAATATCAGAGATTATATTAAATATCTAAAAATAAATAAAATGCTTATAAACTATTTAACATATAAAGTAAATTAAACATAATATATGTAACATATTTATACACTAAGTAAAATTTTGTTATATTTCATATTCATAATCTCAATCTAAATATAAAGTTATGTTAATTATCATAAGTTAAATATAATATGTTCATACATTAATTAACAATTTGTTATATTTTATATTTATAATCTAAATCTAAATATAAGGTTATATTAAATATCTAAAAATAAATAAAATGTGTAAACTATTTAACATATAAAATAAATTAAACATAATATATGTTCATATTTCATAAACTAATTAAGAAAATAAATTAAACATAATATATGTTCATATTTATAATCCCAATCTAAATATAAAGTTATATTAATTATCGTAAGTTAAATAATATGTGTTTATACATTAAATTGGCACAATTTTATATTTCCTTCATAATCTAAAATCTGATAAAGTTATATTAAATATCTAAAAATAAATAAAATGTGTAAACTATTTAACATATAAAGTAAATTAAAAATAATATATGTTCATATTTTTACATTTCATATTCATAATCTTAATCTAAATAAAAACTTAAATTAGTTACTAAAATGTAAAAATAAATTAATTAACATGGAAACATACCTTAAATTGCACAAATATTGTATTGAATGAAGACTTGAACACCAAGAATTGATATAAAAAATTCTTCAACACCAAGAGTCCAAGACTTGCAAAAATTTAAAATTGTTTGAGATATATCAACAAGAATTAATGAGTTTGATACATAAAAAACTAGTGATTTTAGGTCTATTTATATAATTTTTGGAGTCAAACTACCCATTTTTTGGTCAAAAAACTATTAAAAATGAATTATGTCCGTTGGATTTGATATTGGATAAAATATAACCGCTAGATCTTAATCTAACCATTAGAAATCATTCATGGTCATTGGATAAAGTCACATATTCAAAATCCACCGTCAGATAAAAAATATGACAGTTGGAACCTAAAGAAATTGGAGGATTGAATCCTGGATGTTGGATCAACACATAATCAATTCTGGCCGTTAGATTTTGCAAGTAGCCATTGGAGCTTTTTCAAAAAGCTGATAGAATCTCAATCATTGATCAAAAAGCATCGGACGTCCACGTATCATCAATATCTCTCGATTTTACAGTATAACGAATATCATGAATAATACTCAAATTAAACGTGATATTTGCGGAAAACACTGTGATCGTGACAAATGATAGTTATCGTTTTCTTAATATTAGCAAGTATCGATGACATTGGCGCGATCTTTCTATTTGCCATAACTTAAACCTGCTGTTGATAAATCTTCAGGTATTAGTCTGTTAAAATCTCAATATATCATTGATGCATTTGTTTAACATTGCCTCGGATGATATATTCTGTCTTATGGATAAAAGTGTAATCATATATTTATAACGAACTTCTATTCTTATTAAAGTAACTGTAATATGTTATAGTATTGGTGAAATAAGTAAGAAAAAAATTGAAATCAATCATATTATTTAATTGTGAAAGTTTATGGCATAAACATATACTAAGTTATTTATTATGTATGAGCTAAGTATGACATCAATTAATGCGTATAAAGAATGTCCTAGGTTGGTGTATTATCATACGACCTAGGAAAAATATTTCCGATTAAAAAAATATTCAAATCTTATGAGAAATGCAAGCTAGTACACCCCTTGTATATTTAGTGTATTTGTCTTGTATAGTTAGTGTAATCATCTTGTACAATATAATAAACCATTATTTTTCCTTATTAAAGAGTAATATATGCATATGACCATTATCTTGAAGAAGGAAATAATAAAAAAATAACATCAACTATATTTTTCATATTTTTTTAATTATGGAAGTTGATGGTATAAACATGTATTAGGTTATTCATCATGTGTGAGTTAAATATGACATCTACGATCTACCAATATATATAAAGAATATCATAGGTTGGTGTACAACATATGACATAAGAAAGAGATTTCAAATAAAAATAAATAAATCTTATGAGAAATACGTAGCAGCCACCCTATACAATTATTTGTTTATGTTGCAGATTATTATTCTCGCCTTGTATCATTATAATAAACCCATATTTTTCTTTATTAAGGAACTAATATATGCATGTGTTATATATATATATATATATATATATATATATATATATATATATATATATATATATATATATATACTATATATATATATATATATATTTCTTTTCATGATACCATGATATTTCAGTTTCATATTATGATTTTATCTTTTATGTTTTTATAAACATAAATTTTTTAAAAGATATTATGTTAGTAACTAGAAGTAAC
Organism: Tetrastigma voinierianum; assembly: GCA_016808115.1. Lineage (NCBI taxonomy): Eukaryota > Viridiplantae > Streptophyta > Magnoliopsida > Vitales > Vitaceae > Tetrastigma > Tetrastigma voinierianum. The sequence goes on from JAEQBH010000921.1 coordinate 723,176, forward strand.
AATATTTTTATTACTTATTCAAAAAACAATATTTTTTTTATTTTTAGTTACTAATGTTGTTCGTTTTTATTTTTTCACTTTCAAATATTAGTTTTCAAATTAAATACTAAAATAATTCTAGTAATTTTGTTGAAAAAATTTTAGGTTTATAAAAATTTATTTAAAATTATAAACATCTGTTTTTTTTACTTTCAAATATTGCCTTTTAAAAATTAAATACTAAAATAATTAATTTAAAAATTTAAACACCACACACACACTCCCACACACACACACACACACAGATATACTATATATATATATATATATATATATATATATATATATATATATATATATATATATATATATATATATATATATATATATATATATATATATATTAAATTAATTACTTTACTATGTTATTACACAAAACAAAGTTTAATAAAAAATGAAAAAAAATTTAAATGTGAAATTTTTTAGTGAAATACGTTTTAAAATAAGTGAAAGTAAGATATTATCTGTTAAATTTTTTTTTTTTTAAGGAAAAATAATGTTATTGATTAAAACTTGTAATAGATTGATAGATCCAATATATAAATAGCTAAAAACCGTATATGATAAAACAATATTCAAGTTAATAGTCTAATAAATCGGCATAAAGCCTACAAATTTGATAAAATAGTGACTATAATATTTGCAACTCTAGTTCTTTAACATACTAACGACCATAATTTGGCATCTTCAATTGATCAAATTTGCCTTACTTATTTGAATTGTCCTCACACGAAGTGATGTTTAGGGAGACTTTTGTCCGGTCTTGGTGGGGGGTTTATCTTTTGACATGAAGTGATGTTTGAAAATTTTGATTTTAATTTAGGGTTATGAAGAGAGATTGTCATATGGGTTTCTTTTATCTATAAGAAGAAATAGTATCGGAGGCTGTGAGGCAGGAAAATCTAATTTTCTCAAAGATGAATAAATTTCCAGTCAAAGCTAGAATTTTTCAGATCTCGGATAGTGAAACGGACTTCACGTTGGAGATCATCTCGTGAAATCTAGATTACCCTTTGTCGAATTTACGTGGAATTACAAAACCGGTCGAATTTCCGTTTTTCGAGACGAGGTAGTGTAGGACACTTAGCGATTGAGTGGCTCAAGGAACATATGTGTCACATATTCTGAGTAGTCAAACAGGGAGAGCCAGAAGTGGGGCCCACGTGGACATGTGGCATCTCTATTGGATGGAAATCAAAGTAGATGGATAAAGAGGATAAGGAAATCCTATCAACCAATGGAAGGTTGACATGTGGTAAGTGAAAGGACCCAATCTTGACTCTCTCTTCTCCCAAACGGTTTGGGAAATTAGAGAGAGAAAAGGAAAGAGAGAGAGGAAGGGATTTTAGAGAGAGAGGCTCTACCTTCTCTCTCTAAATTTCCAGCCCCGATCAATTGTCAGATCTAGTGAGCCAAAAAGCAAGTTACTCCCCGCAATGAAGAGAATTCTGGCGTGGGCGCCGGTTTGTGGAGTTTCAAAAACTCTGAGAGGTAGGGGTCTTCTCCTACTCGGTTTATTTTTGATTTAAGAGCCATTAAAATGGTTTTGATTGTATGAGCCGTGGTGGCCTTTGATCGATCCAATCGAGGCGCATCTTTGGAAATTCTAAGACCCCGTTTTGGGCGATCAGGACCCAGTCTCGGACTGAAAATGGTCCTTATTATTACTTGTGGATGTGTTATAAATTGTGGTTGGAGTGTTTGGGGCCGAAATGGCCGTGAGTTTTCGGTCCTCCAAAGTGGGACCGAATGCTGGAATTTTTGGGCAGTTTCGGACAGCCCATGTGTTGTTTAGGAATTTATTAAAAGCGATCAGAGTTGATGGTTGGACGAGAAATTGTCCATGAGTTGTTACAAAATATTGCTTAAAGCGAATGGCTTGGAGTGTGTGCGGAAAGAATTGTTAATGCATGTAATTTGAAAATGTGTTAACATGATCTTTGAACATATAATATATAGTGTGTGTTAGCCATTGGAGATTGGATTGTTTATTAGCTTATGTGAGCTGGTGGTGTATTGCTATGAATAAATAACATGTGGTTAGTATGTGAATTTTGTTAATATATATGCTGGATAGTATATTGGCATGTGTTGTATGAAAATGGCATAATGCATTTCATATGCATCAAGGGCAACCTAGAAAAATAGGTGTGAGTCTGACATGAAAGAAAAGGAAAATGGTTGTGAAGGAATTTCAAAGGAAGATTTTCAAAGAATTGCTAATGGGGATTGTCAATAAGTTCAGCGTGAAGGCCCATATGTTGTTTGATTACCTAGCAATTCACCTCAAAGGATCATCCAATAGATTTGTGAAATTAGTATATCATTTTTTGAGAACAAAAAACCTTTTTTGTTTTGAAAATAGTGTTTTCCCCACGGCTTGGCAGGCATGCGTGAGGAGTTGAGTGGGGCTAGAAGTGGGGAAAGGTGAGATCACTTTCTCATCAGCTCGTATGAACATTTGGTAGGAACATATATGTTTTCGCTTATGATCATGGGTTTACACCGTGCATGGCGTGCAGTGAGAGTAACATGTGAATTATCACTCTTGGGCATTGCTCACCTGTCATGGAATCCCCTTTGAAATGCAGGGAGTGTTTTGGAAGAGCGACCTCATTAGAGGCAGCACACGAAAAAGCCAACATGTGGCTTTGATTAGTTTTTATAAAACATGTATTAAGTGCTTAATTTTAATATATGTTTGCTTAATGCCAAATGATCATAACAACTCTTGAAACTATTCATAATAGTTTACAGTATTTTGGTGAGTATAATGTAGGCTAATGTGGCCATTTTACTCATGTAATAGGTCTCTGTGATATGAGACACACGGGTTTTCCAGCACGGAGTTGACGGTGCGGTAAGCAGGACCTGGAATTGGGAGCATACAGCGATCTGTATGTTAATTAATTATTATAGTACATTTAAATTGATTTCCAAAGTGAACTTAAATGCCTTTTATTATTGTAAAACTAACAAACTTTGCTTGTTTTATGATTTGTCATGTACTACATCTTTATTCCTTATCCTCTGTATTATAATTTAGACTATGATCATGTAAAAACTTAGTAATGATTTATATTAAGCGTTAAGAATTTAGGAAAAACAGATAGACAAAATAACAAGAACTACTATTGAAAACCTTACTAAAGATATTAAGAACATTGTTTCTCTTAAATATTTGTGTGAATACAAAAATACTATAAAAGAAACTTACGAAGAACTTTTTGATACATAAACCTAAGTTAAAACCAAGGAACAATTAAGTTTCAATCAATATCGTCAAATATTCATTAAATACTCCAGTTGTGTTGGAATTAGAAAGGATATTATAATAGATGGTGGTTAACTAAAATCGGAGAAAAATGAAAAAATCGCCAAAATATCAACGAAATAATGGAATTCACGATATTTAATGAAGGTACAAAACTATATCTACGCAGCGCATATTGCTGAAATTTCTAGAAAAATATTGACCAAATATAAAATGAATATTATAATTAAATATAGAATTATCTTAATTAAAATATCAGTTCTGGAATATGTTTATTTGACAAATCAAATTAGCAGTTAAGAATCTGATATGATGGTTTTGGCGATCAAATTCTTTATTCAAAAAAATTCTACTAATACATAAATCATACCATTTTTATTCATACTACACATCAATCTCCGTTTAACTCTCAAATTATTTTTCTTGCATGATTTATCTCGACATTTTGAGAATCTTATGAATATTATCTTCAGCGTCAAAATGGATCCTCATCAAATAATGTAATGGAGCCTACATCAGTCTTCATAATTGTGTTTTTAATGCTGCTGTAATGTAATTTATTGATAAATTATAATGAATATTGTCTTGATAAGTGCTATGTTGATTATTTATGTCTTTTTATAGTTCAATAGTATTTATGATTGGCTGTTTTATTATTTAAGTTTACCTATATTTTGTCAAAATGTCCACCAATATTTACTATTATTTCCGATATATTAAGTAAAATCAAAATGCGAATGTGTGACTGGGCAGGGGTCGTTGACCTTAGATCAACCCCTTGAATACATATAGCCATTGAGTGTTTTTCAATGCCACAAAATGAGTAATCTCTACGAGACTCAAACATGAGTATCTTGTAGTCACGTTGGGCTCATACATCCATACTCACCAAAATATAACCAACTATATTACAATAGTTTCAAGAGTTAATTACACTCTTATACAAACATGCATCTATCATAATATTTGTAAAACCCGGGAAAAAAAATTAATTTTAGAGAAATGAGTAAACGGCAGTAATTTGAACAGCTAAAAATTCTCTGAATCTCGGATATTAAATAATTTGTGTCGTTGAATTCTCTGAAAATCTAGTGACAAGAAAAATTTGGCCAATTAAAGGATGAGCGGAATATTTTACGATTTTCTGGGTGATAAGCCGTCAGTGACTTCAGGGACGAGATTTTACGAAAATCTCGGAAGTTAAGAAATGGTTTGGGCTAAGCTCATTTAAAATAAAGTTAACTGAAAAGAAACAAATTATTTCGAGGTAGAAGCGGACCCAAATGAAGCAATATGAATCATGTATCCAATATAATAATAATATTATTAATAAATAAATAAATAAATAAAAGGATAAAAAAAAAAAGGAGGAGACGGACGGGAGGGAGAGAGCGTCTAGGAGAGAGAGCTATTTTTATTTTTCCTTTTCTTTTTCTTTTCTTTGCTTTTTTTCTCATATTTATGGAAATGGAATTAAATGCAAGTTTTCGTCGGGCGGAAGGCAAAGGATTGATCGACCTTCGTGAGAGCTGGTGGGTGCCAAAATATTGGAGTTCGTCAAGCTCCACGAGATGAAGATTTTCCCTACTTGTGTTATTTCTAGCCTAAGAAGGTATTTAATGGCTTGGGATGGCTTAGGGCCGTGAAAGGCGTAAGAATTTCGGTCCACTAGTTTTTTTGGCCCGAGTGTAGGAATTCTTGGGATTGTTCCAGTGGTTGGGCTAAATTTAGGAATTTGTTTCGCACGATTCGGGCTAAATTTTCGGAATGTTGCGGACAGTCTGGAGCAGGATTTTCGGGCAGTCTGGGCGTATTGAGGTCTGGTTTGATCCGGGACCTAATGTCTTTGGGTTTGTGGTGTGTTTGGTATCCCGATAATTCGATGGTGAGCCGTGAAGGGCCACAGATGTCTTAATGTTTTATGGAATTAGAGATTTAGGTCGTTTGTGTGTTATTGTTGGAAAAATGAATAACATGTTGTTTGTGTGTAATTTGTTAATATATCATGCTTAACACATGAATGGTTCCAATGAATGTGTATTATTTCATATGCAGCACAGGGCACCTACTAGAGGCAGTAGGTGTGAGTACATGACATGTTTTTCGGAGGAGTTGACTCATAATTGATTGGCAGATATGTCCACTGACGGTGATGGGGTTGTCGAAGTTTTGTGGAAGAATTGTCCAAGGGTATGTTTGATGATCGATAGTTGCGTCGGAGGGCGTGGATTGTTTGGTTATCCATGAGATTTATATGGAGGATTTATCAACATATTTATCGGTTGCCCACAACTAAAACAAATATTTTTTTGTTTGGAAGCAGTTACTCATACATGGCACAAGCATGAGTGAGAGAGTCGGTGAGGACTCGAGGCATGGGATTGAGCATGTAGACATTTGAGTAGGGACATACATGTTTGCAGATGTGTGTTTCTTGGGTGCGTGGCATGGGTGGGGAGTAACCGTATGGAGATCTCATTAATAGGTATTGCTCACCCGTCAAGTAGGACCCCCTTTCGAAATCTGAGTCCAGTCTGGCGCCATTTTATAGACCGCATGAGGATGAACGAGAATGCGGCTTTGTTATATTTAATGTTTGTCTTGCATTATATTCGATAGAGCAAGCATGTATATTTTTAATGTACCAAATATTTGTTAAATGGTCTATCATATATTTTTGTATATTTTTGAATTAGATATGCAGGAATGGGTCTCAGTATATGAGACAAATGAGTGTGATATCGAAACACCCGATATTTACAAGTTTAGCGGTTAACGGGTTATGTGAGACCCGAGGATAGAGGTGTCAGCCATGTTATAGCTAAGGAGTATATGATTACACATGCTGTGAGCATAGGCCTAGAGATGATAACGATTGCAGTGTAGTGCCTGGTTATGATTACCCTAGCGGCTTGATGTCTGATGCCCATTGCGATTATTATTCTTGACATGGGTTTTGTGATTCCCTGAGGCACGATGGGCATGAATCGTGCGACTTGTCCTGACATGGTATCGAGCATGGTCTATGAGTACCTAGGGTTTGAGGGACATGGGTTTAGGCTACGACTATTGTGGTGAAATTGATACTAGCGTCATAGCTTAGTATCGGAGTTTAGGTACACTAATACCTAGGAGTTCATGGGATGGGATTAGACCACTGCATACATGATGTGTTATGTCCGGATATGTGTTCCATGGTTGTCAAGTCTATTAGTAATTGGCATGTGCATTACTAGTTAGACTGAAATGAAAGTAAATAAAGTTTGTTACCATTTGACAGGCGTAGATGTCAAGTTGAGGCCAAGGACGTAGAGGTCGTCCACGAGGTGCCACAACCCATCTGGTTGTCAGTGATTGTGACCTTAGGCGGGTTATCATACCCGACACGGTCTTGGAGTAGTGTATGGTTACATATGCATGCGATCTGATGCGTATGTGTGTGGAATTTTAGGACAAAATTCTATTAAGGGGGGAAGAATGTAAAACCCGGAAAAAAATTCAATTTTTTGAAAGGTAAAAAGCAGTGAGACTGGTTGAAAACTAAAATTCTCACATATCTCAGGATGGCCAGCAGTTTTGTGCCTTTGAATTCGTCTCAGAAATCTAGTGACGAAAAAGTTTATTGAACCTGAACAAGCGGGAATATTTTCACAGTTTGATAAGTAATCAGTGACTTTAAAAACCGAGATTTTTGCCAAAAATCCTACGGAAGTAAATGACTTGAAACTAAGTTCTTTTCAAATAAAGTAAAGCGAAAAACAAATTAATTTCCAAATGAAACAGACCCAAATGAAATCTAATATGAATCATGTATCCAAAATAATATGTAATAATAATAATAAAATAAATAAATATTATATAAAAAGGATAAAATCAAAAAATGGAGGGACCCGGGGAGGAGGCGTGGAGAGAGAGAGCGTCTAGGAGAGAGAGATATTTTTATTTTTCTTTTTCTTTTCTTCGCTTCTTTCTCATATTTATGGAAGTGGGCGGCGAGTTTCGTTGAGACTAAAGGCAAAGTTGATCCCATCGGAAGCTGCGCGTAGTTACCAAAATATTAGGTTCGTCCAGACTCCGCGGGGTGAGATTTTCCTGCGCGGTATTTCTACACCAGGCCATTCCCAATGGCTTGGGATTGGCAAGGCCGTGAAAGGCCGTAAATTTCAGTCTAATTTTTGGTAGTGGCAGAATTTTTGGTTGTTTTGACGGTTCGGGGCTGAATTTTGGGACTATTTTAGCACAATTAGGCCCAGTTTAAGGGCTGTTTGCGGGACCCGATCCTAGACAGGATTTTAGGACGTTATTGGGTAGTCTGGGCGTATTGAGGTTTGGTTTTGATCTAAGTTCAATGTCTTTGGGTTTTTGTGGTGTGTTTGGTATCCCAATAATTCGGTGATGAGCGGGTGAAGGGACGAAGGTGCTACTGTTTTCTATGGTCGAGATTTTGGCTATTTTGTGTGTGTTATTGTTGGAAAAATAGATACATGTTTATTTTATTATTGTGAATTTTGTTAATATATCATTGTAAATATCAACATTAATAGTGTTAAATCTGCATATTGCATTTCATATGCATGGAGCACCCTAGAACCGTAGGTGTGAGTGCATGACATCATTTTGGAGGTTGACTCATAATTGAGATTATCGGTATGTCCATGACGGTGAAAATCGAGGGTTGTCAAAGGAGTACATTGAAAAATTGTCAGAATAATTATGTTGAAATCATCTGACAATTCCGTCAGAGGCATGGATGTTCAAAGTTTATCCAACAAATTTACCTCGGAGGATTAATCAGCGTATTTATATGGAGGTTGCCCTGCTCATAATATTTTGTTTGGAAATGATTTTCATGTAACCTGGCATGTATAGAAAGATGTGAAGGACCTCGGCGTGGGATTGGCGTGTGGAATGGCTGGTAAGGACATACATGTTTTACTTGAATGTGTGTGTTTGTCATTGCATGAGCACTTAGGTGGGGAGTAACCCATGTAGGAGATTATCACTACTAGGCATTGCTCACCCAGTTGTGGAACCCCCTTTCAAGTACAGGTCCGGTGCAGGCGTCTGACCCGCATATGGGACCGCATGAGGGATGAGAGTCGAATGCGGCTTTGTTATGTTTTGTGTTTTGTCTTGCATTATATTCGAGCAAAACTAAGCCTCTATGCCCTTTGTTTTGTATAAATAATTTGTGAAAAGTGAATGAGGTGTTAATAATTATCATATCTTTTTGTATATTTGTGAATTAAATATGCGAGGAATGGGTCTCAATATAATGATAGTGTGATATCGGATTTGCCCGATATTCTGATTCCATGAGTTGGCGGGTTGTCGCGGGACCCCCGAGATAGGGGTGTCCACGATATTTCACTTACATGTTTTACAAAAAACCATATAATCCCGAAGCCACATGTCGGCTTTCTTCTAAGATCTAGTGAGATGTCTTCATGATCAACCATACTGAAGGAGGATCTGATGGGTGATTTTGTTGAATTTATCAGTTAGATTTGCTCTTGCTGGTACTCGTTGAAAAGATGTTTATTCAATGTTCAGTTTACTGCTGAATGTCTGCATTGGACAGAGAATCTTGGCTCACCCTTTCCCACTTCGAAGGCACACGAAACTCCCTCCGCCCTCGCTAAGTGTAGCTCTTGTTGCAAGCAAAAGGTTTTGTTTCTGAAAACCATATATGCAATTTCGATAAATTCGCTGAATGACCCTCAAAGAAATTTGATGCTAGATAACTCTCGAAACACGATCTGTGGTTATCTCAAGATGAGCTGTTAGACTGACTCTCGAGGTAGTCTTGAAAATCTTACATGAAATTCATTTAATAGTATGTTTCACCTGCCATGCACTCGCCCTATTGTTCTAGAATGCTGATTGCATATGAAATGCAATATGTCATTTCCATGATAATTCATGTTAATATATCAAGCATGCATATATTAACAAAATTTTAAACAACATGTATTTAATTCATAGCAATAACACACGAAAATTAGCATGGGCCTAATAAACAAGCCAAACGGTCCATCTTGGAGCGCGGTATCATAACAACACAACATGTTATTCAATCACAGCAATAACGTAACACATAAGCAACACACTATAGTCCACGGTCAGTTTAAGGACTAATCAGAAACCACTCTAAGGGATTTAAGCCACTGGTCAAGTTTTTTGGCACCTAATGGAGGCGGCCACTCGGGCCCCAGAACATCTGACCATTAAAATGGCTCTTAGCAGTGCTACAAGTAGATTCAAAGACCCTACCTCCAAGAGTTGTTGAAACTCCACAATATCGGTACCCACGCGTAGCTCTTGCAGTGGGGATCAACTTTGCCTCTTGTCTCCCCAGAATTTGACAGACCGTTCACCGAGAAATCTAGAGATAAGTAAGAGCTTCTCACTCTAAAATCTCTCACATTGGTTTCTCCTGCTGCCTTCTCTCCCAGCAACTTGGCCAAGATGGGGTCAAGGGGACTTGTCCTCTCATTGCCACATAGCCAATCCTGTGCTCCCTGTAGGATTGCCCTTATCATATCCATCTACCATGGTTCCGTCCACTCCTGAGTGCCATTTGTCTCTCGGCCCACACACTTGAGCTGTTGTTTGTGTAACACCAAATATACCACTGATGGTTTTCATGTGTTTAGGATGTTGGGCATAATTTGATTTTTTTGTAATTTCAATGAGCATGGAGTGAGAGCTGAAAGAATTTACAGGGCACAAGGAGTAAATATGTGGTCGTCAATATGGGATATAGAAGTCATAAGATAAAAGGAAGACTATGGGTTAAAATAGAAATATATATAACTTGTTTTGCTATGTGATGGGAGGACAAAAAAGGTAAATAAAAGGAAATTTAACTATAAAAGGAGGGGACCAAAATACTCTGTTTTGGTCTCCAAGAGAAGCTTCGTATCGATTTGGAAGAGAAGAAGAAATGAAGAAGAGAAAGAAGAAGAAGAAGAAGAAGAGGTAAAAGATTAGATTTGTATGGATTCTAGTATGGGTACTCTGTGGAACTATGGTTTGTGGAATCATGAGGTATTTTGGACTTTTGGTAGGGATTTCCTATGGTTTCCAAACCAGAGGTTTAGTTAAAGAACATTATTAAAATGTAGGTTTCAACGGATATATCGGTACTCACTTGGATTTCCAGTTATGCAGGATGTGGAAATATATCGGTGAATATTTTACATGAATATCGATATATCATAATTGTAAAAATTCTTTGAAATTCATGGAAATACTTTTAAAAGTATAAGATGACAATCATAATAAAATATAGTAGTTATTACATTACTTTGGTCTTTCACCACCAAAATGAAGATCGATGTGGCTCCATTACGGCATTTGTGAAGGATCACATCTTGGTAGAAAACAATACTCAAACCAAGACATAGTGTTCGATATTGTGATTATAAGATCAGACATGCCATGCATAAATGTCTTGACTTGTACCCCTGACCTCTCCATGGATAGGAAATTGAGGGTACACCCATGCTATTTGAAATCTTTGTTGCATTTGATATGGAGTTTGGAATGACATTTGTACATGCGAGATAGTTAATCATTCCATATTCACCAATGGAATCTGAAGGATGTGAAGAAGGTTGATCATAACTCATTGTGTAAGGAGGAAAAACGTTAGCATCATTGGATGAATCACTGTATTGAGTGTCAATGCTCATTGACTCAAAACTAGCCGAAAACGAATCTTCATTGTGTTGTGTCATCCTTCATTGTGAAAATGTATATTTCACAAATTTGTTAATTAATAATTAACAAATTTTTGTATTTCATATTCATAATCTCAATCTAAATATAAAGTTGCATTAATTATCATAGTTTAAAGAAAATGTATATTTAGAAACATAAGTATGCATAATATATGTTCATCTTTCATTTTCTCAATCTGTCTAAATATAGACTAAAATTAAACCTTAATCTAAATATAAGCTAAAAATTAATTCTTAATCTAAGTATAGAAACAAATACTTAATACAATATAAACTAAAAATTAAATCGTAATCTAAATATAAACAATCTTAATCTAAATATAAACTTAATTTAATTACTAATTTACAAATGTAAAAATTAATTAACATGAAACATTTGCTTAAGTTCACGAAATTATGTATTAGACAAAAGACTTGAACACAAAATTAATAAAATATTGTTCTCCAATACTTTACGAAAATGTAGCGCCCCCGAAGCAGAGTCAGTTGACAGCCCGTCAATCCGAAATATTCGTGGATGTCGAGATTCTGCATTCTAGCTCTTGAAAATGGTGGGGATCTGTTATGCAGGAGCTCTACCCAGATACAGCATGTCCCGATCACATGGCCTTTGTCTGATATTTTACAACAACCACTGCAAGGTCCACGTGCGATAAAGCCATGGGCCGCGGATATCACAAAAATGTATACCAACTACCTCAATAACCAGTTTCAGAGTTATTACAATATAACGTCAAAACATATATCAAAATTTAGAGTTTTAATATGTTATACAAAATGAAATACCAAGAGTCTGTGACTTCAGCGCGACCTCAGTGGCGTCGTCCTCCCTCTCACCTCCTGTACTGAAATGAGATCCTCGACGGGGTGGCTTGATGCCAGTAGTGAATTTCCTACCATAGGTTACTCCCTTAAGTGCACAAGTCATAGAACAGAATCACACTCAAGCAAATACATGATCCTGCTTAGATATCTGTACCCCGATCCATGTCTCGAGTCCTCACCAACTCCTCACACGTGCCTAAGGCAGTGCGGAGTAAAATCTGGTTTCCAAAACAAAAGATTTTGTTCTCGAAGGCACCTCTGGGGATTCGGTAAATATCTTTGGACTACCCTCAGGCGAGTGCTGGATCATTTTAGAAACAGTCATGGAGTCGACCTCCGAGATAAAAGCCCATTGGACCACTCTCAGAGCAATTCTTCGTAAAATCTTCCTTGAAATTCCTTTCTAGCCAGTTTCAATTTTATTTTATTTTCATGTCATGCACTCCACTATCGTTCTAGGTTGCTTGTACATATGAATGCATTATGCCAATTCCAAACAATTTATGCTAATATATATTTACATGCATATATTAACACAGATTTATTACACAATTCAAATGTTTATTGATTCACAATCAATAACACCAAAATTAATATAGGCTAATTAACCTATTAAGCAATTCATTTTTTAATCACCCCAACCACATAAAATCACCAAAATAATCCGTGAAGCAGTGAAACCCTAGGGTTGCCTTTGTTCACGATCCTAGTAAGGGATTTCTTCACTCGGTTCAAAGATTTTGAGACGATAACCGGCACTTCAGAACCTCAATAATCTCATCCAATAAAATGAGCTCTTGTAGAAAGAATAAGCAAATAGGGAAGAATCCTGCATAACTTTGGGTTTAGGAGCTCAGCTGAATCGGTGATCCCACGCGGCCTGTGTGCGTAGATGGAGCTTGCTTCTTGCTCCGTCGAGGAGCCAGAGGTCAGGGCGACCAGGGAAATCTAGGGAGTCACTGAATCTCTAAGATCTCAAAACCAACTCACTGCCAATTTCATGTACACAGTTTCTGATTTTGGAGAGAAGTATCATGCTGTCTTTGATATTAAACTTTTTCAAAATTCCGTCCATGTCCCTTTAAGTTTTGGATTTGATAACGACTATCTAAGCAATTCATGCCACCCTCTCTACAATAATACAGCATATGTCGCATGGTCACGTATAATAGGTGACTTTTGTCACATCCACATGTTTCTCCGCAAAACATTTTTGCGGCACCAGGCACGGTGCCTCGAAGCGTGAAATTGACGTCTCCGAATTGATGAAATTCAGCGTGGTGGCTAGATTTCGAGCGATTCCAATGGTGAAGTCCCGTTTCGTCATGCGAGATACAGAAAATTTGAAGTTTTGACCCGAAATTACCATTTGCCGTTTTGAAAATTTGAATTTTCCCGAGTTTTACAAAAAATGAAGAATTGTTTAAGAGAGAATGGATGAGTTTTATATGAAAACAAGTGATTTTATGGCTATTTATAGATTTTCCGGAGTCAAACTAACCGTTTTTTGGTCAAAAACCCTTTAAAAATGAATTTTGGCCGTTGGATTTGATTTTGGATAAAATCTTACCATTGGATCTTGATCTAGCCGTTATAAATCAATTATGGCCGTTAGATCAAGTCTAAGATTCAAAATCCACTGTTAGATAAAAAATATAGCCGTTGGAATCAAAGGGATTGAAATAGGGCGTTGGATCAACAATTGAATTACGTGATCGAGGATCAACTGCGGTGGATTGAAAAAATTTGGTTCACGAGACAAAATCTCAACCTTCCACGTGTCCCAATGTGACGCCCCATTTCCCGGGGGTCCGTTGACAACCCGTCAACCCGCGGAATATTTGTGAATGTCGGGTAACCCGACCTGCAGCTCATGAAAATCGAGCGAGTCTCAGCTGTGCGGGGAGGGCACACCACAGTCTGGCGCAGTCACGATCACATGGCAGCACATCCCGATATTTTACCGAAGACCACCACCGGGTTCCATATACAATTAAAATGAGCAAAAATGGCCACGATAGGCCCATACATGTACTCTTCCAAAATCATCCAGTAATATATTACATGGTTCGAGTTAAGAAATCACTCTTAATTCCGCAATATATTAAAATTTAAAATTAATACATGTTATACAAATTTCATGTCAAAGCCACAAGTCGTCTTTCTTCTACTTGACCTCTAGTGGCGTCGTCCTCTGCTTCACACTCCACTTGTACTGAAATAGTGATCCCTCGACGGGGTGAGCAATGTCCGATTAGTGAAAATTTTGCATGGGTTATACGCTAGTGCACAATATCGTAATGAGCAATCACCTCAAGCGGAAATACATGATCTGATATCTGCATGCCCAATCCATGTCTCGAGTCCTCACCGACTCCTACACATGTCTAAACCAAATGCGAGCAAAAATACGGTTTTTCAAAACAAAATGTTTTTGTTCTTGAAAACACTCACGGATTTAATTAAATATATTGGACTACCCTCGAGTAGTGCTTGGATCATTTTCCTAACGAGTCATAGGTCGGCCTCGAGGATGAGTATTGGACCACTCTCAAGCCCAATTCCTTCGGAAAATCTTCCATGAAATTCCTTTCACAATCTTTTCTTTCTTTTTCATTTCAGTGTCATGCACTCTCACATCATTCTAGGGTGCCCGCAGTGCATATCAGGCTGGCTATGCCATTTCTAAAATATTTATGCTATTATATTTTACACATGTATATATTGCTTAGTGTTTACATAATTCACATTATTCAATTCACAATAATAACACAGTGGCTCACATGGGCTGTGCAAATCAAGTAATTCATTTTGAATCACTGAACTACAAAATCATAAAACAAATCACGTGAACAATTGAAACCCTCAGTCGAGCCTTTGTTAGAGCCTCAGTGGGGATTTCTTCACACCTAGTTCAAAGGTTTTAGAGACCGAAAACCCTGGCCATTAGGCCTCAACGAAATCCCCATCCATAAAATGGCTCTTGGCCAAGAACAAACCAATGCGGAAAAGATCTCTACCTCCTTGGAGTTATTCGAAACTCCGCGAGTGGTGTCGTGCTTGCTCGTAGCGTAGATTGTACATAATAAGTTGAGAGAGCAGGAGTCAGGTGGGAAATCTGAAGTCACACTTCTATATACAGAATGAAATCACCTACAGCGTTTTCAGCGTGGAAAACTATCTTTTTGTCTTATTCCATTTTAACTTTTCAATAATTCCATCCATGTCCCTTCATTTCACTATTTGACACATGGCAATCTAAGTTATTCATCTCCATCATCTGCTAATCATTGCAGCATGTGTCACGTGGATGCGTGTAGTGAGTGACTTTGTCTCATCATGTCTCTCACTGACGTTTTACGGCACGGAGCACGGTGCCTGGCGAGTGATGTCTCGAGGTGTGAGATCGACGTGGTAGCTAGATTTATGGCGATTCAACGGTGAAGTCCGTTTAGTCATCGAGATCTAAATTTGGATTTTGGCCCGAAGAGTACCATTTATCATTTGAAGAAAAATTGAATTTTCAGGTTTACACTCAAACCACTTGCCGTCGGATCAAAAATTTAGGCAAAAAAAAATAAGCGGCGGCTTCCTTGTGTCTTGGCCAATATGGATTTTTGTTTTTCTGTTTGTTTTTAAAAAATTTTACAAACACCATTTTGTGTGGGATACTGTCATTGCTCTTGATATATCGGCGATATATCGCCGATATTGACATTTCCGATTACTGATAAACGATTTATTTGTAAAAATCGGTGTCGAGGATATTGTACGAGAAATATTGTCAATATTTCGCGATTTTTTAATCCCTGGTTAGGAATTCATCATAGCCCTAGATTTGTTGGAAGTTGGGTTGAAAAACCCTAGTTTGTATCAAGTAGATATGGAATCCTTCCTTTAAGGTTGGATTCATGGTTTTAATTGCAAGTAATGGAGTTTAAGGTGTAGAACGAGCCCCTAACTAATCTTCTTGTTAGGTTTATGTATGGGTTGTAGTCCATTTGGGGATTGTTTTGGGAGTGATTCATGATAGTTTTGAAGTAAGATGGAATAGAGGAAAAATGAGATAAAGTGAGTAAAGAGGGAAAATGCATACATTCTGAGGCATTTCATAAACTGTGCCAGGTACGAGCGAGGGTGATGCCCAGAATTGCAGCTATCTCGGCCAAATGGTACCAGTCACCAAACCAGTGATTGCCGGTGCCTCACCAAAACAAGTCGTAGAATGCAGACAAAATTAGTGGAATTGCCGACTCGAACATGATTAGTGCGTTACCAATCAGTTGTACCGGTACCCTTTAAACTGCCTTTAATTTTGGTATTCATGCATTTATTAAACCGGTCGCACGGTAAGAACCTCATAAACCGATTAACGGGGATTCGAATAAGAATAAAACTAAGTGAAAAATGCATCGTACCTCGCCACTTCGGCGAAGCTTCGCTCCGCCTCGGCAAGTTCAAAGTGGGCAAACTTAAGAGCTCTGTTAAGATAGCCAGTTCTAAATACATATAATTATACAAGATACTGGGCAGGTGATAAATGACCCGACACTTACGTGCATTAGAGCGAACCGCGTTAAATCAGTTGCAGGCACTCTTTGCCGTGCCCGGCACTTACCATTCAATGGACGGGCACGCGTTGGTGGTCTTGGCACTCACGCTGAGTGCTATGACCGCCATTGCGTGGCGTAGTGCGTTCACGATTGGTAGCGGTATCGCAGCAGTGCTCACGACGCCGTGCATTAGCGTGGCGTTGAATCGATCTTGGCGGCTCACTGCCAATCTTCGACACTTCACGATGCGATGGTGAGCATGTGTGAAATCGGTGATTCGGCACTCTGCTGTATTATGGCACTTTGATCTTTATCGCATTGGTACTTATTGTGATGT
This sequence comes from Tetrastigma voinierianum, assembly GCA_016808115.1. Taxonomy (NCBI): domain Eukaryota; kingdom Viridiplantae; phylum Streptophyta; class Magnoliopsida; order Vitales; family Vitaceae; genus Tetrastigma; species Tetrastigma voinierianum. The sequence goes on from JAEQBH010000921.1 coordinate 739,949, forward strand.
ATCTACTCATTTCTTATTCTTGGTCTAAGTAATCTAGGTTATAGTATAGTGCGAACAACCGAATAGATGAAGTAAAATGCATCGTTATGTTCTGTGTACCTACGGTACCTCGCGGAGAGTAGTTGTAGTACCTCTGTGATTATTCATACAAATATAAGTCTACTGCCCAAGTATAAGTATAAGTATAAACTTTGGCAACTCTACGGAATCTAAACTGATATAATTTTGCTATAAGTACAAGTATATGTCCTACGGGAGACCTGAATAAGTATTAGTTTGTTATAAGTACAAGTAGGCATATAAGTTTATTATATGAATTCATATTAAATTCTAGTATCTGTTATTGTACATCTGTTACTGTTATATGCTTACTGTACTAAAATATTATTGCATATGTATATGTATAAAACATATGTTTCCCACTAAGCGTAAAACTTAGCACGAGTTTTCAATCAGTGTAGGTCTGAAAGGCAGTATGATCTTTATGTGTCTGTTAGGCGGCACACTTGTGAGGTTCACCATGAGTTCAGCACAAGTCATGTAAATGTAATGTCTGGGTTTGTATATGTAAAATGAGCTAGGAGTATATGTATATGACACGTAAACACCACTACGTTGGTAGTTTTCCTTTGTATTTTGTATCACGAATATTTTGATATCGTTATAGACTTGAAGCCTGATATGCAGAAAAAGGAGAACAAAGAGTCGATCCGGTCAGTCCGGTCTCGCCCCTTGAGGCGTAGCGGTTGACTAGCTCACTTGACACGTGTCAACTTGGGCGCTCAAAAATGCGCCAAGTGTCCCGTACTACCTTTGGTCGCCAGCTTGTAAGTGGTATGCCGAATTAACGAGAGATCGACGTGTGCTTCGATTTTGCGAAAGTTTGCGGTGAAGTATGTTCGTCCATCCGAGATCTAGAAAAATTCTGGATTTTGACCGAAATTACAATTTTATCATTTTTCATAAAATTAGAATTTTCTAGGGTCTTACAACCGATATATTTGTAGCTACGGATATTTTGTTCCTTGGTTAAAACTGAAATGGTAAAATATTATATTGATAACCTTGATGTTAACTCATCTTCTTAGAATTTAGAAATAGGTAACCTTTATGTTAGCTCATCTTCTTAGAACTTAGAAATAGGTGTATAAACTTTAAGAAAATTTATGAACCATGGTACAAAGAAAGAAATTAAATATTTAAGAACCTTGTATAAATCTCGTTAGAAATAAAAAAAAAGTAGTTTGAAAGAACATAAAAAACAAGAAGAATTTTACAGTTGTGATAGTGAAGAATAAAAATTTAGAAAAATCTAAGAAATACAGCAAAGAAGAATAAACAATTGTAATACAACTTTAGGAATTTAAAGGAAAATTTGGAAGACTTTAAAATTTTTATTTTAATTGAAATAACTTAGACTATGTAAAAGAACAACTAGTTAAGAAGATAAATTTTGTAGAAAGGAAATAGAACAAATAAAGTTGAACAACAAAACTTAAAATATTAGAAAAACAGCCTCCAAGAACTAGACCAAATCCTTGAACAATTAGTTAAGAAAACAAGTAAATTAGAAGAAAATAAAATAGATAATCTTTTTAAATAATTTGAAAAACTAAATTTAGGAGAAAATCGAAATCTGTAGAACATAAAATTAATCCATTTGAACCAAGAGATTTAGAAGTAAAACCATAGAAATTGTAGACTTAATAAAACCAAAGGAAAACGAACCTATTAGTAAATTAGAGCTTTTTGAAAGTGAAAATTTAGTATAACAAAGAAGAAAGTAGCTTGAATAACAAAGAAGAAAGAAACTCTTTAAAACAAGAAGAAAATGAATCAAAAAATAAACCTAGAAATAAGACTCTTTTACACTTAGAAAAACTAGTTCAACCTTTAGAAAGTAAAATAAATCCGTATAATATATGGAAATATTTGAAAACAATAATAGAAAAAACCCATTTAGAAATTGAGACAAATAATTTAAGTGCTGAAAAAACCCAAAAAGAAGAAGAACCAATAAATTCTTTAAGAACAACAATTGTAAATACAACAAACAAGATAAAATTATTAACATTTCCAACAATAATTAAATTAAAGAAAACTGAAATAAAATTAGAAGCAATGTTGAATCTTGGAGCTAATAAAGCCTTTTATTTGGCTTTGATCTTAGAAAGAAGATTAACAAACCTTAACTCAGCCTGTAGAGATTAGTACGATTATAATAACCAAGAAAAACTAATGCTAACAAACTATATGGCTAATGTTCGATAATAATTAATGACATAGCCATGACATTACCTCGAACTATTTAATCCTAGTATAAGCTTGTATCCTTTTATTTTGATTTGAATTACATTATTTGCAGAGTATATCATTAAAATAACCAAGTTAGCTTTCACCTTAAAAACTACAACAATTGTTTCTGAGCCACAGGGAAATATATTAAACCTGACTGATAACATGCGCACTCCGCATTATACAATAAAATAGAAAAAATAAAGGATAGTATAGTTAATGATTATTCATAAAACCTAAAAAAGGCCTTAAAATTAAAAAACCTTTTAGCTCAAGTAGAAAAAATAGGAATTATAGGAAGACCCTGGAGGCTCTTGGAATAGGAACAAAACAATTTGTAAAATACGATAAAATCAGTTTAACCATCAGGCTTATTGATATGCGTACTGACTTGCTTGTAGACACAAAAGAATTTAAAATACAAATAGAAGAATTATTACAAAATAACCTTATTAAACCAAGCTTTAGTTCTCATAGATCAGTGGCATTTTTTGTGACGCCCCAAATCCCGGGGGTCCGTTGACAACTCGTTAACCCGCGGAAGATTTGTGGATGTCTGGTAACTCGGCACCACACCATTGAGTCCCCTTTTCCCGAGACCCAGGATTTAACAAAATCAGGCGAGTCTGCTGTCAGGCTCTGCGGTACAGACAAATTAAGGTCTGAGAAAAGACCAGTGGTGTGGTGCAATCCCCGGCATCCGCAGTCTTCAGCGGGTTGGCTGAGTTGTCAACGGACCTATCGAGGTGGGCGTCTGGCATGTATCGAGCATGGGTATCACGACTACCTAGGGCATGAGGACATGGGCTTGGAGCGGCTATTGTGGTGAAATTGATACCGGCGTCATGGCTTGAGTATTTAGAGCTTAGGTTAAGCAGTTACCTGGTGGCCGAAAATTGTGTTGATCTAGGCATCTAACATGGTATCAAGGTATAGGTGTGAACACCTGGGACCCCAGATGGACATGGGGTTTAGACCATTGCATTCATCTTGTGTGATTCATGTTGTGCTACATGATGTATGTTGGCCTCAGTTATGTTTCGATTGCATGAATTATATACATGGTAGGATGTATATAGCAAAAGGATGAACACTAGGGTTAGCGAACATAACCTTAGGGGTTCGGGGGAAAAAAAAAGAATGAACGGGATAGTTCGGGATATAGATGTTGATTAGTAGTTGAAGTATCTGATCTTTAGGAACGTGAATCTCAATTTACTATTGGCGTATGTAAATGGAAAATCAGGGAGAGGATGTAGAGAAGCGGGGTGGACGAGGCTTGCTTATTTGAATGCAATGCCATCGACCTTTGACCAACAGCTTTCATGAAGCTATTGGTGGCGACTGTGCGTGCACATGCTTGTGCAATTGTGAGCCGGGGAGGGTCAAATAACCTCCAGCGATTAGAGGCACATCATCCTCCAACAGTAAGGGGAGGAGGGGACTCACTAACTAGAAGTATGGTCATTGAGCGGGAAGTGGATGACGCACGAAGCATCCGAGATGCGAGTGTTAGTGGCAAGAGGAAGGAGAGTCGACCTTCTTCCGGCTGGGAAAGAAATGGGACTGTTACGAGGATTTCGAGGAAAATCGCGACCTGGGGCTGAGGCTGAGTCGGCGTGTCACAGCTAAGGCTGAGCGGATGATATTATCATTGTCATCAGCCAGGACACTTGAGACAGGATTGCCCTCGGAAGCAAGGACCCCAAAGTTATGGACCTTGGTTTGATCATCGATGGGACACGCAGAGACCTTGTTTCTCCTTGCAGTGCGGGCAGAGGCTGAGTATTAGTCCCGGGGTCACGGCATAAGCCTGTGTGGCCCCAGGGTGACTGAGCAGGCAAAAGGAAGAAGCGAGAAGCGTGGTGGTCAAGCGAGAAACTTTACGAAGGGTGGATAAGGACCAGCGTGTCATAATACCTGGCGAGAATGGAAGATGGACAGTGTATAAGATACTTTTTTCTTATCTTATTATGAAGTTTTGTTAAATCAGATTTTCAGTTCAATACACATTATAGAAGTTTTGATGTATAAGGTGGATATAAGAAAGTGTGAAGTGATACATGTAAGTTCTCTGGGTTGGATGAGTGTTGAATCAGATATCATCAAGTTATGAGTTCAGATATTGGGATTAACTCCCTTTATGGACAACAGGTCCATAGACATATTGACCAGTGATTTTAGAATCAGTGGATCTTCAATATTGTTCATATACACATGGTCAGACATGGATTGTGTGGAATTTAGGACAGAAGTGCTTTTAAAGGAAAAATCAATGAAATGGAAGAAAAAGAAAGAATAAGCAGGTGGTGAGAATATTATAACTAAATTGAAACATTCAGATCTGGATGATGAAACCAGTTCATCAGTTGGATAAATCTTCAGAATCTAACCCATGAATTGAATTGGTAAACAAATGAGAATTACTGGAACATAGTAAATCAGTGGTATCAAAAACAGTTTTGAGAAAAATCTTGAAACCAAATCTTTAAATAATGCATTTAAGATAATTGGAGCTTCAGGCAGGGATAAAATAAATTATGTTGAGACATAAAAGGACCGGAGACAACCGGTGACACATGGCCAGCGGTTGAGTAAACTGCCAACATTGTGATGTAATCCCAAATCTCAAGAAAATCTTGTGTGCGTCATGACAGACCAAAATGAGAGGGAGGAGAGAAAGCTCTTCTCTGCGATCTGGAGAATCGAGTAGTCGGATCTGTTGGACTGAAGATCTAAAGTCCATCATACTCGTGAGGGCTATGTGTGTGAATTATCAAAGCATGGACCATGGGGATTCGCCTTGAAGAGTTTGGGAAATCAAGGTTTAGGTTTGAGGGTATCCCTGAGGACTTCTTAGAGATTTCTACGCTTCAAGAGTAGTGAACCTTCCTACTGGGCTTATTTTCCATCTAGGGTGTTTCTGATCTTGGTTGAGCCTTCAGAAATTTGTTGGATGGGCGTTTAGAGGCAGGAAGACACATTTTTGGGTTCTGCTTGTGCATATGAGGCCTCCAACTTTGGATGGCCACAACTTTGGATTTTGGCAAATAAGATTATATGAAGATAGCAAACCATGGACTGCGTTTGCTTGTCCTTGTGGATTATATGAATGGAATGTAATGTCATTTGGATTAAAGAACGCTCCTCAAATATTTCAACGAATGATGGATAGAATATTTAGTAAATACTCTTTTATTCTTGTATACATTGATGATATTCTTGTTTTTTCTAAAACTTTTTATGAACATATAAAACACTTAGAACTTGTTTTTGAAGAACTTATAAATAATTGATTGGTGGTTAATAGAAAGAAAATAAAGTTATTCAAAAATCAAATTGAATTTTTAGGATTAGAATTAGAAAATGGTCAAGTAAAACTTCAAGAACATATAGTACAAAAAATAAATAATTTTTCAGATAAACTAGAAGATTTAAAAACCCTTCAAAGTTTTTTAGGATTATTAAATTATGCTAGATCTTACATTAAAAACCTAAGTCAATTAGTTGGACCTCTTTATAGTAAAACAAAAAATACAAGGCAAAACTATTTTAACCAAGAAGATATTAAATTTGTCCAAAAAAAAAAAAAACTTGTGAAAATTCTCCCAACCTTACATCTACCATTAGAAAATGAATATAAAATAATCCAAACAGATACTAGTCAAATAGGATGGGGAGGAATTCTTTTAGCATTAACTAATAATTTAGAAGAAAAACTTTGTAGATATTGTAGTGGAACTTTTAATGAATATCAAAAGAACCTTAGTTCAATAGATTTAGAAATATAAGCTATAATTTTAGTTTTAGAAAAATTTCAATTATTTTTAAACCAAGAACATTTTACTTTAAGAACCATTGTGAAAATATTAAAAAATTATTTGAAAATAAAAATTCTTCAAAATTATCTACCAAAAGATGGATAAAATTTCATAAAGCTTTAATTAGTTTCAAACCTAATTTGAATATATAAAAGGAAAAAGATGTGTATTGTGAATTAAATTAAGTAGGCAAATTTTTATAAATGATTTAATTATTTAACTTTTGTTTACAAGAACATGGCTCAAATGAGAATATCAAATACAAAAACTTTTCAATTTGGAATCGTTACTTTAAATGAAGTTTTGGCTTGACTTCATTTAGGTATTTGTGTTCTCCAAAACTTGCAGAAGAACATAAAATAATTGTAGATAAACTTTGGTCTTTAAAACCTCAAAACTTTCCTAACCAAAACCTAGAATATGCTTATGAAAAAACCATTTCAATTTTAGCCCAACATCTTTAACATTTGCAAAACCAGTTTGTTGCTTTAGAAATCGAAAAATTCCAAATGCTTAAAAACCAAGAAAAGCAAGAAAATCTTATTAAGGAATTATAATCTAAATTAGTCACTTTGAACAATGTTAATAAAACTGAGTTAATTAATATGATTAGAAAATCAGCTCTTCTTAATCGTCTTGAAAACTGTAATTAAAGCTAGAGTTTGGGTTTTGATGTTTATAAATCATAATAGTCTTTCTTTTGGAAAAACATAATGAAAAGTCTTTAGAACCAATGTGCATCAGCTAGTTAGAACAAAAACAATGGAATTAAAACAAGATATATGGTTTATCATGATCCTGATTTATTTTTCGTTGTTTACCTTGCTTATGTAAATATATCAATTTTAGATAAAAAAATATTTTGAACTCATTCCTGAAATGATGGATCAAGGGATTTTAAAAAATGTATTTTTAACAATTGTTATCTTGAAATCCTGGAACTTTCCTAAAAAAAATTAAAACCATTGTAGAATATCTTTGAGAACCTGAGAATTTTGTAGATATTTCTTTTGAAACCATTCCTTTGTTTCACTTGATGGAACCCGCATCACTGCTTATCATCATGTTTATATAAAACATAATAAAGAACATTTAGTACCTTAACAAAAACCAGAATAGGAAATGACACGTCAAAATGATTTTCCTTTATATTTGAGTAGATATAAAGATTTTCAAATTTTTGATTTTAGAAAAACAAGAAATAAAATTTTTTTATCTTATTGGGGAAACTCAAACCATGTACATTTGGAGAACTGAGCCTTTAGATAAAATTTTGAACCCAAAAAATTTTATAACCTCTGAAGAACAGGATTTTTATAAACCAGCTTTGAGCAGATTCACCAAAAATGTTCTACATCAGTGATGATGCAAGCTTCTGGGAGAATATAGATGAAGAGAGTTATGCTAATCTGGAGAATGCAATGGAAGGATAATAATGAAATCAAATCAAGAAACAGTATTCAACTCTACAAAGAAGGCCTCAACAGTTTTATTAGTCAGAACCAGATTCATCCTCATCTCAAAAGCAAACAAAAGGAAGGAAACGTGTAAAATTTTGGAGAACCAAAGATAAGCTCAACCAATTTGTCCATACTTTGATGTAAAGAGTTCTAAGTACTAGATACTTGTCCATATTTAACTTACTTGTCCATAAAGGATAGATGTACCACTTGTCCTTATAGGCTTTAATTTGAGTTTTTGACCAAAATAATTTGTTTGAAAAAAAATATTATTAAATTAGTTTTGAAGCCAAAATAAAGGCCAGGAAGTAATCATGTCTTCGTCATGGACATGGCGATTGGAAGAATTGAAATTCTCAATGCCGTTGTGCGTGGTGGCAATGGAATGTAAATTTTCAAATGCATTTGTCATGGATATGTGGCCCAGTTAGAACTTTCAAATGTTATTTATCAATGGCAGCAATTGAGTACAATTGAAACCTGTTCCAAACATAGCACACTTGAGTTATGTGTTTACATTGCTGACTGTTTTACTTGTGGAAATCATTCCTTGCATATCTTAAAACTAAAACATCATTAAGTTAAAAATCTTATTGATTGATTCTCCATTTGATTTGATTTGTCAACTTATCCTTGTATTAGTTTCATTTAACACTTTTAGTAATACTATTAGCCACAAAGCGCCAAGTTATGCTGTGAGAGGACTAAATGAGTGTACATTCTTCAAAACAAGAAGACAAATATGTGTGCAGAATGTGTATGGAACTACGTCACGACGGTTGTTTTTTTTATAAGCAAAGGGAGCTCAATGAAACAGGGTTGGCAAAGCAACCCCCCGAAGAAATTATCTGGGATGTATACAACGAGGTGCCCCAAGACATATACAAAGAAACAAAAAACACCGACCCACATAAGCCTAAGATCTAGCCAGACACCCGACACTACGATTATCAGAATCATAACAAACAACCATACTAGCCGAGGAACACTAGTCGTTATGGCCTCTGCCATGGCAAATCATATAAATACATAAAATTGTATAAATATCAATATATAAGCTCTCAGCATATGTCATGGAATTCCCACAGGGATGGCGTCTTTATATTTCTCTTGGGATATTACATAATACATGGCTAGTTGATATAGGGTCCGTGCGTCTAATGACTAATGGAGGCAGGAGAATGGAGATGATGGAGGCGTGGAGCCAAAGGGCCGAGGGGCGATGGATGAAGTGCACCGGCGGTATCTGCGTGCTAGACACAGTGCCTAGTTGGAAGTGCAGAAACTCTGATACAAGGTCGATAGTGGTGTGCGAGTGGGAGCAATGTAAGGGGATGATAAGGTGATATCTCATATGGGTTTGCTTTGGCGACACCGGATATAGTAAAAATTTGTAAGTGTCTAGGAGTATGGAAGGTGATGTGTAAGTGCGTAGGGGGTATAAAATCTCGTTGATAGGTAAGTATGGGGGAGTATCGGGCGAGTAATGTCGACTCAGTGTACCCGGCCCTTTCGCCATCGGCGATAACACAAGCCCACCATCTCGACCACGACCTCACCGATCAACTCTCCCTCTCCCTCTACCTTGAATGGGCTGTATACGTACTGGAGTAGATGACACCAGAGGTCTAATAAATGGTCCATGTGATGTAGATGCCTCCTGATCGTAGCTGGCGAGCGATGCTCTTCTCCGATCTGGTGTAACACTGATCTAGCAATATGATGTAAGTCGTACACCAAACCGGTGGTAGCATAGCGTGAGCGACTAGCTATGTCAGCCATGGAAGAGGTCTAAATGAACCAACCAAAGAATTATAAATACATAATCTATTGATTGAAATTTGGAGAACACTTTAGAAACATAGGATAACACCAAAACACAGCGATGATGCATTTGTAGTATGGAACCTCATATCATCCACCTATGGAGTGGTGAATTGTCATAAGCGTGTATATCTGACGATACGAAGGACCCCGACCCGGATTAACCTCATGAACCAGAGGGGACCTCCCGGCACTCCAATGGATACTGAAACTTTTTCCTCAAAACAATCGAATAAAATCCATGGAGCGGGCCCTTTACAATCCTTAACATATCTTTGAAAATAATGCGAAGTGAAGTGATAAATTTTTTTCTTTCATTTTCAAACACTTGGATTTTCATAAAAGTGGCGAGTTTACTATTTTGGACTTTTGATTACAAAACCTGTGAAAACATTTAAAGTACTTCTAATCTCAATCCTCAACTTCTCAGCTGATTTTAGGATACTCTCGTCCTGACCCCCGATGAAACTAATATATACACATATACATTTATTCACTTCAAATCATCAAAACATTCAAAACTTCTTCAATTACATGCAGTTTATAAGATTGGGCACGAGCCAGACTTAAGCCGACCGCTACGTGTTCATTTTCAAAATATATCCCTTATATGCATATATACATGACAAATTATTCAGCCTAAATGTCTGAAGTGCTGTCAATGCGATTCACATCGTCGTCTCTCGATGTTTCCGACTCATGAGAGGATACTCTACCGGCGCTTTGTCTCGGAACCTGAAATATTTTGGAAACATATGGAAAAAGACATTAAAGGAGCCCGATCAGTGTACATTTCATTAGATAACATTTTCAATATATATCAAAGTAATACATACTTATACATTTAAATCCATTTATGCCTTAAGATAACATTTTCGGTATATATCAGTAATACATACTTATACATTTAAAATCCATTGTAAGATAACATTTTCAGTGTCATATCAAAGTAATACATACTTATACATTTAAAAATCCATTTATGCCTTAAACATTTATGCCTCAGAACTCTTTCTTTCTTTATAATAAATACTTATACATTTCAAATCAATTTATACCTTAAACATTTATGCACTCAAACTTTCTTTTATTTCCTTCTTTCTAATGGAACCCAGTAGGAATAAACACGAACAGTTTTGATATAGCGGTGAGGAGACAGTCACATTCAGTCATAACCACTACGGCTGCTTGGAGAAACTCACGCTTTGCATAAGGTTCAGTCATAGCACTTTATCCGCGATGTAGGTCTTCTCTAGACACCTATTCCCTCCCTCGGTTAATGACTCCTATAACTTTACCCTCTAAATCCTTACACGCTTAGTACAAAGCGATGTCGATCATAACAGTCATAGGGGTTTAGGGTAACCTCGATCAAACATTTCTTGAAAATACATTTATAAATCCATTTAAATCATTGCTTATCATTAAAATACATAGCACCATTCTTTTACATTTTTGAACTTTCATAATATAACATATGCATACATATTTCATCTACATATAAATATATTTATTGATGCAAGATAAAACATTTCCATATGCCTTAACATTTCCGCAAACATTTCAATAAACTTGTTTCAGTTTAACATTAAAACCATTATTTTAAAAGTAAAAATTTAATATCATTTTCACTCACGATTCACCGCTCAATCCGGCAGCTTCCGTCGAATTCCGTTCCGTCCAATAGTCATTTCACCTTTTTAAAGAAAACCACAATATACATTAATCATAACTTCGTTTAATCCACCATACACATTCATTTAAACCAAATAAGACAAATTACCCTTAAGCACTAAAAACCCATTCATTTGGCCAACCTTTTTCCAGCAATACTCTATAGACTTTATGACTCAAGAATTATTCAAACGGTCTTCAAAATTTATAAACTCTCAGATCATTCCTTTATATATCAATGACATCTCTTTAAATTTTTTCAATTTGAAAATTCCTTCTCTAAAGCCCTCAACCACATAACACAATCACACAGCAGATGACTCAGTTTGTAGGGCAAGATCTGCACATGGCTCCACTTTGAAACATTTTCTGGGCACTTTGAGTTAAATTTGTATAAGCTTCCTTCCAGATGAGTGTTTTCCTGAAGTCTATTTACCCAGAATTTTGAATCATCAAATCGGATAAGAAATGAGCAAATTTATGGTAAAAATATGAAAACTAGATCAGCAGAAATGAAACATTTCCTGTACCGAGAACCAGACAGTGGCTTACATATGTGGTCTACTTTGGGTAATTGCCAGGCCATAGGATCAGAATTTAGCGATACCTTCTTCTTAAGTTTTGTTCTCCTTCAAGTCTGTTGTGTACTTAAAGCTCAAATCGGATCAAAATTAGAGGCAAGATTATGGCCAAATGCAAAGCTGATTCAAAACAGAAAACGGACATTTCCTGTGAGACTACTACTTAAAATTGACCGAATGTGTTTTTACTCTTCCATTTTAACTTTCGCTCCCCAATAACTTAAATCGTCGTTATGCATTTGTATCTGCGCTGGTCACTATCAAACCCTAACCCTTACTCATGATTTTGTCAAAACCCTAACCTAAACCATAAAACTTACTCAATTGATATTAAATTATTGTAATTAAACACTTAAATACACCAATTTAACATCCATACCCAGAAAATTCAAGACATGGAGCATGAAAAGCGTAATACTAACTTTCATGTGAAAACTTGCTTGTTTCTTGAGTTTTAACTTTTGGCTCCTCTCATGATTCTGGCTTGAAGAAGATCGACTTGAAAACTCACAGAAAAACAGAAAACTCACCTCACAACTAGTTCTCCTTTCTCTTCCCCCTCACTTTCTCAGCCTGCCCTTTCTTTTCTATATCTTTTCTCCTTCTCTCCTTCTCATGCAATGATCTCCTCTGTTGGAGACTTAAATCCCTAATTTTGCTTTTAAATTCAAACTTTCAAATTACCTTAAGTCAAAGGAATTCAATTGGTTATTATGAAGTGATTACCCTTTAATCAAACCTCTCATAGGTCCATTTTTATGAGACCAGATATTTATATTATTAAATCTATATGTGATAGAAAGATTTGGTGGTGATACAATTCTAAAAATATCCTAATTTATAGCAGATTTTATCTCGGTTTCGCCTTTCTTTGTTTTATATCGATTGTAATAACCGAAAATGTTACATGGTCGTCACATGTTTAAGATTTGAACATAAAATATTCTAGATCTTGGTGATTTAGGCTCACGCGTCCGCGAAATCAGTTAAAATCATTAAAATCGGTAATCAGGACAATAGCGATATTATTAGAATTGATGATTAAACGACCCCATGGCGGACTCCAGTTTCCTTTATTTCAGTTTCGTTAGTCTTTGTGATATATCACGGACATTTTAATGCATTTTCAGTGTTTAGAAAAATTTAATATGAGGCGTTTGATCAAAATCACTATCGCTTAAATCTCACAACTCTTCTAAATATCGGTTCGAAGTCATGGGCGAAATTTCTTACAAATTCCTTTGCAGGCCCTCCATTCGGATATAATAGAAGAAGTATTATTCCTTGGAGCCATTGAGTTTAATTTTGAAAATTCACTTCATGTCCAAATGACGTGGAATTTTAAATTCTATCTATATTCTATCAGACTGGGCCTTGAAATCGGTTCTAGCTATTATTATGGCATTGATGGGGTTGGGTTTTACAAGCCACACTTTGCATAGCAGGATCATGGAAGTCTATCATACCTGTAGAAGTGTGTGTGTAGTCACCTCAGCGTATCGTAAAGCGTGTGACTGAACATGATATGTACTTCAATCTCTAGTGTCTGTCATTTGCATCCGCCTCTATATGCTTCATTTCTCATAAGAGGCAGATGGAGTATCTTCTCCTGGTGTAGCCCAAATTGTCCACAAGGCTATCGACGATGTCTTTCGAAGTCTTGACCCATATAAAGCGGTGACGCCAATTCGCGGATCTCTTGATAAATGGCGAATGTTGTTTGAAAATTGACAATCCTTAACGTTATGACCATAAGACCTGCACATTTACATGACGTCAAAAGCTTTTATGTGAATATAGTAAATTACTAGAACCATATACTTTTGCATATATCATTACGTCGAGGATTTGTGCATCGAGTGATCACCGATGGAGGAGTACCGGATCAGGTTATGCACCATGTGGTACTCTCTCGCTACTGATGGAAGAGGCTGGATTAAACTCGGCTCAATGACTCGTGTAATGATCATGTGAGGGCCTCGACTGGGTCTCCGTAGGCGACATCGGCATCATCATCATGTAAGGCATGAAAGGGGCCAGTACAATTCAGATATCTTCGATAGCCCCGAGTGGGTTGCCCATGTGAAATCTGTTCAGACCATGGTGGAATATAAAATAACTTGAAAGTAGTAACACTAATGATGTTTGTGTATATGAATGTGTATGTAATAAATAAATAAAATTACATACTTATCGGTCATGTACAGCAGATTCATACCCGCGTCTACGATCAGTGGCTCGGCGCAACTTCGCGATATGTATGTACTAGTCTTGCACCACTGACTAAAGTGCGGTATGTGTCCGTCTAGTGACAGTGACACAAATGAACCGTGCATGCCCTTCATACTTCAGCAAGGAAAGAGGATCTATCAGCCCAGCTAAGATGAAACCACAGCACTCCGGCTGCAAGAACCTCATGCGCATCAAAGACACTGGTGGATAGCGGTCACCTATAGAATGGAGACGGATCCTCTGAGCCAGTGCAGTTTCAAGGTGATCTGAGCAGCTCCTGCTGGCTCATACACATGAACACATTTCCCGGTGGCTGGCGGTTCGTCGATCTGAGCGAAGATATTATGTATCTTACCAACCTTAGCGTTATCTATAAAATTTTACATGAAGCGATGTGTCGAGAACATCATCTAAGCAGAATAAAGTCAGTGTGATGATCATAGGTATCAACCCAACGTTATATACCACCATAAAATCTGCTTATATCACATATGGACTGAATGTGTATATCCATCACTCACGCCATGTAGGCTTTCATCTAACTGATAGAGCCTTCCCGAAACCTATAACTGCACTTGAAGAAACAAATTTATAATTGATTATATATAAATTATCATTACAATTGAAATATCAGTGTTAATGTTTGTCAGTAGCCTGCTCTATATCTGCATAAATTTAACACCATTGTGCACGATAATAAATACCAGTTGATGGATCAAGGATCTGCATCAGCGACCCTCCTAAGCGTGTATCTATACTTTGAGATAACATAGAAGACAATATAATTATTAATAAAACACATTGATAATATCAACATAAATTGATAAATTGCTAATTAAATTTATAATGAATTACAAAATACACACGTACATGATTAGAATAATCCGTTTACTTAAATAAAATTTGCAAATGTTTCATAATCGAACCGTGGTACATGGAGAAAAAAGTGATTCTACTTCATATCATTGAACTTGATTTATATTCTTAGAATGCGATTGCTGAGCCGATTGTTTATAAATTTAACTTATGTGATTGTAGTTTTCCCTCCTAACATCATTTCATTTGCAATGGGTTAAATTAGGATATCCTTTGCCTATGCATTTTCGTGACATAAGAAATTTCAGTATTAGGACCATGTAAAAAGAAGGCCACTCATCTTCATTGAATATTGAGTTAATAAGCGCCCTTATCACCGTAGCTATAAGTAGTGTAGTAGCCTTGAATAAATAACCAAAAATCAAACATCAATAAAGGCATAACACTTTAATATAGCTGTGAAATCATGATCAGTCTCTTTCCACATGTGCATTTTGCCATATAAGTTAGGCGTGCATTCGACCACTCCTTGACTGACATGAAATCGACCATATGTACATTAGTAAGACAATTTCCATCAGTTAGCCTTAACTCTTTCTGACCTTGAATGTGACATCAACATATGGAGTAGGCTGCTCATGGATGCTAATCCTTAGCACAACATTTATCTTGCAACAAAATGCTTGTTAGGTGGAAGAGAGAAGGTCAAGCCTTCATATCTGAGGGAATGACTGTAATAGAGCTCTTTGATAACATTCATCATGACGTATGTTTGGATTGTCATTATCCATATTTTGACCATCATCATCTGAAGTTCTTATAAACTTCAAAGGTTCTTCTAATAGTGTTATAGCTTTGATTCATTATCTGATTGGCCATATGCAATGGATTACTGTGTTTATTTTTCATATAAAATTGCTTCATGCTGGCGATTCTTCAATACAGTTGTCTTTGAGCAGGGTCATCAAATTGCTTTGAGATGGCGCATACCAATCCTATGATGAAGGATCGTGCATTGATAGATGAGGATTAATATTCAGCCACATATCCGCACGGATGTTTGTCGGATGTAACACAAATCCCCGTCTTGTTGAGTTACTCTTTTCGATGCATAGTGAGAACCAATACATTATGATATTCTTGCACTTGCAGTAATACAATGCCAATAGAAACAATTGATTATTCAGTCACACCATAGCAATCAATAATTGCATATGCCCGCCTGGTGAAAGAAAGAAAGAGAAGTGACATTGATGCTCAAATCGGGATGTGTGTTCCGACCATAAAATCATAATGATGACTGTGAGTGCAGTTAAATCATCATGGTGCTGACATATGATGCCAAATCGTTTTCATTACAACACATCCGAGGTTGCTTGCTCTATGGCTAAAGAACAAGCGTGCGACTACGTATGTGAAAGATGCCCAGATAACTCTACAGTACTTTATGCTTTTATCTGACAACACATATGTGTTTCATCCCCATTTCTCCGTCCACGCTTGCTTGAATGCTGGTCGTAGTCTGATGAGATTGTGCTTTAATTATTGCCTTTATCCATCGACGACAATCAAGTTTGAATCAAATTGTGGTAAGATCTGGTTCAGTAAGGATTGACACAAAGTATCGACCAGCATATTTGTTGGTATAACGATAGCGAGTATCTTTCACAGCTAGTGGAGCGAACTAGTGACATTGACATTCTTGGCCTTCGCCAAATCACCAAATGAGCAATTTCTTAGAATTTGCAGCAACGAAACAAACTCTTGGAGTGCTTTGATTGATGAAATCTTTGACCTCTTGCAAGTGAGGTTTAATTAAAAACTTATTAACTCTGAATTCTCAAAACCGAATGGCGTTTGGTATGTTGCACCGTAGGTCCGACCGCCGATAGTGTTACTTCAGTTTTCAACATTTTCAAATTGAGGTGTTGGTGGTAGTGATAATCGTGGGGATGACTCATCTGGTTCTCATGGTTGTCGATACATCTGTAAGATCTTTATAGGCAAGGCACTATACCTCTGCATGTTCTCGATACTTGGTTGAAAATGCGGAAATGATGACATGTCATCGGCCCGGACATCTGCGTCTCCATTAGATTCATCACTCCAGCATCGCATCAAATTCATGACTATCTTTTCATAAGTGTAGTCTTCAATGTAGTATATACTCGGTATCCGATGTGCGGACATGCCTCGGCCCCTGATGGTCAAATTTTGCAACGTACAGTTGTGCGACGATAAATCTATTTGGTCTGCAGTTGATTCATGTGACGAAACCGAACAACTTCATGCTCTGAGTTTCATTTTATAAATGCTGGTTATTATTATCATCTTCAACATTGGTGTATCTTTGTCATCCCATGATGGAAAAAGATTGGAGTTCTTCCCACTTTAGGGGATACGCACAGGTGAGGACTAATTTGAACATTGTTGTTGATAGTTGTCATGAGCCTCTCGTTATGATTAATTATTCCAGCGTGCATTCAGCGGGTAGACCAAGCACAATAACAACTTTCTACATATTTGTATGTCTCGGCCTCAATATCATTTCCATTGTAATAATATGTCAGAATGTGAAATATACATAATTGCTTGTACAAAATGGTCCCAAATGAATTAAATAATATGAGATCCTTCTCCTTTTTGCATTCATTCATTTATGGATGCTACGTTCAAATATATTATTTGAGGTTGTGATTAGTGAACAATAGATGTCTAGAGTCTAGAAAGTGTAAAATACACATCTTTGAGGATATTGCATGATGAGTGGATGCAGTTTTGTCGAGAAATATGTTTTTTAGCACTTTGAGGTTGCTAAACAATGTGCCGTTACATCTTTTGACCATTGTCTATCATTCCATTAATTAAGTTTAGAGTGACCTCAAATCTCGTATCTGAAAACTTAGTTGTATCCGACCATGATATATTAATCATGCATGTTAATTACATTCCCATTATGCCTTATTGACCATGAATGTTCTGGAGAATAAAGTTATTTGCGAAAGTGAACCAAGTTGTTTAAGATTATAAAAATGGGCTTGTCACTTTCATATTAACTATTTGTCCTGAAAGCTTAGAATTTGTTTATTTTCTAAATTAATTGTAATTTATTATTGAAATCATTTCAATTATTGTCTTTGAAACATAAACATCTTAATGTAATGTGATGTTATAATTCTTCAAAATAATGATTGGGCACAGCTTAATTTATTTTGCGATTAATATAGTAATTGAGCTTCTCTTTAAAGATTATCACTAAGAACCCAAAGCGTGAAATCAAAGTGAACATATTATACTTTTATTAAATACTTAGATATATTATTGTTAAATAAAAAAGGATTATTTTGTATATTTTTATTGACCCCAGGTGAATAGTCGAAAAAGGTTATATTCTCTTCTCTTTTTGTGCTTTAGTTTATTACTTTCTTTTCACAATGTTTTGCAAGAGACTTTGTTGATTGATGATGAATAAAAATACACCAAATTTCATTACTCATACTCTTTGATTTCTTCTCATATTCTTTAATTTAGAAACACAATAAATTGATGGACAGATGCTATCAGAGGAGAAAATTAATGAATGTTGCAGTGGTTGACTCTGGAAGGACAGGACTCTGTGTGCTAGAGCTGGAGAAGGGTGAGAATCACTATGTGCTGGAGACCATTTCCAAAAAGGTGTGCATAAAAAAAAACCCTGAAGATATGTTCAGTTCAGCCTAATATCCCTCATTTGGTTCAAAAAGAAAATTACATCAACCATCTCGAATTCTGCAAAAATGAGGTACATGTTCTTTTAGCTACAAGTTTTAGACTACAACTTCTATATATCTTAGGATTAAGGCATTTATGATATGATTACTATTTGATAGTGGTTTTTTGGGTGTGCAGTTTATGGTGGGTAAATATAAAGGACTTGGACTCAGATATGCAGACAATTAGCTTCTGATGAGTCATGTTGACAGCTAAGTGAGAGAAAGGATCATGAAGTTGTAGCTAAGTTTCATGAGATACAACACAATGTAGTTTTTATCAGCTTGATGTGTGGACCACCATTAGTATCAACTGTAGCAAAATTAGAACATAACCCAATAATGCTGGAAGCTGATATTTGGTAGTAATCAACTTGTATTAGAAGAATCTTTTTCTCATTTTCCTTCACAGTAGAAAAAAATGGATATTTGGGATTTGCCTAATACAAAAAAAAAAAAAAGGGTGGAGGGAGATATTCAAGGAGTTAAGTTATTATTTATTTTTAAAGATAGCAGTGAGTATATTAACAAGAGCAGAAAGTATAATGTGACAAGGCCCCGGCTGGAAGGCAAACCTCACTATCTCATTTAGAGGCTAACCACTCTAAGGAAACAAAGCAATTACATTTAATCATGAGAAACATTCTTCATGATTAGATATTCATACATTGTTGTAAATAAATAAATATTAATATGAAGTAAAATTTTGCAGGTGAATAATGCTAGCATTTAACAGACCACTATTGACTAAGGAAGCAAATTGATCTTAAACTTAGGATCTCATGTATCATGATTTCATTATCATGGAAAATCAATACTAGGAGATTAAGCTCATCATACTTTCTATCAACACCTAAATTATTATGAATAATTTCTTAATTTGTTTCAAATATTAATTATTGAATGCTAGCAACTGATGCAGAATATAGCTAATTTAGTTGAATTAGTGAATAAAGTCGCAAAGCAAACATATGAGTCGGCTGAAGCATGTATAATTGTTTGAACCTTTATTATGAAAAATTGGTTTAAAAAATTGTTTTAATTATGAAAAAACTGGTCTTTATTATGAAAAAACTGGTTTTAATTATGAAAAAAAATGGTTTTTATTCTAAAAAAATTGGTTTTTATTATGAAAAAACTAGTTTTTATTATGAATAAACTGGTTTTTATTCTTAAACAACTGGTTTTTATTCTAAGCAGTTGATGTCAAGCGGTTTTTTATTGAAAAACAGGTTTCTTTTATTCCATCATTTCTTCTAAAGTATTGAATCTGTGTAAATCAAAAGAAGCTACTCTATAATCATAGCAAATTACTCCAGATTCACAACTGTTTGAAAAAACAAAAATATTAAAATAAAATGAAATGAAATGAAACGAATATACATCATGATGGTGGAAGATACAACAAGCGGATGAAGAAACATAAGCGGCGAGGAAGGATGTTGATGAAATCAATTGGAGCATACCTTATCATTGATAAGCATCGTCTTCAACAGCAGAGAGGAGAAAAGGGGAGGAGAAAAGGGGGAATCTTCGAACAAACCTTAATAAGGGACTCGCATTTGGCGGTGTCTCGCGCCCGATAAGCGTCGTGGCCAATGGCATGACATCGACACATTTGCCCATTTAAGTCAATTGCGTCGTGGACAAGCGACATTTGAAATTCCGATTTTCCGATTGGACAACGGCATTCACGCCTGTTCGTCTTTATTTGGCTGGTAAAATTTAATCGTTTTTCAAACAAATTATTTCGGTCTAAAACTCCTTTAATTTCAAACTTTTACTTTGTACTTTAGGACACTTGTCCTCAAAGTCATTCATTTGTACATTTGTAAGTAGCCATAGCCTTATCACTTGGCTTTGATGTTAAGTTAGGTACCGTAAATAGTTTCATAATTTGTCTTTAGTACATCCATTTTCTATAAATGAAAGTGTTAGCGAAGTAGGATGTATGGATATAGAGAGAAATAAGAAAAATTCATACGGAGTTTGACTTGTGCTTGTATAAGTATAATTAACATACATGGTCTGTTATAAAGTAACAGCATGAAGTAGAGATTTTTGTAATGGTCAGTTTTGAATACTGTTTTGAAACTATGAATTTTCAGCCAAATGTTAGTGCCCATTATGAACATGCATTTTAACAAAGAGTTTGGGAGACATTCACGATCTTGGTGAGACTTAGCAATAGATATTTAAAATTTGATTTTGATAAGGGGGTTTTGGGGAGACCCTCTCAATTTTAGATCTGGTCAATATCAATAAGAAAATGATTCAGTGGTGATTGTTCAAAATATTAAAAATCTTTACCTTTGCAGGAAAATATCAATTATGCGAGAAAAGATGGGGAGAAAATAGATATTTTGAAGTCATTAAAGTAAAAAAATTAGATTATTTAGAGACAAAAAATGAGTTATGAAAGGTATCAAAAAAGAAAAAGAGGATAAGGTATTAAATGGTGTGTGAGGAAAGAGGGGGGAGGAAGGGTGAATGTTTGGTTGAAAGGAGTTAGTAATGTTTATATGTGTGATTAGTGGGAGGGTGGTGGATATTTTGTAATTTTAACATATCTTCTTATTAATTAGTTATTATTAATCTTGGTTTGATCAATTTATTATTTTTATATTACAAATAATATGGACATCTTCCTGAATACAATTACTAAATTCTATACTGATTAAAGTTTCAGATCAAATGTTTTGTTTAAATTTTGGGCTTTTATAATAAAATTGGTTTTGAAGAATAATTAACGACTTAAAACGTCATGTTATATCGTAACAGATGATTAACAGTTAAATTGACAGGTAATGATATGTTTAATAGATGTTGACATAATAATTATAAACTGGAGAGGGAGGGAATGGAAGGAAGAGCGGGGCAGATAAAGCTTAGATATGCTGTTCCCAAGGCAATGATTGAAAAAAATTTAAAAATCGAATCTAACATTAAAGACAGCGTCAATTAAATCAAATTTAAATCTACAGTTAGTGATTATGACATTTGAACTTTTGAAGAAAAGTATATTGTCAAGAATAACGATATTTGCCAAATACACTAGTTTAAGTATTAGTGTGACTGAAAAACTAAATTGCTCATTTTTCCCCACAAACAGTCTAAAACTCCAATTCTAAGGCATTTTCTGTTCCCACAGCCAAACAGGCCCAAGGGGATCTCTCTTAAGTCTTAACTCCTATTTTCAAATAAAACCGAAAGAAAACGGTGCAGAAAAGGAGGGAAACCCTAGAACCAAGTCACCAACCAAGGCAACAACAGAGAACCGATCCTTCTTCACCAATTTTAGACTGCTAGGGTGTAGGGTTTCTCTTCTGCAACGGTGGGAATGATGACTACCGGTCTCATAAACTCCGCCAAGTTGGCCGCGGACGTGCCTACGAAACTCGAACATTTGCGTCAGCTGAAGGAAGATTTGCTTCATGAAGACCGTGCTTTGCTTTCTCAGCACCTTCCTCGTATAATTGATCTTCACACCGATCGGTTGAGTCCGGCCCGCAAGTTCATTGCCCAGTATGCCTTCTTTCAGCTAACTATTCTCTTTGTGGATAATTGTTATTTTCATTTTCAATACCCTATGTTTGGTTGTTGAGAAAATTGGGGTAAGGGAAGGGAGGGCATCTGTGTAACGCTGTGCCGAATGGAGCTATAGGTTTTGTCCTCAAACAAATGGAGTGCTAATTAAATATGGGTTGTGCTAGGTTTCTAGATCACACTGCGCCCACTCCGTTCCCAAATTGGTCAATGACATGTGTTGTGCCTGGGTTCAGTTTTATGTTCTCTTCTACTTCGGATTAGATCCGGAATAGGAGGGGAAATATGGGAGAACTCTAGGAATTGTAATCAGTTTTAGGCATTTGTATTTTATTCTTTCCTTTATATCCACGGGCACTACTGGTCCTTCTATCAGAATCTCTGTTTTCGTTGCATTTAGTCGGACCATGAGATAAGGCCTTTGTTTTGGAGGATTTCACCAAGCTTTTATATATGCCTAGATTTTTGTTCTTAGATATGAATTTATTTTTTGACTCAAGGGAGTACAAGTACAAACTCAGCCGTCACAAAAACAACCCACAATAACCAAATAAGCTATAAAAAATCCAGGCCAGACAAAATACAAAGCAGACAACATCAAAGAAACAGAGAACGATCCCAGCATCCTCCCACCCAACTACCTGCCCAGCAAATCTTAGTTTGATATTCTGTTCATTTAGTCAGGTAAGAATCTATAATCTATAATTATACATAGCAGTCTAAATTTTTGGGGGCTGTCCAGAGTGACCAAGACCAGTCTCAGACCACTGCCCAGTTTTCTGGATGGAGGTGGAGCAAGAAAAGGGCCAACTCCTTTGAGGTTTGAGAACATGTGGCTGAGGGAGGAAGGATTTAGAGACACTTTACAGCTTCGTGGGTTGGGCTGAGCTTTAGGGGCTTGGCTAGCTTTGTACTGGTTGCAAAGTTAAAGGTCCTGAAGTCCATTTTAAAGAGGTGGAATGTGGAAGTCTTTGGAAATGTTGGGGTCCAAAAAGCTAAGGCTCTAAACCAGTTAGTTTTTTGGGATAAGGAGGCAAGTAGACTGCTAACTGCTGTTGAATTAGAAGTAAGAAGAACAACAAAGGAGGGTGTTGACTGCTACAAATGAGTGGAGACTTGGCCTGAATGGCTTCCAGTTCAGGTAGTTAGGCCTTTAGGGAGGCATCAAGTGGCAGAGCTGGAGAAACCTATCTTTGAAGAGGAGGTGCTCTCTGCTCTTAGAAGTTTTAGTGGAGATAAAGGCATAAAGCCCCTGGTCCAGATGGTTTCTCAATGACCTTTTGGCAATTTTCTTAGGATTTTGTGAAGGATGTAGTGATGACTTTTTTTTAAGATTCCATGACCATAGTTGCTTTGTTAAGAGCATGAATACAACATTACTACCGTTGATTACAAAAAAAAGGGGGGGCGGCTGAGGAGCTAAAGAATCTTAGGCCTATTAGCCTCGTGGGTGGGCTGTATAAGTAGTTGGCCAAAGTGCTTGCACATAGGCTCACGTTGGCGTTAGGGAATCTGATTTCCAAGGTCCAACATGCTTTTATAGGGGGAAGACAAATTCTTGATGCAACCCTTATTGCAAATGAGGTTATTGACTCACTTGTAAAAAGCAAAGAGAAGGTTGTCCTTTGTAAATTAGATATTGAAATGGCAAGTGATCATGTGGATTAAAATTTTTCGTACTCGGTCATGGGCAAGATGGGCTTTGGGGAGAAATGGATAGGATGGATTAGGTGGTGCTTATCCATGGCCTCCTTTTCCATTTGGGTGAATGGTACTCTTGTGGGTTTCTTCCAAGTTCAAGGGGGTTGCGACAAGGAGATCCCCTTTCTCCTTATCTTTTCGTGATAGCGATGGAGGCTTTCAATTACATGATGATGAGGGCAGTGGAAGGTTGTTTTCTAACTCCATGTCAAGTGAGGGGAAGAGGAGGTGGTAGCTTTGAGGTCTCACATTTGTTGTTCACTGATGATACTTTGATTTTTTGTAGGGCATCCAAGGACCAGATGACACACCTATATTTAGTTACCATGTGGTTTGAAATACATTTAAGTTGCAAATAATTGGATAAAGTGAAACGTTTCTAGTGGGGATGGGGGATGATATGGAGGATTTGGCGGTTGAGATAGGGTGTAAGGTTGGTACCCTTCCTTCAACTTATTTGGGCCTACCCTTGGGTGCCTCTTTTAAATCGGAGATGACTTGGGATGGAATAGAAGAGAGAATTTGAAGAAGATTATCAATTTTGAAGATGCTTTACATTTCAAAGGGTGGAAGGATCACCTTGATTCGAAGTACTTTGGCTAGCCTACCTATTTATTTAATGTCCCTTTTCCCTATCCCTAGAGGGGTTAGAATGAGGATTGAACAAATTCAAAGGAAATTCTTATAGGGCCCTTTAAAGGTGTCCTCACTTAGTGAAATGGGAGGTGGTGTGCCTTGATAAGAAGAGAGGGGGCTTGGGGGTCAAGAAGCTTTCCACCTTTAATAAGGCTCTTCTTTGCAAATGAAGTTGGAGATTTATGATTGAGAGAGATGCTTTGTGAACCAAATTATTAGAAAAAAGTACGGGGAGGAGCAAGGGGGTTGGTGTACCAAATATGTGTGGGCTAGTTATGGGATAGGGGTTTGGAATGCGATAAGGAAAGATTGGGAGGAGGTGGATAAAAGGTTGGTTGTTGAAGTGGGTGATGGGGCAAGGGTGCTATTTTGGAAGGACAAGTGGTGTGGGAGCCTTTGTGTGTTGCGTTTCCCACTCTTTATGCCATTGCCACTTATAAGAATGCTTTGGTCAAGGATGCGTGGAGTCTGGTGGAGGGAGGGGGTGGATGGAATCCTTTATTGTTGAGGCCCTTTAATGATTGGGAAATGGAGGAGGTCAAAAACTTTTTTTTGTGTCTAAGTTGGAAGATAGTGCAACCGAATGTGGAAGATAAGGTTATTTGGGGGGAGGAAAAAAGTGGATTGTTCTTCGTGAAATCCATGTTTAAGTTGCTGGATGTTGCCACTCCCTCTCATTTCCCAGCAAACATTATTTGGCGACCAAAGATGCAGCCTAGAGTTGGGGAAGAGTTTTGACCCTTGATCAGATCCAAAAAAGAGGAAGTCACTTGGCAACAATGTTTTCAAAGGCGAAATCGTAAGGCGAGGCGTTTTCATGTACGAGGCGGCGTAAGCCTTGGAGGGGAGCGAGGGAAGAGAGAGAGATGGGGAGGGGGGTTCTGTGTGTTTACGATCACATATGTATTACCCTTACCTGTTAATAAATGTTTATAATATATTAAAATTATTTAATAAAAAATAAAAAAATATAGCAGTACCCAAGATATATGATTGTATTCATTTTCTAACTTATAATAATATAATTTATGTTAATAATTATTTCAAATAATTTATTTAGATAGTTGTAATATAAAAATTAAAATAAATTTTAGGAATATATAATTAATATCATTTTGAAATAATCATTTTAAAGAATTTTTCCCATATAATTTTCCAATATAAAATATAGATTTGTTTTATCAAAATGATTTATATATATTTTAAAGCCTTTTTAGAAACAAGTTTCCCAAAAATGTTATAGAATTATCCTATATAAAAATAAAATTATCTAATATGAAAATAGAATTATCCAATGTATTCTGATAAAAATATACAATTATCTAATATAAAAATATAATTATCTAATATAAAAATAATTTATTTAAAAAAAAAAGCCTTTTTTTAAGGCTTGGGGTGTTTTGGGGATGCCTTGCCTTGAGGTGCGCGTCCCCAACGCATTTTAAAACACTGCTTGGCAATAGGTGTTCTATGTGTCAAAGAAGTGAAGAAACAATAGATCACCTATTATTACACTATGCTGTGACAAAGAATTTTATGGGAGGTTTTCTTCTTATTTTTGGAGTTCTTTGGGTCTTTCCTTGCACTATTAGGCAAGCTTTGGAAGGTTGGAAGGATTCTTTGTGGCCAAAAAGAGGAAGTGTGGAGAGCTGGCCCCTTATGTCCTTTTTGGACCATTTGGAAGGCAAGAAATAAGTTTGCTTTTGAAGGCAAGGTGCTGTCCATACAGAAAATGAAGACCTCCTTTGTGTACTTACTTTGGGAGGAGACCAAGTTTTGGATCAAGGAAGGCCCCCTTGACAATAGTTGGTTTTATTGAGTGGCTGTGCTCTAAGTGATTGAGGCGTGTTTCTTCTTTCTTTTTGTCAGTTGGGTGCTTTAGGTGGGTTCTGGGGGGGTGTCTCTTTCCGGACAGATCCTTTGTTGGCTCTTTCTTTTTTCTTTGTTGGTTTGCTCCTTTGATTTTTTGGGGGGCTAGGTTTGTTTACCTTATACTTCCTTGAGTTGCCATTTTGGCGGCTCTTTCTTTGAATATATGTTAGTGTTTTACTTATAAAAAAAGGTTTGCTTTCAAAGAAGGTGACATCCATGGATTGAAAGAATTTTTTGGTGATGGGGCTGTAGCATTTTCATCCCTTCTTGTTTGGTGAATAACCTAAGAAAATGCACTTTGGGGACCCAACAACAAGTTTGCTTCGATATTGGGAATGTATGTGGACACAGGTTGTACATTTGAATACTTTAAGTGGTATTTGGGACACAAGATGTTAGTCGGGATAAGTAGTGAGAAAACTTCGTAATGATGTCTTAAATTTGAGTATTTGGGAAGACATTTGATTTATGAGATAGGTTGTGGTCATGATAGCCTCACCTTTGAATTTTTTAGAAACATTATCTTTCAATGGGCAAAGAGAGATATATTACCAAAAAAATGAGCCAAAGAGGTAGCCCAACCGTATAAAGTAACTTACTGCCCCAAAGCCAGGAATTAGAGAATATAGAAAAAAACTCTTACAATAGAACGATCCATATCAGGAATTAACCCAACCTAGGATGTTAGAGAGCTAATAATAGAGAACATGAGATGTGAATAATAGAGAATGCGCCACCTCAAGCAAGGGGGTTGGGGTGTGTTCACGCATGAGCTTTGATGTAGGATTCCATGAGATTGAAGGTATGACATGAGTATGGAGTTAAAGAAGTCTTGGGTATTATCAGTTTCAAAAACTTGAATATTGGTTTGAAATTAATTTTGAATTATCTTATGGAATGTTTGGAAGATTTGACTAGTTTCAGATTTGTTTTTCATGAGAAATGTCCAACTCAATTGTGTATGGTCATCTACAAGCAGTAGAAACTAGCGTGCCTCAGTGATATTTTTGAATGTTGTCAATCCCCAAATATCCCCATAAATGAGAGAAAAGGGTTCCGATGGAGTATGAGGTCTTGGTGTATAATGATTGCTAGTATGTTTGGATAATTGGTAGACATCACATTGAAATAATTTGACATTTTTATTGATAAATAATGATGGAAATAAGCGTTCAAGATACAAGAAATTTGGATAACCTAGACTGTAGTGCCACATCATTACGGTACTAACCTTATTGGATTGGAATGATCAATTGACTCGAAACTACTAAGCGACAGAGACTTAACTCCCAAGATTTTACACTCAAAAGTTGTTGGAGGGTATTGACTCACGAAGGTATAATCCTGCACAAAGCTTAGCATTGTTAATCATCTTCCTCGACTTCAAATCCTGAAAAACACAAGATTTGGCAAGAAACTTAGTTTCACAATTCAAGTCTCTATTCAACTTGCTAATAAAGAGTAAATTGCAATTCAAATTGGGCACAAACAACACAGATTGGAGAGCTAAAGTTCTATAATTTAATTTAAATTTAACCACTTTAGAACAAGAATCTTAGTGGTATGCGGGCATTGAAGTACCATGATATGGATAATAGGATGAAACAAAGTTAGATCTTTGTCATATGATCGGGTGCCACAGAGCCTCCATCCCGAGAATGTTAGAGTGTTTGAGTAACATGAAGAGCGAGTAGATTATCACCCTGCTGAACAACACTTCTTGTATCTATCACCATGGGACCAAAATGTTGATGTACCTTATTGATCAACTGTTGCAGCACTTCGAGTTGGTCTTTGGTGAATGGAGTTGGGCTAATGTTTTTCTGTCCTTCGATGGAGGTCAAAACATTATGTTCGATCACCTGTCATATGATTGGATGTCCCAAAGTCCTTTATCCAAGTTGTTGGAAGTGTTTGAGTAACATGAACAACAAGTGGATTATCAAACCTCTTTGAAGCAAACACTTCCTTGTATCTATCAGTGGATCAAAATGTTGTCACATGTATTGATCAGCCCGATCACGGCACTTGAGTTGGTCTTTTAGTGAATGAAATTAGGCTCATGTTTTTGTCCAGCCAATGAAGCCTAAACATTTGAGTTGGAGAAGTTGTAGTAAGGTCCACTAACAAAAGAAATGCCTTAAGATCACCATTGAGGGCAGAGATAAAGTCAAAGAAAAAAGAGGATAAAAGAAAAAAGAGATGGGGTAGATGAGAACATCGATGACAAGATCAGACTTCCTTTGATACCATGAAGCTGTTTGGAAAGTTTTTCTTATTTCTATTATGAATCAGTTACCTATATATATACAAGAGAATCCAGTACCATCCTTAAAAGCTAGAACTACAATATATCTTAAGGTAAAAGTTGACCTGAATATTATACAACTTTTAATCGTGTGCTATCAGGGTCCAGATATTAATCCCAGGTCAACCTGCGGAAACCTATGGATATCGGGTGTCCCGATATCACACTCATTTGTCTCATATATTGAGACCCATTCCTGTATATTTAATTCCCAAATATACAAAAATATATGATAGACTATTTAATCAACAATCCATTTAACAGTCCTTTTATACAATAGAGTATCGTATTTACTCGAATATAATTGCGTAGCGAAAACAAAACAAAACAAAGAGCCTCATCCGGTTCACATCATGCGGTCCCATGTGGGTCGGGGCGCTGCCGGACACAGCTGCTTGAATGGGTCCCATGACGGGGTGAGCAAGCCCGATGAGGGTGGCTCCTACAGGGCTACCCCCGTCTAAGTGCATCACAGTGCAATTACGCCTGACAAACACACATCAAGTCAAATGTTTACATGAATGTCATTTGTAATGCATGAAATATCATCATTACCAAATATCAAGTCATTTCATGACTCCCTCACACGTGCATACGCCAAATGTGAAAACCGTCACTGGTATTACCAATGACCCATGTATCGAGCCATTGGCTCCATTACCCCGATGTAAGTGCCCAGTGGGCAGCGATCGAGTCAATCCGGCTCCCTATCTCGACCGAAATCTATGTGATAAACATGACCGTGTGTCTTCTTTAGGTAATAGAACTTTTCGGATCACACCGCGGGTCTCTTACACCCATGTTCTGAACACCGGATCGTACTTGGTGGGTCTCTTACACCCGTATTAGGCTTTTCACGAGGGTTAGCGGTCCTTCTTACTCCGCCCGACACACGTGTTATATTTATTTTATGTTTAGCAAGTGGGACATCTATTGTGCGTTGTCTATTTAGCTCACTACCCATTCATCAACAATGATGATGGGTGACTACACCATGCACACACCCAACATAATCTGATGTCCCTATGCATATGCAGTGCTAATGCCAGCTGTGGGTTCTCATGTTACATGTATGATGCACACTACATGAATATTCTACTCCACTCATTACTTCATACCGTACCGTAGCAAACATATATAATTCACATCCCATTATGTTAATACATTTAAATACACATATATTAACATATCTTTATATTGACGTATTTATTAGTTATAATAAATACTTGGCATAAAAAAACCTTACGCATAAAATAACCATTCGAGCCATAATAAAAAATCTAGACTTAGTCGAGAGAATTTTAGTCTATGTTTTAACGGCTAAAAATTTAGCCCTGGCTTCGGCGAAAGAAGCGTCTCGAAGCAGTTCACTAAAATCCGCTATGTTCGACCGATCGATTTAGAGTACTTTATGATTCTGGGTAGCTGACAACGAAATATATATTTTACCACTTTTATCAATTTACAGTTCAGACTGTTAACACAGAATAAAAACAAATCTCGAAAACCCGTCATGCGGTCAAGAAAAGCTAGCGACAAGTCTGTACATTTTCAGCCAGTCTTTCCAAAACCGATCCGGAATCTGCGACCTTCAAAACCAGTCCCAGTATAGAAAAACAATCTATGGTGAAAGCTTCAGTCTGTAATTAGTTCAACACCTGACCATTCACGACCCTTAAATGAAAAGGAACCAGTAGGAGAAACCCTGTGCAGGTTGCAGAAACTCCAACTTTGGTATCCTGCGTGGAATGCGCATTGCGAGCACCAACTTTAATGCTGGGTACATCAGACTTGACGATCCAGCGAAATCTGATCCTTTCCCTTTTCTCCTTTTCTTTCTTTCTCTGATTCTCTCCCCATATTTGTTTTCCTTTTCTTTTGTTCTTTCCTTTTTCTTCCTTTTTGCTTTTCTTTTCTTTTCAGCACCTCATCTCATTTCCATCATTTCTTTTTCTCCTTCTTTTCTTCACCTCATTTTCTCCTCCCTTTTGGAGTGTATTGTGAAACATAGATTAAAGGAGAAGTTTCCTCCTCATTTGCCTCATGCCATTGTATGGCCCTTGTTTTTTCTCCCATAATTTCTTATTTCATTATTTTCCTTTATGATCATACAACATGTAGGTCAATAGAAACCACACCATCAAGTGAACTATGGCTTTCATTAAGTATCACTGTAGGGTGCCATATGGCATCCCACAATCCATCTTGTATGATTCATCCTCTGCATCGAAAAACGTGAAATTTGTTGACTTGGGAATAATGAGTCGATGTAGTAACTAGATTTGTGATCTGATTTCAATGGTGAAGTCGGTTTAGGTAAATACGAGATGCGAAAATTTCTAGGTTTTAGCCTATACTATTTCGTCAAAATTACCGTTTTGCCATTTTTCAGAAAAAAAAGAAATTTTCTCGGGTTTTACAAATACCTTACAATAATATCTTCTAACAATCTACTATATATGGATACAATCACTATATTATAGGAAACAAATATTTCTAATTGTCTTGCTTGATTTTCCACAACTACTACTACTAACAATTACCGATAGTTTCATAATGGCTTTCTAAAATCTAACCTTGTACATATCACTCACTTCCTTAGAACATCACCCCCTTCCAATTCCCTGAATTTGTCCCTTGTAACTTGTTTCCAAAATGCCTCTCTTTCTATTACAAATCACCAAATCCACTTGCTAAGAAGAGCCTTGTTGAGTGAAGAAAGATGTCAAACTCCTAAGCCCTCTTACTCTTGGCTGAACAAACCGTATAACCCACTTCACTGAATGTGGTTTTCTTTCTAAATTCAATACCACACCAAAGAAATTCCCTTTGAATATGTTTCAACCTCACTCTTACTATTCTCAACTTCTTGGATAAGGACATAAAAGTGCATAGACAAGCTTGATATAGTGCTTTGAATTAGTGTTAGCCTTCCCCCATGTTGTCAATATTTTATGGAATCTCTCTTCCTCCCCATCTTGAATCGCCAAAGAGTTTGAAGGGGTGCCAAGAGGAAGCTCCATATGAGTGGTTGGAAGAGCCCCACCTTACACCTTAGTTCAAAAGCTAAGCCTTTCAAGTTTTCCACCCTCCTAACTGGTATAAGCTCACTCATGTTTAGATTTATTTTCAAATGGCTTCATTCCTGATTGTCCAGTTGGAATCACATGGTAATTCCAAGAAGAGAAAATGTGCATATTGACACTCTACCCATGTTAGAAATAAAGAAAACTATTATTATTTTTATTGTCCTATTTATGTCTGAGTCAATGCATTCTCAATTAAGATTTTCAATGGATATGGATCATTTGTAGAGAATGATACTAACACTAGCCACATATATTGATAAATTGGCACTTGCCATTTATTTTTCTTTTCTATTTTTAATTAATTTTTGATTTACCTACATTTTATTTATTCTTATAACTATGTTCTTTTTCATGTTTGTAAGATATCGAGCATGCTGTTTTTGTTTTTGGTAGTATCTATTAGGCTTATTGCTCTTATGATGTTCTTTGTTTCAATATACGGTTTATTGCTCATATGATGTTCTTTCTTTCAATATAGGATGATTGGTGAAATAGGATCGAAGCATTTGGAATTGTTACCTGAAATTATACCAGTTTTGATATCTCTTTTGAAAGATGGTACACCTGCTGTTGCTCGACAGTCCATAACTTGTGCAATTAACTTATTCCATTGTACACTTGAAAAAGTTGCAATTCAGGTGAGTTCTTAGTCTGAATATATCACATGATACTACATACTAGATCAGAAGAATGTGCATTTACAAAGAGCCAAAATTTAGCTTCTCAAAAGTTAGATGGAAGCTCTTTTAATCAATTAAAGACTAAAAGGAAGGGCCCTCCATAGCCCCCCTTCTAAACTAGTCTTGAATTGATTGGCTTGATGTGACTTCAATTTTTCGTGAATTCGCGAGGATGGAGGTGAACCCTAGTCGACAAGTGTAAAGGACCTCTTAAAAACAACAACCACTAACTAGGTCCTTTTTTTTTTTTTTTTGATCAGTAAAAAACAAATATTATATAGATAGCAAAAGAAATCAAATGTACGAATTAGTGAACAAGGGAACCAAGAAAACGAAACAAAAAAAGGCCCGAAAACCACACCTACTCCCTGACCATGTGAGAAAATCTAGAATAGAATGTGTATTATCAACACTATATAGTGCTTAGTCTACAATTGAGCAGGGACAGCTTTAATCCTTCAGGCGGAGGGGCGTTCTCGAGGCAAACCTATTTCTAGCGTCGAGAGATTCGAGCAGTATAGGGCTGCTAACTGGAATTTTTTGCTTTTTACCCGTGCGACCTTTGCGACTAAAGGGTGTGAAGGGTACGATTCTTGAAGAAACCCGGCTAATCTGACAATTGGCAAAAAAAGAATCCTAACATTTTAGCGCTTTTGCAATGAATCAATAAGTGTCCTATGGTCTCCTCTTCACTCTTCGCATAAAACATCTGTGCTTTGTCTTTCCGCGGCGTTTAAGTTGATCCAACGTGAGCACTTTACTCAACGACACAACAAGACTCAATTTTTGAGAAACAGCCAGATTCCAAACCAGCGGTAGAAGTCAAAAGCGGAAATATCAAGCCACCATACATGGTGTGGCGAGAACCTTTTTTCCTTGACGGTCTTGACATAAGCTTTGTACTCACCGTCATTGAGAAATTTTTATCATGAAGAGTATGTAGGAATCTTAATCATCTTTTCAGCTCGATCGATAGTAGTGTAGGAAAGTTGAGGACGACACCGACCCCCTCACTTCTATCCCGGATGTTACTTATGCTTGGCCTCTTTGTTTCAGTCTAATTAAAGGGAAAACTATTACTCAAAGCCTCCTCACCGCACCAAACATCGTTCCAGAAGTTGATAATAATATATTCAAAAGAAAAAGCAAAAGTACAAAGGAAGGAAGAGATTTCCTTCCCTCAAAAGAAAAATTGATCAGAGTGGCAAATCTACCTCCATACAACAAGTGTAGACCAAGCTAACTCTACTAATCTTAATGTGGTGAATCACAAACCACTAACCATTTAAGTTGTAAAATTGAGAGTGAAACTCCTCTAAAAACAAGACTACAAGAAGCCCACAATGTTGAATTACAATAAAATATGTCCCACATCCCCCTTTTTAAAAAACATTGAATTTCTCTCTCGCATTACAAACCATGCTAAAGAGAGGCATACAATATCCCATAAAGACTTGCCTCTAATTGAATTTTCAAATCCTCTAAAAGTAATGATAAACATAGCTCTTATGCTCCTTGGGGAAACCCACTCCAAACTTGCTAAACTAAAAAGCTTGTGCCACAACCCACTAGTGAAAGGACAATGTTGGAAAAGGTGATCGATTGTCTCTCCATCTCCTTTGCCTAGAATACACAACTGAGGACCAAGGGATTTATATGGTTGTCTCAACTAGACCAAGTCATCGGTGTTTACCTTCCTATGTGCTACCAACCAAGCTAAGACCTTAACCTTTTGAAGGGGCTTTTAGATGTATGAAAACCTGGTTAGATGAAACAAGATGAGATTAGGGGAAATAGATGAAACGAAGAAAAAGGATTTGATAGTAAACAAACCTATGGATGAGAAAGACCAAGGTCTTGAATTTGCAGTAGAAGGGAGGAGACGGGTTGAGCCAAGAGAAGGCATAAGTCTATGGAGGATTTCAAATTCCATATTAGTGAGATTTCATCAGAAATTTTTGTTCTAAGTGGAAGGAACCGCTAAAATGGTAAGGATTTTCACTAAAATGATTCTATAAAGATCTAGGTATTGTGAACAAAGAGGTTGATCACCCCACCATAAATCTTGCCAAAATCAAATTCTCTCTCCATTCTCCACCACCAAGATAGGTAAATTGAGATAACAAATGAAGAACTTTAGGTGTGGCCGTCCAAGGACATCTATGTGACCATCCATGTGGCCTTCCAATGGAGACAAAGTTCCTGCCCCTAAGTTATTGGTTAAGCATTGTTTAAAGTTATTGTTGTTAAACTCCTTCATTGCTTTAGAAACTTTAAAGGGTTTTCCAAGGATAAATCAAAACTAAATATCAGGGAATTGTTAATATACTTTAAATCTGTCTTTAGTTTCTATCTACCGCCATGGTATGTCCTTATCTTCTTCCTAAACTAACTCTGAACTTTCACCCTTTAAGATGTTCAGGAAAGAGAAAAATGGAAGTTGCACATGTTGAAATGCAAAAATCTTTGACTTATCATGAGTGTATGTTTGGTCTTGTGTTAATTGTTAGGTGCATTGTGTGTGAACCATGCTACAGGACAACATAATCTATTGATTAAATCTAAGCATTTTTTATATCTCCTTTGAACTTGTTGATATAACATTTCAGGGATTATATTCTAGTGAGTTGGGTGAGTCACTTGAAGCATCATGGGAATGGATGCTGAAATTCAAGGACAAAATTTACTCATTAGCATTTCAAGTAAGCCATACTTTTAATTGTGAGATATGCGCATTTTGATTTTGTGCATTTTCTGATTTATTGTAACTACATCTTCACAAGCCTGGGAGTGATGGTAGAAGGTTGCTAGCACTGAAGTTTATTGAATCCGTGATTCTTCTTTATACACCTGATCCTAATGGTTCTTCTGATCCACCTCCTAATCAGCCCTCTGAAGGTAATTGCTTGCCTTTCTGCTTCTGGTCTTAAACAGGGAAGTGCTTATAGCATGCTATTAATTAGCTCTTCAATTATATTAGCTACTCATGTATTTTGTAGGAAAGTTGGTGGAATTTAATATATCTTGGCTTCGCGGAGGACATCCTGTACTCAATGTTGGAGACTTATCAATTGAAGCTAGTCAAAGTTTGGGTTTGTTGCTTGATCAGCTTAGGTCTCCCTCAGTGAAATCTATCAGTAACTCAATGGTTATTGTGCTTATCAACAGGTACATAATTTTTCTTGTCCCATCAAATGAACACAGTTAGTGTAATGTGACTGAATTAGCCATTTGGAAAAAGCATTTCCGTAGTTAGAAGCATAAGTTACTATTATTTCTTTCTAATTATTCTCATACTGGAGCCGGAATTATGCCTATTTGTTTGTTTCTCATTAAAATTAAATTTTCAATAAATACACATAAAAATAGAAGAGCCATCACCACCACTCCTGGAATGTGGGTCACGATGTAAAACCACCAGAAACTTTCAAATCGGGCTGCTTCTTTTGTATCTATCTTTCCAATCTTTGCTGTCATAATTGCTCCTCTTTCCTCTATGATAAAATGGAAAGAGTATTTATCATCGTGGAAGAGTGAAGATAGAAAATTGTGAATGTATGCTGTTGTAATTGAAAGTGAATTAGGAAAATCCCATAATTGAAGGGATTGATTGCAATTAGATTAAGAAGTGTACTAATTTTTGTTGTAGGAATATGTGTGCGTGTGTATCTATATCTATATATATATATATATATATATATTGGTCTATGTACATATTAGATAAATATAGAATAAAAATCTTTTTCTGCCATTTTTATTTTTCCATCTCTCTTCTACATGGTATTAAAGCATTAGACTTTTGAAAATTTTGGCTTTCATCGCTGAAGTTAGAAATCTTGGAGCGGCCTTCATTGTCGACCTTGGAAAGTTTTCTCCCTCCGAATTGCACCCTTCACCAACAGAATGTGCAATGATTGCAAACAACACAATTGTGGCACTATGTTGTCGACATCTCAACTTTTGCACCCCAAAGAATGTCTTGTTGTTGCCCTTGCTTCCCTTTGTCTTACACCGTTGTGTCATCGCATAGGTGATCTTTTTATAATGAAACTCCGTTGACATTGTCGTTGCCCTTTGACTTTACCCTCACACTCACCATTGCTGTTGGCTCTAGTTGTCGCTGTAGTCATCATCTCTCAATCTTGGCATTTTAGTCTCCTTTGCCTCTCATTGCCAATGGGTTCTCCCTTATTCGATTAGAGATTCGCTTCTTGACTGGAAAGGTTTTGTTAAGAGTAAGAAATACAAGATGATGTGATTCTTGTGATATAGTTCCTTTGTTGGGAGGATTAGAAAGAAGGTGTGGTATGCTGCTCCTCTTTGTCTTTTTTGGATGGTGTAGCGAGAGCGGAATAGAAGAGCTTTTGAGAACAAGGAATCTATTGTTCATAGAATTAAATTGAATTTTTTGTACAATCTTTGGGCTTAGTCTTTTATTTCCATGTTCGAGGGTCTCTCCTCTGTTGTAGATTTTGTGGATTGGTTCGGTCCAGGTTTAGAGT
The DNA here is from genome assembly GCA_016808115.1 of Tetrastigma voinierianum. Classification (NCBI taxonomy): domain Eukaryota; kingdom Viridiplantae; phylum Streptophyta; class Magnoliopsida; order Vitales; family Vitaceae; genus Tetrastigma; species Tetrastigma voinierianum. The sequence continues at coordinate 776,735 of JAEQBH010000921.1, forward strand.
CTTTGGTTTCTTGGCTAAGTGGGTCTTTTTTGTTTTTTTTTTTCTATTTGTTGGCTTATTGTATACATCTTGTATACCTTGTAACACTGTTTTTTGTGTTTTCTTGATACATGTTTGCTTATTTATTAAAAAAAAAGAGTAAGAATCACAAGAAGATCTAGATTGCAACCCCACTTTGCCTTGTTTGGATGAACTAGAGGGAGAGAAACATGATCGCTTTCGATAATGAAGTGCTTTGGCTCCTGAAAAATTATTGTCTATTTTTTATCGTCTTGGTTTAGAATGTTCATAACCTCTAATTCTTTGGATGTGATCAATTTTTTGCATTGCCTTAGGGTATAGTTAAGAGCTGGTGAGTCTCTTCTCACTTTTGTTTTTTTTTTGTACAGGCCTCTAGGTTTCTATAGCATACTCCCTTAATGCTTTGGGCTGCCTTTTTGGCTTTCCTCTTTTGTTTTAGTGATGCATACTGATTTACTTATTTAAAAAAAAAAAATCCTGCGCTATCAGACACTACTACTATCATTGTTTAACCTAAGGGAATGATTATCAACCACAACCTAGGAGAATTGTAGAATATTCAATTAGCATACAAGCTTAATAGAAACTATTATTTAAATTGGTCATAACTTGTCCTTACCTTCCTGAAGGAAAAAAAGGAAATCCCTTGTGGGAATTAGACTTTAGAAAGGAGACCATTGGTTTGATGTTTGGGATGAGCAAAATTCAATGATTATGGCTTGGTTGTGGAACTCAATGACACATTGACACTTGAAATTAGTGACACTTCTATATTCTTGAAAACTGCTAAAGACATTTGGGATGTAGTTCATCAGACATACTCAAAGGCATTAGATGCAGTCTAAGTGTAAGAAATAAAGTGAAAATCAGAGCAACTAAACGAGAAAGCAAGAGAATTATGGAGTATGCCAATATGCTGAAAACCTATGACAAGAACTTGATCATTATCAATGCATTGAGAAAAAATGTCTTGAGGTTGTAGCAATCCTAAAAAATTATATTGAAAAAGACCGAGTAAGTTTCTTATTGGCGCTTTCAAGCACATGTCTTATTTCCATTGTATTAGGAGTCTTAGACAAAGTCTTTGCTAATTCATGGGTAATAGATTGAGGTGTGACAGACTATATGAGCCAATCATCACACCAATTTTAAAACTATAACCGTTGTTCAAGTAGTAGAAAAAGTTTCTCTTACCATTATTGTAGGTGTAGGAGATGTCCAAATTAGTCCTTAATTCTAAGAAATGTGCTCTATGTTCCAAAGTTGTTCACTGGTATTATTTCTTTACAAAAATTACACTAGTTTTGAGTTGCATTGTGACCTTTTACCCCTACTTATGGTGTGTTTCAAGCCTAGTACTTGGGGAAAATGATTGGACTTGTTGCGGAACGGAATGAGTTATACTACCTTGAGACACCTAGTTAGTAATTTGTACTTTTTCTTTCCGAGCACCATCTTTTAAATAAAGGAAAATTTTTTGCCTTATCATCGTAGACCTAGAAATCCATAATTTCAAACTCCTAGGTTTTTGTTTTGTTTTCTATTTCATAGATTAGATTTTGAGGGCTTTTATTGTGATATATGTGAACACAAGTGTTTGCCCTTCAACCATTGATTTTGATCTTCCTCTGTCCCTAATATATCTAGGAGATGTTGGTTTGTGTCTTTCATTGATGATTGTACAAGGGTCTTTTAGATTTTCTTACTTAAACACAAGTTTGATGAGAGTGTTATCATTCCAAATTTTTGTAACATGGTAAAAACCAATTTGGTGTCATTATTATTATTTTTTGATAAGACAATTTGGTGTCACCATTAAGAGGTTTAGGTTAGATAATGCTTGATATTATTTCAATCAAGTCTTGACTTCATACTTTCAATGCGAAGGAATAATTCGGGAGTCATCATATGTTAACACCCCTCAACAAAATGGAGTTGTATAGAGGAAAAATGACCACCTCCTTTACGAAAACAAGCTTTTTTGTTCCAAAACCAGGTGCTTGAAGCAAGTGGGAAGCTATCCTCAATACAACACATCTCATAAACCAATTACCTTATAGAGTCCTAGGTTATAAAATGAAAATGCTCTGATCTTTTTCCTACTATGAGAACCATAAACCATCTAATTCCTAAGATATTTAGGTGTCTCCTTTCTAGTATTCATCCAAATAATGGAAAATTGGACCTCAGAGTAGTTAAACCATAGTTTTAAAAAAAAAAAAGATTATTATTAGTAAAGGTAAATGCAGCAAAGGCATAACCACTCCCTAGTTATAGCGCCTCACCTTCCATCTCCAGATTTTCCTTCTCCACCTACGGATGTCGTGGCTGGCCATGAGATTTATTCATTTGTCATTGTCCATCTATAGGGCCTTTGCCGAATCATCTTTTACCTTTGTCGTCATCTCTGCTCGATTCATGACCATCGATGATCTGCCCTGGCCCCTTGTTTGAAGGTACTCGCTACACTTCTAACCCATATACTGTTTATAATTTTCTTAGCTTTCATCGTTTATCCTTTACCACTACTGCCTTTGTCTCAGCACTTGTCTTTTATCTACACCCTTAAGCAAACCTTAGTGAGGCTCTTTCTCATTTGGTGGTGGAAATGGTTGAGAGGCTAGGTGCTCTTTACTCGATAGCACATGAGCTTGTCGCTCTTCCTCTTGGCAAGTCTCCTGTTGGTTGTCGTTAGGTCTATATAGTGAAGGTGGGACCTGATGGCTAGGTTGATTGACTTAAGGCCCGTTTGGTTGCCAAGGGGTACACTTAGCAATATGGCTCGAACTATTATGATACTTTTTCTCCCGTGGCCAAGATTGCCTCGGGTTAAAAGCACTTTCCATGGGCTGCTTTATCCGCTCATGACCCGTTTTCAGGTTGGATATGAGAATGCCTTCACTTCATGATCTTCTTGAGAAGGTTATATGAAACCCAGCCGCGCAGTTTTGTTGCTTAGAAGTTTGGTTTGGTATTACCGGCTACCACGTTCATATACGGTTTAAGCTTGGTCTCCTGAGCTTGGTTCAGCCGGTTTAGCTCAGTGATTCAAGAGTTTGGCATGATTCGAAGCACAATAGACTATTCTGTCTTTTATTATCATACCTCTATTGGACAATGTATTTCTTTGGTATTTATGTGATTGGCATTGTAATTCTGAGGCGTCGCGTGATGGTATTTAGAAACTTTCGAACAACACGCTTCAGCCGCTGGATAAAGGCTTGGAAACTCAAGTGGCCTCTGGCATTGACTATCTCGGTCTAATTCGAGATGACTATTTCTGGGAAGGAAGTATACCTTGGATATATTGCGAACACATGTATATTTGGATTGGCACATGGAGACACTCTTATGAATCCCGAATATCAAACTTGTACCCGAATTCGAGAGAGGGCCTCTGAGATCGAGGGAGATATGGGCGATGTAAATCTTGAACTATCTCACTATCCTCGACCGACATTTCTTTTCTGTGGCGTAGTTAGTCGAGTTCCTCTGATCACCTTGTGATGGCCATTAGGATCTTTGTATTGATTACCGTATTCTCCGTTATGTTAAAGAACACCGGTCGAGAGGTGTTGCTGAGGTATAGGTCATACTCAGTGACAGCTACTAAGCGTCAGGCGGAAGAAGCTTACCCCTGGATGTGATTCCCACATCAAGGTATTATGTGTGTTCATCGAAGGTAACTTAATATGTTGGAAGGTAACGAGATGTAGTAGCGATCTAGTCTTTGAAGTCAGTGTCGAGCTATGACCTTAACCTTATATGAACTCATATGGTTGACATATTCTCGAAACTAGATTTGGGAAAGATGAGCAGATCGACTTATATGCTTGATAATCAAGTAGCTTGCATATTTTATCTAACCCGAGTTTTCTATGAGAGGACGAAGCACATTGAAGTAGATTACTTCATCAGAGAAGATTGCATCGGGATGCATATTCTGGATTTTGTCAACTCCCAATCAGTGCTTGAGATATTTTCACCAAGTCTCTTAGAGGTCCTAGGATAAAGTATATATGTGACAAACTTTTGGTGCTTTTGATCTATATGCTCCAACAGGGAGTGTTAGTTTAGATCTCTGAAAATCAATTAGGATTCTTTTCCTTCTCTTTTTAGTCTCTGTACTCAACTCCTATTTACTTTTTTCACTGACACTGAAGTATGATATGTATGTTACCTCTTGTAAATCGTGAAGCAGTTGTTCCTTTTCTCTTAACATCCCTCATTGATGATTGTACTGAAGTAGGTTAGGTATATTTGTTGGAAAATCTCGTATGACGTTTTGCATGTTATTCCTCAATTTTCAAGATGGTCACAACCGCGATTTAATACGTGGGTCAAAGTTTTCCATTAGATAATGATTTGTGGTTGCATAAATCTGTCCCTTGCTATACATTATAAGAAAATGGATTTTTCATCAAGCGACATGTGCGTACACCTGCAGAAGATTGTGGCAAGCCTGCATTCTAAAGTGGCTGGGCTTTATGCTTCCTTATGCATGTTCTGACGTTTTGGGTACAGTGTTGTCATGACTATTGTCTTCCTTATAAATCAAATGCATGCTCTTGTGATTGACTATCAAACGCAGCACAAGAATGTTATCTCGGTTTCACTCATTCATATGTTTCGAATCTAGTCTGAAGTTTTTGGATTTTGCATTTATTATATTTCTGTATTCATTCTCATTTAAGGGATAAACTTGATCCTCGTGCTCTTAAATGTGTCTTTATGGGTTACTCTAACTCCCAAAAGGGCTATAAATGTTTACATCATTCTTTAGGGAAATACTATGTCTCTATAGATGTTCAATTCAATGAGCATGAGTCTTATTTTTCTAAGGATGTGGACATGGTTCCTCTTCAGGGGGAGATTAATAGTAAGGAAGAGGAAAGATTGTGGTTGGAAGAAAAGAGGTGGTAGATTTCAAGTAAGGGGAGGACTTGGAATTGGATGATTCACGAAAGTCGATTACGAATGCGAAGAGGCTCTTGACGACCCGAGCAGTTGTTTCAACCATGACCGAGAAAGAACAAAGATAACATTGGTGTATCCTCTCCAAGTTTGGATGCTCCTCTCATTGATATTACCATGCCATCGGATGACTCTTCTAGGATTAATTCTGAGGTACAAAATTCTTCACCTTTAACATCCGAGTTCACTGCTTTGAATCCTAGTAGTCGATGTGATATCCTTCGTAGTCTCAGGGCAGAACGAGTTTGACTTCTTAAAACATCTCCAATGTTATCCCATCATATTTCGAACTGTGCTCTTCGCAAGCTTTATCTTAAGGCTCATCTTGGTTTTGCTCTTCATTTGTCTTGTAATAATACATTCCTGATCATTTGAAGTCTTGAACAACTGTGAAATGAGAGAGAAGGAAAGAATGATTTTTTTATTGAATGAGTGAGTTCATGAGTATAGAGACACCTATATTTATACAAAATAGTAAACAAAAAGAAACGAAATAAAGTGTGAAAGGAAAGAGCAATATGCAACGGTAGAAACGAAGAATATATAGAATATTATTTGATTCTCGACACTCCCTCCGAGTTGGAGCAAATGCGCGAGCTTGTTGGTCTTAATTCTAGGATCTCACGAGAATTTAGTGAACACGTCTGCGAGTTGGTCACTTGAGTTATTAAGCCCAATGAGTTATGCATCTGATGTGATTTTCTCGATGAAGTGACAATCCGCTAATATGCTTGGTCCTCTCGTAGCGGGTTGGATGCGATGTGGAGGCGGCTTGATTATCACTGCCATTGGCTTCATTTGTTCATCCTTTGTCCCAGCTCCTTGAAGAAGATTTCTTTGCGAAGCCATAACGGTATTTTGCTTGACGCGGTTGGCTTCTGACATCATGTTTTTACTCTTCCGAGGATACTAGGTTTCCCGCAGTAATACCATTTTGAAGTGGAGCGTCATTTGCAGTGAACTGCCGATGCATCCATAATATCAGCCGTCTGGGTGTGACCTTTGGTGTTTCTATGCGCCAGCTCTTGTTCCTTTAACATAACGGAATCTAGTGCAACATCCCGTTAGCTCTCACATGGTGATTGCAGAATTGGCTAACAACCACTCCTTAGGAAAGAAATGTTTGTTCGGGTGATGGTGAGATAGTTTAGTTTTTGCATAAGTTGTCGATATCTCCCTGGATCACGTAGCCGGGCTCCCTTGTCTTGTCTGAGCTTGACATTGGATCCATGGGGTGTTTCTGAGGTTTTGCGTTCTAGCATACCTATCTCTTCTAATATTTCCCGAGGCATACTTTCAACGTTCATAACCACATCGGTTTGGCCAGGCTATCTCAGTCACCCAGAAAATACTTGAGTTTCCCCAGTCTTGAGTCTAAAAGTGGCCCGAAGATTTGACCTTTGAATACCATCATGATCACTGCCCGTGATAGCAATGTCATCCACATAAACAATCAAATAATGCTGCGCCTTTGAACTCATATGATGATAGAAAGCCAGGTGTGTTGTGCCGGAGTCATGCAAACTCTGAACCATAGAACTAAGGCGGCGAGCGAGTTCGGGGCTGCCGGAGCCATATAATGAGCGACATAGCTGTATACCATGGACTCACGACTGACAAACCCGGGTGGTTGTTTTCATATAGACCACCTTTGCGGTGTACTATCGGAAGGCATTTTTGATATTCAACCGATACAAAGACCAAGATTGCATAACAACCATAGATAAGAGAAGGCGACGGAAACGTCTTGGCGGCAGAGAAAAATCTGTCTGCCCACTGAGTCGGAACCATGGGTTGAGTGTACCCATTTCTGACTAGCAAGGCCTTAAAGGCAGTCCACGACCATCAGAGCCAATGCTTTATTATCGCTGACGACATCGATAAGTTTTTACTTGACATGTAAAAGTAACCGGGTCACACAAGTGCCCTTTAGAATGTAGAAATAGTTTCCTGACCATAGCTCATTTCCATTAGGATGGGATCTGGCCTCATCCACAATTTGTAGACAAACAAAAGACAAGATGAAACAAAGGCGAGTATAGAAGATGTGATGATAAGTGGGAAATTATAATGGGATGGGAGTTCTGAGAGGAGCAGATATCTTTCGAATGGCAATGGGAAGATCATCGGAGGCAATGAGAAGGTGAGCAGTGGAGGAGGCGCCATAGGAGATGTAGTCATTTAGGGGCACGATGTCGATCACGGGTTGATGAGTATAAACATGGAATGAATTACCGAGGTGAGAGTAGTTGGTACGCCGCGAGGTATACGGGATGAGATAAGAAGAGGTAGAATATGACATGTGAGTGGGGTGGTGATAAGGAACATGAAGGGTTCTCAAAAAAATGTGACATCGAGTGAGACAGAAATATCGGCGTGTATCGGTAACAGATCGCTCCGTTAGGCAGAATATGACACACTTTGTGGCTTTGGTTGAATGCTTCTCTTGTCTAGGAGTAAAACTATGGATCAAACAAACCACGGCCCGAACTTTACGAGGGAGGGCGGAAGAATAGATTTGATTTGAAGAAAAGAAGAATGGAATAAGAGGATTTTATCATGGAAGCGGATGTAGGCATAGATTGATCAAAATAACAATGGCTAGGTATCCCTGAAGCGTTGAGGAACCTTGATGGGTAGGAGAGTGCGGTGGTTTCAACCTTTTCAGTATTTCGGTCACTCCGATATGTTGAGTGTTAGCTATGAGAGGGTAGTCAGAAGAATCCATTGAGGACAAAATGAGGATAATGATTAAGGAAGATATTCCTTGACATTATTACTTAGTGGATACAAATTGAAGTATTAAGACAGGTTTGGACTTTAGTATGGAACCTGAAAAATGAGAATAACCATTGAGTTTTCATTACATCTTGAGAAGTCTGAAGAGAGATAATCGCTGCAAAAATGATGTGGCTCCAGAGGGTGACAGTGCGTGAAGGACCCCGAACATCGGTGTTGGACAAGCTCGAAAGGAAACTTTCCGTTGATCTAGGTGGCGAGAATGGTATGAGTATGTTCCCCAGTGACATGACTTTGCTGATTGTAGACAAACTAGAAAAGCAGGGCCATTACTCGAAACTTGGAAATATTCGGATGACAGCGTATGAATAAGGAGAGAGTATATGGAGTGCAAGCGTTGGAGAGAAGATGAAAGGTGGCGAGATGAAAGGGCGAAACTCCGCATGCTATGCGTCCGTCCTCCTCATTACTCTAGGTTCTGATGTGATAGAATTATCGGATAATTAATCAGCAATTAAAGATCTGAGTTAACTATGATAGAAATCGGATTAAAGGAGGATCGAAACATTGGGACGGAAGGAAGGGTATGGAAGGAAGGACATCTTGAGATCAATTCCCTTTAGCATGGTTTGAGATCGTTATTAAAGAAGTAATCATGGGTAAAGGTGATATAATAGTAAGGGAAGAAAAAAGATCTTTATTACTAGAAATATGATAAGAGGTTCCAAAATCAAGAATCCAGGGTTCAGATGAATGTGAAAATAGTAGAGACATTCTTGAATGCGGAAGGCGATTGATGAAATGGTGCGGTTGTTTGCACGGAGTGAGGTGGATGTACTCATATACTCGTTGGGCATGAGGCAACTCCGTGGGGTGTGGATGAACTCCCTTGGCAGCCATGAGATGAAATCAACGAGAAAATTGATCGAGATTAGCAGACCAATGCTTCTAGAGTATGAGTAGCTCGAGGAAGCGATTGTGTAGTAAGTGTTGGAAAATACAAAGGGAAGATTACAGTGGAAAGCCTTGTGTTAAATTAGGAAAATAGGAACAAATGACGTTGGCACAAGGGAAAGCGAGGTGATAGAAGTCGTGGTATTAATTTGTTGGTGGAGTGCCATTGTTGGAAGTGGGCCCACACGCCTTCTATGCGCTTGGTCATTTGGGAGATGTTGCGGAGAAATGATCTTGGCGTGGTGACCTTTGTCGGAGTTCTTCTTGGGAGGATCGATCCCGGGGTCCGTGATCCGATGGTGTGGTCGCAGAGCGGAGTTAGACGGTCGCGGGAAAAGTTCGTAGAAAATTTTCGGAAGATGAGGTGTTTGAAAGATAGCAAGAGAGTTTAAAATTTTTATGCGATAAATTGGGTGGTGAAGAGATCTCGGCCCTTGAGGTTGTCGAATTGAGAACACGACCGATACCATACTAGCCAACCTTTCATATTTTGATCTGTGTGAAATGAAGAAGAAAGAGGAAATAATGGAGCAAAAGGAGGATAATGTACATAATTATAGAACACTATATATAGATGAGTTACATGAAGTATAAAGACATATATATAAAATAATGGAACAAAAGGAAAGCAAATAAAGTGTAAAAAGGTAGGAGGATAATGTATCAAAGAATTAAGAGATAAACCAATTATATCAGAGGCCTCTTCTGCGATTCTCCTTGTGACCCTAAGTGGAAATATTCTATTGTAGAAGAAATGAAGGCTCTCCAGAAAAACTGTACTTGGGAGATGGTTAAGCTTCCCATGGGAAAGAAGACAATAGGATGTAAGTGGGGTTTCTCGGTGAAGTGCAAGTCATATAGGACAATTGATAGATACAAAGCTAGGTTGGTTGCTAAAGGATATGCACAGGCTTATGGAATTGACTATCAAGAGACCTTTACTCCTGTAGCCAAGATGAATATTGTTAGAGTCATACTCTCTCTTGCAATAAATGTGGATTGGTCATTAAAACAGTTTAGTGAAAAATATTTGCTTTAACCATGGTGATTTGTTGAAAAGTTTGTGGATCTTCTCAGGTTACACAAAAGAAGGCAAGTGTAAACCCAAAGAAGGCCTTATATGGATTAGTATTACGAGAGCATGGTTTGGTAGGTTGAGCTATCTGATGAAGGGTTTTGGTTAGTAACAAAGCGATAGGATCTTGCTCTTTTCTTTACAGAATGGTGATATTACTACGCTTATTGTTTATGTTGATGACATGATTGGTATAGGTAGATCTAAAGTAGAGTAGTCCTAAAAAGCCTCCCACCAAGGGTTTGGAATGACTAGTCCGAGACAACGATTCAGCATGGGAAGATAATCTGTCAGCTCTGTTCAAATTGCTTGATGGAGAGTGTGGTGAGTGTTGAATGATACGGTACAATCTTTCTTTGAGTCAGTGTAACAAGTTTATAGGCCCAATTACATAGGGTCTTGGCATTAATAGATTGCTGAAGGATATTATATAGTAAAGCATCAATTTTTCGCCATTGAGAATGTTTGTCTTCAGCAATACTTGTTTTCGGGGTAGTAAGATGATCCTCACAATCATTATCAATAAACCATACTTCAACATAATCCACTTGTAATAGATAATTTTCACGCCCCATGAGTTTATTCAAGGTGATTATAGGAGTTCAAGAAACAAATGAAGAAAATGTCAGACCTTTGTTAGCCATAGAGATAAAAAATTCCACAGAAGCAATTGAATTAACAAAATACGGTTACTAGTGGACTCTATAGGATCTCTAAAGGTGAGAGGAGACTGTGGGAGTTGTTGGGCCTCGAGAAAAAGGGAGAAAAATATGAGAATAGTGTTAGCCATGCACAAAATAACCAAAAAGGGGTAGATGTAGGGATCAAACAGAGAAACAAGGTGTGTAGGGATGCTTGTTGCGTGGCGAGCGTTCTCGAGGCGAAGTCGGTTGTGGCGGGTGGCCCGTCTTTCGAACGCGAGAGGCGTCGTAAAGAAGACATCTTGACAGCAGCGTGAATTGGTTGATGTGATTTCTTCGTGATGGATATAGATCTGACCCTGATGATCCTAATGATGGGAGAAATTTGGTAGAGATGGTGGTGGTTCTTGGGAAATTCTGGCGGAAAATGATTGACGACTTTGAGGGTATTCCGATGTCAGCTGAGGTTTCTCTATTGTTCCGTGATAAAGATGGTCTGACGGGTGTGTGACATGGCCACTAGATGGGTTGTCGTAATTGAAAACACTTCTAAACCCTAGCCTTAATTTTTATTCTCTTTCATGACTTTGATACCATGTAAAGACATAGAAAGAAGGGATTCTACTTCTCTCATTGAATGAATGTATATGATACATGTCCTATGTATTCATACATGAAGGAAGACAATAAAAAGGAAACAAATTAAAATTCAAGAGTAAAAGAATAAAATACAAGAAAGGAAAAATCTAAGGAAGGAATAATCCACAAGATATTTTATGGAATATCCACCGAATATGCTATGATACTCAACGACTCTTATTTTGTATCATTATGCTTCTTGTGAAATGAGAGAAGAAAAGAATACTTTTCTTTATTGAATGAATTTATTACATAGTGTGGGAAATTATGTAAATAAGATATTTTAGGAAAGAATCAAGGTCAATAATTTGATTCTAGAATTAGCTATGGGAAGTGAATAATCAGCTATGAGAAGTGAATAATCAATTCCCAAAATTTAGGGAATTGGTTATGGGAACTTCCTTTTTCAATGTACAAAATATGTGTATATATAGTGTGTTATATAAGTTGTACAAATTCATTCAGAAATTAATAAAATTTTCAATCTCAATTATGTTTTCTTCACACAGTATAGAGACACCTATATATATATACAAAAGAATGGAACAAAAAAGAAAACAAAATAAGGAGTGAGAAGGAGGATACTTGTACACAAGGTGAGAATAAACCAAGAATATCTAGAGAATGTTTTATGATTCTCAACTCTCCCCCTCAAGCTGAAACATATAGGTTAAATGCATTATGGGACCTTTGAGAGATTTGGTGAACAAGTTTGCTAGTTGGTCACTCGAGTTGACAAAAGTAGTAGTCATACATCTTGATGCCATCTTCTCTCCGATGAAGTGACAATCCACTTTAATATGTTTGATTCTCTCATGAAAGACTTTCGGAAAAGTCTGCTAGAAAAGTCGCCAGAAAAGTCCCAACGGAGAAGGTCCATCTGAGAAGTTCTGAAAGAGAAGTTTTGTAGGAGAAGGTGCACCGGAGAAATTTGCGGCGGTGCGTGGGGAGTCTACATTTGGAGATTCTTCCATCGGGGAGGAGAGCAAGCTTTGGCGATCCCAGTGGGGTAGTCACTTGTCGGATTTGGGTCACCGAAAAATTGAGCCGGCGGCAAAGAATAGATTTGACGGTGTGTTAGGAGCCTTTGGGATGATTTGCGACGGGATTGATGAGATCGGAGGGAGATTTGACCATTAGATGGGTTGCCAGAGTTGATTGTGCGGCTTAACCCTAACCTTAATCTTTCTTGGCTCTGATACCATGTAAAATGAGAGAAGAAAAGAATACTTTTCTTTATTGAATGAATGTATTACACAGTATAGAGATACCTATATATATATGTACACAAAAGAATGGAACAAAAAAGGAAACAAAATAAAGTGTAAAAGAAAGGAGGAATTAGTACACAAAAGGTGAGATAAACCAAAGAATATCTAGAGAATATTCTATGATTCTCAACACTTGTTATTTTTTTTTTTAATCGCACACAACGTATTGGCCTACAATCTTTTAATCCCTTAGCCCCTCCAACACTACAAACATAGCATTCATACTATTTATAAAACGTCCATGCTCATGAAGTTCATCAAACAACCTCATAAAATCCTCCTTAACAAAGTCCCATGAGAACTACCAAAATATCATTGGGAAGCCATCCTGGGCCTAGGGCCTAGTCCCGTCTAAAATTTGACAAAGCTCTAAAGACTTCTCCTTCAGTGAAAGGCTTTTCCAACCCTTCAGCTTCCCCCGGGTCAATTCTTTCAAAACTAATAGCATTAGGAGTGGACTTTAAATCCCTCGAAGCTGTCATAAGGCTTAATAGAAGATCATCTACCAGATATTAGACCTCTCTCATTAGAAATCTTGTAACATGGAGAAGCAAAAAGCAGAATTTAGTAGCTCGATTTGGTGCAAAAGCAGAATTTTTTGCAATGGCTAAGGGAATGTGTGAACCACTATGGTTGAAGATTATTTTAGAAGATTTCAAGGTTCAATGGGATGAGCTAATTAGATTTTTCCGTGACAACAAATCTGCGATTAGTTTGGTGGGCTGGTAGGTTTTTGTCTTAGACCTCTTTTTTGTACAAGCCTTCGGCCCCCTTCGTATACTTCCTGTATACTCTTTAGGGGTGCCTGTTTTGGCTTCTTTTTCTCTCTAATATACTGCTTTGTTTGCCTATTAAAAAAAATAAAATCTGTGATTAGTAATACAAACTATCAGTTTAATACAACAGAACAAAACATATAGAGATAGACATACATTTTACTAAGGAGAAGCTTATGAATGAATTTATCTATACTTTTTTATGTGCCTGCCAACTACCAACTTGCAAAGATACTTACCAAAGGTTTAAGCGGTTCTAAGTTTCAAGTGTATTCAATTTAGGAATGGAAAACATCTACTCTCCATCTTGAGTAGTGCGGAAGAATGAAAATAGAAAGTTGTGATTATATGATGTTGTAATTGAAAGTGCATTAGGATAATCCTATAATTAAAGAGATTGATTATAATTAGGTTAGGAAGATAGCTAGTTTTAATATTTACACACAAACACACACACACAGATATATATATATATATATACATATATATATACATATATATATATATATATACATACATATATATATATATATATATATATATATATATATATATATACATATATATATATATATATATAGAAAACATTTACAAGAATAGATATATATATATATATATATATATATATATATATATATATATATATATATACATATATCATGAAAGAAAAAAATATTATAGAATGTAAATATATAAACGCTAGGTTGTGAAACTAATTGGAGATATCAAATTGACCTACCAACTACAATCACATTCATACAAAAGAAGCATTTTAAAGCCTTTTTATATATATATACATATATGTAGAAGAAAAAAAAATGTTATAGAATGTAAATATATACTTGTAGGTTGTGAAACTAATTAGGAATGTCAAATTGACCTACCAACTACAATCACACACACACACACACACACACACAGATATATATAAATATATATATATATATATATATATATATATATATATATATATATATATATATATATATATATATATATACATATATACATATATACATATATGTAAGAAGAAGCATTTACACACACAGACAGAGATATATATATATATATATATATATATACATATATGTAGAAGAAAAAAAAATGTTATAGAATGTAAATATATACTTGTAGGTTGTGAAACTAATTAGGAATGTCAAATTGACCTACCAACTACAATCACATTCATACAAAAGAAGCATTTTAAAGCCTTTTTATATATATATACATATATGTAGAAGAAAAAAAAAACATAGAATGTAAATATATGCAGCAGGTTGTGAAACTAATTAGGAATGTCAAATTGACCTACCAACTACAATCACATTCATACAAAAGAAGCATTTTAAAGCCTTTTTTTTTTTATTTCTATTCACTTTTGTATATTATGTTGTAGTACTTTGTTCTTACAAGGATTCAATCTTGGTTCTCCCGTATGCCCATCCCACCTCTTTAGTAGTTGAACCAAGCCTCAAGGGCAATTTTAAAGCCTTTTCTATTTTGGTTTTTAATTTCTTTTTCTTTTTTACCCTGTGTTCCATTGAAAACAATCACTGGTTGGCTATTTAAAATCAAGGGGAATGTTGAGATTTTTGGGCTTCTGATATTCAAACTTGATCGGCTGCAACTTTTGTCATTAATTCATTGAAAGATGTTTATGCCATTGCATAGAGTTTTGGTACTGCTTTTTTGTTCGTCACGCATTATTTTGTTTTATGTTTTTCAACAGTCTTTCAGCAATTGCAAGAAAAAGACCATCATTTTATGGACGCATTCTGCCTGTTTTGCTTGGTCTGGATCCCTCAAGCTCTGTTATTGAAGGGGTGCATGTTTCTGGGGCACGTCATGCTTTAAGAAATGCCTTCCTCTCCTGCTTGAAATGCACACATCCTGGTGCTGCACCGGTATTTCTTTAACTTCTGTTTATTATTTTGAGTCTTATTTTGAGTCCCTTTAGAGTCACTGGAGGTTTAACTGGCCGTTAATTTCAGGGCCCTTTATAAAAAAGTTATAAAACAATATTAGATTTATCAAGGTCATGGCCAGAGAAAACTATATTGGATTAATCATAGTTATGGATGTAGAAAATTGCCAGCTCTGTCTATTGATGTGCTTCTATCAGTGACAGGATTTCCAGGCTTTATATGAATTAAGTAATTTGTATTTATCTATTTATTTGAGTTTATTATTCTTCTTATTATTTTTCCTGATTGAATGGAACATCTATTGAAATATGTGTAATAATCTATTCCTTTCTTGTTCACATTTTTTTTTAAAATTTTTATTTTTGGAAGTCATATGAGTATAAGCCTCAAAGCTCTTTATGAATCAAAACTCAAGGAAGATTTCCCTGGTTGTAATCTCAGATCCTTTACCCTTTGGGTGAGTTTGGTTGATGGTTATCCTACTTTTGGAATGACTTCCTTATATGTAAGTACGTAAAATGATCACCTTGGCAGGATTCAAATCTTTGAAAGTTTTGATTCCTTAGATGTAACATGTCCCCTGAATGTATCTTTTTTATTCCCATTCATAGGGAATGAGAATAAAAAAAAGTATCTGACCACTTTTTGTTCCCTTGTTATTTTTAAATAATAGTTTTTATAAATTTTATTTGAGGGACCTGTTATGTAAAATTTCTTTGATCCCGAAGTATTTCTAATATAATAAAACCATAGAATAGGAAAAATATTTAACGGGAATATCATATTCCCTACTTTAATCAAACAGTATAATAAAAATCACCTATTCATTACATTCTAGGAACACATTTCATGAAAAATGATTTTTTTTTATGGAGTTTAGATGCCAGAAAACCAAGCACGCTCTTCGAATTCATGCCTTAAGGTGAGCCACTCATGAGACTTGGACACCATTCTTTTGGTTGCCTTGTGACTGAATTATTCACTCTCAAATTAATAGGAAAAAAAGGGGCAAAATCAAGTTCCATGCTTAAAACCTAGCTTCTTTGTTTGTGTGAAGAGAAAAATAACTCTTTGATTTTCATTGATTAAAAAAGTGAGGGAACATACATATTTATACTCTAAGTGTTAGAGCAAAGAAAGGAACAAAATTAGAGTCTAATTAGAGGTATTGCAAAAGAGAAAAAGGAAATAAATAAGGATTCTAAATGGATTGGAAACTAATCCTTAACACTCCCCTGGTGAATATGGTCAAATGGGTTACGCATATGTACTTATTCTTAATGCATCAGCTTGTTAGACGCTATACTTAATCAATGGTGATTTACAGGATCGTTGGAAAAGTCGCGAAATTGACTCTGAGGCGGAGGTTAATGTGATTGGAGTGAGACACGAACATAAGATGTGTTTAGCCGAGAGTGCATTGCCGCAGCGGGTTGATGTAGCGAAAGGGCACAGTAGACTCTCGGAAAAGTAGGCTGCGCTGAAAAGTCGTTGAAAAAGATGCGACGGAAGGTTCGATGGAGAAAGTTCGCGAGGAGAAGGTCGACCAGTGCGTCGAAGGTGAGCAAAGAGGATCGCCCGGTTTCTTAGAAGAGGGTCTCCCTACGGAGAGATGCATCGGGGTGGTGCTTAGAAAAGTGGGAAGGGATGCCAGAAAAGTGGCTCTGATACCATGTGAAGAGAAAAATGACTCTTTGATTTTCATTGATAAAAAAGTGAGGGAGCATACTTATTTATACTCTAAGTGTTAGAAGCGAAAAACAAAAAATTAGAGTCTAATTAGGAGACAAAAGATAAAAGGAAAGAAATAAAGGCTTCCTAAATGGATTAGGAAACTAATCCTTAACAGTTTGAAACTTTCCTTTATTTCAACTGATGTGTTCTTCTTTAACGGTTTGTTGGCTCTGTTGTTGTGAAGCCTTGTTTTCCTGTTTAGCCGTTACATTGTTTTATTTACTATTCTTGTTAGATGAGTTGGTCATCTCTATTTGTATTGAACCCCCTCTCCCTGTCTTTCTCTCTCTCTCTCTCTCTCTCTCTCTCTCTCTCTCTCTCTCTTCTTTTTTCCTTCTCTAATATATTGCTGTTTCCTATAAAAAAATTTAATTTTCATTTAACAATTGGCCAAGTAGATTTTTTTGGACCCCTAGATGAGGATTGAATGTGGTTTTTCATTGTGCTTGTAACTTAAAAGTTCTTGAAGATTTGTGATAATAAATTCTTCATGAATGGACCTTTTTGGGTCAAGGAAAAAGAGTCTTGTTCAAGGAACTCAAGGAAGCAACTTTTTTGAAACCTAAAGTCAACTATAGAGCTTATTTTGTACCTTTTTATTTGACATGAAATGGGTTGAAATAAGTATAGTGCCAAATTTTCTTTATTTGTTACTCTCTGCTTGTGTGTTTAAAAAATCCAACAAATTGGTATGCATGTCATTTGAGTTGGCCTTGAGTATCAGGGGTTTGTTGAGTTTCATTGAGTGTGTGTGTGTTTGTTTGTTTTTCTTTTTTGGGTCTGGGTTGAGAGTCATTGATGTCAGTGATGGAATTTTTACTTTACTATGTCTTGGTGGAAGACAGGAAGCCCGTGCCAAAAGCCACTGTATTTTTTGATTTTATAAATCATCTTTATCAAAATTTTTTATTATATGACCTTGTTTGCACTTTGTTGGCATCTTAAATTGGTGAAGTTGCAAGTATTGGATTGATTATTTTTCCAGTTAATGTGGAAAGCAGAAGTTTGTAGTTTCTATTTTGCAATGATATGAATGAAAACATGGATTTATGAAATCTTTTGGTTTCTGAAGTGGCGGGATCGTTTAGTTGATGCCTTGAACGAAATGAAGGTCGGAGTTTTGGTAGAACAAGCTCTTAACCAAGTTTGCAAGATTAATGGAATTGTCTTGGAGGGAAAGGACGATTCATCAATTGTTAAGGTGTTTTTCATGTCTATTTCTTGATTCATTCATTATTTAGATTATATAATTAACATTGAGACACACTAGCACACTTGGGACTGCTTATTCCATTAAGCAGGAACCTGGATGCATGAGCACTCAATTGTGTCAAGCTTCTCACTATTTCTTGAAATCTCTACAGGAAGAGAAGCCTTCAGTTGAAACATGTGATTCTATGCACATAACTGTGGGAAGGAAACGATCTGGAGTGCAGGATCCCAGTGACCTGGTTGAAGATGATGATGTCTCTGGAAAACGTGTCAAGACAGCATCTACTGTTGCGGAGGAATCATCTAAAGAGTCAAGCAGGGATCTTAGTTCAGCTCAGAATGCCAGTCCTACTGGACCAAAAAGTTGGAGAGGAGATGGAGATACTGGACCGGTTCAACAACTTGTTGCTATGTTTAGTGTCTTGGTTGCTCAAGGGGAAAAAGCTGTTGGACCTTTAGGGATCCTTATTTCAAGCATCTCCACTGACTTGCTAGCTGAGGTAGTGATGGCCAATATGCGACACATTCCTCCTGAACGTCCTAAAGATGAAGGGGAGGAAGAATCATTGCTAACTATGGGTTCTAGTGCAAGTACAGTACGGTTGCCACCATTTTTTGCTCGTTTTCCGCAGATAGTTGCACTATTAGATGCTCAACAGTCAGCGTCCAATGATATTATGGTACAATATTCTTTTTCTGTCAACAATCATCCTATGCCATTTCCTTTTGCTTGTTCCCTTTCCTTTTCTTCATTTTCCCTTGGGTGGGGGGTTGGCTCTTCTTATTCAGCTGAATTCTGTGTGCCTTATTTTTTTCATTTTTCATTTTTATTTTTCTGTGGTTGGGGGGAGGTGGGTTTTTGTCCCTTTGAAATCCTTGTTTTAGCGGTCCATATTTTCCGAAATTGCAGAAATCTCAAGGAGAGCAGGATCATCATGTAGTGGCTGTAGCTGATAGTGATTTGGCTTGTGGTGACATGGATTATGGAACTGAAAATGCAATGGATTCTGCTGGTGTGCCACTTTCTTCTGATGTTATTCCATCTGGAATAGAGAACTTTTCGGCTACACCATATGAGATCCATGATGTGGGGAATCTGGAGAGTATACCAGGTCTGGACGCAAATGCTCATGATGATAGATTTGTAGAGACAGTTGCTGCTTCCTCCTTGGCCTCTACTGATTTAGAAGAAGGCAGTCAAGAACAAGTTACAAGTTTGGGTAGAAGGTCACAACTAGATTCATTTCCATCAGTGTCAACTGACAGGTCTGAGGAGCTTAGCCCAAAATCTGCTCATACAGATGCCAACAGCATAATCTCCTCAACAGAAGCATCAGCTGGGTTGTCTAATCAATTTGTCCTGCCTAAGTTGTTAGCACCTGTGATTGACCTCACAGATGAGCAGAAGGATCATATTCAAAAGTCTGCATATGTGCGCATTGTTGATGCTTATAAGCAAATAGCAGTTGCTGGAGGTTCACATGTCCGCTTTTCTTTGCTTGCTTATTTAGGAGTTCAGGTAGCAACCCTAGCTTATGGGATAGGTTGATCATATCCTGAAGTGCTTATTAAATTCTATATCAGTTGGTTAGTTGATTAATGTTGATAATTCTTAATACTCTATTTTCATTTTTAGCTTCATATGGTTTCATATTTTTGTTATTTCATGGACTTGTCATTCCTTTGTCAATTTGAATTAACTTCTTTCAAGTTATATCATTTGTTGTTTAATCACTTATGCAGTCTGATACCTCATTTTCACTGGTTATTTTATAGACATGTTGCATGGTTTGTCTGGTATTTTTTGCTGCCAGATGGATTTTCTTAGGGGCCTTTCTTTCCCATATATTTTTTCGATATAACTTTTTTTTTTCTTAATCAGGACAAAAGATTCATTCATAAGGATTTTAACTGTACAGGGGAAATCTGAGTACTCCTCCCCAAATATACAAACTCTGATAAGAATAAATGGATGGATTTTCTCTAATATACAAACTTGATATGTGCCTTGATGTAGTACCACATGAAATAATACAAATAAAAACTGACTCTACTCCCTATAGGAATCAATAAATATCTTGAGAAGTGACCCTGCTTGACATTTTGTTTTTTGGATTCATTTGACTCACACAACAAATGTCGATTAAGCTAAATAACATTGGGAGGCATGCCCTTGACAGTTGTAGTCGTTGAAGCTCAAAAGTAGGATAAAAAATAATTTAGGTCTTGTATTGACCCTAAAGGTTTCGCTAGTCCTCAAGAATCCTTAATGTAAGACTAGGGTTTATATTTTTTAAGTTTAAGGAGAGGAACAAGGCACACAAGAAAAAAATGAAATAAAAGTATGGAGACATAAGATGAGTTATGTTGAGTATCGTAGCATTTTCTATGGATATTCCATAGAATATCTTGTGGCATTCCTTAGATTTTTCATTTCTTGCGTTTTATTCTTTTCCTTCTGTATTTTATCTTGTTTCCATTTTATTGTCTTTTTTCATGTATAAATACGTAGGACATGTACCGTATTCATTCATTCAATAAGAGAAATAAAATCTTTTCCTCTTCTAACATGGTATTGAAGTGAGAAATAGGAAGTTAAGGTTGGGATTGGTGTGTCTTGATTAAAATATCCTTGTGTAGTGCCTCACACGACCCATTAATTTCATTGTGAACCTTTGAAGCCTCGATAGTCGGAGAAGTCCTTTCCTGCAATGACATTTCGTATTTTATTTAGTGTTGGTGACCAGGTTGGAATTGTCGATGTGATACGTCCCATTGTGAAGCCCTCTTTCTGTGCAGAAGTCCCAGCCTACACCGCAGCAACTCTCACTATCCTTGTCCCTCACGTGTGACCTCTCCTCTAGCCATCGAATTTCTCCTCCTATCTCATTAGGCGCTGATCAACCCTCTCATACACTTGTCTTCTTGGTTTGAGACTTGGAACTTCGACTTTTCGTTTTTTTTCTTTTTCTTTTGTCTTTGGTGGCCCTATTTTCTGGATTTTCTTTTCTTGAGTTTAAACGATCAGCAACCTCCCACTATTTATCTCCACCTTTTTAAATTTGTGTTGTACTGTAAATCTTGTTTTGTTGACTTTGTTAAATTTTCATCTCTATGGCTGACAAAGGTCCAACATTTTCTTCATTTGTGTCTGTAACTCCTTTTATCACATTGGATAAACTTATGGGGAGTGAAAATTATCCGACATGGTGATTCACAGTGATATGGGTTTATTAGTAATGGGCTGAGGTATCTTACAACCCGAACAAACATTAGAAAGATAGACATCCTTAGTGGCGAAAAATTGATGCTTTACTTTGTAATATTCTCCGGCAATCTATTAATGTCAAAACCCTACACAATTTTAGGGCCTATAGAACTTGTTACACTCTTTAGACTCAGGGGAAACTACTGTACACTAATGCCATTAAACGCCTTTATCTTGTAATCTCCTCCATTTTAAATTGAAACAAAGTGGGATAGAGTTATCTTGTTATGTTGGACAAATGTTTGCACTTAAGGATGGATTTTCATCTATCATGCTGAAATCTACTAATGCTGAGATTTCACAGTCAAAGACCGATCGAGTCTTTATGACACTTACTCTTCTTGTTCTTGGGCTAGATCTTGAAAATATCCAGGAACAAATAATCTTTAGTATCCCGACGCTTTGATGATGAGGTTTTGCTCCATTTATAGCCATTCCTCCCACCACTGACTCAATCCACGGTATAAGAGAATACACCATATACTTGTGATGACTGTGATGCAGTTTCCTAGTCTCGCTCAAGCGGGTTCCCGAGTGGGCGTGGTAACAATGAGGTGAAACGGCGTCATGCACTTTATAATGCAATGGGGTTGGCCACACCATGATTCTTTGCTATATTAATTTATATAGTTGTACACTCCTTATATGGCTCAATCCTTTGTTCCTCCTCCGCCTGAGACTTAGACTTCGAGCTCCACCTTAAGGAACTCATCCACACCTCCGCCTTAGGAGTCATTCTTACGCTTAGCGAATATGAGGATTATCTCCGCCTCACTCAAGTATTCAAATCTACTTCAAGTGCTTCTATTGCCCAGATTGGTAATGCTTCTTCATGCCTCACACATTCTACCTCATTTGGTCCATGGATCCTTGATTGTGGTGCTTCTGATCATCTCTCTAGTAATAAGGATTTTTTTTCTTCCCTTACTATTTACATCACCCTTACCCATGATTAATTTAGCTAATGAAACTCAAATAGCTAAAGGAATCGGCTCGGCACATTTCCTTCCCCACTTACCTCTTACTTCCATTCTTTATAGTCTTGATTCTCCCTTTAGTCTTATCTCTATTAGCAAGTTAATTCGTGATCTCAATTGTTCGATTACCTTTTCTGATATCTCTATTACCTTGCAGGATTGGAGTACGAGGAGGACGATTAGATAGGACATGAGTCTCAAGGCCTTTTCCATCTCAACTTGGCCCCATCTTTCACTATCTGCAATTTCACGGATGGTTCTCTTCTCATTAACAGTTGTCTTGGTCATCCTAACATTTCTAAGTTCCTGAAGATGGTTCCTTGTTTTTCTAGCTTATCTTCGATTGAGTGTGAGTTTTGTCAGCTTGGGAAACATACTCGTGTCTCATTCCCAAAGCGCTTAGTTCACCAGACAAAGTTTCCTTGCAAGCTTGTTTACACTAATGTTTGAGGTCCTTGTCAGACTACGTCTACTTTAGGATTTCGGTATTTTGTTACCTTTATCAATGATTATTCTCAATGTACTTTGTTATTTTTAATGAGAAGTCGAGTTGAACTATTTTCTATTTTCCAAAAATTCTTTGCTGAAATGTGCACTCAATTTAATATTTCTATTCGAATCTTACATAGTGATAGTGCCTTGGAATACCTCTTTGCACCCTTCTCCCATTTTTTATCCTCACATGGGATCTTCCATCAGTTTTCTCGTGCCTATACTCCTCAAACATAATGAAATTGCTGAGCGCATCATTTAGTTGAGACAACTTGCACTCTCCTCCTCCATCATAATGTTCCTCAACGTTTGTGGTGGGATGCTATTTGGACCGCTTGCTATTTGATAAATCGCATCCCATCTTACGTACCAATGATGTGTTCTCATTCCTCTCTTTCCTAACAGGCTCTCTTGTACCTTCCTCGGGTATTGTATTTGGGCGTTTGCATCACATTCTCACTCCAGCCAGCAGCTCATTAAAGCTCTAAGTGTATCTTCATGGTTATTCAGGCTTCAAAGAAGTTATCATTTTCTTTTATGACAATATTTTCTTCTTTTTTCATTCTTGTCCTGCTAGGACTGAGCATGGTCTCCTCCTGTGTGCCTACTGACCCTTAGCCATTGAGTCGGTCTCGATGGCCAATAGTTATTGATGCCTCTCTCGATGCACGCCCGATGCTTTGTCTTTGCATGTCATTTTTTTTAAGAATTCTTTTGTCTTCCCTACCAAATGCCCTCTCATTTTTGATATCTTATCGCTTCCTCTTATCCATCCTTCTCCGGATCTCTACTCTTTTTCTCCGACAACTCAACCTTGACCACTTCAGGTTTATACTCGCCGCTCCCGTATTGACATTGGGCCTCAGGCTGACTCATCTCTTATGGCACCTTCCTCCATGGCATCGGTCTTGCCATCTCCCGATATCTACCCATTGCCTTACGACAAGGTACTTGTTCTTCTCGTAACCCTCACCCTATTTATTTACTTGACTTATCACCGCTTATCTTCACCATAATTTTCTTTTGTTTCCACCTTGTCTTTTATTTCTATTCTAAAAAGCCCATCCCGAGGCATAAATACAGTTTGAAACAGGACAATGATTGAAGAAATAGGCGCCTTCATTCCTAATGACCCGGATCGAGTCGCCTTGCCTTGACAAGTCTCTTGTTGATTTATTAGTTGGGTTTATGGATTAAGGTCGTTTGGATGGTTGATTGGACCTTATAAAGCTTGTTGCAGTTTCGAGGGTATACTCGGATATGTGTTTCGAATTATTATGATGCACTTTTTCTCTGCATCTTTGAATTATTTCAGATTCGTCTTCTCCTCTCTGTAAAATTTGCTTCTCAGTGACATTTATCGGTTGGACATGATGCCCTTTTCTCCTTTCCTTCTTCTTGTAGGCTCTTTGATCCTTGTTCGGTTGTGGACATAAAATGTGCCTCAGATGACTAACAAAGGAGGTATATATAGACCAACAACTTGATTTTGTTGCTCAAGGAGAGTCTAGTTTGGTATGCAGACTATATTGTTTCTTATATGGCTTGAAACAGACTTCTTGAGCTTAGTCTGACCGGTTTAGTTTTGTGGTTCAAGAGTTTGGCATGATACGGAGTACAATAGACCACTCTGTTTTCCAATCATCATACATCTTTAGGGTAGTGCATATATTTGATTGTTTATGTGGACGACATTGTTATTACAACCAATGGTCAGGATGGTATTCAGAAACTAAAATAAACAGTATAACTGACCCGGCACCAATCGGAAGAGCT
Organism: Tetrastigma voinierianum; assembly: GCA_016808115.1. Lineage (NCBI taxonomy): Eukaryota > Viridiplantae > Streptophyta > Magnoliopsida > Vitales > Vitaceae > Tetrastigma > Tetrastigma voinierianum. Next base: position 801,209 of record JAEQBH010000921.1, read on the forward strand.
TTAGGGAAACTAGTATTTTTTGGGGATGAGGTAGCTCGGTTTATTCGATATAGTTTATGTCTCGGAAAATATGCCTTAATATATTGGAGAAGCTGTGCCTTTAGATTTTAATCACATGGGCACTCCATGGATCGAATGTCGAGCTGTACTAGGATAGTGGGAATCTCACATTGAGATATAAGGAGATGTGTGACTTGCGGGAGAGAAGAATTGAACTACCTCACCATCACCCATTTGGATATTTCACTCACGTGAATGGATCGATTCCTATGAACACCATGTGATGACCACTGGGATGCTGTGATTCGTATCCTCCATTGTGTTAAGATGACTAGTATGAATTGTGTTATTGAGCGAGGCCATCTTGAGATTGTTGCAGGTATTGTGATGCGGACTTGGGAGACTCATGTACATAGATGACGCTCTACTTCTAGATGTTGTGTATCATTGAAGCGGCACAATATCGCATGAAGTAAGAAAGCAGTTGTAATAGCCCAGATCACAGTGCTAAAGTGATCACCAGAGTTATGGTTTGGCAACATGTGACTCATATGGCTATAACATCTTCTTAGGGTAAGATTGGGAAGGATGAACAAATGGCTAAGTTTATTGAAATAAAGTGACCATACATTGCCTCTATGGAGTCTTTCATGGGATAAACATATTGAAGTGGATTAATCGTTTCATTAGAAAATTTTATCGGGATGTATATTTATTAGTTTTAAGCGTTCCGAATATTAAGTGAAAACATTTTCATGGAGTTTCTTAAGTCACAGGATCAGTATATATTTAACAAGCTTGATATATATGACTTATATGCTCTATCTTGAGGGGGAGTGTTGAGTATCATAGCATATTCTATGGATATTCCATAGAATATCCCATGCATTATTCCTTCCTTTGACTTTCCTCTCTTGGATTTTATTCTTTTCCTTTTGTATTTTATCTTGTTTCCTTTTTATCGTCTTCCTTCATGCATAAATAAGTAGGATGTTTGTCCCAAAAAAAAAAAAAAAAAAACGTAGGACATGTATTGTATTCATTCATTCAATGAGAGAAGTAGAATATTTTCCTCTATCTCTTAACAAGTTAGATATCTTAGAATCTGCTAAGCCCTCCTTAGAATCTCCCCTGGAAGAAAACAGTATAGTCTTACCATTGAGAATTACAACATTTGCAAACAAAAGCCTGATATTATTTAATCACTCTATATTTGGTTTACATTGGTTAGCCTCCTTTATAGGCTTTTGTAAGAAATCTAAATTCTATTAGGATTTGAAGAATATATTAGGATTCTAATTCTAAATCTCTTATCATACTATCCAAATTAGAATGAGGCAATATGAGCGCATCTATGGGACCACATTAATAAAGTGTTGGCATCCCATCTGTTGGGTGTCACATAAATGATCAATATTACCTTATGCTAAAGAGTAGCACTTTCGCTAGGAAACCTCCAAGGCCACTTCCCAAAGAGGCTCTATCTCAATGAAATCTTCTTGAACCGTGCCTTCTAATGTAGGTTTCCACAATAGGTCCAACTAATGATGATCTTCTCCTCTCTCCAGTGCTGGACCTTCTGGAACCTCCTGTAGCTACACACCAACCCGTTACCACCTTGAGCCTTCAAAGGCTTATGTTCCATATCTCTTTATTAATATTATACCTGCCAGTTTCTTTTGTTTCTTTTTCCCTTAACTTGCCATAGAGATTATTGAGAGAAGTTGTATATTGCAAATTTGGTGCATGATCTCATAATATGTGCTCAACCTTACCCATCATTGATAGGATTATCTAGTTACAGTATATCTTATTCACTCAACAATTATTTTTATGTACATTTATATTTTCTATTTCTGTTATTTTTTTATTCTTTTTCAGTTTCCTCTGGAGTTAGACCCATGGGAAGTTCTAAAACAGCATATTATGTCAGATTATTTGAATCACGAGGTATGCATTTGAAACTGAGTTACATGATTGAGTACAATTAGTTTGCCTGAAATGCTCCATTGATCCATGCTAAATAAAATTGGATAAAATGAAATAACTCATAAGGCAAGTGAAAATTTCAAATTTATTTTGTTGGCTGGTTAACTCTGTTATTATGCATTTCAAAATGAAGTCAAGAGTAAGATGAAATTAGCTCATCTCAAATACTCATTGCCTATTCTAACCTCAAATCCTAACAATAAACCACATACGATGGAAAAAAATAGGACCTAAAATAAGCATTTGCTTCCTTCTTATATGCTTGCTTAACTGCAAATTACTTTGAGGCACGTCTTAGTGCAAATAAAATGAAAAACTAATACTAAAAATGAAAAACTAAAACGATATTTAGGGCCATTAGTTTCTTTCTTTCCTTTTCTTGAAAACCCGATTAATCATCCAGGCATATATTTTTGACAAGTACACAATTTTGTCCCCATTGCGGCTTGAACTTGATCCCCTCCCCTCCTTATGCCCATGGCCAGCCTTTAACCACTGAGCTAGGCTTCATTGACAATCCGCCAAGCATATATACTAGTCTGTAATGTGAGTCACTTTTTCAGAAATTCATTCTCTGTGTATGAGTTGAAAACTGGGGAAAAAGGTGAAAAAAAGAGAGATGAGGAATGGATCATGATTTGCTACTCTGCTGCTGGCTTATATATTTAGATTAAGCCTCCATGCATGTTGCAAGGATCAAAGGCCTTGGAATCTAAATTAGTTTGATATTTGGCATACTTGATGATGAGGATAGCAGAGGTCTGACGTTATTTTAGAGCAAGAACAATTTGAACCTGAGTTGTGTGTGCACTGGCACATGGAAATGCACTATGTGCACATAGTCCTCTTTATATTCTAATACATGGCAAAGCTATTTCCTCCACATGTAAGTTGTTATCTAAGACTACGAACACTGATAACTGCTAACAAGGATCAAAGACCTTGGAATCTCAATTAGTTTGATATTTGGCATACTCAATGATAAGGATAGCAGAGGTCTGACGTTATTTTAGAGCAAGAACAATTTGAACCTGAGTTGTGTGTGCACTTGCACATGGAAATGCACTAATGTACACATATTCCTCTTTATATTCTAATACATGGCAAAGCTATTTCCTCCACATGTAAGTTGTTATCTACAACTACTAACACTGATAACTGCTAATATGTGCTGGCCATGTATGGTTATTTTTCCTTATCATTAACCTTTTTTTTTTTTTTTTTGTTGGTGGTGGGGGGGTGGTTGGAAAATGACATTACTTTCTTTTTTTTTCTTTTTCTTCCCACGTTCTATCTATATGTTTTTTTTTTTTTTCATCCTGCTAACATCAGTTACTAGGTGTGTTTCAGGGACATGAGTTGACATTGCGTGCTCTCTATAGACTATATGGTGAGGCAGAAGAAGAACGTGACTTCTTTTCTTCTACAACTGCTACTTCTGTATACGATACGTTTCTTCTGACTGTGGTATGAACTCCATTTGTTTATTTTGTCCTTCTGCAAGAGATATTCTAAGGGATCTCTTTCTATGCAGGCAGAAACACTTCGAGATTCTTTTCCAGCTTCAGATAAATCACTAAGTAGATTGCTCGCTGAAGTTCCTTATTTGCCTAAGTCAGTTTTTAAATTGTTAGAGCGCTTGTGTTCTCCTGGAAACAGTGGTAAAGATGAGAAGGAATTACAAAGTGGAGATCGAGTTACTCAAGGTCTCAGTGCTGTGTGGAATCTTATTTTGCTGAGGCCTCCAATTCGAGATGCCTGCTTAAAAATTGCCCTGCAGGTTTTATTCTTTTTATCATTCTGTTTCTTATTCTTCTGGTACTAGTAGTGATATAAAGAATGATAGCAGGAACATCAAAGAAACATTTATCTGTTGGTTTTGGCAGCAGGACATGGGGATATGACTGATTTATTATTATTATTTTTTTTCACTTTTGTTGGAGGGATAACAGGTTAATTGGATAATTGATATAGTGATATTTTGTCTAAGAAGGGAAAATATTTATGTTAAAATTGGTTTGTAGCTAGAAAGATATTAAGGTACTTATAAAATAAATTGCTGGAAAGATATTAAGACATTACTTCATGTGTGAAAATAGCCTCTAGTTACATTGCTTTCAGCTTAGTAGCTGACAAGCTTATAGGCCTCTCCCTTATGGTTACTAGGGAATGATTGATCCATCCATGGTTAATGTTAAAGGCATGATATTCATATTAAACCCAAATCCCACAAGCTTGAGCTTTTAGGAGAGTTGGTTGTTTAACATGGTATTAGTGCCTGGTTTGGCAGGAGGTTGTGGTTCGAGCCACCTCTTTGCAATTTATTCCCCATTTGTTGATTTGAAAGTCCATTGAGGACTTTGTTTGGTTTATTTGACTGTCCATGTGTAGGTATGGGACTGCACGTGAGGGAGGGTGTTAAAGACATGATATTCATATTAAACCCAAATCCTACAAGCTTGAGCTTTTAGGAGAGTTGGTCGTTTAACAGTTAATATGTCAATTTTTCTCCCATTCCATCGCTTGCTTGTTGATTTACATCTTCAAAACCACGTTTACTCAAAAATGAAAGATCTTAAATGGTTTGTAAAACCTTAATTCCTTTAAGTTATACTATCTTGTTCTCTCAGCTAAACATCCAACTTCTTAGGACCTTCTACGTTTAGTGTGTGTACTCTTTATAGTTTGGCTGAGTCGGGGCTTGTTATATGCTCACCCTTTACTGGGTTTCTTTTAACAACTTTCCCAAAGCATGATACAAAGGAATTGAGGCTAAATAGCTGTCCAGTCTATATGTTTTTGAATATGCAATTCCTAGATTGAATCAGGCAGTCAATAACAAAATAAAAGTAAATGTGGCAATATAAATCAGGCAGGTGGATCCTGTCATAAGTTTTATGATTGATTACATATTTCTGCAAAGTTGATAACTTCTCAGTTCTTGGTTAAGCCTTCTATGCAAGCAATATAAGGCCCATCACTTGTTATGCCTGTCTCCCATGATGTGAAGTTAGCATTGGTTCAACTTGACAATTTACATTTCATATCATACTGAACACATGGTACTGGTTCTTTTTTTTTTTTCCCTAAATAGAATAATATTCCTGGTTACTGTTTGAAATAACTTTTCTTTTTCTTATCTTTTCCTTTTTTTGACTTTGATATTTTCTGTTTGAGCCCTGAATAGAGTGCAGTTCATCACTCGGAGGAAGTGCGTATGAAGGCCATACGTCTGGTATTCCATGAAAAACTTCGTATTGAGGCAATAGAATTATACTATTAGTGTATTCTAAGTTACCTTTTTGGATGTTGCTACATTTTTCAGGTGGCAAACAAGCTTTATCCTTTATCATCTGTTGCTCAACAAATAGAAGATTTTGCAAATGAAATACTGCTCTCTGTTATTAATGGGGATCATGCTACAGGCAGAACTGAGACTGAAGGATCAAGTACTGAATTCCAGAAGGTATATATTTTATGCTTCCATAAAATTTGTCTAACAACCCCAACTTCCCTTCTCCCATTTGCAAGAATATGGCAGTGGAGTTTCATCTAAGGTTGATCAGAATGTCCATATTATTATGTTTTCCTTTCACTGTTACATGTTTTGTTTATTAATTGTTCATTTGACTAGTATAAATCAGGTGAACCAAGTCAGAAATTGTGGTTTTTGGGTTCTCTTGTAGAATCCTATTATGACATGTTTTTTCCTTCTTGTGTTTGATTTTTTACTTTTCCATTTGTGTGTCTTTTTTTTTTTTGTTTGGTTTTGATTTTGTTCTCCACCTTTTACCCTCCTCAAGCCCCAACCCCTATGCCTCTCTGTGGATGGGGAGGTTTGGTGTACTAGAACTGCAGTGTTCCTAAATACAGAAAATTTAGGAATTGATTTATTGTTTTAAATTTTGTATAAATCCTATTCACTAGTCACGTGCTAACTGATGCATATTGATGTTGGCAAGTTGCAATACCTATTTTGCTAAGTTAAGTTAAATATTTATAAGAATCATCCCTGACATTGATTTGTTCCATCTCTGCATTTGGTTTATGCCCATAGGATGCCATTTATAATCGCTACTTCATCTCACTTTGATCCAAACTATCCATTATCACTAGCTGGATGAGAAGTTAAATGGTAAAATGGTCCAAGAAGATTCAAAAAGTGATGTAAAAGCTGATTTAAACAAATTCTAAATTTGAAACAGTGAATATCTAATAAATCTTTTTGCCTGTCTCTATCGTTCTCTTGGATCTATTTTAAACCCTTGAAAGACTGGCCTTCAAATGAATCAGAATCTTGTTTCTGCTCTAGGAGTCCAACCCGAAGGGCTACTTTGTCAAAATTGAGATGATCATTGATTTAAAGTGCCATTGGAATTAATTGCAGGAAAAATTGTATCTTTCATTGATTACAAACAAACCTATTTATATACAAAACAATCCCAGACCAAATAGGAAAGAATATGAAATTTCCTGACTCTACATGTTTCCTTTTCCCAACTAGTTTCTAATTCTACAATACTATAACACTCCCCCTCAAGTTGGAGCATAGATGTTGATCGTGCGGCTTTGTTACAAAATAACTTACGATCCTGCTCAAGGTTTGTGAGGATATCTCCTAACTGTTTTCCAGTCTTTACTTATCCAGTTGAGATCAATCCCAACTGGATATTTTTCACGGACAAAATGACAATCTATCTCAATATGTTTGGTCAATTATGAAATCTTAGGGTTAGATCTTTAGATCATGTATGAGGAAACGTTATCATGTAATAACCGTTGGTAATGAAGTTTCGATGCCCCACTTCTACTCGATAAGCGCGTATCCACGTGATCTCGCGCATACGGATTATTGCCATGGCTTGATATTACGACTTAGTGGCGATGCGAGACGTGCTGTTTCTTCTTTGTGAGACCCGGATTTCCTCCGACAAAGATACAATATCTTGAAATTGGATCTCATTTTCCTTAGATTACGCGATCTTGCATTTGAAAAACACTCAATTATGGTATGCCCATGCTTTTTATACAATATTCCACGTTCAGGTGCTTCTTTCAAGTAGCATAAGATATGCTCCACAACTGCCTAATGATTGATTGTGGGAGATGACATATACGGACTCAAAACACTTATTGAATAATCAATATCGGCGAGTTCTTTGTAAGATAATTGATTTCGACTAGTCTTCTGTAACTCCGAGTGTAAATAGTTATCCTTAGTAGGATTGTACATTCAGGAGCCATAGGAGTATTACATGGGTTTGACCTTGATTTTACATCTTGAATAACGTATCGAAGCATATATTTTTCGTTGAGATAACGAATTCCATTTACTTCTCATGATTTCAGTATCATCTTTGATATTCTATATGATCCTTTGTGTAAAATGATGTGAAGAAAGTGTTGAGAATCAAAGAATATTCCTTAGATATTCTTTGGTTTATCTCCTACATTTTTTGTACATTATCCTCTTTTCTTTTAAACATAATTTTGTTTTATTAACTGTATTATTTTGTATTTATATAGGGCTATATATGCTATGCGCTCACTCATTTTAACTAAAAGAAAAATATTTCTTTTCTTCTCTCATTTTCATGAATATCGAGCCATGGAAGGTTTAGGTTAAGATTTTGTCGTGTTTTTCTTGAATGACCCATCAGTGGTAGTGTCTACCTCCGACCCGCTTTGTCATGAAGTTTGAACCTCTGCCTCTGTTAGAACCACACAATAAATTTTTTTTTTTGTAAGCTTTTCATCTTGCTCCAACTCCAATTTGGCGACCCACCATCAGTGCGTTGAGACTTGATTCGCCGGAAGAAACCTTTAGCATCTTGGTAGGCGTGGCAGTTTTTTCTGTCGGCAGCGGCGCGTCGTGTGGCGCGATGGGCAGCTACGGCAACGCACCTCCACTGTGAGACTCGCCCAGATTGCAGCGAGCACAAGACCCCTGGTCCTTATGCGAACCCACCGGATGTGTGTTTTCATTTTTTGTCTTTGTGGGACACTGAAACCTGGTTTTCTACCTGACTCCTCCTCGATTTTCGGGGATCTCGACATCTTTAGGCTCTCTCGGGAGTTGTCTGGTGCTCTTTGAAGGTGTGTTCCTTCACAATCTTTAAAACATTGATTTTTGATTTTAAACCATGGTGACAAAGGAGCGAGTTTTTCATCATTTTTATTTTGAGTTATTGACTATGTGAGATAAGCTCAAGGGAGCTCATCCACACCTCCGTAAGTTATTCTTACGCTTCATGAGTATGCTTATAACTCCACTCACTAAGCAAACAAATTTGCATCCATTTCCCCATTCATGCCCAAACCTAGAATGCTTCCTGTCATTTTCATTTATCTAGACCATGGATTCTTGATTTTAGAGCCTTTGATCATATTTCTGGTAATAAGGATTTTTTTTCATCCCTTACTATTACATCACCTTTACCCATGATTACGTTAGCTAATGGATCTCAAACCATGGCTAAAAGAATTGGTTCAACATGTCCTCTTCCTTCCATACCCGTTACTTCTATCCTTTATGTTCCTGATTCTCCTTTTAATTTAATTTCTATCAATAAGTTGACTCGTGACCTTAATTGTTTGATTACCTACTTTTATAATCATGTCCCATTGCAGGACCAGAGTACGGGGAGGACGATTGGCATAAGACGTGAGTTTCAGGGCCTCTTTCATCTCAGTTCGCCTTCATCTTCCACTGCTTGCATAGTCGCCTTGGTTATCCAAATATTTCCAAGTTTCAAGTAATGATTCCTCGTTTTTCTAGTTTGTCCTCAATTGAGTGTGAGTCATGTCATCTTGAGAAACATACTTGTGTCCCATTCCCCAAGCGCCTAGGATCAACTGCATGTTCTCATTTCTCGGTATCATTCTAATAATCGATGCTTCGGGGTCCTTCCTACCGAAGCCCACTGGGATTCCTGCATTTTGTTACTTTATAGATGATTACTCTCGCCAGATTTCGATTATTTTTAATGAAAACTCTGAAATGAAGATTCTCTGTTTTCCAAAAGTTCCATGATGAAGTTCGAACTCAATTTAATACTTCAATTTGTATCCTACGAAGTGATAATGCCAAGGAACATCTTTCTGAACCATTCTCCTCTTTTTTGTCCTCACATGAGATTCTTCATCAGTCCTCTTACACATACACTCCTTAACAAAATGGAGTGGTTGAGCGCAAGAACCGTTACCCTACTCCATCATAAGGTTCCTCAATGTTTTTAGGGGGATGCTACTTTAACTGCTTCTTATTTGATCAATCGTATGCCGTCATCTGTCTTACATGATAAAATCTTTCATTCCATTATTTTTCCAAACCAACCTCTTTTTTGCCTTCCCCCTCGTGTCTTTGGTTGTGTTTTTTTTGTTCGTATTCTTACTTATGGACAAGAGAAGCTTCCAGCCAAAGCCACGAAGTGTGTCTTCCTCGGTTATTCCTGGCTTCAATGAGGTTATCGCTGCTACTCTCCTGATACACATCGATACTTTGTTTCTGTTGATGTCACATTTTTTGAGAACTCTTCTATGTTCCTTATCAACCACCCTCCCAGTTCTGATGTCTTATCTCTAGTTCCTTCTTTCTCCCGTCCCGACACTCACTCTGTACCTCCCACACTCCAAATCTCCGAATTCATTGCGTGTTTATACTTCGCACGCGCATCGCAGGGGCCTCCAACTGACTCATCTCCTACGGCACCCTCCTCCACGACGCCCGGTCTTGCCTTCTCCCACTGATCTTCCCATTGCCATTTAGAAATGTACTCGTTCCTCTTATAACCCCCATGCTATTTATAATTTCCTGACTGATCATCATTTATCTTCCCCATACTTTGCCTTTGTTTCCACCTTGTCTTTTGTTTCTATTCCACAACCGTGCATGAGGTTTCATTCCACCTGATCAGAAACTGCCAGTGGTTAAGGAAAATGATCAGTTTACATTCTAGTGGCACTTAGGAGTTGGTTACTTTACTTGGCCGCAAACACTCATTGATGTCGCCATGTATATATCAAGATGGCCAATGGTCGGGTGGAACGTCTTATGGCTCCGTTAGTTGCAAAGGGTACACTCAAATCTATGGTTCCAACTATTATGATACCTTTTCCCCTGTCGCCAAGATTGCCTTTATTCATCTTCTCCTATCTATGGTTGCTATGCAATCTTGGCCTTTGTATCGGTTGGACATAAAAAATGCCTTCTTACATGGCGATCGCGTACGCAGGTCTAGGCGGAGCAACCACTGAAGCTCTGTTGCTCAAGGGGAGTCTCGACTGTATGCAGCTACGCGCCATTATATGGCTCAAGGCCCCTCGAACTTGTCTGGCGCCTTTATGTCCATGGCTCTCGAGTTTGGCATGACACTGAGCATAAGAGATCACTCCTGCTTTCTATCATCATATGAGTTCTGTGTAAGTGCATTTTATTTGATTGTTTATGTGGATGACATTGTTATCATGGATAATGATCAGGATGGTATTCAGAGGCTAAAACATCTTTTCTGCCACTTTCATACTAAGGACTTAGGAAAACTCAAGTATTTTTTGGGATTGATATAACTCAATCGAAATCCGGTGTGGTTATGAATAAGAAAAATTATGCCTTGGAAATATTAGAAGAGACATGTATGCTAGATTGCAAACCTGTAGACACTCCTATGAATCCGAATGTCAAGCTCGTACCAAGACTTCTATGTGATCCAGGGAGATATCAACGACTTATGGGAAAACTAAATTATCTCACCATCACACGACCAAACATTTCTTTATGGTGAGTGTTGTTAGCCAGTTCTTGCAATCACCAGCCACTGGGATGCTGTGATTCGTATCATTCGTTATATTAATGGAACACCAAGCCAAGCGGTGTTATATGTAACAAAGGTCACACCTAAATTGTCAGATATTGTGGTGCAGACTGGGCAGGTTCACCTGCAGATAGATGCTCCACTTCTGGGTATTGTGTATGTATTGGTGGAAACCTAATATCCTGGAAGAGTAAGAAACAAGATGTTATAGCGAGATAAAGTGCTGAAGCGGAATACTGAGTTATGGCTTTGGTGATATGTGAACTCATATGTCTAAGAGATCTTCTTCAGGAGCTAAAATTTGGAAATGATGAACAAATAAAGTTAATATGTGATAATCAAGCTACTCTCCACATCGCATACAACGCGGTCTTTCATTAGAGGACCAAACATATTGAAGTGGATTGTCACTTCATCAGAGAGAAGATCGCATCAAGATGCATGACTACTAATTTTGTCAACTCGAGTGATCAACTAGCAGACGTGTTCACCAAATTTCTCAGAGGTCCTAGAATTAAGTACATCTGTAACAAGCTTGGTGCATTTGACCTATATGCTCCAACTTGAGGGGGAGTGTTGAGAATCAAAGAATATTCCCTAGATATTCTTTGGTTTATTTTCTACCTTTTTTGTACATTGTTGAGAGAAAAAGAATACATTGATTCCCATTAATTTACAAAAGGAGGAAACATACATATTTATACTCTAGTGTTAGGGCAAAAAAAAAGGAAACAGAGTTAGAGTCTAATTAAGAGACTAAAGAGAGAAGGAAAAGAATCTGAAATGGATTAGGAGACTAAACCTTAACATACATTATCCTCTTTCCTTTCACGCTTTATTTTGTTTCCCTCTTTGTTCCATTATTTTGTATATATATAAGTGTCTCTATAATATGTAACTCACTCATTCAATAAAAGAAAGTATTCTTTTCTTCTCTCATTTCACAGAAAGGATTTAAGAGATAATATACCTTTGGAGTCACTCCTAGTGATGACAATATTATCCACATACATACCAGTAGAATAATACTAGAATTGGAATTTTTATAGAAGATTGAGTGACGAGACTTACTGCTCTGCATGCGCAATGTCTCAATTGCTTGATTGAATTTGCCAAACCAAGTACGAGGACTTTGTAAACCAAGCAAAGAGATTTTCGAAGACGACCCACCTTCCCTATCTCCCCCTGAGCGACAAACTCCGGAGGTTGTTCTATGTAGACTTCTTCTTGAATATCTCTATATATGCACAAGATAAATATTATATCTATTTTGCTATATAGAGTTGTAACTCTATTAGGAAACCCTGTTTTAGGAGTTGTAATGTATTGTGAATGTTAGATCACTTAGGTAGAGAGTATAAATATATATATATATATATATATATATATATATATATATATATATATATATATTTATATATATATATTCACAAAGGATCAATGAAAAACACAAGGAAGTAATTGCTCAAATTCCTCTCTTTGTTCTTTCTACATGGTATCAGAGCTTAAGGCTTAGAATTGAGGAATTTTTGGAAACACGCATCTTGTGGGCACGTGGGATCTCACCGTTGGCACAGGTAGGAGTGCCAACCGCCGAGTCCGATGGCCGGAAACCTAGCGCGTGAGCCACACATGTCATCCTTTTCATTTTGCCTTGTTCCACACGTGCCGCGCGTGGGGGCATGTGATACCTCCGGCAACCATGACGGGGTGCATCTCTCTCCCAGGAACCTTTTTAGGTGGTTTGTGAAGCCATACTCCCATTGTTTTAGGGGTTTTTGAGGATTGTTGTTGCGGATCTAGGGTTTTTTTTCAAGGGATATTTTAAGCTCGTGATTTTTTCAGTGACTATTTTGTGATTTCATGGCATCAACAAGTGAGGATTGCAAGGCCAAATTCCATTCGGGTGTGGTGCTTTCCATGGAATCGTGGCCTCATTCCTCTCGTAAGAATCCTATCTTCCTATCTTCCGTAGTCAGCAGTATCAGAACCGAAGGCTCTCGTGATGCTCATGAATCATTGAAGGGTGCTCCCTCACCCGAGCACTTATGCTCTACTGGGTCGCAACCCTAACACATTTGTTATTTCTCTTCCTCTAAATTGGTCATTGACTCTGGAGCCATAGATCACATGACAAGTAATTCCAGTTTATTTACTACGTTTAGCCACACTCTTTTACCTCTACTGTTATCCTTGCAGATGGGTCAATATCTTGTGTCCTTGGGTCAGGGACAATTCATCCGACTCCTCTAATCACTTTGACCTTTGTTTTAAGTTTACCACAATTATCTTTTAATTTAATTTCCATGTGTAAACTCACTTATTAACTTAATCGGCAGATCTCATTCTTTCGTTGATTATTTCGTTTTGATTTAGATCTTTGACAGCTTGGACATTTGCAGAGGACAACAGTCTGGGGGACCTACATCACAAAACAGAGGGCAAAGTCCGTTGCTTTGTCTCTGGAGTTGTTATACTCATTCACTATATCAGAGTTTGGGTCATCCTTCTCTCTCACAGCTTTACATCTTCACTTTTCTAGTCATCCTCATTGAATTGTGAGTCAAGCCATTATGCTGCTTCATCATGTGCATTTGAGTCCTGGTGAGTCACAACCAGCTAGCTTCTCCTCAGTTGGTCCATCTTGATGTAGGTCCATGTTCGCTTGTGTGCCCAACCGTGTTTCGATATTTTGTTATGTTTGTTGATGATTATTCGAGAACAACTTAGTTATATTTAATGAAAAACCGTTTCTCACTTTTGTGTTGTGCTGAAATTCACACCTAGTTTCATGTTTATGTTCAATATTTGAGAAGTGATAATGCCAAAAAATACCTGTTTGAACAATTTCAGTCATTCATGCTTTAGAATAGCATCCTTCATCAGACATCTTGTGTTGATACTGTGGGAAATTATGTAAATAATATATTTTAGGAAAGAATCAAGGTCAATAATCTGATTCTAGTATTAGCTATTGGAAGTGAATAATCAAATCCCAAAATTTAGGGAATTGGTTATAGGAACTTCATTTTTTAGTGTACAAAATGTGTATATATAGTGTGTTATATAGGTTGTATAGATTTATTCAGAAATTAATAAAATTCCAGCTTAGTTATGTTTTCTTCGTGATATCAGAGTCTTAGTTTTTCTGAGAGCCTTTTCCGTCCATCTTTCATTGTTGGGACCTTTCCTGTTCAGCCTTCATTGCTGTACACAACTTTCATTTTTTAGAATTTCAAAATTCTTCATCACGTACCTAACTTCTTTTGCCATTCCCTTAGGCTTTTCAGGTAAAGTTTTTTTTTTCCCACTTCTTTCCGCTTGCATTGTCAGACAGAATTTTCAACCATCCTTCAACCTTCATTCCTAGTTTCAAGCTCTAGTTTCGGGATTCCTCTCATCCTCCATTGTCAGATTTAGTTTTTAGTGGAATTTTATGGAAAATTAATGGTAAATTCTTCATTGTCAGACTCAGATTTTTTTAGTCATTTTTCAGTAATCTTGTTTCAATACAAAAACATACCCAAGATCTAAGTTGTCGTGTTATATTTGATGCCTCATTTTGTGAATTTATGGACCAGGGTTCGGGGAGGAAGATCGATCTGTTAAGGGGCACAACGGACTCTACTAGTACATTTAGTTGAATAAACCCAAGTAAGCTCATTTTTTCTACTTCCTTTTCTTCATCAAATAAAGATGCCATTTGTTGCTAATTTACAGGCATCTAAAGTCACGTGCCTTTTTCCATGTTAAAATGAATGTTTCCTACCTTGTTCAAGGGACTAGATATTCAACCTTTTCATTGCGACATTTGTGAGTATGCGAACCATACTCATGTATCCTTCCCTATTAGTAATAAAAGATCTTCTCCTTTCTTTCTAATTCACAGTGACATTTGGGGACTATCCACCATTCAAAATATCTCAGGATTCAAGTGGTATGTAACATTTATTGATGATTGTACAAGAGTTTCTTGGATCTATTTGCTCAAAAATAAATTTGATGTGAGTCATATTTTCCTTGTTTTTTGTACAATGGTTCAAAATCAATTTGGTACGAAAATCAAGAAAATCCGCTCAGACAATGTTCGTGATTATTTCAATCAAATTTTGTCTAAATGGTTTCAAAAGGAAGGAATCATACATGAATCATCTTGTATCACCTCTCCCTAACAAAATGGGGTGGCGGAGAGGAAAACCGCCAACTTCGGCGTACTAGACTTTGCTTCTACAAATGTACCCGTAAAATCCTACTGATAGGTTGTACTCACACGCATATGTCAGTAATCAGGATTCCTTCTAGAGTTTTCTGAGGGTGCAAAAGTCCAATTAAAAACATTGTCTCAATTCTATCCGACATTCGATCCTCCTTCAACCTCGCTTCCTCGAAGCTTGCGTACATCCTTTGTCCATTCACAATCATAACGGAAAATTAGATCCTAGAGCTCTTATAGTTCAGGGGGTACTCATCTACTCAAAAGGGATATAAATGTTATCATCCACCCACTAAGAAACATTATGTTTCAGCCGATGTTACCTTTGTTGAAAATAAGCCATACTTCTCCACTTCTTATCTTTAGGGGGAGTTATCTATACTTGAAGATGAGGAGTCACCCAGAGCACCACTAGAAATAATCCCCTCATCTAAGTCATTCAAATGAAAAGAAACCACTTAAATGTTGCCAATTTCTTTGCAACCAATTCCTATATCACAATCCGAAGAGTCGGTAAAGGAAAAGAAAGAAGACAATCAAATCTTTGATAAGGTGTATGCAAGGAGAAGGGACCCCATGGCAACAACGATGCAAGAACAGTCTACTGAACCAAGTCCTGGAAATGAGGTAACAATTCTTGAACAGAACTCAACTCCTATTCTTGATCATGATCTACCTATAGCTTTGAGAAAAGGAACCCGTGAATGCACAAAAAGGCCACTATATCCATTGTCTCACTTGTGTCTTTCCAGAGATTTTCCTTGAATCATAAAAGATTCCTGTCAACTTTAAGCACTATTCATATTCCCAACTTATTGCCTAAATCATTATCAAAGAGAGAATGGAGACTTGCTATGGAGGCTGAAATGGATGCATTGCAAAAGAATGAAACTTGGGAATTGGTTGATCTACCTAGTGGTAAGAAACTAATGGGCTGTAAGTGGGTGTTTGTAGTAAAATTTAAAGGTTATGGCTCCCTAGAACGATACAAGGCAAGGCTAATGCAAAGGGTATACTGCATATTACAGAGTGGTCAAGAAACATTCGCTTCTAGCGGCAAAGATGAATACAGTGAAGAATTTTACTATCCTCGTCATAATTTCGATTAGAATTGCAACAATATGATGTAAAAAATGCTTTCCTTCATGGTGAGTTAGAAGAAGAGATTTACATGAGTATTCCACCAAGGTTCAATGGGAGTAATAGAAACAAGGTTTGTTGGTTAAAGAAGACACTATATTGGTTAAAGTAGTCCTCACGCGTGTTTGCTCGAAGGTTTGCTGCTGGCGATAGCTACGGTTACAAACAATGCTAGGGAGATCATTCACTTTTCATAAACATTCACTCTCGTGAGTCATAACATTAATTGTGTATGTGAATGACATTATCAGGATGTAGAATGATGAGAAAAGAGAAAAATACTCTGGAAGAGCCGCCAAACATGAGCTTTGAAATAAAAGATTTAGAATCAAGTATTTCCTGAATTGAGGTGACTCCTATCTAAGCAAGACATTTTCATTTCTAGAAATATGTTATTGATCTTCGTGGAAACATGTAATGATGGCTAAACTAATCATACTCCCATCAACAAAATCACAAATCGTATGGCACTTAGAGAGGAGAAAGTGGACTGAAAAATGTATCAACAGCTTGTTGGGAGACTCATTGATCTTGCACATACTAGGCCAAACATAGCTTATTCAGTGAGTGTAATCAGTCAATTTATGCATGATCTGAGAGAAATCTATCTACAAGCAACCTACTGAGTCCTCCATTACTTAAAAGCACATCTAGGAAACAAAATCTTATTCAAGAAAACATCGATATCGCTTTCGTACCATACATTGTCGTGAGATTTCGTAGGTCTCCATCGACAAAGCACAACTATTGGCTATTGTATCCTTTTTAGGGGAAATCTAGTATCTTGGAGGAGTAAGAAACAAAATGTGGTAGCACAAATGGCGCGCAGGTGTGGTTTAGAGCTATACAGAAGAGTATCATTGTGGTTTAGATCATTCTCAAGATTTGAAGGTTCAATGGAGTAAGCCTATGAAACTCTATTGTGATAATAAATCAGCAATCATCATTGCTCATAATTCGGTGTAGCATGATTGAACAAAACACACGGAGATAGATAGACACTTCATCAAAGACAAGTTGGATAGTGGGTTAATTTGTACTCCATATGTTCTTACATGACATAAATTAGCAGATGTGCTAACAAAAGGGTCAGTATAGAATGCTCATAAATATTATGTCGAGAATGGCATCTATATTTACCAACTTGAGGGGGAGTGTGGGAAATTATGTAAATAATATATTTTAGTAAAGAATCAAGGCCAATAATCTGATTCTAGAATCAACTATGGGAAGTGAATAATAAAATCCCAAAATTAAGGGAATTGGTTATAGGAACTTCCTTTTTCTGTGTACAAAATATGTGTATGTATAGTGTGTTATATAGGCTGTACAGATTCATTCAGAAATTAATAAAATTTCCAACTCAATTATGTTTTCATCAGATACTTCTTCTCAAAATGGAGTTCCTGAAAGAAAAAATAGTTACCTTCTTGAAACCGCTCGGGCTCTATTGTTTCAAATGCACGTGCCCAAGCATTTCTAGGCCGATGTTGTTGCCTTAACTTGTTTTTTGATTAATCGGGCGCATTCTTCGTCTCAATTAAAGCATACCTTTCAAACCCTATTTCTACAAATCTTTGTTTTCTATCGGTTCTCGTGCATTTAGGGTACTTGTTTTGTTCGAGATGTTTGTCTGCATGTGTCTAAATTCGATCCTAAGTCATTGAAGTGTATCTTCCTTATTTACTCTCAAGTTTAGAAGGGGTATAGGTGTTATTGTTCTAGTCTTTGCAAGTATCTGGTTTCTACCGATGTCACATTTCTTGAGAATACTTCTTTTTCTCCGGACCCGATCCACACTAGTTAGGGGGATTAGTTAGGGGGAAAATGATGATTTTCTTGTTTATACTATTGCCTCTCCAACTCCTGCTTTTGTTCCTCCTCCGACAAAGCCTCCTATCACTTAGGTCTATGCTTAGCGCCAACATCCCCAGCTCCTCCACTACCGCTTTCGATATCAAATTCAGTCATGATGATTTTCCTGAGTTGCTCTTCAGAAGAAACGTTAGTACAGCCCATCCAATTTTCTTCTTTTTGCTCTTATGGTCACCGTCATCACACTTCAGTTCCTTTATGCTAATTACCGACTCTATTTCGCTAATTAACAAGGTTTTGAAGCTTATACACAGCCAAAGTGAAAAGGCGATGTAGAGACGGATGGCCTGGATCGACAATGGTACTGGGACTGGCCTTTCATTCACAAAGAAAGCCATGGGTTTCCGCTGGGTGTTTACAAAGGAGAAGCATCCCGATGGATCAATTGCTCTATTAAACTCCACTTGTCGCTTAAGGGTATGCCCAAACTTTGGCTAGGTGGATTATTTTGATACTTTCTCCTCGCTCTAAGTCACTTCCATTTACCGTTTATATCTCTCAAGAAGAACTCATGGATGGGACCTCCATCAACTTGATATTAAAATGCTTTTCTTCATGAGTTGCTTTTCTCCAACAACTCATGCTTCACAATGGATCAATGAAAAACACAAGGAATTATTTCTCTAATTCCTCTCTTTGTTCTTTCTACAATCTCTATGTAGAAAGATATTCTTGATATCGAGCCGTTGCAAGTCCCAATCATAAGATATAACAAGGGAGATGAACAAATGGATAGATGTCAGCTTTGCTACAAGAGAAAATTTATTAGAATAATCAACTCTATAAGTCTGAGAATAACCCTTAGCAAAAAGATGAGCTTTCGATCTAGCAATAGACCCATCGGGATTAAACTTTATTGCAAACACCCAATGAGAGCCAACAGCCTTCTTTCAAGTAGGTAAAGGCACTAAGTACCATATACCATAGTCATCTAAAACCTGTAAGGCACTAAGTCCTATATACCATTGTCATCTAAAACCTGCATTTCTTCCACCATAGCACTACGCCAACCAAGGTGAGATAAACCTTCACAGACAATGTTAAGAAGAGAGATAGAATCTAGGGATGCAATAAAGGAATAAGAGGAAAACGACAAATGGTTATAGGAAACAAACGAAGAGATCGAAGAGCATACCGGGCGTTTATCTTTACTTGAGAGCACTAAGATCACTCTAGACTGGATCTCGACGATGAAGCAGCCAATGTCAACTGTAGGACTGAGAGTTTTGGCGCTGAGGGTATACCTGAGTAATGGGAGGCTTGAAGGAAACATGAGCTTGAGTAGGAGCCGGTGGAGCTTGTGAGGAAACGATATACACTAATAAATCATCATCCTTCTCCTGACTGGTAACATGCGAAGAAAGGGAAAATGGGATAGTCTCAAAGAATGTAACATGAGTAGACACAAAATAACGTCGAAGAGTGGGACAATAACACCTATACCCTTTTTAAACACAAAAATATCTCACAAAGATTCACTTTAAGGACTACGGATCAAGTTTAGAGACTTGAGGACAAACATCTCGAACAAAGCATGTGCATCCAAATACTTGGGATCAATAGGGAACAACAGATTATGTGGAAACAACTGGTGGTAAGGAGTAGCCCAATTAAAAATCGATGAGGGCATCCTGTTAATCAAAACACAAGTCAGGAGGATCGTGACGACCCAAAATGCCTTAGTGGGAAATCATCGAACAATATGTCCCCGGTACGCCCAGAAGACGTCAGATTTCTCTCTCTCAATTACCCCATTCTCGTAGTGCGTATCAACACACGAGATGATTTATAATCCCATGTCAGGCTGCACAATGATTTGAAAAAGGTTCGACATATATCTCCGGGCATTATCACTTTCAATGTTTGAGAAAGGATACATGAAATTGTGTTTGAATTTAAGCATAAAAAGCATTGAAATGAGAAAAAAAAGCTAAGAGTGACTTTTCATTAAATAAAGCCAAGTGACATGAGTGAAATCATCTATAAAGGTAACAAAATATTTAAATCCAGTGGGAGACATAATTGGACAATGATCCCAAACATCAAAATGAACTAATTCAAAAGGAGCAAAAACTCGTTTATTGACTCTAGGACTCAAATGCACACGATGAAGCTTAGCATATTGACACGACTCACAATTCATTGATGATAGGCTAGAAAACTGAGGATATAACTTCTTCAACAAAGAGAGAGAAGGATGACGGCTGATAATGTATCTGACACTGGTAACAACCTGCAACAAACAACAAATCCTTTGGGCAACTCACTTCAAGGATAGACTTAGACTGTTTTCACTCAATAATTTGTTTCACAAAAGATCTTGAATCAAACAATAATCGGGAAAGAGTGAGATACTACAATTAAGTGTACAAGTGAGTTTACTCACATAAATTAAATTAAAAGAGAATTGTGGTAAACGTAGAACATAGGTCAAACTGATTAGAAGAGTCGGATGAATTGTCCCTGACCCAAGTACATAAGATGTTGACCATCTGCAAGGGTAACTGTAGAGGTAGAAGGGTGTGATTGAAATTGTCAATATCTGTTTTTTTCCTTATTTAGTCTTCATTACAACTGTATATCCTAGTTGTATATCCCTTGATTACCTCTCCTTATTTAGTCTTCTTTATAGCCGTATATCCCTTGATTACCTCTCTAAGATTTTTATTCTACCGTATTTACCGTTGTATCTATTGTTTTTCTTCCAAACTGTATTCTTCCTAAATCAGGCCTTAATAAAGGGATTTGATCATTCTGATTTCTATATATATTGTAATTCTCTTAGTGAATTGAGTAGATGAAAATATTTCAGAAATTCTCTCTCATTTTTCATGGTATCGTAGCCCTAAACTTTCTTGAGATCACTTCATTTTTGTTTGGTTCGTCTCGTTTCAAGATCTTGGTGTTTTGTTCTTGATTTTTTGCAGTTCTTTTTTTTTCGGACGAATCTCTGGGCCTCTTGCTCTCTCGTCGAGTCATGTCTTGGAACGACGAACATTTTCGCCGACTTAATGGCAAGAACTATTATGCTTGGGCATTCCAATTTCAGATTTTTGTCAAGGGAAAAGAATTATGGGGTCAATTCCAATTTCCATTTGTTTGGGCATGCACCAAATTATTCCAATCTTCATATTTTTGGATGTGTTTGTTTTGTTCACCTTCCTGCACATAAAAGAAATAAACTTACTGCGCAATCTGTCAAGTGTGCTTTCTTAGGATATGCTGGAACCCAAAAAGGATTCCTTTGCTATGATCCTCATGCCCGTCGAACTCGTGTCTCTAAGAATGTCATTTGTTTTGAAAATCAGCCCTTCTTTAGCACACAACTACCTTCAGAATTCCCTTCTTTATTTGCTTTACCACATTTTCCCGAGTCGCTAACATCAGTACAAAGGTTTAAACCTGGTTATGTTTATCGTAGGCACACTCCTACATCTGATCCTCCTACAGGTCTCATTTCCAATGATCCAACTCCTCTTCGTAGAAGCTCTAGCCCTTAAAACCTCCCGAAGTGGCTTCTTCAACCTCGTGGCTATGCTCCATTACTTTGTCTTCTATTTCCATTCCCACTTGTTACACACAAAATATGGAACATGAGTGTCAAGTAAAAGCAATGGAAGCTAGTAACTTCAAGCACTCGAGGAAAATCTTACTGGGACATTGTTTGTCCTCCAAATGTTAAGGCCCATCGTAGTAAGTGGGTCTATATTGTGAGCAACCTGTCCATGGCTCTTAGATAGATAAAGCTCAATTGCTGTTTTTCGTAATAAACAAAGAATATGGTCTCAACTATGAAGAAACATTCACACCGCTTGCTAAGATGACCTCATGCAAAGTGAGAACTATTCTATATTGCATCTCTAAATTCGCCCTTTACATCAAATGGATGTAAAAAATGCCTTCTTGAATGGGGACCTTAAGGAATAGATTTACATGAAACTTCCAACCAGTATGTCAATGACGGCTTCTCATGAAGTTTGCAAGCAAGACGCTCTTTGTATGGGTTGAAGTAGGCACCTAGAGCCTGGTTTGAGAAGTTTCGTAGCATTCTAAGATTTTCATTCTTACTGTATATACTGTTGTACTGCTGTATTTCTTCCTAAACTAGGGTTAGAATCAAGGGATTTGATCATTCTTGATGTCTATATATTGTAATTCTCTTACTGAATTGAGTAGAGAAAATATTTCAGAAATTTTTCATTTTTGTCAAAAACGTAGTAAATAAACTGGAATTACCTATCATGTGGTCAGTGACTCCAAAGTCAATGGCCCATGTGGAGGAAGAGGAAATAAAACATGCATCAAGCTACCAAGGATAAAAATATTTGGCTTCACGGATATATCTATTCTTGATTTTAAATGATATATCTAGATATATATATATATTTTTAATCTTTATATTAAGACTTTATCTTATTGAAAATTTTATATATATATATATATATATATATATATATATATCTTATCAAATTAATTTTAATTTATAAATTATAAATTTTTTAACTATCTAATTTTTTAATCAAACATATGTTTCAAAAGATTTATTTTAAAAATTAAAATATTAATGTGAAAAATAAATAAATAAAGTGACATTAATTTTTTTAATAAAGCATTAATGGAAGAAATGAAATATTTAATATTGAAATTTAATTTAATTAAGTTAAATTTATGGAATAATGTAAAATAATTTTTAAATTTAAGTTATATATAAACAATATAAAAGACTTTTAAAAAAATCTAATAAAATAATTGTAATTACTATTAAAATAATATTCGTACTATATTTATTTAAATGAATGGTTGGTCCGTGGAGAGAAAGAGAAGTCAGGTGGTCGGATTCGATCCCACGTGGGCCAATTTTCCCAAATTTTGGTTGTTTATAAAAAATCGGCGATATATCCGTTAATCAATAATCTAAGTGAGTTTATCGTGCCCGTCATTCTGAGATCGATATATCCCACGAAATATCGCCGATATATACCGAAATTTCAATCACTGGTTTTACCTGACTTGGCAAGTGTAGCGATAGAAGTGGATGCAGACTTAAGAGAT
This sequence comes from Tetrastigma voinierianum, assembly GCA_016808115.1. NCBI lineage: Eukaryota > Viridiplantae > Streptophyta > Magnoliopsida > Vitales > Vitaceae > Tetrastigma > Tetrastigma voinierianum. Next base: position 824,291 of record JAEQBH010000921.1, read on the forward strand.
TTTTAATGATGAACAGACTGAAATCTTCGATTTTTACTCTGCAACCTTCTACAATTCTAGCGTACATGTCCTGGATTATGGAAATAATAACACACAACTCCTCTTAAGGGTTTCTTGTTAGTCATAGAAGCAGATCTAACTTAAACAAGCCTCTGTAAATTCGAAAAATAGGATCTTGCAAGGAAAATGACCACCTTTCCGCGAAAAACACTGTAGTGGAATAGAACTTGACCCTATTATCCACAAAACACCTATGGACCTCGAAGAAATCAAGGAAGACAAGCAAAAACCCATAAAAGAAGGCTGTTAGATAGAAAAGTGTTAGATAAAAACTGTTAGAGGGCTCGAATGTCAAATACAAGTAACTAAATGGGCTTGTCGGCGGCCGGTGACACTGGATGTGAAATCCAGTGGCCGGAGAGCCACCCAAGTGCAGTCACGCACCACCCATGCGTCGGTGTGTGGTGGTTGCCACCGAGAAAGAACCAACTCATGGAGGCGTGTGGTGAACTTTTCGGTGTCGGGGTTCCTTTCAGGTGGTAGATCAGGGGACGACGCACTTGATGGTGGGGTCACTGGCCCGAGTTGTGGTGGTTGCCGAAAAAATTCACTTGAAAAATTTTCCGGCAACGGCAAGGTTTTCTTACGGCGGTGGAAGGTTTTGAAGCTTTATGTGATGAAGGTGGGGTGGTTGGAAAGGGACTTAGCCACTAGATGGGTTGCCGGAAAATAAAACACGGCGAAACCCTAACCTGAGCCTTCCATGGCTATGATACCATGTAATAAGAATTAATTGAAGGAAAAATTGTATGTTTCATTGATCATAAACAACCTATTTATATACAAGACAACCCCAAACTAAATAGGAAAGAATATGTAGTTTCCTAACTCTACATGTATCCTTTTCCCAACTAGTTTTTAATTTTACAATACTATAAATAAAGCAAAGCCATAAATTGCAAATATGATTCAATCATTCTCCTTAAGAAAGAATATGTTACTGAGAGGGGAAAAAGAAAAAAGAGGGTAGTTTCTATTCAAATGACCTCTGCATGAGCTGATTGAGGATCCATCTAAAATTTGATACTTCATCTGAATGCTGATGTTGTTCCTTTCTTTTAAATTCCTTAACAGAAGGATCCCAGATATTCGATAAAGCATTAATTCAGCAATTCTCTCTCTCTCACTCTCTCTCTCTCTCACTCACTCACTCACACACACTCACACATAAATGAGATAAATTATTGTGGCTTAATGATTTTTATCTAATTTCCCTAGAGCGCTCTCTTGATGAATTTTCCCAAGTTTTGAGTAAATTTGTGCAATGTAACTTTTTCATTTTATGCTGCAAGCTTCCTTTTCGGTATAGATTTGAAAAATGACAGTATGGGACTTGGTTTTGAAAAATGCAGTTGTGTTTGGATTTTGATTTTTACAGGATTCCAATTTGGAAAAATCTTCAGATGAACATTCATCAGGCAGTGCAATTGCCAAGGAGATAGCCTCTGATACTCAACAATCATGCACATCTCAGACCATATCATCCTCTTCAATTTCTGAGGCACAACGGTGCATGTCATTATATTTTGCCCTGTGCACAAAGGTCTACCTTATTCATATTTTCAGTATAACTTATTGTCACCTTGCCAACTTCTTAACATACATCACGAAGCTAATACCTTATAGATGATTAGTTAACTTAATACTGCAGAAGCGTTCCCTTTTTCGCCAAATATTTATTATCTACAAGAGCACATCAAAGGCAGTAAAACAGGTTCAGTTTGTTCTGGCCTCTGGTTATCTTATTTAGACATCCAACATCCTTGCTATGAGCTTGTTTTTCTAATCATATGTGTGGTGCAGGTAGTTCATCGCCATATTCCAATTCTAGTTCGCACTATAGGCTCGTCAACAGAGCTTCTCGAAATTATTTCAGATCCACCACCTGGAAGCAAGAACCTTCTAATTCAGGTTTTGGTGATTATATATTTTACTAGATGAATGCAAAAGATTCAAGTAACTAAACCTGGTTTTGCTTCTTCTTGTGGTAGGTTTTACACACACTGACGGATGGAGCAATTCCTTCTCCAGAATTAATACTTACCATTAGAAAGTTATACAATTCAAAAGTAAAGGTATAGCATCTTATTTTCTTGATATTGAAACAAATGAAATAACTTGGTTAATATATATTTGGTTTTGATTGATGATTACAGGATATAGAGATCTTGATTCCAGTGTTACGATTTCTACCTAAAGATGAGGTTTTTCGCGTTCCTCTTTTAGGTTTCTTATGTTTATATTCTTATCCTTTTCTTTGTTGCCATACTGTATTCCTGGGCGTGTTGTCTGTTAAACTTTCTACAGTGATTTTATTTATGTAAATATAATATCATGTGTACTTAGGCATTTGACAGTCTGTTGGTAGCTGTTTTAGAAGTTATTCTGTCCTTTCTGAGTTAATACTTCAGAATTATTCCAATGCTTTTTTCTTCTTTTTTTGGGGGCAGAACCTATATTTGAATTAAGAAAACCAAATATCTTTGAATTGTCTCGAGTATATTTGATTCTTATTTTTTTCTTTGATTGGATAGACTTGGATACCACAATTTTGTGAATCTCCTGCTTGTGCTATTTGATGCATTGCATTTAACAAGAGTTCTATACAAGGACCCTATCATGGTAGGAAATGTATGGTAGCAATTGTAGCTAGTGTTGTATATTAGAGAGGTGTTTAATGTTACAGCATGCTAAGAATTCTTGTTATTTAGATTTCACGTCCATCCAAAATTCTTTATCCAGGATTTTTAGCCTTGGATAATTTTTCTCAAGGAATATTCACCATATTTGATGTAAAACAACCCTAAGGTGGTTTTCTACAATCAAATAGGGTGAGTTAGAGCTATTAATATTGTAGGATTAGAGGAGGGGAATAAAATTATGGCAGTAGGGAAAAGTAAAATAATGTTGGAAAATTAATGTAGAGAAGAAGGATTGAAAGTGTTGGAGCTTGTTTTTCAAAGTTCTTGAAAGCATTTCTTGAAAATCAATCTTTGTGGATGTGAAAAGGATAGAAGAAAAGGTTGCTTTTCTTTATTGATTGGATGAGTGAGTGAGTATAAAGTGATACAATCTCTACGTATATATACAAGAGAGAACACAATAAAAAAGGAAGCAATGTATGATATGCAAGGAAGGAAAAACGTACAAGAATAAAATACAAACATGGAAGAAACTATGAAAGGAAGGTCCATTGGACATTTCTTCTAAGTTACTCAACACTCCCCCTAAAGTTGGAGTATATAGGTCATATGTACCAAGCTTGTTACATATGTACTTAACTAACAAAGGTCCACCGAAGAGGGTCTGTTGGAGAAGGTCCGTCGGAAAGAGTGGGCTGCCGGAGAAGGTCCGTTGGAGAAGAGGGCTGTTGGAAAAGAGGGCTCACTCTAGAACCAATCATGACTCTGATACCATGTGAAAAGGATAGAAAAAAAGAATGCTTTTCTTTAGTGAGTGAGGATAAAGTGATACAATCTCTATGCATATGTACAAGAGAGAATACAATACAAAAGGAAGCAAAATAGGATATGCAAGGAAGGAAAAACATACAAGGAATAAAATACAAACATGGAAGAATCTATGAAAGGAAGGTCCATTGAACATTTTTTTATGTTACTCAACAGTGGATAATTCTTAAAAACATTTCTTAGTTGTTTGGAATGAAATTCTATTTAAGAACTCAAATATGAAAATAGTTCTCTGTAAATTCTCTATGAAGGTGTTATGCCCTTATGAACAATGTATAAATTTTCAAAGTATTCTCTGTGCTTTCAGTGGTTTCCCAAAACACATAAAAAAGGGGGGAAAAGAGAGTAAGAAAGAAGAAAAATCTGAGAACACTTCAAATTTGGCCTATATGTGTGTGTATGTATGTGCTTGTGGAGAAATTTGAATGAGAAAAGAAAATACTTCTTTTATTTTTCTCTTTGCTTACAAACTGATTCCTGTGTCAATATTTATACATGATTGACTAAGATAATCTTCCTTAAGAAAAAGAGATCTGATCCTTGATTTAAGGAGAAAGTCTCATAAAATCCTGAATTAGAATTAGAATAGAAAACAATTGTATGCAGTACAACTGATAATATAACTGTTCTTTCTAGATTTCTGCTCGTTCCTCCTTGACTCTCAAGTTTTCAAAGTTGGTTGGTAAGAATGTCTCCTGTTTGGAGAGTTGGAGGGAAAATCAATGATTCTTCTATCTTCCCCTAATAAAATGACGATCTATTTTCACATGTTTTGTCCAATAATAACGAACCAGGTTCTTAGCAATACTTATGGCAGGATGATTATCACAAAATATCTAAATAGAATATTCTACTGAAATTTTTGCTTGTTTGGGAGTCTTAGCGATAATAATGAAATTTTTGCTTGATTACATAAAGTCTTTAGCAAATAGTTGATCTTTGGACTTGTTAACATGTCCATTTGCTTTGTACTTTGTTGAGAATCATAGGATATTCTTAGAATATCCTTTGATTTATTCCCTAGGATATTCTTAGAATATCCTTTCCTAAGGTTTATTCCCTAGGATATTATGAGAATATCCTCTGGTTTATTATATTCTTTTGTATGTATATAGGTGTCTCTATATTATATAATATTGACTCACTCATTCATTTTCAATAAGAAAAACATAATTTTCTTATATTTCTTCGCATGGTTGGTTCTGGAGTGAACCCTCTTCTCCGACGAACCGCCTCACCGATCTCTTCTCGGCGGATTCTTACGGATCTCCTCCCATGCATCTTCTCACAATCTCCTCCGACAAATCTTCTCGCACTGGCAGTCCAAGAATCCTACTCGCATCCTCGGGAATGAAATCACAGTAAGATCAGACCCACCTTTACATACACAACCTGGTAAAACTTCCATTGACTCAACAGACTACCTAGACCTAGACCTTCCCATTGCTGTTAGAAAAGGCACTAGAGAATGCACTAACCGACCACTTTATCCACTATCACACTATGTGTCTCTTAAGCATTTGTCACCAAGTCCACAAGAATTTCATTGTGAGTCTAAATACCACTCTCATCCTTAACACTGTTCTTGAGACATTGACAAAAAGGGAATGGAAGGATGCTGTGAGAGAGGAGATGAGTGCATTAGAAAAGAATAGAACATGGGAGATCATTGAAAGACCGAAAGGGAAAAACATTGTTGATTGCAAGTGGATTTTCACATTGAAATATAAGGCTGATGGATCTCTTGAGAGACATAAAGCAAGATTGATAGCCAAAGGGTACACTCAAACTTACAGAGTTGATTATCAAGAGACTTTTGCTCTAGTTACAAAAATGAATAATGTAAGAATCCTGTTGTCATTAGCTGCCCACTACAATTGGCAACTCCTATAGTATGATGTTAAGAATGCATTTCTTTATGGTGATTTAAATGAAGAGATTTACATGAACATCCCGCCAGGATTTGAGGGGAACACAAGTAATAAGGCGTGCAAGTTGAAAAAGGCCCTTTATGGCAAAACAATCTCTCAGTGGTCAGGGCTCAGAGATTTTCAAAAGTCGTGGAAAGAGCTCAAGTACAAACAAAAGCCAAGGTGACCACTCTCTTCATTAAGCACTCACAAGTAAGGAGTAATCGCTTCTTCTAGTCTATGTTGACATCGGAATGACTGGAAATAATGAGAGAGAGAAGCATGAAGTGAAGTAGAGATTAGCAAAAGAGTTTGAGATAAAGGAACTAGGGAAACTGAAGTACTTCTTCGGTATTGAGGTAGCATATTCTACACAAGGGATCTTCATCTCTCAACAAAAGTATGTGACTCCATTTTGTGGTAGAAACAAGGAAGATCGGGTGTAAAAACCAGCCTTTACCCCAATGGATCCAAACCACAAGTTGGGAGAGGCTAAAGAAGAATCAATGGTGGATAAAAGAATGTACTAGAGGTTGGTTGGTAGGCTCATACCTGCTCACACTGCCGTACATCGCCACTGATGAACCCGACAATAATTCATGCATGATCCAAGAGGAACCTCATTTTCAAGCTACTTACGTGGATGCCGCATCGCTTGAAAGGCAACCCGAAAAGGAATTTTGTCTAAGAAGAATGATACTTCGCTTCTAGAAGCATACATCATAGTGTATCACGGGTTCATGGTGGATCGAGTCGACTCTGAGTGTACTTTTCTTGGAGGTAATCTGGTAACTTGGAGAAGTAAAAAGCAGAATGTGGTAGTAAGGTCGTCTGCAGAATCAGAGTTAATGGCTATTGCTCAGGGGTTGTGTGAACTAATTTGGTTGAAGATTATTCTAGATGATTTGAGAATCAAGTGGGATGACCCTATGAAGCTCTATTGTGACTACAAGTCGGCTATCAATATTGCTCATAACCCTATACAACACAATAGGACAAAACATATTGAGGTTGATAGACATTTCATCAAAGAAAAATTGGAGGAACTAGGAAGTAGTGTGTATGTCCTATATTCCATCAGAACATTAATTAGCTGATATTCTAACAAAAGGGTTGAACAGTTCAATCCAAATCAATTTAAAACCTATTTACCTTGTCTAAGCAATAGGAAAATTGTTGTTGCTGATGGAATTGCCACCAAGTGGCTGGTATAGGAGATGTCTAGGTTACCTCAAATCTTGTTCTTAAAAATATTCTTCATGTTCCTCAACTATCCACTAATCTGGTTTCAATAAAAAACTTACACAAGATCTAAGTTGTCGTGTTATATTCATTGCCTCCTTTTGTGAATTTCAGGACTAGGGTTTGAGGAGGAAGATTGGACTTGAGAACCTGATGGACTCAGCTTCTTGAGTGCATCCCCAGTCGGCAGGCTGGTTAAGTCTACTTTGTCTACTTCCTTTCTCTTCATCAAATAGAGATGTCATTTGGATTTACGTCATAGTGATCAGGTCGATGCCTTTTTCACGACTAAAATGAATGTTTCCTACCTTGTTCAAGGGGCTAGATGTTCAACCTTTTCATTTCGACATTTGTGACTATGCAAAACATACTCGTGTATCCTACCCTATTAGTAATAAAAGATCTTCTTCTCCTTTCTTTCTAATTCACAGTGACATTTGGGGACCATCCACCATTCCAAATATCTTAGGATCCAAGTAGTTTGAAACATTTATTGATAATTGTACTAGAGTTTCTTGTATCTATTTGCTAAAAAATAAATCTGATGTGAGTCATATTTTCACATTTTTATCTGATAGTTCAAGTCAATTTAGTCTGAAAATCGAAAATTCGCTCGAACTGATGCTTGCGATTATTTCAATCAAATTTTTTCTCAATGGTTTCAAAAGGAAGGAATCATACATGAATCATCTTGTATCACCACTCCCCAACAAAATGGTGTGGCGGAGAGGGCTTAGGTCATCTTCTTGAGTGTACTCGAGGCCTTATTGTTTTGACAAAATGTGCAAAATCCCCTCTTAGGAAATTTGTGCCTCATCATCATATGTCATAATGACACCCGTTGTCTTGAAAAACGTGAAATTCCGGTATCACAGGAATCTAACGAGGGATTCATTTGGAGTAAGTAGATTTCGCGGGCAATTGACGGTGTGAAGTTCGTTTAATTCGAGGATCTAGAAAATTTACGGTTTTCGACCGAAGTACAGCTTTGGTCATTTTCAGAAAAATTGAATTTTTCCCGGCCTTCTAGAGTTTTGGGGTGCAAAAGTCCACTAGAAACCTTGTCTCAGTTATATCTGGACATTCGATCCTCCTTCAACCTAGCGCCTTGGGTTTTTGAGTTCACATCCTTTGTCCATATTCACAATCATAATCGGGGAAAATTAGATCCTAGAGCTCTTAAGTGCATTTTTTTGGGGTACTCATCTACTCAAAAAGGATATAAATGTTATCATCTTCCCACTAGGAAACTTCATGTTTCAGTTGGTGGTACCTTTGTTGAAAATAAGCCATCCACTAGAAATAATCCCATCATCCGAGTCATTCAAATCAAAAGAAACCACTTTAGTGTTACCAATTTCTTTGGAACCAATTCCAATATCACAATCCGAAGAGTCGGTAGAGGAAAGGGAAGAAGATAGTCAAATCTTTGATCAATTTCGATTTGATCAGGTGTATGCAAGGAGAAGGGACCCCGTGGCGGCAGCGAGGCGAAAGTGATCGCAGACGAGTCACAGAAATGAGGTAACAATTCTTGAACGCCTTTCAGCTCCTATTCTTGATCATGATCTACACATAACTTTGAGAAAAGGAACGTGAATGCAAAGGCCCTTTATATCCATTGTCTCACTTTGTGTCTTTCGGAGATTTTCTTGAATCATAAAGCTTCTTCGACTTTAAGCCTTTATTCACATTCCCGGCCTCATTTATGCGGAAGCATTATCAAAGAGAGAACGGGGACTTGCTATGGAGGTTGAAATGGATGCATTACAAAAGAATGAAACTTAGGAGTTGGTTGATCTACCTAGTGGTAAGAAACCAATAGAACGCAGTGGGTGTTGCGAGTAAAATTTAAGGTTATGGCTCTACAGAAACGATACAAGGCAATGCGGTTTGCAAAGGGTATCTTTCCAGAAAGCATGTAAGGTGGATTATCGAAAACATTTGCTCTAGTGGCAAGATGAATCTGATAAAATTTTACTATCCTTGGCTATTAATTTTGATTGGGAATTGCAACAATATGATGTAAAAAATGCTTTCCTTCATGATGAGTTAGAAGAAGAGATTTATATGAGTATTCCACCAAGGTTCAGTGGGAGTAATGGAAACAAGGTTTGTCGGTTAAAGAAGGCACTATATGGGTTAAAGCAGTCCCCACGTGCTTAGTTTGGAAGGTTTGCCAAAGTTATGATAGCTAATAGTTACAAACAAACCCAAGGAGATCATACACTTTTCATAGAAACATTGATTTCGGGGAGTCACAACATTGGTGTATGGATGACGTGTGTGGCGGAAATGATGAGAAAGAAAAATACTTGGCATTTTCTTGAGTTTGAAATAAAAGATTTAGAAAAATTGATGTATTTCCTTGGAATTGAGGTGGCTCGGTTCAAGCAAGTCATTTTCATTTCTCAACAAAAATATGTTATTGATCTTCTCAGAGAAACAGGTGTGATGGCTAGTAAACCAATTGCGACTCCCATTGAACAAAATCATAGATTGAGTGAAGCACTTGGCGTGTGACGCCCCAATCCCGGGGTGTCTTATTGACTATCGTCAACCCGCGGAAAACCTGTCTCATGTCATGAGACCCATACATGAGTAAAATGGCCATATTGGCTCATACATCAACACTCATCAATAATATCATCAACTATATTACCATAGTTTTCAAGAGTTATATATCACTCTTAATACATGTTTCAAAATTAAGGATTTTAATACATGTTTAACGTAAATACAAACCACTTAAGTCGAAGCTTTCTTCTGTGACCTGTGGCGTGATCTTCCCGAACTCTCCGTACTGAAATAATGTTCCCTCGACGGGGTAGGCAATGCCCGATGGTATTAATCTCCTCATTACAGGTTTACTCCCCACCTAAGTGCACATGCAATGATTCAACATAACATTCAATGATACATGATCCTACTTGAATGTCTACGTGATATGAGTGAGAATGCGACTCACCTTTCACTTCTCGAGCCTCAACGACCCCTCACGCATGCCTAAGCCAAATGTGAGAAAAACATCGTTTTGAAACCAAGCTTTGTTCTTGAAAACATCCTCATAGAGTTTCGGTGAAATATATTGGACTACCCTCCCGGCGAGTGTTGGATCATTTTTCGAAAACGGTCATGGAATCCGGCCTCAGATGAGCTGTTGGACCACTCTCGAGCAATTCTTCGAAAATCTTCCCTTGAAATTCCTTTCTGACCATTTCCATTTTCATTTCTTTTCATTGCCATGCACTCACACCTAATTTTCTAGGTTGCTCAGTGCATGTAAATCGTTATGCGTTCAAGACCACATGCCAATATATCAATTATGCATATATTAACAAAATTTACATACATACTACATGTTATTTAATTCATATCAATAACATCAAAATTAGCTCACTTGAGCTTATCAACAATCCATTTTAATTCCAATGACTCTCACACAATTATATTTTTATATAATTCAACAATATGTTAACACATTTAATTTTTTTATCATTCTTGATTTAACTTGTGTGATTCGAGCCATCAGATTCAAACGATATTTTGCTTATAACACACATGGACCATTTCCGGTCCAATCAAGCAAGCAGATTGTTTTAACGAGTCCACTAAACAAGCATTAGAGGCGTTAGGTAGGCGGCCACTCTCACCCAGGAAATCCACAGCGTTTCAGAACTATAGCTATTTCAACTTAATAATTTATTGCCTAAATTGCTCGCGCGAGCCACAAGCAGTCCTGAAGCGTCGCGGTTCTAAATTCCAACAATTGATTGAGTTTTGGTATTAACAACCACTCACGGCTCAAATCAGCAAATCATTCTGACTCTTAAAGCAGAAAATAGCGAGTAGGAGAAAATACCCTCTTGCAGTTGTCGAAACTCCACAAAGCAGGTGCCCGTGGCGGATTGCCGCGTAGAACAACTTTGCTATGGCAGCGAGCAGAAGCGGTCAAGCCGGGAAATCTAGAGAGAAGTTGCACTTTCTCTCTCTAAAAATCCATTCTCCTCCCCCACTGCACGTTCCAGCACCATTTGGAGAAGAAAGCTCTTTTTCTTTTCATTTATTCCTCTTTTGTCCCTTACTTGCCACTTGTCAAGTTCTAATTGGTTGAGAGGATTTCCTTATCTACTTTATCCACCCACTATTGGATTTTCCTCAAATTAAGAGATGCCACATGTCCATGTGGGCCCCACACTTGAGCTCAAGTTGACTCATTCTACACCTGACACGTGGCACACTGTGAGCCACTCAAAATGTGCCAAGTGTCCGGCACTACACTCGTTGTAAACGTGCAAATTCCAAGCGTCTTAGAATTCAACAAGTGACGTGGTAGCCTAGAATTTCACGGCGATTCAACGGTAAGTCAGTTTAGATCATCAGAAATCTAGAAACGATACGGATTTTTGATCGAAATTACCATTTTGCCATTTTTCAAAAAATTTGATTTTCTCGAGGTTTCACATGGAAAGAAGACAGTGGACTGAAAAATGTATCAATGGCTTGTTTGGTGACTCATTTATCTTGCACATACTGTTTAGACATAGCTGTTAAGTGGTGTCCGGTCAATTCATGCATGATCGAGAAATCCATGCTTCTTGACCTCTCGAGTCCTCCATTACTTAAAAGCACATTCAGGAAAGTGAATCTTATTCAAGAAAACATTAGATATTGCTTTGGCAATATACATCGATGCAGAAGGGTCTCCGTTGGACAAGTGGTCAACTACAGACTATTGTACCTTTCTTGGGGGAATTCTAGTATCTTGGAGGAGTAAGAAGTAAAATGTGGTAGCACGATCAAGTGGAGAGGCAGAGTTTAGAGCTATGGCAGCAAGAATATGTGAATTGTTGTGGGTCAAGATCATTCTGTAAGATTTGAAGGTTCAATGGAGTAAGCTTATGAAACTCTATTGTGATAATAAATTAGCAATCATCATTGCTCATAATCTGATAATAGCATGGTAGACAAAACACATAGAGATAGACCGTACTTCATCGAAAAGAGAAACGATAGTGGGTTAATTTGTACTCCATATGTTCCTACAGGACATCAATTAGCAGTCATGCTAACAAAAGGTGTGCGTATTGTGTTTCATAAAAATATTAACCTTAAGTGAGAATGGAAGATCTATATTCACCGACGAGGGGAGTTAGGAAATTATGTATACTATATTTTAGGGAAAGAATCAAGGTCGATAATGCGATTACAGGGAATTGGCTATGGGAAGTGAATAATCAAATCGAAAATTTAGGGAATTGGTTGTAGAACCCACTTTGATGTACAAAATATGTGTATATATAGTGTGCTATATAGGCTATACAGATTCATTTAGAAATTAATAAATTTTTCATCTCAGTTCTGTTTTCTTCACATTCATCTAAACCCTAGATTCTTGATTCTGGAGCCTCTGATCATCTTTTTGGTAATAAAGATCTTTTTTCTTTCCTTAGTATTACATCACCTTTACCCATGATTACTTTATCTAATGGATCTCATACCATGGCTAAAGGAATCGGTTCAGCATGTCCTCTTCCTTCCGTACCTCTATTTCTGTCTTTTATGTTCCTAATTCTCCTTTTAATATGATATCTATCAGTAAGGTAACTCGTGATCTTAATTGTTTGATTACTTTTTATGATAATTCCGTCACATTGCAGGACCAGAGTACGAGGAGGACAATTGGCATAGGACGTGAGTTTCAAGGCCTCTTTCATCGCAACTCGCCTTCATCTTCTATTGCTTGCACTTCCATGGATACTACTCTCCTTATTCATCGTCTCCTTGGTCATGATAATATTTCCAAGTTTCAAATAATGACTCTTGTTTTTCTAGTTTGTCCTCAATTGAGTGTGAGTCATGTCATCTTGGGAAACATACTCGTGTCCCATTCCCCAAGCGCCTAGATCAATGGACAAAGTCTCATTTCGAGTTTGTCCACACCGATGTTTGGGGTCCTTCTCGAATTGAGTTTACCTTGGGGTTCTGGTGCTTTGTTACTTTTAAAGATGATTATTCTCGTTGTACTTGACTATTTTTAATGAAAACTTGAGCTGCGTTATTCTCTATTTTCTAGAAGTTCCATGTTGAAGTTCGAACTCAATTTAAATTTGTATCCTATGAAGTGATAATGTCAAGGAACATCTTTCTGAACCATTCTCCTCTTTTTTGTCCTCGCATGGAATTCTTCATCAGTCCTCTTACGCTTGCACTCCTTAACAGAATGGAGTGGTTGAGCGTCGGAACCATTATTTGGTTGAAACCGCTCGCTCTCTCCTAGTTCATAATAAGGTTCCTCAACGTTTTTGAGGGGATGCTACCTTAGCCACTTGTTATTTGATCAATCGTATGTTGTCATTTGTCTTACATGCTAAAATCCCTTATTCCATTCTTTTTCCAAACCAACCTCTTTTCTATTTTCCCCTTCGTGTCTTTGGTTGTGTTTATTTTGTCCATATTCTTACTCCTGGACAAGATAAGCTCTTAGCTAAAGCCACGAAGTGTGTCTTCCTCGGTTATTCGTGGCTTTAAAGACATTATCGTTGATACTCTCCTGATACACATCGATACTTTGTTTCTGTCGATGTTACATTTTTGAGAACTCTTCTATGTTCCCTTTCACCCACCCTCCCAATTATGATGTCAAATCTTTACCCCTTCTTTATCTCGTCTCGGATACCTCACCTGTACCTTCGGCTACTTCATCTCGACCATTGTAGCTTTATACTCGTTGTCCGCCTACTGACATTGGGGCTCCAGCCGACTCATCTCCTATGGTGCCCTCCTCCACGACGTTGATCTTGCCGTCTCCCGTTGATCTTCCCATTGCCATTTGGCATGGTACTCGTTCTTCTCGTAACCCCCATCCTATTTATAGGCTATGGTTGAGGAAATGACTGCTTTACATTCTAGTGGCACTTGGGACCTGGTTACCTTACCTACTGGCAAAACACCTATTAGGTGTCGTTGGATTAATATCTGTGGTGTACGATGTTGGTGGATCGTCTTAAAACTCGATTAGTTGCAAGAAATTTTCGGGTCTATGGTTTCGACTACTATGATACCTTTACCCCTTTAGCCAAGATTTCCTTTGTTCGTCTTCTCCTATCTATGACTACTTTGCAATCTTGGCCTTTGTATTTGTTGGACATAAAAAATGCCTTCTTACATGGCGACCTGGTAGAAGAGGTCTATATAGAGCAACCACCTGAGTTTGTTGATCAGGGGGAGTCTGGATTGGTATGCAGGCTACGCCGCTCATTATATGGCCTGAAGCAATCCCCTCGAGCTTGGTTTGGCTTGTTTAGTTCCATGGTTCAGGAATTTGGTATGACTTGAAGTATAACAGATCACTCGGTTTATGATCATCATATGAGTTTAGAGTAGTGCATTTATTTGATTGTATATGTGGATGGCATTGTTCTCACGGGCAATGATCAGGATGGTATTCAGAGGCTGAAACAGCATCTCTTTAGCCACTTTCAGACTAAGGACTTAGGAAAACTCAAGTATTTTCTAGGGATTGAGATTTCTCAATCTAAATCCGGTGTGGTTATGAATCAAAGAAAGTATGCCTTGTAAATATTAGAAGAGACAGGTGTGCTAGATTGCAAATCTATAGACACTCTTATGGATCCAAATGCCAAGCTTGTACCATGACAGGAGGAGCCTCTACGTGATCTAGGGAGATATCAACGACTTGTGGGAAAACTAAAATATCTCCACCGTGCCGACCGGACATTTCCTTTAGGTAAGTGTTGATGCTTGATTCTTGCAATCACCATGCTTGATAGCCGCTAAAGATGATGTGATTAGAAGTATCCTCTTGTTATAATGAGGGAACACACCTTGCCCACGAGGCGAGGGTTTTATAGCAGAAAACAAAGGTCACCAGTTGGCGGATATTGTGTTGTAGGCGGGCGGTTCACATGCAAATAGGCGGCTCGACACGGGTATTATGTATTTAGTGGTGGAAACCTTGTATCCTAGACGTGTAAGAGACAAGATGTTCTAGCCAGATCAAGTGCTAAAGCAGAATACCGAGCTATGGCTTTGGCGACATGTGAGCTCATATGGCTAAGACATCTTCTTCAAGAGCTAAGATTTGGGAATAATGAACAAATGAAGCTAATATGTGATAGTCAAGCTTCTCTCCACATCGCATCCAACAGGGTCTTTCATGAGAGGATCAAGCATATTGAAGTGGATTGTCACTTCATCAGATAGAAGATGACATGAGGATGCATGACTACTAGTTTTGTCGAGTGACCAACTAGCAGACTTGTTCATCAAATCTCTCAGAGGTCTTAGAATTAAGTACATTTGTAACAAGCTTGATGCATTTGACCTATATGCTCCAGCTTTAGGGGGAGTGTTGAGAATCGTAGAATATTCTCTATATTTTTTTTTGTTTATCTCATACCTTTTGTTACATTATCCTCCTTCCTTTTGCACTTTATTTTGTTTACTTTTTGTTTCATTATTTTGTATATATATAGGTGTCTCTATATTATATATTTCATCCATTCAATAAAGAAAAATATTATTTTCTTCTCTCATTTCACGGTCACTACCCCTGAATTGGAATGC
This sequence comes from Tetrastigma voinierianum, assembly GCA_016808115.1. NCBI lineage: Eukaryota > Viridiplantae > Streptophyta > Magnoliopsida > Vitales > Vitaceae > Tetrastigma > Tetrastigma voinierianum. The sequence continues at coordinate 839,562 of JAEQBH010000921.1, forward strand.
TTGATGAAAAGTGTGTGGTCTCCTTGGCTTTGTTTATAACTTGTGTCTTTAATCCCTTTAGCAAATCTCCCAAACCAGGTTCTAGGAGATTGCTTAAGTCCATACAAGGCCTTTCTCAATCTACAAACCTTATTAGCCGTACCATTTCCTTTGAATCCTGGTAGAATCTTCATTTAGATTTCTTCCTCTAAACTCTGTGCAAGAAGGCATTCTTCACATCATACTGTCGGAGTTGCCTATTGAAATGAGCCGCTAATGACAATAATATTCTTACTGTATTCATTTTTGCAATAGGTGCAAATGTCTCCTGATAATCAACTCCATAAGTCTGTGTAGCCCTTGGCTACCAATATTGCCTTGTATCTCTCAAGTGAACCATTAGCTTTATATTTTAAAGCAAACACCCACTTGAAGCCGACCAGATTCTTTTCTTTTGGTTGATCAACAATGTCCCATGTCTTGTTTTTCCCTAATGCATTCATTTCATCTCTCATAGTATTTCTCTGTTCGCTTTTAGATAATGCCTTAGTTAAGGTGTTTGGAACTGACGCTATATTGAGACTCATAAGAAAATTCTTATGTGATGGTGAGAAACTCTTAAGAGACACATAAAGAGATAATGGACATAAGGATTGATTTCTGCATTCTCTGGTACCTTTCTTTACAACAATAGGTATATCAAAATCATTTGTTTGTGTTTTAGTGGAATGGGTATGTAATGGAGACGAGGGACTTACCATGTCTTCATTAGTAGGACTTAGATTGGATTCTTGGACTTTTGTTGGATTTGAAACAGTCTTTTCCCTTGAGTACACTTGTGGGAATCTAAAACAGTCATAGATGGGCATAGGCTTTGGATTTTGTTCTTGGTCAGACACATTGGTCAGGCACATATGGTACAGATTGGACAGATTCTTGGAAAGGTTCATGGATAGGCATGGATTGGACAGACCTTTTAGAGGTGAGTGAGAAGTCAAGAAAGCCAAAGTCTTTATCTTGCATTGAGGATGTCTCCCCCTGAAGATAAGACTTGGAAAAATATGGTTTGGTTTCGGTAAAGGTGACATCTACGGTTATGTAAAGTTTCTTTGAGAGGATTGTAGCATTTATATCCCTTTTGGGTAGATGAAGAATCAATGAAGACATACTTAATTGTACAAGGATCAAGTTTCCCTCTATTATGACTATGCACATTAACAAAGGATTCAAGGAAGTCATAAGCACAGTCCTTTTCAATGAAATTCTTCAAAGTTGTAGCATCTTCAGCACATTTCATTTCAATGACCCGATAGTGATCAAGTTCCTACCATAAATTTTTAAGGGAATTGTACTGTTGATTTGTCTCTGTTGATTGCACATTTCGACCTTGATCTGCTGGGCACCATCTCAAGCTTTTGAGTAAGTTCGTTGAATGCAGTCCTAAATTGCTTTGGTAGTGGTCAAGAACATATAAGTATCAATGATCTTAGGATTCATTGAATCCCATAGCCATGACATGATCATCGAGTCTTCTTCATCCCAAGCTTCAAATTTTAGGTCTCCCTCCTTTGGTCATGTTCTAAGAAGATGGCTGAGTTTTCCTTTGCCTTTCAAATAAGTTCGAACAAATTGAGACCATTTCAAATATCATTCAACCTATAGGTAGCCTGAATATTCTACAAATCACCATTTGTATGGTGGGAATTATCCTCTTCAAATTGGGTACGGTTGATGGCTTTGGTCTCAGACATGATTCTCACTCTTTATTAGAGAGATTGACTGAAAAAAATGGCAATAAAGGCCGGAGAGACAGGAAGAATAACAATGATGAAGATCAAAAGAAACAACAACGACAATGAAGGCCTAAGAAGAAGAACAACGATGATGAAGGCTAGAGAAACAATTAAAACCCAAGAAACACAACTCTAGAAAAAAAAACAGCCACCTAGGGCTCTGATACCATGTTGTAGGACATGAGAGAAAAATCTGATTTCTCATTCATCAGTCTGTACATTTATAGAGTATTAGAGGAGAATATAAGGATACACTTTTAGGCTAATAATGGGGAAAAAACTATGGCTATTAATCCCATGATTTCAGGGAAATCAAGCAAATATTCTACACACTAATTTAGTCCAAGGAATAAGAAAACTCCTAGTAATCAGGAAACTAATTACAAATTACAATTGTAGCTATATTTTCCATAGACATAAAGGAAGATAAGAGTGTAGAAAGATATTCCTTGGCATTATTATTATAGAGGATAGGAATTGAGTTATTAGAAAAGGTAATTAAATGGTTAAAGTCATGAGTCAACTTACTAACGAAAATAAGATTAAAAGGAGAATCGAGAACATAAAGGATAGAAGTAAGGGGTAAGGAAAAAGTAAGGGGTTTCTTTAGCTTCTTATGGTTCCTTTTTAAGCTTCTTATGGTTATGTTTTAAACCTATCAAAAAAAAAAAAAAGTAAGGGGAAAGAAGGGAGGAGACATGTTGAACCGATACCTTTAGCTATGGTTTGAAGTCCATTAGCTAGGGTAATCATGAGTAAAAGATAAGTTAAAGTAAGAGAGGAGAAAAGATTCTTATTATCGGAGAGATGATTAAAGGTTCCATCATCGAGAATCCGAGAACCAAGTGAAGATGAGTGTGTAATGCGCGTAAAGGCATTACCGGTCTAGACTACAGATGTAGTAGGTGTAGATTTAGATGCTTGAGTGAGGCGGAGGTACTCTCATACTCACTAGTTGTAAGAATGACTCCCTGAGGCGTGGATGAACTCAGACTTTTGAGTCTTAGGTTGAGGCTGTTGAGGATGAGATGATTGAGCCATATGAATAGGCGTGGTGGTCGGCCTTGTAATTGGTAGCAATGATACGAGTGTGGCCAAGATTCTTGCAGTATATGAACTGAGGAAGTTGTCCTCTACCTTTGTTACCACCACGTCAACCTTAAGAATTGGTTTAAGAAACCATCAGAGAAGAATCCGGAGTGTTATAAAGTGGTTAGGGGCAAGTTGGGGTGAAGGAGATACAAAGCAGCTGAGCAAATACCTCATCCAATGATGAAACTACTAGACTTGTGAGAATCTGCTCTTGGATAGTATCAATGTTTGAATGGAGGTTAATAAGAGTAAGTATCATAAAAACTTTATCGGTGTTTGAATGTCATGTCCCAACTTCAGTAGAATCTGGCATCAAGGATAAGAACTCTTCCTTAAATGAAGAGATTCGACCAATATAGGTAGATAAATTCATCTTATTCTGTCTCAAATCAACAATGAATGAGATTACTCTGTAGAGTCGCTGGATGTCATTGGTGTACAAAGTTTTAGCCTGAGGTTAGGACTTATAGAAAGCCTTATAGGCCTTAAGATGATGCAAGGTCTTGGCATCAGCGAATTGCCATATAACACTACACAATTGGGTATTTATCTTTCTCCATTTGACATGATAGACTTCAGGAATATCTGTTTCTTATTTAGTGAGATGGTCCTCATAGCCTTGGCCAATGAACCATACTTCAATGGATTCCGCCCAAGACAAATAATTCTCATTCCCAATAAGTTTATTGAATGTAATAATAGGAGATCTAGCCAAAAATGGGGGCAAAATCGAACCTTTAGCTGTTGTAGATAGCAAGGATTGTCCACAATAGTCTTAATGGCACGTAGGAGGATTGGGATAGGTTGTTGAAGGTGCTGGACCCTGGAAAAATCAGAAAATATGGGGCTATTGAAAGTGCTAGGCCTCATAAAAGTCAAAGAAGAGGGTTTCTAGAGAGAAATTGAGGAAAAAGTACTATTGCAAGTACCAGGAAACAGTGTCTAGGGATATGGTAGCCGGTGACCTGACAGCAATGGAAGTGTCGTAAAACGGGGCCGCAGCGCCAAATAGGCGTAACAAGAGGAAAGGTGGCACATGAGGGTGTGTTGATGGTTGGTTGTTGGACATTTTCCCTCTTGCGTGTAGAATCAAGCTTCGGTAAGCCTAGTTGGGGGGGGGGGGGGGGAAAAGTTTGTCATTGACGAAGGGAAATTCCGACATCGTCAAAGGATTTTGGAGAGTTCCGCGATGTAATTGATGTGACCGGAATGAGACACATCCATTGGAAGGATTGCCGGAATTGACTACATGGATAAACACTAACCCTAATTTTCCTTAATCTCTTTCTAGCTCTGATACTATGTAAATAGAGAAGGAAAATTCTCCTATTTCATTGATTAACTGTAAGAGAATAAATGTATTTATATAAAATAGAAGAGTATGAGAAAGGAAACATAATTAGAATAGAAAAAGGGAATAGAAGAAGTATAGAAAATAGAAAAGAATCCAAGTCCTATTAGGAAATTAATAATCAACAATGCATATAGATGAGAAGGTGTAGAGAAGTCCATTTAGACTTACCTAAACCTTTCTAAATTTATCTCTCTTTGTTTCCTTGCTATTTTCCTCAGTCTTAATCTCACAAGTTTTTGCTTCTAACTTGAGATCAAAGTATCAAGCAATCTTAGTAGTAGTCCTATTTTGAATTATAAAAACAAAATAAAAACGGGTTGATTCTTCTGTTTGAAGTAGTCCTATTTTCCCATTTAGTAGAGGCCATTTGATTGAACTTCTCTATATCTCTGATTTTTATGAATTTTGATTCAACTTCTCTATATCTCTCATTTTTGTGAATTTTAATCATGTTTTGTTCTGAAATATGAGGAAAAATTATCCTATCCACAACAAGATGATTGAATGATTAATCCTTCATTAAGGTTGGGCATCATTAGCTTTACTCATAGAATGATAGAATGTTTTGTTCTGTTTTTTTTTTATTATTTCTTTGTCCTTTGTCTTCTTAGATTCATCATCTCATTATACAAGAAAAGGAATTTTAACTAAAGGTAGAGCGCTCCACGTTTCAAAAAGGCAGGGCATAGGGAGGGGAGGGGTCCCGGGTTCGAGTCCCAGTGGGGATAGTTTACTATATTGTAACTAAAGTGTTTAGCTGTAAAATAAAATAGTACTGCATTTTTGTTTGTTTATTTATTTGTTTACAGTTCTGTACCAAAGTTAATTTTTTCTTCTATTTTTGCAACTTTACATTCTTTTTTCCTACTCTTTTAGTTTTCTTCTGCTTTAGATTTCATCATGCATTGCTTCGGCATCAATATAGTTTTCTTCTCTGATGTTGGTTTGTTCCTTGCTGTTATGTATTTTAATAGATTTTTTTTTTCTTTTTAGGTTTTGCTAATTTTTCCTCACCTTGTTAATCTTCCACTGGATAAGTTCCAAGCAACACTTGTTCATACACTTCAGGTATATTTCTTTCCAAGGTTCTCCTAGATACCATTGATATTCTCTGGTATTTGGTGATTGCTCTCATCATCTAATTGGTATATTTGTGTGAGTATTATAGATTACATATGCAGATTGGCATGTCTTAGAATTGTCTAATAAGAGTGTATTTCTTGGCTTTGGTTTGAGTTAAACAGTGCATATGGGAATGTAAACCAGGCACTGAACATTTGTAATCTTACATTCCCATGTTGAACTTCTAGCTCTTTCATTTCTTATTAGTAATGCCATGTCTTTCTAATCAGTGACTTTCCTGGTTTATCTATGTAATTGTATTGTCTAGAGCTTTGTCTCAAACTTCTCTTTCTTTTAGCTGTCTTAAATTCTTTTTAGCAATTGAGCTTTTTGTTCGTAACATCATATGTTTTTGTAAACAGTTCCACTCAGTGTCTTATCGTGAGTAGCAATGTATATATTTCTGAGTTAACCAAAAATGTTTGTATTTGTTACCTTGTGTCCTCTTCATGTATTTGAATTCTTGCTTTGCTTATCAATGCACACTTGTTATTTTTCTCCATAAAGGATATTACCAACTTTAAACATTCTGTTCGTAAGGAACTCCTTTACTCTAGAAGAACCTTCACTCACGAGGAATTGCCCAGTCACATTTACTTCAGAATTTATTTGACATTCAGTTTTCTTGTAGAATGTATATGCATCTAAATTTCATCTTGTGTTATCTTTAACTGAATTCTGTTAATAGTTACTTGGAATGTATTTGAACAGGGTTCACCTCATTCTGGTCCAGTGCTCACTCCAGCCGAAGTCTTAATTGCTATCCATGGGATTGATCCTGAGAGGGATGGAATTCCACTGAAGAAGGCATATGTTTTTCCTTTCTTCCATCCTTTCCCCAAGCTGACCAAGTAACACAGCTAACCATTGTTAATCTATGGGCAGGTAACAGATGCATGCAATGCTTGTTTTGAGCAGCGGCAGATATTCACTCAACAAGTTCTTGCAAAGGTCTTGAATCAATTGGTTTGTACCTCTAAAAACTTGTAACTTTGTTAACAACACATTTAAATACTACTTGAATCCACAAATGACCATGAATGTTCTCATCAGGTTGAGCAAATTCCTCTTCCCTTATTGTTCATGCGTACAGTATTACAAGCTATAGGTGCTTTTCCTGCCCTGGTAAAAACTTTAAGACCTTACTGCTACATTTTAAGGTTATAGCACTTGGTAATTGCATGCTTTTGGTTATAAATGATTTATTTCAATATTACTGATGCATATTTGTTGTCAGGTAAATCAACATTTATTTTAGCAACACATTGAAAGAAAATTATTCCAAGTTTTATAATTGTTGGGGGCTTCATTAAAGTGACTAATTTATCAACAAATGATCCCCAAACTCTAATGACCGTTCAAGTTTTAATCACGAGTTTCATACTTATTAATGATCTCCCAATGATTAATTAAAATTTTATATTATTATTTATTTAGGGTTAATTTTAATGACCTCTCTAAAAATTTTGGCCAAATACACCTACCCTTTATTGGTATGAGATTTCATCAAATGCCTCCCTTGTTTTGAATTAGAGGGAATGTAGGTGAAAATAATGAATGAGTAGGATAGAGAAGTTATTTGATGGAATTTCAAACTATTAAGGGTCAAACTTGCATAGTCAAAACCTAAGGTGAGGTAAGTGAAATTAACTGTACATGTATGTGCTTATTTATAATATCTGTAACCATATTACACTAGGGTGCATATTTTAAATCTTAGAATGTTAATTCACTATTAGTAGCTCATACTGGAAGAAACCTGTTCCAAATTACATAATTGCTTTAGGCTCAATCGCAATCAATAATTTTTGACAAGTGACTCCTAATCTCTAGTATTCGTTCTACTTTCTGGGTAATAAATTGTCATTTTGATAATGGTTTATTGAATTTTTGTGGAAGTACACACACACATGGATACATATGTATATCTATTCATAATATTTTTATCTATATTCAACATTGGTGCATATTTATAAACCTTAGAATGCCAATCAAGTGCTAAAACATCCACCAATAGCGGCAGTCCACTTGTACGAGATCATTCTTAAATATATGTTTCCACATATAGACGCTCCCGAAAATGAGTTTCATCTAGACTCTCCCTCTTAAGTGATTTTTGGGTGAAATATGGTTAGGTTTTGTTAAAGGCGTGATATTCATATTAAACCCAAATCCTACAAACTTGAGCTTTTAAGAGAGTTGGTCGTTTAACATGGTGTTAGAGCCTAGTTTGGTAGGAGGTCAAACTTTGTGAACACAGCTGCACCATGCAATTCATCTAGAAGCTCATATATAATGGGAATTGGAAATCGGTTCGAAATGGTTTCCTTGTTTAGTGCCCTGTAGTCGACACAAAAGCGCCATCCTCTGTCTTTTTTTCTTACTAGCAACACTAGACTGGGATAAGGGCTTGTGCTAGGTCAAATTATCTTGGCTTCTAGCATTCTCTCTAATTAGTCTCTCAACCTCATCCTTTTGAAATTGGGGATATCTATAAGGTCGAATGTTCATTGGTTCTGACCCCTCCTTTAAAATAATCGAATGTTCATGACCACGGATGGGGGGAAGCTCGGCAAGTAGTTGGAAAAGATGTTGGTAGTGGCTCAACAATTCAAATAACTCATCCGGAATTTCTAATGATCTCTTTGGGGAGTCATGTTTGGCGTCGCCCTCTTCTAATTGGCTCAACTCCACATACATGCCCTGCTTCTCATGCCTTGATTGTCTAAAGCATAGCCTTGAGAGAGACCAAAGTCTTGCCTAGTGAGGGGTCCCCTTTATGGACACCATCTGATTCCCGAGCTGAAATTTGAACAGTTGTGTCTTCCAATTTATGTGAGTGTCGTCGATGGTCTCCAACCATTGGATGCCCAATACAATGTCAGTGCTTCCTAACTTGAGGGGAATGAAATCTTCAATAATCTCAATTCCTTGCAATATAACTCAGGAAAAAAATGATTTCCGATGCCTTATGCCCCACTACCCTGCACAATATAACTAACTTTTCTCCTAGCCAACAATAGGCAAACTCCCAAAAACTTCTTGACTCACAACGTAGCTAATCTGGCTTGCTATCCACGTGTCTTGCGTCTGACATATGTGAAATGGATTGAGGGCTTATCAAAAGCTCAAGCTTGTAAGATCTGAATTTAATATGAATATCAAGAATTTTAACAATAGTATGAAAAATGCGCGTGGACGAGAGAAATGCGAACTGGTTCGCCGTTGAGTCGAAATCCTTCGAGATTACGGTGGATGGTGAAGGTAAAAAAACAAAATATGTCATTGCGTAACTGAAAGTAGAGGTAAAGTATCGCGGATTCAGCTTTGGCGAAGAGGGGTTATTCAACCTACTAAGAATGTAGATGATGCCGAACGCGTCTATCCTGTCCAGGTAGATCCTTAGTATGGAGGGAGAACGGACGTTTCTTCAGGCTGGAGCGTAAGGAGAACAAAGATGGGAGGTCTCGCCCGTTTCGCTTAAGGACGTTGAAGGCAAAAAACACAGGCTGTTTTTTCCAGAAGGAAGGGGTTTTGTGAACGGGTGGGCCTTGTTGGCAGAGAAATTAAGAGGGATGGGCCTCAAACGACAGGAGGAAATTCCTTTGACTATCATTAAAGCAGTACCGACAAAGGAGGAAGTGAAGGAGAGGAATGGTCCCAGTAAAGTTAAAGATCCAGATGGGGGACTTCCCGATGATAAGGCATGGGGTGAAGAAAATGCGTGCGGACAACGCGGCTCGGGTGGATGTTGGAGAGATCAGAACTGTGAAGAGATGTAGTTACTGCGTGGAGTTTGATCTGGACGGAAGATAAAAGCTGAGATCATTTTTGAGGAAAATATGCCTGGTGACTTTGTTGTAGAAGTCTCGGGAGGCTTAACGAGGGTTCGAGGGTGGCCCTCTAAATGAAGACCTCCTACTGAGTTTGAATCAGCAAGGGAGGCGGTAAGCTGGTCCTCGAGCCTGGGAGAAGAAATTTCGAGGTGGTATTGCTAGCTTGAGCGATGGAATCCATACTGGATGTATCAAAGAGAAAAGGGCTCACGCACTGTTAATGGGTTAGAGTGGTAGGGCTTCCACTTCACTTGTGGAAAACGGAGGTCCTAAGGAGAATAGGTGACGCTTGTGGAGGACATTTAGCCATTGACAAAAGAACGAAATGAAGCGGAGCTTAGCCGGGCCGACTTTCGGGTAAACGACAGGGTTACCACGGCCAAGCACAGTCAACATTTTGGAAGGTCCAAGATCTTTCGAGCTCGTAGATCCGTGGGAGGTACGTCCCGGGGTACGTATGTTTATCCCGTATGCTACTGCTCCCGCGAAAAGTCCAGTCAAGAAGATGACGGAGTAGGAACGCGCGGAAGAGAGGGCCTTGCTTGTTCTTAATGCAATGATGATAGGCAGAGAGAGGAGACAGGGTAGCCCGACATTGTGGGGCGCGCGTACGTGTACCGATGAGGCTGGACAAAAGGATGGGGCAAAGGCAATTAATGAAGCGTTGTGGGGAGTTCAGGGCCGATAGAGGAAAGGGTGGAACAAAGGTGGTGGGCGGTCGTCCACGGCAGCTCATGCCCAACCGATGGTCGATTACGAACGGGCTAAACTCGGGTCTCAAATGTAATGGGCCAAAGCCGGTCCGAAAGGATTAAACCTCGTGGTACATGGATAAAAATCGAGAAAAGAGGGCCGCCACTGGGTTCAATAAGGCCCTCGCCTTCGTCGAGAAAGGCCGTGTTGATTTGGACTAAACCAAATTAAAAATGTTAAATGCTCAAAAGCCCAAAAACAAAAACAAGGGGACCCAGGAAGACAAAAATGGGGCTCAGCTATTTCAACATGCCAGAAAGATATAATGTGGGCGCCGGGGCGAGAAACGGCGGGTGAAGATGAGGAGATCGCATCAGCGTGAAGGGCTCTTTCACCCTGGACGCTCGATGATCCCGCCGATATGCGCTTTATGTGGCTCTTCGTCGGGGAATATGAAGAGAGATCGTACGTAAAGACCGTTATAGTTTCGAAGGCCGTGGAGAAAGCTGGATGCTGGGAGATGTCTTCAACGCTCATTTTTTATTTCCCCGACCAAGGGTCCATCAAAAGGTTATCCGAACACTAAGCTCGATAGTGGAATCCGGGGTATCGTGAGGCTCAAGAGGAGGTCAAGTGAGGATTTCATGGCGCGCTATGCTCCAGTACGGCAAACTGAGCCATCCGCAGTTTTTTCTCTCTTTGCTCGCTGGCCTACTTCCTTCTTCACCGCCCGCCCGGGAATTGCCTCGGTGACGAGAGTCAGATTTAGGAACCGTTGAGGCAGGTCGCCGACTCCATGTAATGGGAGAGAAGATCAAGGACTTCATGACGCTATTATAGAGACTGAGTTGTGGGGACTCGAAGGAGGAGGGTCCCAAGACATGTACCTGAGTGTTTCAAGTTATGATAAGTGGGAGGACAACATCGATTAAATTCATAGTGTCTGTGGATCCCTACGGTGGGTTTTGATGCGGAGATTCTGGAGTTGTTTCGTAAAATGGTGTCCCAGCAGCCTGGTAATAAAAGAAAGGGAAATCCTTCAGAGTCAAGAAGCGAGAGGGAATTAAGGAAGTTGGAATGCACTATAAACTATAGCGGGAAGGGCCAAAACAGAGGGGGAAGAGGTAGGGGGAATTTTTTTGTTGAAGTTAAAATGAAGTTAAAGCTCTTTTCACGAACGTTGGGAGAAAGCACAATTCGACAAAAGGAATATCATCAGAAATTTTATTAGGTCACAGAGGGTGGATTTGGTTTGCCTGCAAGAAACTAAGTTTCAAGAGATGTCTGAGGCTGACGCTGTAGGCCTGGGGCGGGAAGACTGGGCCGAGTGGAGTGGCTGTGGAGGCAGAGGAACCGCAGGGGATATTCTTCTGTAAGCTAGATAAAAAGAAAAACTGGAAAGTATGGAGGTTGAACCGGTCACTTTCATACGTATTTTTAAAAATACTTTAAGATGGTTTTCAAGGCATTCAACGGAGTCTACGGCCGGCGGAGAGGAACAACGGAGTCAGCTTGGGAAGAATCAGTCTTAAAAGGGCCGCGGGAGGGGCCATGGTGCATAGGTGGAGACTTCAATATGGTCCTATCTCCTAATGAAAGGAACAAGGGGTAGGTTATCGTACTCTATGAGGCGTTTCGGTTATGAATGTGGTTAGTGGCTCGTAGATCTTCCTTTGCAAGGGGACCTTTACTCCGGAGGGGAGGCCCCACACCGCGCATGTCCCGGCTGGATAGATTTTTAGTAACGGCTGATCGGGGAAAGTCGATCTGCACGCGATTCAAAGTACTCCTCCCGAGACCTCGTGTCTCGACCATTGTCCCTGTTTTGCTGGGATGTGCTGAGGGATTATGTCCCATCCGATCCCTTCCGTTTTGAGATCATGTGGTTGAAATTTGATGGTTTTAAGGACCTTCGCAGGATGGTGGCAGAGGCTTCAGACTTCTCTCGTTCCTTTAGTTTTGTCTTGGCTTCCAAAGTAAAGGCTCCCAAAGGTATAATTGAGGGTCCGAACAAAGGGGTTTTCGGCAGTGTTGAGGTCTAAAAGAAAGAGGCCTTGAGCAGGATCTCGTTTTGGGATGACTTGGAGAAGGAAAAGGCCCTGTCCTTGGAAGAAACTGAGGAGAGGGAAAAGGCTAGAGAGGAGTTTAGGAAGTGGGTGGACTTAGAAGAGGTCTCCTGGAGACAAAAATCTAGGGAAACCTAGTTGAAAGAGGGGGACAGAAACACAAGATTCTTTTCACAGATGGCCAATTTCCTACAGAGGAGGAAGAACTCCATTAGAACATCAAGATCAATGGTGAAGATGTCAAGGAACCCGAGATTAAAGAAGGTTTACTGAGCTCAAAGTCTCCTTCGCCCTAACAATCGCGCCCGCTTCGATCTCCTGCTCAATGAGACGTATCGACTAAGCTGAGCAAAGCCTAGGTTAAATAAGCTTACAGAGGAAATTTTGCAAAGAATTTGGCTGACGATGCATAAAGCCCTGTGTCCCGATGGTTTCATCGCCTTTTCGTCTTCTACCAGATTTGCATGTGAGGTTTCAGTTTTAAGAATTTTCTAATATAACCATTTATTAAAGTTCACGCCATACTAGGCCTCTCATTCCCGCCGGAAATCACGAGGATTTAAAGGATTTGAGACCCACGCTTAGTGGGGGAGTTTGTATAAAATTTTATCGAAAGTAAGCCACATCGTGAATCAAAAGAGCATGGGGTGATTATTTCACAGTCTCAAAATGCGTTTGTAGAAGGGAGGCAAATTGATGCGCTTCTTATTGCTACCTAGGCAAAGGGATTCTATCCTAAGAAGAAAAGAGAATGGGGATTCTCAGAAGTCGATATTGAAAAGGCTTATGATCTGTATTAGTCGATTTTCTTCGCCGCATTATGGAGAGAATGGGGTTTGGCTCCAAATGGATTAGTCGATTAAATGGCATATCCACGCCTTTTTCTCGTGGCCGGTTAATGGCTCTTTCTACTTCAGGTTCTTCGTGAGCTCCAGAGGCCCGAGACAGTGGGATCTCTTTCCCTACTCCTTGTCATCTAGATGAAGCCCCGAGCTGCATGCTTAAGCCAAGCAGCGTTGAAGGCAAGCCATCTCTGCTGCGTTTTCCTAAGAGAGACGGAGGGGATATCATATATCTCATCTTTTATATGCCGATGATACTATCCTGCTTTCAGGAAGCCAACCCCCGAGCAACCAATGTATCTGAGATGGACCTCGATGTGGTTTGAAGCCTTTTCAGCTCAAGATTAATTTGATTAAAAGTGTGATTATCCTCCGGGTAAAGGACACGTGGAGGAGTTACACGAGCTTGTCAAGGAGGTCGGGTCCCTCCCTCAACGCACTCGGGTCTTCCTCGGCACCTTCACAGGCTTGTGTGGGTCCGGGGATTCCATCAAGACAAGATTTAGAAGAAGGTTGGCAACTCGAAAAGACAAGACATCTCAAAGGTAGCGATCACCATTCCCGGGAGTACTCTGTCTAGCCTTCCCGTTTACTTTCTATCGCTGTTTAGAATGCCAAAGATTGTTTGTTCAAGGTTGGAGAAGATTCAGAGAGACTTTCTCTGGGGTGGGGGCAATCTAGAGAGAAAACCTCACCTCGTCAATTGGAAAACAACATGGAAAAGCCGCGGGGTCTTTGGGGTGAGAAGCCTTTATTTAAGATGAATATTGCCTGCTTTTGTAAGTGGAAAAGATGCTCGCCAATGAGAGGATCTTTCTCATGCTTGTGATCAAAGACTAAATTTAGTGGAGGAGATGGAGGTCGAATTCCAATGACATTAGGGGAGGTTATGGCACTGGGTTATGGAAAGACATTAGTAAAGAATGGATCACCTTTTCTCAAAACGCTACATCGTCCTTGGGCAATGGGCGGAGGCTGAGGTTCTGGAAGGATCCCTGGTGCGGGGAGACGGCGCTGTGTAATGCCTTCCCCACTCTGTTCAATTTGGTTGCTCACAAAGATGCAAGGGTAGCAGAGGTTTGGGACTCTTCAAGGGTCAATGATGTCCCCCCGCCTTTTGCAAAGACCTTAATGATCGGGAAATGAGAGGTCGAGGTTCTCTCGCTTCTACAACAAGAAAAATTAGCGCCTTAAGAGGATTGCCTTATTTTAAAGGAGACTAGGTCTGATGGTTTCGCAGTCAAACTCATGTATCGAAAGCTAATGCATTCTCCCCCTACAGATTTCCCTTGGCATTCCATTTGGAACCCAATTGTTCCCCCCAAGCTGGTTATTGAAGCTTCGCAAGGTGTCACTCGACCAATTAAAGAGAAGAGGAATCACCCTCAGAAACGTGTTCTTTATGCTGGCAGGAGGCGAAACAATAGACCATTTGCTTATCCATCGCTCTCGACGCCAAGATGTTAAGCGAACCGGGCCCATTGGTGGATTATAACTGGTGTTCTTTAATCTGCCACTAAGCCCTCGTCATAAAGTGCAGAGTTGGTAAAGCTTTAAAGTATTTGTCAAGGCACCTCTTGTTTATTTTGACTCAGGAATGAAAGGAACAGTATGCTTTTGATAATGAGATTCTCTCAGGATGAAATCCTTTTGTTCACCTTATGGTTCGGGGCTGGAACAGATAAATGCAGATAACTTAAGTTCTTTGCTGATTTTTTAACTGGGTCGTATAGGTGAGAGTGGTGTATGCCCCAGATTTCTCTTGTGTACTCTTTGGGAGCTTTGTACTCGTTTTTTAATAGATATTCTACTTTTTACTGATAAAAAAAAAATATGAATATCATGATTCTTAACACTAAGGAAGCCACAAATGCTTGGAATTTCTGTGATAGGTTTGAGTAAGAGATGTAATTGCGGAGTGGGTGTCATACACATCTAAATCACTTTCTTTCGAAGCAAGAGGCAGACTTTCACTCTTGTGTCATATTCCCATTCTTTAAGACTAACTGTGGTCTCGAAAATCGCTCATCTTCAAGGCCCTTCCAAGATCAATTAGGGTCAAGAGAGCCTCTTCATTTTGCTATCTTAAGTCGGGTTGCATAGGTATTTTTCTTCTTATGTGAACATTTATTGCTTCTTCACAGAGATTGAGATGTTTAGGGTAGACTACAGAAGGTGGACTTGTTTGAAATGATGAATTTTATGAGTTTGATGATTCTTGTGGGGTCATTTGTGTTTGTGAGAGGAATCGGGTTTAGTATACTAAAGAGAGGAGAGTGAGAAGGACTTGA
Source organism: Tetrastigma voinierianum (assembly GCA_016808115.1). Taxonomy (NCBI): domain Eukaryota; kingdom Viridiplantae; phylum Streptophyta; class Magnoliopsida; order Vitales; family Vitaceae; genus Tetrastigma; species Tetrastigma voinierianum. Next base: position 854,630 of record JAEQBH010000921.1, read on the forward strand.
CTCAATGAGGGTCAGCCAATCCCAAGTTTGTAATTCATGAGTGTCATACTCCCTCTGAATTGAAAATTTGGGAAATAATGGTTTATCTTCAAATAAGTGACATCCATGGTGTGGTAGAATTTTTGTGTGGTAGGAGAAGCATTTGTAGCCTTTTTTTAATTGGCTGAGTACTTGAGGAAAATACATTTAAGGGCCTGTGCATCAAATTTGCCATGGTTTTGAGGGTGGACATGAATAAATGCATTACAGCCAAAGATTTTGAGAGGAACTTGGGTCATTGTGAGATTGGGTAAAGGCTATGGGAAGTTTCCAATGGTGACTTGAATTTGAAGACTCATTAGGGCATTCTATTAATGAGATACATAGTTGTGAAAGGCGCGCCTAGGTGCAGGCGCATGCGATGCGCAGTCACGGTGCCTTGCCTGAGCTGGGGCAATGCCCCTTCAAGTAGGCGCAGTGAAGGCTTCAAAGGCGCGCGCCTTACTGGAGGCACGAAGCTCTCCAAAGGCGTGCCTTCGAGCAAGTATGTTTTCTTCCTCTCCTTTTTCCTCTTCTTCTTCCTCTTCCTCTTCTTCTTCTTCTTCTTCCTCTTCTTCTTCTTTTTTTTATTTTCTTCGTCGGCGTTAGGATTGTAAGAACTAGGGTTCCTCTTTTCTGCAAGTCAGGCCAAAACGACGTCCTTTGGTCTCTCTGGGACATAAAACGACGTCGTTTAGCCTTTTAATTTTTTTTTTTAAGACATCCCAAAATGACGTTGTTTGGGACTGCCAGTGTCCAAAACGACTTTGTTTTGGGATGTCCGTAGGATTTAAAAAAAATCCTGTGGCATCCAAAACGATGTCGTTTTGTACTAGAAAGGGCCAAAACGACTTCACTTTGGCTACAGAACCCTTATAATCGTGATTTTGGTGTTCCAACCCCCATTTTTGCCCTGTTTCAAGCCCAAAAAAAATCCTAACACCCCCAGCCATTGTGGAAGAGAAGAAGAGGCCGAAAATCAACCAAAATAGCCAAGAAATTGCAAGAAACTTTTGGAAGAAAAAGAAATATCTCTCATTTCCATAGGTATTTGCTTCCTTTCTCTACTTTTAATTTTTTTCTTCAATTTATTGATGATTTTGGTTTATGATTTAGCTTATGTAAATGAGTAATGAAAGCCATGACCATTTATTTTATTTGTGTAGTAAACACTCAAGTATAAGTTTCATAGGACTGGCGACATGAGTCATAGACTGGTTTGTTTTTTTTAAATATTTTATAAGAAATGTCTCAATTTGTATTTTTCAATTATTATTGTGTCAGAAAGGATTTTGTTTCAAAGCTCAAGAAGGAAGAATGGATTCCAATGGCAATGAAAATGAGACTCAAGTTATCTCTATTTGTGGAAGTGAAAGAAAATACTAGGGATGGAAATATGCTCGGTTACCTAATGAAAAAGATTTGAATACAATTATTTGTATCTTTTGTGATAAGGTAACCAAGGGAGGCATTTATAGACACAAACATCTTGTTAGTGGACATAGAAATGCCATAAAATGTACGAAATGCTCAGTTCATGTTAGACAAGAGATGGAAGATTATATGAATGGGAAAAAGAATCAAAAGGAGCAATTGAAGATGAGAAGTGAAGATTTCTATGAAGATTTTGAAGACATTAATGAAGAAGGTGAAAGCAGAAGGGTTGCTTCTAATATTTCACGTGGAGGAAGCAATAGGGGTAGAGGTAGTGTGAAAAGATTAAGGGAGAAAGGGCCAATGGATTATTTTTTCACCCCTAATGCGGAAGCGGTAGTTGAAAATAGGAGTGGGAAAATGGCTCAAACTACTATCAATGACGCCTACAAGAAGGAAGCAAGGGAAAAAGCTTGCTCTCTTATTGCAAGGTGGATGAATGAGGCTGCCATTCCATTTAATGCGCCACACCAAGTTTCCAACCCATGATTGAGGCTATCGGGGTCAATATGGTGTGGGGATGAAGGACCAAGTATTCACGAGGTATGGCTACTCACCTTAAGAAAGAGTCGAGCTTACAAAAGATTTCATGAAGGATCATGAAATGGAAAATTAAAAAGATTTGATGCCCATTATGTCGAATGGATGGATCGATAGGAAAGAAAGAACTTTGGTGAACTTTTTAGTGAATTGTTCTAAGGGAACCATGTTCTTGGAATCCATTAACCCTTCTTCAATGATTAAGATGGGAGAAAAGATGTTTGAACCTCTTGACAAGTGGGTGGACCAAGTTAGTGAAGAAAATGTAGTTCAAGTTATCACAAATAGTCATGCAAGCTATAAGATGGCAGGTAATAAATACTACTTCTAGGACTTGAATAATTAAAATTTTATCGATTTTAATTTTTGAAAGATGTATTAAAATTTATTATATAATATGATGTAGGGAGGATATTGCAAAACAAGCGACCTAATTTGTATTGGACACCATATGCTGAACATTGCATTGACTTGATATTGGAAGACATTGGAAAGCTACCAAACATCAAAAGGACTTTGAAGAAAGCCATATCACTAAAGGGCTACATTTATAACTGTTCAGGGCTGCTCAACATGATGAGGCGGTTTATTAGACAAAGGGGATTGCTTTGGGCCGCAAGACACAATTTGCTACTACTTTCATCACATTGTCTCGCTTACATGAGCAAAAAAAAAAACTACGGAAGATGTTCACAAGTGCGGATTGGTCAGAAAGTAAATGGGCAAAGGAGCAAAAGGAAAAGAATGTAACTCAAACAGTCATAATGCCTTTTGGAATACTATCATATTTTGTTTAAAGATTTCAAGTCCTCTTGTTTGCGTGCTGTGCGGTTGATGGTGAAAAAAGCTCCTGGGATCCCATATATGGAGCCATGACTAGAGCTAAGGAAACTATTGTGAAAATTTTCTTGTTAATGAAGAGGAGTACAAGGAGATATTCGAAATCATTGATAGGAGGTGGGAAATTCAGTTTCATCAGCCTTTGCACGCAGCTGTACTTCTTGAATCCAAAAGTCTTCTATGATAAACCATAGTTGGAGCATGATGAAGTCATTATGAGACAATTGTATAAATGCATTGAAAGACTGATAAAGGATTTTGATACTCGAGAGAAAGTTGTGGACGGATTAGTTACTTAAATTTTGTTTATATAATTTATTATATTATATTTTAGTTACTAGAAAATAGGTGAATTGTTTCGACTTTCATCACTAAATGTTTATATCTATATTCTGAATAATGGTAAGGAAACTTATTTGAAGCTTTAGGTCCAAATTTGAAAAAGTTTGTCGTGAAGGTCCTTAGCCCCTAACATGTCGTGCATCGAGAATTTGGCAGAAAAATGAATATCTTTGGCAATAAGTAATATTGTAACCTTTAAAAACTTTCATATTTAAAATTTAAAAATATTAGAAATATAATTAATAAAGTATGTTATATATAAATTTTCAGACTAACACAGAGGAGGAATAGATTAGAGCACCAGCGTTTGAATGATTTGGTGTACATAAGTATCATCGAGCCTTGAAGAAAAGATCTGATGAACATGATACCATTGACTGATAATCTTGAAAGAAATTGACCCGAGCAGCAGGTGGTTGATAGGAAGAATTGATGAAGATTCTCTAAACTATATAGATGCACACAAGATGATTTAGTGTTTGATGATGATGACATTTATGGGTGATGTTGCTAGAGCAAAGTGAAGATGAGGAGCCCGATTTGATACTAGAGCAGTAGCTTCAAACATGTTGCCTGCCTCAAGGGGAATGGCACAGATTCAAGCTTTAGACTCATGCCTTCTCTTTCATTAATAGATGAAGATGAAGAAATTGATTATTCGGGAAATGAGGAGGATGAGGAATGCTACAATGATGATGATGATGATCATTATGTGGATGTGGAGGATGAATGAGGATCGGTTGTTGTGGACAAATTAGTTATCTTAATGTGTTTTGTTTGGATGTTTTATGAATTTGGACAAGGGATATGTGTTTGCATGTTGACATGTTCTATTGACAATTTCTATGGATGTTATAGAAACTTTGGAGTTTGGATTTGTTAGATTTGTTGACATGTTTTATGAATTTTTATGCTTAGAGGTATTGTTTATGTGTGTTTTTTTATTATTGATTGGACAGACACAAGTGTGATGATAAATGATTGTTATATTTGATTATATTTTAAAAAAATATATATGTAAAATGGGGTGCGCCTTACATAAAAAAGCCTACACCTTAAGGCTCCAGGAGACTTTTGCACCTTGGTGCGCCTTGTGCCTTTCACAACTATGATGAGATATGTAGCTATAAGGACAGCTTTGTCCCAAAAGTTCTTAAGGACATTGGTTTGAAAAAGTAAAGATCGAGCAACTTCTAGTATATGACGGTTTTTTCATTAGGCCACACCATTTTATTGAGGTATGTTGATGCGTAAACTTTGCTGAACAATACCATGAGACTTGAGGTATGAATCGAGATTAGAATTAAAGAAATCTCTAGCATTGTTAGTTTTGAGGATTTAAATATTGGTTTTGAATTGGTTTTGAAACATGACATAGAAATGTTGGAAAATATGGTTGGTCTCAGATTTTTCTTTCACAAGGAATGTCCAACATAATCAAGTATGATCATCAACCAACTATGAAAACCATCGAGCACCAGTTATATTAGGGATCCGAGTTGGTCCCCAAATGTTACCATGAATGTGGGGAAAAGGGTGACTTGGTTTGTAGGGTCATGGAGAGTAAGTGCTTCGAGTATGCTTTGCAAATTGACAAACTTCACAATGAAATAAATTTGAGATTTTTATTAATAAATAAAGATGGAAGCAATTGTTTCATCGACGGAAAGTTAGGATGAGCCTAACGAAAGTGCCACATCATAATTGCACTATCCTTATTTGACTGACCATCTGATCTAAGGCTATGAACTGACCAACATTGTACACTAACTTGATTGTTATTCGAAAAGGGGCTGATTGATGAAGTGTTTACATCAAGAAGATAGAGGCTTGGACGAAGCTTAGCATTGCCAATCGTCCTCCCTGAGCTCAAGTCCTTAAGTACACGATATTTGGCAAAGAATTTAGTTTCACACTGAAGGTCACTATTCAGCTTGCTAACTGAGATGAGGTTACAGTTAAGATCAGGCACAAATAAAATAGAGTAGAGGGTAAAAATGTTTGAGAGATGGATTATTCTTGTCCCTGCCACTTTGGCGCAAGTACCCTTGGCTATGCGTGCTATTTGAGGACAATTGCAAGGAGAATAAGTTGTGAAAAGAGATCTATCACTTGTCATATGATTTGATTCACCAGAGTCCACTATCCATGAAGACGAGGGTGATTGGGCCACATGGAGTGCGAGGTTACCTGAGTCATGCGTTGAACCATCCCCAACATTTGTAGATGTTGATTTAGCTTAGATATTAGCCTTCTGAATAAGCTGCTGGAGTAATTCTTACTAGTCTTTTGTGAAGGGCACTTTATTATTGATCAAGACATCTCAATACTGGTTGTGTTTCCTTTAGACTCACGGTTTCAGCTTGGCTTCCGATTGGGAGGCTTTCTATGCAATTTCCAGCATGTCTCTTTAAAGTAGCTTGGCTTCTTGCAATGATCACACCAGGGAAGTCCTCTTCATCTTCATGATCTATTATCACTAGAATTTTGAGATATCCCAAAAGAAGCAAGTGTGATTTAATCAGGTAAGTATGAATGATCCTTGGCTGCAGCAAGTGCCGAAGAATCTGGGGGTAAGGAAAGATCGGAGCATCCCAACATGACTCGCTTGCGGCTCTCCTCTTTGTGTACTTTGGAAAATACTTCTGGCAGACTCGGCAATGGTTTGGTCCCTAGGATTCTACCTCGCACCTCATCGAGAGACTTAACAAGACCCATCAGGAACTTCAAGATGGGTTTGGTTTCAATGATCTTTCTGAAATAGGTGCGATCATCTGAACACTTCCATTCATGTGATTCAAAGAAATCTGGTTATTGCCAGTGACGTGTAAGAGTAGTGAATAGGAAGAGAAATAGTTTTCTCCTTGTCTCAGGCCCTGAAGGATGCTCTCCACATGTAAAAGTTTGACCGTGTTTTCTCTGCTATGTAGAGTAAGAAATTTTCTCCTATCTCGGTTGTCGTCGAACTGATCAGCCAAGACATTACAAGATTGTTTTCAGCCCTCCAATTTCTGAATTTAGGATCACTCAGATCAGGTTGAATGGTTGCACCAGTGAGGTAATCATTTCTGCTTTGTCCACTTATGAACATCATCATGAATTGGGACCATTGGAGATAGTTATGGTCGTTGAGTTTATGACAGGTTATGGGGATGAGGCTGTTTTCAGTCGTGGCCTGAGTAAATTGAGAAGTGATAGGAACATTAAGAGATGGATTTGATGCTGATGAGTGCCTGGATGTTCTCTCAGTTTCAGCCATGGGAATTATAGTCTTGAGAAAGATTAGGACAGGTTAGAGATGATGGCTGGAAGGTATAGGTTTTGATGCTCGATTATCTAACCCAGGAAAAGGGCAAGGCAAAACAGAGATGAGACTATAGCCAAAACTGGGGTTTCAGAGGAGATAAGACAGAGGAGGTAAGGAATGGACTAGGACTGGCATCTGACTGAAGAAAAACTAGGGTTTCAGAGCCTCTGCTCTGATACCATGAAGAAGAATAATATTTGGAAGACTTCCGATGATATTTTATTAACCGCAAAAATGAGTACTTATATGCATGTAGATCCTCAATCATCTCCTAGAAAAATAGCAAATACTCTACCTATTTATGGTACAAAATCATAACTGATGTACATAATATTATTTATAGGAAATCAGCCAAAATTCTGGGAAATTAATTCCAAAAATACAGACCATAATTATAGTAAATTAACTCCTCTAATAGACTAGTTTGGTTTCCCACAGCCTATAATATAAATTTCTTCTCCTTTTAGCTGAAATGATGATCAAGTTGAAAAATTAGAACAGTGCAGCCACTAAAACACATCTATATCAATAATTCATATTCATATATATATATATATATATATATATATATATATATATATATATATATAATACTTGTGTGTGATCATTTTGTTTTCTTCAATATATTAATTGAGGACTTTGTAGGAATCTTGGAAATTTTGGCATGAAATTTTTGTTGGACTTCTTGGAATTTGGAACTTGAAATCCAAATCAGATTTTGAAATCTTATGTCGTGGAACCTATGATGTGTAAAAGCACCTAAAGCATGCAAACTTTATGCTCCAAAATTTTCCTACTTTCCCTTAAAATAAGTTCTCTCTCTCTCTCTCTCTCTCTCTTTCTCTCTCTCTCTCTCTCTCTCTCTCTCTATATATATATATATATATATATATATATCTTAAGTACCACCCAGGACATCAATGAAACCTAGAAAGAAAGACACTACATCTCTTGTCATTGTTGCAATGTAAATATGCTTCATTCATGTATGTTCTTTTGTTTATTTTTTGAAATGTAAAGAAATAGATCAAAATAATACCTGATATGCTTTGCAAGTTGATAACTATGCCTTGACTTACTGAAATTGTTCCTTGGAATCACATTGAATTTGGAACTGCTTGCAGCCGAACCACCTAACTGTTTGAACCAATGATATTTAATGCATTTGCTTTGTTGACCAGACCAGTATTTTAGCATTTCTACTTTGATCTAGGGCCTAACCACATCTCTAACATCATAGAACTGCCAAAACTACTAATTAAGAATTTACTTGGAGTCTCTACGGTTTTAATTAAAAATTATCGTTATTTTTCTAAGATAGGAATTCACGATGTTCACATTTTGAGATTGAATTAATGACTTGTGATTGGCTGCTGCTTAATATTCTGTAGGTGGAATTCATAATGGAGATCCTCTCTCGGCTTGTAAGCAAGCAGGTAGTTGTGTATGATCTGTTATATCTATTGCAGGTCAATCAGTGGTTTATGCTTATTCAGTTATTGATTTTATGCGCTGCACAGATATGGAAATACCCAAAGTTATGGGTGGGATTCTTGAAGTGTGCACTCTTAACAAAGCCTCAGTCTTTCAGTGTGCTGCTGCAGGTGAATATCTGTTTAACATAATTTATGATCTCTCTTTCTTTTTTTGGAAAACTTTCATTTATGAATAAGGAACAGAAGACTCCAACCATTACTTATTTTTTTCTGATTTCTTGGTATCCTTTATGTTGAAGAAGTATTTGTTTTTAAACTTGTATTATTTTTTCAGCTACCTCCAGCACAGCTAGAAAATGCCCTCAATAGAACAGCAGCACTTAAGGCACCCTTGGTTACTCATGCTAACCAACCAAATATTCGGTCTTCACTTCCAAAGTGGGTGCAAAATTCAGTGTTTGTTATGTTTGAAAATATAATGTCATTGCTTTCTTGACCAACAGCCTTGCTCATTTTTTATTTGATTGGATTTCGTGTTTTAGGTCTGTATTGGTAGTACTTGGAATTGCTTCTGATTCTCAAACTTCAAGTCAGACTCAAACAACTCAGAGTCAATTAGTTCCATGTCAGACCAGAGATGCAACCAAGTTGGATAAGGAGGTGGTATCAGAAAATGCTAAAGAAGCATCAAGTGCCAGCTGAAATGACAAGTTGGAGAGTATGTGTTTCTGTTTGTTAGATAGCTTCTTCCTCCAGACTCCTTTATTGCCAGATTTTCTTTTTCTTTTTCTTTTTCTGTTCTTTTCTTGGATTCAAGACTTATTTGTTTTCCTCTTCTTTCCCTGTCTCACCTGTTTCTTTTTGTTAGATGAATGGGACATTTCCGGCTCCTTTCCTCCAAAGTAAATCGGTTACTGAGCTCCAAAAGCTGTAACTCATCTGTGGCATACTTCAACTTTGATGGCCTTTTCGGAAGGGAAGAACAAGAGAAGGAATGGAATCTACTTGTTTTAACTAAGGGGTGATAAATAGTTTAAAACTGCTGGACTTTCTTCACCAAAAGCGTGTAACCGCATCGGAAAAGTAAGAACTATGTAACACTGAGAAAATGTAAATTATACGAGGACTTTTGGGTTTTTATTTTTGCCTTTTTTTTTATTTTTATTTTTGAGATAAATAACATAATGTTAAGAGAAGTAATAATATAATGTTTATTTTTTTTATGGGCCACTGGTAGATAGTATCGAAATGGAATTAATAAGAAATTGTAAGCGATGTGGAACTGTCAAATCTATGCAACCTTTTCCTTTAGTTTTCAATGTCTTTTAATGCATTGGTTCCTGCTTGATTTTGATCCAACCTGTGGTAGACGTATATTTAATCATACCTCCTGCAGTCTAATTTTCAGTAGTTGAAGTTAGACATGTCATTCGTCTCAATCTTTGAAAGTAGTTATAATCTTGGTTTGTCCAAGCACCAGTACAGGGTAGTGAACTCTTAGGCTCCGTTTGGAACCCGAAAAGTACTAGGGTAAGAAAAAAAAATGCTAAGGAAAATGATTTTCTTATGTTTGGTTTCATCGTGGAAAATATAAAAGAATAAAAAAATGATCAAAATTCTTCAAAATTTTACTTATTTTTAAGGGAAAATAATGTTTAATTCTTGAGATTTTCCAACTTTTGCAAATATATTCAGAACAAAAAAAAAATTGTTATTTAAATATACCAATACTAACTTTCATTATAATTGATTCTTTGGTCTCGGATAACTTGAACCTAGTTCAAAGCCTGGTTCTCTTCCTATGTGGTAGATATTAGCCCACGTGGCAAATATAAAACAATGTTGTTTTAAATCAGAAGCATATTTGATTTCATCTTTGATCATTTGGGAATCAGGGTTTGTCCATAGGGTCCAAAGGGTTCATTAAAGATTTTTTAATGGTGATTCTTTGTTGTTCTTCGTCTAGATTGGGTTGGTTCAATCAGATTTGATGTTTTTTCTTTTTTGATAAAGTATAATGCTTTATTTCCTTAGCGGTTTAAGTATTGGGAATTAGGGTTCGTCTTAATTGAAAGAAGAATGGGGATTAGGGTTTTTTGTTCTTTCAATCCCTTCTTCTTTCAATTATGATGATTGTTGCTTGTTGCCCTTCTAATAGTTTCGATTATTTCAAATTGAGCGGTGAATTATTTCCTCCTTAGGGTTTTTGTATTGGGAATTAGAGTTTGACCCAATTGAAAGAAAATTGGGGGATTAGGGTTTTCTTCCTTATTGGAATAAGTATTAAGGACTAGGGTTCCTCATTACATGATGAGTTCCTTATCACACGAAAATTTGGAGGTGGTAAGTCGTCCTTGTTTGATATTTTGCAACTGTGGGAGACCCGCTTGACTAAGGACGTCATGGACGAGGAAAAATCTAGCAAGACGTTTTTGGAATTGCTCTCAAGAGGGGGTAAGGCATAATTATCTTATGGTACTTTGGTATGGTGCATTCCTTTTTCTTATGCTAGTTGTCTAGTTGAGAATACATGTATTATGTTTGTGTTGATTGTAGGGAAATCAATGTAATTTCTTCATATGAATGATGATTCAGTGAATAAATTTTTAGTCAATGTGTTGAATGAGTTGTTAAGGAATGATGAAAATCGAAGTAGTTCATCCACATTACTTTATGAAGTGGTGGTAGATCTAAAGGTGGCAAGGAATGAGTATGACACGCTTAAATTGAAGTTACAGCAATATGAAGAAAGTAAAAGCATTATAAAGAGGAAGGCATTGTGCTACCAAGTTGCTTTTGTTTTATGTTTTAGAATTATTGCATATGTGATGGCAATAGATTGGGATAGAATGTATCTTTGGAATAGGATGTAACAGATTAAGTTATTGTATGGACAACTCTACTATTAATGTAAGCAGTTAATATTAATGTAACTAATTCAATCTTCAACTTTGTCTTTGTTTGCTTGGTGTATACGACATTGTTTCAGCAAGCAATGAGTCTGAATGCAATTACTTTAAATAATGAGTCGGAATGCTTTTCACTACTATTGAATAGAGAGTCGTGAAGCGATTCCATGTCCAATTAATAGAACTAAATGTGCATATTAACCAAAAATGGCACTACTAGTTTGTTATTACAATATTACATGACATGAAATGCATTACTGTTTTGTTATTACTTTGTGCTTCTAGATTGAGTATGGTAACTCTTAATCAACTTCCACATATCATGAGACATTAGAAATAGTACCCAAAGAGTGAATCATGTGGCTGGTAATACATGAGGCGATATTTTCTAATGAAACTGAATTCCTTGAATATTCCTCTATGTATTTAAACAAAAACTAGTACTACTAGTACCCAAATTGTACACAACTCAAAATGTACATATTAATTGTGAATACCAAGATCTTTAAGATCCGCTACTCCGGGACCCGTTTGGCCTGGGTTATGGAGCGACGGAGTTCCCTCACTACCAAACCAATTGGACACTCCACAGAGACGGAGAGTCTAAAGAGACGGCAGGAAAGCGGATCAAACTTTTCCAAGATACTGGCAGCGGTGCATTAGGAACTAAAGTTATCAGGTAGTGATCTATGTGGGAAGTTTGTTACGAATAAGCACCTAGAAGTGGAAAATCCGTAAAAGCGATATTATCAGAGAATTTTCCAGCTTTCGAACCCCTTACTTCTCAAAGAGATAATCCTGGATAAGGGAAGGATAATCCCTGATAAGGAAGAATTAGTCTTTGATAAGGAAAGATAAGTTTCGTTCCTAAAAAAAAGGAGATTCTTTCCAAACCACCCTTTAGAAATCAAGAGGATCTCTACGATGAGAGGTATGCAATAAGAACTGTGTGAACTTTCTTCTTCCTCATCTTATTAGCACATTGGCTATTGTAGAGGCGGTCGGCCGCCGCCACCTGCCTTTTTGCTGGTTTACGATTGCACGTGTGCCCCGAAGATTCGGACGATCAAGGTAATAACAATTAGTCTAGTTTGTGAGGAGAAGCAGTAAAGTGCCTTCTGGTACGCAGAGCTTGGCTTCTTATTTGTCAGTAGCCCTTCATTACTGGCTACATTGATCCCCAGCTAATCTAATTCACTTAAGAGCGGGCTGTGACAAGCATTCCGATGAACCAATCGCCAGAAGACCAATTCCTACATTGGCGTTGGGGCGTGGAGAGAAGCGAGAGAACTGAGCAAGATAGATAGAAAGAGTTGCAGAATTAGGGCCATACCCTCGTAATTCAATAAACTCGTTCAATGAGCTTTAGGCTGCATTCATCTCTTAGTATCTTTGTTCGGTCTGACGGAGAGACCGTGCTCTTTAGTTATTCTAAACGGGGAAAAGGAATCCATGCGAGACTTCACAAGGAGGAGTTGAATTATAAGCGGAATCGGCGGTGAGGCTTATAGCATGGATCTGGTCCTTGGAACCGGAGAAGCAGCACCATCCACCTCCTTTCTTCCGGCTCCCGCGTCTTTAGACACGCGAAACTGACCACTGGAAGAGTTATACAGGCGAGCAAATAGGCATTCAAAGCTGGAAGACAATAGGCCCGGCCTGGCGCCCATCTGATTCTGAAGCGAGCCGGTTGAGGCTTGACAAGCTAGAGGGGAAAAATTCGTCGAGTCAAGGAAGGTCGAGGCCCGAGAAACCATAGCGATCTGTGATCGATCCACGGAAAAAGGCGCGATTCACCCAGACATCCATGGGTTGCTGCCTCATTCCGCGACTTGCAGTTTGAAGTGGCTGCTAGCGATTTAGAAGGATCCCTCTTAAAGAAACCTATCCGTGCGGATGTAGTTCTTCTAAAAGTCTTGACACAAGGCTGAAGTGGCTAAGTTCTGATGAAGACTCACGAAAGCGGAACCTCATAAGGCAGCATGTTAGGGAAGTTGACCGCCCAGTGGAGATTTGGGCTAAATTATCTGAGAATTACAATAGGCGTATTTGTCGGTCAGATCAAGGCTCTTTCAACTCTCTGGGGCTGTCTATGTCTTCTCATCAGCCTCAACGAGAAGAAGCAAGGCGGCCACAATCAAGGACCGGGTAAATTCTATTCACACAGGAGGAAGCCGTGAAGAAACCAAGCCGATAGATGACCTCATATCATTTCCTCTGGTAAACTTGAATAGGGTCATTATGCCTGAATTATGATACCTTTGTATACTCACACACAGTATGCGGTTTTGATGGCTGCACGGGGTGCTTGTAGTCTGCGTAGCGCGACAAACTTGTTGCAACTACCAACCTTAATAAAATGAAGCTTTCCATAGGAATGCTGAACTCAGCCGGGCGAATCCTCTCTGGTTTCAATAGCGCAACAACCACAACACTAGGAGATGTCACGCTCCTTGTACAAGCAGGACCAGTCACCCAACAGGTTTTGTTCTCAATCGTCGAAGACTTTGGGCCTTACAATGCCATAGTAAGCTAGACCTGGCTACACTCAATGAAAGATTATCCACTTGACACTATCTGCGGTCAGTGGTTCTTTGATAGCATGGGGCTGATCGACCTTCGGGCGTTTGACGGCGCTGAGGCTGTACAACTAACTATCCATGCGAGACGAAGGAGAGGATTTGGGGAAGTCCTCCCATCGAATCACTGGCGTAGCAGCCACAATTCTCTCCTAGGTTAGGGTGGAAGAAGGACTGTGTACGTGGATCCCCCAGAGACGGTGGTCTTTAGGCAGTAGGAGAAGTTCATATACGTCGTTCTACGCTTCTATTTAATTGAAGAAAGAGTAGCTTCTGATGCGTATTGTTAAAACATAGACGTGTTAGCTGGAATCCCATAAGATATGATGAGTCTGATACCTTCTATTTGAATATTATCACCTGACCAAACTAGTAAGGCAGAAAGCAAGGTGTTCACCAGGATCGCCATTAGTCATAGATAGAATTGGACTGTCCACAGTAGTTTCTTGAGGCAAATTACCTCGAATGGCTTGCTAATGCTGTGACGTTACCAAAAGAAAGTGAAGTGGAAGTAATATGCTGACTAGTTATCAATAAACATGCCCGAAAGATAGCTTCCCTCTGTTGTGTATAGATTAGATCGTCGATGCCTTAGCTAGGCATGGGATGTTATCATCTTTGGACGCTTTCTATGGATACCAACAAATTCCAACATACCACTGACCTACTTTGGTTCATTCTACCATGACTATCTTTTACCACCACAATCTGTACTTTTGGCTTGAGGAATGCCGGAGCGACCTATTAGAGGATGGTGACCAAGATATTCCGATCATTGATGGGCAAGACCATGGAAGTCTACATCGACAATATGCTTGTCAAATCCAGGCATACTCAATCCTGCAGCGGCTTTTGCAAGAAACCTTTGTGTGTTCTTTAGCACGTATGGCATGAAACTCAATCCCCTAAAATGTGCATTTGGAGTCAGTTTGAGCAAGTTTTTGGGCTTTATGGTGATGCAGAGAGGGATAGGGGCCAATCCTATTTAGCTTAGAGCTATTATAGAATCTCATACTCTTACCTTCAGAAAAGGAGTGCAACAAGCCTTGGAAGCTGTGGCTCTAGATTCTTCTATTATTTCACGACGATTAAAGCCATTTGCCTCTAAAAGGAAATTAAGTGGCCAGTGACTGGAGAGTAGAGAATACAATGGCTTTCTTAATCCTTCGGTATCTCACCCAGCTCACCAGATTTTAACAGCCGAGAGCGGGTGATACGCTCTATCTTTACAGCGAGTTCAGATGTCTCAATAGAATGCGGCTTTGTTCAAAGAAGATGAAAACCTGAAACAATGACCAGTATTCTTCGTAAGAAAATGTATCTAAAGCGAGATTTCGGTATACGTCTCGGCGAGCAACAACGGCTCTCTTTATAAGCCATTTAAAAGCAGCCCTTACTTTAAGCACGCCCTATCGTTGTCTGACCAATCTTCCCTTAAACACCATATAAAACTTTCAATTTATCGGGAAGAAGGAAGGCTAAAATGAACAACAAAACACTAGCGAGTTACGCATCTAGTATAAACCCGGCTTAGCTGATAAAGGGACAAATATTAATAGGCTGTAGCTCCCAACAAGGCGGACCAGTAGCATGCCGACTAGTGGATCCTTAATGTGGATGGCGCTTCTCGACAAATGGGAGTTAGTATTGGCTTTACGGCAAAGCTAGCAGGAAAGAATAGAGATGGCTATGGTTAGAACTTTGGCGTGTAATAGGGCGAATATGAAGTAAGTCTCTATGCTTTGGCACCAGGACCTCGCCCGATCTCAGTAGCACTCAAGATCTGCCCAAAGTGACTGAGTTGGTGGTAGGACAGATGCAGGCTATGAAACATTTGGACGATGCATGACAGTAGCTACTAAGTGGCTTCCAGAACTAGAGAGCTTTGTGTTGAGAGCCAGAGCATATCTGGGGCCAATGAAAAAGTGGATCCTTATGTTGATGGTACATCTACCAACCAAGCTGCAGTCTGCCCTCACATCTTATTACCGGTGAATGATATTGTGCAATGGATTAGAAGATAAGAAACATATTCTTCCTTGGACAAACTAATGGTTAATACCTAAGCTTGGGAGAACTCCCGGATAGTAGGGTCGAAGCCCACATGATTCAGGTTCAGGAGGTTCGATTTTCCCTTGTGAACGGGTAGTTGTACAAACTGTCTCTAGACGGCCCGTATCTTAAATGTCTCACCACCCAACAGGGGTAGTATGCATTGGTGGAACTCCATGAAGGAATATGCTAAAACCATTAAGGCGGTAGAACTTTGGCGCACAGGGCCCATACCCACGGCTACTACTTGAGGCGATATGAGGGTAGATACGCGCTATGTTAGGAAAGTGTGATCGCTTTGCGTATTGTCTCAAGGGTGCCTGACTCAGAATTTGGCGACCATAGCAGGCCCCTAGCCTTGTGATCGAGGAGGCTGATATAGTTGGACCACTATGTACAACTTGACATAGGGCTCTTATTGGTAGCTGACTTCTTTTAGCAAATGGGTGAAGATTTGAAGCCTTCGCCTCCATCAAAGACAAAGATGTCGTCCAATTTGTATGGAAGAACATCGTCTGCCGATTCAAAATACCACAGTCGATAGTGACTGACAATGGGCCATAGTTTGATAGTAGGGTATAGAAGAATTTTTGCAACGAGTTGAAAGTTAAGAACTTATATTCAACCCCGTGGTTCCCACAAAGTAATGGCCAAGAGGAATCATCCAACAAGACTCTCCTAACAACTTTGAAAAAGCGTTTGCATTCGGTCAAAGGAAAATGGGTAGATGAACTACTAGGAGTTCTATGGGCCTACAGAATGACCAGCCGAAAGCCAATTGGGATGTTGCCATTCACCCTTACTTATGGGATGGAGGCTATAATCCCCACAGAAATTGGGATGCCCACACTTAGAACTAAAACTCCTGAAGAGGCTAATCACGACATTACTAAGACCTAGATATGATGAGGCAGCTCAGAGGCTGCGATTGTATATAAATCATACAAACTTAGATTAAGTAGCTCTGTAGTGGGCCAAATGGGTGCATTCAGAGACAAGACACGGTCTTGGGAAGAGTCTTTGAAAACACGGCTAACCTAACAGACGGGAAGTTCCAACCAAACTAGGAAGGGCCATACATGGTAGTCCGAGTGGGGGCAATCGAATCATACATGTTAAATAAGCTAGACGAGACTCTAATGCCCAGAATGTGGAATGTCATGCATCTAAAGAGTTATTACCAGTAAAATTTCCTTTGAAAGTATCACTATCAATAAAGACCGTCTTTAAAATATTTTAAAATTTTGCAACTGCCTATTCTCAAAAAACTAGACATGGCTCTTAGCCTGCTGGCACTTTCAAAAGACTAGATGTGGCTCTTAGCCTGCTGGCACTTTCAAAAGACCAGACGTGGCTCTTAGCCTACTGGCACTTACAAAAGACTAAATGTGGCTTTTAGCCTGTTGGCACTTTCAAAAAGACCAGATGTGGCTCCTAGCACCTTTAGCACTTTCAAGGCCGGACAAGGTTCTTGGCAGTTGGCACAATTCCCGAAAACAGAGCTTTGACAAGGCCTCTAGCTCTTTGATGCGACCAAGCCCTACGGTGGTCTTTGACCTATTAGCTACAACCAAGGCGTAAAGATAGTGCCTTGCTTGTTGGCACAAGGGTGAACCGTGCCAGCTCTTAACTTACTATTGACGTCCTAAAGCGACCATCCTAACCAAATTGAGAAAAGGGGTTGCACAATGAAAGGAAGAAATAAAAATAAGCAATAGTAGAGGTATACAAAAAAAGGTGTATTTCATTAAAGCGCGATAGGCGTCGGAGAGTACAGTGATGGCGGTTAGACCGCCCTTTTCAAAGAAAATTACAAAATAAGAGCGGAAAAAGAGGGACTAGAGTATGCTTTGGTCCTCGGCGGTAACAACCTCCATGGGTTCCTTGAGCATTTCACTCGGAGGTACTTCGGTCGCTGTGGCCTTGGCAATCACTTAGATAGGGGGGCACCCGGGTTCGCAAAGAAATCGGGAGAGCGACAAGTCGTGGTCTGGCTTTATCACTATCCGGGGACTTCTGGATGGTCTCCACGGTGTTGTGTTTGAATACAACACCAGTACCCATGGCAGATCATAAAGCCCATGGTACTATTCCTCATATCCTCTTTGTCCTACTGCGAGAAATGAGGAGGACACCTCATCACTGAGGTCGCCCCAAGCTCTATGGGAGGGTCCGCAACTCCCGGGTGGGCGGAGTCCCGGCCTTAGCCCAGCTACCTCTCCCCTTTTGAGGCTTCTTGGACCACAACCCGGGTCCTCATCTGCCTTGTTCTGGCAGCATGACGGCCGCCAAGTGGGCCACCTTAACCTCCTGTTTGCCCTCATCTCTTTCCTTCTCAATCTGTGCAATCTTCTCCCTACCGACCTTAGCCTCCATCTCCCAATGCTTCGACCTGGACTTTGCCTTGGCTAGGGAAGAGTCCAAAGCCTGGTGCTTGGAGACAGCCGACTGAGCATAAAGTTGTAGCTTCTCAGCATCTTCCAATTGGGATTGGAATTCCCTATGTTGGTGAGCCATATTACGAATGACAGTCACAACCTAGAAAAAAGGAAATGTCAGAAGAAAATCGCAACAAAAACATTAACAATCAGGTATTAAAAATTAAAACTTACCGACTTAAGTATTAGTGAAAATAGTGATTGGGATGAGCATCCGTCTTCGACCACCTTATTTGGAAGGTTTCCGCATCCGGTGGTCAAGCAGAGATGGAATCTGCTGGCATGAGTCGCCCCGGCTTTTAGAAGGAGGTGGGGTAAGTCGGCGCATGTCAAAACCAATCAAAGACTCCTCTTGTTGAAGGGGCTCCAAGTGTGATTTCCTGAACCCTTCGGGCCAGTGCCCGTGCTGAAGGATGGACTCCGTCAAGGGAACCTGAGCTTGAGTGGCCGGTCGAGCATCCTTGGCTCTGCGGGCTGACGGCACAGAGTGCGGACAGAGCAGCGGAGCGGCGACTGCCTCCTAGCCGGGCCTCTGCCCTGACCTTCCAGCCTTTGGGCCTCGGCTGGGATCCATCCTCCGGTGGTGCACGAAGCCTCTCTAGAAAGCACCTTGGGGCCGTCATCCAAATCGGCTGGGCATCAAGGCGGTCTGGGGGTCCCGTCAATTACACTCCCGGACTCCAGGCCTCTTAATTTGGGCTAAGTGCTAGCCGCTCGCTTGCACATCCTCTGCTCGGCAAGCAAAGGCCGGACATCTCAGCCTCCTCCTCATAACCGACAGCTAACTCCTGATTCATCCGGTTCCCAGGCCCATAATCCGGTGTCGACCTTGGTTTCCAGTCTTCTTTTCTTAGCTGTACCAGCCTTTAGAGGACAGAGCTAGGGTCTGCATAGTAAAGGTAGATGATATGTGGCTGGAAAAAAGGGTTCCGGAGCGCCTCCGGCAGAGGCCTCAGCAACGACTTTGAGATTGCAGAACAAAGTGCTCGCCCCTGATGAATTCTCTAGGCAAAGGACGAGAAAGAACAGACACTATGTAGGGGAAAGGACTAGCGCCTAACTCTTGCATATTCTTCATAGACAAAAAAGGAACATGAGTAGCCACTCCACTACGTGATCTCAAGCGGCGTAGATGCGGTCAATTGCCTGGCACATTACAAATCATTAAAGGAAAATGAGGTATATCAATTACCCATAACCTAGGAAATATGAGACATACTAAAACGAATTATTGAGACAAACACAGGACCCAAAAGGATTAGTTCAAATCAAAGAGCAGAGAGCTAGGGATCTCATGCCAGGCCCATACTTGAGATTTTGCTTCGGCCTCCAGGCTTTGGGGAGTCGGGGAGCCTGATTACAATTGCAGCCTTGAGACTGATGACTTGACATGGACGGGGAGGTCCCCAATCCCAAGCTTTAGTGCTAAATGAAACATATCTCACCGAGATATCCGGCTGGTAGGAAGGATTGACACACTACAACAATAAATCAAAAACCATTAGATGTATGAGTATGGTGCTGTGGGCGAAATGAAAGGAACTGCCGCGTGATGGGCAGGAGGCAAAGCCAATGACAAGCTTTGCTTCAGTGTAAGTAAGACGACATTCACTACCCCTCTACTACGGTTAAGGTAGCCCACCTGCCGTCGGGCGTCTCTAGACTAATTTCATTGGAGATTGGCTGTATAACCTCAATTCCTCCTGAAATGACAACTAGGCGCTTGCAATGGCGTTTCTCGGAGGCTCCTCCTCGCCTAGCTTATTTCATTCGAAACATCTTCGTGACCTCTTGCCATTCTACAAAAGACAAGAAAAAAAAAGAAAAAAAGGTCAACTTAAGGTCCAATATAACGTAAGAAACCCTTGAAGGAAAAGAAATCTTACTGGAGATTTTACAACCTTAGGGACAAAACCTAAGAAACGTAAACCAAAAATCCAAAGCAACTTCACATAAAATGGCTTAGGATGCCTCCAACAACCATGAACCTCAGTGAACTATGATAGCGAAAAGGTTTGAGTTGCAAACACTCATTGGAAAATCAAAAGTCGTCGAAGTGTCGAGAGTCTCCAATGGCTCCTTTGAAAGGGAAGTTTGCAGAAGCGCAAAGGAAGGTGAAATACAGGAATCAAAAAATTATTGAGAAGACGTAAAAGAAACCA
This sequence comes from Tetrastigma voinierianum, assembly GCA_016808115.1. Classification (NCBI taxonomy): domain Eukaryota; kingdom Viridiplantae; phylum Streptophyta; class Magnoliopsida; order Vitales; family Vitaceae; genus Tetrastigma; species Tetrastigma voinierianum. The sequence goes on from JAEQBH010000921.1 coordinate 874,687, forward strand.
CTCTTGAAACCACTACCCCTATTTATAGGGGTAGGACATCATCATGCACATTAAATGCATTTGTTAGAGCGAGATGCGGGATGCCTTAGGAGCGTCAATCTCCGTGAGCCTTAAGCCTGCGTGAGCATCACCTCGGACGCGTGCAATGGGCTGTCATTTTTCTCCCAAACCTTTCAACTTTCAACATCCAACATTTGAAACAACAATATTTTTCCTCGACTGAAACAACACAAAAACTTAAGCTGGAGAAAAATAGGGGCATTGTGAGTACCATGATCTTCTGGTCACTTGGGCTGGGACGGTTTGGCTCTCGACCCAGTAAGGATCTTGGAATTCCACTCGCCTCACAAACCGAGGGCGGACACTCCCAGTTTGGTGAGAAAAGCCGCTTAGGCAAGGTCAAACTTTTCCAAGGAAAAGCATGGCGATTCGTACGAGTTCAAGTAATCCCCCAATGACCATTCTACCCCCATATAAAGTTTGTTACGAATAAGCACTGCCTAGAGCGGAAAATCATAAAGCGATATTATCAATTTCTGACTTCCGAATCAACTACTCATCGAAGAATAATCCACGGATAAAGGGAAGGATAATCACTGATAAAAGGAAAAATTAGTCTTTGATGAGGAAGAAAAATTTAGTTCCTAATGGAGATTCTTTCAAACTACCCTCTATAAATCGGGAGGATCTCTCCATTAGAGTATGCAATGGAAGCTATGAACTTTCTTCTTCCTCCTATAAAAATTATTTTTGTGAAACAATAGTGGGAAAGTGGGTGACTCTCACATCAGATTACACCTTTACAGTTTATTTAAATTATATGCCAGTGTTTGATCAGTATGCCATTAACAGAAAGCAGACATGCAACAAACGTGTGCATATTAACCATTATAATTACTCACCTAAAAAATCAGGCAATATTCAACTATACCAATTGTTCACCAACAATCCTTTGTACTTACAATATTCAACTATACCAGTTGTTCACCATAAATACAACCCTTTTCATGTACTTACAATATTCAACTATACCAATTGGAAGCTAGAAACAAAAAAACAATTTTCATCAATAATGGATGCCTTTACATTCATGTCGTTCACCGTAAACAAAATGGCCTATATTCGGAAGTGGGATATCTTTAGCGTTTTCAACAAATGATGCGGTGGTGGAGGACTACAGGAATCTACGATAGATCTTTGGGAGAGAGAAATAGTTTCATTCTATCTTCCCACAAAATATTTGTATGACTTTGAATTGATTCAATTCTCCTTATAGTGTTCTTCCTTCTTCTGACTTGATTGTTTGGAACACTTATTGAAATAATCTTCTTTGGTCTTCCTCTTCTCCTCTAAACCAATGAGTAAGACATTAAATTAAGATTTAAATATGTTATTCTATTATAAAATGACATGAATATACAATTGTGTACTTACTAGAACTTTAACTGGTTGTATAAAGATCGAATTATTTTTTCTCCTTCCAACTTCGAATGTTATGTCCAACTTCTTTACACAACTTACATGTCATTTGGACACCGAACTGTCTCAACTTTGTTGTTTGTGTTTTTAGGATGTTGACAACTTCTTCTACCTCTCTCCTTCTCAATTTTTTAGCCCTGAACCACTGCAAATGGTGGAGGCAGCACTTGTGCAAGCTCAAGCCATATCACAACAATCATGAAACTTAGTCGCACCTCATGTGTATTATTAAGATTTCCCACTAAAAACTTATCAACAAATTCAACTAGATCCCTCTTCAAATAATGAATGGCTACACATCCTGTGAAACCCCAGAAAATCTGATTTGGATAAGAGGTAAAATAATGAGCATGACTGAAAAGCCAAAATGTTTCTAGATCTCGGGTGACGAAACGGACTTCTTCGCTGAAATCGTCTCGCGAAATTTAGCTATCACGTCGAATTTCGTTGGATTCCGAGGTAGTTGGGATTTCACGTTTTTCGAGAGGCATAAGTGTCGGATGACCTGCCTTCTTGGGTGGGGATGCCACATGGCACCTCAAGAGTGTGACACTTGGCATTAAAGGAATGGCTCACAATTATCCATGTGTGGGAAATGAATCCCATGGCTCATATTGAGCCATGTAGTGGATGATGTCATAAAGAGGAATTAAAAAATAAGGAATAAGGATGTTGAAAAATTGAAGCCTGAGACCAGCTGAGGGAAAGAAGAAAATTTCTCTGCAGCCTCTGGCATACCTCAAATAGGAGGAAATGCAAAGAGAAAGGAGAAAATGGGGAGAAAATGAAAGGGAAAAGAATTGAGAAATGAAAAAAAAAAAAAAAGAAGGAAAGGAGAAAAGAAAACAAAGAGAAAGAAAAACAGTTCGTAGAGAGGAAGGAAGGGAAAAGGAGAAAGAAGAAAAAGGAAAAGGAAAATTTCCCCACTTTCGGGCGGTTGAAGTTCGACGGTTCGAGAACTAAAGTTGGTGCCTGCTTGTGCATCTCTATATGGACACCAAAAAGTTGGAGTTTGACAAGCTTCCACGGTAGGATATTTTCCTACTTGGTTTGCACAGCCTAAAGGCTTTATAATGGTAGGGGTTGCTTGTGGGAGGCCATGAGAGGCCATGTAAATTAGTTTCGAGCCTTGGGACTAAGGGGTATGGATTTCATGACCGGTTTCACGGATTGTGGGAGTTAGGGTTTTAACTTTTCTAGATGTTGTGTGTTTCATTGGTGACAATGATTTGGAACAAATTGGTTCATGTTTGTGAAGGGGCAGACAAGTGCCTTTTTTGAATGGTCCTAATTTTGAGACCTAGTGTGTGTTATGGCTTGCTTGATACTTTCACGGTGTGTGGAAATGTGATATTGATTCGTAACTGCTGATATCATGGTTTGCATGGAGGTAGATTATATATAAGTATAATTGTCCATGGTTTATAAATATTTCAACTATAGTGCTCATTCATGCATGTAACATGAGGAAAATGCATTGACATCATGCAATTCATATGCAGTCTGTAGCGTCGAGGTCGGGTGGGTGCGGGGTAAGGTTTGGTCATCGGTGTTGGTGAATGGGTCGTGAACTTGGGAAAAAATGGAGATGAAGTCCAGGTAGATATTCACGAGTGTAAAATAATCAAATGATAAATTACATAACAGGCGGAGGAAGTTGGGAACAGTCCCCTCAGGGGTGAAAGTCCCGAATGACCCATTCACGGTTAGGCATGAATCTCGACGATGTAGAAGTTCGTGAAAATGTTGAAAAGACATGCGGCAACTGCGATTGTAAACTACAGAAATCCAATATTTTTAAAAAAGAGGAAAAAGAAAAATCGGGTTTTGATAAATAAAATTGGAGGGTCTCCAACAGTTTTTAGTCATGGTGTCAAACACTAGATGGCTGGTTTATCACTGGCATTCGGTGTGAGAGTGGTGGGTTTCGAATTATTGAAACACCAGAAGTTGCATCACTGCATGACAGGGCATTTCATATAATGAAGTAAATAATTGTATGGATATGAACCAGAATCATTTATCTCTCTGCTGCATGTCATTTGGGATCAACCTGTGAAACTTTCTTAAAATGAACACTCCACCAGTGGTTGGGCCTCGGGACCTCTAGATGATTTCCATTAGTTTTGAGAAAGAAAGCATCTGGCTTTTGGTAAATATTTTTGTAAGCATCTCTTGCTAAATCTTGCCATAGAGCACACAAAACTCTAAGTGGATGATTATTTTGATGAGTATGGATGTATGAATTTATATGGCCATTTACTCATGTTTATGTCTCATGATCTGACAGTATAGATTTTCAGGGTTGACCGGATGGTCAACGGACACACCAGGTTTGAGGACTGGCAGTACCGAACTTGTAGATATACGAATACTTAGGGCTTGGGGAAACTTGGGCTAAGGCCATAGTCTTTAAGAGATAAGAACATCACCACTTGGTGGCTTGATGTTAGAGTTAGGTATGTGGGTACCTAGACAATCACGGGATAAATATTAGAACACTGTATGCATGTGTTTTAGGTGATTGTTTGATGAAATTGGAGATTGATGTGTGGATGATGTTTATAACATGGATTGTTATGTGTTGTGTGTAAATTTGTATGCTTGGTGAATAGCATAGGGATTATGTGAAAAGCTAGAAAATTGGTCCAGGTTTTGTACAAGAAAAAGAGTTGTAATTAAACTTGCGAAAATTACAGTGTAGGAATTGCGGGTGTTCAAGCTACATAACGCTGGAGTAGCACGGAAGCTACTGGAAATGGAAAAAAAAAATGTGATGAAGAAATATTTTTTTTAGGTTTTTCTGAACAGTTGAAAACGAAAAAAATTAGATGAAATAGTTTTATACATTTATTTGGGCCAATATTGAAGAATGAAGAAAAAAAATGTAATATATTTTTTTTGGTATTTTCCGATATGAAAAAAAATAAAATAAAAATAACTATAATAATATGTCTCTCTACTACCTCTATAACACTATATATATATATACTATATGTGTGTGTGTGTGTGTGTGTGTGTGTGTGTGTGTGTGTGTGTATTATTATTGTGAAAGAAAAAAAAAAAAAAAAAAAAAAGGTGTAGAGCTGGGAATAGGTTGGGCTATTGCTTGGCCCCCGTGTCCTGACTCTGATGGGAAATTGTATTGTGACCTGGCAGGAATTTTAAGTGCAAAATGGGTGAGGTCAAGTTGCTGCTCTTCTAGAAACATATCTGTGAGGAGAGCAGAGGCTGGAGAAGCGTGTCCTGATACACTTCGTTGTATAGACAAGGTGAAAAATTTGGCATGGGTTGGGAATTGTGTCTGTGCTATAGTGTGTTGTGACAGGCAGAAACTAAACGAGTGAGGAATTGGGTCTAATACATTGAGTGTATCGTGACCGGAGGCGGAGACACGGCTTTGCTCTTCATGGCCACCTTGCGGTGTATTGTGAAAGGGGGTGCGGGTTGAGCGAGGCATCTGGGGCGGGCAGGATGCATTTGGCAGTACATAAGCAGCTGGCGAGCTGATAGGCTCAGGCATGTTGTGGCACATAGAAGGTGACGAGGCACCTGACTGCTTGGGCATCTGATGGGGTGAGCGGGCTGGGCTTTAGGCGCGGTCTGTAGTGGGCGTGCAACTGGGTTGAGGGTGTACTTTGGTGCACCCAACCTAGTTTGGACTCGGTGCAGCATTCGAGTCACTATTTCAGGTTAACGTTCATGGGTAACGCTGTTCATGGGCCTTTGTTCACGAATTTTCAAAGATAAAATTTTCAAAAATAAAATTTTTAATGTTGATTATGATTTAATAAAATGAAATTAATTGTCTTGCATTGCCTATAAATGCAGGGACAATGTATATGAAATGTATTATGTGTATGAATAGTATCTAGAGCATGTTTCATGCCTTAGAATCGCATTGGTTAACTTGCCATGTAACTATGCTTGACAAACTAGTCGAGGCGAGATCTGAAATCCATGAAAGTCTTGAGTCGGGCACCACCGGTGTTGATCGGCGAGGCTTTGGCTGAAGTTTGTAGGCGTGCGGCTGCGCTATTGCACGGACTAGTGCGGCGGTGGTCGGGGGAGGTCAGGGCAACCTCGAGGAGGTTCGGGTCATCATCTCGACATTCACGGGGGAGGAGGTCGATGGTGGCGGACCATTGGTTCATGCGGTCGAGAAGGTGTTAGAGGCTATGGAATTACCTCGACACGACCAGAGATTGGAAGCCCAAATGCGTTCCGGCTGAGAGGGTGAGGCCCAAGTATGGTGGAGATGGGCAAAGACCTCTAGAGACCTAGAGGTAATGGCATGGGCAGAGTTCCAGGAGTTGTTCATGGGCAAGTATTTTCCGGATACTTCTCGTCACACGAAAGCTCAGGAGTTCCTAGAGCTGAAGCAAGGAACGATGACGGTGATGGAGTACGTGGCTAGATTCACGGGGTTAGCCGTTTAAAATCGTTACGTGTTACAGTTGTGATTTAGGAGATTGAGAATGGGCTGAAGTTGTCCATTCGGGCGGGATTGTAAACTCACTCCTACAGGATATGGATTCCTATGGTGGGACGACCCAGTACAGAAAGGTTGTGAGGATGCACGAGGCATTCGGGATACGAGTACTAATGGGAAGAGGAAGGGGGATCAGCCTTCTTCTAGTTTGGGAAAGAGAGCGAAGGACCGTCTCACGGGCGCGGATCTGGCGAGCGGGGCGACGAGTAGATGACATGCTTCTATTGCCATCAGCCTGGACATATGAAGAGGGATTGCCCACGGAGGCAGGGATCCCAGGGTTTTGAGCCGGTGCAGGTCCCGGTCATCGGTGGAGCAGGCACGAACTTCAGTTGTTCCTTCAGCTCGGTGTGGAGTAGAGGAACGGTTCCTTTGCGGGGGTGCCTGCGCCTTTGAGCGTCTGAGATAGGCGGAGGGCCGAGTATGGTCGGGGTCAGAATCTGGGACTCTGGGCCAGACTTTGAGACCCGAGGGGCGTGTCTGCACCATGGTGCAGGAGGTTTGGCATCAAGTCAGCCCCGGATCTGCAGTATCTTTCTCTCACATGTATTGTCTCGATTACGTATGTTCATTATTATTACATCGTGTGTGATAGGTTTGGGCTTGGAGGGTGAGGCCTCTAGAAGAGCCAGTGTTTGGGAATTCTCCCCTAGGAATTAGGGTGAGAGTTGGATATGTAGAGACTGTGAGTCAGAGATCTCAAGGATTGTGCTCACGGTTGGGTCACATGTGCATGTGATTGCATGTGTGTGTGTGGGAAATTTCGGGACGAAATTCTTTTAAGAGGAAGAATGCTGAAACGGAAAATTTCACCAGTTTGACTCAAAGGTAAAATAGTAATTTTAACTGAAAAACCGAAATGTTTCTAGATCTCGGGTGACGAAACAAATTTCTCCATTGAAATTGTCTCGTGAAATTTAGCTACCACGTCGAATTTCATTAGATTCCGAGGTGGTCGGGATTTCACGTTTTTCGAGGCGTGGGGTGTCGGATGACACATGACAAGGTTAGGGGATGCCACATGGCACCTCAAGAGTGTGACACTTGGCATTAAAGGAATGACTCACAATTAGCCATGTGTGAAATAGTCCCATGACTCGATATGCCGTATAGTGGATGATGTCATAAAGAGAATTAAAATAAGAATAGGATGGAAAAAATTTAAGGCCTTAAATTTGTTCCCAAGGGAAAGGAAAATTTCCTTCTCTTGACCCATACGGCATTGCCCATCCAAATGGGAGAGAAATGCAAAGTGAAAGGAGAAAATGAAAGGGAAAAGAGATGAGAAATGAAAAAAAAAAAAAGAAAGAAAAGAAGGAAAGGAGAAAAGAAAACAAAGAGAAAGAAAAACAGTTCGTAGAGAGGAAGGAAGGGAAAAGGAGAAAGAAGAAAAAGAGAAAAAAAAAAAGGAAAAGGAAAGATTTCCCGGCTTTCGGGCGGTTCGAGTTCGACAGTTCAAGGACTAAAGTTGGTGCACGCGGCGCGCTGCGTCTGGTTGCAAAAAGTTGGAGTTTCGACGGCTTCCGGTAGGATATTTTCCTACTTGGTTTACTTTTAACCTAAAGGCTTTATAATGGTAAGGTTCTTGGAGAGTGAGAGGCCATATAAATTAGTTCAGAAACGCGGGGACTAAGGGCCATGGATTTCATGACCGGTTTCTGATTCATGGAGTTAAGTTTTAAGCATTTCTAGATGTTGTGGTTTGTTGTGGTGATGACAATGATTGGAACCAAATTGGTTCATGTTTGTGAAGGGACGGTGAAGTGCCTTTTTGAATGGTCCTAATTTTGAGACCTAGTTGTGTGTTATGGCTTGCTTGAATAACATCTCGGTGTGTGAAATACATTCCTTCAGATGCATCTTCTTTGATGTATTAACATGGTTTGCATGGGGTAGATTATATGTATAAATTATAATTGTCCATAGTTTGTAAATATTTCGCATATAGTACTCATTCATGCATACGCTGCGAAAAGCCGACCAACATCATACAATTCCTGCTAGGTCACATCGCGTCGGTCGGGTGGAGTGCGGGTAGGATTTATTCGCGGTGTTGGTGAATGATTTGTGAACTCGGGAAAAATGGGACAAAGTCCAAGGTAGATATTCACGAGAGTGTAAAATAATCAAAATGATAAATTACATGTTTTGGGCGGAGTAAGTTGGGGTAGATCCCCCTCCAGGGTGAAAGTCCCAAATGTTATTCACGGTTAGACATGAATCCCGACGATGTAAGTTCGTGAAAATGTTGAAAATGTGTGCGATGTCTTCTTGATTGTAAACCGAATCAAGTAGCCCTAAGAAAAAAGGAAAAGAAAAATTGGGTTTGTCGCTGCAGTGGAGGGTCTCCAATGGTTTAGTCATGTTGTCAAACACCGATGACTGGTTTTGTCACCTTGGCATTCGGGTGTGAGAAGTCATTGGGACTCGGGTCGTGAGCATGAGGATTGCATCTCTGCATGATGGGCATTTCATATAATAGTAAATAATTGCTATGGGATGGACCAGTTGTTCTATATGCCATTGCATATGCATTTTAGGTGGGGGTAACCCACGCAGGAAAACTTTCTACTTTGGGCTTTGCTCACTTGTCATTAAGTTACCCTGTCTGGGGACTTCTTCAGGAGACGACACTCATTAGAACTTTTTAAGAAAAGCGAAATGTATATTTTGATGTCTTTTTGTAAATATGTATAAATCTTTTTGTAAAGCAGGCATGGAAAACTATAAGAATACTCAGTTTATCTTTTATAGTATGGATGTATGGAGCTACTGAAACATTTACTCCTGTATAGGTCTCATGATCTACAGGCATTGTAGATTTTCAGCAGTTAATGAGGATAGTCAACGGACACCACAGTTTTGAGTCACACATAAGCGCACAAGGAACCTATCAAAAAATTGGAAAAAAGGTTAAACAACTACATTAAAACATAATGGCAAGTAATGCACAAATGCAAACACAAGGAATAACTATAACAAAAAATAGTAAGTAATAGACCAACAATAATTAAACAACTACACAAGCAAGTTAACCATTAGGAAAACATAATGGCAAGTAATGCACAAACATTATACCTATCAAAGTCCATCACCTACAACTACAAACACGTACCATCAAGTCCACAGTGAACTACTCTCGGAACATGGCCACTTGAAATCTCTCCCCCACTGCCGGCTTGACAATGCATTGCCTTGTCTTGTTTCTTATGCCTTCAACTACCAGTATTCTGGAGTTCATTATCTTTGACATTTTATGATCCAAACTTGCTTCATCATCTTCGGCTAAATTTTATATCTGTAATCTAACCTACAATCAGCTTGTTTCTACTTCTTTTCTAATGTAAGAGTTAAATGTTTCACAAATGTTATTATCTATCATATCAGACTTGCACCAAGTCTCTATATAAGCTCTACAAAAATACTTGGTGCCTTAGTTCATTAAGTCTTCATAGGCTTCATTGGATTCTAATTTGATTGCTTCAAGCTTTCCTTTCAATTGGTCCACATTTGGACACTTAACCACATCCCAAAGTAAAGACTTGAACTTTTCCCCTCAAAGCCTCTTTTTTTCCAATTAGTCCTTATATGTTTAGCACAATTTCTTTGCTCAGCATTAGGCATCAAGTCCTTTATAGCATTCATCATTCCTTAACAAAAAAATAAATTAGATCACATTGGTAATTAACCTTCATTAGATGATAAAGTAATAATGAAATAACATAAATGTATTCCTTCTATTGGTTTGAAATAAAAGGCCAACCAAATCCATCATTAATGGACATATCTCGAAATAATATCTCTAGAAACCATGTCCAAGATTGTTGGTTTTCACCCTCGACCAATGCCTAAGCAATAGAAAACAACTTATTGCCATTGTCTTTCCCAATTGCAGCAAGTAACGCACCACCAAAGATTGATTTAAAAAAAATGTCCCATCTAATCCAATGATTTGCCTACATCTTTGTTTGGGTATGAAATATAATATAATCTCTTAAACATATAAGACTTTGTTGCTCAGTTCACCTAAGTGGCGAAGTAAAAAGATCATGTAAATTCATCCTCGTTTTTCTTCATTGGCTCCTTCAATTACCACAAATATATAATTATTACCTTTAATCATTTTATGAGTTAGTTGTCTAGCCTTGTAACACTACCAATTATTCACTATTGCTCCATATTTGTCCTTCATCGCAGCTCTTCACTAGCTAGAATGGATTCCTCTTGAACCTATCCATGACTTCATTGGCCATAAATTCAACAATAACATGTCTATAATGTTGCACCCTATAGCAAGTGTGCGCATCAGTCAAGGTCTTGATCACAAATGTCTTCTCATGACTCAGTATACTCCCATACAATCTTCAGTTATAGCCCTCGATATACAAAGCATCTAATTGTTTATTGGTATATCACTGCTAATAAATTGTATCCATGTATTATTTCCCACTTTCTAACATCACCTTTACACTCAGCATTATCCTTAAATCTTTGCATCACCTTGAACTTAAAGGTGGCATGATCAACTCTAGGGTCATACACATCTGGCCTTGTCTTCCTCTTTCTCCCTTTAACAAACGCTCATCTCATCGGTGCTTGATGAATGCTAATATACTCCCACCTCATCATGAGTAATCAGTGTTTATGACTAAGTGACACTATCACTATAACTATCCTTTATTAACTACAATATCCTCATCGATTACTTGAGGGTGCTTGTGAAACTCATTATCCTCCCTCTGCCTACTCATTCTCAAAACTAATTGCAATCTCTCCCCATCTTCCCCATCATAACCTCCACCAATAACACTATATTCACCATTCATCTCTACACTCCTACCAACGCTTTCTACCACCTCATTAATATTGTCATTATCTTTCTCTATAACACATTCACAATAAACATCAATTTTACCTTCCCTCACCCATTTTAGCATATCCCACCATCCATGGTCATCATTAAAAAAATGTAATCCCCTCACTAAAACCCATCCCTAGCTTTAGATTGCTATCATCCTAATACCAACATATATAATTCTTACATTTCTTTCTAGCTTTAAGTATGAAAATGTGTCCAAGTCGTAGACATCCGGGTAGCCTATACTTCCACCAACATATGATCAAGGGGCCCCATTCTATATAAACATCCCACTATGATGGAAGTTTATGGTAAATGCATCCATTCAAACAACCTGTAAAGCCAAACTTTAACAAAACACTTTTATCAAACAGTTCAAACAAACCTCATTACCAAAATAATCCAAATAAGCTTCCCAAACATAATAATCCAAACATTTAACAGTATAATAACTACATAATCAATCCAAATAACTATAGAATTAATATCCCACAAAAAAAAAAAAAACATATGTCATAGTAACATCCCAGTGACGGTATAATACAATCAACCTCAATACATGATTTTATACAGGAATGAATGAACATTTTGGAAACAAGCAATCAATCCAAATATTTCAAAAACATTTAACATTTCCAAACCATTTCGATATCATTTTGGAAAATTTTCGGGAAAATTAGAAATCGGATCTCAATCACTATTTTTTGGAAATCATGAAGCAATTTGAAGCCCAACAACCCAAAAAAACAAGATTGCACAACACAATACAAACAGTGTGGTCATTTTAATGAAAATAATCGAACCAAAAATTGCCAAAAAAACCTAATATTTCGGATTATTAGGCAACACGAAAACAAACTCAAACCTAGTTATCGAAAAATGATGACCTGAGAGTGTCGACGTTGGAGACCCTCGTTTTTCCTATCGCTTCCACCAAAAATCAAACAACACCGTTGAGGAAGAGGATGATTTCATAGTAGGAACAATGATCGGGATTTTGGAAGCCAAAGAGTTGTAATTTAGGTTTTTTTGGCAAACAAATGAAATGCGAAAGGTTGATTCAAATCAAAATGGTAGAAATGAAAGATCCAAATGGCGTCGTTTTGGCTAATGTGGTTTGGTTCTTCCCATTGCAAAACAACATCATTTTCCCTTGCCACATAGGAAGAGAGTTAGGTTTGGAACTAGGTTTAGGTTATCTAATGCTAGAGAATCAATTAAAATGAAAGTATTTAAATAGCAACTCTTTTTGTTCAGGATATATTTGCAAAAATCGAAAAAGTTCAGGATTTAAACATTATTTTTTTCTATTTTTAAATTTCTTAGTCATCATATAATAAAGAAAAACAAAGAAAATGAGTTTGAATAAGTATATAAAATTAATATACTAAGATTTAACCCTTTTTTTTTTCCTCTAATTTTTATTTCCTTCCAATTTTCATCTTTATTTTTTTCCTTCGTACTTTCTAAGTTCCAAACGCAGCCTTAAACTCGGAGAATTATGTACTTGATAATCCCAACCAAGGTGACTCATTGCCGCCTCTTTAGGACATTTATAGTCTTACAATATGCTTTCTAGTTCCAATACTCCAAGGCTCATATTTTGGTGCTTTCTATTGCATACCTGTTTCAAGGCTTTCAAGGCTCATCATATCTATTTTGATGTTTTGTATTGCATACCTTTCTGTCAATGAAGGTGGTATGATATGATTGACTGACCAAAATGTGGTTGGATGAGATAATATTGCATACACTCCCTCAATTCATAGAAAAATAATTAAATTACAAGGTAAGGTTTTCGTAGGTTATAAATTCATTAACATTAAGGGTGTGTTTGAAACATGGGAATGAGAACGTCATTACCCCTTTAACCTATGCCCACGTAAAAGATATTGAATGAAAACTAATTAAGAGATAAATCAAATCCTACTTCTAAGTAGGATTTTGATTCATTAGATATATGTGATATTCTAATTTCATCTTCTCTTTAAAAAAATATAAAAACTTAAAATTACTATTTTGTACCTAATTTTTTGTTCATCAAGCCCTATAGTCTCTTAGAAAAAATATAAATACACCCAAAAATAGGTTGTATTCTTATTTTCTATAAAAATAAAAAAATAAAAACTGAAAATCATCATTTTAGGCCTGATTTTATTATCAAGCCTCTCATAGTCTCATGGTACAACTAGGTCAAATTTTTACATATGTTTGTCTGTCCACCCGAGTTTTACAAAGCCCTTTGTAAATAAATCCAATTACGTAATAACAAATTATTTTAGTTATTTCCTAAAATGACTTTTTACGTCATAATATTAGATAAGATTACATAAAAATATATAACAAATTCATTTAACAATACAAATAATTTTTATTTTTTTATTAAAAATATAAAATCCACAATCCTAAAGTTTCAAAAATCATATCTTATTATTAAAAAATAAGAACTAATTATGTAGCTTATTTACAATTTAAAAAAAATTATATAGCTTATTGTTTGACCATTTAATAATTATTTTCATAAATAATTATCAACTTTATATATATATATATATATATATATATATATATATATTTTTCTACTCTATACTATCTCTCTCTCATCTAAACTCAACTTATAAAACTTTAAGATATTCTTAAATGGAGAGAAAGTAAAGCAATTCGTACATAAGGTTGCTATGATGTGTTATGGTTATTTTCAAATTATATATTGTTTACTTAATAGTATTACAGTAAAAATACAAGTTTATTATTTAAAATAAAATAAATTATAAAATCCACGTAATATAATGTATTATCAGTTTATATTTACTCTTTTATTTCAATTCATAATATTGCAAGCATTGGAATGAAACTGCTTGTCATTCTCATAGATTAAGTCTAAACACTAGAAATTGAATCAAACTATTGATTCAATTCCATTATAATTAAGAATGAATGGAAATGGATTCTTGATTCTCATTACCTATTCCAATGTTCCAACTTCCAAACACCCCCCTAAGGTGACTGTTTAGGATCCAAAAAGTATTAGGGAAAAGAAAAAAAAATACTGAGAAAAATTATTTTTTCATGTTTGGTTTCCCTTGAGAAAATATAAAACAAAAATAATAATAATCAAAATTACTCAAAATTTTACATATTTTTGAAATTCTTATTTTTTATAAAACAAAGAGAAATAAAATAAAAATGAGTTTGAATATATGTATAAAATTAATTTATTAAATTTAAACCTTTTTTTTTCCCTCTATTTTTTCTTTCTTTAGTACTTTACGTGTTTGGAAGGGAGCCTATATGTAAAAATCCTATGTATAAAAGAGTAAGAATAAAGCAATTCCTTAAAAGTTTATCCCTGTTATTTCAACCATCGATCGCCATTGCTCTAAATGGGGGTATGACAAGGAAAAATATGAATCCAATTTACTCCACTTGCTTACAAGTAGAGAGGAAAGGGGCTGTTGCTGTGAATGTGATATGTTGCAGTTGTTCTGCTTCATCCATATGTGGTTAATGAATGCTCTTTACGTTACGTTATCAGATTTGAACAGGAATTCCATGTAGTTGGAACCAATCGGGCATATGGAATTTCTCGTTAAGTATAGGCCTCACATCCTTCTTCAGAGAGAGCTGCTTGAGGAGTGGCAGGATGACCTCCAAAAGCTACAGAAAAAATCAATATGTAAACATGACATTTCTAAGGGCCATTTTGCCATTGTTTTTTGTAACATCAAAACGTTTTTATAGGAATCTGAAAAAGTAATTCTACTAGTGTTTATGTTCGTATATGTATAAAAACGTTTTTATATCATTCAAATTAGGAGAAATGGCATTTAATATTTAATTACAAAAATAGGATATCATAATAAATAAAATTTGTATTACAAAAGTATATAAATATATATAAAAATTTATATTAATAAAACCTAAATCATATGATTATAATTTTTTTTTAAATAGTTACATAAATAAGTGAATTAATGAATAAACATATACAAATATTTTTATTAATAAAAACATAGAATAATTATTTTTACTATTATTAAAATGTTTAAAAATATTTATAAAAAGATTTGAAACTAATAAATAAACAAACATACATTAAAATTTGTATTAATAAAAACCTAAAATAATTATTGGATTATAAAAAATATTTACAAAAATATTTGATTAATTAATAAACTACTTCACAAATTGTATTAATAAAATTTTAATAATTGATTTATAAATAAATTTTTATGATTGTAGAAAATTTTTAAAATATTTACAATTTGATTATTGTTTTAAAAGTATATCATATCAGACACTAAAATATACATAACAAATAGATGTTTAAGATAAATGAATAGTATTTTGAATATCATGCTTTAGTTTTTTAAAAACAACACTATAATTCTTTAAAAAATATAATGTTTTTTGCTTTCATAAGTGTTTTTGAAAATATTACTAAAAGCCTTTTTTTTTTTTTTGTCATAAGAGACGTTTTGTAATGTTTTTGAAAAACATTTATTGGTAAAATAATATTTGGAAACTTTAATACGAAAACAAAACTGTATACTTACGTATAATTTAAAAGCTTCCAAAGGATTATTATACATTTGTTCTATTATTGCCAAAAGGGCATTCTACCAAAAATTAATACATCCGCCTTGTCTTCAGAAAAGATTATAAGAAAATAGTTTTTGGTGTGAAGTTTTTCAAATATATTTTATAATTCATTGAACGGGTTAATTATTTTCTGAAGAATAGAAATTACATTGAGGATCTTACCTGATGATCATTTGGCTGTCCAGGGGAAAATGGAATGCACGGAATTCCGTTCAATGGTTGCAGCAAGAAACTAAGTGGGATGTCATCAACAATAACGACTCGACGAAGATCCTTTGATAAACAAGAGAGATCCTTCACATTTTCCAGATATTTTCTGCGATTTACCATGATGTTAAAACATTCTGTCAATGAAGAGGAAAGCTTAGGTACATTAGCATAAATATTGTACTACCTATGGCCTAGTATTACTAGCAAATATAAACATTAATAGTAGTCATCCTAGATGCAGCAGCAGTATAACAGAAGAGAAAACTATGGTTCCTGGTTTCTGCTTGTCAATTGCCACTGCTAACTGCTCGCCAGGGTTAACTACCAAAAACAGACAGGAGTGCATTTTCGGTGTCATTCATCTCTACCCTTTGACCAGAAGATCTAATTATCACTAAATCTAAGAGAGAGAGAGAGAGAGAGAGAGAGAGAGAGAGAAAGAGAGAGAGTTCTTATCAATCCAAATCATAACATTTCCTCCGAAAAGAACTGTAGGTGTTGGTTTTTACAAAACCCTTTGACAACAGATAAGAGACAAAGGAGAGCTACAGGTTTAGGAGACTAAATTTTTTTTTTTTATTCATCCGTAAAACTGAAATTGTCTACAATAAAAAGGTGGAAAATAACAAAATATCCTAAACTTATGCAACAAAATAACCAGAATAATCAAAACAAAATAACCAAAAATATCATATCCTATTAACTAAGAACTAACCAACTTGACTAATTAAATAAAAATAGTTGATCCTGATGCACGGATTCAACAGTAGGCTTGATGCAAACTCCAGTAGTAGTAGTTAGGGATGTAAACTAGTCAAGTTATTCAGGAGCTACTCGATCTTGACTTGTAGAGTACTCAAATTTGACTTTGGGTTAATTAAGTCGAGCTTGAGCTTGAGCTCGAGTAGCTTGTCGAGTTGAATTCGAGTATTATAATACCCGACTCGAGCTATTCGTGAGTTTAATCGAGTTTTACTATTTTATTAATTGAGCTGAACTCGAGTCGAATCGATTTCGAGAATAATTATTTTTTAATTTTTTTAATTGATTTGAGCTTTGTCAAGTCGAGTTCGAATAACTTGATTATTTTTTGAGTCGAGTTTTGAACACCTAAAAAAGCTAGAGCTAGTTTGAGCTTCGAGTTTTTTAATCGAGTTGAGCTCGAGCTTGACTTTGTATCAATTTGACTCGATTCGATTACACTCCTAATAGTAGTAGCAGCTAAAGGGGCCATCAAAGTGAATTTAGAAATCCAGTTTCTTAAAGTGAGGAGCTTACCCTCAATAAATCTTTAGAAATCCACATTTCTTTTTGGCCTTCCTCGGTTCCTCCTATCCATTTTAAGCACCTATCCAGTGGAACAAGAGCTTATTTGTGACCCTTAAGAGATGGCAACTACCTACAATACTTTATTACAGTTATTTGGGAAGCAGTTAATCCCCATAAATCTTCTCCAACCCCAACCTCAAACCTCAATTGAAAAGCCAAAAAACCAAAGTGTACCCATTTAAATGTTGTGCTTTTTCCTTGCCTCAATCAAAGAGCGCAGAGAACACCTATTCTCTTAAAAAGGAACCTCTAGTTTCTTAGCCTCACTATTGTCTAGACCTGAAAGGCTAACTCGTCCTTAGATGAGAGATTATGAAACGAGTTTTATCCCAAAATAATACATTTAAAAAAAAAAAAATACCAATCTAATACGTTTTTTTAAATGCCAAAACTAGTGTGTCCTCATCAAAACCGTAGTTGGTGACTATGGTTTTAATTTTTTTTGTAAGTTAAAACCGTAGTTATTGACTACGGTTTTAAGCTTGAAGTTAAAACCGTAGTTGGTCATTAACTACGGTTTTAAGCACTAGTTTAGACATTATTTTCAAAAACGTATTAAATTGGTATTTAAAAAAAATGTATTATTTTGGAACAAAGTTCTTATGAAACACCCTAACCACACTAGCTTTTATCATGTTTTCCGCAATATACTAATTGAAATTCACTTCCGCCATGGCTAACCAATTTCTTCTTTTGTGTGTATTTTCCATCCTATGAAAAAAACTAGTGTTGCAGTTTCCCTTCTTCAACCATACTCCCCCGAGTTTTTGTCTCCAGGAGATTTCCTCCCAAAGAACTCGCTTCTTGTGACCCTCCCTGCCTCTTTTATGGCATCAAACTCTTCTAGGAACAAGGCTATACCCTTTTCTCCACTTTATCCCAAAACACCACTTGACTGAGAGCTAACTTCTCCCTTTCTAGCCTCAATAAAACCAAACACATCTTTATTCAAGGACTTCAAGACTGCTTTTAAAGCTCTTAATTTAGACCCACCCATCAGTTTTTAAGCAGATCTTTGACGCCCTCTACCCCCAAACCACACAACCACCAATCTGAAGGAAGAGAGTGCCGTCCTCAGGTGGGCCTTCCCTATCAGGCAAAATGGCAAAATGGCAAAATGGGCAGAAACTGATCTAGTTAGAACAAACTACACAGGTCCTGTGAAAGCGATTGTCCCAATCTTCTATCACCAGGAAACGCTCAACTATTGATTAGGACCGGTTATTCAACCAAGCACCCCAAGGAATTTCCCACAACTCGAATTCCTCTATCACCTAAGAAAATCTCCTCATAGTTGAAGTTAAACCTCCTCCCTTATGGGCTTCCCAGCGAACCTTATCATATTAAAATCCCCACCAACACAACAAGGGTCACTCCTTAATCCTCTAATTACCTCAACCTCATCCTAAAAATTATGCATACAGTCCACACATACCATTAAACATCCACAAAACGCCATCCTCACAGTTCTTGAAATGACACAAAATTTAGTAAACCTCTACTTCCATATTAAATAATTCTATCACCTTGTTCTCTCAGTACACCAAAATGCCACTTGTTGCACCCTTTGAATTGATTGCAGTCCATCTTAAACTACCTACTCTAGGGCTACACACGATCCCTACAGTTAACTCTTGAATTTTTGTTTTGTGCAACCACACCTCATCCACCCTCTATGATTTGATCAAGGATTTGATTATTTTCCTTTTTTTTCACGCCATTTACCTCTTTTACATTCCAAGATAAGAATGTTATGCCCTATGTTTTTGCACTACCCAATCATTAGAACCACCTAAGAAATGCATTGTGAAACTTCCCACCACAAATGAAAAGCAAAACAAGTATGGCCAGCCCCACTACCTGAAAAGAAACAGGGAAGTCTCTCCCTGCCACAATCACTAAAGAATCGGATCCCTACAGCTGAGAAAAAAGAGCATTTCTATAGTTACAAACCCCGCAGCTGTCCCCTATCTTTATTAAAAACCTCTCTGCACCAAAACAGAAGAGGGAATCCCATCACTCTTACCCAAACTTCCTTGGCATGGCTATCATTCCAAAAATACACCTCTTCAGGTCCCCATATTTACAACCCAACTCATTTCCCCTCAAACCACCTATTGCCCCTTAAAGACACCATATCAGCCTTGCATTTATCCTCAAACTCAAACAGAAGAAGGGCCGCCCCAACTTGATGATTCTAAGACCCTTCAATGCCCACCAAGTAGAGACCCACCCTCTCAAGGACGATAACAGAGAACCAAGTCTGAATTGTCTCCAAAATATCCAACTACACAGCAACTTAACTGCTCTTGAATAGAGCTTCCTTATCCACTACACACAGCCATAAAGCCTCTCCTGGTTCCCAAGAATTCACCCTTGAAATATTTCCAGAAGTCCTTTTGCCTTTGTCAATGGAACTGCACACAACTCTTTTCCCAAGGAGGAAGCACCTTGTCCAGAGCCAACTTTACCCTTTGCAGGAGTGGAAACTCCTAGGACCCTCAACTTCTTAGGCAAGAAAGAGTCACCTCTACTAACCTTTGCCCTTGAGGTAGACAAGATGAAACTTCTTAACCACTAAATCTCTTACAAAACAGAATAAAAACCTTTTAGCCTCATTTGACAGATACTCCAGCTGAGCTTCCTTCCCCTATCCTTCCAAACTTTTAAACGCCTTTAACTTGTATCTTCTCTACAACAGGCTTCCACTGCTTCCAGTAGACTGCACAAACTCCTCTCTCCAAACCATATATAAGAGAAAAGCCTCTACTCCTTCCAAAGTTATCTCTCTTGATTTTCCTCCAACAACTTCAATGGAGATTTCAAAGGTCTCAAACTCCACCATGAACCATCATTTGCCACCTCTTAGGCCTTGTCTCACCTCAAAAGACATTCTTCAAATCCCTGTTCTCATTTTTATTTGTTAGATCACATCTTTCTTTTGGTTAGATTACAATCCCAAGTTTCCCTTTCAGTTAAAACATGATTGTAGGTTTACAAACAAGAAAATTCAAAAAAATAAACATAAAAAATAATAAAGAAACATGTATTTGCACAACAATGTAACATACAAAGATTAGTGCATACAACAATATATTACCAAAGGTCTTGCAATTGTTCTACCAAATTAATCTGTAGATATCCAACATTATCTTCCTTCAGAATCTGAAGTTTCATCACCTTTTTTTTTTCAGCCAACTTGCATGATAAATAAATAGATAGAGGATCATTAAGAGAAATGGATTTCCTTATTCTTGCCAAATTCCACCATTGAATTCTTTACTTCACTTTATAGGACAGTAATAAAATCTTAATATTTCTGAACAGGAATTATTTAGATATGTGCTGTTTGGTCCTGCTACACATCAGCTATGCATTAGTTGTTGGCACATGATAGCATCAACAACACAAGCAACATGAAATGTAAGACATCAATTGATCATTGTCCAGTTAAGATGACTAATCCAAGAGTTTTACAAAAGAAATTTTCTTTTTATCAGATTACCCATATTTTTTTATAAGTCAACAATTTATATTAATAATTAGAAAGAGAAAGAAGCCCAAAGGGCAGCCCAAAGTATCTGGGGTACAGGAACCTCAAGGTTTATATAAAAAAGCCAAGGGAAACATAATAAACTCACCAGCTCCTATCCATTCCCCAAACAGAACAGAAAATTAGATACAGGAAAAGGCTCAAAATCTGTAACCAGCCTACCCCAAGACCAAAGAGAATTGGCAAAGGAGCTTTTCATCCTTTGAACAAAAGGCGTCTCATCATCAATGACGGTCCTGTTTCTCTCCCTCCACACTATCCAAAAGGGGCAACTTGGGTGCTGCATCCAAATCTTCTTATGCTTTTTCCTCACAGAGGAACCTTGCCAACCAAGCAGAGTCTCTCTTACTGAGCAAGGCAGAATCCAAGTGATGCTGAAGAGAGCAAAAAGAAGAGACTCTCCAAATCCCTTGCCTTTTCGTTCTCACCACAAAGGGAGCATCTGTTGGCAAGATGGCTTTCCTATTTTTTTAGTTGATCCAAGGTCATCACTTTGCTCCACCACACTTCCCAAGCAAAAAAGCTCACTTTCGTGAGGACGCGTGAATTCCAGATAATTTTCCTTGGAAACAACTTTACATAACTTCCATCCAAAACACCACAGATGAAATTAATTGAAAAACTCTTATCTTTAGATTTTCTCCACACCATTCTATCCTCCATTCCTGGGCAGACCGTCTTTTCTTGCATTAAAAAGATGAAACCATACACCAACTCCAACTCCCATTCATCAAAGAACCTTAAAAACTAGGGATTCCAAATGTCCGCCTCGCCTAAACAATCCTAAATCTCTCCCACATTCACCTTTTTGAAATAGTTGCTATATAAAGTGAGGGGCATAACACACATAACAGTTCTTCATTGCACCACTTTTCCTCCCAAAAACGAACTCTTTTCTTGTTCCCCACTTCAAATACGCTAAAGTAGCTAATAGAGTTGCTTCCTTTTTTATCTTCTTTCACATCCCCACACCATACCACCCCTTTATATCGCAAGTCTACCAACCTCCCTTTTCAACCCCATACTTAAAGTTGATAACAACTTTTCACAAGAAGTCACTTTCCACTGCAATTCTCCAATTCCGCTTATAAAGGAGAGCCATGTTCATATATTAAAGGAATCTAACACCTAGGCCTCCTTTGCCTATACCAGCACAAACCACTTTCCACTTCACAAGATGGGTCTTTCTCTCTAGGGTCCCCCCTCCCCACAGGAAATCCCTTTAGAAGTTCTCTAACCTCAACCTTACCACTCTTGGAATGCAAAGCAAAGACATGTGGTAGATAGGCATATGCTAGAAAGTGTGTTACAAATGAGGGTGAGACTCTCACCTTTGGAGATATACTGCTTTTTCCACAAGGCTAACCTTCTGCTAAACCTCTCCTCCACCCTGTCTCACATCCTCAAAAATTCGTGTGGTGCACCCCAAAGGGAGCCCCAAATAAAAAGAAGGAAGCGCTCTTACCTTGCAACCAAGCTTCAAAGCCAATCTGATAAAAATTCTCAACTCTTTCCACTGGCAAAATTATACTCTTCTCCATATTAATTCTCAATCTTGATAGGACTTCTTCCATAAATGCTCAATGTGTGGCTGACCTAGAGTCTTCACAAAGACTAAAGTACATAAGATCTACAAACATAAAATGTGTAGTGGGGTCTCTTCCCCTCTTCCCCTGCTCTGGCCCCAACAAGTAGCCCCCTTGAACATCCTTAACAAGACAGAGAGCAGCACTCCATACCAATTATAAACAGTAGAGGCTCAGGAGATTTCATTGCCTTAATCCTCTTAAACTTCGGAAAAAACCAGCTGGGTTTTCGTTGTTCATAATTGAAAATGATGCAGTAGATATGTATAACTTCATCCAATCGATCAATTTCTTCTCAAACCCCATCTTTTGCATCACTAACAGTAGAAATTCCAAAGTTCAAGTGGAGTACCCATATAAACTTACCAATAAAACACCTCTGGTTGCTACACCTCAGTGTTAATGATAGGTAATCTTTCCCATGTTGAACCAAGCTTTATACATTTTAAATGAGACACTCATACAATTGATGTGATTGTTGAACTAGAACTCTTGCATGGCACATTAGTTTGTCCCAGTATCCTTGTTAGAAAATAAATTTTAACAGATAAATAAACTGTATTCTAATTTTATCCAAATGGTTATTATTGTTGAATAGAAGCAACACTTACGTGCTAACTGTTGAAGGCCGATAAAGCCGTTTACTAAATCTTTTTGCCGCATCAATTCTGTCAACAAGAGGTCCAGCATAACCTGCTTGGTATGGAAAAGCACAAATCATACAATAAAAAAAAGCAATCAAGCAAAGTCTAGAAATAGAGGAATAACAGGAAAACCTTCAAGACCAGCAGTGAAAAGAACAAGTTCGGCGAATTCACTAGTCTGTTTTAAGAACTCTTGTAAACCAGGTCGTTCAAACACTGTTACGTTTTTACATTCCTGCATCCCAACAAGTCATGTTTGACTATAGAGTTCAGCAAGAAACAAGTTGAGAAAGCAGATACACAAAGACAGAGTGTGTGTGTGTGTGTGTGAGAGAGAGAGAGAGAGACCATATCTGGATAGCCAAATTCCAATTCAAACCACTTCAGTCCAGCTTCTATTGCCTGTGTGCGTAAAATGGCAGGCAAGCTAGAGGTTTCATATGCACATACTAGAGTCTCATCCAAGTCAAGAACCACCTGAATGCCAAAAACCATATCAAGCCTGTTAACTTAATTCGCTTGTACTAGACAGTCAACAAGATACATCTTGCAGTAAAGATATGTTTGAGCTTTAATGACCATTTACATAAATCTGGATTTTTATTTTTCTCGTTTTTTATTTTTTATTTTTGATAAATGAAATTGATCAAAAGAGGCCAAGGGGATGTAACAGAGTATACAAATAGTACAAAGATCGCCCCTGAAGAAATGGAATAAGAAAAATACGAGAATATAAAAGAAAAGCATGCAATGGACACTATGATCTACATAAAGTAACAAATACAAAACAAAAAGGTATGAGCAAACTGCTTGAATCTCATGGCAACAAAAAGCAACCTTCAGAAGACAAACTTCTTCAAAATATGAGCTCCATATCATCAAATGTATGCCAATTCTCCCAGTACTAAACATACAACATGAGATCAAGCATAGCAATTATCCATACCCAAAAATAACTATTTCAGTATTCTAAGCAGCACCAACACTGCACAAAAAAGGCATACACCACAGCCCAAAAATCCCTCGCAACAATAGACTGTAGAAGTAACTTAACATTATCACTTCTGCATATACACTTACAGCATTGATTTAGTAAATAATTTTTTCTTTTCTTATCAGTTTATTCAAGGTCTAGAATCCTCTAGTTAGTAATCATCAGATCAATAGCCATCTTCAATGCTGCCTGCATACCCCCCATATAGCCATATCTCCTTCCCAGGAAACATCATTTTCTCTACTCCAAATATGGCCATATAACACAACTTTATTGTGAACCCCCTTCTTCACATACTTCCTATGTATCATATACTGCTTCCTTCCAGCACCTACCACTCCAAAATATCCTCCATGAATGCATAGATTGTTTCCAACTTCAGTCCTAAAAACCATGGAAAGATAGAAACAGAAGAGCCCTTGATAATTCCAAAATATTAAACCAAGCAATGAAACAAGCCTTTATGTTTGTGTTCCTAGTATGAGTTAAGGTGCATTTAGGAGTTGGCTCATGGTCATTATTTGATTTTATTGTTTGGTTGAGTTGTAAGTGAGGCATGGAACTTTTTTTTTTATTCCTCTTCTTTTAGGCCTTCCTTCAGCACCTTGTTTACACAGTGTATAATTCTGCAAATACTTTTGTGTGCCCTTTCATAGGAACCTTTAATATCATATGCTTTTTTACCAATCAAAAGAAGAGGAAAAAAACTTCCAGCTCTAAAAGTCCCTTAAAAACCATGGTTTTCTGCTTCTTATATCCCTTGCCATCAGTCCATCAAAAGTAGCTCGCCTAAATAGTTCCTGTATCTTCAAGGATGCTTAATAATCTGGATAGCTTATTTTAAGCACCCAACCTCCAAGTCATTCTCCAACTGCACCATGTCTGTGCCAACCTCAATCACCACAAACTTGAAGATCTATCCACATTCAACTTAGTTACAATCACAACTCACCCCATGGGAACTTCTCACCTGTCTCAAGCACAAACCTTCTCCCATTTTTCCCAGCCACCACTGGTTTCCATAAGCTTTACTTGACACTAGCTACTTTGACAAATATTTTCCTGAAAACATTTGGGAGTCTTCCCCCAAAGAAGTCATAAGCAAAATAAGCGAGATTCAGCATGGATAAATATAGATCTTCTTCATAAACCAACCCATGGTCTATAAGGTATCATAATAAAAGTCATTGATAACCATTATCAAATAATTTCAAATAATAACTTTATCTTCTTCTCATGTTACTGCCTATCCTTTTCTCTGTCTTCCAATTTAGGAAACTTCATATACATAGTAATCATTCTAGGACATGCCAATTGTCTCATTGTCTAGCTCCACCTAGAGGTACAATTATCCAGACAGAGCAATGAAGAGTGTAATTTTCCATCTAATTTACAAATCCACACACCAACAACATATATCCACATCAAAAAGTTCTCTCCACTGATTAAGCAATAATTTATCACACGAACACCCAATCTTTAAAGTAAATACCATCATTAAAATGTAGCAATTAATAAGAAAAACAGCCAAAATTAGGTTTATATGGAAACCAAATCATATTCCACAGAAACGAACAAAATCACTAATCACACAACCAAACAAAAAGAGAAAACTCACAGTGAGTTTCTCCAAGGGACCATCATCACCACCGTCACCATTGCCGCCAACACCATCACCGAAAGGACCATCCTCAACGGCCAGCGGCGAAGAAAGAGAAGCAGAGGGCGGCTCTGGTGAGGATTCGTGCAGCGGAAGCTCGACAATAGGCAATGGCCTGACAGAGGAAGCAGAGGAGGAGAGAAGAGGGTGGGGAAGGCCGACGGAGGAGAGGAGCTGAGGCAGAGACGGGGTACCTCTGAAAATCTGGAGGAAGAATTCGAGCCAATTCACCACTGCTTTCCACAGTTGCAGAGGCCGAGGCACGTACACTTGCGCGTTAGCCATACTCTCCACGATCCACCGATCGAAGCTTCCGGAAACGGGAAGGGAGCGATTCTGATATGCTGCTCGAAGGAGAAGGAAGAAGGTTTTTGGTGCTCTACGTGAGCATGCTGGTAATGACGTGGCACAATTTCATTGGATGACAGCTGCTTCTTGCTTTACGATACCCTTCTCTCACACTGCAGAATTTCATTAAATATAATAAGACGTATAAATATAATTGTCTAAGGTTTTGGGTTTTTATTTTATTTTATTTTATTTTTATTTTTCCTTTTGGTCGGGGAAAGGCAACGTATTCTTGTGAGTTTAAGTTAGTAATTAGTATAATACAAGGTTTACCTTTGTCCTTTAAGAATCTATACTGTAGTTCAACGTGCACCACGTTTCACGGCATAATCTCATGATCAAATACCACTTATTTCCTTGATTTGAAAGATCAATTAAGGGGTTTTTCTTTTACATAAGGTTTATTAAAAAAAAAAAAAGCAATGTCTAAAATAGGATGGTTGAAAAAATATTTACAATATTATGGTACTTCTAGACATTTGAGAATCATGTTTTGAATAAACGAGTTTAATTTGATTGTGTGTTCAAAGGATGATTTCTTGTTATTCTAATATCGTTTTTTTGAAAAGAACGCTTCAAATCCTTATTTTTAATTGTGTGTTTATTATTACTTTTGAAAAGAAGGCAAA
Organism: Tetrastigma voinierianum; assembly: GCA_016808115.1. Lineage (NCBI taxonomy): Eukaryota > Viridiplantae > Streptophyta > Magnoliopsida > Vitales > Vitaceae > Tetrastigma > Tetrastigma voinierianum. The sequence continues at coordinate 901,071 of JAEQBH010000921.1, forward strand.
ACTCGCACAGTTTATTTTTATTTTTTTATAATTATTCAAAACATTTTAGTTATTATTACTTTTATCATTTAATCTTTTATAAGGCTTATATATGAATTTATTATTCATAATTATCTTATCTTTAATTTCTTTTTAATGACTATTTTAAAATTCAAAATTTTTATGATAATTCTAAATAATAGATTTTTGAATATTAATAATTTAATATTTGAAGATTATTTCAATGATTAATAGTACTTTGTATGATATCTCTTAATCATTTGCTATGAAATGACATTTTCTAATAAGAATTGTCAACTATCATTTTAGTTATTATTATTATTAATAAATATTTGAAAAATCAAATATATAAAATGATTATTATCAAAAGATTTACAAAAGAAAATCATCATCTTCATTTTTTTTATATTTCTATTCGCTCTAGTATTATATGTAATTTAAGTCTCGTATTTAAATCTATTACTTTTCTGCTTGAGTCAATATTTAATGGCAAAAAAAAAAAAAAAAAAATCATCTTCCCCACCTCTTTTCTTTCCTGTCTTTTCTTTTTTTTGGAATAAAAATATTTTATAGGTTAATTCTATGAATGATAATTTCCTTTAAACTCGATGAAGAATTCAATGATGTCCGATCCGAATGGAAGAATATATTAGACTTAATTAAATATTTGGGTAATCAAGTATGGAGATTTTCGAATTCAAGGATTAGGAGAGATCTGAGTAATATCTTACCCATGAAATGTCATCCCTAGTAAATTCTATTGAATTTCTTATACTTGTTTTTCATTTTATTCCTTGAGTTCAAAATGGAACAATGTTGCTCATCTTTTCTTTTTCTTTTTAATGCAATGTACGTTTAAGGAGAGTTAACAAAATCAGGCCATGGGCCAATGAGGCCTGCCTGACTCAGTATTTAAAATCTAAGAATAATTTGTCAAATTTTAAATAAATAATAAAAAAATTTCAAACAATAATAAAACGTTAGAAACTAAAAATTTCCCCGCCCTTTTGCTCTTTTGTTCTCTCCCAAATCTAATGTTTTGTATGTTTCACACCCAACAAATGAAGAGTCGGTTCAAGTTTCTGTCGCATTGCGAAAAGATGAAAGCTAGGTGAGTGGAATGCAAATTAATGCTGATGATGGTGAAGAATGCATATTTAATCACACTACTACAAAAAAAAAAAAAAAATGATGCTTGATTTGTTGACGTTTTCAAAAAGTGTAAATATTTTTCTATTCATGACATATAGTAGAAGTGTCGTTATTTAACGAAGGTAAGACATTGATTTGAAGTGTCATTATATAACGAAGGTAAAATCTACATATAATGAAACTTCAAATAAGTGTCATTATTTAATCATGAACCTTGAATTATTTTATCTTTTAAAGAAATGAAATAATAATAATAATAATAATAATAATAATAATAATAATAATAATAATTAGTATAAATATATTATTATTGTAAAAAATTATCATAAATTCACATTTATTTATTTTTATATTTATCCTTTTTATTAAAAAAAAAAATTAAGACTATCCATGGGCAAACTGCAAAGGGGTCATTTATTTATTTAGTAAATCACTTTGATTACTGTGGGCAGAAGATCCAACCTGAGTAGGCTCACAATGTTAGCATTTGTCTCCTAACTCCACAGTCAACCCAGAATACAAGAGTCTCAAATACTATGCTTTATGAACTTTGCTGTTATTGCCCACCAATGCTTTAATCTAAGGAAGAAGGAGTACTGCTTTTTAAACATAACATTTGAGTTACCAAAGATGTTGGTTTTGAGACACAACCCTCATTGTTATAAAGAAGGCTGATTTGTCTCCCGACTTATACACTGTAATACCAAAGAGCCCAAATACTATGCCAGGTATAACTTAAGGTTATTGCCCACCAATGCTTGAATCAAGGAAGAGTGGGGAAAGTACCTTGCTTTAAACATAACATTTGAGTTACCAAAGATGTTGGTTTTGACATTAGCTTTCAACCCTGCTTGCTTACAAAGAAGGGCTAGTGTTAGCATTTGTCTCCTGACTCCTATAGTCAATTTGTAATAATTAAGAGGTCTAAATACTATGCTGTGCATAACTTAAGGTTATTGCCCACCAATGCTGAACTACAAAGAGCGTGGAAAGCACCTTGCTTTTTAAACATAACATCGTTACCAAAGATGTTGGCTCGGGAGATTAGCTTCAACCGCTACTACAGAAGGGCCAAACAGCATTTGTCTCCCACCTATAGTCAACCGTAATACCAAAGAGTCTAAATACTATGCCGTATAACTTAAGGTTACTAGTCTACTAATGTTGAATCAAGGAAGAGCAAAAGTACTTGGTTTTTTAAATATAACATTTGAGTTAAAGTGATGTTGGTCGGATATTAGCTTCAACCTCGCTTACACAAAGAAGGACTAGTGTTAGCATTTGTCTCCTGACTCCTATAGTCAACTGGTAATACCAGTAGCCCAAATACTATGCCAGGTATAACTTAAGGTTATTGCCCACCAATGTTTAAATCAGCGGAAGATGGGAAAGTACCTTTGTTTTAAAACACATTCGAAAGCTACCAAAGATGTTGGTTTTGACATTAGCTTTCAGCCCTGCTTGCTTACAAAGAACGGCTAGAATCCTATTCCTTCAAAAGCCTAAGGTGAACATAAATTTGTCTCATCTCATCTAGGTGAGATGTCTCTGCCCCTAGTCAATTTACTACCCCATAAAAAACGCATTTAGCATTCTCTCCATCTCATAACACACCTCCCGTGGGAGAAGAACTATTGACATCATGTAATTGGGAAGGGCTTGACCTACCGACTTCAAAAGTATTTCAATTATTAATCCATGCTCATACATAGTCTTTGAGAGGTAGAGATCTCAAAGTAGAAGATGTGAAATGAAAGGAGAGGGGAACTTATTTATAGATGAAGCCCCAACAGATTTCTTCAAATAAGTTAATAAAAACTAAAAATAAAATTGATTTTTGTTTACATTAAAAATGAATTTTTTTGGGTCCAAATGGTGTTTGGATAATTATTTGACCCAAAGGGTAGTGGAATGGGCCGAATTTATATATCAAGCTCCAACCAAGCTCAAACTGAGCCCAACCCAGTCAAGAAAGCTCAAATCCATGATAATCAGCCCATGAAAGGGTCTAAGGACATTTATGAAAATTTTCAATTTGTCAAAGTGGTCAGCTCATAATGGTGAGACTTTGTCTTAAAAGCAAGTGGAATGAGACTTTTTCTCCAACTCAAATCATGAACATGAGTAGTTATTGTTAGTGGATAAATGACTTGGAGAACAAGTTGTTAGTGGGTAAATGACTTTGGAGAACAAGGTTGTAATGGGTACGTGAGCAGTTATTAGAGAATGTGGGATATACAGTTATTCAGAATGCCCATAAAAGGAAGACTCAACATCAGAGAAAGACAGCAAAAATCAATCATCAACAAACACTCAACATAGCATTTTAGTATTTTTCTCTTAGTTTCTACAAGTTCATCAGCAATATTTCCACATTTCTAGCTTATTTTATTTCCAAGTATTTGTTTTCAAAGCTTTCATGCTTCAGCAATTCCTTTTCCATTCAGATTCTACAACAAAATTTACTACATTTTCAGCTTGTTCATACAATTTTTCTCTCAGCTTTCAATACATTCCAATTTTCAAAACATTTTCCACTTAGACTCTAGGGAACTATCAAGGAAACTAGGGAATCCATCATTCGCTTGAGCAGGAGTTAGATTTGGCATCGTTTTAGTTCGAAAATACTATAATTTCTTGGCATGTTCGTGCATTCACCAATTCCCATGTTTTTGTATCTTTTGGAACAAAATCCAGCAGAAACATATTTTTGGCATGCTCGGTGGGACGCGTCTTTATGGAACATCGATACATATTTTTGTTTTGTATGTTCAGTTGTGCATATTCCATGGTGGGACACGTTTTTTGCTGAAGAATGCCACCAAAATTAAGGAGTAAGACAACTGTAAAGTCTCCGAACTCAGGATCTGATGTTGTAGAAGCAGCAAAAGAAGGAAGAGTTCCAACCTTGGTGGAACAGATAGAGAACCTGATGAATTCTTCAGTGCAACAACAGGGGGGAATCCATCCAACAACCCAATTGAATAAGTGGAAGGAAGACGTGCAGGTAATGTGGATGTGTCTATTATTTTCTCTCTTAATTCTAATGAATTTCAAGCTCTCATGCAAGAATTAAAGAGCCAACGAGTGATCATGACTACCTTCATGGAAGAAATGAAGTAGCAACCTCAATCCAACTTGGAGAACCTTAGAGAAAGGGGGTAACCTAGGCAAGAAGTTGCTTCTAAGCCTGAAAGACAATTTTTTCTAATGGACTCGAGGGAGGGGGGGCACAATATTTTGATAACCTATGGGGAGCTGGTGAATTTTACCGCTTACCTATGCAAGCAGAGATTAGATACCTTCCTCCCCATAGGAGAGAGGGAGGTACTTTGGAGAACATAGCAGGGAAAAGACCTAATGTAGCTAGAACCACAACCCCTCAGAGGATTTTTGCTCATACTAATCCAATTACACAACTTGGAGTATATGAAGGAGGTTTTTCTTTCAATGGAGGCCTGGGGGGGCATCATGCAACCACATGTAGGAGTAAATGTCAACTAGGAACAACAAGTTCCCCAGGTTCTTCAACAAGTTCCTCAACAACCGTTTGTGCAACCAACTGCAATGCTAGATTTAGGGGCAATCAGAGAGGCGGTATAGGAATTATATGGGCTAGGCCTTCAGCAAATTGGCCACTCGAAGTTCTACAAACCTTATCCAGAGATGATAGATATGGAAAACACCCCTACCCAAGGGGGTATAGGATCCTTTATTTCTCCTTGTTCTCTGGAGAAGATGGCCAATCCACCCTGGAACATGTTGCTAGATTCATTGTGCAATGTGGGGAGTTGGATAACTATGAGAATTTCTATCATTTCAAGCTTAGACTGTTTCCTAACTCTTTGACAGGGGCAGTATTCACTTGGTATACAACATTACCAAGGAACTCTATACAAAGTTGGCAGGAAATGGAAAGGCCGTTCCACACTAAGTTCTTCAAGGTTGAGCCTAAATTGTGCATCATAGAACCGGCTTCAGAGCTACATCTCAAAGCAGAAACGAAAATTTTAATTTCTACGAAAACACAAAAGATAATGGTCACTAAATGGTTCAGTAAGATAAATTTTTCTAGATCTCGGATGACAAAATGGACTGCACCGTTGGATTTGTCTCACGAAATCTAGTTACATAGAAAATTTTCATCAAATTCTAAGACAATCAGAATTTTTTTTTTTTTCACGATTTTCGAGGTAACGAGCGTCTAGTGACTCATAGGGACGAGATTTTTATGAGAATCTTAGGAGTTAGGAAACAACTCAAGTTAAGTTCATTGAAAGTAAATTGAACTTGAACCGAGATGAAAATAAATTGTTTCAGGGAAGAAACGAACCCAGACGGGTCGTGGACACGTGGTGCGATATGGGCCACATGTCCAACTTAAGTGAGTTAGAACAAAAGAGGGGCAAAATGGGGATAAGGGAAAAGAAAGCCCATTTTTCCTACAGTGTACACGAGAGAGTGGGAGAGGAGAATATAGAGGTGAGCAAAGTTCCAACTTCTATGATACACTGAGCTCCGCTTGCTCGATTGGCCTGCCAAGAACTAAAGTCCATCCATGCCACGATTCACACGTGGCAATTCGAAAACAAAGGATTTTGCCGAAGATTCACGCAAAGAGTTTGGGAGATCGTAGGTTTCGGGTCTCCGGGACTTTCGAAAGCTTCGTCTTCGCTCAAAGAGGTAGGGATTCTTCCTACTTTGGTTTATTTTCCAAGTTAAGGGCTGTTTGGTTGAGTTTTAATGCTCTAAGGGGCTGTTTGGCCGTTTTTGCCCTAAGGGGCTGTTTGGAAAAATAATGGGTTATGGGAATAGTGCTAGGGCTGTAACCGAGCCGAGCTACTCGCGAGCTACTCGACATTCGGCTCGTTAGAAGCTTGCTCGAACTCATTTATTAAGTTAAACGAGCCGAGCTCAAACATCATTTTGAGGCTCCTAAGTTAAATGAGTCGAGTCTGAGCACCCTCAAACTCGGCTCGTCAGCTTGTAAACAGGCTCGTGAATAGGCTCGTGAGCAAGCTCGTTAACTAGGCTCGTGAACCAAGCATTTGAATAGGCTCGTGAACATGGAGAAGACTTGATGCACAACAATTTTTTCCTACAAATGAAGATGATGAATATTTTAACTCTTGAACTTCAATCAAGTTAATTGAACTTTTATTGTCTTATCTTTTTAATTTAGTTGTATGTTGGCTATTTTAGATGAACATTTTCTTTAAATAGGGCTGTAACCGAACTGAGCTGCTCGGCATTCGGCTCGTTAGAAGCTCCCTCGAACTCGTTTATTAAGTTAAACAAGCCGAGACCGAATATCATTTTGAGGCTTGTAAGTTAAACGAGCTTGAGTCTAACACCTCAAACTTGGATCAAGCCACTGCAAACAGCTCGTGAATGTGCTCGAGGCCTTTAAATCGAGCCAAGCCGAGCCTGCTTAATACTCGGCTTGACTTGGCTCGGTTACACCCCTAAATAGTGCCCTATTTTGATCCTATATGATGTCCAGTTTTTGGGGCTGATTTTTGGTTAGAAAAAGTGAGAATTTGGACTAGTATCCTTCAAGTAAATAGTATATTTATATGAGAACTTGATGTTAGGCTTTGGAATCTCCCAAATCAGACCTCTATAACTCAAGTTATAGTCTATTTTCTAGGACTGCCATAGGCTGCCTTGTTTTGGTTGAACCTACTGTCCAGATTTTTGGTACTGATTTTTGGTTAGGAAAACGTTAGAATTTGGACTAGTATCCTTCAAGTAAATTGTACCTCTATTTGAGAACTTGATATTAGGATTTTGAATCACCCAAATTGGACCTCTATAACTCAATTTATGGTCCATTTTCAGGGACTACCACAAGCTACACTGTTTTGGCCGAACCTACTATTCAGATTTTTGGGACTGCCTTTTGTTTGGGAAAAAGTGAGAATTTGGACTAGTATTCTTAAAGGAAATTGTAGCTCTATCTGAGAACTTGATGTTAGGCTTTTGAATCACCCAAATCAGACCTCTATAGCTCAAGTTATGGTCCTTTTTTCGGGACTGCTATAGCTTAGACTATTTAATGGTTTGTGTCTAGATTTTGAAATTGTTAAGGGGCTAGTTTTCTGAACCGAGTTCAGAACTATTCTGTGGTCTGTTATGGCTTGTTGTGTGGAATGTTTTGTGGGCATCTTTATGCCACAATTGGTCTGGAGGATGAGATTGTCATTGTTTGAGTTTGAATGACATGCTTGGTAGTAATTGATTGATGTCAATATGTGAGTCCTAATGTATCGACATGTGATGAATGGTGTGTAGACATGGCCGTTAATATATGTTGTGGTGTGGCTATTTTTGTGGACATAAGAGGTCATAAATTTAGTCTAGAGGATAAAGTGTGTCGTTTCTGACTAAGTAATGATTTGATTATGATATTGATATATGCGCGTATGATATATTGACATGAATGAAATTTTGTGGAAATTACATGCATGTTTGATATAATTGTCCATGATGCATGGTAGATATGCATGATTAGAATTGTCCATATAGCATTCATAATATATGTGATATGGTATAGGTACGAAATGGCACATCACATTGCATACACGGGACACGATGAAATGGGTGTGAGTGCATGGGTTATAATCAACGACCGGTGTTTGGTGTTTGATTGATGGCCTCAGGCGGTGGGACAACGTCCAACAAAGGTTGCACGTCAAACGGAAACGAAATGAAAATACGTGGTCGTGCATTAGCAAGTAGTGATAGACACCTCAGAAAGCACCCTTTCCCCGTCCGACCAGATGGCGCATTCGAACCGGTTCCTGATGCCTGCTAATTCTTTTATTTACTTTTCATTTGTTGTTTGTTTTTTTTTTTTTTTTTGTAAAGTGTCAGCGACCCGAATCCTCGGGCCTCGACTCGGGCGGGCTGATCCGAACCTGAGCTCGCTTATTTGACTGCTTTCATTTATCTTATCAAAACATTTTATTTATGTCAATTCGTTTTAGGTTTTTCAATTACGCGGAAGCATTTCAAATGGTAGGCCCATAAACATTTACTCTTATACGATTCATTTACAAAATGGTGTATTATGCCTTTACAAATGATATACAAAACAATAGTTTAGAGTTTAACTCTTTTGTTCAAAAAATGTCACACGTTCAAAAAGAAATGATATGCATATGACGGGGTATATACTTATACGCCTACAATTTTCTATGACTCGCGCTTCATCTTGGCCTTCTTCCCGCTCATCAAACCCACGCACAGATAAAATCCATATGCTACATTTTCATGCTTAAGGGCTCTACGCAGCTTATATTCCAATTTTCGGTTTAACATGACATGCATTTATCATAAAACCATGCCTTTTATATCAAACTATACTCATGCTTATTCACTTTCACATGCTTTCACTTTACAAATCATTGATCATACCAAAATATGCATTTTCACATACAACCAATTTATTTTACTCAAATCATGAGATTCAAACATATACTCCCAAGGAAGTATTTAGATTACAAATCCCATTTACTCTCATCAAAGTTTGTTATTTCACTTTGTCTATACAATTCAAATTGATGACGGATTCCATTCGGTGAATTTCGTCCTTTTTTTCATTCGGTAATGTGCTTACACATTTAACAATTCCGGTCTCTCATCATGACGGATGCCGATTGGTGCATCCCACCATGTGGTCACTTAAAAATGTCATACGCCATCATGACAGATGCTGATTGGTGCATCCCGCCATATTGTTCGTTCGGTATATCGATTCAATTCGAGATGTCAAGAATTGACCAATTCGTTTGCAACTCAATTAATCACTCACATGCAATTAATTGTCAGACATTTCAAATATCACATTTTCAAATCCATATGCACTTTCGTAATATCATTTCGAAGATATACTCATTTCAGATTTATTTGGTATACTACCAAAACACTTGAAATAAGGATAGAGGGTCAGTGAACAAACCGAAGTTGTCGGCTCTCGTTTCCTTCCCTTCGATCTCGGTCCTAAGTTAGGTGATCCTCACCCGTCCCTAGTCAATAACAATTACGCCACTCTTAGTGGATAAACAATTATTATACATTTTTAGTGAATGACAATTTTTCATTTAGTTTCATTTTTATTTGAACCCCCATTAGTCATTTATTAGGGTTCCTATACTATCGGTGTACAAAAACTAGACTTTCGAAACAAAACCCAAAATTTTTCCCTCTATGAACAGTAACTACACTACGGCGTAGCACTGCTACGCTACAGCATAGGCCTTTGCCGTGGCATACCCGAGGGGTGCCATTTTTGTCACCTCGGCCTCGCCACAACGTAGGGAACCCACGCCTTGGTGTAGGCCTACGTCGCGACGTGGGTTCCCTATGCTGCGGCGTAGGAGCCCGATGGAAGCACTGGGGCCTCGCTTGTTTTGCGATTTTTCTCCAAAAATCCTCAAAATCTCAAAACAAAACATGAGAATCACTCCTAATAACATCCAAAAACCATCCTAAACCAACCATGAGCAAAACCCATGGATGGATTAGGGTTTTTCTAACCCAAACATCAAATACAACTTTCTAGGGTTTAGGTTCATACCTTAAATCCCTTTGAATCTTCTTCACCCAAGATGCTTGATCACTTAGAAGCAAGAAATGGGAAGAAATCACACCAACAATCTTGATCTTCTCACCTTGCCCTAGCTTTTCTTCCTTTTGTCCTCTCAATCTCTCCCACTCCTGCTTTTGCTTAAATGAGCACTCACATCACATTTGGTCTTATTCCTCATTTTAAGTGTAAGGCCATGTTTGGCTTACACACAAATTCAATTTCTCATTTTTCTCCTTTTTGGTCTTAATTTCACTTTCATTTATCATTTAATTCACTTTAGAGTTTAAGCTTATTCTATTCTTGACCCTTAGGTCCTCATTTTACAAAATTCTAAATTTGCCCTTTTTCACTTGGGTTTGTTTCCGGGTTCAATCAATTTCTCATTTTAGCATATAATATTTAATCATATGCTCACATATTCATTTCACATTTCACACTTACCGCTTCCCAAAACCCAAGTTTGGCTCGATTCATACCCGGAATATATAATAAAATTATTATAAAAATTATATGGTATTTTTGGGGCATTACACACCACCTTGGGTGAAAGCCCCGTTAGTTTTTGGTTATACATATGTGTCCAACGGTGAAAGCCCGTGAAAGCGTAGGAAGGCTGGCGAAGCTTGAGGTGAGACCCCGGAAATTCGCTACTTATAAAAAGACACATAATTTTGAATATAAATGATCATTGAGGTGTAACATCCAAAAAGCTTTTGGTTTGAAAAACAATGAAATTTGTTTTGTAAAATGATCATCGAATGTAATCCAAGAATGATGGATTTTATCACGCATGGGTTTTAGCATTGTGTGATAGGAGTTGGTTGGGACTTAGGTTTGATGGAGTCGGTGAGGACTCGGTACATGGGACATGGTGAGTCACATTTCATTCATGGCATGTAGAATTCCATTCTAGGTTTGCATAATCTTGATTGGAATGTGTTTTTTTTTTTTTTGTGACATGACTATTGCATGTGCACTTAGCGGGAGTAGCTCGTAGAGCTTTCATTTATCGGGCATTGCTCATCCCATCGTGGGACCCCCATATGAGGTACAGGGAGTGTGCAGGGAGACGACACTCACTCGAGGCCGTCATTGTGAAGAAAGCCGAGTGTGGCTTTGGTTCTTACTTTTGTAAAATATATTTGAACAAACTGTTTTGATATATGTTTTTGTGTAAAGAGTATTGTAATTAAACTCTTAAGGACTATGGTATTATAGCCTTATGCATTTGGTTTGAGTATGGATAAATGGACCCTATGTGGTCATTTTTACTCGTAGATGGACCCGAAGAGGTCATGATATGATAATTGGCCTCAGATGGGCCATGCTATTATATGTTATAGATAGTTGCATTTCGGGTAGAGCTCCTCGTGACAAAGGAGACTCCCGTCCGCCACTATAGTCCCGGTAAACGGGACACAATAGTGTGGGGTACGGGTTACCCGACATCCACAAGTTTTCGTTGGTTGACTGGTCAACTGACCCCAAATAGGCATCACAAAATTGGTATCAAAGCTTAGGTATACAAACACCTAGACTTGGGCGGGTACGGGTTTGCACTCATCAGATTCATCATTTCATGTTTTGTGCTCTAATATGCTACATGATTGTGTGTTATGTGTTGTGTGAATTATATGCATAGTAAAATGTATAAGGAAAAAGAGGAACATTAGGGTTAGAAAACATAACCTTAGGAGTTCAGAAAATGAATGAACAGATTAGTTCAGGATGTGATGTTTATTAGTGGTTGACTTATGCACTACTAGTTAAACTAGAAAAGGAATCTTAATTTGCTATTTGACATGTGTAAATGGAAAGTCGAGGAAGAGGACGTAGAGGAGGTGGATGGGGCAATAACCGAATGCCACCTGCCTTTGATCAGAAAACCTTCATGGAGGCTATTGGCTCTGCGACTGCGACCATTGCACAAGCGAGTGTTGCGATTATTACCATTGCACAGGCTAATGCAACGGCGAGCCAAGGGGGGTCAAGTAACCTCCAAAGGTTTAAGGCACACCATCCTCCAACATTCATGGGAGGAGGGGACCTGATGGAGCTGATAATTGGTTTTGACAAGTCGGAAAGATTTTGGAGGCTATGGAGATCACCTCTGATGCCACATGGATAAGACTAGCAGTATTCCAGCTAGAGGGTGAATCCCAAGTGTGGTGGGATTAGGTCAAAGCCTCAAGGGACTTGGAGGCAATGACATGGGAAGAGTTCCTTCTTCATGGGCAAATATTTCCCAGTGTTTGCACGACATGCAAAAGCTTAGGAATTCCTAGAGTTGAAACAAGGAACGATGACAACGCTAGAGTGTGTGGCTAAGTTCACTGAGTTAGCTTGTTTTGTTGATGATTATGTGGCCACCAACAAGGACAAAGTGAGGAAATTTGAGGATGGTCTGAAACTGTCCATACGAGGTAAAATTATGGGACATCTCCTACAAGACATGAACTCAATGGTCAAGACAGCTTTGGCCATTGGGAGAGAAGTGGATGACGCATGAAGCATCTAAGACACGGGTGCTAGTGGTAAAAGGGACCGACCTTCTTCTTTTATCTTTGGAAAGAAGCAGAGGACTTCTACTCCGCAACGGTTCCAGGGCAGGGCCACGACTATCAAGGCCAAAGCCAGGATCGATCGTCGCAAGGTGGGAGACACTTCAAGACTCCTAGTCAGCAAGGACAAGGGACATGTTACCATTGCCACCAGATTGGGCACTTGAGACGGGATTGCCCATAGAGGCAGGGATCCTAGAGTTATGGGACACTTCAATCCCAATCATTAGTGGGACATGCATAAACACAGTTTGTTTCTCCTTACCCCAACATGGGCTAGGGGAACCAACATCAGTCATAGGGTGCTGCACAAGCACCTACTACTTCGCATACAGGACAAAGGGGCTAGGGCATGGGTTGAGGTCGAGGACAGGGCTCATAGGTCGGGACTTCGGGGACCTAGGGACTGTCTACGCCATTACACCTTAGACTGAGCTTCTAGATCAATATGTTATTCAGGGTACCTTTCTACTCTTTCGCTTATGGGTAAGATTATTGTTTGATTCTGGTGCAACTCATTCATTCATTGATACATCTTGTGTGAAAATTTTGGGCTTAGAGGTTGAAACCTTGGAAAATCTGTTGCATGTGAGTTCTCTCCTAGGAACAAGGGTGAGTGTTAATCAGATATGTCAGGATTGTGAGTTAGAGATCTCAAGGATTCTTCTCACTGTGGACCTAAGGGTCATAAACTTGTCGGAGTTTGATGTCATCCTTGGGATGGACCGGTTGATGACACATCAAGCCGTCATTGATTGTGATCATAGGAGGGTTACGGCCTACACACTAGATGGTATTTGTGTTATGTTTCAAGGGGATAAGCATGACGCTTACTCCCGAAATGCGGTACCACTCTAGGTGGCACGAGCAAATGGATGGGTTAATGGCAAGCCTTACTGGAAGACAAGGCGAGACAAAGAGCCCATCCCTGGGTGGTTTGTGAGTATGAGGACGTTTTTCCGAATGAACTACCAGGATTACCTCCATATAGGGATGTAGACTTCACTATTGAGTTACACCCTGGTACATCGCCTATTTCTATGATCTCGCATAGAACGCGATGTCGAGTTGGGTAAGAACTCACGTCCAAATGATTGTATTTTATTAACTTGCACTTCACCTAGGGGAGCTCCGGTGTTGTTTTCCAAGAAGAAGGACAAAACCCTTCGGGTTTGCATAGATTATCAGCAGTTGAATAGGGTTACTATCAAGAATAGGTACCCTTTATCGAGGATTGATGATTTATTTGATCAACTAAGCAGAGGTTGGTGGGATTTAAGATAGATCTCCTCGCACCTATACTTCATCAATTGAGGGGTTAGGAGGCGCATATCCTTAAGATAGCTGCCGCACGCAGTATGACATTTCAAGTTCACTAAGGATGTTATTCGGATTGATGAATGCCTAGCCAGATCTACGATCTCATGCATAAGGTGTTCCAACCCTACTTAGATCGGTTTGTTATGGTCTTTGTTGATGACATCTTGATCTACTCCAAGTCTGAGGATGAGCATGAAGATCATTTGAGGATCGTTCTCCAAACGTTGAGAAACCATCACTTGTGGCGCCAAATTCTAAGAAGGTAATTCTGCCACTCGATGAGATTCTCACATGTCGTGTTGGTTCAGCAGGATCCCGTCGACCAAGAAGGTGGAGGTAGTTATGAGTTGGGAGAGACCAAAGTCGGCCTCGAGATAATGTGGTTTCTCGGGATTGGCAGGTATTATAGGGTGGTTCAAGGAGGAGCTTAAAAGTCATCTATTTTCACCATTTTTCCGATTGATTTTATATAAAAGACTGATTTATATGCAAGAATATGGAATAAATCTCACTAAATCATTGCACAGAATTCAAAAAGAAAGCAGACTTTTGCAGAAAAGGAGTGTAATGTGGTTGAGCAAAGACTGATATATAATTGGTCAAGGAAGGTACAGAGAAGCCGCAGTATGATTTAAAGAATTTGATGTCACGGCTTTTACAGAATCAAATGCATATTCAGGTTGCAACTACAAAGCCCACGCAAATGAAGCGTAATTGAAGACAAACGAGCCGGGCGTGAAAGAAACTCAAAGGCAAAGCAACCGCAAATTATCGTTAAGAAGACATGATGTCGCTACATCCTTCGTAGGTCGCGATGTAATTAAACCCAAGATGTTGATAACGAGGTCGCGACACCAACAAGAGGTCGCTGATAAGATAAACAATGGATCGAACAAGCATGTCGCGATATCCGACGCGTCGCGACATCAAGATCGATCGGTAGGGCGCCGCGACATCAAGATGGGATCAAGGCGCCGCGACATCAGCTTGCAAGGAAACTAAGGTCGCAAATAACAGCAAATTTAAAGAGAGATGGTCACGCATATCAACTATACGTAAAGGAAGTCGCGAAGCATCATTCGGCCGACATGCATAGTCAGCTTGTGGGAAAGAAGGTCGCGACAACACTGGTCTGCCGCTGATTATCACCAAAGACTCGAGGTCACTTCACATCAAGAAGATGTCGCTGGCATCCGGCCGCAAAGATTCAAAGGGTCGCTGACAACATCCAGAGGTCGCGACAGCCACTACAGAGCGAGGTCAACATGAAGTTGTCGCGACATCAAATGCAATACGCTTAAGGTCGACGCCCAAGCCGCCGCGGACATTAGCTACACCAAAGACACGTCATGACCAACAAAGACTCGCGACATGACCTGAAGACAAATGTGAGGTCGCGATAAGAATTGATGTCGCGACATCAACAAACTAACTCCACGATTTTAAATCGCAGCCAAAAGAAGGCATCGAATTAGGGCCCAACCGTAACCCTATAAATACGGGGTCAAGTATCAATGAACGCAGCTCTCGCGATCAAAGAGAGACTGGCGTCAAGGCCTCTTGTATTTTAATTTTCTTTTCTTTTCTTTTCTTCGTTTTTTTTTTTTTTTTTTTTAGATTAGTTTGTATTTCATTCAAATTTGGATCCCCAATGTTCACTGCTAAGTTTAAGCCAATGCGTATTCATATTTCTTCAAATTACCGCTCAAGTTGTTTGAATTCTGCATAAATTCTCGAATTCGTTCTGGGCCAAGCCGATTTATTAAATAAGCTTTGATCGCCAGCTTCAACGATGGGTGTAATCTAGTTGATTTAGATTCCAATTTTCCATTGAATCGGACGCTTATCGGCCGTAAATTATCTTTCCCGCAGAATTTTGCCCAAGATCGTTTGAACTCCGCTTGAGCTACTACGGGTCTTGTGTATTTTTCTCGTTATCGATCCCACGTCGTTGTCTCATACTCCGTGAAATAAAATCAGTTCTCAAGCTCGATTTCCAGAGTTCTTCGAGTGACACAGAGAAGGAATTCTTGAGAGTAATGAACAATTTTTGAAAGGTATGAGAACCTAACAATGGTGATCTAATGTGCTTTGTGTAATTAAATCGATAAATCTCTTCTCACTTGGAGACGAGAACGAGTGGAGCAATTTATCAATTTAGTAGTACGAGAGTTCACCTCGACCACTAGTAAATCCAATCCCGGTTAGCAGAGATCTAATCAAGGAAAGGATGAGCTGTTCTAATTTGGGAGGAAGAGGAACCAAAGATAGTGTAGATCTCGTGCAAATGACTATATCTTAGGAGCTCGATTTATACCATGTCAGGTATGAAGTATTGAAAAAGAAAAATACCTGCACAAGGCAACCCAGATTAAAAGTAGTTATTTAACACTGCCTTCAGAGAAATAAAGGGAGGTTTAGATAATGAATTGTGGGGTTTGGAGAGATCCAACTACACTATTATATCTCTTGACTAGTTTTAAATCTGTGGTTCAATAAGAAAAGATCACAGATTCATCGAATTGATGCTCACAAAGAGCATTCTTTCACGCTTTTGCAAGAACCTGTCACTTTAATTTGTTATTTTGTATTTCAATATTCAATTCATTTATTATTAATTGATTTTCTTAGGTTTTATTATTTTGTTGTCAAAGCTAATTCCATTGTCTATCGTGAGTCCAAATAGTGTAGATTTTGGAGTAGTTCAGGTAGTTGATTTCCAGAATTCTTACGACTGTGGATCGATATCTGACTTAAATCCAATTTACTACTTGTTCTGACTGCACTTGCAAAGATAACGGGATCAAAACCACTCAAGTAACAATTTACTTCCAATTGAAACAATCTTTGAACTAATCAAATAGCTAAGACATATAATGCCGCCAACAAATTTTATGGCGCCAGTCATTAGGATTAGACAATAGTCTTTTGGCAATAGTGTTATAAATTTGTACATGTCTTTTGGTCCGGTCAACAAGTTTATGGCGCCGTTGCCGGGGATTGAAAGAATTTGGTAGATCAATATTCTGACGAAAGAAGGAAATGCTAGTTTGGACATTTAAAAGAAAAAGAACAAAAATAGTTTTTCATGGCAGCCAAGTTATTTTTAGGCCACTAACTTTAACAAGCCATATTGAAAATATTTGTCAGCCCGAGTAATCCTATTAATGCAAGTGTGTTTTGAAATAATGATCCGATTCCAAAGCAGATAATCGAACTAGAAAGAACACTAAGTCAGAAAGGCGAAAGATCGAAAACTCATGGCATGAAAGGCCGACCTGCATCATGACAACGAACAATGAATTGTAAGGCCTCCAATCATCGAGACAATGGAGGACTTTTGGAGACCTATTATTCAGATGAATACTCGGCAATCGTACAACTCGTAGTTGATGCAAATAATTTGAACTAAAGCCGCGATCGACATAATGGTTCAAGAATACAAGCCATCGGGTCATCCCATTAAGACCCAAATGAGCATCCGGGAAGGTTTCTCGTAATGGCAAACACAAGAAAGTTGAATGGGTGAGACCAGAGGTCATTAAATTGCATTTATTTCCATTCTTTCAAGAGATACAAAGAACACATGGTATGAATCTCTCACCATATGGTTCTCGTTGATACTGGGAGGAGCTCGGTGGAAGCCTATTTGGGTAGATTCTTCCCCCCATCACTCACCTCAGAGAGACGAAGGGAGATAATTGTGTTCCAACAGGGGGAAGATCAGAGCCTTTATGTAGCATGGGAGAGATTCAAAAGGTTGCTAAAAAGATGTCCGATGCATGGGATAGACTTGAAGACCTGTATGACATAGTGTATCATGCCTTGAATGATACATCTAAGGGCATTTATCGATGCTTCATGTCAGTGGAGTAACATTCAAACGTAAGAGGCCAAGTGAGGCAAGAGATCCGACTGAGGACTGCTAAATGCAATATGAAAGCTCCATCGAGTTTTCAAGAGTAATTGGCGAGGAAGAGTCATGGAGTCGATAAGATGACAAAATGATGGAGGCAAAGTTAGATGCCATCATGCATAGAATGGACAAGCAAGAGAGGAAGATGCACACTGCTCATGAAATAGAGCAGTTTGAGAGGAACTATTGAGAGGAAGTGTCGAGGTACCCATCGAAGAACCGCTTATGATACGAGGAGGTTAAGTAATTGGGAGAGCCAAGAAGTTATCAATTCAAACCAAATCCTAACTCGCCAAAGACACTATCATTCAAAGACTGAACCATGAAAATTTTTCATATAGGAGGGGCCTACAAGGCCAAAGGTATGAACAAAGATCCTTAGCAAGGATATCACAGCCTACCAAGGTTCCAACAATGCCAGCAGCGAGGAGTGGAGTTAAATGAATATCCGGTCGAGGAGGTGAGTTCCACCACTAAGACTAAATGTCAGAATTCACAAGCAACAAGAAGCTTCTGCAGAAACTCATGAACAAAAGTTTTGCGCACTGAAGCCTCAAATGCCAATTCTCAAAAATTTTTCGTAAGACCACTAATGCTTCTCCTCAAGAACCCACTGAGACATAGATAGGCAACCGGCCCTAAACCCGCAAAATCGATGAAAGATGCCTTTCCCAAAGGACACAAAGAAGAATCCAAAAGATCAGATGGCAGGCAAATGTAAGTGGGAAAGACTTGGAGAAGAAGACGTAAAAGATGAAAGCAAATATGAGATGAAGGCCCGCATAATGCAGTAAACATCGAGAAAGAAAGAAAGAAGGAATACCTGGTCCGAGAAGAAAGAAGTAAGAAGAAACCTGTGAATCTGCTCGCAAATTCCATTTCCACAGAGGTCATAAATCAAAGATAGAGGAACAATGCGTTCTTGAAAACCTTCTGTGGCTAGAGATCGCATGCCTTTCACAGAAGTGCGGCTACTCGATGCCACTTTATGCAAAATTTTCAAAGACATAATTGAGCAAAAAGAGGAAGGATTGGCTAAGAAGGAATTGTGAACTCGATCGCAACTTGCAATGCCTGAGATCAGAGGCTACTATAAAAGACGGCGGATCCAGGCTTCACCATTCCCGCACCATCAAGAAGCCTGAAGTTTCGTGAAGCCTTCGTGATCTGTGCTAGTATCAATTTAATGCCCTATTCGCTGCCAAGAAGTTAAGCTCGGGGGAGCTTACTCCCACTAATGCTTACTCTAAACGGCAAAAGATAACCCCGCAAACCCGAAGGAATCATAGAAGATGTGGCCGTAAAGGTGGGGAACTTTATTTTTCCAAAGAGACTTCATCGCACTGATATGGAGGAAGATTCACAAGTCCTCTCGCACCGGGAAGGCCATTCCTCAACCGAGCGTACTCTAATCGACATGGCGGAATTCTCACTCGTAGTCGAAAAGAGACAAATTGACTTCAATTTAACTGTGGCCTGAGGAGTTTAGACATGTAGGAAGACGAAGGTCAATAAGATGCATATGTCAACAACTCGAATTTTACTTATGATTAAAGCCCAATTTTCAATCAATGCAAAGAGATGAATTCTTAAAGATCTTAAAGATTTTGATTCATTTTCGCACATCGCCATATTCTACCGAGAAAGTGATGAGTCTTGAACAAACCGAGGGAGAAAAAGAGCACCAAATTGAAGAAGGAATTTCATCAAGAAACCAATGAAGAAGGGCTTAAGCGAAGGTGCTAAGTCATTTAAAGTATGCTTACCCGGCCGCCAAAGAGAACCAAAGAATAATTTCTCGCTAGACTTAGTGATCGAGGAACAGAGGTTGCTGGAAATTTTCGAGAAATCATAAGGAGTCTTTAGCTCGTCTACTAAGAGTTAAAAGGTATCACCATCAATATGCATGCACAAAATACTTCTAAGAAAATGTACAATTAACATCAAAGGAGACTTAATCCAGCAATGAAAGAAGTAGTCGAAGGAGGTACTCAAATGGTTAAATGTCGGTTTTATTTATGTAATTTCAGATACCCTGGTTAAATTTCACCATGGGTTCCAAAGAAGGGTGGATTTACTAATCCGCAATGAAAGAAATGGAATTAATTCCAATAAGAACGCAGATTGTGATGGAGAGTATGCATTGATTACGCGAACCGAACACAAAGAACTGTAAAGATCACTTTGTCTCTTCATTGATCGATGTTGGACGTGATTATCGACATCCTCATTTTTGTTTCTTTGGATCGTATTCAAAGGCAAACTGCATTGCAATTGCACCTGAGGACCAAGAGAAGACCACATTCACATGCCCCTATGGCACCTTTGCCTTCAGAAGGATGCCATTGGGGCTATGCAATGCTCCTGCTACTTTCCAGAGATGTATGATGTCAATGTTCTAATTCGCAGAAGGAAGAGAATTTTATGGATGACTCTACGCTTAGGTCCAGCTTTGAACAATGTCTGAACAACCCGAAACAATACTGAAAGATGCGCGACAAGCAAACAGCACTAAATCGGGAAAAATGTCATTTCATGGTAACAGAAGGTATTGTTCTTGGTCATAAAATTTCTGCCACAGGGCTAGAAGTGGACCAATCCAAGATTTCTATTATCAAAACACTTGCACCTCCACCCGCGGTAAAAGGATAAGGTTCTTGGGAGGGCATGCTAGATTTCACGGAGATTCTTCAAAGACTTCTCAAAAATAGCCGGACCGCTGTCTGCGATTCTTGGAAAGACTGCAAAATTTAATTTTGATGATTCCTGCAAGGCTGCCTTTGAAGAAATTAAGATCAAGTTAGTTTTCTGCACATCATAGCTGCACCCGAGAATGGAATCGGGGGAGATTCGGGGAAATAATGTGTGATGCCGGTGATTTCGCAATAGAGGGGCTACTGTTTTGGGGCAAAGAAAATATTGAGCCATATACTATGTTAAGCGAACCTTCAATGAAGCACAAGAAAACTATTCCACAACTGAAAGGAGATGCTAGCAATAGTGTTTGCTTGTAGAAAAATTCGAGGCCATACGATGCAGGATCCGTGTTATAGTTCACCACGGACCGTGCGGCCATCAGTATCTTATGTCAAAAAGGAAGCTAAGCGAGACTGATAAGGTGATTGCAAGGGGGTTTGATGTCAGAGTAGAGATAAAAAGGGATGTAACTGATGTGATAAGTGATCATGTCCATAATAGAAAGAAATCAAGCGGAAAGAGGAGGAGATAAGATTAGAGAGAGGCTTGAGATGAGCAACTATTTCAATTGTCATTCAATTCCATGGTATCTTGATATTGTGAATTACTTAGCTTGTGGAGTAGTTCATACGGGTCGGCCTGACGAAAAAAGCTCGGGGTGACGGCTATGTATTATACTCAGGATGATATCCCTGCACTATTATTTAAGAGGAGGCGATATGATTATAAGAAGATGTGTGCGGAGGGTGAGCAAAGAAAGCGGGAATTATGAATGAATGCCATGCATCACCATATGGGGCATTTTTGGAAAAACGACTCATAAGATACTCCTAATCGGGATTTTATTGGCCAAATTTGTTTTTTAGGAATGTCTTGAATGAGTCAAATTATGTGATAGATGCCAAGATTGGAAATATCGGCGAAATGAAATGCCCTACGAGACATATTGGTGGTGCAAATTTTTTGATGTAGTGGGGATAGATTTATGGGACCCTTTCACAATCATTTGGAAAGCCGTATATCTTTGCTCATGATGGATTATATTTCTAAATAGGTGGAAGCAATAGCCTTGAGGAATGATATTATCTGATTGTGAGTTTCTGCACAAAAGAACATATTGACGATTTGGAACACCAGGGACTAATATGCCCATCGGTGATGGGGGAAGCCACTTTTACAGGCAAATTTTCGCAAGCTCACTTGAGCGAGATGTGGGATCAAACATATAATGAGCCCTAGCTTATCATCCCAGGACTAATGGGCAGCGAAATTTCAGGCAGAGGTTAAAGGATCTGGAAGGCGTAAGTTCATGGGAAGGATTGGTCTTCAAATGATGATGCACTTTGGGCTACGGGACTGCATTGAAACTCAATTGGATGTCCCCCATACAGTTAGTGTTGGCAAGCCATGTCACCTCCTCTTGAATTGGAATACAGGCTATGTGGGCCATCAAAATTTGAATTTCGATTTCAAATGGCAAAGGAAGAGAGATTGCTTCAAAAATTTGAATGACTAGGCGAAATGAAACTGTGATAATGCTAAGATCTACAAAGACAAGACAAGAAATGGCATGATCGAAAGTTCTTAGGAAAGAAATTCAGAGAGAAGGGGATCAAGTTACTGTTATTTAACTCAGTTAAGATTTGTTTCGGGAAAATTGAAATCAAAGGTGGAGTGGACCATATCTTAGTAGTGTCGAGCACTACTTTTGGAGTGATATTACTTTCAGGTGATCTTTGGGAGAATTTAAAAGATCAATGGATAAAGGCGAAGCATTATCAAGCGGGGAGGGAAAAGAAAGAAGAGCTACGGTGGTTCATTGAGGAGAAAGAAAATCTCTTAAATGATCCATTGTGCAGGACTCAAGCTTGGCTTGGTGATGGGGCCTTGTAGAGACTTTTGTTATTTTTTTCAGACCTTTGAATTTTTTTTTTAAATTAACCTTGATTTTGTTTCTCTAGTTATTATAATGATTAGTTAGTACTTAAGAAGTTAATTTTGTTTAATTGAATCCTTCACCACAGCCAAATGTTGCGGAGTACTTATGCGAAATGGCTCGGCGAAAAGGATAAACTCAGTACAACTCCACGACCAACTTACGGAAAACTGTGTGGAAAAAGGAGCATTCCTTTCCTATATAAATTACATGAAATTTGAATAGAATCTACAATTCTTTAATTGCTGTGAGAAATTGGTTTGTTTGATGATGAGAATGCATTAATTGATCAAAGTGAAAAGTGTTGTTCATTAAATTTGAGGCAAAATTACGATTTCGTTACTTGTGAAAACTTATGTCGTGACGGCGAAGTCACAACAAAGTTGATGTCATTGACTTAGTCAATGCTGAAAAGGAAAAATTAAGGCTAAAAATCGCGACCCGAAAGTTACATTGTGAAAGAAATTGAGGTCGCGACAGCCCCAGATCGCGGCGAGAGTAATCCCATGAAAAGAAGAGTGGTCGCGACTGACTTAACAATGTCACGAGATGCTTGATGTCGCGGCCTTGGGAGGACTGCTCCTCCGCAGTTAATTTGTCTCATGACAAACAATAATATGTCTCGACAAGAGGGTAAAAGTACGGTTGGGCATTTTCAATTTGCTAATTTAATGGCCTTACATTCTATTTTAGGAAGTTAGGACGAGGCAGCGAAATTAAACAGTAATAAATAGTGATTAATCACGAAGCTTGAAATTTTAATTCCTAATTGAACCAATGTATTTGATACACTCAGTTTCTAGGGAATAATCAAGGAAATTAATAGTTCGAGAAAACTTTCAAAATTCTCTATCAAAAACCACTGAACCTGCATTTGGAATTACGAGAAGAGCAAGGTTAGAATCTCCCATAATCCACTCATTGTAAATATAAAAAAGGAATAAATGGTTGCTCCTCCCAAAGAAGCGAAAAGCACTATAAAGAGTGGGAGAACAGCGGAAGAAAAAGCGAGCGAAGAAAAATATAGCGAGAATGAGAGAAAGAAGAGCTTGAGGAGAGAAGTTTGAACAGGGTTTTATGGAATGAATGGAGTATTGAGGAAAATAAATAAATTCCATTCGTTTATTCCATGTCACATTGTGTAATAAAGAGAATAGTTTGATGGAAGAATATGGATTAGTTAGAATCCATCAACGAACTCAAAGAAAAAGAGAGCTTGATGATTTGTTGCACAACCTTGTTAAAGAACTGAATCCTCTGCATAGAGAGGAGCTCAAGATGCACAGTGAGCGAATTTTGAAGTGGGAGTTGCAACCTTCTGAAGAATATATAGGGATTTAGATCAAATAGGGTTTTCTCAAACTTAGATCTGAGTGTAAACGCTGTAGAAAGCTGATTGTAATAGATCGAAATGTTTTGATATTTGAATGGATTTCCTTAGGATTTGCAAATTGGTTGTTCATAATATATGAATTTTATTTATGTTTCATTTTAGTTTCTGATTTGGGAATCAATTTAATAATTCTATTCAATGCAGAATAAGAGCCAAATGACAGGCAATTTAATTGAAACATAAATTGCGAATTTAGTTCAATTTTCTTGATAAGTCGGGATAGGGAAAGATTCTCACATTAGGAACAAAAGCAATTTTCTTTTGAGTTTGTGGTATGAGCAGTGAGTCAAGGAACACATTGGAAATAACATCATCTCAAATTTCTCATCCCTTCAGGTAGCAAGGTCAAAATCCCTCGGGAACGAAACAAGAAGGGTGACAACTGAAAGAGAGGGGTTTAGTCACAGTTAATCCTTGAGTGCAGAACTTGTTAGATTAGTGATCAGGCGAAATCCTAGGCGTCTGATCCTTGAGGAAATATCTGAGGCCATCCTCTTGGAGTTTGAGCCATTCTAGCCATCCCTATTCATATGCTAATGCCTTCTTCCAATTCGAAATTCGGCCAAAACAATACAACACTAAAAATAAACCAATGTGGAGAACCTAACCCGTCCTAAAAGAATCAATCCTCGAAGAACTGTGATTACCAAGAATTGAGAGGAAGAAATGAAGTTTGAAGGGAGTGTAAACTTTTGAGAACTCGAGGAGAATCGAAAAAGGGAATGAAGAGAAAAAAAGATCACACATCGAAGAAAATACGTGGAAAGAAGCTGAGGAATATAAGTTTTGTCTTGTGCTTTGACTGTGAGCAAATTAAGATTCTTAGAGTGTTTCTAACACCTAGTAACCTAATGCCATACAGAGTAATAGAGATTCTGCTTAAAGTTAGCTAAAGTGTTAGAAAGCTGAAGGCCTGAAACATTTACTATTCTTGAATGACTGTGAGAAAAAGAAAATCCCACAGATTTGAATTATGAACAGATATGAAATGGGAGCATACGATTTTGAATAGAAGAAAATCAATTGGTATCCCGAGCAGAAGTTTGGGGAGTTGTAAGGGAAATTACAGGAGGGAAGAGAGGGCGGATGAGTAAGAAAGGAAAAAGTATTGGTAATCTTAACTTTAAAAATTCATCCATCCTACCCCTTACCCGAGCCCTAACATTACAATCTTAAAGGCACAGTTGATCTTGAAGGTTGTAATCCACCTGATGAGTGGAGATCAATGAACAACAAACTATGGAATTTGGAAAATCGGGGAAAGATCAAAAGCGCCAGACATCACCTCCTAGCAAGGAGTTAATTGACTCATTAAGAAAATAGAAAAGAAAACTAACATTCAGTGAGAATCAATTAAGCTATACATTTATAAAACAAATTCATGATCTAGTTATGTACACCTGATTGAGTAGAAACTAACCTTTATACGGACTTGAAGCTAAATATACAATAAGCAGATGCAATATTTTAGTTTTTCAGAATTAAATTGGTTGCAGCTACTTGAACAAAAAGAAAAATGTCCTTTTGTTTGAGGACAAACAAATCTTTCTTTTCTTTGCTTAGAGACAAGCAAATTTTAAGTTTAGAGGGAGTTTGATGAGCTTAAAAAGTCATCTATTTTCCAGTCCATTTTTCGATTGATTTTTATATAAAAGACTGATTTATATGCAAGAATATGGAATAAACTTCCACCAAAGCTTCTTTGTGCGCCAGAGGAATTCAAAGCGGAATTTGCGATAAAGGAAGCGGAATGTGGCTGAGCATTACTGATATAATTGGCTGAAGGAAGTTCTGCATTGGGAGAAAGTAGAAAAGGATTAAGGAATTTGATGTCTTGAAGCTTTACGGAAATCAAATGCATATCTATTCCAGGTTGCAGCTACAAAGCTCCGTGTAAATAGGCGTAATTGAAGAAAAAAGCAGTATAGCGTGAAGGAAACTCAAAGCGAAGCAACGAAATTGATGAAAAGAAGACATGATGTAAGCTACATCCTTGAGTGTCGCGCGAATTAAACCGATCTGAGTGGATAATGAGGTGCGGCACCAGCAGGAAGTCGGCGGCGGAAGATAAACAATGGGCGAACAAGAGTATGTCGCGACGCATACGGATGTAAATTGTGACACTTCGACGAATCGAAGGATTGGCATGGAGACGCCGAGGACCGGGTTGCGGCGGGAAGCGTGGTGGGCTGAGGGATAGGTGTCAGCGTCAACTACGAGAAGGAAGTGGCGACGTCGACCGGCGGTGCGACAACGATTGTAGGAAAAGTCGCGACAACACGGTTGTCGCGACATCAATTGTAAAGAGACTTGAGAGTCGACATCAAAGAAGATGTCATATAGCGACATCGCATTGCCAGACGAAGAATTCGCGGCGACGTCAATTACATGGCGATATCTGAGAGAGAGGTTTGCGATGACATTTAGTTGTCGCGACATCAAATGCACCGCGATTAAAGATTGCGGCGTCCTTAGGCTATCGTGACATCGACTTCTACACGAAGACACGTCGCGACCAAACAAAGACTCTGCGACGACAGCGAAGGCAATGAGTCGCGGCAATTGATCTCCGCGACATCAACAAACAAGCCCCGGGCCATTTTAATTTGCCAGTCGAAAAGTGCATCGAAATTAGAATGACTTGGGGCATACATAAATGCGAAGGCGCTATCGAATGACGCCCAGCTCTTGGCCTTCCAAAGAGATGCGGTTCTTTGAAGGCTCCTGTATTTTAATTTTCTTTTCGTTTCTTTTCTTCGTTTTTTTTTTATTTTTAGATTAGTTTGTATTTCATTCAAATTTGGATCTGAATGTTCACTGTTAAAGTTTAAGCTGAATGTAGATTCATATTTCTTCAAATTACTGTCTGGTTGTTTGAATTCCAGACAAATTACAGGTCGGGTTCGATTCTTTGATTCGACGGCTTTCTTAATCCCGACGAGAAACCCATTAACATGGTGTAATCTAGTGATTTAAGATTCCCGACTTCCATTGAATTGGCGCTATCGTCGAGGAAATTATCTTTCACAGAAATTTTATTGATCTTTGACATTGAACTCAGGTTTGCAAGCTACTTGGCGGTCTTGTGTATTTTTACATTCACGATCCCAGATGTCTGATGTCTCGTAATCTCATCGTGTCTCAAGCTGATTTCAGGGAGGCCCTCTAAGTGACACGGAGGAAAGATTCACGAGGAGTAATGAACAATTTTGAAAGGTATAAGGAACCTAACTGTATGGTGATCTAATGTGCTCTGTGTAATTAAATCAATGAATCTCTTCTCACTTGGAGACGAGAGCGAGTGGAGCAATTTATCAATTTAGGCACACAGAGAGTTCACCTCGATTCGATTAGTAAATCCAATCCCGTGTTAGCAGAGATCTAATCAAGGAAAGGATGAGCTGTTCTAATTTGGAGGAAGAGGAACCAGTATAGTGTAGATACGAAGCATTCAATGACATATCTTGAGGCTGGATTCACAGTCATGTGGGCATAGTATTGAAGAAAATACCCAGAACAAGAACCACCTTTGCCAGGATTAAAAGTAGTTATTTAACACTCTGTCTTGAGAGAAAGCAGTGGGGTTTAGATAATGACAGATTGTGGGGTTTGGAGAGATCCAACTACACTATTATATTCCTTGGACTAATTTTAAATCGTAGTTCGATAAGCAAAAGATCGATTAGTGCCGGAATTAGTGTTTCACGAGTGGCATTCTTTTCAATGCCTTTGCGAGCTGATGGAGTCTTAATTTGTTATTTTTGTATTTTCAATATTCAATTGTGTTTATTATTAATTAGTTTTCTTGGTTTATTATTTTAAGTTGTCAAGGCTAATTCCGATTGTCTACTTGAGTCGAATAGTGTAGATTTTGAGTAGTCGGGGTAGTTGATTGAGAATTCTTAAGATCTGTGGGATCGATATACGGACTTAAATCAATTTACTTGTTAGACCTGTGCACTTGCAACATAACGGATCAAAACCACTTAGTAAACAATTTACTCAATTAAAAACAATCTTTGAACTAATCAAATAGCCTAAGACATGTCTGATGACAAATTTTATGGCGCGATTCTTAAGTAGTTAGACAATAGTCTTTTAGCGATAGTGTTATAAATTTGTACATGTCTTACCCAGTAGGTCATTGCATGTGCACTTACGTGGTGAAAGTAACAGTCTGCAACGAGGAGTTTTCTCTATTCAAGCATTGCTCGCCCCCATCGTGGGTTTGCCCCAGATCTGGGGGAGTGTGCAGGGAGACGGCACTCACTCGAAGCCGCCATTGTAAAGAAAGCGGGGTTGTGGCTTTGGTTCTTACTTTTGTAAAATATATTAGAACAAACTGTTTTGATATATGTTTTTGTGTAAAGAGTATTATAATTAAACTCTTAAGGACTATGTTATTATAGCCTTGTGCATTTTATTTGAGTATGGATAAATGTACTCTATGTGGTCATTTTTACTCGTAGATGGACTCGGAGTGGTCATGATATGATAATTTGCTCCGGATGGGCCATGCTATTATCTGTTGTACTGGTTGTATTTTTAGGTAGAGCTCCCTATACAAATGAGATTATGTCTGATTTTTGTTGAATTATGGGTCCCTATAAAGGGGACACAATTGTAAAACCAGGGAAAAAATGCAATTTTTCTGAAAAATGGCAAAACAGTAATTTTGTCGTTGTAGTATAGGTTGAAAAGCTAAAATTTACTAGATCTCGAATGATGAAACGGACTTCACCATTGGAATCGTCTCTTGAAATCTAGCCACCAAGTCGAATTTCATTGGATTATGAGATAGTTGGAATTTCACGTATTTCGAGGTACGGGTGTCAGATGACACATGGAGTAGTGCCACATGACATGACCATGTGGATGCCACATGCATGCTGAGAGGAGGGCACATGGCATGAGAGTCATGTGGTGTGGCATTTGCCACCTAGTGCATGTGTCCATGTGACACATGGCACATAGCAAATAGACATATGAGACACATTGCAAATAGGAAAGTGAGAGAGATTTCCTCTTGTTGGAGTAAAAAAAAAAAAAAAAAAAACAATTCGATTGGAAGAAAGAAAAAGGAAAAGAAGGAGAAAGGAGAGAAAGGAAAGAAAAGAAAGAAAGGAGAAAAAGAAAGGAAGTAGAAAAGGAAATAAAGGAAAGGAGAAAAAAGAAAAGAAAAGGAAGAAAGGAAAGAAAATGAGAAAAAACAAACGAGAGGTTGGAGATCCGTGCGTGGAGGAGAAAGGAAAAAAAAAAAAGGGCTCCGGTTCCTGGTGTTTCAACGGTCGGAAGTCATTAGTCCGAGAACTAAAGTTGGTCTACTTGTGGCCAAGGCTACTCGGTAGATACCCAAAGCAAAAAGTACAGGTTTTCTCCCATACTTGTAGTTCACCTCTTAATCTATAAGGGCTGTAAATGGCGTGTCGGTTATTGACCATGAGAACTCCGAGTTTTTCGGATGTAGGGTATTTTTTGGAGGCAGGTTTTCAGATCGAGTTTGAGAGTACTTCATAGCTAAATTTATAAATAGATTAATGATAGTCTTGAAATTTGTTAATATATATATATATATATATATATATATATATATATATATATATATATATATATTTAAGCTAAAATTTTTGAATTTGAGTCGAGATTATTTCCGAGCCCGGTATGGCGGGAATGGCTAGTTGGTTTGGACCGTTTTTGTGTGTTATTGTTGGAAATTTTATAACATGCTACAGATATTTGTAAATATCATTGATATATTGATGTATATATATTAGCATGAATGGATGTAAAATTATATGATTCGGCTAATTATCCATGGTACTTGGCATAAAGTACAGGTTATAAATTGTTCCATGTAGTGTTCATCATACATGTAACATGAGATAACATGTAGTGGCATTTTGCATTGCATATGCACGAGAAACATCGCATTTCATGGGTGTAAGTGCATGGTTGGTAAATCGACACTGCGCTTGGTGTTGATTGGGTGGACTCAATAAATGGGATAACGTCCAATAAAGTCGCACGGTTGCATGCAATGGAAAATATGTGTTGGGTATTAGCAAGAAGGGATAGATCCCCCCTCGGGTGAAAAACCCACCAATTGTAATTGGACATAGTCCCCCTGAAGTGGTAAGAGGTCGCCAAAATTGTATCTGTTTTGTGAGCATGAGTGAGATTGCAATCCGCTATCCCTGAAAAGGCGCATGGATTTTGAATATAAAATGATCATTGTGATGTATCGAAAAGCTTTTGGTTTATAAACAAATAAAATTGGTTTTGAAAATGATCATTGGATATCATCTAGAATGACGGTTTTTCACACTTGGCATAAGCATGTGTGAGGGAGTCGGTGAGGACTCGAGACATAGGGCATGATGAGTCTCATCTCATAGGATTCCATGTATAAAATTGACCATATTCTTCGATTCAAGAATGTTTGATCATGTATTGTGTGTAGACATGGCATTGCATGTGCACTTAGGTGGAAGTAGCCCTTGTGAGGTTATCCTTCTTGGGTATTTACTCACTAGTCGTAGGACCCCAGCTTTAGGTGCGAGGTTATGTATATACGTGACCCTCATCCTAGGACCGCCAGGTATGAACTTGGAGCTAATGGCTTTGAAACTGTACATAAAAAAAAATTAGATTTACATGTAATATTTTGTATATATAAGAGAGTTATGCTTTCGAAGACACTTATGGCTGTTTGATAAATTTGTATATTTTTCTAAAATATATATGCATGAATGGATCTTGGTGAATGGGACGCAATATGGTGGGACGCGATATCGTGCGTTGACGGGTTGTCAACGAGACCCCCAGGTTTTGGGGTGTCACACAATAGTGTGGTATCGAGTTACCCGACATCCACAAGTTTTCCGTGGGTTGACGGTTAGTCAACGGACCCCCAGGTTTTGGGGCATCACACAAAGAAATGGGGAGACCGTTGATTTGTTTATCTCCCATTTCAAAAAGATGAGAAACAGATGTAAGATCCATGCTAGGAGGCCAAGTACGTGAAAATGGCCTAAAAGAGGGTTTGGTGCAACATTTGAGTTGAGAAAATTAAAAGGTATGGAATTTAAGGATTTTTGTAGACTTACAACTAAGGTGACAAAATATGAAAGGCGATCAAGGAAGAGAAGTTATGTCGGAGGGGAAGAAGTCAGCCCAGGAATCTATTGTCGAGAGAGGTGAACCCGGGGTAGCGTGGCAAATCCTCACATTTCATGGACATTCACTTATCTTCTTTTGGTAGAAAAGACACTTGATGTGTGGAAGAAGACACAAATTGTTGATACACAGCTCTAATATACTTTTGAGGTAAGTAAGACTAAGGAAATATTTGATTTCCTAGTGAAAGAAAAATTCATTACCTTCCCTAAAGACCACCGGATCCTCAGTAATTACGAACTAAGGGGAAAGGCTTACTGTAAGTACCACAATTCATGGAACCATACTACTAATGCATGTTAGGGTTTCAAAAATGTCATATAGGATAGGATCAACAAAGGTATACTCAAGTTCCCTGATAAAAAAGAGAATATGGCAATTGATGAGGATCCTTTCCCACCAGAGGCCTCAATTAACACCACTAGCTTCTATCTAAGAGCATTGATAGAATCCAAGAAGGCGGGAAAACTCTCTCTAAGAAAGGTATGGGTCCCTAAATATTGTTTGGTTTATGTTGATAGGTTGAAAAAGGAATGGGCTGCAATTTGTACAGATCTTCCATTATGGAGAAATTTAGTGAAGGGGATACAGTAGGGAATAGATCAGTATAATCAATTCTCCAAGAAAAGGAAACTTTCACCAATGGCAAGATGAATTCTCAAGAAGATGAATTCGTTCCTCTAAGAGAAAATGGTGTATAAAGGACCACCTCTCCATGGGGTAGGTTCATTTCCCCAAGGGAGAATGATGCATGCAGGTTAAGATAATGTTCCTAAAAAAAGAGAGCTTGTTCCCCAAGGGGTAAGTTCCCTCCTCTAAATGACAAGATTTCAGGGAAAGTTAATTCTCCAAGGAAAAAGGCAAGGGAAAAACATGTTTCTCCACTCAGGACTATGTTTCCAAAAGGTGGACCCATTTCTCAAGGTGTTAAAATGGGTTAGGACAACTTCCTTCTCCGAGAGAGTGGTTTTCCTCAAAGGGGATTGCAAAACCTTCTAGCTTCCTCGAGGAGTATGGTAAGGGAAAGACATATTTCTCGAGCCAGACTTGTTTTTCTAAGAGGTAGACCCAATTCCTCGAGGGAGGGAGATTCTGAGGAAGAAGGAAAAGCACAATGAGGTGTATCATTCCTCCTATGGTTTCTCTTATCAAAGTGGCATGTGATACCATGACAAAAAATTTCCCCAAAAGGCTATGGCATGGATCCGGAGAAGAAGAGTATACCTTGTGAGAGGCAAAAGGCAGCTAATAGGCTCATTGATGTAACTATGAAATCCAAGAGGAAGATGTGGAATTAGAGAAAGTGAAGAAGAATGGTTCCCCAGCTTGGAAAAACAAAGTTTGGGAGAAAAACTACTGAGGATATGGAGTCAATGAGCGGTGTAGATGAAGTGATGGACTCAAAGGCCTTAATGATAGGTGAAATCCCTATTTCTTTAAATTGTTCTACTGTCTCTCTAACATTTCCAACTATTTTCAAGTAAAAAAAAAACATAGGAAGATCTAGTAGGAGTAGAAGCTTTATCTCACGGCAGAAGATGTAGGTACGGTGCGATTTACCATGAATCCTCTAAAGAATGCATACCTCAAAAGGTGATACATGAGAAACCCTCTATGGAAATGACGGGGCATATAAAGCCTTTGTATGTAAGAGCCCATCTCAATTGTAGACTGATGATTGCCCAAAACACTTGTCATTTACCCGCGTGTGAGAATGTTTTCGTTTCATTTCATCCCCAATGTCGATGCGGTTATCGTAAGTGTGTCGATACTCGACTTTTTATGCATTTCAGGTGAAAAAGGCGACATTTGGAGGCTGTGTAGAGATTTGAAAAGGAGATTAGAGGAGAGCTCAGCCTCAACAACGCGACGTCCCGGCCGTCCTGGCCGGCGTTGTAGATCGTATGGCGTGCTGGCATTCTGATGAACCGCGTCGCGGCGATTCCGGCGTTGCGATATCGTGGCGCGTCGTAGGACTATCTCAGCGGAATTTTTAGATAAAGAAGAAAAAAAGAATGCCTGTGAGAGAGGAGCCCAGTATGAGACGGAGAAGACGATAGAGGAAGATTTGAGAGATCGTGTAATCCTTGTATTTGTATTTCCTTTTTCAAACTCCTATTGATTGTGACCAAATAGTTATAATAAGAAAAATGATGTTTATTTATTTCTAGGGTTTTGTTGTTCTTGTTATATTCATATGGATTAATGATCTTTAATGTTGAGTGTAATTAGGTATATCTGATTTGATATCAACTTGCTCTTATTTCGTAATTACACATGGTGGTGTTGGCCAACACCCGACTTGCTTTCTCTTGCAAAGATCTAAGATTGAGAGATAAAAGGTTCGGGGATCAGGAGTAGAGTGACACCCGGTCAATCAGAGAGTAGAGATATCCCAGTTCCGAGTGTGGCAATTAGGGTTTAACCGTTTAAGCGTCTTGGAGTCGAGGGGTGAAGCAAAGATGCAATCGACCTACTTTGGCGAGATGAGTAGGTGTAGCATCTAAAATACCCTAGAATGTTATAATAAATTTTTTTATATTCGGGTATGTAGATTAATGTAGACCAACAGGTATTTTCGGGAATTGTTAAATGAATATTGAATAAATGATTATATGGCTAAGAGCGAATGCAAATATTATGTGCTAAATGAAAATTATGAAGTTGGACGGGACATTTTACGAGTGTAAAGGGAAAAATTTGAAATTTGTAAAATGAGGACCTAAGAGTCAATTGTAAATAAGTTTAAGTGTCTAAGTGTAATTATAAGAGTTGAAGTGCAATTTGAGAAACTTATGGGCTATATAGCAATTAAAGAGAAACTTAACCCAAGAATGCATTTTGTGGCCAAACAAGGCCTTATATAGAATGAGTAACTTAAGACCAAAAAGGGAGAAAATGAGAAATGATAATAACTGTGTGGGCCAAACAAGGCCTTACACTTAAATGAGTTTAAAAGACCAAAAGTGGTATTTGGATGCTCATTAAAGCACATCACGTTTTAGGAGAGAAAGGAAGGAGAAAAGGGGAGAGAGCTAGGGCTTGGGAGAAGATCAAGCTTTGGTGTGATTCTTTCCCACTTTTTGTAAGAGATCGAAAACCTCTGAATGTGATTTGAAGAAGAGGGTGTAGGCAAAGAAAACAAAACCAACTTCACCCGCACATGATTTTGATTTTGGGAAAAGCCCCAACTTAAGAGGAATGAGTTTTTCATTGATTCTAAACCCCTTTTGGAGTTGTTTTGGGTGGCTTTGCAGGCGATTTTGATATAGGATGAATTAGAGGAGGTTGTGGAAGAAAAATGGTTGGTAATTGCTGGAATTCTCATTTAGGCAAAATCGCGTAGTGGTACCGGTACCAAAAAGTGGTACCGGTACCCATGATGTAGTGGGCTAGTGGTACCGGTACCGCCTCAAAGTGGTCTTTAATTGCCCATTGGCGGTGTGGGGCTGATGCGTGTGCTGTAAAGTGGTACCGAATTTACCCATGTAGCTCCGTGACAACAATTTGGCATACTTTCCACCGTTAAGATTCACTGTATTCATTACCATAGTTTGTTTGGGGACCCTAAGGAAATGATTAATGGGCTTTAAAATAAAAAGATAGAAATAAGTGAAAAATCTCTTCGTACCTCGTAGCCGTGGCTCGCTCGCCTTAGCGAGAAGATTAAAATCTTTAAAATGAACTTGATGTCTTAACCCAGCCCATTACTCAAAGATAAATTTAATCATTCACACTAAAAATATGATGA
Organism: Tetrastigma voinierianum; assembly: GCA_016808115.1. Lineage (NCBI taxonomy): Eukaryota > Viridiplantae > Streptophyta > Magnoliopsida > Vitales > Vitaceae > Tetrastigma > Tetrastigma voinierianum. The sequence continues at coordinate 935,566 of JAEQBH010000921.1, forward strand.
TTGTTTATCCACTAAGTGGCGTAATTATTATTAACTAGGGGCGGGTGACGATCGCCTAACCTGAGACCCGAGGGGATCGAAAGAGGAAGGAAACTAAAGCCGACAATAACCGGTTTGTTCTACGAACTATTATTATTTCAAGAAGTGTTTTGTTAGTTTACCACATAATTTGAAATATGATTATACGAAATGAGCATATCTTTGAAATGATATTACAAAAAGTGCATATGGGATAATATAATGTAATATTCCAGAGAAACCGGACATGGTCTGAATGATAAATCAAATTATCAAGCGAATCGGTTAATTTTTACATTCTACGGCTTGAATCGATGCGAATGAACACTTTGGTAGGATGTATCGTGGCGCTCAATCATGAAGGCGCACCAGTATCCGATGTCACTTGGCGGGATGCGCAGAATGTCGGCATCCGTCGTGATGACATATAGCATTTAGTGATACCCTGCGTGTCGGGGGTGCACCCGAAGCGACATCGTCGCGATGGTGAGCCCGGGTGTTAAATGTGTAAATGTATTCTTGAATGATAAGAAGAGGCGGATTCATCAAACAAAATCCCATCACGAATGAATTAAGATAGTAAAGTGGAAATAACCAACATTGATGAATTTGCATAAATGGGATTTTATGTATATACTTAAATCCTCATAAATTGGTATGAATTGAATTGGTGCGGTGAAAATGCATGTTGTGATACGATAAATGATTTGAAAAGAGCTAAAGCATACGAAAATATAAGATAGCATGAGTAGGAGTTTTGGATATAGAGGCATGGTTTAATGGTAAATGAATGTCAAGTTAAATTGAATATTGGAATAGAGCTGTATAGAACCACTAAGCATATGAAAATGCTTGAACATATGAATTTTAACTATGCGCAGTGCTCAGTGAATAGGAAAAAAAGGCCCGAGAACAAGAAGCCTTGAGTCATAATAGACAAGATTGCGGTGTATAAGTGTATCACCCGCCATATGCATTTTCATTTCTTTTGAACATGTGGGCATTTATAAACAAAGCGATTTAGGAATGTGAGACTAATGTTTTGTTTATCATTTTGTAAAGGTATGATATGCCTTAATGTAAAATGTGTTGTATAAATCGCAAATGTTTATGGGCCACCTGCATTTAAGAAATACTTTGCGTGAAATGAGAACCCTAAAATGAAAGACATAAATACAAAATATTTACATTGAATAAATAAAAGCAGTCGGAGTAAGCCGGACTCCGGTTTGGATCAAATCCATTTCTTAGGTCAGTCGGGGATTCGGGTTGCGACATTTTTGAAAAAGAAATTTTAAATAAAACGGTAAATAAAAAGAATTAAACGAGCGTCCCCGAGTTTCGGTTCGGACTCACCATTCGGGTCGGACCTGGCACGGGGGTCGCTACACAAATATACCTCGAGAGAGGATATCTCGCAAGCATGATCAACCCCCCATCATACATCCATTAATATCTTAATGCATTAGTTTTACCGTGGATGATAATCATTGATATATGCGAGGAAGGCAAAAGCCTAGTCTTCGTTAATTGAATTTAACAACTCATTTAGGATCAAGTGTTATATTATGATATTAATTCATAAGTTTGAGAGATCAGATAATACTCTAGGCTGATTGCAGTGACTGGCACACTTCTCTTTGTGGGAATGACACTTGACAAGCGTATATTCTCGTAAACTCAACGTATACTTGGCATTGCAGAACTGCGATTTTATACTGTTACACACCTATACCTACTTAACTGTCAAGTTTTTTTTAGCGCAGATTTACTTATAGGAGAAGTTTCGTGTTGATATTGACAATAGTGCAATTAGATATTACTCTGGATATTCATTTTTCTTTTTCCTTTCATTTTGTTTTGTTTACACAAGTTCTTGTAATTTGAATACGTGTTTGTACGTGTGATTCTGATGGGATTCTGTGAGTGTATGCAAAGGCAGTCCAGCAGTTGAACTATATATTCGTCCTAAATGAAAGAACCTTACACCGATACGTAGGAACAAAGAAAAGCACATCAAAGAGATCTAGCAATCATGGAGAACAATGAAGCAGATGCAGGACCGAAATGAAAATATATTTTGCAAGGGGATGAAATCGGAATAATAATTTAGGGAATTATCTCGCTTTAAACCAGTTTATCATTTGAGGATGATCCGTTTATGTTGCTAGAGGAGTTCTCTTCACTATAGTTATTTGAGTCTGCTATCCGAAGACCACCTGAACAAGCAAACAACTTGAGGTGAAACAGTAACCATGTCTGAGTAGCCCAAAAACATTCGACTCCACTGTATATAGTGAGAATCGAGTACACATTTTGATAAGACTTCATTGAAGTATGCGACACGATCCAAATACAATGGAATGGCTGAAGAAGCGTAGCAGATTAAGATTATCTATGGCTCTCATTGAGTGATAGAGCTAAACACTGGTTAGCAAGCCAACCACCAGATTCCATTATCTCTTGGAATGATTTGGTGTAAAAATTTCCCGACCAAGTTTTTCGCCCTCGAAGGTTGCTAGTGATTATTCTGCAGAGATCCTTTCACTTTTAGACAATTTGAGGGGGAGAACCTAGCTAAGGCCTAGGAGAGATTTCATGAACTGTTAAGAAGGTGTCCACATCAGAGGCTAACTAGATGGATGCAAGTCCATACCTTTTACAACGGTTTGAGTAAACTCTCTTAAGAGCCGATGTCAGAATGCCTTAAGCGGGAGGCGCCTTGATGAAAAGACTATAGACAGCGTATATGGAATCCTATGAGGATAGCTCTAATGGTAACCAATGGCCCAGGGAAAGAATGATACAAAGGAAGGCAGTAGGAGGTGGAACCATACAGGAGGTCTGAGAGCAATTTAGTGGGTCATGTCGCCTGGCCTCTTGGCGATTCTGAAAGTGGCAGGAATGTATGTAAATGCTATTCAAGCTAAGGAGATATGTGAATCATGTGGGGGATAGCACAGTACTATAGAATGCTAGTTGGGCCAGATAACAGTAGAACAAGCACAGTATGTGTCAAGGTTTAACCAAAATCAGCAACAGGGTCAGTATATATGATGCTACCTATCGGAATCGAGAACTAGAACGAGAGTGGGATAGGCGAACAATCGGAACAATCCTCTTAACTATGGGTGGAGGAACAATCAAAATAGTATGCCACCTCCCCAAGTGAACAAAGTCGAGAAAAAAATGGATTTGGAAGAAGCACTAGCTCAAATGCTTACTTCCCATACAGCCTTTATGAATGAAACAAAGGAAACTATGCAGAATAAGTCAATCCAACTGAATAACCGTTTGGCACGGTTGAGAAAGCTTGGAGAGTCTGAATGTGGGCGAATGGCGATTTGATGGCGAGGGGCAGCAAGGTTCTTTGCCAAGCAATTTAAAAGGATAAAACCGAGGAGGTGAAGGGAAGAATGCGCAAACAATAACTCGAGGAAGTGGAGTGGAGTAAGCGCACGGGACCCCCACCGATGATAGTAAAGAGCAAGATAGTCGGACCGGTCGAATAGAAGTAGATCTGAGGCAGGGAAAGGGGATCGATGACCTTAAGCAATTCGATGGAAGCACCCAAGGTATTGTAGAGGGGATAAGCCAGTGGCAAGAGAGCGACCCCCACTTATCCCCTATCCTCAGAGACTAAAGAAAGGTAAGTTAGAGAAGTAGCTTGCAAAGTTTCTCGATATCTTCAATAAATTGCATATTGATATACCCTTTAAGGATGCACTTGAGAACATGCGGAATTCGTGAGTTCTTGAAAAGATCTTGGAAAATAAGAAGGAGAATTAGGTGAGTATGAGACTATTGCTCTAGCGGGAGTGTAGAGGCGATCCTTGCTCCACTGGCAAAGATCGAGGCGGAGTTTGCTATACTATTCTTGATAGGAAACTCGGTAGCGGGTAAAGCCCTTTGCGACTTGGGAGCAAGCATCAATTTGATGCCACTCTCAATGTTTAATAGGTTGAAGTTAGGAAGCGAGCGGCGATAAGTTTGCGATTAGGGCAGCGAGGTCATACCATTGTGACACCCCAGTCGGGGTGTCGTTGTGACAGTCAACGCGGCGAAAAATCTATCGTCTGCGTATTAGAACACGCACGCATCGATAAAATAGCCGCGGGCCTACATGTCATACTCATCCAAATACATTCAACGATTATATTACATGGTTGAAATTACTACATCATTCTTACTTGAACATATATTAAAATTTACAATTCTAATATATGTTATACGAGCAAGCCTGACTTGAAGCTTTCTTTGCATCAGCCTCTATATGAGAGGCGTCTTCTTTCGAGCAGCTCCTGCGGCCAATATTCCCTCGGCAGGGTAGAAATTTGCTCGCCCGATGGTGAGATACCTAAATGGGTTACTCCCCACTAAGTGCTTATCACGATGATTCAGTATGTTACACACTCAGGCTAAATACGTGATCTACTTAAATATACACATGCCCATTCAGTATTTGAGTCCTCACCGACTCCCTCACACTTGCCTAAGCCATGTATGATAAAAATAATCAGTTTTCAAAACAAAACTTGTTGTTCTCGAAAACACATTACCGAGTTTCGGTAAAAGTATTAGACTACCCTCCGAGGCGAATTGGTTGGGGAACTTTCCGAAACAGTCATGGTCCTCATACGAGATGATCTGTTGGACTATCTCGAAGCCAAATTCTCCCGATCATCTGTAGAAATTCCTTTCCCAACCATGTTCGTTTTTCAGAAAATTCATGTCATGCACTCACACCTAATTTATAGGTTACCCTGGTGCATATGAAATGCATTATGCCATTTCAACACATTCATGCTAATATATTCACATGCATATATATTAACATATTTAAATCACACTCACGACATATTTATGCAAATTGACTAATTTACGATATATCAATTTTGGTCTGACCATGCCCAATTAGCTCACTTGAGGCTAAACAATTCCACTTGTGATTAATATATGCATGGGCTGATTTTGTCTAATTCTGACCGAGACTATTTTAACAGTCCCAAAATCCAACAGTGGGCTGTCCATGGGTAACTTACTTTCGTCAAACTCTCAGTTCCTTTGTGAACCGAAATCCGTGGCCATTCGACCTTATCGCATAAAAACGTAATTTAATGCATAAATCACAACCTGGCGACCCGAACAGTCGGAGTGGATTGTCCCAGCGTACACAAAATTCCAACAATTCGGTCCCGAGTTTTGGGATAGATCAAAACGACTTCAGCGGCCTCAAATCAGCACAAGCATTTACAAAACACTTAAACAAAGAGGGTAAAATCAAGTAGGATAAAAAACCACACCTCACGAGATTTTGTAGCCGAAACTCGAAAGCAGTGCCAGCGTTGCCTCGCGTGGGAACAACTTTCTTCTTGCTCTCGTCAGCCGACGGTCGATTAATAGGAAACCTAGAGAGAAGGTGCTCTCTCTCTCTCTAAAAATCACAAAAACCTAAGCTACTGCATCACGTTTTCCCTTTGCACGTTTTGGTCTCTTCAAATGTAGGAGATGACCACTATTCCAAATTTTGTCTTATTATCTCATTAAACTTTCCTATAATGCTTTCCATGTCCTTAAATCTTGGATTTTGACACATGACACTATCTCAGCCATCCATTTCCATCCTCTCTCTACTCATGCAACATGTGTCATATGAGTACATGTTATAGGTGACTTTTGTCACATCACATGTCATTCACGGCTTTTAGATGCTAATTGCACTTGAAAAACGATGCAAATTTGTTGTCTCGGGTCGACGGGGTGGCGTGGTATTGGATTCAGCGAGGCGATTCAACGGTGAAGTCCTTTTTCATCATCGAGATCTAGAAAAATTCCGGATTTTTGGTGAAATTACGATTTTGCCATTTCGAAGAATTATATTTTCTCGGGGTTTCCATTCTCTCCCCTCCTTAAAGAATTTTTGTCCAGGAATTCCCGCATACATCGCATCGACCCGTGCATATGTAGCCTCACCTGACTCGAGCCGTGTCGGGTATGACAACATTTGGGTCCCGATTCGACTTTCTTAGGTGGGCATCGACTCATCCATGTTGACATCAACACCCAATATGTCTACTACCCTAAGGTCCACCATGAGAAAAATCACTGAGATCCCTGACTCATGATCTCGACACATTTGACCAGCTCTCACCTTAGATCCTAGGGAAGAAATCTCTCATATTATGGTTTTTCTAAAGGCCTTAACCTCTAAGCTCAAACCTATCACATAAGATGCATTAATGAATGAACATGATGCATCTAATTCAAACGCTACTCTAATCAACAAGTGGAAGAGTAAAGCATTACCTACATCCGGCTAGTACGAGGCAGCTCGGTCTATTGTACCATGAGACCTCATCTAGAATGATCTGCGCCTCTTATGCCCGGGTTGTGACGATAGTAACACGTCATGCACTTTGCTTGACCAAGACTCTCGGCTTGCAAATCTAATCTAGACCACGACTGCGCTGCGGCTGCTATGTGGCCGTATGAGAAGTCTTGAGTGGTGGGTCCCTCGACCTATACTAGATATGGAGAAACAAAGCGTATCTGCTCCTGTCTCAGTAGTGGGGCCTGCAGTCCCCGAGCCTCAGGTCCACATAGAGTGATCTCACTATATGTCGAGTACATTGCGATGGTAGCACACAAATACGCCCATCCCATTGTGACCCATTTCGTCTGCCAGTAAGTTGGGTAGGTGTCCCTGTGTGAGATTCACTGCCTCAGTGGATAATCTATCGAAAGTGTCAGGGCATCCGATAGAAATAACACATCATCTCTACTGCTGGGCGTAAATGTCACATCCACGGCGCTGGTCGATGGCCTCGGCCTGATCCGGGATATCCTTCGCGACAGAGGGTCATACGCTTCTTTCGGGTTGGAAGAAGATGGATCTTCCTTCCTCTTAGTACCCCTTGACATCTCTTGGATGCCTCGTATGTCATCTACTCCTCCTGCAGTGATCATAGTAAGTCTTTGACCTAGAGTCCACTCCTCCTCTAACCATTGGGACGATCTTAGCTACAAGCAGCTGGAAGTCGTTTGGCTATACGGCTCCATATTGCACATGCACGTGTGATCAGCGACGAAGCTGCAATCCCTACGACCTCGGCAAAGAGCTGCTTGGGGTGAAGCGACGATGCTGATATTACCTCATGGATGACCCTAGTCCTCGCTCTCATTAGTCATCTACCAATGTCGAATGCGAGTTAGAATCCAATCACGTCTCATAAGGCATGGCTCATGACCAGGAAACCACATTCATATCTGACGAAATATTTTTATGCCGCAATGTCCATTACATTTATAGGTAATGCTAAAGACATAATTTTATTTATTAATTCATAATCAACATGAAAATTTTATTTTGTTTAAGAAATTTCATTTTAAGATTTTATCTTATTTTATTTTATTTTATTTTTATTTTTAATTTTGAAAAATTTTTGTGAAACGATGGTCAATGATGACTCGAAATAGTCACGCTAAGTCGAAAAAAAGCGGTTGGGTGCCGCGGTGCACACCAGTGACCACAGGTACGCACGCCTGGTGCGCGGCCACAGCGCTCTGTGTCGTGGCGTGCAATGAGTCTTGGAAATATCGCGGGCTCAGCCGGCCCGGTATCGTGGCACGGGCGGCCGTGTGCGGCGCGCGCGCGGCTTCGTTTGTGCGTGGCGTATACGCCGGCTCCTCGACCTTATCGCGGCCTTGGCTAGGTGTTGTATCCGCGACCTGTGCGTGACCCGTACAGCGCATCACTGTCTGTCTGATTGATTGTATGCGTGACGCGCCTCAACTGGCCGAATTAAGCTATCTCACATCGCGATCTGATTGATTGTATCATTGTACGATCCGGCAAGCCGGGCCCCTGCCGGTCCGCGTCTGACACGGTATGTCAGCGACCCGCGGTCCACCGACCGCGAGCCTTTGCGTCACGTCGATACGTTTGTATCGTGACTGCGTCTCGGCCGGCCATGCCTGCTTTGTCGCGTCTGATCAAGTGCATCGTGACACACTCCCCAACCATTGCACCTTGAAGCGCTCCCCCGTCACGATCTGGCGTTGTATGTGACACCTCTCTTCCCGGTGTCAAGCCTCGTGACTGCCATGTCGTGATACAAAGTGCGTATCATTGACACACTCCCCAGCAGCCGGCCACATCTGTCTGTCTGATGGTTGTGTCGTGACACACTCCTGGCTATTATGCGCCAGCGCTGCAGGAAGCTGTATGTCACGATACAATTTTCCATGGTATTGTGACACCGATTGGAAACCATTTCGAGATTCACGCCGTTTCTTCCTTTTTCATATTTTGTTTCTGTTTTTCATTTACGCTCTGGAAAACTACTAAAATTATATATACAATTTTTCTAATTCTCGATACACCCCAGAATAAATTTATAAAAATTTATTTTATCCATTTTTCTTCAGTTTTACACACTGTAAAACCTTAAAAAATTTCTTCACATCACATTTTTTTTTTCTGGACCATTTTGTCCAAATTTTTTTCGAACACCTAAGGTTATATTTCTCGGCCCTAGTGTTCAACATTTTCTCCTATGCTACTTACCAAACATACAAATCATACACACAACACATAACAATCCATATTATACGCACCATTCACGCCAATCCATGATCACGATCACATAAAACCTGATTGCATGCGGTGTTACAGTTCATCATAGTGATTGTCTAGGTAATCACATACCTAACCCCACATTGAGCAACCAAGTGGTGATGTTCTTACACCTCATGACCATGGCCTAAGCCCAAGTCCCCCAAGCCTTAGGTAATCGTATACCTAACTTATCGACACTAAGCTCTAGGTATTTATAAGCACAGGCTGCGATGCAATTTGTGTGGCCCGGTATCGGGACTAAACTATGGATACTGAGCAGGAGCTCCACAGGTATTCGTACAAACTCGATCTGGTATGAAATTTGGTATCGGAGACCATACTATAAACACACCCACCAAGCTTTCAAGGTAATTGTTTACCTTAGCTGCGATACCATCTTTGTGGCGCCCCCCGAATCAGAGGTGTCGGATTTGTGACCGTCGGCTTTGCGGAGAAAATCTATGCGTCTCGTATTACGAGACACACATAGTAAAATGGCATGGGCCTACATGTCATACTCATCCAAATACATTCAACCCGATTATATTACATGGTTGAGAGTTGCTACATCACTCTTACTTGAACATATATTAAAATTTACAATTCTAATACATGTTATGCAAAACTTCAAAGCCACAGCGGCTTTCTTCAAAATCGACCTCTATCTTGAATTTGTCTTCTCGAGCATCCTGTGCACTTGATAATATTCCCTGACGGGGTGGCTATACGCCAGTGGTGGAATTACCAAATGGGTTCTCACACCTAAGTGTATGCAATGATTCGATGTGAAACACACACTCTTTCAGTAAATATTGATCTACTTGAATGTCTACATGCCCCACGTTCCATGTCTCGAGTCCTCATCGACTCCTCACACTTACTAAGCCGTATATGAGAAAAATAATCGGTTCAAAACAAAACTTGTTGTTACCGAAAATACACTCTGAGGTTTGGTAAAAGCATTGGGACTACCCTCGAGGTGAATTGTTGAGAACTTTAAAGCAGTCATGGTCCTCATCCAGGGATGATCACGTTGGACTATCTCTATTGATTCTCAGGAAAATCATCGTGAAATTCCTTTCGCAGCCATGTTCATTTTCGAGAGAATTCCATGTCATGCTCACACACAATTTCTAGGTTACCGGTGCATATGTGAAGGAATTTGAAGGCAAAAACTCTAGAGGAATCTAGTCTCTCTTCCTTATTTTGTAATGAAGAAAATAGGAAATAAATAGTTCTGATTTGAGATAGTGCGGAAAGTGACAATATCACTTGGACCAAATTTCTCTTACAAGGAAAGTGAATTAAACCATAGGTCCACCTTCTTGGATTTGGGTAATCATATAGATGGTATATTGCATTAATTCGGAAAGTTAAGGGAAAGAGGAATGCTAAATATGGAGAGAAACATGCCTGAGCATGAGGCGGCGTGGAAGCGATTTCAACACTCCTCAGTAGTATTGTAGATATTCCCAGTCATTTCGAGTTTTTCGTCGGATCTTAGAGTAGTTAACTCGGCGAGAGCTTTAAGTGAGAATATCGGTATTTGTTTGACGAGTTTGTTGGAGTGAAGGCGACTTTGAAAAACCGCTTCTTCGATCTTTTCCTTGATAAAGTGCCGATCTATCCACGTGCTTGTTGATCATGATGAGCCAGGATTCTTAGCGTCTTGATGGCGGATTTGTCGCGAGTATAACCGCATGGGATATGGCCAGACGTAATTCTTCATGACACATTCGACAGTTCCCTCGCGAGATACCTTGTGCCATAGCGCAGTGCGCCTCGGCCTGCTACCCGGTACATGATTGTTTCTTGCTTCGCCATGTAACCAAATTCCCCAGACAAGCGAATAATAGCGAAGTTGATCTCAGATCCAGTCACTTGAACACCTTGTCTGCATCTGAAAAATCTCAATCTCTCTTTCTTTGTTGTTCTTTGGAAGAAGAGACCCTTTCCGGTGTCATTTAAGGTACCTGTCTGATCTGCGATCATGTGTTCCAGTTGGATTATTCATGAATTGACTTACCATACTAGCAGAGAAAGGCGATGCGGCCTTGTATGAAAGATAGATGAGTTTCCCCACAAGGCGTTGATATCTTCGCTATCAAATGGAGGACTTCATCCTTTCTTGAGTTTTGCAGTTGAATCCATAGGTGTTTCTGAAACGCATCCTAGCATCCTGTTCATTTAGTAAGTCAAGCGTATTTGCGTTGTGAGGCGCTATACCTTTCTTTGACTGCAATCTGCATTAGAAAGTGCCCGAGGTTTAAGGTCACACGATCTCAATTTCTTTGTCGGTAATTTTTTAAGTAAGGTCGATTTTACTCTTCATGATTACCGAGTCAAAATTATGTAGTCCACATATACAATGATAATGGCCATCTTCCCTTAAAAGTGTTTCACAAACAATGTGTGATCGGATTGACATTGAGCAGTCGTGCCGCTCCCTTTACCTTAGTGAGCAGATTGAGCAGACCACAGGAGATTGCTTGAGACCATGTCTGAGGATTTCGGAGTGCGCAGAGCCTTGTTGAAATTCGATGTAGTCTCAAGCCCAGCAGGAATGTCCATGTAAACTTCTTCCTCTAAGTCACCATTGAGGAAGGCATTTTCCGCATCAAAGTTGGTGACGACCAATCGAGATTAGCGAGGATAAGATACCGCAAACGATGTTGAGCTTGGCTTAGCGAGCGAAAGTTTCTTGATAGTCAATACCATATGATTAGGTGAATCCTTTTACGACCAATCGAGCCTTATACTTGTCCACATTACCATCTGCCTTGTACTTTATTGTGAAAATCCACTTACACCCAATTGGTTTCTTACCTCTTGGGAGTCATTAATTTCCATCTCAAATTCTTTACCCTGATGCCGAACTTCTTCGTATTGCGGCCTTCCACTTAGGATGCCAGAAAGCTTCTGAATATCTCGAACTTGTATCTCTGTGATGTTAAGTGAATGCACGAAGCGTAGGTGATAGCTTATCATAGAAATAAAATTTCCGATGGGATCTTTGAGTCGTGATCTAACTCCTTTCCTCAGGCATAGGCATATTAAGAATATCATTTCTAACTCGAGATCAAGCGATTACCATACGAGTTAGGAACGTGCTGGAATTTTGCTTGGATTAGAACCCGGCTTAGCCTCATGGTTTGCTGAGAAAGTGCTCCTTCCTCCATTTCCTCTTGGATGTGCTCATTATCCTGATCAGCAATGAACTCGAGGTGATTACATGACTCTATAGAAACTTGATTTTAGTGGTGATGGGTGACTCACTCAATATTTCGAGGTTCCAGCGTATTCTGAGGTTGAATTCTCCCCCTGAATATCAATTTTGGGATAGTAAGGCAGGTTCAAATATGACATCCGTTGAATTGTAGAATTTTCTTGGCCAGGAGAGTAACATATACCACTTTTTATTTGCGAGAATACCCGAAAGATGCACTTGAGTGACTGGATCAAGTTTACTTCTATGTTGTTGATTGATATGAACAAAAGCGAACGCAGAAAATTTTGGTGGGACGATGGATATGAGGCGAGTGGTCGGAAAAGTTTAAGGAGTGTTTGACAAGGTGTTTAGATTTTAGTACCACTGAGCGGCATCCTATTGATGAGGTAGGCTGCCGTAAGGACAGCTTCCCCCCAGAATAATTTTGGTACATTCGTAGAAAACATTAGCGATCTAGCCACCTCCCCAACAAATGCACATTTTCCTTTATTTCAATGGTTTTGTTGTGGTATCAACACGTGAACTTAAGTGGTATCCACTTCTTTTATAGATATTCTCCTAGAATGGAGTTGAAGTAATCTAGCATTCTCGGACTTTTTAGAATTTGTATTTTGATTGGAATTGGGTCTGAATCATATTTTTTGAAATTTTTGAAAATTTGACTGTTTGGATTTTCTTTCATGAGGAATACCACGTTAATCTAGTGTGATCATCTATGAATGAGGCAAACCACAATGCAGGTTACATTTTTTATTCTTGACGGACCCCGAGATATCGCTATGAATCATTGAGAATGGGTAGGCAGCTTTATAGGGTTGAATGGAAAATGGACCGAGCTTGCTTTGATAGTGTGGTTACACACTCGAAAAGGATTTTAGTTTTTATTAAATAATGAAGGAAATAAATGCTTGAGATCTAATAACATTGGATGACCAATGATAGTGCCCGCGACATAATTGCACTATCGTTATTTTGACTATGAGGCCGAAAAAGATTACCGCAGTACCATTTGGGGTTGTTCTTGTGGATCGTGGTGCTCCTTAAGGATGTAAGTCGAGCATTCCTCGGCATTACCGATCGTCTTCCACGAATCGAATCCTGAAATTCACGGTGAGTGGATGAAAAATTAATGTCACCTCTTTCCTTGGTGAGTTTACTAATTGATAATAGATTACAATCAAGTTAGGAACAAGGAGAACTGAGTTGAAGTAAAGATCCATGATAACTGGCGGAGCAGTCACGAAATGACCTTTGAAAGTGAACCATACGCTATTCGATTTATTTAAATTATTTGGACATAAGAACATATGTACAAAAAATTGTCGCATCTCTGTCGTATGATCAGATGCTCACGAGTCCACGATCCAAGGTTTTTATGTTTCTTACCAACAATAAAGTGCTTAAAGAATTACCTTTGTGAGCGGGATTCAGGAACCAATGACTTTGATTGGAAGATGTGCGGTTGTGAGGCGTATTGACATAGAGGAGATAGTAGTTTACGAAGCATCTCCATTTGCTCCTTGTTAAAAGAGTAGCTTGATTGTGGCGATCGTTCGCCGGCAGCCACATGAATACCTCGATCCTTCTTTTCTCAGTGGTTGGCGTGGCTGATGGCACGGTTTTCCATGGATCTTCGACAAGTTTCTCTCAGTGACGGCTTCACGCAATGATCACACGAGGTCTTCGCACTTTGATTTTTGTGGTTGTCAAAAGGGTAGGAAGTCATCATCGAAGAAGGAGGATGAGTTGGTAGCCATTCCAAGCTATTGGACGTATTTAGGCATAAATGAAGATGGAGAAGAAGAGACGAGTTAAGCACATACATTACCATGAAGAATTTGAAGGCAAAAAACTCTAGAGGAATCTAGTCTCTCTTCTTATTTTTGTAATGAAAGAAAATAGGAAATAAATAGTTTACAGATTTGAGATAATTCTGGAAAGTGACAATATCATAGGACAAATTTCTCTTCTGAGGAAAGTGAATTAAACCACCTGGCCCACCTTGGCCGGATTGGGTAATCATACAGATGGTATATTGCATTTAATCTCGTGAAAGTGTGCTTGTTATAATGCCAAACAGTGGAGAGAAACATGCACAAGCATGAGGCGACGTGGGCTTGATTTTCAACAATATGAAATGCAATATGCCATTTCAACACATTCATGCTAATATATTCATATGCATATGTATTAAAATATTTAAATCACATACAACATGTTATGCAAATTCAACACAATTTACAATTTCAATATACTTCGACTTACACTATCAATTCAAATAATCACTGAGCTAACATAATTCTATTAATAATCTGCTACAAATATTACTGGACGATTGGTCTAATTCATTTACCAGGACTGCTTTTTAATGGGGCCCTAAAATTCAAAGAATGGGCTGTCCATGGCAAATTTCCACTCGTCAAACTCGGTCTCCACTTTAGAACTCACTTCATGGCTATTTCCTACTTTATACATACTCAAAACATAATTTGGCCGACAAATCATAACACAGCAACTTAAATGGGCCCATTGACTGCCCAAAACGCTCCAAATTCCTTAATTTATCCCAAGTTTTGGGACCGATCAAATGGCCCCTCATGGCCTCAAATCAACTCAAGCATTTACAAAACACTTAAACAAGGGGTAAATCAAGTAGGATAAAACCCCTACCTCACGGAGTTTGTCGAAACTCCCCGAAACCGGTGCCCACGCTGCCTCCGCCAGAATCACTTTTCTTGCTCTGTTTAAAACCCACTATCCGACGTACCGTAAAACCTGTAGAGAAGGTCTCTCTCTCTAAAAATCACAAAACCTGCCATCGCATCACGCTTTCCTCCGCATCGCTTGGTCTCTTCAAATGTAGGAGATGACCACTATTCCAAATTTTGTCTCATTATCTCATTAAACTTTCCTATAATGCCTTCCATGTCCTTAAATCTTGGATTCTCTAAGATACGGTACTATCTCTGGCCAACCATTTCCACTCCCTCTACCTATGCAACAATATGTGTCGTTAGCTATACATGCTATAGGTATTCTCGTCACAACACATGTCGCTTATCAAGACCATACTCTGCAATTAAAATACTTAAATTCCTAATCGCCTCGAATTCGACGTGGTAGACTAGATTTCCTCAGTGAGACGATTCCAAACTAAGGAAGTCCACCACTATCCGAGATCTAGAAATTCTCCCATTTTGACCAAAAAAATTACTTATTTTGCTGTTCTCTTTTTCGAGAAAATAGACTTCTGGAGCTCACAATCACCACCCACGCAGGTAATTGAAAACGTCCTAGTGAAAGTGGATAAGTTTATTTTCCTTGTAGACTTTGTCATCTGTACATGGAAGAAGATGATGTGTTGTCCCCACATACTCTGCACTTTCGCTGGGATTTAGAAAAGCTCAAATTAACGTAAGAGGGTGAGCTTAAATTGAGAGTCAGGCGGAGATGAGGCCACGCCCATGTATTCCAAGCTACGAAACATCCTGATGACGAACCCAATGGCGAGGTCCAAGAATGTCACCCTGCTGAGATCATGCGGCAGCGACGGTGTAACTCGCAAGGATAAGCTCAATGCGATAAAGAAAGAAACCAAAGAGAGTTAAGAGTGAGGAAGATGTAAGATATTCCATCCGTCAGCAAAGGCAAAGGAGACTATGAGTTTTGTTATAATTGCAGCCCTCGAAGACCTATTGATCGAGATTCGTGGAAGTCGAAGCAACGACATTTAAACAAAACGCTTACTGAGGCAACCTATGCATTTTCAAGTTTTTCATTCATTAGTGAAGCCAGATATGTTTGTTTATTTTAGCGCATGAAAATTTCGAGGACTATAATTATGGTTGTTTCGTCTTTCAGTTCGAGATCGGTTACATAAAGTGTAACTCGAAAATCCAAACCGGCCGGGACAATTATCACCTAAAAAGAGTAGTCTTAAACTTAAAAATGTTTATCAAAAGTGAGTTTCTTCTCAGAATGTCGCATACTGATCTCGCACATCGCGACTTTTCGCTTCCGAAAATGAAATCTTAACTTTTCGTAATGTCGCAACGCCGTTCCCACCGTCGCGACTGGTAACCTCGGGATTCAGCCACTCGGAACGTCGAGACGCTGAATGCCAACGCCATACGTTGAAAAACGTACCGAACGCCGCAATGCTGTCGGTTTCTGATTCAGAACGCCGCGCACGCAGCCTAACTGAACGTCGCACGCTTGCCTAAAATGTCGCGACGTTGCCTTGTTTTTATGAACAAGAACATTCACATTCTCACATCCAAAAACCTAAAGAACCCAAACTGTGCTCTCCGATTTTTGCAAGTGCCCCAGCCAACCTTCACCCATCCTTGTCCCAACTAACCTTAGCACTCTCCAAAGCCCTAAGAACGGTCCTAAATTCGAAAACCCTAAGATCCACCCTCATCTGGATACTCTCCACACAATCTAGTTTTCGGATGACTTAGGTTCAGATTCAATTTGTATTGTTGTTTTTAGGGTTGCTCAGGCAGAGTAAGGGACCTTATGGCCAGTGCATCATAGAAGCCATAGGATCGCGGGCCAAAAAAAAAACAATACCATCTCCTTAATGCACACTAGGTGTTCATTCTTGCATTTACAAGTGAGTTTTTAGTGACTCCATCATAAAATCGGTAGAGTGGCATCAGCTAAATAGGTGTTAGAAGGCTAACCAGAGAGTGATTCAAGCTTCAGACGCATCAGTCCAATCCCTATCTCCTATCACTGTCCGGGACATGTCAGAGCAAAAAGCAAAACTCCGAGCCTAAAAGAAGCCTGCATGAGAGCCAACTCATGACACATCATGAGAAATTGTCACGAGAGGCTACACTTCGAAATTCTACTAATCTCTTCAAAAAGAATAGGTCCTTCCATCAAGGAGAAGGGCTCACTCCACCCGATGACTTCTTTCACAAACCATTGCGAACAAAGGCCGGAGGGTACTCTCGCCAACCCTCCGAGACCACCGCTATATGTGTGGTATGAGAGTTTTACCGCCAATCTCGCATCCCACATACTGGGAAAAGGTCCAAAAAAGGCCGGTGGAGGTTATAGAATTCAATAAAAAGAAGTATGTATCAATCAATACTCATAACCTGTGGAACCGACAACCCTCGAGGCCTATGATAGCTCCATGAGCGATCCCACCATTCGAGGTTCCAGATGTCACCTCAATCCGCAGCGAACTGAAACTTCATCGCTGAAGGGCACGCCGTGCACTTCTCGGCGCCAAACACTTGGCCTACATTCGCTGGGTACGCGTAATCACTTCATCACACGCGCCTCATCCCGACTCCATCACTCAAGGGTGAATGACAAGCCAAAGCAGGGCTCACTAACTATGCCATCATCCAGGACATTTCATTTGATGTCGAGCAGGTTATAGAGGATGCAATCCTCTATAACAAAGATGCGAAGATGAATCTTAGGCACCCCTTCCTTATCTACGGCCTATGCAAGCAAGCCAGGGTACCCCTAGAGGATAATGAGGCTTGGATACACCTTATCAAGGTGATCATGGTTAAGAAAGATAAATCGGGTGTACCAAGGCTAGAGGAGGTGTACAATTCGGGCAATGAGCCCTTCGGATGAGGATGACCTTAGAGCATACTCTGGCCTAGGGCTCTGGCTTCCAAAGAGGCGCCAGGAGAGGTCGGGCAGTCATCCACCCAACCCCCACCACCACAACCATCTCAGGAAGAGGACCCAGTCAGTCCTTCCACTACACTAAAGGACTAGATACAGGACCTCACCGCCTGATTTGATGCGTACTGAGATGAGACCTAGGAGCACCATGTCACCATCACCGCACATGACGTGACTCGTACGGCACGCGCGCGACATTAAGCTGAGCAACTGAAGACCATCCTCAACAACCAACGGCCATCCAGGAGCAAATAGCCTGTGTACCCCTGGCCTTACATGCCACCTCCACCACCACCGTAGTGATCCAAGCGATCACTAGGGGAGTTCACTCCACCCTCTCTTGCTATTCTATTGATATTGAGGACACTGTCCGCTTTTGTTTATGGATGTGGGCGATCGTCTTTCTTACTCCGCCTTTATCCGCCTTTCTCTTGTTTATTTCATGTTTCTGTTTTAGTTTGCCTTAAAGGTTTAGGGTGTTTTAGGCAAATATGTTCAAGGTGCAAGTGTTTCTGCCTATATCCAAATTTCTTACTGCTCACGTGTTTTAGGTTGTTTTCGTGGCATTTTCATGTGTTAGGCGTGTTTTAGTTTGTGCTTATTTATGTGTTTCTTGTTTATTTCTGGTTTCCTGTTTTAGTTTGTCTCGATGTTTAGGGTGTTTTAGGTATTATGTGTTCAAGGTGCAGGTTTTTCTGTTCTTATATTCAGCTTTTACTTGTTCACGTGTTTTAGGTTGTTTTCACAGCATTTGCATGTGTTAGGCATGTTTTAGGTATTGTGTGTGAGTGGATGTCACGTTCGAGAATGGGAGGTTAATTTAATTCAAAAAATTTCAAAAAGATCTAGCAAAGAATGAAAAGGGACCCTTAGGTTGTTACATAAGCTGGAATATGGTGGGCTGGGAAGGTCACTGCTTAGTCACCCTGTAGTCATAGCCATTTCCCAAGTACCTTCGCCACACACACACAGTGATCTCTGGTGGTATACTACAGGCTTCGACCTTGCTCACAAAGAATTGCACGAAAGCATCGAGGGTTTCAACACCTGGGCTGACGGGACACCTTTGAAAGAGGCAGCTCATCGAGCCCCAAATAAAAACGAAAAAAAAAAAAAAAAAAAAAAAAAAAGACATGTGTGAATAGAATAAGAGGGACATCGCGCAACGGAATCGCACAACTAAGGCCTTTCAAAGCCTAATGCCCTCGAGACCATCGCCTAAGCCATTGACTTGCACTACCGCCATGGGATGGAGGATGGACCATTCCTGCCAGCCTAGGCCTCGTGCTGGGTTGAGTATCTCTCAGGGTGAAGTTCGAGGGAACTAAATGTCCCATGTCGTTAACTGGCAACCCGGTGGGTTTCGCCACGAATCGCTGGTGGTCACCTACCAAAACTTATGAGCACTAGAGTTCTTTCCATGCTTAGGTAGTATGTAAATAAAAAAGGATGTGTGTTCTTATCCTTCTATGGTTGTAGTCTTTCAAAATGGGTGAGTGGACTTCCAAGTTTAGTGGGGTAATGGAACCGAGGTATATGTTGTGGAGATCATGAAATACCATATTATAGACTAAGGGAAAGGCTCATGAAACTCGCAAATGAAGTTACTGCTAACCCGTACCTTGCTTAGTTTTGTTCCTTAGAAAGTTGCACAACCTATGATCTCGGGATTTTAGACCTGATAAAGGTTCTGATTGCAGATTTGGTTCATTTCACTCTTCGTGTTGGCATCATGCGTATATCAAAGCACTCATGTCGTGAAGCGGTGTGTCAATTCTCATGCATTATGTTGTTATGAGGTCCGTTATTAAACACAAGAAGCTGTTTGGGGGTGTGATGAGTGCCCAAAACACTCATCATATACCCGCAGAGCACGTTCGCTTCATTTCATCTAGTAATAAGTATATATCACAGATATCCAAATGGACACTGCTTTTGTTCATTCTGTGAAAAGACTATGATTTGTGAGGTCGTGGTGGATTTGAAGAGAGATTAGAGGAGAGTTTCCAAGCCATCGTCATGATAAGAAACCCAACATCGCGACATCCCAAGGTCGTGAAGTCCCAACGTCGCGAGGTTGAGGTCGTATGATGTGCAGCCTACATTAGCCATTAATGTCGCAATGATCACAGGATTCCTCCCGCCGATAATTTTTAGATAATACAAAGAAGAAAAAAGAACGGGAGAGGAGGAACTAGAGTACGAAGACGGGAGAAGACGACGAGGAAGATTCGAGAGATCGTGTAATCCTCAGATTGCATTTCCTTCTCAATCTCTTATTGATCAAAACCAAATGATTGTAATTAAGAAAATGATGTTCTAACTTTGCACTTGGTTTCATCGTATTCTTGGTGTTATATTCATATGGTTTGGGGTTTTTAATCTGGCTTATTCAAGATATCTATGATCCGATATCGACTGGCTTCATTTCCTCTAATTACCTACATGGTGTGTTTGTCTAATTAACTTGCTTTTGCCTCCGGAATTCAAGATCTAGAGATAAAGGTTCCTGGGGGATCCAGAGTAACACCCTATTAACGGAGTAGATATTTCCCGGTTTCGAGTGTGGCGATTAGGGTTCAACCATTTAAGAGTCTCGGAGTCGAGGGGTGAAGTAGAGATGCAATCAACCCTACTGGCAAGATAGGCAAATATACCTCGAGAGAGGATATCTCATAGGAACAATCAATCCTCCAACGTACATCCGTTAACATACTGAATAAAAAATTTTACACACATGATAATCCATTGAATATGACAAGGAAATTCAAAACCCTAGTCTTTGTTAATTGAACTAACAACTCGTTTAGGATCAAAGTGTCATTATATTAGTAGTAATTCACTAAAGTCTGAGATTCAGATAATACCTAGAGCCGATTTCAGTATTCAACACACTTCTCTTCGTGGGAATGACACTTGACTAGCCACTATATTACATAAACTCGACGCGTATATTTGCGCATGCGGGCCTACGTTTTTATACTAATTTACACACCTATACCCAACCCGTCACAGACCGGTATCCAAGGTACTGATAGATAATGGATTAGTGGTAAATGTAATGTCATTGAGAATGCTAAGAGCTCTGGGAAGGAGCATTAATGATCTGATAGAAACAAAGGTGGTTGTATCTATCTTTATTGGAGAGGCATCCAAGACCCTAAGGATATTACCTATAGATATCACCATTGGCAGCAAAACTGCACTATCTTCATTTTTTGTGATAAACTCTACTGTAAATTACAACATTTTGTTAGGGAGGGACTGGATTCATGCCAACTTGTGTGTGACGTCCTCTCTTCATCAGTTCTTACTATTTTGGAAACGTAATGAAGTGGAAGTGGTACGGGCAGATAAGCAACCCTTCATGGGTGTTAAAGGGTTTGTGGAAGCTAGGTATTATGATCAAGAATTTGGTCCTATCAAGTTCACTAGTAGAAGGAAAGATGGGGTCCCAAGGGAAGCATACATGGACTCAAAGGGTTATGTGGAAATCATAAAGAAGGTGACCAAACTCCTAAAGGTGACTACAATCATCCCTTCTAGGCCGATGAGTGGCCTAATCATTAAGGAGATCGATGAGGACTAATTACTCTCAAGAAGAAAAGGCAGTGGTTGCAATTGACATATTCAAAATGAAAGTGCAGTAGACTGTGGAAAGGATTGAAGAAGAGCTCCTCCAAAATACCTGTGGGGCTGAGATGATTTTTGAAGAGGATACATATGAAGAAAATGAAGAAATACAAATGGAGGATTTGGAGCAAGCCCCTCTTAAGTTCGAAGACACACAACCTCAAGTACACAACCTTATGGAGGAAGTGAACCTCGGCACTGTGGAAGAGCCAAGGATTACCTATATTAGTTCCTTACTACCTTCTAACTTCAAAGAAAGGATTATTGCAACGCTATAGGAATTCAAAGATCATGTTTGAATTAAGGACGAGATGCCAAGATCGACAAAAGCTTATGGAACATTGTCATTTATCAAGTTAAGTTCACCCTTCAAGAATCCACCTTAAGAATGTCCAAGGAGGCGGAGTCGAGCGAAGAGGTGAGACCGGTAGTTTTTAAGGTTAAATTCACTATACGATGCGGTATGTGCAAAGTGGGTTAGGCAAATATCGTCTCGTGATGAAAAGGAATGGAAACTTGGGGAGCTTACGACTTTGTGGATTTAAATGTCACAATTCTAAAGACATGTATGTAATGCCTACTGCTGACAAGTTAGGTTGGATTCTACCGCAAATAATGAATTATTATCCTTCATGGATTCGCTTTCTCTAGGTATAACCAAACTTACTAGCCATGATGATATATCTAAGATCTTCGTATGTCCTAGTTCTTAGGAACGTTTCAATGGTCAGTCATGTCTTTTGGTTCGAATAATGCCGTTGGCAACTTACCAAAAGTGGGCTCATTGTCATGATATGTTAGGCCAAATACAATTACATGAGATTTATATCAATGATATTGTGGTTAAATCTAAGAAGGCCATAGAACATGTGAATCATTTAAGGAAAAGTTTTGAAAGGATGAGACTTCATCAACTGAAACTCAATCCACTCAAATGTGCTTTTGGAGTTCAAGCCGAAAATTTTCTAGTGTTTCTGGTTCACCAAAGAGGAGTGGAAGTCGATCAAAATAGAGCCAAGGCCATCATTTTGGCCAAGGCTCCTCAAAATAAGAAATAACTTCGTAGTTCTCGTCAAGGCTTTAATTATTTAAGGAGGTTCATCCTACGTGTGGAAGACTAAGGCAAAGTATTCCTCTTACCTAATCAAGCTGAAAGAAGTGGAAGAGTTTAAATGGGAGAAACAACACCAGACAGCTTTTGATGAAATCAAAGGTTAGCTTTCTAAACCCCATGTTTTAATTCCACAATTGAAGGGTCGACCACTCAAACTATATCTATCAACTGCAAAAGAGTCTGGCAGACACCTGCACAAATAATGTCAAGGCCATGGATCAGGTCAGTTTACTATTTGAGTATAGTCTAAATTCAACAGAGACAAGGTATACACCCATTGAGAAGTTATGTTTATCTTTATACGCTTAAGTAATGAAATTGAGACATTACTCGATCAAGTCTCAAGTGTATGTGGTCTCAAACCGATTTGATAGAAATGGCAATAAGCTGCTAAGCCAACCCCAATTATCGGACGACCTAAACTGGTCTCTGTTTGGCCAAAGTTCACCTTGGTCTATTTTCCACATAAATCAGTCAAGGGGTAAGCTTTAGCCAACTTTCTGGCTTCATCCTTCATTAGAAATCCAATCATAAAAGGATGGAATCGGGATATATGAAGTGTAAAGGCGCCATGGGATTCTAAGTTCGATGGGTCTAGCATGGAGAAATCAGCTGGAGCCGATAGTAATCATTCTACCAAAGGGATAAAGACTACCCTATTTTCATCCTGGCCTTCATAACTGTAAACAATCAAGTCGAATAAGGAGTATTTTTAGTGATTGGTCGAGGACCTTGACGGAACTTAGAGCACAAGAAGTACACATTATCGTGGGACTCAATTAAGACTAATAACTAACAAGGAATATAAATGCAACAAATTGTTAGCCCTTATTGGTGCACCGCTTCCACTCAATTGTTAGATCCTTTCATTATGTGACTTTGAATATGTGCCCATGAACGAATCGGGAGGTTGATGAGCTAGCACAAGTAGTCTTAGGTGTGAAGATGAGCAAAGAATTGACTCATAAGCTCATTGTGATAGGAAAAAAGAATCACCCCTCAATTTATGAAAGGGGAATCAGATTAGAAGTCATTAATATAGATGCAAATGTTGCAGGAGGCTGGATAATTAAGATCAGAGAGCATTTAGAAGATCCTAACATGCATGTTCCCCATAGGGTGAAAGCTTAATTGCAGAACTTCGTCCTAATGGAAGGGGAATTGTACAGAAAGGGACTTAACGGGTTACTGCTCAGATGCATATCCTTCCCAAACAGTATGGAAGTGATGAAGCAAGTTCATGAAGGGGTCTATGGAGCCCATCAAGTCGAGATAAAAATGCAATGGCTAATTAGGAGACATGGCTATTTCTAGCCAACCATCCTAAGTGATTGCATCAATTACTCCAAGGGTTGCCAACAGTGTCAAAAATATGGCCGCATACATGGTGGAACTCCACTCAATAGTGAAACCATGTCCTTTTAGAGGATGGGCCATGGACTTAATTGGGAAAATTTACCCAGCTTCATCAAAGGGACACAACTTCATCTTAGTCGCGGATTGCACTACTTCCACCAAACGTGGTGAGTGCGCACTCAAGAAGGTAGAGCGGAAGGAGGTGATCCAATTCATCAAGGAATAGATCATTCATAGATTTGGAATTCCTCAATTCATTACAACCGACCAAGGCACCATGTTCACTGAGGATGAGACGACTTATTTTGCCAAGGACGATGGCATTCAACTCATCCAATCTACTCCCTTTTATGCTCAAGCAAATGGGCAGGTAGAAGCTTCTAATAAGGTGTTGATAAACATCCTGGTGAAGATGCTAGAGGACAATCCCAGAGATTGGCACACAATTTTATCTAAGACCTTATGGGCTTATAGAACTTCTAAAAGAGATTCTATAAGGTTAAGTCCTTACTCTTTAACATATGGATAGGACGCAGTGCTTCCAATGGAGGTGGTAGTTCCTTCTTTAAGAGTTTCCAGACATAATGTCCTTAATCCTCAAGAATACAGTGAGGCCATGATGATGGACCTCGAGACATTGGATGGGAAAAGATTACAAGCACTTGACCACATCATGATCTAGAAAAAGAAGGTGGCTGGTGGCCTGAAGCAAATGTTTGTGTCAAGAAATAATTTTGAATAAGGAGTTTGTTTGGAATAGTGGTGCTACCGACGGCAGGCCGAAGATAGAGAATCGTGGAAATGGTATAATGACTGGGAGGAACTCAAAGGGTTCACTGTATTGCTTGAAAATGTCTATTGGCTATCAAGCCTTGAAGGAGAGCCACACAAAAGGTTCATCAATGGGAAGTACCTCAAGAAATACTTTCCCTTAATGTGGAAAATGTTGGATACTGCCAAGAAAAACTAAGATGGGGAATGAAGGAATAATGAGCAACAATAGTCTCTAGATCGACCATTTCGATTAGGAAACTCTTCTAGTGCAGTTACTGGGTGATAAAGTAGGCTGGCTCGGGGCCATCAACGCTTAAACCTTTTGTATTCCTCAATTTCATACTTGTTATACCCTCAATTGTTTTATGAATAAATAAAATAGGTCCTATGACCACTTTAAACCTAGGAAAGTAGATACAAATATTTGATTAGAAGGTTAAAATAGGCTTTATGACCTCTATTAATCCTAAATAAAGGTTTTTCCCCAAGAATGGGCTTGTTGTGTTATCAATTCTCCAAAGGTGGGTTCCTTTACCACCTTAAAACTAGAGAAATATGGGATGACTTAGTGATAAAGTGGCTTCTCGTCATTGCATTCACGCGACATTATTGAGCCCATCGAGAAATAGATATGAATTTCTGTAACTCAAGATAGATTGCCTGAGGTAGTAAAGTTAGCCTTTAGCCACGTCGCCTCAAAAACACAAACTTCTTCAAGATTCCCTAATGATTCCCTAATGAAGACTTCTTGATCACATTAAGATTGAGGAAATATGAGCAAAAAATATTCGAGTGAAAAAAGGTAGGCCACTGGGTACACATTTCCCTAAACAGAGCACCTAAATAAGTTTAGAAGAGAGTATCATAATCATCCTTGAGGAAATAAGCCCTTATGATGAATTTGAGTAAAGGAAGGTGGGCATTATAGCAACTGTACATTTAAATGCAAGATTTCTCTAAAAGAATTGGACTTGTTGCATCATTACACCAAGTGACAGGTTATTCCTCGAGTGTAAATGGAAAAAATCGTTTAAGAAGAAAAGAGAAACTTCTGTCCATCAGAATATAAAGCCTTGTCGCGACGAAGAGGTTCCGCTACGCGCAAGCCGTACGTCGCTGCAAAGCCAAAAAGGAAGTTGGATGAAAAACCATTCCCTTGCTCTCATAATGAATAGCCTTGGCATGCGAAGCAGGTTCGCCGCGCCTGCTACTTCTCACCACTCAGCAGGGAAAGGATGAAAACTCATTCTCGGGGGTTCATAGCGAAGCCCCTTCACCGCAAATAAGAGGTTTGGCACGGCGAAGACCCTGTCACAACGAAGAAAGAACATATGTCTCTATCCTAGTTTTAAATCAAACCAGACTTCTTATCCATAGTCCCTGCTACGCAAGTTTTCCCCCAACATACAACAGTCAATATATATATATATATAAGTATATATATATATATAAGGTTATATAAGGGCATAGAGATCAAAATAAATAGTAGGCTTTAGCCACTATTTCATCAATTTCTCCAAGTTAAAGTAATTGATAGATCAAAGATATCATCATCATACACACGCACACTTCCAAAGGTAGGCCTCCAGAGCCACATCATCCACTAATGCAATGCCCGCTGGTCAGACTCTGGTAACGTGTGCTAGTGTCTGAATCCGTGCAAAGCAATGCACATAAATTCATCACATCCAAAGGTAGGCCTAGAGCCTCCTTGGTCCACTAATGCAATGTTATGCTTGTGAGTGTGCCTGTGCAATGTCAAGTGAATTTCCATCGTAACGGCTAATAAAAACCGTGATCTCAAGAGCAACTCTCAAACAATGGTCAGGGTTTTCTGCCACTAAGAAAAAAGAGATAAATTGCATGATAAGGCTCTAAGGGTCATGTCAAAATCATTAACCATGTCCGAAATGGTGGCGACTGATCTTAAAGAAAATCAAAAGATCTCAAGGTGATTCCTAGAACTCCAAGCATTCTTGTGGGTAGCGCCTGTAATCACGTAATCGAGGTGTTAGATCAACAACCTTTCCCCTCATAAGAGGATAGAAAATCACCCATGAAATGGTCTTTGCTGGTGCTTTAGGCTCAGTACAAGACCTCAAAATTCTATTGTATCGTAGAAGACAACTCATTTTTCTCGCTCCATTTCTTCGCCTAATGTACCGACTACTTATTCCTCGGGCATGATACTCAGTTTTAACTTCCTCCAATCTCTGGATGCCTTGGTCAGTAGATAACTTGGATTACTTATACTCATATTTTTTTTTCTCTCTCAATTTCTCCAACTCATATATCACTTGAGCATTCTCCTTTACTACATGCTCAATGAAAGAAAACACCTCAGGAGCACGGTGTGTAACTCCATAAAGGAAAATCTCACCGTGATCAGAGAGAAGGATTGTAATACCGCATAGCCATGATATCTTTTCGATAGTGGATAAGGAGAGTAGGTCTAAGCTCATAATATGGCTAATAGTGGAAAGGCGCAACAAATCTGCGCATCCAGCCGATAAGAGGTTTAGATGGGGTGGCTAACATCGAGGGCTCGTCTAGAAAGGTAAGATCTATGAAGGAACTACTTCGCCCTTCAAGATGCAAAGCAGTAGACTAAGGAGAGACTCAGAAAGACAAAGGTAAGGAAAATAAAAATGGATAAATAGAAGGGAAAAGAGAAGTAAAGTGCTCACCTGAGGAATTGAAAGTAAAAAGTTGAGGAGCTTGTCTGCACGAATCCTCGCCAATTCAGCTTGAAAATGGTCCCATCTTCCGACTGAAGATCATCAAGAATGACTCCTCAAAGGGCAATTTGAACTACCTTTGCTTCTTTTCGACTCATCGCAAGACTCATCTCTCTTCCATGTGATCGATACTTTCCTCTTCTAGCTTCTTCTCAATCTCTATAAGACTGCTCATGTGTTAAAAATTCTCGGTTTCGAAGCAACCATGAGATCTCTCGCTTGAGCTCGAAGAGGTATTCTTCACTATGCGCTTGCCGCCAGGAAGCCAGACGCTTCAACTTTTTCAATTTGCGGGGCTTGCTAGGAAGAGGGAAGTAAAACCCAGATAACACAAGGCAAAGTTGGAGTCGAGGGAAAAGCTCAAAAAGAACTGGATGCAAGAACAATGAATAAAATCACAGACTCCAAGGAAAGGCGCCAGCCGATAAGATCATCAAATATAAGGAACCACCAGGTGGAGAAAGATTCTACATATGATAGTATAATGGTTTTCAAGCCATAGGTAGGAGTCTGATAGGATTGGGCCGGTTGCTTTACTAATGCTTCAATAGGTCCTAAGGGTAAGGAAGGGACTCCGGCGGGATGTAAATTGAGTAAATCCAATCGACGAGCCCATGTTGTAAGTGTTGTGGTAAGAAAATGTAGGTTACAAAGACAACAGGGTGCCAATAACCCCTAGAGACTCAAGACCCTACAACCGTGCTAAGGAATGTGCTAATGAACATTTAAAATCCGCACAAGTAAGGGTGGAAGAATTCAAGATCCAAGGCTGTGTCAATGGAAATGCTGTCAAGCCTCAGCACAAATGACACAAAGAATCCAGCTTGCCAAGCTAAGGAAAGAAGAAGAAATGGAGTCTGAAGATATAGTCCTGATGGATTGAGTCACACTAAGACCCAAAGACATGGAGGGAAAAGAGTTAGCACCTAATAGCTCATGGAAATAGGCAAAGAGCTAAATCTATACAAACCAAAGGGCTCATCCCACCCTCTGATAAGGTATCTCACTCACATATTTGCCCATGGATTGGTACAAGGAGGCTAAGATAATGGTACCTAAAGCATAGGGTTGCCTAACAAGTAAGGCCCAACTAAAGAAGAAGATAATTTGCTGAAGGCCACCGATAGAGGAAAGACAAAGACAAAGAATAACCCACAGGAAATGTGTTTTATGGTAGAAGGTACCCTAGTAGAAGTTTGCCACTTCCATAAGGTGAATGAGTAAGAAGTTTGGGAAGTGAAAGAAACTTCAAGATGAGGAATCAATGGGTCATGGACATCTAGGAAACATACAGCCTCTGAACCCTCAACAGGAAATCCAGTAAAGATAGAAATGTCCCTCTAGGTAATGGATGCGAGGCCAAAAGGGAAGATAAATGAATTCAAATCCTTAAACCAAACCTCAAGGCAATACTCATCAAATCCAAATCAAGTGCAACGGGTTACTTCACCTTTGCAAGATTAACAATCAAAATACCTAAAAATTCTGTTCTTGAAATGGGAAACAATTGGCTCCGCCCAAAGTTATCCAACTCTCGATGCCCTAAAGCTATGACTGGGCCGGGTAGTGGCCATATTTCAGAGTTCTTTACCAAGAAGAATCTATGGTGGCAACGTTAGAGGAAAAGGAAAAGTCGGCACAGAAATAGCCACATCTCTAATAGCATGAGCAATCCCAAATTCCAACAAGAGATGAAGAGATGGTAGTACACTAAAACAAGAAAAAATAGTATCAGTAAGCCAAGGGTAAAAGAGAGGGAAGGGGGTACAAAGACGGTTGAGAAATTATAAGGAAACATATCTACCTCGAGGAAGATTGCTCAACATGTCGTGAAATGAAGTAAACCCGTGATAGGGAAAACTAAGAAGAAATTAGGGGATGGAATGTGGAAAGAGATTAATAAGATGAGCTCTTTTTTATGGGAATTTTCAAATGGCACCACGCTATGGTAGCCTGAAGTCTGCACACCATGTTAAATAATATATTTGAGAAAAATCTCTTTAAAATACTAGGTATGCATGACCAAACCTATACTCTCCAAGGCAATATATTCAAGTCCATCAAATAAAAGGTTGAGAAGTTACCTTTGCGATGCTTTCATTGGTAGACAAGGAGAAAAGATCTAGTAAAGCATGAGAGATCAAGATCTACATATAAAGAAGGAAAGCTTCGGTAAGAACTAGAATCGGTTTTGATTTTTAAAGACTTTTTCATTGAAGAACAAGGGTTTTAGAATTCTAAAAAACGAAAAATGGTCTTTCATGATTTTATTTTTTTTTAAAGACTTTTTCGTTGAAGAACAAGGGTTTTAGAATTCTAAAAAACGAAAAAGGGTCTTTCTTGATTTTTTTTTTTAAAAAAAAAAAAAAGAGTTTTTCATTGAAGAATAAGGGTTTTAGAGTTCTAAAAAATGAAAAGGGGTTTTCCTCATTTTTCAAAGACTTTTCGCTGAAGAAATAAGGGTGAATCTTCAAAATGCAAAAAGTGTCTCTCCTTGTATTTTTAAAGACTTTTCATTGAAGAATAAGGGTTTTGGAGTTCTAAAAAACGAAAAAGGGTCTTTCCTAATTTTTCAAAGACTTTTTTGTTGAAGAATAGAGGTTTTAGAATTCTAAAAAACGAAAAAGGGTTTTTCTTGATTTTTTCAAAGACTTTCGTTGAAGACAAGGGTTTTAGAATTCTAAAAAACGAAAAAGTGTCTCTCTTGATTTTTTTTCCGTTGAAGAACAAGGGTTTTGGAGTTGTAAAATGAAAAGACTTCCCAGTTTGAAAATTTGGAAAACTCTTCTGGATTACGTGGATTAGAGATCATGCTGAACATCTACGTAAATCACTTTGACAAAAGAAGGGACAGATCTACTTACCAGTGCATGAGGTAAGTGTTTAGGCTATGGAAGATGGTCGAAAAAATCAGAACTTGCTACAGAAGAAGGATCGATGGAGGCCACAATGTCGTGCTTAGATACTCATCAACGTCGCACGTCCCCATCATCGATTTTATATGACGATGTCGCCTGTGCTGCCAATGGCAACATCGGTTCAATTAGTAGTAGAGTTCCTGAATTCAACAACGAGGAATTTTTGTAATAAAAATGGGTTTGAGGAAGAAGAGAAAGCAACAAAGCAAAGGAGAGAGGAGAATATGGAAGCGTTTTTTACGTGAAATCAGCGATTTCTTCCTAATGAACTTGCCAAATCCCAGGGAGAGTCTCTTTGATACAAAGAATAGAAGGAGAAAGATCAAAAGTCGCAGTCTGAAAGAAAATTACGGAGGTTTTCGGTATTACCGTAGCTTTTTAATTCATCTAATCCGAGCTTAGGTTTCGCCTGCCTGCCTTGTTGGTAATCTACATCCAAAGGGTGTCGTGACTGGGGCCTCATGATAGAATGATAAGAGAAAATAGATGAGAGCCTTTGATATATAAAAGCTTTTTCATATGCAAACATGGGTCTATGGCCATATCATATATAAGTACTGTTTACACTAAAATGAATTTTGGGCCCAAATAGTTTGATAATTATTCGCCCAAAGGGTGAGCTGGAATGGGCCAAATGATATATCGAGCCCAAACTGAGCCTCAACCCACCGAAAGCCTAAGTCCATGATATAATCAACTCATGAAAGGGTCCAAGGACATTTTGAAAATTTCACCTTTTTGTCAAAGTGGTCACTCTATAATGGTGAGACTTTGTCACAAAAGTAAGGGGAAGGAGACTTTTTCTCCAACTCCAAATCACAAGAACATGAGGATATCAAGGAAGGGATTGTAAATGACTTGAGAGCAACTTGCTAGTGGGTAAACGACTTTGTATAACAAGGTCAGAGGGGTACGTGAGTAGTTATCGAGAAGGTGGATGGAACATTATTCAATGTCATAAAAATGAAGACTCAACATCAGTTAATTGCCAAAAACTCTGAATCAACAACAAACATTCAACGAGCATTTTAGTATTTTCTCTTAGTTTTCATGTTATCAAGAATATTTTTAAAGATTTCTAGTTTGTTTTATTTTGGTGACAGCCAAAGCCACAAGCCGTGCACTTCCATTTTTAATTATATTCTACAATGAAATTTTACTACTTTTTCAGCTTGTCACATGGCTTTTTTCTCTCCCTCGCCTATACATTCCAATTTTCAAAGCATTTTCCACTTAGACTCTAGGGAACTGTCAAAGGAACTAGGGAATCCATCATTTGGTTGAGCAGGAATTAGATTCGACATCATTTCAATTTAGAAATACTATAATTTCCTAGCATGCCCACACATTCACCAATTCCCATGCTTTTGTATGTTCTGGACCAAAATCCAGCTTAAACAATTTCTTCATAAGAAATTTGACTCGATCAAATGCTAGGGAAAAAGTCACGAGTTCTCCCTTAGTTGCTATTTAAAAGGAAGTTTGAATATCCCTTTAAAATTGGCTATATACATTATTTGCAAAGTAAGCTTGAGATTTGAATTCAAAATTCAAATTGAAGAAGGATCAAAGGCTTAGCCGGAAGACTCAGCTAAGCTAAAAGATATTAAAATAATGAACTGCTTTTTTTTTATATTCACCTTTATACTCTCCAACAATCCCCCATAGAGTATAAGGGTGAAGAAGAAGAATATTGTGAGGAATACTATAATCCAATGCATCAAAACTGGTGCCCATAAGCTATAAACTAGTCTTAGGATAAACAAGTGTTGAATCACAAAACATGGTGAATTAAAATTCTATGAACCAATGTTTCTTTTTGTGAATCAAGGAACCTATCATCCACATTGGTTTCTCAAGTACAAGTTGTACTTATCAGGTTGGCTCTAATAAGGCGTGTGCCCTGTCTAGATATTCATGAGAGCTCTAGAGAATATCCCAAGATTCTCATAGGAAGTGGCCCCACTTCCACTCTCATATAGGTGAACCCATCAAGTGTGTTCTATATATAAACACACCATCCATAAGGAATATGGTATTTCATTAAGAGTTGATACTCAACCTCAATCAATGCAGAATAAGCTCTATCTACACCATAGAGATGAACTCTTAATTAATACAAATGATAGAGTAGCTCACAGTCAACTACTGACTTGTTATTACCCATATGATCCCACTTCATGGGATCTCCATTTTAGTAGGTTAGGTTACCATCACCTTTGACTTCTGTAATAGACAAAAGCCCTATCCCCCTCGATGTTTGTTCCACTAGTTTTCTATTTAGTGGTTTAGTCAAAGGATTGGTCCAATTCAACTCTTACCTCACAAAATCCAAGGATATAACCTCTGTCTCAAGCAGTTACTACACAATACTGTGCCTTAGGCGTATATGCTTGTTCTTCCCATTAAACACTTTACTTTTAGCCTTAGATATTGCAGCTTGGCTATCACAACGCATAGACACAAACGATGTTGGTCTCATCCATAACAAGATATTCAACAATATATTTCTAAGCCACTTAGCTTCAGAACTTGCCTTCTCTAGGGTAATAAACTTGGCCTCCATAGTAGACTAAGTAATGCAAGTTTTCTTGGATGATTTCCAAGAAACACAACCCCTTCTAAGGATAAAAACGTACCCACTAGTGGATTTCATCTCATCTGAATCAGAAGTCCAGCTGGCATCACTAAATCCTTCGCCAAGGACACAGAAATCCACTTGGCACACAAACAATACCACCGTGCCTCTCGCTAGTTTCTTTTTTTAATTTGTCAGCCTCGATTCCCGACCAATTCGACACGACATCCAATCGAAGTTCGTGGCGCTAGACTTATACTAGACTCATTGGATTCGTTTTATCGTAGTCAACTTATAATTGTGGTATACCAATTTTGTAATAACCAAAAATCATTTATATATACAAAAGAATCAGCCACCGAGTGGTGTCCATCAAAATCTATACACATATACTAAGTCCATTTATTTATACAAACACTTGCAAGCATATATATGTTCAATACAAACATCGTAGAGACTCGGAAAACAAAGGTCAGAGCACCATCTCCGAGACGGGTCTGGGACACAAAGCGTGGAATGTCCTATCCTCTTTATCTCCTCTTCAAGACCTACATGGATTGTAACTCTGCAAGTGTTTTTACGCTTAGTAGGAACATATAAAACAAGTGAACGACCAATAATAATAATCGCCACAATCTTTTACATTTACTTTCCTTATATATAATGAAATTACTGTATGTGACTTCCTCGACTCATATCATATTTAAACATGTAGGTTTTTATCCTTTTCGTGTTCCATATCAATATCACGGCCAAGCCATTAATCAAATCCCTTTAGAAATTACATTTTATGATCCGGACGCCCTACTAATTTTTAGTTATCGCTTTATTAAATTTTGCTTTTCTCAAAAGTGTCACACTCAAATCCTCGACTTAATCTCTATTGGCGGATCCAAGTCGAGCCCTCGCTTAATTCGACATTTTCAATTATCTCCAAAACATTTTGTTTGGTTTTATTAAATTTGCATCTTTTAATTACGTTAAGCACTCATTTTGGCAAGCCCATAAACATCTACAACTAAAGACTCCATAACATTTACATTTAACAAAAATGCATTTCAAGCAACACTTCATACAATGCTCACAGAATTTATAAATACTTATACAAATACATTTATTTTATATCATTTTTTGCTTTTCTATTGCGGATTTCACATATGGTTAGTTTTATTATTCAAGATGATTCAATGATGAATCCTGGCCTAAGCCATTCAAGAAGTACGCGATTTTGCATTCAATATTACCATTCACATATGGCTATAGGAGCTCTATATCTACTTATGATTCGTATCAGAATCCCGCCTTGGCTTTGGCATTCAATAGCAATGTGGTTTCATATCTAATATTACCATTCCATAATAAGAGAAGCTCTATTATTCACTTACGTATTCAATATGAATCCTGCCCCTACTTGTCATTAAACACTTTAAATATACCTGTAGCGCTTGGACTTGTTTAGGTATATTATAAGCTAAATAGAAATTTTGGAACTAAAACGAGACTGACCAGAATTTTAATAAAAGCTAAGGGTAAATATGTAATTTACCACTCGAGGACACAAAAGGCATAAAAGCATAAGATTATATGTAATTATGGAATTTGAGGAAAGATTTTTTCTAAATTAGAATATGCAAGTAAGTTGATTTGGTAAAAAGAGAAGTAAACCCAAGGACCTAAATGCAAAAATGGGGAAAAAAGGATTGAATGCAAAGACCAAACATGGCCTTAACTTAAAATTGGATTTAAGACCAAATTTAGTCTCAAAATGGGAGAACAAACCGTAAAAGAGAGAGAAGAAGGGGAGAAGAAGAAGAAGAGGAAGAGGAAGAGAAGAAGAAGGGAAGAGAAGGAGAAAGGAAGAGCAAAAGGTATGGATTCTATGATTTTTGGTATGGAACTTTGTATAAAATTGTATGGATACATGTTCAGGTCAGGGCTGTGAGGAAACCTAACCCTAAAAATGAGTTCTTGTATGGAAATCATCATAAACCTTTGTTTTCTAGGGTTTTGCTATGAGAAGATCTGGGAGGCTTCAATACATGTGTTTTTGGGTTCTAAGTGTTATGTAAGGTAATGGACATGTTTGTTCTTTGTTCTAGGTTTTGATAAGAACCCTAGATTTCTTGAAGATGGGCTGAAAAACCCAGGCCTTGTATAAGAGATGAATAGAAAGCATGTTTGAGTCTAATAGAGTTCATAAGAGGTGTATTGAATGATAATTTGAGTAAGAGACAGGCATGAATTCGAGTGGTCTCTGACGCATTTATGCAGACAGTTGATTTGGGTATCAACATATTGAAAAATGGGAGAAAAACACACATTCTGGGCATTTTTCGGTGACATGTACCGGTACACCTTGAACTTGTACTGCACAGTGCCTGTAATCCCATCTGCATGTGCACAGTCGACATGTACTCTAAGACACTCTCGGCTCTATTTTGACCGGGGCTTTTGTATTTTAGCCATAACTTGCCCATTTATTATCCGATTTGAGTGATTCAAGTGACTAATTAAACTAGACTTCAAGGAGAACTAAACATCCAGAAATAGGTACCTTCAAATTCTGATTCTATGTGGCCCAAAAATTCACTCAAAGTAGGGCCATGTTCAAGCCACCCGGTTCTCGTTTTGAACATAGAGTAGTCCAAGTTGTTTAGGACATAACTCGGATTCCAGTTGAGAAGAACCTTAGTAAATTTTTAGCTTTAAAGGAGCAAGGAAGAAAAAAGTGTCAAATATGGAGAGTCAAGACACTGAAAATGAGTATTACAGTCCCGTCTCCTATGTAACCTGTAAATTGACTAGTTCGTATGAAAATGCTATAACTTTAGTTTGGATGATATAATGGAAATTCATTCCAATTTCTAAGTAAAATAGATTCTTGAGGGACAAGAATACATGAATGATGTGTGAATACATAAGCATCACTCGCACAAGTATATGGAATGCCATATATAATATACGAAACAAGAAAAAGTATAGTAATGCAAAATGTATAGACGTGTTCATGAAACATGAATGTGATATGGAAGATGAAAACGAACTGAAACATGAATATGAACATGAAAGGCAATTTTTCATGAACACATAATGTGGTTAAATTATATATGATTATTATCACATATAACCAGAAAATGATAACAAATGATAGGAAATATATGAATGAATATATGAATGAGTATGCGTGAATGAATATATGAATAAGTATACGTGAATGAGTATACGTAAATTAGTATATGAATGAGTATACGTGAATGAATTTATGAATAAGTATACATGAATGAGTATACGTGAATGGGTATATGTAAATTAGTATATGAATGAGTATACGTGAATGAGTATATGAATGAGTATACGTAAATGAACATATGAATGAGTACACGTGAATGAGTATCCGTGAATGAATATATGAATAAGTATACATGAATGAGTATACATAAATTAGTATATGAATGAGTATCGTGAATGAGTATATGAAATGAGTACGTGAATGAGTATATGAAATAAGTACATAGATTGAGTATATCTTTGAAAAGATAATACGAAAGTGAAATTGAACCTAAATGATATTTGAAAAACGAATAAATGTGGAATTGGTTATCATATAATGAATCGCTCGACGGGATGCAAATCTTTCTCAATCGGCATCCACGGCGCACTCAAATCCTCCAATGTCCTACTTGGCGGATACACCAATCGGCATCCTCGCCATGATGGCGTATGGTATCGAAGAAATGTCCCACTTCGCGATTCACCAACTCGATCCGCTACGATGGCGCATGGCATTTAACACTGATAATACGGTCGGGTGCAATCTAAACGATATCCGCGGCCATGATGGGAGACCGCAATTGCAATAATCGATACCACATGCCTGGTGCACCAAACGACATCCGCTATGATGGGAGACCAATCGTAAAAATGTGTGCACATTACCTAATGAAAATGGCATGGTGGATTTTATTAAACTGAAATTATAAATGTGAATTAAATAGTCAAAGTGAAATGACCATCGACGAGTAAAGGGATTTTTATGAATATGCTTAAATCTCATAAATTGAATTGTGAATTGAATTATTGCATCGAATGTATGTTGTGATATGATAAAGGATTGTAAATGTAAGCATGCGAAAATGAATAGCATATATATGTATAAAGGCATTATTTGTAAATGCATTTTGTTAAACGTGAATGTTATGATCTTTGAATTTGTAAACGTTATGGATTGCCAAAATGAAGTGCTTCCGGTAACTAAAAGTCTAAATGGAAACAACACAACAAAATGTTTTGAGAAGGAGCACTCGGAAAATTGCCTGAGAACTGTGCCCTATTGATCTCACCAACCTCGGGGTCAAGCCTAGAGTCTGGTCGCGACACTTTGAAACAGCACTCAATAAACCAAAACAAATGCTTTCGAGAAAATAATTGAAAATGTCTGAGAACCTGCTCCGCTTGATTCACTAACCGCCTAGCCTGTGATTCGCCATGGTGACACTTTGAAAACGAAAATTTAATAAACCAACAAAATGTTTCGAGAAGATAATTGAAAATGCCTGAGCAAACCGGCTTTCGCCCTCGCTTGATCCGCCTAACCGTCAGCTCCAGGATTCGCTCGACACTTGAAAACAAAAATCTAATAAAATAAGAGTAATTAAATGAAATAAACGGTAGATCACCCACTCGACTCCTTTGTATGTATTTGATATGACTTGATATGTTCCGATTTGTCAAATAGAAGCGTATAAATTTGTTTTGAATATGATATGACATGACATACATGAAGAAGATATGAATTGAAACTTGTAAAAGACATGACACATGGAAGTAATAATAACAAGATAATGATATGAATCAAAAGGACAAAACAAGGATACGATAATGATGATATGCAGTTAGAAGTCACATAAGAACAGTTTCATATATGCATAAGGAAAAGTAAATGTAAAAGACAGACTCGATTATTGTTATTGGTCGCCATCGCCTATATACCCCACTGCGCAAAGTTTACACCCGTGTTCAATCCAGCGGTAGGTGCAAATGCAAGAGAGACAAAGAGGACAGGACATTCCACACCAAGAAGACGCTCATCTCTGCAGATAGGTGCTCACCAAGACCTGCTCGCGATCTCGATGTTTGTATTAGATATGTACATGCATGTTACTGTATGGGCAATGGGACTTAGTATATGTGTATAGATTTTAATGGATACCACTCCTAAGTGGTAGTTCCTTCTAGATATGTAAATGATTTTCGTTACTACAAAATTGTTTGTATACCCACAAAGTTCACCAAAAAATAAAAAGAAATAAATAAATAAAATGTGAGTCCTTAAAGATATGGTCTCCACACCAAATCGGCTCGATCCGCCCACCCTGCCGACCGAATCGT
The DNA here is from genome assembly GCA_016808115.1 of Tetrastigma voinierianum. Taxonomy (NCBI): domain Eukaryota; kingdom Viridiplantae; phylum Streptophyta; class Magnoliopsida; order Vitales; family Vitaceae; genus Tetrastigma; species Tetrastigma voinierianum. The sequence continues at coordinate 973,590 of JAEQBH010000921.1, forward strand.
AGCGTGACAGTATCTCAAGAGCAATGTGATCTCACATCTAATATTTACGATTACCTTCGGCGACGAATTCAGCTGGTAAATCCGGGTCATGTCGGGTCATTCAATAATATATTTCAAATCAATTGACTTTTATGCAGTAATTTCACTTATAGTTCATCATTAATGCGCCAAGATTACGCATATATTTACAAACATTTCGGAATAACAATAATTCAAATCGATACATAGTAGCGCGCTACATACATATATATATATATATATATTTCACAAATAGAAATCATGAACTGATCATAATCACATTCTGTTTCATATATCATTTATGTAGATCTACCAGGTCTTCATTCATTCATAGCCTTTTAATTGGCTATCACTTGTTCATTCATGTATTCTATCATTTGTTATCTTTTCCGTTATATGATAATAATCATATATAACTTTAACTACATTATGTGTTCATGATAATATCATTTCTTCATGTTCATGTTCATGGTTCAGTTCGTTTTCATATTTCATATCCTATTCAGGTTTCATGAACACATCTATACATATTGCATTTCTTATACTTTTCTTGTTTCATGCCTATTACATATGGCATTTCATATACTTGTACGGTATGACACCTATGTATTCACACATCATTCATGTATTCTTGTTCCTCTATAAATCTACTTTACTTAGAAATTGGAATCATTCCAATTGAATCATCCAAACTCAAGTTATGGCATTTTTATGCCAAACTAGTCAGTTTACCGATATTACACTAGGGACAGTTTGTACAATTCATTTTCTGAGGCGAACTTTACACCGCACCTCAGCTTCTTATATTCATTCTTGAAGCTAAGGTGCTGTGGAGGTGGTCCAATTCCAACTCGAGTCACAACGGAGCAATCGAAACTCCTGAAGGCGTCCTAAACAACCCGAACTACTTAAGGATCAAAACTCGGCGTAAATTTTCGAACATGACTCTCTTGAGTGAAATTCGGGCCACATAGAGTCAGAATTCGAAGGTATCTATTTCAGGGTGTTTTATTCTCCTTGAAGTCTAGTTTAACTAGCAACTTGAATCACTCAAATCGGATAAGAAATGAGAAAGTTATGACTAAAATACTAACACTGGTCCAAAATAGAGCATGGGCACCGTTACTGTTTCTGATTACCACGCGGTGATCGGTACCACTGCTTGTACCAGCATCACCCTTCAAAATTTTTAAAATGTGGTTTTTCTCCCATTTTTCCATATTTCTTGCTACCCAAATCAACTCCATAATCAATATACTCATCAAACCACTTAATCTATCTGAAATATCTATTTTAATTCTAAATCATCTTTCACTTATCTTTCAAAAACCTTTCATGAATTACTCCCAAAAACTACCTAAAAATGGGTCATAACCCACAACATAAACCAAATATAAAGATTAGTTAGGGCTCAGTTCTTAAACCTAACTCACCATTTGTAATTAACTATGAATCCAACCTTAAAGGGAGGATTTCACTCATCTTGTAAAATTATTTATGGTTTTACTAATTCTATTTTCAAGAATTTGTGGTTAGGATGAAATCCTAACAAAAACCCTAGAAAGATCAAATGCCAAAACAAGAAATCCTTATCTCCAAGGTTGCTCCATAAACCCAAAACATGTATCCAAGCAACAATGGTCAGGTTCCATACCTTCTTTGCTCTTCCTTTCTCCTTCTCTCTCTTCTTCTTCCTTTCTCTTCTTCTCTTCTCCTTCTCTCTTCTTTACGTTGTCTCTCAAAAATGAGAGACCACTTAACCTTTATCTTATGTCTTTGAGTTAAGGCCAAGGTTCTGCCTTTTACTTTTAACTTCTTTTCATTTTTGCATTTAGGTCCTTTTAACTCATTATTATTCTCAATCTAACTTATTAATTTCTATTTCGTATTACAAATTCAAGTGAGAGATTATTACTCTAGGTTCTAAATTAAATGACCAATTTACTCCCTTGTTTTCCCATTTGCACTACTAGGTCCTCATGGTAAATTACATATTTACCCTTTTGTTCTCTTATAAATTTCCGATTCTATTGTTTTATTTCCGAAAAATTCCATTTAGTTTTTTTAACATATACCCAAAACAAGTCCTAAACTAAGTAGGTATATTTGGGTGTTACATTAAATTGCATAGGAAATGTCAGGTTTGGTACAATTTCCAAGTACATTAGGCTACCAATTATCTGAGCATACTCAGTTTGGGCAACACTATATTCTCTATTTTTCTTCGACTGTGAGCTGGGATCATAAGGAATTGACACTAGTTTACAATCAAAGTGTTCAAACCTCCTTAAAATCTTCTCAACATAGTGTTCTTAAGAAAGATTAAGCTCATTAGGTGTTCTTGATATTTTGACCCTAGAATCACTCCCATTTTCCATATCTTCATATCAAACTTAGATCTTAGAAAACTCTCGTCACAATAACAACTCAGGTGTTGGCCCCAAATATAAGCACACATCAACGATAAACAAACGATGTAATGCATGAGTTATTTTCAATTTCATAATGCATTTATTAGAATCATTAATGGAGAATCTAGTAGATATCAACACATAACAACTGCACGCTATTTTGTGTCGTGACTTTTCCATTCCCAAAATCCCAAGCAACAACCCAATCTGAAGCAAATAGATTATGAATGTCAACTGACACCTCCTTACCTAAAATCGGGGCAAAGTCTTTCGGTAACGGAGCTTTACCCAAATACAAACCTGTCCCAAATAAACAATATGGCCACACAAGGTCCATCTACAATTAAAATGAGTAAAATGGCCTCTCAGCTTCGTGATCAATACCACAATAATCATATCCCAACCCAACATATATATCATGGTTCAAGAGCTGATAATTCACCTTATACAACATATATTAAAAGTTTAAACATTCTAAAAAACATGTATCCAACTAAAACACCAGCTTTCACAACTTCTATTTCTTCAAAATCGGCCTCAGATGAGCCGTCTCTGCACTCAGACCAAATAATATAATTCCTCGATAGCGTGAGCTTAATGCCCAGTAGTGAATCACCCCAGTCAAGCATTCTCACCGCGCATGGGCGTGCAATACTTATAAACAATATCTGCTAAATACGCCGATCCTATCAATGTCTTTCAATGACCGGGAACCCGTGTCCCGTAGTCCTCACTCGACTTTCACACTCGCTTCAAGCCATGTATGTGCGAGAAATATTGGCTTTCAAACAAAGGTATTTTCTGTTTTTAATATGGACACCGATATAAGTAGGGATCGACCGGGAGCAATCGATTAAGTGGTGACAACCGATGGTTATCAATCGTCGATTCGACGATTGATATTATATGACCGTCCTCCGATATCAGAATGGACATCCGGAGTAATTATCATTGTTAGTCAACCTCCAAACAATTCCTCTCAAGAAACCATCTCATGCACTACTCCTATTGTTCTAGGTGCCCGTAGTGCATATGGGATCGCAATGTGATGCCAATTCAATACAATTTATATATAACACATGCAAATATATATAACATGATATACATTTACACTTAATCACACAACATGTTATGTAATTTTTACAATCCATTACACCCAAAAAATTAGCTCACGCGCTTAATTATCAAACACGGTGCTAATTCATCTTGAATCACTCAACCAAATATATGCCACACAAAATTAATTGTGTCACCATTCGCACGAATCGCGAAACCTCAGTTATCAAGGCTCACTACCCATCGATCCAATCATCCGCCATTCACTTTAACCCCACCTCTGCGGCCATTTTTCACCTCATACACATCACAATACATGATTTAATGCATAAATCACAACCCATCAGCCCACATCGTCTACACATAGTCCGTGGATTCTCCAAATGGCTCCAAAATTATCACCCGTCCTGCTTTGGGACTGATCAAACGGTCAAGGCTCAAGGCTCCCAACCCAATCTTAAACATCATAAAACACTTAAACAAGTGTAAACCAAGAGGATAAATCCCCACCATGGAGTTTGCTGAAACTCAAAACCGGTTTCACGCAAGGTTCCTCAGCCGTAACAACTTTCCCTTCGATCTCGCTATGAATCTTTCAGACGCGATCGATTAATAGAAATCGGTATGAGAAGGGCTCTCTCCCAGAAAATCACCATTTCAGCCACGCATCTCCAGCCCAATGCACGCCCGCTGATTGCTCAAATGAAGGAGATGGTAACCGTAGTTTTGTCTTTTTCATTTAAAACTTCAAATAATGCCCATTATATCCCTTCTTCTAGATTTTTGACATTTGGCACTATTCCTCGCCAGCCCATTTATCATCTTTACCCATGCACCTCAGGTAAATATGAGTATATGTTAAGGCGTGACTTTCGCTCGTCACAAGTCGCTTTTCTAAGACACGATACTGATGTGCTCGAACGTGCAATTCCGACCACTTTGACCGACTCAAAATTCGACGTGTTATTAGATTTTGTGAGACGCATTCCAACCAGAAACCGCTTCATCATCCGAGATCTAGAGCATGAAATTCCTGATTTCTTAACTAAATTACGATTTCACATTTTTCCGTAAATTGGAATTCTCGTCTTACAATTTGTTTTAACCTTACAAAGAGATTAATCCTAGCCAAAAACTTTTGCTCATCTCCTAGAACCACACCTTAAGGTTGATCCATATAAATTTCCTCTTCCAGTTCCCTATTCAAAAAGGTGGTCTTAACATTCATCTGGTGTATCACTAGGTTATGAACCAATGCTAAAGTAATTAACACCCTAATTTAGGAAATCCTTGTCACGTGAGCAAAGGTATCAAAGTAATATACACCTTTCTTTTGTTTAAAACCTTTACCAACTAAATGTGTCTTATATTTCTCAATAGACCCATATGGTGTTAATGTCCTTTTAAAGATCCATTAACAACCTATAGTTTTAGCACCAAGAGGCAAGTCTACTATCTCCCAAGTATGGTTATGCATTATTGATTCAATTTCACTATTAATGGCCTCCTTCCATATAGGTGCATCAGATGAAGTCATAACTTCCTTATAGGATCTAGAGTCGTCATCAACTAGGAAAGTGTAAAAGTCATCACCAAGATTAGTTTTTCTTCTCGCTTCTTCTCGCGATTTTACTCAAGGATCACCAGACTTATTTCTAAGATTTCTTGAACTCTTGTCAGTCATTTGTTTTCCAAGGAAAATATTTCAAAGAAGTTAGTAATTTTGGGGTCTCAATTATAGAGTTTACTTCCCACTAAGCCATTTTTTGATTTGATGACAAGAACCTATAGGGCAACACTATTTCAGACATCCACAAATGTTGCATCAAAGGTTTTAAGACCTATTTTTCTTTTCTTTCGTTTTGAAGAAGTACTTTTCTGCATAATTCCACACTTTTAGGTATCCAATGTTAGTGCTAGCTCCTTCCATAACACATAGGAGTCTTACTTGTCTGGTAGGTATCTGATTTGAATATTATAAAGAAGAGGATAACTTTAATAAGGTGTTAAGAGGATAGCTTCTCACCACAAGTTCAAGGATGCTCCTAAACTTACTAACATGACATTCACCATCTCTTTTAGGGTTCTATTTTTTTCTTTCGGCTACTCCATTAAATTAAAGGGAATAAGGAGGAGTGGTTCATGTATAATTCCATGTTCCTCACAAAAGGTATTGAAGGGGTTGGACTCATATTCTCTACCCTTATCAAATTTGCCATCTTCGGATTTTCTTACTTAGTCAATTTCTACTTCATTTTTATACTTGATGAAAGTATCCATTTAAGCTTCATTTTTGTTTAAAAGATACACTCAGGATATCTTGAGTAGTCATCTATGAAGATAATGATAAAACCTTACCACCCTGGGGCCAAATGGTGTTTTTCAAGTCTCCCAGTCACTTCATAAATCAAACCATTAGTTATGACTCTTTCAACCTGTTTGCAAGATTTCTTGTAGGGTTTTAGATTCTACATACTCACATTTTCCAAGGTTTCTATGGCAATTTGGGAATTATAATTAATTCACCAATTTTCTTACTGACAAGAAAAGCTTGGGCGGTTCCAATCTACCATGCCAACATCACAAGAATCTACTAAGTGTAAAGGGTACAGTTAAGAAGAAGAAGAAGAAGAAGAAGAAGAAGAAGAAGATGCTTTATTATTCATTATTTATGAAACATTCAACATAAAGAAAAACTGGATTATGAGCAATCTCTCCTAATAAAAGCATCAAATCTTTGTTGGGCCATTTTCGCTTGCCTCGAATCAAACATAATCCTAACTCCTATTTTCCCAAATAGAAACACTGAGACTAAGTTCCAACGAATATCTGGCATATGGAGAACATCACTAAGGGCAAGAACTTTTCTAGAGGTTAACTTGAAGAGAACTTTCCCCTTCCAATCATCACGCATCTCAGAAATTGCCCATGAACACTGTATTCCTCCTCCTTCCTTCACCATGGCGAGGAAGCCGAATGTAATCATGTTGCTACAGATGCCTACTAGCCCCATAGTCTACTATCCAATCCTTCATATTGGGAACCATGCTCACCTTAAAGGAGACTACTTTTGCAATCACCTCTACTTCTGCTAGATTTGGTCTTGGAGAGACTCTATCATGACACCATGATGCATGGTGTCTGTGTCACATGCATGTGCCAGCCATCTCTCTTTACAAATGCATGTAGGATTTTGAATCTTGTTTGATGAAATGGGCTTACCCTAGGGTTTTGTCTCTTATGCCTATTGAATTTGTGCCTGTCTCTTCACATTTCCTCGAGGGGATAACTGCACGCCCCTAACCCTAAGACCCGACAAGTGTCAAGCCAGGGTGTCACACTTCTGACTGGACTCTTCAACCTTTCTTTCGTAGCCGATAATTTGTACTGCTTCATCCATATGCACAATTTCAATAATAAAAAAAAATTCTTTTACATATATTATTATACATACCACCATAGTGGTATTCATGTTCTATACACCGAGTCCCATTAATACTTCTCAATAACAAAGCTTTATACTCATTCAAAATACAGTAGGATTAAGTGGGAAGTGGGAAGGCAAGTGAGCACCTATCTCTCGAGTCAGCTCGCTTCCGGGCCGATGTGGGATGTCCTATCCTCTATCATCCTTGTTCCTCGCTTCGTACCTACACGGATTAGAAAAACCCGCGCCGGCTTTACGCCTAAATGGGAACAGTCACAGTGGACGCACTAATAACTATGATCGTCTCAACAAATATACTTATCTTATCAAGCTACATAACGACACTCTATCAAGTGTGATGTTTGACATATAACCTTTCATATCATTTGTATTTTATTCTAGTACTTATCATTTGATCTATTCTTTCTAATGGTTCATATTACATATCCTAATATTCCGTATGTCATATCTGATACATATACATCATGGTTATATACTATAAATTCATTGTTATGTTCTATTTCACTGTAATCGCTATCATGTACTATTATCATATAATCGTATTCATGTAATCGCTTCATGCATCGCCTATGTACTATTTTCATATTGCTTTCTATAATTTTCATTACTTTCCCCTTTCTGCCGCATCAGACTTGTTCATATACTTTCGTAATCGTACTTGTACTTTCCATATACTGTATTCATATTAACTTTTTAGATCATTTTACATTCTTATACATTTTTATTTATCATGTCAGATCGTATAATCTCATGTTACAGAACTTATCATCACATAGCAAGGTTATGCTTCTCGTGATCATATAATATCTTTTCACACGCCATATGAAAATTCATTTGTTTTATGTTTCATGTTTCATAATCGCATAAACCTTAGAAGTGGATACAAAGGAAACTATAAGGTCCAAGGCACAGACTCACGATATAAACAAAGGTGCCTAAGTGCGGCCCGAAGGCGCCCTATCATTGCGAGACAATGACCATCTATAAGAGCCCGGCGCCGTTTATCATCAGACGAGACAATGACCATCTATAAGGGCCCGGCTGTCAGAATGGACTAAACGGCCAATCGACAAGATATCGCAGACTTATTTTCCTAATAGGCATGCCAATCTATCCCTACCAGTTCTAATCGATAATCCATTTTATTATTTTTCTATTATTATCCATCTACATGAATAACTATTGTTATCACAGATGGAATAGATATACACTATTATTTATTTCGGGCTCATAATACCTTCTCAATATACTTCTTAGTTGTAATCAAGAAATTCTCATATATTTATTTATACCACGTATATTCATATCTTTCTATCATTTAGTTTCTTATTTCCTCTCAGATCATATATGTAATCCTATCATATATCATGAATGCATCTATGTACTCTTATATATTCATATTCATATATATATATATATATATATATATATATATATATATATATATATATATATATATTTTATCTATTCCATATCCTCATACTACTACATCATATCCTCATGTTTACTCACATTTCCTAGCTGGCTCATGTGGTTTCTATTTCAACATGGCTGCTTTCTTACCTATCCATATGTCTACTTCCATAAACTGATCTGATCTGTGCTATGGTTGACAATCACAGAGATCATATCAAGGTACTAAGGTTCTAAGGATCAAGCACCCTACTGTAATATCTTGGTGTTCCTTGCAGCCACCCTGACATTCCTCACTATTTCATTCGACTGGCATCAAGGTCTTCTATGACTTGCACCATACATCCCTGCGCTTCGTGCAGCTTCTTCGTTTTTATCGTGACTGTCCTGGTCTCCAGAGAGCATGCAATGCAGACTTCCTCAGATACCGTGTACCCTTTCATCTATACCCTCACATATCAAATTCATATGATAATGTTATTTCAAGCTCATGGTTCATCCCTTTTTACCACGGTCTTGACTAATCTTTAAATCTGCCATTAGTGCTACTCCCTTGTGACAATAATTCAATTTTCAGATAAGATGGGTAAATCAAATGCCATTAAATAGCATATGGTTAGATTCTAGACTGATGAGCTTCCATCGAATCCAAGAATACCCATAACGGAAGTCCTAAATAAATGAGTTATGCAAATTGTAAAGCCATGAAGAAAATCAGCAACTTGTAGCACCTGCAGAAAGCAGCAGCAGCTACTGTCTTTGTCATTTTCAGGTGTATTATAAGATCGGTTTATTATATCAATATATATGGATGGATTCTGTTCCCGAAGGGCTTTCCATGTGAGTCCAAGAACACCCAAAACGGAGTCCTAACGAAGGAGCAGGTAAATTAAAGCCATGAAGAAAATCAGCAACCCAGGTAGCACTGCAGAGCAAATGCAGCTACTGTCTTTGTTATTTCAGGTGTATTATAAGCTCAATATTGTATCAATATATATATGGATGTGATTCTAGACTATATGGCTTTCCATAGAGTCCTAGAACACCAAAACGGAGTCCTAAACTAAGAGGAGCTGGTAGTGTTGCAAGCCGTGAAGAAAATCAGCAACTTGCAGCACCGCAATAGCAGCAGCAGCTACTGTATTTTGTCATTTCAGACTTATTATAAGCCCAATATTTGAGGTCGTAAGCCATATATGGACGGATTCTGCACTCCAAAGGGCTTCTCAATGCAGAAACCCTGTAATGCACTCAAAACTGAGTCCCAATCCAAGGAGTTATGCAAGTCATAGCCGCAAGAATCAAAGAACTCAGAGCACCTGCAAGAATGAAGAACTACTGCCTTTTGTCATTTTCTGTACTATTATGTTTTCAAGATTATCAAACATGCCAAACACAATTTGCATAAACCATCCTACAATCAATCCTCAAATCACCCCAAAAGTAGGAATAAACCAAACTTCCATATCCATATAAATTCTACAATCCATCCTCAAAGGGGAAGATTCCATACTCCTAATGTTAATTTCACTCTAACACCTCAAATCTAATTTTAATGAGGATTTCATATAAAAGTCCACAAATTCAATAATTCTCAACCCATAACCATCCATACAAACCATACATAAATTTTACTTTGTACCAAACCATACTAAACTCTAACAAAGTCCATGCAGTTAGTACCAAGTTCCATACACAAAACCAAACCACAAATCAAAGAGGGAAGAAACTCATACCAAGGTGCAAATCCCATAACTCCACACATATTCTATAAAACCATGATCCCTACAATTCCATACAATCCTGGTGTCAACCCTTGGGAAAGATCCAAGGATAAGTTCTACTTATCACATCCCTGTTCATGTCTGTCCACTCCCACACTTCATAAAGAACAAGAGCTTCGCACTCGTCGGAGAGATGAAGAAACAAACGCCACGGTCACGTTGAACTCAGAGATGTTACTTCGCAACACGAGAAGTCATCGCTCGGTCCCGAATCATCCGTCGCCCATCCGGTCCAGTCATTTGATCATTTCTTTTCATTCAGATATTCCGGTTCGCTCGATCGCCATCTTCTTCCAGGCTCAGATGTTGTCATGCGGTCAGAATATATATGATCGTTCGTCACGTCTGTCCGCACCTTCTCATAGAGTTATCCATCTTCTGCTTGTTTATTCATTTCATATGTCCCCTCCTCCAATATCCACAATCAAATTGAAGAGCACCGAACTGGGTTACGTCTGAACAACCCGACTACTCATGATCAAACTGCTGCACTTGGCTTGCATTACGGTCTCACTTGAGTGAATTTCCGGGCCACTTAAAAGCACCTTGGGGCGTACCTATTCGAGGATGTTTATTCTCCTTGAAGTCTATTTTAACTGAAATTTTAATCAAATTAAATCTGATAAGAAATGAGCAAGTTATGATAAATACAAAAACTGGTCGAAATTAAAAAAAATGGAGTAATTACATGCACAAGATATGTGCTCTAATTTTGCCTAGAATGTGGGCTTTTCTCGCACTTTTCCATACTTCTTGACCAATTCAACTTTACTTAAGTACAATTTCAAACCATTTACTACATCTGTAATTTTCACTCAAACTTTCTTCACTACTTATCTTATTTCAAAAAATCTATCGCTTGAATTACTTCTCCAAACTCCACTATAATATGGACCTAACCCATACATAACTTAACATAGGGATTAGTTGGGTTTATTCTAAACCCTAACTCAATTACTTGCTATCAATCATGAAGCCATCCTCAAAGAGAGGATTTCATGCTTCGTATTTCCTTAAGGTTTTATCCACCTTACTTTCCATACTATTTGCTTATTATGATGAAATCCTAGCAAAACCCTAGGTTCTGGGCAAGATAATAATCATACAAATCCCATATGATCCATACTAGAATTCATACCCATGTTAGTTCCATACAAGCCTCTAGACAAAATGGAACTATACTTTTCCCAAAAATAAAACTAGACTCTTACACAAAAATCAGAAATCCATACCACAACTTACCTTTGCCCTCCCATCTTCCCTCTCCCTCTCTTCCTCTTCCTCTCTCCCTCCTCCTCTCTTTCTTCTCTCTTTCTCTTTCCTCTTTCTCTCTTCCTACGTTTGTTTTTCCTCCAAATAAGAATCTGGGCTCTCGGTCTAAACCCATGTTTTGTTAAGGCCATGTTTAATGTCAAAACCTACTTTCTTTTTTAACTTTCATTTTTGCATTTCGTCCCCCCATTTCTCTTATTTCTATTCTTAACTTTTCTATTTGACTTTTTAATCCCATAACTTTCTATTTACATTTCATTTTTAAATACTATATTAACCTAGTCTTTCCCTTTATGACCACTATTCTCAAGTGGTAAATTACATATTTACCCTTTGCTTTATTATTAATTCCGGTTCTCTGCTTTACTCGAAAATCATATTTAGCTTAATATACCCTAAACAAGTCCGAACCGCTAGGTATATTTCGAATGTTACAATAACTCGCCCTTCGCCGCCTTAGTTTTATTTTTATTCTTCAACTTAATATGGATATAAATATCTTACTAGGGATATTTGTTTCTTTGTTTCATGCTATTTTCAGAGTCTTTCTAAGAATTTGAAGGTCTTTTATATGCAGCCAACTATAAAAAGTTTCAAGTAATTCTTGGCGTCTTCAATGACTGTGTCAGACTCCATGTGGCGCCATGGAATTGAGATGATACATCTATATCCTCAGTCATTTGGAACTTTCAAAAATTTCCTATGGCATATTTTTGTGTTCCAGCATCTTCTACTATGTATTTTTTTAATCAAAGCATCTCAAATTTCTTTTGAAACTTTATATTGACAATAAACATCAAAGAGTTTATTTGTGAGTGCACTAAGAATGACATGCCTAACTTGTTTGTTCCCATTTTCCCATTTAGATCAATCTTCAGAGTCACTCTTAGGTTTTGGGTCTATCAAGATATGCCCTAGGTTCACAACATTAATGGAAAAATAAACCCTTTCTTGCCATCTCTTAAAGAATGTCCCATTAAAAGGGTCAATCTTGTAAGTGTCGAGACGGGTGTGAACTAGGGAAGTCTCCATCAATTCAAGGAATAAAATCTACTTTAAGATTATTAGTTCTAACTAGGTTTTTTAGGTGAACAGAAACCAAGACAGTAGTAAGAGATGTGTTAATTAAGTACACCAGGAAAGTCCCCAAGTAAGTGGAGGGGTCACAATAGTGCCCTATACCCCACTTACCTTAAGTTCTTATCGCCTTATTAACAGGCTTTTCCTAGACATATACTAACAAGTTACCACATACTCTGCCTTTGTGCTTTGATACCACTATTAGAAGCTCTTTAAGTAAGAGATTGAAAATTTTGACTTAACCTAAAACAAACAAACAATGAACAACTGAGGTAATATGAACTTATCTGATTAGATGGTTGAAGCATGCAATAGCATTATCCTTAAAGTAGATTGTCCTCCAACGGGTTGTAACCTTAATTAGTGCAATAGGGAACCGGCACTCTACCTCCAGAATTCAACAACCAAACCTCACCTTGGGTGCACTCTCTTGGCAAGATGCAGTACAACTCGAACAATAATAATCATCCAATGAAATGTGCTTAGTATGAAAGAACTTGAAAATTAGAGAGTGTTTGAGAGCACATAAGAGAGAGGAGTGCTTTGAAGCACTTGAGCAAGAGAGAGGAGAGATCTCAAAGTAGAAGGTGTAAAATGAAATGAGAGAGGGGGCACCTATTTATAGGTGAAGCCCCAAAGGATTTCTTCAAATAAGTTAATAAAAATTAAAAATAAAATTGATTTCTTCATAAGAAATTAGACTCAATCAAAGGGAAAAAGTCATGAGTCTCTCTTAGTTGCTATTTAAAGGTAAGTTTGAATAGCCCTTTAAAATTTGCTATATACATTATTGACAAAGTAAGCTTGAGATTTTAATTCAAAATTCTAATTGAGGAAGGGTCAATGGCTTGGCTGGAAGACTTGGCCAAGCCAAAAGATATTAAAACAATAAACTTTTTTTTTTTTTTTTCCATTCACTTTTATACTCTCCAACAATCGTAACGTTGCCTCTGTCGGCCGTCGGCACAAGGCACAAGGCAAAACCATCGTTCACCTCTACGAGGGTTGGCCCTCATCCACGCTCCATACAGTTTTGGAGCATTCCCATCGGGGAAGTCATACACCTTCATGCATTTACGGTTTGTGTGCCCCAAACAGCCACATATAAAACAAAAAGTTGTAAATTTTTAATACCAGAATTCCACCCAAATCCAGTCACTGTGCGCACGTTTTATATATTTTCATTCTACGTTTCAATGGGCTGCCTACGTCTTTGTTCACTCTGATGCGTAGGTAGTTTCTCCATGTTCCAGTGAAGTTATTATCTTCCGCCACCAATTAAGAATGTCCCCAGGTAGTTGCCAATGTTCTGGATTATCTTCGCAGACTGAAACCCAACAAGGAGGTTGTGAAGTTGTACCCAGAAAGCTATCTGATGCAACAGAACCCTCTCCGCCTGGTCTGTCTCTCTTAATCTCCGTAGTATCAGAATACGTTGGTCGAAGATCCATGACCAGTTGTCTAGTACATTGATCATGTCAACTTCATGGAAGAATTGGAAAAGGTATCTCCCACCCCCAGCATCTATAATAGTTATGCCTTTCCCCGGTTCCCAGACAGAAGCCAATGTATTTTTCATGGCCAAAAAATTTATAGTTTTTTCAGTTAAGAATCTACCTACCAAGCAAAATTTGAGATCACGGGAGTCTACTCATGCCGCTATTCCGTCCTCAAGTGCCATTTCCATTCCACCCTCCTCCTATTCATCTAAACAGAAGCCGTTCCCAAGCAGTTTCTAGCCCTGCTACTTCCCATTTCTTGAAATTTAGCTATATATCTTACGGTTTCCATATAAAGTTATTTTAACAAAAAGAGGTTAGAAAATTTATTATTATAATCACTAACTACCCTTTAAATATGCGAACTTTTGAATTTTATAATAGAAATTATTTCTTGCGAATGATGAGCTCCAAGTGATGTGATATGATATGAAATTATTTCGGGGAGACCAAGTGATGTCTGTCTTTTAAAAATGATGCATGTACTCGGGGTCCTTAATTCTAATCCTCTCTTCAGAAAAATTTCACTATGGAGTTTTAAGTGAGAAGGGTTTGGAAGAACCATAAGCGATTTTTGTTTTGGTTTCAGTTTCTATATTTTATGCACAATATTGATCTCTTCCATTTTGATCAGACTGTATTACTGATTTGTTCTTCGGATCATTTATTAATCTTTCAGTCACCAATAAAATATCACAGTTAGAAATTTTTCCATAATATTTTGGACATTAAAATCTTATCATAGCATAATTTTTTAATGTACTACATAGGAGCCATAATCTCCATTTTAGTGTACATATTTAATAAATTATTTTTAATTTATTCATTTTAAATCCATTACTTGTTATTAGTTTTTGTTGATGATTTTGTTAATTGTACTTGTTAATGATATTATGTTATTGTATATGAAGGCGAATATAAATATTGATATTGAGGTTGTCAAATCTACCCAACTAGATATACCCTAAGGGGAAGGCTTGGAGATGAGTGACTTTTATACTCATTTTATCTTCTTGTTTTATATTTTATTTTGATGTTTTGAAGATATATTTGAGTGTTTTAATGCTTAATACTCTCATTTTGATGTTTAGGACTACCTTGGAGCCAAAGGAATGAAAGCGGATCAAAACCAGCTCAAATGAAGGTCGAATGAGCAAGCAAAAGGCTAAGAGAGTGTTTGTTTTTTTACTAAATTCTGAATATAACTTTTATTTAATTGAATATTGAAAAAGGCTTAATAATATTAAATATGAAATTGTTTTTTTTTAATATTGTATTTCTATTAAGCATTATGTTGTTTGTTTTTTATATGCTTAAAATTAGCATCTTAATTATATCAAGAACACAATTTGTTTAACTTTATTCTTATGATAAAATGAAAAATATTTATATAATAATTGTATAACATCTTAAAATATTAATGAAAAATAGAAAATAAAAATGATTAAATTATTACATGTACCTATTGTCATCATTGTTAAAAAATTATTATATTTATTCATTTTATATAATAATAACAAAAAATAGAATATATAAAAATTAATAATTAAAAAAATAGAGTGATGAATTGTTATTTTAAAATATCCTGATTGTTCTTTTAAAATATTATGTGTGAATTTTAAAGATTTTAAAATATAATTTTTTTTTTTTTAAATATGGTTTTTTCTAAATAAAAAATTAAAATATTTTGACTTTTCTATTTAAAAGAAAATTTTAAAAATTTATAAATGTTACACGAAAAAAAAACAGAACAAACTGCCTAAAGGTAAATTACTTTAATAAAAGCCAAATACAATGTTCCGGAAGAATCCTTTCAAGGGTGACCAGATAAGATGCACACGCACTTCAAAAGGAATGAGTCTAAGACTTCTCAAACTTCATTTTTCAACCCATTTTCAATCCCAAGGAGGAAAAACTATAAAAGGGGACTTATAATCTAGGGTTTAAAGGGTTGGAAAAGAGGGGAATAAGGCTTGGAAAGGTTAGGAAGCTCAAGAAAGAGGGAGAAACAAGTTTTTTAATAGAGGAAGATCAAATCCAAGCTTGGGGAAGGAGATTGAATATTGAAGAAGGAGACTTCATTTACACCATTTGTCATCTTAATCTTTATCTTCTTTTCTTTTTGAGCACTTTGAATATCTTGATTTGTATTATGAATCCTTGGGTGTTAGGCTAAACTTTAATCTAGGGTTGATTTGTGGACCTCTATGTATTGATTCCATTATCTTTTATGTTATTGAGATATATTTGCTAAATTATTTATACTATTGGGTTTTGATCACATCTATTTCAAATGTGGCATGGTTTGGATAGATTTTAGGTTGTTTCAATTGATTGTGGGAGCAACAATTGATTACCGAATTGCCAATAGCATTGTATGAAATCTAAAAGGACTGGAAGGTGAATAGAGTTCATATAGTCTTAGGCTTTTATCATAAGGACCAAGAGGTGATCGATAAAATGCCTAATAGAGGTTATTCTATAATATTGCTTCTTATTACCTTACAAGGACTGTGATGTGACGAAGGGAATGAGAGTGAGAAATAGTAACCAATATGCGTGAGTCAAGGTTACATAATTCATCCCTTCGGCAAATAATCATAGCACTTAAATATCAATTTGGCGCTTAAAAGGAATTGAATGCATAGAGGGACACCAATCAGCCCTAGTTTCAAATCCCTCTTGTTTGAAAGTATGTTTTAGCCTAGTTCTTGTTTCCTTATCTTTGTTTCTTGCCCATTTGTTAATATAGTTAATTTTCCAACCCAAATATCATTTGATTCTTAAGCTTAAATAACAAGACAATCGTTTAGTTGAGGTACTTGGTTGGTCAAACCAAGAGTGCATCCTAGATGACTATACTTGGACACTTAGAGTCCATTTTACTACTTGTGCGACCCATACACTTGCAGTGAGGTATTTAGATACATGCCTAACACTTGGTCTATTCGATTTAGATTGTCACCTCCACTACCTCCATTTTCAGCTCTATCACAACTAGTACCTGCTACAGTTAGAGAGGTGTGACCAAAAAGGAAGAAAGAATCGGTTATACATACGTACTTCTCTCATTGTGGGGCATTTGAGATTATACATTTTTTACTATATAAACCTTTGAAGGGTATTTTTTGTCACTTCGATGAAGCCATCGAGCATTGCATTTTGTAGTGGGGCCTTAAAAATATGAAAATTTTTATTAATAATGTAAATTTTAATTTTATCATAATTTGTCATTTAATTTATTATATTTTAAATTAAACTAAAAAATTAAGTGTAAATATTGAAATCGAAGTTAGTAACTCTGACTTTAGCTTAAAATTGAAACCATAGTTAGTAACTATGACTTCGGCATAAAATTGAAACCATAGTTAACAACTACAACTTTTGTTCAATATGGAAACCGTAGTTAGCAATTATGACTTTAGTTCAATAATGAAATTGTAGTTGACAACTATGACTTTAGTTAAAAAAAATAAAACTATAGTTGGCAACTATGATTTTAGTTCAAAAATGAAACTATAGTTAACAACTATAGTTTTAACTATGAAATTTCAATTCCTAAGTGACATGGAAGGGGTTAAACTGAACATATGTTTTCAGAGAAGGCTAAAAACAATATTTGTTTCAAAACCAAAGCTATTTTGACCAAAACTTCACAAAATCGCCTTGGAAGTTCATGAAACAAAAGAAGTACTATCCACACGATTTTTTGTCATATTAAGAATCAACCACATATGGCCCTTGATTGGGGTTTTCCCATATGTATGGCCTATTAAGAAAATGCCTAAAATGGGATGGTTAAAAAATATTTTCAACATTACGACAATATTTGCTAACTAAGAAAGAGATATTTGAAAATCATGTTTTGAAATAACGAGTTTGGTTGGTTGTTAAAAAGCATAACAACTCTTCTTCCAATATCGTCTTTTCTAAAGACGATTTTTGGTTTCATTCTTGTCTTTTGAAAAAACGATTTGTAGATGTTCCAATTTCGCAAATGTCATCTCTCTAAAGATGATTTCTTAATCCAATATCGGTTCTCGTCTTTTCTAAAGACGAGTTCCAGTCTCATCTTCTTCATTCTATATCTTCTCTTCTCATCGTTTCAAACGATGATTTCTATGTGTTCGTCTTTTGAAAAGATGATTTCTATCGTTTTATTCTCTCTTCCCATATCGTATTTTCAAAATATGATTTTACATCCCAATCCTTTTTTATTTTTCCTTCTACTTTCCATTTTCCTTAGGGAAATCGCTTTTGCAAAAGACGATTTTAGTTTTTTTTTAAATACTTTGCAACAGATTTTTTTTTTGTTTTATTTACAATTTTTCCCATTTTTAATCATTTACAACAGCTCTTAAAGAATGTTTTAAAAATGTATTATAAAATTAATTTTATTTGATAAATTCAATATATAGGATAAGTATAGCTATTATGATACATTATTTATAAATAATAATATTTATAAAATTATATTTAGTATTTGATAGTAAAAATTATATTAATTTGTAAATTTTATCTCTTAAATTTTTACTTTTTTATTTTATGTTTAAAAAATTACTTATTTAAGTTTATAAAACAAAAAAAAAAGTTGATTTTATTATTTTTATTTTACAAATTAGTTTAATATTACTTTTTTAATTCATTAAATAATATTTTGTAATTTTTTTAATTGAAAAATAATTTTATTGATTCAAACTTTCAATAAATCGATCAATCCAAGATACATATTGTTAAAACCCATCAAGGATGAAACAATAACCAAGTTACTAGCATTATAAATCAACATAAAACCTACAATTTTGATAATATCTATTACTCCAGTTCTTCAACATAATGACGACCATAATCTTATATCTTCGATTGATCAAATCCGTTATGCATATTTAAATCGTCATCACATAAATAAAGCACCTAATAAGACAACGAAAAGCATCACGTTGTAACAAACTACACGTTGCAATAAGACGACCACAAACCAAGCATCGCAATAAGACAACAACAAACCAAACTCTGTAATAAGACGGCGACAACATGAAAAACAAGACTTTAGCAAAATCTTTGTAGAACAATTATTTTATTGAGTAAGAAAATGAAAGAATGAGATGCATATGGATAATCTCAAGTCAAGAATGACAAAAAAAGCACCTCTCTTTACTTGAAGAAAAGGGACAAGAACAGAACAAGATGAGAGAAACGAGGGGAGGGGCAACTAGGGTTTGGCATACGATCCTAATTGAAAATGGGTTCTTAAATAATGTTTTATAATTGAAAACTAATTTAAAAGTAAATAATTTATTTTACTACTAATAATTTTTTTACCTACAACCAACCTCCCTTTACCTTTACCCATCTCCTTCCCAGCCTAGCCCAATGATCTATACCATCACTACACCACTTCACATCACCTCTCACCCTTAAACTTCACTTTTTTTCTCCTCTTCGGCTCTTTCCTCCCTTTTTTCCATACCGCTATTGCTCCTCCTCTTTCCATTCTCTACAACTTCCATCATCTTTCCATTTTATGCAAATTTCATCGTCTTTTGTTTTTGTATTAATCCATCCTAACCTTGTCATTTTTGTTCATCTATATCTCACAAAATTACTAATGGTAGAAATGTCCACCATCCTAATGATTAATGCCCCATAGCATAGCATGAGTATAATATTTTTGCAAGATACATCTTTGTTATATCATTTATAAATTATTATCATAATATTTATTAATTATTAAAATTTATTGTTGCCTTTTAAATATGTTTGGCAATGACTAATAACACCACAATGTTGCATTATATATGATGAAAGCATTGATTGTGAATTTGAGGAATGTTATAATCGTCCTCTAGAGAAATGTGTTTCAATCAACAATATGATCATATTTGACGAGTTAGAATCGAAATTGTGTTATGCCCTAAATATTGATCATAGTCACACCAAATTAAATATGATATTTGATGAGTTGGAAGGAATATGAACTTGTAACAAATGACAATTGTTTGGTATCTCATGTTCACATGTGCTAATTGTATGAGCACGGATAAGGATTGAGAGTTGGCAATTTGTTGATAAACATTATAGAATTGATGTTTATGGTTGTTGTTATGCACCACAATTCAATCATGTTCTACCTCATGCTTATTGGCACATATTCTTAATTTTCTGATTGTTTGTTCTTGTGACGCCCCAACGCGACACCCCGTGTTAGGAAAGGGTGTCACAAATCTAAGAACTATAAACCTATTAACTTACATCATTCTAAACAATTATCTTGAAAATATTAACTTACAAAAAACAATATAAATATAAATATAAAAATTATCCTATTACAAAACTTTTCATTGTTTTCAAAAAATATATGTATATTATCTTAAAATAAACCAAAACATCATTGATGGGCATGCACGATCGCCAGAGTTAGCTCCTCCCGCTTAATGTGGACATCTCACTATGATCGTGACCCTCAATACCTACACGAATAAACACCGCTACGCTAAGTTTTAGCTAGTGAGTGATCCAAGCAACCGATGACCACTATAATGATCACAAACACATGTGAAATGCATCTAACTATACATATACATATACATT
This sequence comes from Tetrastigma voinierianum, assembly GCA_016808115.1. Taxonomy (NCBI): domain Eukaryota; kingdom Viridiplantae; phylum Streptophyta; class Magnoliopsida; order Vitales; family Vitaceae; genus Tetrastigma; species Tetrastigma voinierianum. Next base: position 994,162 of record JAEQBH010000921.1, read on the forward strand.
TAACCATATTATTGGCCAATACTTCAACCACTTATCACTAAATATTTCAATATGCGGTAATAAATCATAACAATTCCACTAATTGATTTGCCTTTGGTGATATCTGTTTACATTCATTAATCTTTAGCCTTAAGTGAGTTATGCTTCAGTGTCTTATATCACTTTCTTCATTTATAAATTTACTACATTTTTCATTTCCATGTAATTTCCATGTTTTATGCCTTTATAAACATTACAAAAATTTTCATCTCATCTTATGTCAGCGCCCGCATATTCCAAAGAAGTGGATCATGGGACGGAACTGTATGTACCCTTAAGCGTACAATACCGCACGCAGATAGTGATTTATAAACTATATCAGGATATATTTGACCCAAATGTGGCCACTATAACGATCCAAACTGGTCCATGTCATCGACCAACCCAGCCACCGTTTGTAAACCGGCTTGCCAACATTGTTATCCCTATAGCGCCGCATATCTATCCAACTACCCGGCCATATGTGCAATCAGTTTTATTGTATGTTTTCTTTAACAATCTTACAAACATAAAAAACAATAAGATATACCATATACATAATTTCACCATCGGTTGGTCTCAAGCATACATACGTATCTACTATCAATTATTCTTTAATATGTGAGATGGGGCTTCACATATTTCTTATAATCATTTGACTGTATTCTGTGCTTCTTCATATAACAAAATATGTACTCTCTTCACAGATCGTGAGTTCAAGATCCTTTCAGATCTTAATCATCTCTAATATATTTATCCTATATCATAACATTAATTACTATAACTTTTATACAATTTTCATTATTATACGCTCACAACTCAGGCACATATATTTTATTGGTCTTCTATAATCATTTAAGAGACATCTAAGTGTCTCAGTGTATGTCATATAGAAGACAAAGGAGTCTTCACAAATTGTATGTCCGCCGCATCAACCCTAATCGACTCCGAAACAGAGTCTTAACTTTTGATGAATTTTCTTGATACAATGTGGTCCAAATCTGATTACACTTCCTTCTTAGAAGTTCTCCTAGAAGTCTAGTTTACCTAGAAATTAAAATCACTACATTTGGATCAACCTATCCCAAGATATGACTCAAACACTCAAGGTTGGTCTGGACGAACCTTAACTGACTAAAAACAGAGCTCCACTTTAATGAATTTCTAGGTACAATGGAGTCCAAATCTAAATACACTTCCTTCATGGAAGTTATTCTACAAGAATTCTAGTTTACCCAAAAATTCAAATCACTCATTTTGGATCACCAAACTTAGGGATATGACACAAACATCAAGACCTGGCTGGCGGACCCATCTGTCTCTCAAACTAAGGACTGCACTGGGACCCAAATTCAAGGGTCTTAGGGCCACACCTGACCTTCATGTCCTCCACATTTTCAGCTAAGGATACAGAATTCTCTCAAATTGAATCACCCAATTCAGATCTCTGTGCCAAGAGATGGCCCAATGAATCATTTTCTTGGGTTCTGGGGAAATTTTGACAACATCTCCCCTTACCAACCCTCTACTTCATACCAATTTCTTCCTCATTCGCTGCAACCCAACAAACAAAAATACCAAGCAATTCCAAAATATACAACAAAACCCATCAAGATTGGAAATTCAGATCTTAATCTTCCTTGGCCAACTCAAGTTCTATCTTATTTTTTTTCCTTCTTCTTCTTTTTCGAATACTTGCTAAACAAAGCTTAGAATAAGAAACAAAATGGTAAAACCCTAGCCAAAGGCCAATTCCTTCTCTCCCTCACTTCCTTCATTTTTCTCTTCTCTCTTTTCTTTCCCTCATTCGATCACTCATCCCGATGCTGCTTTTCTTAAGCTAAAATGAAATAATTTGCATTCTAGGAAGGCAATTTCATGTGGCATTCTCTTATCGGGTTCAACTTTAGTCCTTCTCTATTCATTTAGACATACAACTTATCAAAATTCTACACTCGAGATATAAAACTTATCACTTTATGCCAACTCACCCCAGATAGTAAAATTACCAAAAATACCTTTTTCACACTTAACCTAAAATTTCAAAACACACTGACTTCCTTACCAAACATGCCATAAAACTACAGTGGCACTGGGTGCAAAACTCCCTTAAAAGAATTTCGTCTTCATAATTCATACTTGAATTGAATAGTTGCGATACTAAACTCCTCATCGCTTGCCTTCGCCCTACAGTAGTTTCCTCCATACTATGATGTCGCTTAGGAGTGGTTTTTTAAATCATTGTACTTGCTTATTCCGTGAATCGCTTTCACTTCTCTAGCTAATATAGCTTTCGGATCCTCATCATAGGAATAATCTTGATGCAATTGCACCTCTTGCACGGACAGGATATGTGATTCATCTTATCGATATCTCCGCAACATAGACACATGAAATACATCATGCAAGTTGGCTAACTCTAAAGGGAGAGCCAAATGATACGCCACTGGTCCGATTCTCTCCAAAACCTCATATGGGCCAGTGAACCTCGGACTCAACTTCCCTTTCTTTCCAAATCTGAGTATTTTTTTTCCATGGTGATACCTTCAAGATGACCTTATCTCCAACTTCATATTCAATATATGTCCTCTTCAAATCGGCATATGACTTTTGTCGAACACCGCAACCTTTAACTCACGAATAACCCAAACTTTTTCTTCAGATTCTTTTACTATGTCCGACCAATCACTTTTATACCTATCCAATTAAGGTCCAACATACAGGAGTTCTGTTACTCACCATACAAACCCTCATGCGGTGTCATGCCGTCGCTTGATTGATAATCGCCGTTATGCAAATTCCATCAACGGAATATACCCCATCCCAACCCCCGTGAAGATCCATAACACAACCCTCAGAACATATCTTCCGCAAAGACTGAATCAATCTTTCGAATCGGGTCCATCCGTCTGCGGGTGAAAAGTCAGATCAAATTGAGACGGTGCAATCTAATGTCGATCAGAATTCCTTCCGTAATCTTGACAAATTCAGAAAGGTCTCCGTCCGACACAATTGACAACGGAACACCATGCAATCGGACAATCTCATCCACATATAGCTCATCTATTCGATTCATAAAATAGTCAATCCTGACTGGTATAAAATGGGCCGACTTTGTGAGCCTATCAACTATCACCCATACAGAATCATGCTTCCTTTGTGTAAGGGGAAGTCCAGTCACAAAATCCATATAATACTATCCCACTCCATCATAATCGAAACGGATCTTCCATCGCATCTATGGTACTGATGTCTCACTTACTCTGCTCTAATAATTGTCAAACATTTGGACACATAGTCCATCACATCCCTTTTCATTCCTTTCCACAAATAACACTGCTTTAAATCTTGGTACATCTTGTTACCTCCAAGATGGCTGGTAACACCGGCGCATAGAGCTTCATATAACAACTCTTCAACCATTACCGCCAATACATTGTGTCATGGCTCATTCGGGAAATACACTTCCATCTTCTTACCGAAAAATCGCCCTGTCACCATCCCTTTACCAATTGTACCTTTTTCTACAACTCTTCATCACTTTTCCAGCATCTATAATCTCATTTGCTTTGAAACAGTTACGATTTTAATCTCTGAGCTAATATACCCAATCGATACTATTTTCCATTCACTACGTCATTAACAAAGTCAGTTATCACTTTCTACTTAAGGCATCTACTACCATATTAGCTTCGCAGTCTATTATACAAATATAATCTTTGAACAACTCCAACCACCTTCGTTGTTCAAATTAAGCTCCTTTATGCTAACAATCTTGTGACTTTGGCTGATCTGTATAAATTATGCATTTTTCACCATATAAGTAATGTCGTCATATCTTCAAAGCGAATACTACCGCAGCCAATTCCAAATCATGTGTAGGATAATTATGTTCATGTGGCTTCAACTGTCTGGATGCATATGCCACTACTTTACCATCTTGCATTAACACACAACCCATACCAATTCTTAAAGCATCACTATACATAGCCACTTTACCCGAGTAGCGTCGCGCCAATATCAATACTTTACCAAGATTTCCTTCAATCGTTGAAACTATCTTGACATGTATCTGTCCACTCAAACTTTACTCATTTCCTAAGTAATTTGGTGAGTGGAGAAGCCATGACAAAGAATCCCTTCACAAATCTTCTATAATATCCTACTAGGCTTAAGAAACTTCTAACTTCGGTCACACTTCCGGGCGGTTTCCAATTCACCATAGCTTCAACCTTAGCAGGATCAACTATTATACCCTCAGCAAACACAATATGGCCTAGGAATGAAATTTCCTTTATCCAAAAATCGTGACTTGCTCTCGCATACAACTTTCCTCTCAAAGCTCACGTAACTATTCTAGATACCGCTTCATGCTCTTGTTCATCTCTGGAATATACCAATATACCATCAATAAATACCACCAAAAACTGGTCCAAATAGGGTCGAAACACCCTATTCATCAAATCCATGAATGCCGCTGGTGCATTAGTCAACCAAATGGCATTACTAAAAACTCATAATGGCCATATCGTCCCAAATGCTTGTTCTAAGACGTCAAGATCTTTACTCGCAATCGATAAGACTCTATAGTGAGTTCATCTTAGAGAAGACACCGCTTCTTCGGTTCAATCAAATAGATCTTCAATTCTTGGCAATGGGTACTTGTTTTTCACTGTCACCTTATTGTTCTATCGATAATCAATGCACATCCGTAAAGTGTCCTCTTTCTTTTTCATGAACAAAACAGGCACACCCCAGGGAGAAACAATGGGTCGGAAAAACCCTTTATCCGTAGGCTCTCAGAGTCAACTTTTAGCCTTTCAACTCCAATCTGAGCCATCCCATAGGGTGCTTCGGTAGGAGATGTTCCCGTAAAATCTCACAGATAACCACCTCTCTTCGCTGAGTACCTAAGAGTTTCAGAAATACATCCCTGAATTCTCTCACTATCAGATATTTTCCAATTCTATTTAACCTTTTTTAGAGTCAAGCACCAAAGCCAAAAAGACCTATAACACCCTAAAAATACCCTAATAGTTTCAGAACATGTTTAGGGTATAAAATAAAGTAAATGAAATTTTTTCGGAATTTAAATCCTAAGAACGAAAAAAATATACAACCCAGAAATTTTACAAGAGCCAACAAATTTGCAAATGTGAAATAAGGACCTAAGGGTCTAATGAAAATGGACTTAAATGCTAACATGAGAAAAAGGAGAAATGAAATAATGAGAAAAGCCAAACAAGGCTTAAGAAGGAAAATAAGGACCCTAAGGGTCATTCGAAAATTGCTATATGCTCCGCTGCATTATTTAGATTCATGCAATAAAATGAAAATGTGGGCTATAGTAAATCGGGAGAACTTAACCTAAAATGTACTTGGTGAGCCAAACAAGGCCTTGAGGAAATAGGGGTTTAAAGGCCAAATTGTCTAGAAGCTCATTAAGAGTAAAACGTTGGGAGAGGAAGAGGGAAAAAAAGGGGAGAAGAGGGCAAAGAGAGATCAAGTTTTCGTGGCAATCTTTCCCATTTTTTGCTTCTAAGAGATCAAGCAACCTACAAGAGAAGATTCAGTTATTCACAAGAAATCAACCCTAAATCCCATCTGTGATTTTGATTTCGGGAAAAGCCTTCACTCCTAAGTAAAAGGGGTTTCCAGACAAGTGCTAAACCACTGGGGTTTACCGAAGCCTCAAGAGTATCATTGGCTCTGACTGTTTATGTAATGTTTGTAAAAGGGAAATGTCAAGGTTTTCAAAGGAAATGTCGCCAAATTTTTCAAAACTTTGGCCTATTTCTCAGCTATGTGTTAAGTTATAATCATCCAAATGAAGTGATTCCAATTGGTAAAGAATCATAAGAGACAAGTATATAGAATGGACTATGAGGAAATTGTAGCTCTAGGGCTCCCGAATATGGGCTTAAAAATGAGTTCGGGTAGCTCACAAGTATGCTCTATTTTGGGTGTTGTTATGGTGTTTCAAGCATAAGTCGAAGCTCTACCATCCAAATCGAGTGATTCAAAATTTGCAAAATGTAATTTCATAGGAATAATTTACTTGAAGGAAGTGTAAAATTATGTGACACCCCAAACTCGGGGTTTATATATATATATATATATATATATATATATAGAGTATATATATATATATATATATATATATATATATATATATATATATATATATATATATTTTTCCACATGCAACCTACAATAAGCTATTTAATAGCCCTATTCATGCATACCACGTGTCACCAATTACTGCTAAAGGATAATATAATAGGTACCTCTTATTCAAGACTCAGTGAATTAGTGCACTTAGTGAAATGATCAACCTCAGAAACTATAAGTACCAAATGCCATCCATGTGCATATAGAGCGATTCTGAGACTTAGAGAGTTTCCATATGAGTCTAAGAACGCAAAATGGACTTCTGGACGAGGAAGTTATGGTTTCATTCAAGTCAGCTCTACATGACAAAGAACCCATGCAAACCAACAAGTACTCACTATCTTTCTCAATACTTTCGAACACAATATAAACCCGATTGTATCGAGCCACATATGACGGATTCTATAATTCAAAGTGATTTCCATAGAAGCAAGTAACTCACTTAAACTGACTCAATTGAAAGATGGCCATCCGGGTTGCGTCGAAAGACTCGAGCCCGCCAAGAGCCCCCTAAAGGAGGTCACTCTACAAGAGCTCGCCCCGCCCAAAGAGGTCACCATCCAAGAGAGCCTGGGCCAAGAGCCGGGCTCCCACCCTGAGGCCCCACCGTCAAAGAGCCCACCTCTGCCCCAAGAGGTCGGGCCCGGTCGAAGAGCCGGCCTCCCGCCAGCTCACCCACCCCGCAGAGCTCGTCGAAGAGGTCGCCCCACCAAGAGGTCGCCACTTAAGAGCTCAACTCACCCCAAGAGTCAGCTCGGGCTAAAAGAGCTCAACCGCCAAAGAGGCCAGCTCGTCAGAGAGCTCACCGCCAAAGAGGTCGTACTCGGGCCATACCATCCTCTCGACCCTTCCGAGTAAAAGGCCATAATCATCGTAGAGGTCTCGACTGGGGTGTATCCAAAGTCATATCGTTTACTAATGGGGGCTACATTATAATGTGGTTAAACGTGGCCAAATTCCTTACTCTACCAACAAAATCAGTCTTAAAGTTTGGATAATACATAGGATCGAAATAGAGCGACTTCCTATGGTTCAAACGTAACCCAACATCCCTCAAGGCAAGATACGCCTCTACCAAATTGTATTAAATATATGGACCCAAGTTTAATTAAAATGTATTTACATCACAAGTACAAAAATTTGACAAATTAGCGCCTCAGTTTAAAAACAAAAACTCCGGGCTTTCACCCAAAATTTTACAAAAGAACACAATAAGCCATCTTATCTCTCTCCTCAACTAAGACCCCATGAAGTGCTCTTCAAAGGGTAATCCCATTCGAAAATATTTTTCCTGTAAAACTGCATGAAGCATGCGCCTCACAGGTAAAATCTCCCATGGGCGGCTACTCCCCACCTAAGTGCACAGATGCAATGGCATAATCCATAAAATCATTCACACACATTCATATAATATACACCCTGGCATGAATGTCTATGTCATGCCTAGTCCTCATCGACTCTCCCATACACTCACATGTATGAAAATCCAGTTTCAAAACAAAGTTTTTGTTTTGAAACCCACCGGATACTTCCTACAACCTCAATATTTTACACACTTGATAACCCTCCGGTCAGTAAACCACTAGACAACCTCCGAAAGTATCGAACCACCGGACCATCTTCAAAACCCTTACTGACAACCCCCGGAGAGTTCATCGACAAACCATATAAATTTATCGGACAACCCTCGTAATAACCAAGTATCGACAACCTCTAATGTTCATTTTATTCATGCACCACACCGATTCACGCGGATGACCCGCGCGCTAATGATAATGTCAACGCATAAAATCTCATGTTACAGCGCATGATACGGGGAACTACATGCAACACTTCTTATAACGTTACGCTTCACATCACATCAATGCTATATGCAATGCCACGACATATATTAACATCATTTTCCGCCAATAACTGCATGTTATTCTAAACAAGCAATAACACACAAAATCTCGGATTTGACCCTTCAACTCATAAACAAGATGTACAAGATACTACCCAGATCATCCCGGTCGATCCCAAACTACAAGATAACAATCAGTTCCGTAATCAAGTAGCTCGAAACTACATGCACTGTAAACCGGTCCCAATCTCAACAACAATTTCTATCGAAATTGCCTTTAAACTAGCCCACTACTCAAGCTTAATCCTCATGGCTATTTCATGGTTTCCAACAAAGATCAACTGGGCCAGAGAACCCTACCTCCTCGGCATCCATTCACCGTAACTCCTCTGCTTGTTAATCAAAGAACTACTCGGTTCTTCCTTTCCTGCCTTTCTTCTTCTTTCTTTTTCTTTTTCTTTTCTTTCTTCTCCTCTTTCTTTTTCCCTTTTTCTCTCCTCTTCCACCGAAAAATAGCTTCAGGTGGAGAATACTCATTCAGGTGTAGAACACCCTTCCTTCTCTCCTCATGACATAAAGCATTCCACATGTCAGGCCCATGCCCACTTTTCCACCACACTATCCCCTTTATGCACAAGATAACACTTGGCTTCCACCTATGCCAAGTAAAGCCCAAAGCTTTCTGTAGTGCCACATGGCATGCATCTTCATGCCATGTGTCACCCTCTCATTCGTCCATTTTTCTCGAAATACGTGCAATTCCGACCTTCTCGAAATTCGCCAAAATTCGACTATGTACTTAGATTTCGCGAGACGAACTCAACGGTATGTCTCGCGTCGTCATCCGAGATCTAAAGAATTCGCAGTTTCAGAACCCGTGTCTATCATTTTACTCGTCTTCACAATTATTAGCCCTAAAGTGCCTTAAATCTATCAAAGTGGAGCTATGTTTAAGAACAATCTGATTCTGCTTTGCAAATTAGAATAATCTAGATGTAATATGCAATAACTTGAGTTTGGTTCATCCAAATCGGATGATTACAATTGTATAAGAAACCTTAGAACCATATCTTCAAATGAGTAGAAGGAACCATTACCAATTTATGGAGTTAAGACCCCAGAAATCGAAAAAAACAATGGGTGATCCAAGTTGAGTCAAGCATATCGACTCATTTCTTGGCAGCTTAAAATGCGGTAACTTGAGTTCGGGGTGATTCAAATTGAGCATTCCAATTGGAGAAGAAAAACTTAGAACCATAGATTCAAATTAGTGAAGGAATTATTACCAATTCTCTTATGAGCACCCCCATAAATCGAAAAAAATAGTGGCGGATTCAATGAGTCGGGCATATCGACTCATGGCATTAAAATGTCGTAAAATTCTGAGTTTGCAATCCATATCGATGATTCCAATCGGTATAAAACCTGTAACCATACGCCTTCAAACAGTAAAGGCACTATTACCACCATGGAGCTGCCAGATCCCAGCAAACACGCAATGGATTTGTAATGAGTCACAAAGTTATATCGACTAGTTTCGGGCATTGAAATGCCGTAATCCTCAGTCCGGTTATCCAAATGAGATGATTCCAATTCCTACTGAAAATAGAACTCCTAGAATAACCGACTAATATGTGATTGTCATGGTATTTGAATAGGGGCTGACGAGGAGGAAAGTCCACATTGAAGTCGAGATTCTGAAGATTGGAATCAAAGCGACGATTTTTGGTTTGTTTTCAAACTCTCTCTCTATTTCTAAAATATTTGAATAATTATGTAATGATTTGAATTTTGTAAATGATTGACAAGAAAGTGCATATTGATTTGTGTTTGAAATGATTTTTTTTAAGTGATTTTATAATGGTTGTAAAACGAATTTGCATAAGAAAATCGTATGAAAGTGAAAATGTTTTATTTGCATTCAAATGTATATATATACTATTGTAAATATTAGATAATGATTTTAATGCTCCCCAAAAAGAATGATAAATCTATTAGAATTCGGAAGTTAAGGATAAACTGGGTATACCAATAAGAGTCGAACAAACGTATTATCAGGCATACCGATCCATAGGCTCAATGATGTGATCGATAGTGTACAATCTCAACCGAGTACATATTTCTTTTTATATATATACCAGCCCGCAGCTAGCAATGATCGTGGTCGCATCTATTATCCTGCACCGAAAGCATAGGTTAAATTTGATAAGGGTAAATTGATAATGAGATTGAAAAGTGCATGATTTGTGATTTGAATGATTTAGTGCATATGAAATTGCATAATTTGAAATGACCAATGAAATGAATATATATATATATATATATGTGTGTGTGTGTGTGTGTGTATTGTACTGCATTGGTCATTGAAAAATGTACAAAAGCATTGTTTTATAAACATTGCATGTTTCGATTTAAAATGAAATGAGGAGAGAATTGTATAGAACCACTAAGAATGAAAATGCTGGGGCGCATTGTTTTGGCTTATCATAGGTACTAAGTAGAAAGTAGCAGATCAAGATCACGTGCACAAAGTCACCAAAAACAAAGCGGAGAGAGCAAATGTTTGTTCTATGTATATCATTTCATTCATGATATTTTGTAACTATTTTGGCTTTGAATTCAATGATGTAGTGCCTCGTGAGAAGAATATAGTTTTGACTCATTTTGTTTTAGATATTTATGGAATGTGTTTTAAAGAGAGGTGAACTCTAAGAATATCATTTTATAAATGTATTTGAAAAGGCATGGAATGCCAATTTGTATAAATGCGTTATTCAAGAACAGTTATGGGCCCTATTTGAATTAAGGAATGTATATAAATTCTTTTATGTCAAAGAATGTAATTAGGTCATGATTTCATATACCCATAAATAATTATGTTTTTAAGGAATATTAATTATCCATGAAATGGGCATATGAAATGTGTTTAATGAACTTGGTCTCTTAAAAAGGTAAAGAGAGCACTATAATTATTTTGGTACGTGAGCCTAGGTTTGCGGTTCTACAAAAATGATTTGAAATTGCTTGGTGACATGCATTGCATTTGCATATCAAGGATGACGTGACTCTAATGCTAATCTTGTCGGTCTAAATAGGTAAGCATGGAAAGTTCAGGCCCCAATAGTGTCATTGTGAATAGAGTCTATAGAGATTGTCCCATTAGAATATGAGAGTATGAGTTTCCGGGAGATTTGATCGAGTTGTCATTTAGAGAGTTTGATGTGATATTGAGGATAGATTGGTTGTCCCGACACCAAATGGTATTTGATTGTAGAATGAAGAGAGTGACCTTAAGGACATCGAAAAAGCAGGAAGTACTTTATCGGCTGTAGAGGCTCGAACCACCTCTCTAATGTGATATCCGTCGATATTGCTAGAATGATGGTTCGAAAGGGGTGTGAAGCCTACTTGGAATATATGATAGATACGAAAAAGGCGGAGCCTAGTTTATTAGACATCCCTAAAGTTAGTGACTATCTGGATGTGTTTCCGGAGGAGTTGTCAAGATTGCCTCCACAGAGAGAGATTGAGTTTGCAATTGACGTTGTTCCAGGTGCCACTCCGGCATCCATTACACCGTATAGAATGGCTCCAATGGAGTTAAAAGAATTGAAGCTTCAGTAGCAAGAATTGTTAGAGAAAGGATTTATTTGTCCGGAGCGATTACCAAGCGGGAGCGCTGCTCTTTGTTAAAAGAAGAAAGATGGTACGCTTTGGCCAGGTGTTGATTAATATAGACAACTTATTAAGATGACTATGAAAACAAGATCATACTCTAGGATTAATGACTATTTCGACCAATCGGGAGAGGTGAAAGTACCTTTTTTCAAGATTGACTTATGATCTGTGTATCACTAACCGAGGATTATGATACGGATGTACATAAGACTTCAAGATTCACGCGTATGGACATTATGAGTTCTTTATAATGCCGTTTGGGTTGACAAATGCATCGACAGCTATCATGGACTTAATGAATCGTGTTTTCCAACCGTATGTAGATCAGTTTGTCATGGTGTTTATAGACGACATCCTTGCGTATTCAAAGGATAGGGAAAATCATGATACGAACCTTTGGGTAGTGCTAGAAACCTTGAGAAAGGAAAGGTTATATGCAAAATTGAGCAAATGTGAATTTTAGTTGAGAGAAGTGTCCTTTCTTGGACACCTTGTATCAGAAGAAGGAATTCGAGTGGATCCAAAGAAGGTAGAGGTGATTATTGAATGGAAACCATCGAGAAATGTCACAGAGGTGCGTAGTTTCCTAAGATTGGCGTGTTACTGTAAGGTTCATAAGGGGTTTTCGATGATCACGCTTATGATGAGACAAGATTGCTCCAAAAGAATGTGAAATTTGAATGGAATGAAAAGTTTCAAGCCAGCTTTGAAAAGTTGAAAGCATTCTACCGAGTAGCCTGCTCTACTCACCGACCTATGGTAAGGAATACGTGATTTTTGGGCATGCTTCAAGAATGGACTTGATGTCTTATGCAAGAGGGTAAAGTGGTAGCTTTTATGCTTTAAGGCAATGAAGCTCAGATGAAAAGAATTACTCCATGCATGATTGAATCACTATTGTATTTGCATTGAAAACATGGAGACATTATCCGCATGGAATATAGTGTTTCATCTACACCGATCACAAGAGTCTAAGCATTTGCCCTGCAAAGAGAGTTTAATCTCTGAGACAATGTAGATGGATGGAATTGATCGAGATTATGATTGTGGATAATTGACTATCATCCCGTGAGACAATGTAGTAGCAGCATGCCTGGAAAGTGTGAAGTCGATACAAACGCTTCGAGCGTTCAATGCTCATTTTTCACTATCAGACAATGGTGAAATAGTAGCCGAATTAGTAGCAAAACCGGATTCATTGAACTGAGTACTAAAGGCATAAAACATTTAGTACCGCTATATGAGTTGACTGAGAGGGAAAGAAACCGAAGCTGGGCACAGAATATGAATCTGTATTATAAAGATCTAAGCACTGTACCAAAGATAGTGAATTAAGAAAGCCATTCTACAAGAGGTACACAAGGATCTTTTGCTATGCACCCGTGTATTGTAAAGATGTATCAAGATTTAGTGTTTTTAATGATGGTCCCGAATGAAAGAGATAAAATTTAATTTGCACTAAGTGTATGGTGTGTCAAAGTGAAGGTATACCCAAGTTCCTTCTGGATTATTGCAAAATTATTAGAATACCAATGGAAATGTGGGACCTAATCACCATGGATTTGTGGTTGTTACACATATGAAGAAAGCGTGACCGCCTCAAAAAAGGCACACAACACACACAAAGCAAACAGTGAGATCGACACCGAGTCACTACCTACCAAAGGGGAGAATCGATCGGTCACTGGGCCAGGTAAAGTCAGACATAAGTGAAATAGTTCAGGTTACATGTGGGATTCCAATATCCATCATTTCGTATAGAGATCCGAGGTTCAGCCTCGAGATTTCGTGAAAACGTGACGAGGCTTTCAGGCACTCGACCTAATTTCAGCACAGATTCCACCGCAGCACGAATGGACAATCTGGAAAGAGTGATCTAAGTGTCAATATTATGTTGGAGAAGTTGTGTGACCGACTATGAGGTAGTCGATAGACACACCTTCATCACAATTTGTGTACAACAACGCTTTAATCGAGTATCGAACGGTTTCACGAGGCTTTATATGAAGAAAATGTAGAACACCGCTGTGTTGGACTAATTGATAAAAGAAAGTGATTGGCCCCGACTTGATACAGAGATCGGCGAAAAGTGACAATGATTAGAGAAAGATTGAAAGTGGCCACCGATAAACAGAAATCATATGCCGACATGAAAAGAAAAGATATTCGATATGAGGTTAGCGAAAAAGTGTTTTTGAAAGTATCACCTTGGAAGAAGGTGATGAGATTTAGAAAAAATAGCAAGTTGAGCCCTAGATTTATTGGACCCTATGAAGTGATCGAAAAAGTGGGTCCAGTGGCATACCATTTGGCATTACCTCCGAAACTGGAAAAGATCCATAATGTGTTTCATGTGTCCATGCTACGGAGGTACCGATCAAACCCTTCACATGTAGTCTCTTTTGGAGACACCGGAGAGACCAGATTAACTATGAGGAAGAGCCGTAGGAGATTTTTGGGTTCAGGAAATAATTATGGAACATTCCACTAGTCAAAGTGTTGTGGAGAAACCACAAGACCGAGGAAGCCATGTGGGAAAGCGAAGAAGTTATGCGGCATCAATATCCCCAACTATTCAATGAAGGAAATTTCGAGGACGAAATTTTCTTAAGGAGGGGAGAGTTGTAACGCCCTAAAAATACCCTAACAATTTCAGAACATGTTTAGGGTATAAAATAAAGTAAACGAAATTTTTCCGGAATTTAAATCCTAAGAACGAAAAAAATATACAACCTGGAAATTTTACAGGAGCCAAATAAATTTGATAAAAATGTGAAATAAGGACCTAAGGGTCTAATGAAATGGACTTAAATACTAAAATGAGAAAATTGAGAAATGAAATAATGAGAAAAGCCAAACAAGGCTTAAGGAGGAAAATAAGGACTTAAGGGTCATTTGAGACTAAGTTATATGTCTAAGTGTGATTATTGAGATTTGAAGTGCAAATAAAATGAAATGTGGGCTATATAATAAATTAGAGAACTAATCAAAAAATGGGTTTTGTGAGCCAAACAAGGCCTTGAGGAAATAGGGGCTTAAAGGTCAAATTTGGTTCAAGAAGCTCATTAAGAGCAAAACGTTTTGGAGAGAAAGAGGGAAAGAGGGGAGAAGCTAGGCAAAAAGAGATCAAGTTTTTGGTGGCAATCTTTCCCATTTTTTGCTTTGGAGATCAATAACCTACAAAGAAAAGATTTAGATTCAAGGTAAGTAAATCAACCAATCTCATCTTGTGGATTTTGATTTTGGGGAAAAGCCTTAACTTAAGTAAAAGGGGTTTGTATTGGTGCTAAACCAATTTTAAGCCAAGTTGTTTTTGAAGAGTATTGTTGGTTGGATTATTTTATGTATGGTTTGTAAAGGGAATGCTGGGTTTTCAGCGAAATGTTGTCAAAATCTGCCAAAACCCCATTTGTTTTGATATAAGGTTATAATAATCCAAATGGCGATTCCAAATGAAAGAACCATAAGAGACAAGAATACAAATGTGTGGTATCAGGAGCAAATTGTAGCCTTAAGGTCTCTGAATATGGCTAAAAGGTGAGTTCGGTAGCTCACAGTATGCTCTCGCTTTGGGTGTTGTTATGGTGTTTTGGCCATAAGTTGAGTTTCACTCATCCAAATTGAGTGATTCAAAATTTTAGGAAAAATAGACTTTTAGGGAATAATTTACTTGAAGGAAGTGTATGCAAATTATTACCCTGAAGTGCCCAAAAATTTGTCAAAGTGAAGCTATGTGTAAAAACAATCTGATTCTCATGGCAAATTGAGTAAACGATGTAAAATGGCCAACTTGAGTTTTGGTGATCCAAATTGGATGATTCAAATTGGAAAAGAAACCTTAGAACCATAGCTTCAAATTAGGAGAAGTAACTATTACCAATTTATGGAGTTAAGATCCTAGAAATTGAAAAAAAACAGTGGGTGATCCAATGAGCTGGGAATATCAAGATTAGTTTAAAAGATGGTGAACTCGAGTCATTGGGTGATCCAACTTTGATGATTCAGAATTGAAAGAAACCTTATAACCATAGCTTTCAAATTATATAAGTAACTACGCCAATTTATGGATTTAAGACCATAAATCAAAAAAATAGTGGGTGATCTAGTGAGTCAAGTATATCACTAGTCGGGCATTAAACGCCAGAATTTCGGGAAGCGATCCAAATTACGATTCCAATTGGAGAAGAAACCTAAACCATGGGGATTCAAACAGTAAAGACACCATTACCAATTTATGGGAGTTAAGACCCCAGAACCGAAAAAAAATCGTGGGTGATCCAAAGGAGTTGGTATATCGACTAGCTTCAAGTATTGAAATGCCAGAATCGAGTTTGGGTTATCCAAATGAAATGATTCCAATTCCTACTGAAAATAGAACTCCTAGAATAACCGACTAATATGTGATTGTCATGGATTTGAATAAGGGCTGACGAGGATGAAAGCCCGCATTGAAGTCGAGATTCCGAAGATTGGAATCAAAGCACCATTTTGTTCGTTTCTAAACTCTCTCTATTTCTAAAATATTTGAATACTTTAATGATTCAATTTTTAAACGACACAAGAAAGTAAATATTGATTTATGTTTGAAATGATTATTTTTAAGTGATTTGAGGCAATTGCTTGTCAAACAAATTTGTATAAGAAAATTGCATGAAAGTGAAAATGTTTTATTTGCATACAAATGTATATATATACTATTGTAAATATTATTAAATGATTTAATGCCCTTAAAAGAATAATAACCGTTAGAATTTGAGTTAAGGATAAATTGGTATACCAATAAGAGTCGAACAAATGTACTATTGTGGCATACCGATCCGTAGCCTAGCGAGACAGTATCGATAGTGTACACCAACCGAGTACGTATTTCTTTATATATATATATATATATATATAGTATATATATATAGCATCGTCATACAGCCCGGCCGGGATCATGCCAGGATTCGCTATTCGTATAATCGAAGTATAGGTTAAATTTGAGGTTATAAATTGATACGATTGAAAAGTGCATAATTTGTAATTTGAATGACGAGTGTATATGAAATTGCATAACTTGGAAATGACCAATGAATTGTAATTTAATGTAATGAAATGAAGAGAGCAGAGAGAGTATATATATATATATATATATATATATATATATATATATATATATGGTATATTGTACCGCATTGGTCATTGAAAATGTACAAAGCAGACATGTATAAATATTTCAAGGTTTGATTTAAAATGAAACGAGGAGAGAATTGTATAGGAACCACTAAGCATGGTAGTAATGCTAGTTGTTTTGTCATCAATGCTGTGAGGTACCAAGCAAGTGCAGAAAGTAGCAAGACCGAAGATCATCGAGCGCGGAGTCACCGTCAAATAGAGCGGAGTATAAGTAAATGCTCCGTCCCATGCATATCATTTCATTTATGATATTTTGTAACTATTTTGCATTGAATTCAATGATGTAAAAGTCTTCATGAGAATAATATAGTTTTGACTCATTTTGTTTTGGATATTTATGGAATATGTTTTAAAGAGAGGTGAACTCTAAGAATATCATTTTGAGAAGGCATGGAATGCCAATTTGTGTAAATGTGTTATTCAAGAACAGTTATGGGCCCTATTTGAGTTAAGGAATGTATATATTCTTTTATGTCAAAGAATGTGATTAGGTCATGATATCATATACTCATAAATAATTATGTTTTAAATGAATAATAATTATTCATATTAAAAATGGGTATATGAAATGTGTTTAAATGAACAGGTCTTTAAAAGGTAACAGAGAGCGCTATAAGGCCTCACATCCTTTTCTCATAAATCATCGGCCTTGCATTGCTAAAATCACATTGGACAATGGACAAGCTCGAATACCATACACTATCACTTTAGACTGATCAGAACATCTAAACACTACTGTCTTTTTATCACAATCAATTATAGCTTGGTGTTTAGACAACCAATCCATTCCCAAAATCAAATCAAATTCACGAAATGGTAGAGCAATTAAATCAACAGAAAATTCCATATTCAGTCAACAGAAAATTTTACACCACACAACACTTCGCCTGTAAAGGACTAGTTACATGCATAATATACAATCTCTAATCGATGTTATCTTATCAAACATATGCTCAATGCATACATATGAATGGGGTAGGAACCAAGGTCAATCAACAATGCATGCATCTCAACACAGGCAGAGAAAATATACCAGCAATCACTGTGAGCATCTTGATCCTCACGCAGCCTTCATAGCATAAGGATCGCTGGGCTATAAGCATAGATTGATCCACCGCCTCCGACACCATACCTCCACGCCTTATGTCGAATCGAGCCACCTGACCCCCTCGCCCGATCCCGAGTCATGTAGTGTGGACCAATTTTGTCCCTCAACGCTTACATTTATCCTATGGGTGTCACACTCACCCATCGTTCTCATATAACACCATTATGACCCTTTTAGGCTTAGTCGGTCTCCGAGCCTCAGGTGGGCTTGTATGTGGTCCATTGAGTGCGTATGTAGTTCACTTCAAAGTGTCATCGTGGCTTCTTTTTTTAGTTATTGACATCATGCCATAGGAAGCAAGTGGGGCCCCCCGAGGTTTTAACTCAATCGGAGTTTATTGGAGTATGTCAAAGGGATAAATGTGGCCGCCACCTCATGAATGTAGGAGCGATGGAGCTTGAAGTCTCGAGACCGATTAGAGGAGTTTTAGACCGAAGTGTAAAAATGGAGTAAGCTTAGAGGTTTATGAAGGAAAAAGAGAAGCAAAAAAGTGAAAAAGAAGGGGAGAAAGGAGAAAGAAAAGAAAGCGGAGGGAAAAATCGATGGTGGATTCTCCATATCCAAAGGGAGGTTTCTATCATTCCATGCATTTCCTAAAGCTGAGAGATACTAGGTTTACAGAAAAGAAGGAAGACAAAGGGGGAGTAGCCGTGAATCCTACAGGTATGAACGTTGTATGCTTCTCCCGCTTTCTGCTTGTTCTTTGCCTTTGATGTTTGCAACCTAGTTTTAAGGCACTAGGCATTGTTTGGTTCATTTCTCAGTCATTTAGAGTCAAAATTGTACTCTGTTTATTTTGTTGGATTCCTGACTCTTTGAGGAGAATTCTGAAAAATTTTGAGAACTTCTCTCAATCGGCTGAACCAGTTGGGAAACCGGATCATCCAATTCATTAAGTTATATTTTTCGGAACAACGTTAAGGGCACTAGGCATTGTTTGGATCGGTTCTCAGTCATTCGAAGTCGGAATTGTATTCCGTTTGTTTTTTTGAATTCTTGACTCTTTGATGAGAATTCTAACAAATTTTGAGAACTTCTCACAACCTACCGGACCATAAACCGTGGACAACCTGCTCATTAAGTTCTGCTGCAACAGCAAGAGGTACTTTGCATTGTTTCAAGGTTCACCATTTAGTGTCAAAATTGTACACCGTTTGTTTTTTTTTTTTTTGTTTCCTTATTTAGTGTAGTATTCAACGGCTGGGGAATCGATCAACAGTTTGTCATGCACAGGCGGCAGGTCCATTTCACTTAATCGAGTCCATGACCTTTGCAAAATGCCAATTCACTCCGTGATCAGCAGCTATGTTTAAGGTCCAATAGATTTAGTCCAGCATGGTTCCATTTTTGGATTCAAGACAAATTCAGGGTCTATATGATCAAAGGGTGGCGCTAGTTAAGCACTAGTAATCTAGTGTTTTATCGAGTTCGATTCTCGAGATGAATAGACATATTTGTGGTTAGCCGCACAAGTGTCAGAAAGTATCAATGAGTGCTAAGATGGAAATGTATGGTTTCTCCATTCTTTTTGCTTTTGATATTTAATTTAAGAGATTGTTGTATGCCTAAATGTGCAACTAACCTTCCCGTAGCCAGACGCCCCAAAACTCCGTGGACCTGATGTCCTGCCAACCTCGTGGAATACTAGTGGATGTCGGGTAACCCAACACCACTCACGAAAATCGGGCAGAGTCTCCTTTGTACGGGGAGCTCTACCCAAGGTACAAAACCTGTCCCAACAAGTTTACAATGACCACACAGGGTCCACATGAGAGTAAAATAATGGTCACTTGGGCCCCTACATCAATACTCACAAAATATATCCCAACCAAAAATATACTACATGGTTCAAGAGTTTTTTACATTACTCTTAATTCAACATATATTAAAATTACAACATTCTAATACATGTTATACAACATCAATACCAAAGCCACAACCGGCTTTAAAAAAAAAAAAAAAAAAAAAAAAAAAAACGCGGCCTCTAATGAGGTCGTTCTCACGCATACCCCTCGCACCGAAATAGTGATCCCTCAATGTGGTGAGCAAAGGTCAATAGTGATAATTTCACCGGGTTACACCCACCTAAGTGCACACGCCATGGCAAACAATCACATTCGCAATTTCATAGAACCTACTCAAATGCCCATGATCTAAACCTATATCTCAGAGTCCTCATCGACTCCCTGCTATGCCTGGGTTTCGAATGCGGTTAAATAATTAGTTTTCAAACAAATCACTATTTGTTCTTGAAAACACACTATCGAAGTTTCGGCAAATATTGACAACCTCTCCGAGGCGACCTGTCGATAACCCAAACAATTCAATGCCGCCCCTTGACATGAATTGTCAAGACAATCTCTCAACACAATTCAAAATCTTCCGTCGAAATTCACAAACATTTTCATTTTGTTTCATTTATGTCATGCACTACACCTACCATTCTAAAGGCTCCCAGCAGTATGGAACATTATGCCATAATTCCAACACTTATAAGTAATACACCACATGCATATATTAATATTACAATTTACTCTCAATAACAATCATGTTATTCAATTTTCACATCAATAACACCAAAATTGGGGGCTCACATGGGCTAATCTATAAACACAAGCAATCTATTTTGAATCACCAAACACATTTTCACACC
The DNA here is from genome assembly GCA_016808115.1 of Tetrastigma voinierianum. Classification (NCBI taxonomy): domain Eukaryota; kingdom Viridiplantae; phylum Streptophyta; class Magnoliopsida; order Vitales; family Vitaceae; genus Tetrastigma; species Tetrastigma voinierianum. Next base: position 1,014,808 of record JAEQBH010000921.1, read on the forward strand.
AAGAAAATCACACATTATTCATGAACAAAGGAAACCCTCGGCCACTGCTCACACTACCAATTTGGGGATTTTCTCTCCACTCGCTCAAAGGTTTCGAGGATCGAATTTACGGCAAATCGCCTCAAATATCCCTAACCATGCGATGGCTCTAGCCAAGAAGAATAAACCAAGCAGGAAAATATCCTCACTTCGAAATGCCTGCCCAGACCCACCAAATCGGTGCCCACGCGTAGCCCTCGCCGCGTAGATCGACTTTGCTTCTTGCTCCGTCGAGAACCGATGATCCAAACAAACATAAATCTAGAGAGAAGGAGCTCCTTCCCTCTCTAAAAATCACAAAATCCCACAACCTGCGGCTCACTGCCCTCCTGCACGTTTTTGGTCTTCAAATGGAGAAGACAACTATTTGATTTTTGTCTTTTTCCTCATTAAACATTCCAAAAATTCCCATCATGTCCCTAAGCTTTGGATTTTTTACACTTTGCACAATCTAGGCCGTCCATTTCCATAATCTCTCTAATCTTGCAACATGTGTCACAAGAGTACATGTAATAGGTGACTTTTGTCACATCACACGCCTCTCTCAAACCGCTTTTACTCGCACCCGATGCCCTGTCTCGAAACATGAAATTCGACTATTCCGACCCGACAAAATTCGGACAAGCAGAATGTGCCTTCTTGAGACACGATTCAAACAGTTGAAGTCCGCTTCACATCCGAGATCTTGAAAATTTTGATTTTACGTAAATTACCGCTTTACCCTTTTTCAAATTTGAATTTTCCTGCCCACAACGTTTGGCTAAGGACCACAGATACGTGCCATTTGCTCTTTTGGTTGAGTGTTCTTAAGCATGCTGGGACACTGAATAGGTGGTGATCCAAGTTGTATGTTTAGCCTTAGAGGCTATCCCATCTTGATCCATATGCTCCCACATACCCACTCACTGGGCATGTGGACCGAGTTCCGTGCCTGGGAGGGGTGCTTCCTCATATGAGGTACCTTCCCGATAGGTAACCTGATCCCGAACCTAGAAATCTAGTTTCATGATCGCTTCCCCGACCGAGTCGTGAGGTTTGCTCTTACTTGATTTTCCCACAAATAAAATAAAGTAAGCGGCGACTCCAAACACAATCGTTCCTCACTGGGGACGGATTTTTCAAAGCTAAAAAACAACTCACTTTTTTCTATTAATAACGAGTCGCACCGGCCCGTGGATCAAGTAGGGTCCACAAGTGGTGAAACAGATCTTCCTCTGCCACGTCCTTGAAGGTTCCTATTATCCCCTGACTCTCTTGGACAATTCACTATGAAATGATCTGTGCTTCCACACCTGAAGCATCCTCCTATCAATAATCTGCAAACACCCAAATGACGTCTATGGCAATGAGGGCACTCCTCAAGCTCCATCCAACCGAAGGACTCCTACTTAACTAAGTTCCACATTAGGCCCTTGCCATCTACCTCTTGTAGCCAAGTTGTACACTAATTCAGCTGGAGATTCCCTAGTTCTTTTCCCTAAGGAGGAAGAAGCTCCTCTTGAAAACTTCTTCTTCTGAAACCTTTCTTTACTACTTCACTTTAATCTCTCTCACCTTCATAGCAATGCTATAATAACTAATAAAAATTCACCTGTTAGAGAGAAGTCACGAGTGCTAAATATCTCTTCAGACTCATCCAAACCATCCTCAAATTGTCTACATCGAAATGCTTCAATAAGAACTGACTCTAGAGCATACTTGCTCAAATGGCTAAATTCTTTTTCGTACTCAGCCACTGATAGGCTTCTCTGGGCCAACACATTACTTTACATATGCATTTCTATCTTATACTCTATCTAGAGTCGCCTAAACCTAGGCTTTGATACCACCTAAACTATGACACCCCAACCCGGTACCCCGTGTCAAGAAAGGGTGCCACAAATTTGAGAACTATAAACCTATTAACTTACATCATTCTAAACAATTATCTTGAAACTATAAACTCACAAAAAACAATATAAATATAAATATAACAATTATCATATTACAAAAATTTTCATTGTTTTCAAAAAATATATGTACATCATCTGAAAATAAACCAAAACATCATTGATGGACACCCACTACTGTGTTGGCCTCTACTGATGTAAGATGTCCTTTACTATCACCGCACTGATACCTAAATGATAAACACCTGCGGTTAAGCTTTATAGGCTTAGTGGGGAACCCATAAATATGGACGACCACTATAACGATAGTCACAAACACATGTACAAATGCATCTAACTATACATACATACATACATATATATATATATATATATATATATATATATATATATATATATACACATTTAACTATATATGACTACATGACACAATACTTCAACCACTTATCACCAGTGTTGGAAATATCGCGATATATCACGATATTTCGTAAATGAGCCTTCCGCACACGATATCGAGAACAATCGAATGAAGAAAATGATTTAAAAATATCGCTAAAATCGCAGATATGAATACTTAATTACCGATATATCAAGATAATATTGATTACAAATATTATAACAAACACGCTTTATCGGTGGGGTATTTTTTCATTTTGACTGAGAGTATCGATCGCTATCTAAGATATATTGTCGATGATCCAAGGGCCGTAATTGGTCGTGACAAATGAAAAGTTCTAGATTTCGTCTCGTGTTTTCAAAATCTCCAATCTAATTGTAGATCCGACTTCCACCGCAGTTCAATCTATGTTGATCCAACGGCCAGAATTCAATCCCTTTGAATTCCAATCTGGCTGTTTTATCTCGGGACGACAGGATTTTGACATTGACTCAGATCTTAACGGTCTAATTAATTTCAACCGCCAGATCAAGATCTAATGGTCGATATCTCAAAATCAAATCCAACGCCGTAATTCATTTTTAGCTACATCACGTTTTATAAATAGTTCTTAAAATTACTAGTTACATCAAACTCATCCATTATCTCTCAAAAGAATTTCATTTGTGCAAGTCTTCGTTGAGAATAATATTTTGGCTCATTTTTCGTGTTCAGTCTTCATTCAATACATAATTTGTGCAACTTAAGGTATGTTTCCATGTTAATTAAAAAAAAATTTCTTACATTTGTGCAATTAAGTAATTAATTTAAGTTTATATTTAGATTAAGATTGCTTATATTTAGATTAAAATTTAATTTAAGTTTATATTTAGATTAAGATTTAATATAAGTCTATATTTAGATTAAGATTATGAATATGAAATATGAACATATATTATGTATATTTATTGTTAATTAATGTAAAAACACATTTTCTTTTACTTATGAGAATTAGTGTAACTTTATATTTAGATTGAAATTATGAATATGAAATATAAAAATTTGTTAATTAATGTATGAAATATGAACATATATTATGTATATTTAGATATTCAATATAACTTTAGACTTAGATTACGATTATGAATATGTTTGTTAATTAATGTATGAAATATGAACATATATTATGTATATTTAGATATTTAATATAACTTTAGATCAGATTACTATTTAATATAAAATATAATAAATTGTTAATTGATGTAAAAACACATTTTCTTTAACTTATGAGAATTAATGTAACTTTATATTTAGATTGAGATTATGAATATGAAATATAAAAATTTGTTTATTAATGTATGAAATATGAACATATATTATGTATATTTAGATATTTAATATAACTTTATACTTAGATTACGATTATGAAATATAATTAATTGTTAATTAATGTAAAAACACATTTTCTTTAACTTATGATAATTAATGCAACTTTATATTTAGATTGAGATTATGAATATGAATTGATTACAATTATTGAAGTTTATAGAATGAATAGTGGAAGTTGAAGCAATACTGGAGGTCGTGATCCTACTTGGAAATATTGTACACCTATTGAAGGGAACAAAAATGACACCATATATAATATTTGTGGTATATGATTAAAGTATGAATTACTCTCGGCGACTTTCACTATCACACAGATCCCACCCAACAGTGTCGTATCGTGCCTCCAAAGTGAAAAAAAAAAAATGAGACAACTTTTGGTTGAAAGGAATAAAGCTAAAGCGAAGCAAGTTGCAAATATTGAAGAAATTCAAGTTGAACTACGAGGCATAATGGGTGGTAGCCATAGACATCTCTTTGATGATGGTGATGATGATGAGGAGGAGAATGAGAAGGAGAAGGACGATGTCTACATGTATCCGGCTAACATGAACCCTGACGAGTGAGCTGACTATCGAGCAACATGTCGTGCATCCAGAGCTAGTAAATGGAATCGATAACAAGAAGGGTTTAGGAGAGGCAAAAGAAAAATTGGTAAATCTTTTAACTTAAATTCATTATTATAGTATAAACGGATTTACAAACATTTCTAATATATATAATTGCAATAGGTGAGTCTTCACAATCTCATCCAACTGATCAAATAAGGCGCATGCAAAGATCTCAAAGTGTGAGACAATCGAATCCATCACCACCTCTTGCTCCATCATTATACAAATCTTTGGCAGCAAGATAAAAGAATATTAAAAATCTTTTTAAAGGAAGTGCAATCAAAGAAACGATGAGCCGATTAATCAGTAAATTCTTCATATATGAGAACATTGCGCCTCACAAAGCAGACTCTCACTACTTCAAAAACATGATTGTTGGTGCACAACAAGCTGGTACGTGAAAATCAATTTTCAATTTCTAATAACATTATTATCTTACATTATAGTTGCAAACCATATAATTATTTACTTTAACTTGTAGGCATGGGAATAGAGCCACCTTCCATAGTATTAGAAATCAAAAATAAATATTTGGATATGGGAGACAAGACATTACGGAAGATTATGAATCTCAAATGAAATGAAGACCTACGGGTGCAATAATTATGTGTGAAAATGGCCGTCCCACTAAATTAAGCATCATTAATTTCATGGTATATTGTAAGGAAGCACAATGCTTTCTTAAGTTCGCTTGGATGCATCGATAATATCAAAGACAACAAATACATTTATGGTTTGTTGAAAGACGGATAAAAAAAGAAGCCGACGGCTAAATGTCAGTGCAAATTGTTGCATAAACGGATCACCATTTGTAGCGCTGGGAAATTGTTAATAAAAAGCATAATTTATATCGACTCATGCAAAGACATTGCATCAGAATTTTATATATCAGAAGATATTGGTAAACGAGAAAGTGTTTTCGACTTAATTACCAATGCACGAAAGATCACCATCTACAATCATGGTTGGTTGATTGCAACAATGAGAAATGTTTGTGGTGGAGATATTGTGTAACACCCCAAAATATACCCTAGTCATTTTTAAACATGATTAGGGTATATTATAAGTACATTTGGAAATTTTTCGTAATTATTATTTTGCTAAGTGAGAAAATTTGTACAAGATATAAGGGAAAATTTGTAATTTGTCAAAATGGGATATAAAAGTCATAAGATAAGAATATTATAGGTTAAAGTGAAATATGCATAACTTGATTTGCAAATAGAAGAGGGATGGAGGATCAAAGTGCAATAAAAGGAAAAATTAAATATAAAAAAGGGATGAGAACAAAAATATCTTATTTTTGGTCTAAGAAAGGAGACCCAAACTGTGAAGAAGAAGAGAGGAGAAGAGAAGAAGAAGAGGAAGAAGAAGAAGAAGAAGAGGAAAGGTATGGAACTTGTTAAGTTTTGTATGGACTCATTAGTATGGTTTTGGGTATGGATTGCTATGGTTTTCTATGGATTCTTGGGTTCTTGATTCAGTTCCTGAAAGAAGCCTTGAGGTGTTAAAGAATGTGAGTACTTGTCGAGTGTAGAATCCACCTCGAGAGAACTCTGTTTATGATGAAGAGATACATGCTCAGTGTTAGAAGTTGTCCTAATCCTACAAGAATTTTAGTCGGGTTTTGCAAAACCCTAATTAATCTAGGAGTATGTTTGGTTTGTCTACAGGAACCACTTGGGAGATGTTTTCTAGAGGAGTGCTGCCGAGTACCCTTTTTGATTTTAGAATTTCTAGAAAGAGGACATGAAATCTGGGCCGCTTTCGGGTAATCCAATTCCTGGCATCAGCACCCAAACAGGGTGGTACTGCACCTATAGACAGAATCCAAAGGTGGTACTGCACCCACTCTCATGTTACAGTACTGCACCGATGCTTCCTAAGAGCCCTAATTCTTTGTGACTACGCATTGATAAGCCCTAACCAGACTCCGATAATATAGGAACCATAATAAATGACTAGTGGAGGTTCAAATAAGAATGAAAACTAAGAAAAACACTGTGATCCGCATGGCGAATACGTTGCAAATTTAATCTTGTGATGTGCGATAGCAGTCTCGAACACATATAATCGTAGGATCGCTAAGACGAGATATTGAATGATATGGCACTCATACATGGGCGACATATAGTACTGGGTATTTCTTATTAGTGCGATATACTTCGACCGTATGGCACATTTAGTACGTACTTCTAATTACTTTCTGCATTTCTTATTAGTGCGACAACACTTTCGCCGTCAAGATTCACTTACGCTACTTCAAGACTCGGCATCAGAGACCAGACCTTCCGTGCAATTCTACTATGTTGTGTTCTACTCATTTCGTATTATCGGTCTAAGTAGTTAAACAGTTATATGATAAGAATTTGAATAATGAATAAGAGTAGCATGTACATCACCGCTTGAATGCACCTATGAGTACCTCGCATAAGAGCAGCTTTAGTACTCCACGGCACCTCTTTATAAGTATAAGCCTCAGAGTACCTATGGGCACCCATACAAGCATAGGCCTGAGTCCCGCTTATAAGTACAAGTATGTGTATGTTTGTTATATGAATTCATGAAAATTTAATATTTACATCAGAATTTCCATATTATATGCCATCAGAATGAGTATTAGTGCACGTATAATGATAACCGATGTTTCCCACTAAGAGTGAAGTTTAGCATGGGTTTTCAATCTGTGTAGGTACAAAAGAGGACGTCCGCGATCTTCCGCATACTGTTAGGCCAGCACACTAGTAGGGGTTCATCACAGTAGGTTTTATGCTCTGATTATGTAAATGTAAATATACAATTTTTGTATATGTATATGTAAATGGGACTCAAGACTGTATGTATTGACACTGTAAACACCACTACGGTGGTAGGTTTATTTTTGTGCCTTTGTATATGATATTTTGATTCAGTTATAAGACTTGGTACCACCAATGTCTAAAAAAGTAGGTAAAGAGTCCCAGTACAGTCTCACGCCCCCTTCGTCCGCCAAGGTGGGGGTCGAGGTGTGACATATTGTGTGTCCAAGGGCAACAAGATTTGCGACAAATTACATCGCCCTAAGTCTTCTAAAAAATAGGGCTGATTTGAAGAAAATCTTTATTAGTGATGAATGGGTTTCTCACAAGCTTAGTCGAATGACCGTTGGACATGAGGTTGAAAGACTCATATTTAATCATCCATATTGGGAGAAGGTCTCTAATCTGGTATCAATCTATGAGGTACTATATATAGTTCTTTGCATTATTGATTCTAAAATCGTCCCAACAATGCCATTTGTGTATGGGTTGAATCGAGTAATGAAGCAAAATTTACATGCACTCAAAGCTAAAGAATGGGTCAAAGAAATCATTGCAGATCGTTGGGATAAAACCCTCAAACATCCTCTTCAAAGTGCAACTATTCAATATCATAACTACTTTTAATGCATATTATTTTCCTTTATCACAAGCCACTTTAAATCACTTTTGGTATATTATCTAATCCAAGATTAGAATATAGACCCGAGCAGAAGACCTGAGCTACTCCAAGCTATTCATGGAGTATTTGGAAAATTATTTTCTACTACTGTAGGTCTTGGTAATATTGGAAATGAGGTACATTAATAGGCTATATTTCTAATTAATTGATTCAATTTATTTGGTTTCACTTACACATATATTGATTTGACAAGTTCATTTTAAATTCATAGCTTATAATGTTTCGAGATGCCAAAAGAGGATTTGGTGATCGAGCAGCAATAGTATCAAGAGATTTAATGGTTTCTCATTAAAAGTTTAAAAATAAAGTCCATTACCATGTTACTATTAGATTTTGAATGTTAGTAATTTTTGTTGCGACTGAATAGTGGTTTATGTATGGAAACCATGCTCCCACATTGAGAAATTTGGCCCTTAAGGTTCTTTTTTCCAACCGCATCATCTTTAGCATGAGAAATTAAGCACGCCTTCTGATCCATAAAAACAAATAACCTGGCTTAGCTTACCTCTAGCCCAACAATATTTTTTTTGTTACTACAACATGAAACTAAAGATACGAGATATGTATGTAGAGACCGATAAAGTTGCTGAAAAATATTACTTTGATTTACTCGACATTTCAGCCGCGTTTAGTGAAGAAGAGGATAATCAATTATTCTAATGGGTTAGACCTCTCTACTTAGATGATAAAAATGGAAATCCTGATCCACGAATTGTTGCACATGTTCGAGAAGCGGGTGTTGATGTTGAGCGGGTTTTATCTAAAGAAGTTCATAGTGAAAGTTTCAATACTCATTATATCCCATTGTCACTTCGACCATCTTTTGATTCAAGTGTTGAACATAGCAAAGGACCTAGCTTTGCTAGCAATTTCCTATTATAGCTACGATGGCTCAAGAGGAGTAAAGAGGACCAATGATGGTACCGATAATTCGAAAATGATGGTGGGATAATGCAGTCAACAACAAAGTGAATATCCACTGAACCATTCATCGTAGAAGATGATTTCACACATGTTACATAAGATGAAGACCACGGTTCGGGAGAGCCAATTCCAGTGTTTGAGCCATTGAAATCCATATAGAGGTCGCATCTAAGAAGGATGGCACAACACAATGATCGCTTTCAGCTAGTTTTGAGTCCATGAGCATTGGCACTCAACATGCTGATTCATCCAATGATGCCAACGTTTCATCCTTACACAATGAGTTAGTGTTGGGCCTTCCACATCCTTCAAGTTCCGTCAGAATATGACGATTAACTATCCTCATGATCCACAAATGTCATCTCAATCATATCAAAATGCAACAAGGATTTCAAACAAGCATGTGGGTGAACCCCGAATTTCCTATCTATGGAGAGGTTGTGGGTACAAGTTAAGACATTTATGCATGGAATATTCAATCCTATAATTAATATCATCGGAACACTATGTCTTGGTATGAGTATTGTCTTCACCAAGATGGGATCCCTTCGTCAAATGTTTCAATGGAGACATATCAATCTTCATTTTGATTTTGAAAGACCATTGCAATGTAATATCAATGTGTATATTTGATTATTAATGTCCTTTTTATACTTTACAAAGTATTTTCATGATTTCAAAGTATTTTCATGAATTTCAAAGTATTTTTGTTAATTATTGTTATATCGATATTCATGTAAAAATATCCACCAATATATCTCTAATATATCTCATATATCCGTAAAATTTAAGTACCTATATATCCGTCGGAACCAATATTTTTAACCTTGCTTATCACTAACATTTCAACATAAGGTAATAAATCATAACAATTCCACTAATTGATTTATTTGCATATTCATGACATTCATTAATCTTTAGCCTTATGAGTTATGCTTCATGTCTTATATTGTCATTATAATTTCATTACATTTTTCATCGCACTTATGTTTTTGCCCTTATAAACATTACAAAATTTTTATCTCATCTTATGTCATGTTTGCATATTCCAGGCTAGCTTTCTGGATCATGGATGGAACTGTATGTACCGAAGGTTTATCACTGCATACATGGATTTATAAACTGTATTGTATTGTATGACCCAAACAGGGTCATTGTAATGATCCAAACGGGATCCATGTCATCGACCAAAACGGGGTCAATCTATTTGTAAACTGTATACTACGACATTGTTATTCCTATAAGCATGTCCAATTACCTAGATATAAGCAGGCAATCAGTTTTATTATATTTTCTTAACAATCTTACAAACTTAAAAAACACATACCATATACATGATTAATTACTAATATCCTGCATACATATGGGGTATTCACTATCAATTATTCTCTTTAACATGTGAGATAGTTTCACATATTTCTTGTGATCATTTGACTATATTATGTGCTTCTTCATATAACAAAAATACATGTACTCTCTTTCATAGGATCAGAGTTCATATCCTTTCGTATCTTAATCATCTCAATATATTTATCCTATACCATGTAACATTAATTCATATAACTTTTATACAATTTTTATTATTACATACTCATAACTAGGCACATATATCTTTATTGGGTCTTCTATAATAATTTAAGAGACATCTAAGTGTCTTAGGAGTCATATAGAGAAGACAAAAGAGTCTTCACATAAATCAGGGGTTCATTAATCGAACCTTAACCGACTGTAAAACAGAAATATACTTCTTTAGATGAATTTTCTTGGTATAATGGGGTCCAAATCTGATTACACTTCCTTCATGGAAGTTGTTCTCCTAGAAGTCTAGTTTACCCAGAAATTAGAATCACTGCATTTGGATCAACCTATCCTAAGATATGACTCAAACACTCAAGATTGGTCTAGACGAACCTTAACAGACTAAAAATGGGAGCTCCAATTTAATGAATTTCTGGGTACAATGGGGTCCAAATCTAAATACACTTCCTTCATGGAAGTTATTCTACATGAAATCTAGTTTATCCAGAAATTAGAATCACTCATTTGGATCACCAAAAATCAAGATATGACACAAACATCAAGACTAGTTTGACTGGCCGAACCAAACCAAGGACTGAACTTAGGACCCAAATTTAGGGGTCTTAGGCCAATAATCGGACCTTAAGGTCTTCAAAACATTTGCAGCTAAGGGACTTAGGATTCTCCTCAAATTAGAATCACCCAATTCGAAGGTTTCTAGGCCAAGATATGGCTAAATAAATCACTTAGGGTTTGGGGAAAATTGACAAAGATTTCTTACTAACCCTACTTCTCCTGTCACACTTTCTTCATATTTGAAGAACCCAACAAACAAAAAATACCAAGCAATTCAAAATATACAACAAACCCATCAAGATTGGAAATCCCGTACCTTAAATTTCCTTGGCCAACTCAAGTTCTATCTCCTTTTTTTTCCTTCTTCTCTTCTTCTTGAATTCTTGCTAAAAATAAAGTTTACAATGAGAAACAAAAATGGTAGAACCCTAGCCAAAGGGCCGGTTCTTCTTCTCTCCCTCACTTCCTCTTCCTTTTTTCTCTCTTTCTCTCTTTTCTCTTTTTCCCTCATTTGATCACTCATCCGGATGCCAAGCGTTTCTTAAGCTAAATGAAGACTTGCCTTCTAGAAGGCACTTATGTGGCATTCTCTTATTGGTTCAACTTTATTCCTTCTTCTCTTATTCATTTAGACATACAACTTATCAAAATTCTACACTAGCATATAAACTTATCGCTTTATGCCAACTCAGTCCTTGGTAGTAAAATTACCAAAATACTATTTTTCACATTTAAACCAAAAATTTTCGAAAAACACAATTTGACTTCCTTTTTACTTTAAACATGTCATAAAACTATTAGGGTATAATTTGCGGTGTTATAATTCTAATTCAACTCTATTACGTGATAGAGAAAGACTAATATTTTCAGGAATTAGGAATGAAATTGATTAGAGAGAACCAAGTGTCAAAGTTCTACGTGGGTTTTGCAAACAAGAGGGCCACAATCGTTGCAAGTGTCCTATTAGAGGACAATCTTCTAATACACCAACTCAATGAGATTGTAAGTTTTAAATAAAAATGTACTATTTATGTTGAATTTTTTTTTATAACATTAAACATTGACATAGATCTAGTTTCAATGTAATTATATTATTATGTAATAATTTAATATAATTATTTTTATGATACAGGGAATACATTATCATGCTAAGACCTTTGGATTCTTTGATTCTATATAATCAATAAAACATATTCTTCACTTATATGGGCAGAAACAAAGACTAGAGAGCTTCATTGTCGTCGTCAAGAGGCCAATTTATATCGTAATTGTGTTTTAGATGCACTCATCATTCCATATCTTTAGCAAGTTGGATTCTATGGTGTTGCCAAATTATGTTTCATTTTATTGGATTGGTATATAATTATAGTACTCATGAAGAGATGGCGTCTTGAGAGCCATACTTTCCATGTACCTCAAGGAGAGTGTACTATCACACTTCAGGATGTTAGTAAAATTTTAGACTTACCAATTAATGGTGTTGCAGTTAGTGGTAGCATGTGTTTGGATTGGAGAGAGTTATGTTATACATTATTAGGAGTAGTACGTAAAGATACAAATATATCTAGACAAATACTTTGCTTGAGTTGGTTGATGGAACATTTTTCTTCATTAGAACATGATGTTGATATGGAAGTTGTGTGTCGTTATGCTAGGGCAATCATGTTACAGTTGATTAAAGGTTTTCTTTTTATTAATAAATCAAATAATATGGTGCATCTAATGTTTTTGAAACTACTTGAAGATTTTAAAGTGAGTGGTACTTATAGTTGGGGTAGTGCTTGCCTAGCTTGGCAATACCGAGAGATGTGTCAAGCATTTTATATTAATGCACATGATGTATTAGGTCCTCTTATTTTGTTATAGTTGTGGGCTTGGGAAAGATTTCCCTTTAGAACCTTTGCGTATAAATTTAAGCCAACATGATGGTGCATTGTCACAAACTGCCCTTATGCATGTGATATGTATTCATTTTTAATTTTAACATATATAGACACATATATGCATAAATAAATAATTATTCAAAGTTATAATATATGTTTTTTGTAGGTGAAGAGAAGAGTTTTGTACAATTACAATGCCTATATATATGTTTCTCCAATACATGTATCTATTAGATCGACATAGTAGGTGAGAGACAATTTTTTTTTTATCTTTTTTAATTATTTGTACTTCAAATATTACTAAAAGATGTGAGTTATTTTGAAAAAAAAATTCAAATTATATGGAAGCCATATATCGAAGATGTCATTTGAATACTCCTAGATTATTGTACTATTGCCTCTGACTTGTGGTTAATTGTGTCATCCCTTATTTGTTTCCACATAGTGAAGTGGTACAAACTAGATCGTGTTTTGAGGCAATTTGAACTACTATAACATATGCCCGAGCAATGCAACATAAAGTCAAAATTACATAAATATGAATTGAGGGGTTGACATGATTTGAATGGGATTACTATTCATCATCATTATATTGAAAGGTGGGAAGCTTAGCATAATCATTTTGTTATAGCTAATGTAGCATCTACTTCTTTTTTTGTATAACCACTCATATATGGTATGGTATTGTTCCATCACTCGCCTTTCGATTACTCCACATGGATCTTCATTGGAGAAAGTGGTAATCTTTGTCATAATATGTTTTTATTTGTTATTCCATTGTATTATAGTTTCTATAATATTTAACTTTTCATTCTTAACTCTTACATAATCGCAGCTTGCAACAAATATATCAATGGACGACTCCACATACTCCAAATATTGGTCATTGTAATGAAGTTTATTAATTATGTGCAACCACTTTAAAGGCAATACATGAGGCTGATAAGTTGCTTTTCCTCCACTCCAATGTTGTTGATACAGAGAAACAATCATCAGATGAGTAGTTAGAGACAAAAGATAGTAGGGTATAGACTAGAGGTGGTAGGGTTCAGCCTAGGGGTAGTGGGGTGCATACCATAGGTGGTGGGGTGCATGCTAGAGGTGTGGACTGGCAACAATTGGAGGTGGTGGCAAACGAATATGTAGAAGACATATTTCTCATGATCAACACTTTCATATTGATGATACACCACTTCCATTCATTGATGAAGGGGTGATACAAGAAGATATTAGGGCATCGTTCATCTAAGAGGTATTGTTGTTGATACTGATGGATTTTATTGTTATTATATTATTATATCGATGGTCCTAATTTTTATATACCTATGTCATCTATTATGGAGATACTATCTACTCCACCTACAACACCATTCATTGGTTTGTCACTAGTCATTCCTTCACTGCTTGTTTAACAACAAGGAGACTATCTAGTTTAAGATTAAGGAATGGGATGAGGATGAGCACAAGGATGAGAGCAAGAAAATGGTGTAACCATGGATGGCCCCTCAAGTCAATTAGAGTTAGAAGAATGTCATCTACAACCACAACGGAGGAGGAAGCCCCCTTCATGTGGCACACATTGATGCCTTTTATATCTTAAACTAATAAATCTTGATGGTTGTTGTTTGTTAGTTCATTTATACTTATTATGCATGTTAACTTTTAATAGTTGTTAGTTTACTTATGCTAATGACATCTGTTAATCTATATTTTGTTACTATCAGAGTTACTATCTACCATCATTTAATTTTAATATTTTAAGGTTATTAGTAAACTATTGTTGTTACTTTATTAGTTATGGGGACATATATTGGTTTGGTAATTTATTTATATAGATAAGGCATTTGATCTTTTTATTCATCATGTTTACATCAGAATTACAATATATTTGATTGTATAGGGATAGTACATATTAATATATAATTGTAATAAGTTTGATTGTACATTTTACATGAATCAAATATATGATTATAATTCTTTTTATGCAATTAAAAGATTGACTTCTCCTTTCTTTCCTCTAGAAACCCTAATTCCTTCTTTTCTTTCTTTTCATCCCCGTTAGAAAAGATGGGTGGTTTTTTGGCCTTCCTTGGCATGAAATCACTCCTCCCATCGTTCATCCACTCATATCCAGGCTTCTCTATCAATAAAGAAGTTTCTTCCACATGATCTAAGTTTTGATTTGATTTTCCTCTGTTATTTTATTTTTTATTTTTTTGTTGTCGACTTGTTGCAACATGTGGTTATGTCATCGCATGAGAGTTGATTTGTTCATTGGTTTTCGTGTGGGTGATTCAGATGACATAGCTATTTCAATCAGATGGAGAAGTCATATTAAATTCCTATTCGTCGGTATACTTTATCAAATCTGGAATCTTAGGTATTCTAGGCATCTTATGATTACCAATTGTGTAGGCCTTGAGCCATTTATTCTTGTTATTAACATGAATGCTATGTCATCCTCTAATGTTTTTAGTACTTTAGTTTTTGTGTCCAAATGTAATGTATTGCTGTTCTAAATCAATGAAAATTTTCTTTTCAAAAAAAAAAATGATTATAGGTTATTAATATAGGATGTTTGTTGGTTTTATACAAATAATAAATCGTTTATTAAATAATAATTTAATTTATTATTCAATAAATTAAATGTGTTATTGTTAAATTTTAATTAAAGAATGGTATTTAAGAGTTTGAAGCTTCTCCTGTTTTTATTAAGAAACCCTAGCCTCATTTTCTCTCTATTTTCTCTTCTTTCTTCTCTAGCCACTCACTTTCCTTAAGCAATGATAGGTGATTTTCAACCATTTTTGCTTGAAATCACCCCTCTACACCTCTTTTTTTTTTCAATTTATCTCTTGATAGACTGGTGATGTAGGTCATTTCTTGGTTTTCGTGTTATCGTCGTCTTATTGCGACGTGGTGTTTTAAACCATGCTTTTGAATCTTTTTTAATAATCAATGCAAATACAATACATATATTTATTTCATATATATTCATTTACACCATTTACTATTCAAATATGTATTTTTCATATAATAAATCATTCAAAACACAAATCATGCATTTCACAAATATTCTATCATTTGCCATTAAACAAATTTAACCTATGCTGATGCAATAAGATAAATCCGAATCACCAAATTCGGGCCTCATATTGCAGGCCGCGATAAAAACATTTTTTATAACACAGTACGGTCTCGTTAGGCTGCTGGCTGGTTATTAAAAATCAATTCGTGAATACTACCGATATCAAGTTCCGCGGTTACGGATCGGAGGACACATCATAATATCTGCTCGCAAAGATCGCTTAATTTGACCCTTACTGATATACTAATCTATCTCAACTCGAATTTAACGGTTAACATTCTATTAAGGGGTGTTCAACCATTCAGCAAAAATACAGTATAGTATGTAATATTTATACAAACACCATTTTCAATACCTTAGCTTTTCATATGCAAATCATTTCACAATCAATTGCCTCAAATCACTCACAAAAAAAAAAAAAAAAAAAAAAAAAAAAAAAAAACAATTCAATATGCCTTTTCTTATAAATCATTTCAACAATTCAAATCATTTTGTAATCATTCAAACACTTTGGAATTAGAAAGAGAGAAGTGGAGAACAAACCAAAAAGCTTGTTGCACTTTGATTCCAATCCTCGGAATCTCGATCAATTCAGGCTTTCCTCCTTATCAACCCCTATTCCAATACAATTAACAATCATATTATTAGTCGAGTATTCTAGGACTGTATTTAGGTTTGTATTTTCACCCGACTCTATTTTCCATATTCTTTCTTTCTTTTTCCTACTCTTCCTCCTAGAAAATCTTTAACATTTGTTTTAGGCATTGTTATGCCTCATTTTTAATCCTATTTGTGGGCTGCGGGACGCCCACACGGTTCACTTACACTTAGGGGGATTTGGGAAAATAAAAACTCAACTTAAACATCAACATAACCAAGCAATTAGTACACTTGATGCTACAATCAATTTTTTAGCAAATATGTGAGAACCAATTGTCATTCAATGGCATATGGTTATTTAGACTCCGTGATTTCGAGAGAAGCTCATAAGAATGAACTCCGAGTTCACAAAAAAGGTGGCCAATTGAAGTTTGGTATCAAATTCGTATGTGGCCTGCAGTGAAATTTATGTGCCTCGGTGGAAATTTTTTCAAGGGCTGCAATTTTCAGATCCTCGTGTATTTTCTGCAAGTTTGGGAATTTCACATTAATTCGTTTTCGCTTTCCTTTTCATGTTAATCCACTGAAATAACAATAATTACCACAAACACTCAAATCAGTTCGCTTGAATTCAGTAAAAACACATAAACATATTTCATCTCAAATATTGGGTGTTTGACAAATCAAACACAAACTAACTAAAAAGAGATTTTAAAGAACAAACAAGAAAATCGCCTGGTCATTCTAGTGGTTTCCAAGAGTTGATTTCACCAACACACACTAGCTTTTCCATAGATCTAGATTGATTTTACACTTACCTTAAGAAGAATGAGCGAAAACCTTAGTTTTTTCGACTACAGTTTAACTCCTTACACGGATCGTCCTCTTCGATTTCAGCGCAGGGCGAGATCGCCAGGTTTAAATTGGAGACAAAACAGCCTTGGAAGAATGAGAATCAAGATTACTCTTTCTCAAAGTGGAAGCTGTGGATCAGAGAGTTGAGAGAGAGAACAGTGAGAGAGAGAGATGAGTAGATTGAGAGAATGAGGGAATGAGAGAAATGTCTCTCAAAGACCAATATTTGGTCTTGTAATCAAAATCCTTCACTAAGTCTTGTTTGTCTACACACTAATTCCCATTTTTATCATTTTTCTCACTTTAAAGCTTTATTTTAATTTCATTTCCACTTCATTTAATTTCATTTATACTTTGGCACTTACATTACTCATTTATGACCCTTAGGTCCACATTTGACATTTTACCAAATTATTATTATATGTAAAATTCTATGTTTTTATAATTTTTCTTTAAGCTTATTAAATTTAAAAAATATAATATAACTTATTTTACACCCTGAACATGTTATAAAACTGTTAGGGTATTTTCAGGGCGTTACAACTCTCCTCTCCTTAAAAGAATTTTGTCCTCAAAATTACCTTCATTGAACAGTTGAGGGTATTGTTACCGTATAACTTCTTCGCTTTCCCACGTGGCTTCCTCATTCTTGTGGTTTCTCCACAGTACTTTTACCAATGGGATTCTCTTTTTTTGCAACTCTTTCACTTCTCGCCGTGATCTCACCTTCCTTCATATACGTCAAACTCAAACAGCTCAACTACTAAGAGACTACATGCGACATGTCCGACTGCACTTCCTCAACACACATGGAAAACATTATGAATTTTTCCAACTCTCGAGGTAAAGGTAACTGTGATACATCGACCCACTTTCTCTATCACCTCATATGGCTCCAATGAACCTGTGGCTCACTAAGTTATTTTTCCTGTAAATCTATTTACCTTTATTCCAGCGATAATTTTGAGTAGAGCAAGGAAGACATAGAGCCCATTGGCAAAAGAACCTTCCAGTTCTTTAGTGGATGCCCATGTGAGTGTTCTATGATTCTTCACATCATTGAGGACTTTGGGTGACCCAACCTGTCATGCCAAAAAACGAAAATCTTTGGGACGTTGAACTTATGGTTCATGAAAACATATGACTCGATAGGCTTTATATTTATATGATATAACCTAGAAGAGAATGCTAAGAGTTTTTCCATTATTAGTTTCTTGCCAAAACCAATAGAGATAATGTAAAGACATTTTGTATTACCTTTATTCATAGTTTCAATATGACCCATTTCTATGGATATCTTTAAAGTTGAGTAAATTTCTTGTGGACTTGTTAGAATGTAATGCATCATTGATATGAAACTTAGTTTCATTTGGTAGCATTATGTTTGCTCTTCTTGAGCCTTTAATTAAGTTTGCAGTACCAGATATGGTACTCACATTGCCATTTGTTAATGCCAAATCTAGAAAGTATATTTTATCTCGAAGAATTGTGTGTGTGGTTGCACAATCAATAAGACATACATCACCCTCATTCATCTTGAGATCAATAACACATGGATTTCAGATAAAACTAATAAACATTATAGATAATATTAATAACAATGTAAATGTATGTAATAAATAAAACAGGATATTTATTTAATTTGATATAGTAAGAAGCAACTTTCAGAGATTTTCATCATTCATCAAATAGTCAATTTTTCATCATTGACCCCATAAAGAAATCTGCAGATTACAATAAGTTAAATCTAATCTATTTCTATTAGTAGAGTTCACTTATTTCTTTCCTTTTCTTTTATTGATGCTTGGTAGAGGTCAGCCAAATGTTTGCGCGTACGACAGGTACGCGACTAATGCCCTTTCATATCACATTTATGACAATTATTCTCATGGTTCTAGGAAGATTTATCCCATATGTACTTCTCATTTTACCTCAATACTAATCACTTCTGGTGGTGAGGTTTTTCCTTTTTCAAAGATTCAAGGGATCATTAACATGGTATTGGGAATTTCTTTCATGATCACAACCATGACCGATTTTCGTCCATGTCCACAAGTTTAGGATGATATTGATTAACTTCAGGGAATCATTCAAACCCAATTGGACTATATTGATGATTTTTTATTGGAAGTTCTGTGAAACCCCGAGAAAATCCAATTTTTCTGAAAAATGGCAAAATCGTAATTCTCGTAAAATCCAAATTTTCTAGATCCGATGACTAAACGGACTTCACCGTTGGAATCGCCTCGCAAAATCTAGCTACCACGCCGAACACTTCGCCACTCCGGCATAGTTTAACAGACGCTTTTCTCGAGACACCGAGACGGCACCGTAAAACGACATGTGATGTGACAAAAGTCACCTATAACATGTACTCATATGACACATGTTACAAGAGTAGAGAGAGGATGGAAATGGATGACCGAGAGTGTGCCAAGTGTCAAAAATCCAAGAGAAGGGACATGGATGACATTTTTGAAAGTTAAATGAGGAAAAAGAAAAAATGTTGAATAGTGGTCATCTCCTACCTTAAGGAGCCAAAAAGAAAACGTGAAGGAGAGGGGAGAAAATTACAGTGAGCTTAGGTTTTGATTTTAGAGAGAGAGAGAGTGACTTCTCCAAGATCCGTAACTATATCTCTGGATTTTCTTCAGCTGCCAGTTTAGTTGTTCTACGCTGGGCCGGCGGGCAAACGCTGCGGCACCTGGGTTTCGAGTTTTTACAAAATCCGTGGAGGCAGGGTTTTATCCTACTCGCTTTACCTCGCTTAAGTATTTGTCGATGGTCGAAGTTAATCGAGTTTGAGCGTTGCTTGATCGCCCTCAAAACTCGGGATCAAGGTGAAAATTTATGGAATCTGCTTGGATGTCCACAGGACAAAGTATGGACTGTTTGGGTACCTTGGATCATAATTTATACAATAAATTGTGTTTTGGTGGGTAAGAGGCCGGAATGGGCATGGAATTTGGTTCCGTAAAGAAGAACCGATGTCGATGAGTGGAGTCGCTTTCAGACCAGAAAAATAGCCCCAAATAGATGAAATGGACCATAAATGTCCATGTTTTGGCATTGAAAATTGTTGAAGTGAATGTTTGAGTTGTGCGGAATTAATAGGTTAACGTATGTTTAATATGTTATCATGATCACAATTATATAATATAATTGTGTATAAGCCATTGAAATGATCAGGTTTAGCTCACGAGCTAATTTTGATGATTATTGACCAAAATTGATATATTTATGTGAATCATGGCACTCAGATAACATGTTGTATGCGATGAAATACGTTAATATATATGCATGTGAATATATTAGTATGATGTGTTGAAAGCTGGCATAATGCATTTTATACTGTGCACTTGCAACTCTAGAAATTGCAGGTGAGTGCATGACATGAATTTTCCTCAAAACGAATACTGCCGGGAAATAATTTACAGATGATGTTCAGAGAATTGGTCGGGTGGAGGCCACGATCATTTCAGATGAGGACTATGACTGCTTAAAAGTTCCCAACCAATTCGCTGAGAGAACTTAATACTTTTACCGAAACTCAGAGTGTGTTTTTCGAGAACAACAAGTTTTGGTTTGAACCGATTATTTTCTCATACATGGCTTATGTAAGTGCGAGGAGTTTGCGAGTGATCGAGACATGGAATGGGGTATGTGTGACATTCGCAGTGATCACGACATTGGAAGGCTGCGGTTATTTCGAAAGCATTGCATACGACGCAGCGAAAGAACTCCATTTAAAGATTCCACCTATCACGATACCACCCCGCCGGCGAATATCATTTCGTGCACAGTAGCCGTCGCACGACTCATCTTAGAGGCCGATTTGGTTAGTGTCGGCCGCTGGGCCACGTTGATGTGACACATGTATTAAAATCACTGCGAACTGATATATGTTCGTAAGAGAAATGTTTTGGAAAATAGTTGGGTGTATATTTTGATGAGTGTGGTTTATATGGGCCCCGAACCGTTTTACTCAGGTATAAGTCTCGCGATACGAGACATATAGATTTTCCGTATGTTGACGGGTTGTCAACGGACACCCTGAGAATGGGGCGTCACAAGTTCAATAGTTTATTTAGCATCAAAGATTTAAGATATATAATTCATTTCTAAAATATCAAATGCCATAAACTTAAGTTTTTGACATTATTGACAAACTCTTGATATATGACAAAATAATAAGAATAAAGTTTATTATAAATTGCTAATAATAATATAATATTTTGTTTCTAATCAAAATCAAATATTGATATATACAAACTTAAAATAGCTTTAAGTTTAAGATTGTATAATATATTCATAGTAAACTCGCACTAATAACGTGTTATAAAATGTGAAATAAGATAAATATATTTTCCTCAAAGAGATAACAAATGAAAGGAGAAAGATGAAAAGAGATAGATAAAGGGATTGATGAATTACCGTTGCTCTTTCAAAAGATTGAAAGGGACCTTTTATAGGCTAATGTGACAAGACCTCCCATTTCTCATCTCTCATATGAGTTAATGTGAATTCATGGACCTTTAAATGAAAGGTCCATTTACAACAAATTTTAAAATTTAAATTAATAACGGATATTTTAAGATTTTAGGGATTTAAGATCTGGAATTCAAATTGTGATGTGACTTCAAATTTTCAAAGTATAAATCGTATTTAGGAGTTTGACATATTTTGATCTCCTTATTTCAAAAAATAAATTAATAAACTAAAATATTTAATTTTGAAACCATAGTGACACACTGACACCAACTTTTATTGGCTTGGTAATAATTTAAGTAAATGTATTTAAATAAAACTTTAATATTAAAATTTTCAAAAAATCTATAGTGATAAAAAAAATTTAAAATTTAAAATTTAAAATTTAAAGTAATTACCGATATTTCAAGAGTTTAGGGATTTTAAGTTTTAGAATTTAAATTGTGATTTTAAATTTTCAAAGTATAAACTGTATTTAGGAGTTTGAAATATTTTGATCTCTTTATTCAAAAAATAATTCAATGAATTATTAACATATTTAATTTGGAAACCAAAATGATACTAATATTAAAGAAATGTATTTAAAGAAAAGTTTAATATTAAAAAATTTTAAAATCTATAGTAATAACAAATTTTAAAGTGATAACCGATATTCAAAATTTTAGGGATTTTAAATTTTAGGATTATAAATTGTGATTTTAAGTTTTCAAAGTAGAGTTTGACGTATTTTGATCTCCTTTCCATAAATAATTTTCATCTCCGTTACCCCCATATTTACATTATGAAATGTATTTATATCCTTATAACTTTATTATGAACAATTTGAAAACTTGTTCAGAATTCCAAACAGCCCCTTTTTGTAAATTAAAATAAAACTTCCAAGGAGTTTTGTCCCATAATAATATTTTTCAAAAAAGAAAAAAATTCAAATTAATACATGTTTAATGCCCAAATTAGTATGCCCTCATCAAAATCGTAATTGATGATTACGATTTAAAAATTTTTAAAGTTAAAACCGTAGTCATCAACGGTTTTAAAGTTAAAAATCATGGTCATTAACTATGGTTTTAAACACTAATTTGGAATTTTTTTAAAATTTGTGCTATATTGATTTTTTTTTAAATTTTAAAAGCATTATTATGTTCGAAGAGTCTATTTATTTTAGAAATATTTGATTAAAATATATTAAATACCTTAGAATTTATGAAATTTAATATTTGTTTCTTAAAAATTAACTCATCTTGGACCAAAAATGTCCTTTTCTATTTTCATACATTTGGTATTTACATTTTACATTGTCCCTAATAACTTACAATAAGGTTTATTTTTACAAGAATATCAAAATGGGGCTAAAAATGGATAAAGGGGTAGATTTTAAAATTTGGGTTTTCAAAAAAATAATTTAATCAAATCACTGTTTATTTTAAATATTTAAAAAGAAAAAGAAAATATACAAAACAAATGCAGCAGTGTGACGTCATTATGGGCCGGAACAGAAAATGGAGGCCCAGTCGAATGCATCCACCGTAGCCGAATCTGCTACATAATCACCTGGAATCTGAGGTTACCGAGAAGACAGGGAGAAGGAGGAGGGGAAGAAGAAGAAGAAGAAAAAGAAGAAGAAAAAGGGGATGGGTTTGGACTACTACAGAATTCTTGAAGTAGATAGAAGCGCCAAAGAGGATGACTTAAAGAAAGCTTATCGGAAACTCGCCATGAAATGGCATCCTGACAAAAACCCTAACAGCAATAAAGAGGCCGAAGCCAAGTTCAAGAAAATCTCCGAGGCATACGATGTATCAATCTCATGATTTTTTATTTATTTTCAAAATGTGTGTTTGTTTCATGATCAAATGGATTATTCAATTGAAAAAAATATATATATGCTGAATTGTTGTTTTCTTGGGTAGGTTTTGAGTGATCCACAGAAGAGGGCGATTTATGATCAGTACGGGGAGGAGGGGCTCAAAGGCCAGGTTCCGCCTCCAGGTGCCGGTGGGTTTTCCGGCGGGTCGGATGGAGGTCCGACGACGTTCCGGTTCAATCCGAGGAGTGCTGACGATATATTTTCAGAGTTTTTCGGGTTTTCGAGTCCGTTTGGAGACCTGGGTGGGTCCCGAGCCGGCGGGTCGGGATTTCCGAGAGGAATGTTCAGTGAAGATTTCTTTACTTCGCTCAGAGGCGGTGTCGGGGAGGCTTCCTCTTCAAATATGCCGCGGAAAGGGCCGCCGATAGAACGGGCATTAGCGTGCAGCTTGGACGATTTATATAAGGGAACTAGTAAGAAAATGAAGATTTCGAGGGATGTTATTGATCACACTGGGTAAGTTTCTCTTATTTTGTTGAATTTTGGTGTCAAGAAAATGACTTTAATTGGCTTTGAAATGCAGAAATGATTGTGACGAATTGCTTCCTTTTGTGTTATTTTTAGCCATAACGTGTGATTTGATTACTTGGGTGCATAGCGGATTTATAAGTTTACTCATCTCTAAAATTGAATTTTATAAGTTTGCGGCTATAGTATTTACTTGGACTTGTTATGAAACTTTTATATCCTTATTATCTTGTGGAATCTGTTTATCATAAATTTGAAGTAAGCAGTCAAGTTCTATATTTCACTTTTTTTTTTGACACATGTTGGTGTGGTGGATTTGTTTCTTAGGTCCAATTTTTGTTTTAACTGCCTTGTCAAATTGGTTTGTACTAGTATTTAAATATTTCTCCTGTCCGTCAGGTTTTTGTTGTTTGAATGCTTCAATGTTTCTTTTCCCATCATTTTGTTGTTGACTTAGGATTTGATTTATTTATTGATCTTTTGACAAGGGAAATTTTTGTCAACATTTAATTTTGTTTAGAAAAATGTTTTTGTGATGACCTTGCTCACTCGAAACTAAGTAGAATTAGATGGTGTTGACTCCAATTTTGCATCCCCATGTAAAGTATCCTCTAATTCCATTATTGCAATTCATTTTTTGAATTAGTAATTTTGATTGCTTACAATGTGTTGCCATGTGGCCATTCTTGTTATAGTATATATCTACTTTACATATACAGTTGTAACCTATTAGAAAACTTGTCATATACAGTTATAATCTATTAGGAATGTTAGATTGACTTTTATATATATATATATATATATATATATATATATATATATATATATATATATATATATATATATTCACAATGAATCAATGAAAACATCAAGGAATTCTTCCCTCAAATTCTTTCTTCTTGATTTCTACATGGTATCAGAGCCCTAGGGCTTGGATTGAGAAGAGTCTTATACAGTTTCTCGGATAACACTATGGAGGCCGTGAGGGGTGTTTTAGGCTGCCCATTTCAGGGCACGTGCGGTGACACCACCCGGCCACGGGAAGGGTCGGCGCCAAACAGTCGAGACCACGAGTCGGTGGCGAACCTGCGCGCTGATGCTCACCCAGGCCCAATCTTGTGTTTCGACCTTTATCGCTTTTGCTGCCTTGCCGCTTATGGGGTGCGTGTGGAGAGTCCGATCTCTTTCCGACAAACCATGGCGACCTTCAGGAGGAGGTGTATATGGAGAAATCTCCCAGGTTTGTTGCTCAGAGGGAGATAGGGAGGGTTTGTCGTCTTCGAAAGTCTTTGTACGGTTTGAAATAGAGTCCACGTGCGTGGTTTGGTAAAATTCAATAAGTAGTTGAGATTTGGTATCTTGAAAAATTAAATCTTACCACTTTGTCTTCTGAGACTCGGTCGAGTGTGTGTGTTGGTAGTGTATGTGAATGATATTGTTATCACTAGGAGTGACTCTAAAGGTATTTCATCTCTTAAGTCCTTTCTTTAGAGCCAATTCCATACAAAGGACTTAGGGATGCTAAGATACTTCTTCGGCATTGAAGTTATGCGAAGCCCAGACATGAAATCTTAACATCTGAAATATGTCTTGTCAAATTGTGCGAAGGGCGAAAGTTAGGGGTAAAACCTCGCAGTTCTCCTATGGTTCTAGGCGTACACCTTACTAAAGAAGGCAAAACATTTGAGGATCCCAAGAGATATAGAAGATTAGTTGGGAAGCTGAATTACCATATGTCGCCGTCTGATATTACTTATTTCCGGTTAGTGTTGTAAGCACGTGCGTATGTTCTCTGTGATTGATGCGTTGGGCGGTGTAGAGCCGGATCCCCATGTTAGCAGAAAGGAGCCCCGGGACGTGGTATTGTATACAGTAATCATAGGCATAATAGACTTGAGTGTTTCACGGATGTTGATTGGGCAGGATCTAAGGAGGACAGGAGATCCACTTCAGGGTACTGTATGTTTGTTGAAGGGAATCTAGTTTCATGGAAAAGTAAGAAACAAAGTGTTGTCTCCCGATCTAGTGCAGAGTCTAAATATAGAGCGATGACACAGTTTGTATGTGAGATCATGTGGTTTCATCAACTCTTGATGGAAGTCGGCATTGAGACACCAGTCCTAGCAAAACTCTGGTGTGACAATTGGGTTGCCCTTCATATTGTTTCTAATCCGGTATTCCATGAACGAACTAAGCATATTGAAAATGATTGTCATTTCGTTCGTGAAAAAATATAATTCGGTTTGATTTCTACAGAATATGTGAAGATTGGAGAACAATTAGGTGATATCTTCACAAAGGCCCTAAGTGGGGACCATGTTAGTTATCTATGTAACAAGTTGGGAAAGATTAATATCTATGCTCCAACTTGAGGGGGAGTGTTATAGTATATATCTACTTTACATATACAGTTGTAACCTATTAGGAAACTTGTCATATAGAGTTGTAATCTATTAGGAAGGTTAGATTGGATTTTGTATATATATATATTCACAATGAATCAATGAAAACATCAAGGAATTCTTTTCTCCAATTCTTTCTTCTTGATTTCTACAATTCTATATTGTAAATAACGAATAATTATCAATTGACAAGACTTCATGTTACATTTTATATTAAGATATCCATGTTTTGTAAATATGTCTACCAAAGTTTTGAGAGGTGTTTTCAAGGAGTTCTTTAGGCATGCCTTAGGGTAAGGTGTTGGAAAGAGTACAAGGTTTCAAAAAGGCCAATCGCCTTTGGAATTGATGATTATATAAGGTGCACTTTTGTTGTGCCTTTTTCACTCTATTGCATGAGACAGAAGGATTTGAGGATTTTCCTTATGTTGGAGGTGCGCACCCCCTCCTAAAATAAATAAATAAAAGGAAAGAAAATAATCGAATTTTGGACCCAAAAACATAGTTTTAAAAGGCGCACCAAGATGCAAAGGCCTCTTGGAGCCCTCAAGCGCAAGGTACACTTAAGGCGTGGGCTTTTGTGAAGTGAAATGTGATCTTGGATGCACATCAATTTTATAAAATATGATTCAAAGTATGATTATATTAATAAAAAAATAAAGATTTCTAATATTTAAAGAAAATTTCAATGAAAAAAGGCAATGAAATTATATAAATTTCAATATATAATTAGAAAATTTTGCGAATAAAAGTTTTTTAAAAAGAAACTATAGTCTATAAGGCGCACGCCTCTTTAGTAAGGCGCATGTCTTGGAAAGCAAGGTGCTATAATTAGGGAGTGGTTGTGCCTTGAGCCTAGGCGTGCCTTTTAAAACTATATGCCGAAAAAAACCTAGCTGGAATTGGAAAGAGGAGAAATTGAGTGAACCCTAACCCTAGTGTTCAGCTGTCACCTGTACCTCACTATCACCCACTTCAAGCCCTTGTCAACAGTCAGCAACTTCTCACTCTATGTCAACAGCTTCTCTCCTTTTTGTCATTGTCTCATGTGCCATGCATGTTCTCTTTCCTCTTCATTCTATTCTCATCTTCTTTCTCCGGTTCATTTTTTTAACTTTTATGTTTTTATGTTCTTGGAAATGTATGCTTTAAGAACATTTATCAAAAAAAAAATGTATGCTTTAAGAAATTTTTTTATTATTTTTCCATATTTAGAACTTGTTTTAACTGCATTGCCTGCTTTTAGAAGTGTTTTTTTACAAAAAAAAAAAAAAATTCTATGTTATCCACAGCATCTTTCTATTGTTTTCAAAAATAAAATCTGTGGCACAACCTATTTTTAATGTTAATTTTTATTTTATTTTACTTTTATTTTATTTTTGTTTTTCCGGTAGAAAATTGCCAAATAGTTTTTTGTGGTTGGTTCATCTTTGTTATTTTGTGATTCAAAATAGTTTTTTTATGAAAGTATCAAACTCTTAGTATGGTTTTTTTATAATTCAAATTGATTTGTTTTGAGGTTTTTAGTTTGTTCTGTGTCATTTTCATTTATTTATTTTATATTTTAAATATTTATTATTTATAAAAATTTGGGTCCTTAAAGGCTTATGCTTTAATGCTTTGAGGCTAATTCCTTACCTCTTGGGCGCAAAAATCCTTTGCCTTTTTTTATATGTAAATGCACAAAATATATTATAAAGAAAATAGAAACACCCAAAGGACCACTTAAAGCATATAAAAATTATGCAAGAGGAGCCAAAAGAAAGGTACAAAAGAGATAAAGGAATAAAACAAAACCCACTAGCCCTTTTCTACAACCCATCTAATTAAAAAAAAAATCAAACAAAGAACATGGTCCATCAACTATACTCTAATTAGTTCAGGACCACAAATTACAAAGAAAGGAATTGTAATCCTATGGACTGAAATTTCTCATTATCAAACACAATCCTATTTCTTTCATGTCACACAGTCTAAAAATGGCATAAAGGGGCTGCCACAAGCCTTTTTGTGCTTCTTGCCCACAAAAGAACCATGCGAACCGAGAATAGTCTTTCTAGAAGAGGAAGCCCAACATTCTTGCCTACTCTCTCATGGTCAACAAAGAGGGGAAATAGTTAGGGTTTGGGAGGAATGAAAAAAAGAGATGAGAGGAAGAGAAATCTTACTTGTTCTCTAAGGGTCAACGACAGAGGAGAGGAAAGGATGGGATCCCGACGGACAACAAAGAATAGAGACGATAGTGAGGAAGAGAAATCATGAAGCCAAGGTGCTTTTGTTCCTTTGATTTTGTTTCAGAAATTAGAAATCACGAAGCCAAAGGCCGATGTTATGTTTTTTTTGGAATTTTGTTTTTGTTTTGTTTTCATTTTTTTAAGTGCCACGCAACCATCATGTGAGGCGTACGCATCTTCGCCTGATGCGGAAAAGGCATATGCCTTTGCGCCTTTGGTACGCCTCTGTGTAGAAGGCTTACGCCTTCCATGTAGTACACATTTTTTGGGACACCTCGGGGTGTTTTTTGGCCACCTCGCCCCAAGGCACGCCTCTTTTATGTCTTTAAAAACACTGTTTCTTACCATAAAAAAGTAGAAGGATTATTTAGTAAAATCAAAGATAATAGAAGTGAAGTAGGGACAGGACTGGACAATGTCCGATCCCAGCTTTGGGTAATAGCTGTATTTTTTGGATCATTCCCAATCCTCTATTTTCTTGTTTCAAATTTGGTGAAACATGGAACCATTAGAGTCCATACAAGCAGTGTGGAACATTGGACTCCATACAAGCAACATGCACCACCTGGAAATATGGGAAAATTACCTTCCCTACCCAGGAGCCATGGTTCTATTGGTGATCCATTAGAAATTGCAGAGCCAACATTGAAAAAAGAGAGTTTTTATTCTGGAGGACGGATTATTTATAGAAGGAAAATTGATTAATTTCTTGTTATCACCCCTATTGAGTCTTAAGTTTTAAAATTAACTAGGTTCATGTTAGCATGTATGAAAGTCAATCAGCAAGAATCCGGCCTTAGATTGTTTATAATTTAGTCTGATCAACAAATTGTTAAGGTTCAGTACATTTTGGTTCTATTTTTCATAGGCTAGTGGATAATATTTTTTTCCAACATTTAAATTTAATTTAGTTTTATTGGAAAGAATTTCCTCAGACCAAGAAAAAAATAAAAAATTTTAACTCAAGGGGAGGTGCAGCCCTTGTATCTAGAACTCAAAATCAAAATGAAAAAGATTCATTACACCTTAAATTCCACTTTTGGGCATTCACAAAAATCTAGAAAAGAAATTCTACCATTTCATATCGAGCTAATTGTTGACTCAATAAATAAATAAATAAGATAAAAATCATTGCCACAGTTATACCTGTCTACATTATAAAAAGTTAACTACACCAAAATAAGCAAGATGAAGTTGTATTTTTTCTTTTTCTTTTTTTAGCAACTTCCTTTTGAAACTAATTATATATATATATTTGATGGGTAAATATGTTTTTATTTTTATTTTTTTTGTCTACATTGGGATTCAAACCTAGAACTTCCCACTATCACACCCCAACCCTTTACCACTTAAACCAAACCTCAAGGGCATTTGAAACTACTTATATATCCATGATTGACTATGGAAGCACCTTTAAGATACTAAAAATTAAGAATGAAAAGAAGTCCATTTGTATTAAAAACCAGAGAATTAGTTATTTGCAAATCGACCGTAGAATACAAGTGAATGTCGGGTTCTTCGGCGGCTGGAAAATCGGGTGAGTCTCGCTGTGCGGAGAGCTCTACCCAATCTGATACACGCATATACCTGTCTCAAATAGTCGATATAGTGACATAGATTAAAAAACGACTTTTGGTGCATCGCAAATCTTTTCGATATGCATACCATTTATAGATCATTATATATCCTATAGTTCTGAGTTACAATTACTCTTATACAACATATACCAAAATTAGGAATTCCTATTACATGTGGAAAATCATCAGCCACACCTTGCTTTTTCTAATCATCGTCTGCAGGACGAGGCATACTCATGTATTCCCTTTATTTTTAGTAAAAAATAGAAGGGGGTCCCACGACGGGATTATTTGAAAGCAGTGGGAGAATGTCATGCTAAGTGGAGGCTACTATTGTTTTCAAGTCTTTGTCTTGTGTCGATTTAAGCAACGATTCAGCAGATGTATGATCATCTTGGGTCAATACGTGACAAACTCGGATCCAGGAATTACATCATAAATTCTCTCACACTCGCCTAAGCCTTGTATGAGAATTATTGTTTTATTAGTGGACGATATAGATGTATATATATCGATTGGGTAGCTCAGACGATTGATATATTAACTGCTTGTGGGCTACTCCGACATCAATCGGGCTGCCCGACGATTGATATTTTTAGCTCTGGGTGACTACTCCTCCCGATACTAATATTTTAATACCCTCCAACCATTTTCTACACACTCATGCACTAACTCCAAGTAATCCTGTGATGTTCCAGTTGCATATGAATCGATGTACGCCGCCCAATATAGTCTAATCACACAAATATGTGTATGCAATATATTCACATAATATCCAATCACACAATCATGTCATGTAATTATTTCAAACATCAAAATTAGCTCACTTTGCCATTAATCACACACGAGCACCGAATTTAAATCACTTGACTAAACACACATTTTCACAAAATATATTTTGATAACACTGCTTCGAATAGTGAAACCCTCCGTTACTATTCCTAAAAATCACAAATCAATCCGCTCACTTAAATAACCCAACTACCGCCATACCCGACCCAACGCATACCAAGCAAACCTTTAATCCATAAATCAACACTAATTTACTCCAAATTGAACCCCTACCCACTACGCTACACCATGGCTAAAAAGAAATTTCACACTTATCCCATACTAGATCTGATCAACCGCCCCTAACTACTTTCGACTAAACATTCAGAAACACTAAACTTTAACAAACTCGTATATAAAATCCCACCTCTGGGCGTGCCGAACAAACTCCTAAATCCCAGACCCACGCGAGTTCCCTCTCCGCGCAGAGCAAGCCTCTCACATCAAGACCGCCGACGGTTGGATCTTGTATTTGCAGAGAGTAGTTTGCTTCTCTCTAAAAAAGAATCTACTACACTGACTCGCTTCGCACGTTTTTTTTCTCTCATTCGAGAAGAACACTGCTCATGTGTCCTTTATTTATTTATTCCATTTTATTAATTAATTCCTTCTTTCTCCAGCTACATTCTGATCATTCTGGCCGTCCATTTCCATCATTTCTACTATACCGCTTATGGTACATGAGTACTTTTTTGCTATACGTGACTTTCGTCGCATCAAAATCGCTTACGACTAAACGATGCCTCGAAAACGCGGCCGACCGACTATCTCTGAATATTACTAAATTTTACGCGCTAACTAGATTTTTCGAGACGCATTCCAATCTGAAATTCGCTTCAATATTATCTCGGGAGATCTAGAGAATAAATTACTGATTTTTTTAACCGAATAACAATTTTCAGAATCGAAATTACGATTTTGCCCTTTATTCCAGAATTGACTCTTGTCTACATTCCCTCCTTAAAGGAATTTCATTCAAATTCAGACAATCTCTCTCACTCCCACGCATATGCAACGCGCCCATCACGCATAACTCATTTAAATCTCAAACGACTAAACCACACCTTCATCCCTAAACAAGAAGCGGATAAAGTACCGCATCATGCACTGCGCTCCCACATCGACCCCCTCCACTCCACGCCATAGCACTCTCACTACCTCGGTCTTCACACACAAAACCCGATCACGCCATTCAGTAATGCACAATAATCGTCCTCCTCAAAGGTCCCATCTGTCAACTCAATCTATCCCCAATCCACCACATGAGCCGGATCCGAGCATACTTCCCAACATGGAGATCGTGAAACACCGTGGACACTCGACATGCCGGGCAGAACGCTAACCGATACGCAACTGTGCTTATCCTCTCGAGTATCTCGAAAGGTCTAATAACCCTTGGGCGATAGCTTCCTCGCTACCGCCTAACCTACCACTCCTCCCCAGCATCACCTGAAACGTGATCACCAACCTCGAGCTCTGCGTCACGCCGACATCCGCATAACTCTTCGGGCTGCAGCCTGAGCCGTGAGAAGGACGCCGTCCTATCAAGCCACCTTCTAAGGTGTTCCTAATCGATCATGGCCGCTGATGGAGCCTCTCCCACCAGGTCCAATCATAATCCGCATTCATACGGCCTCCCATGTTAATACCATGGTGCCATCTCTCAGAGATCACCGATAACTATCACAGAGCGACTCCACTAAGAGCAATCGCTTCATCCACCGTTAAGAACCAAGACGCATGCCCGCGCAGTGTCCTCTAACTCAGTGTATATAACTTCGCGACAACGTATAACCCTACACAACCCTTACTGCATACAGAACGCCGACTCAAGGTCACAGTAATCATCGACATCCAATGCGGACCCACATCTATCCATGTCATGAGACGACATCCATTTAATGAAGCCATTTGGCAAATTTCAACAACACCCACGGCAATTTCCAGCGGGTATCCAAACTCGAGTCACTCGACTCCTATCACTCAACTCTAAGTCCGCGTGATAAATCATGTCCGTGTTTTCATCTCACAACATAACTCCTGGGCCAAACTCAGCTCTACATTCACATAGAAATTCGGATATCTCCCTCGGGTCTCTTCCACCCTAACCCAGCTGGTGAATGACCGCACTGCGGCACCCACACCGACTCGACGCTGAGATGTTACCGCGCACACGAACGCAATAACGCCATAATTCGGCTGCATTCCTGGAGATCTCACTCATAATTCGACCTATCAGTCAAATCTCACCTACATCCTAGAAGAACATCTATACCGCTTCTAAAGGCCTTAACCTCTGTTTCAAACCAAGGTCGCGTCGTATGCCAACCTGCTAAGGTCCCAATTACTAACAACCCGATGGCTGTTAACTCATCCATGTCAAACCTGACATCAACAACCAATAGTCTACCACCCTAAGGTCCACCACGCTCATCGCAACTCGATCCGTCTCCCGACTTCGACTCCACACTCCCGCCTCCGCCTCTGTCTGCGGTTGGCTGAGAGTGCTTGTATAGCACCTCAACTAAACCTGCCTCGACCGACTGAAGGTGTGAGGAGTGAACCGTATACTCTGTTTACCTAGCTTAATCGGGATCGCCGTCCCAAAGCCTGATCCGTCTCCGGGGCAATCCTGCCTCACATGCCCAACCCCGCCCAGTCCCGAAACGAGTGAAGCGTAAGTCTTCCCGCCTCTTCCCGACCTCCATAGAAGAAGACCGATCCTCCCTCTGCTACCAACACCCGTGATCCCGGGAAAAGTTCCGGATATCCCATCTTCTTCCCAGGCGAGTCGACCACCAACCACGGAGTCCACGCCTCAGAAGGTCCCACGATTCGCCCCAAAATGGACAACCTCACCATTCTCGTTCTCGTGAATAACAATCTGTGCCAATCCCAAGAAATTACGATTCGAAGATTGACATTCGGCCTCTACCAACTCACGCTTCTCAACCTTCTCTCGGGTCGACCGACACTCGGGACACACACCACATCCAAAATTCCCCTCGTAGTTAACCAGACTAATTTAACTTAGCGCATACCGTGAAACAACTCAAGGATAATTATTCCACTCGATCGGAGTAGATCAAGACGTCATTCCATTAAGCACTACGACAACCTGATCTAGATAGTACGAATATCCCCATGACGTAGATCCCACTTAACGCCGCCAAGGCATTCGTTACCCTGGGGCTTATCACCGAACCTTAGTGCCCATGCAACTGGCCCCAACGCCGTGCTTTAGGATATCCGTGGTCCCTAACCCTCATCCGATGGTAACCAAAGGCGAAGGTTCATCTTAGAGTAGACTCGCCTCCTCTCAACTCGATCAAAACAAATCGCCAATCCTCGTAATGCGCACCGATTCGACGTAACCCCGTTCAACTCCGTCTGCAGAATCGCGTACGGCGGCCTTGTCCATCTTCGCGAATGGAACCTGAGCGCTCTACGGTGAAGTGTTTCGCCTAATGAACCCTCATTCAATAGCTCCTGAATCGGACTGAGTCTCGCAACTCAACCTGCCATCCCCATGGAGTCATAGAGATGGGTGAAGTACTGTGGTGTAACTGATACCGGGTCTACCACCCATGGAGGTAGTCCAGTAGTCTACATGGAAAAACATCCACATACTGCACACTACCGAGGTGTATCTAAGTCCTGCCTCTCCTCGTCCTCTGTGGTAAGGCCCAAGAATAACCCACAATGTCCTCGACACCGGACTCGTGATAATCCGGCAAATGATATCATTCCCTCGAACTACCATACGAAACTGGTCTCCGCTGTGATAGCGAATCTTCCTACGCTCACAATCGATAACGATCCTATAAGCTATCAGCCAGTTCATCCCTAGGATGACATCGAGCTTTGACATGTCCATGATGCTCAGGTCCACTGTGAGTAGAGTCCCCGAGATCTCCAACTCACAACCTCGACATATCGTACCTATTCTCACCCTAATCCCTAGGGGAGAACTCACAACAATGGCTCCTCTAAGGTCTCAAGAGGTCCTTGCCCATTTCCACCCTATTTGGGCCTCATTCTCTAGCTAGTACGCAGCCTAGCTCCATCCAGTCAATGCAGGTAATCATGGCTCTAACACCTTCTAGATTCCATGAACCAACTACTTCACACCATCTATCTCCTCCCCTCGTGAATATCTGGCGACGACAAGGCCCTAAACCTCTGTTACTAGATCTCCCGACTACCCGCTTATGCTAGCCTGCGGCGATAGCAAATTCTCTCGTAACACCTACGCCTCCAGTTCCGGCTGATTTACAAAATGCCAGAAATTGGTCAATGCCTGTGTTCACTAAAGGTTCCGTGTGATTCCTCTATGTCTTCGTCCCTCTACTAGCCATTTACAATTAACATGGCACAAGAATCATTTAACTTTCATTTCCTCAAATAACTAGTAATGCAAGATGCCGATTACTAATAGATTCTGACAACCATGAACCGAATTCGTTCATCTCTTCTAAGTGGCGCTAAATTTCAACCACTCAATTTATTTATTTCAATAAGGTTCTAAGTCTCTCTTGCTTCATTTCAAGATTCAATCCCTAAGGTCATAGTTCATAACCCAAGATTCAATTCTTTTCCTACACGTATTGGCACCATGCATATAATTTCCCACGAACTACCGCCAAGAATCACGATTTCAAATGAGTAGTTAATGACATGTTGTCTCTAAGGCACAAACACACTGAGACACCAATCATACATAACTTTGCTGTATACGTTAATAATTTTGGTATTTAACATTATTATTTTAATAAATTGTTTTCAAAAATTTTATTTTTGAAAATTTATTTTTCGAAAAATTTTATCAAATTTTATTTGATTTTATTTTATTTTAATTAAATTTAAAATATATGTTTTTCAAAATTTATATTAATGAACAAGAAGTCTATTTGGTGACTCGGAAAATACCGAGTCGAACCGGGCCAAAAACAGGCCTAGTGCACCGAGTGCACAACCTAAAGCCGCCTCAACAAAGACGCCTGGGCTCGTGATCCTGTGGTTCAAGTCACACACAGGTTAGCGCGCGCGGGCCAAGGCGCTTTCGTTACGCCAAGCGCGCTTCAAGGCGCGCTTACAAGGCTTAACGCTTCGTGACGTCAGGCCGCTTCGCGCTTTCGCTGCCATCGCAGATTTCGCGCCACAAGGCTCGCCATGGTGCTCGCCAAGGCGCTTCTGGGCCATTAAGCCACTCAAGGCTTTCGCTTTCTCGCGCAGGCTGCCAAGGCTGCCATAAGGCTTTGAAGACGCTTTCTTAACCATACAGCCAACAGGTTAGCCTAATCGTCAGCAGCAAAATTTTGTATCAGGACAATGCCTCCTAACCAACTCTCTCACACAACCCAGAAACTATCAAACTGCATTGCGACAATGCCTTTTTCCTCGCAATACAATCCCTCCCGCATTGCACTGCAGGGCTGTAATACACTTTCAGCACCCCCGCAAATTTCTAAGTCACAATACAAAATTTTAGGGACAGAATATAACTCCACAGCCTACTTAAACTCCTAAACCCTGTCATATATGTCACGATACAAAGCTTCTTCCTTGGTAATATAATTCGGCAAAGAGTCTCTTCCATAAATTTTTCATACAAAATATATATATTTTTTTTTCATTATAATTATTATTATTTTCCATTTATTATAATTGAAAAAACTAAAATCAATAAAATCATTTTTTTTTCCATTCTCTTTAACACTCAAATAAATTTATAAAAATTTATTTTGTCCCATTTTCTTCAATTTCACACCATATAAAACCTTAGAAAATTATTTTATCACCTCATAACCAAATAAATTTATAAAATTTATTTCTTTCTAAGCTTTTCATCAGCATTTTCCACTCAAATAAATTTATTAAAACTTATTTTCTTCCATTTTCTTCAATTTTACTACTGTAAAATCTTAGAAAATTATTTTCACTTTTATAATCAAAAAATTTTGTGAAATTTATTTTCTACTTTTATAACCAAATAAATTTATATAAAAATTTATTTTATTTTTTCACCCACGCACCGAAAACTCCAAAATTTTCCCAACACATCATGTTTTTCCTATGTGCTAATCACTAAGCACACAAACATTTCACAACACACATACAACATGGCATAAACACCATCACACAATATTTCATCAAATCACACAAAACACTTCAACACACGTGCAAGTAGTGTCCTAGTTTTGTTCCTCATGGGATTTCCTGATTCTATACCTATACTTATCATCGAACCACACCTAGCGGCGAGTGTTCTTATTACCGACTATGGCCTAAGCTCAAGCCTCATATCTTCTATAGGCCTAATAATCGCATACTCCACATCAACCACCCAAGCGGTGATGGATACCCAACCGAGCTCCCTAGGTATCTCGTGATATCTAAGCCTCCGATACTGCCGTGACGCCCAAAACCCGGGGTCCGTTGACTACCGTCACTCACACATACAGTGGATGCCTGCCACCCACCACTTCGTAAAATCTGGCAAATTTCCTTTGCACGCAGAGCTCTACCCCAAATACAAGACTGATATACCGTCTCCAAATAAATTCAATATAATCCCAACATGAGTAAAACTACTCGCCCATAAACAATACTCAACATGCATACCAACCATGAATCCAACTATATATCCTATACATAAAGAGCTTATAATTACCTTATACAACATATACCAAAAATTAAAATTCTAATACATGTGGAAAATCATCAAAGCCGTTCGCTTCTAACTTCTGGGCCTCTAGGATCTAGCCCCCCGCAAGACGCTCCCCGTACCAGAAATAAAAGAGGGCCCCACGACGAGCGAGCTAGCCTCGCAGAGACCGCCCTAAGCTGGTTACTCACCACCTAAGTGTCGTGGTAATGTTCCACTTAAACACACATTCAAGCAAATGTATGATCCTACGAATGTCTACATGACCAACTCGCATCCCGAGTCCTCACCGACTCTCTCTCACACCTGTCAAGCCTTTGCATGAGAATTCATTGTTTTATTAGCGGACAACCTCCGATGTATATATCAATCGGGCCGCATCCTAACGCATCGACACAACTACCTGCACACCGGCGAACAACCCACTCGCTCCCACCCACTCCGATATTTTTAGTTTGTGAACTACCCTCCGATAATTAATATTTTAATTACCCGAACCATTTTCTCAGACTATCTCACGCACTAACTCCTATAATCCTAGGATGTTCCAGTGCATATGGAATGCATGTATGCCAGTTCCAATATAGTCTAATCACATGGAAATATGTAAACATGCACATATTCACATAATATCCAATCACACAATCATGTCATGTAATTATCATTTCAAACATCAAAATTAGCCTACTCAAGATTAATCACACACGAGCAATTTAATTTAATCACTCGACCAAACACACATTTTCGCGAAAAATATATTTTGAGAACACTGCTTCGGGATAGTGAAACCTCCGTTACTATTCCCAAAAATCATTGGAAATCAACTGCTCACTTAGTGAACCCAAGAACTACACCCATTCCCGACCAATGCATACCAAGCAAACATTTAATCCATAAATCAACACTCACTTAGTCTGGCAAATGTTCTCTACCCACTACACGTCATACCACAGGTTAAAAGAAATTTCCAATAATTCTGGGTCCTGTTTTGGGACTGACAAACGGCCCCTAATCTACTTCTTTCGATCAAAAAACATTCATGAAACACTTAAAATGGGAAATAAAACTCAAGTAGGAGAAAATCCTACCTCAAGGAGCTTGAAGAAAACTCCTGCACCAGGTACCACGCTGGTCCCTCCGCGTGAGCGCCCCTCTTGTACTGTAAGACCGTCGACTGATCTTGTATTTTCTGTGAGAAGCTACTTCTCTCTCTAAAAAAGAACGGGTCACACCGGACCTTCCGCCTTTCACGTTTTTTCTCT
The DNA here is from genome assembly GCA_016808115.1 of Tetrastigma voinierianum. Taxonomy (NCBI): domain Eukaryota; kingdom Viridiplantae; phylum Streptophyta; class Magnoliopsida; order Vitales; family Vitaceae; genus Tetrastigma; species Tetrastigma voinierianum. The sequence continues at coordinate 1,053,829 of JAEQBH010000921.1, forward strand.
TTTCATTGAGAAGAAGACCGCTCATGTGTCCTTTATTTGATTATTCCATTTTTATTAATTAATTCCCTTCTTTCTCCGCCATCTGCATTATCTCACGTCTATCATTTCTCTACTAATACCGCTTATGGTACATGAGTACTTGTTATATGTGACTTTCGTCGAAAAATCGCTTGACTTAAGACTCAAACGCGATGCCTCGAAAACGTGCCGACCGAATTTCATCTCAATATGCCACGAAATTTTACGCTAACTAGATTTTTCGATATGATTCCAAATCTGAACTGCTTTCATTATCCGAGATCTGTAATAAATTACTTTATTTTAACCGAAATAACAATTTTGTAATCGAAATTACGATTTTGCCCTTATTCCAGAAATTGGAATTTCTCGGGTCTTACACCAACTCTTTGTCATCTCATAGTAAATGATGAGCTAATTGCTGCCTGCGTTGTAGATTAACGGTAGTAACCTTGGGAATGAACCAGAAATCATGAGTTTAGATCCCCATAATATTTAAATGGGTAGATGGAGATGTGGGTGTGTATCACTTATTGTTTGCCTAACCAGCAGTTGGGCCAAGAAAAAGGATAAATAATCTTAAGTTGTTTGAAAGGATGAATCTTCTCTTAAACTGCTTCAAAAGAACAAAAAAAGAAAGAAAATCCTTTATTGTACAAGTAATACATAAATTGTTCTTGTGGTTAAAGAGATTCTATAGTTCAAATGTAGAGCTTTATACCTATCATTGAGAATCTTTCATCTATTGAAATATCTTATTTTTTGTATCTACATTCATGGCCGCTTTGTCAATAAGGTCCCAAAACTTTTCCATCATTGCAAAATCTCAATCATGAGATCTTCTGATAACCTTGCATCCTAATGTCCTTGACCACTTTCCATATTACATTAATCCTCCCACTCATTTTTTTTCCTGAAACAATGTAGAGAAGATGTCAAAATTGACTCTTGAATGGAGAAATTACCACATCATTTGTCAACACCTGTCATCCACAGAACTAATAATTTGTCTTGTGCTGTTAAAATTATAGTATGTGAAATATTTGTTGAGATAATTGTGTAGAGAAGAAAAAACGTTACTAATTTGAAGGCCAATGATATAGCACTTATCATTGTGAAGAGTTAGAGTGATTTGCTTTGTTATAAGAACAGTCCCTTCCTTGGGCTTCTTGAGTTTTTTATTGATGGAAACATTGTCCTCTTTTGGTGAAACAACAGTCTTAAACACTTGAAGTCATTTTTTCCTTTTTGCCTGTTTAAAACTCTCGTGACATTCAACAATTAAAAATTGTAGGACTGGAGTGTCCTTAGAAAATGACTGCCTAGATATTGTTAGAGTTACACATTTGAGGACAACTTTGCAAAAATGTGGACCTAGTTTTATGTGGTAAATGATCAACGACCTACTAGGTTCAAATTTTTGTTTTTTGTTATCCTCATTGTGTTGTTTTAGATGTTGACGGATACTGGGAAAGGGGAAGGACAGGAGGCAGTGTTTGATGATATTTTAATAAGTAGGTAGACCTCAATGCTTCGTAATTCCATTAGTAGTTAGCACTCTATATGGAAACTGTTACAGAATGGTAGATAAGTCCACATACTGAATTAGAGTTGAAGGATACTAAGGATGTTCTGTGGATATACTCTTTCAAAATTAATTATGTGGTAGCAATTATCTCATTCAATTACTATACTTCAGGAATGTGTATTCCATAGCCTGAGGGAACAAACATGCTTGTATGCCATTGTTCAGAAAATAGAGAGCTGACAGGATCATTTGGGGATGATGGGTTTCTGGTCCTCCTATTTTGGTATTAGTCAGGATAGGAACTTGTGCTGTGCGGTAGGAATTTTGCTAAATGTTGAAGGCATAATTCTGATCCATTTTTTTATATGCTCCATATTGTGACATAAACCTTTGATAATAGAGCCGATGCAGCAAAATCTGGAGTTGTACATGGATGCCCTTTTGGTTATCATATTTAGCTCCATTTAGTTCTTAAATTGAATGCTTGCAGAAGGTCAGCAAGTCAGAGTTTTAGTATTGCATTAAAAAGAGAGAAAGATTTAGTGAAAGCAGGATGAGATCTCATCCATAGAAAACTAAAATCCTGAATAGATTTGCTGAAAGCAAAATACTAGACACTAAGACATGGTATTCAAGGAGCAGATCTGTAAACTGCTCTTAACTCCAGTTGAATCAAAACAATAGGAGCAGCACCAGCATACTCCTCGGTCAATGAGAACATAAATATGCCAGACATAGTTTTGAAAGGCCTAAGGCACACCTAGACATAAAAGTCTCCTATAGTATAGGTGTAAGGTGCAACACAAGGCACGCCTGAGTGAAGTGAAATGTGACCTTAGATACACATCTATTTTATAAAATATGATTTGAAATCTAATTGAATTAATAAAAAATCTAAGATTCCTAACATTTAAAAGAAACATTCAATAAAAAAGAAATAAAATTATATAAATTTCAATATGCAATTAATAATTTTAAGAATAAAAATTATTATTCTTAAAAAAAAAAAGAATTAAAATATATTAATCATTTTACTTATATAAAAAAAAAAGAATAAAAATGTTCAAAAATGAAATTAAAATAGTCTACAAGGTGTACCTCTTCAATACAGTATATGTCTTGGATAGTGATGCACTCTAACTAGGGAGTGGTTGTATATTGAGCCTAAGGTGCACCTTTCTGGAAATGAATACTCTGTGTGTGCACGCGCGCATCCGAATGAGTGCCCTATAGCCATCGTCTATGAGATTCCTCTTGGAGCTACCCACTGAATTTTTTTCATAACATTCACTCTGAAATAACGTGCAAGGGGACAAATGGACGAACAAATGATTTTAATAGTCTCTTCTATTTTGTGCAAATATAGAATCTGTCAAGGCAGATACTCTGAAAGGTGTCCGTGCTGGAGCATATAATTGGTATTTCACGTCAGCCATTAGCCATTCAGAAGCTCTGACTCAACTTGGCTGTTGTGGATGGTTTGGGCTGTTCTTCTTCAAGAAGAAAAGAAGGATTTTGAAGGAAAAATCCCTGATCCATCCAAGGAATCAATGTCATAGTATTACACTAATTAGGCTGGTTTTACCTTCCTCTATTAGAGATTGTCAATATATGAATTTACATATGTATATATAGACAAAGATTACTTATCAAAAAAAAAAATGTATATATAGACAAAGATACACAGATATATGAAAAGAAGATACCTTAGAAGGGTCTGAGGTTTGTTGATAGTGCATTGTGGCATTTGAATCATGAAATCTGTCTCAGCCTAAGGTATCCTCCATGTGCATCAATGTTTCTGATAAATGTCACCATTCAACTTACCAAACATGAATCTAAAATACCAACCATATTCAACTTCACATTTTTCCCCCTAGATCTTAATCAAGAAATGCACACTAGACTGACCAGGTCATGTACCTATCAACTAAGAGGGAAATGCATACCACATGTTTGATTTATCAAAAAAAAAAAATGTTTGATTTATCAAATTATGTAGATTGAAGTGCTTGCTCTCTCCATGTGTTGGAAGCATGTAGGTCTTTTCTAGGAAGTGTGCTTCTGTGAGTCCACGCCCCACTCAGGAAGCAGCTATTCACCCTCTCTCTACAGAAAAGAATATGTGGCATGTCCCTTGCTTTATTGTAAATATAAAAATTTGGTGGTGATGGTAGTTTAGAATGTAATTTTTAAGAGTATGCAACCTCTTAGGTGTGCCCATATGAATTGCCCATCTTCACCTTTTTCTATCTATCCCAGTTGGGCAGTAATTGGAATTTTGTCTAAGCAAGTACCTCCTCATGAAATGTAACTTGAAGTTATACTGGTGATATTGTGCCTTTTTCTTGGAGTAGTTTACTTTTGATGAACCAATGTAGCTGGTCTACATTCTCCTGCTGATGGTGAACAAGATGAGACAGCTGCAACCATGTCAGAGTTCTTCATAAGCTCAGTTTTTCTCCTAGAATATCATATCTGGATAATGGAAACTCCATTTATGCGACATCTTCTTTAAGTTACATAGCAGTTGAAAAAGTCATGTTTTAAAGCAAATCCATTGTTCAAGATGTAAATATAAAAGTCATCCTCTTTATGCCCTTGATTGGGCGTTTTTGATAATTTCCCTTAAACTGGTAGCTCTTCACATACTTAGCTGTTCGTATACTTTTCTCCTATTGAAAATCTGTGTCAGGAGCATTGAGTACTTTTTTATGTTACCTTCATCATTCAGATAGTATTTGGAATATATGACAAATGATTACTCTTTAAGAACTACCAGTGACCTTAAGAAAGAAAAAAGAGTGGCAGTCAATTCCTTATACACGAACTACATGTATGGGATATATAATCAAATTCATTATTGTCATTCATTCTTATGATTTTTTTTCCCTATGTTAATCACTTGATTCTCATGATTAGTTGTTATGCTGTTTGCTCTTGTATAGGAGAGCCACTACAACACAAGAAATCCTTACCATTGAGATAAAGCCTGGTTGGAAGAAGGGGACAAAAATCACTTTCCCAGAAAAGGGAAACGAGCAGCGTGGCGTTATTCCCTCAGATCTTATTTTTATAATTGATGAGAAGCCTCACCTGGTTTTCAAGAGGGATGGCAATGATCTTATTTACACCCAGAAGATATCTCTGGTGGAAGCTCTAACAGGATACACAGTTCAGGTTACCAGTCTTGACGGGAGGACTCTGACAATCCCCGTCAGCTCGATCATCAGTCCAGCCTACGAGGAAGTTGTTAAGGGGGAGGGGATGCCGATTCCAAAGGAACCTTCCAAAAAAGGTAACCTGAGAATTAAGTTCAACATCAAATTCCCCACCAAGCTTACTTCGGAGCAGAAAACTGGCATGAAGAGGTTGTTATCATCATCATAAAAACACTGCTGGTAACTCTCTCTCTCTCTCTCTCTCTCTCTCTCTCTCTCTCTCTCTCTCATTACCAAGCTTGTGTAACCTTTCTTTCATTTTGCTTTTATATTTTGTTGTTTTGTTGTTGTACGTCACATTGGAAATGAAATTCATACATTTCCAAGTTGAGGACTTCCACCAGAATCGTGGTTTTTAGGTGCTTAATTTTGTTTTTCATGTTTGTGCCCCCCTTTTTCCCAGTCTTCCATTCTCGTTTAACTTTAGCTGGTACTGCCTGTGCCTTGTAGCAGCTGGCATATATTTAAGCGATATTCAACATCACATGTATCTTCCAGTGTTTTAAAAACCGGATTGATGGTTGAACCCAAAAAATTACCGATTCACGGTTTAAGGGTTGAATCACGATCGAACTGGATTAAATCGGGATAAGAAAAGTCATCGGTCAACAGTTCGACAGATTAGACCAGCCAATCGAGTCCAATTTTTAAAACACTGAAATTATCTTCTACACATGAGAGGGGGATTGAACTCATCCCATCTCCTCACTGGAACTAGTCAAAGAGAAAGCCAAGACAATCGACTAGTCCCAGTATATGCCTCATCTTCAATAATTCTTCCATTTGATGTTGCTCGAATGCTGTCAATCGTTGTCCTTATTGGAACTCCTACTTAAAGATTTTCTATATTTTCTAGGTTGAACCTTTTGTCATTGTTATAGGTGAGCATGAGCATGGTTGGGTTAACCTAATCATACCATACCACTAAAATAAATAAATTGATTGTTGGTTTTTGGTTTTTGATTTATATAAAATTATAAATAAAAAAACTTAACCATCAATATGGTTAACCAAATTTTTGGTTAATCGCATATTATATACTGTGGTCTTGATTAATCATAATAAAAAAATAAGTTTTTAATTCTACTTAAATTATTTTTTTATTATTTTTTGAATAATAAATTTATTTTTTAATAATCTTTTTGGTGCAAAAATGGATGAAAGTAATAAGCTTATACAATTGAACGATATTGAATATTATATATTAGATAGTATTTTTCCAAAAATGGAATATGAGATTTTGAATAGGTAGTATTATTCAAAAAAGTAAGTTTGACAATCTCTTTTAAATTATTCATGTCAAAATAATATATTTTTTTTAATAAAATTTTCTAAAATAATCACAACCAAACATAATTTCTTCCAAATAACTATCCAATCACATTTAATAATTCTCTTTGAAATTGTAATCACTGTGAAGTACAATTGTATCATTTACTATCTTGTGAATGTTAGCATCATTTTGTAGTTCATTATGAATATTCTTATAATGTTAATATATTTAAATATATTTTTATTATATTGGAACTGCAGAAACATGAACAAGATAATTAGTTTAATATTTATTTTTTTCGGTTGATTAACCAAAATTATTGTTTTTATATTTTGTAAACTTAAACCAAAATCGAGAATTTTATAAAACTGAATCAATTAGTTCAATTAACGATTCAGTTTGAGTTTTTATTTTTTTTGCCAATCCTCAGTCATCATTGTCCCTTGGTTTGAGGTGTTTCACATGATGCTTAAATTCAGAATCCAGATTGCTTTATACTATGTTTGAATTTGAGATAGTACAGAGGAAAAAAAGGAGAATGATTTTCTTATATTGGTTCCATAAATTTTGTAAGAAGACATATATAATTAAAAATAGTTAGACTTTTATATATTTTTAAATTATTTAATCTTCAAGTTAAAATAAATTTATTGAATTTAAAGATGTAAATACAAATAATTTATGAACGTTAGTATTATTTTCTTTCACCTTTCTTTTTCTTTCACTTTTTTTTTTCTCTCTATTTTCTTATTCATGTATTTTTCCAAAAATTTTTGAAGAACAAACATGACTTTAAGATTGTGAAAAATGGTTTCTTGTATTTGATGGTTAAATGAAAATTTTGAGAGAAAATAAAATATAAATAAAATTATTTTGAAGCTAGCATTTTTTTTTTTTAAATTTCTATTAATAGAACTTTGTTCTTATTGAGATTTGAGTTTGGGTACATCACTTTACGAAGTATTTAGACTCTATTTGAAACTAAAAAAATATCAAGAATGAAAATTTGGTAGAAAATAAAAAATAGGTTTAAACATAATAAATTAATTCTATATATTTATTCAAACTCGTTTTTTTTAAGAGAAATAAGTTTATTGATTCAAGCTAGTGATACATCGATAAAAACATAGAATAAAAATTGCTAAAACCCATAAATGATGCAACCATATCCAAGTTAATAGGATAATGAATCGATTCAAAGCCTTTATATTTGATAATTTAGTCTATACATTTGATATTACTATTATGACTTTATAATTCCAATTCTTTAATATATTGACGATCATTGATTTGATTTATTGTTTCTGATCATATATACTTTGTCCGTCTAAATTGTTCAAAAACAAATAAACGTCTTACCATAATTATAAAAACAAAAACGTTGAACTGAGATGATACAACCACCCGTCATACAAAGGTGACAAAAATCACATGCACACGAAGGTGACGAAATCATATGCACACAAAGACGACGACTAAATCATAAAAAAAAATAAACCTAGATTAGTGTGAAATAATCACTTTATTGAGAGAAAAAGATAGAAAAATGTGGGGTGATTTTATACCAAGAATAACAAAAAAATCATTAATTCTTGTTTAAATAAAAGAGGTTAGCAAAGAAAAAATTGAGTGTAAGTGATGCTATCTGTTATTTCAAACTCATTTTATTTGTTTTTTTTTAATTATGCAAAAATTAAGAAATTTAAAAATATATAAAATTTTAAGGAATTTGGATTATATTTGATTGTCCTTCGTATTTTTTTAAGGACGAGGAAAAATCAATTTTCATATATTTATTTTTCTTTCCGTACTTTGATGTTTAGGGTACATCAATTTGTCCACTTTGAAGATGCAAAGAGAGTTCACCAATTTCAGGACGCCTCACACCAAAAGGGCCTTGTGGTTGTGTTTGATTCTTGGAAAGGATTAAGGAAAAAAAATTAAGAAAAATTATTTTTTATTTTTTATTTTTTATGTTGAGTCTATTGAAAAAATTAAAATAAAATTTAATTACTTGAAAACTTAGATATTTTTAAATTATTTAATATTTATATTAATGAGTTAAAGTAAATAAAGTTGGTTTGAAGGAGCAAATAGAAATAAATATATCGGATTTAATTGTATTTTTTATTTTCCTTCATTTTTTTCTTCTACTTTCCTACCTATGTTCTTTTCCTTGTATTTTCTCCCAAATTTTTCAAGAACCAAACATAACCTTAATCTTAGGATAAAAAACAAATGTGAAGGAAAATGTTTATTTATCAATTTATTTTCATATTAGGAATCTTAAAAGTTATTTCCGGTTCATGAAAAATGCTAAAGAAAAAATGATTTTATTTTTTCAACTAAATTAAAAATTTATACCTTTTGAAATTATTTAGTCTTTTTATCTATCAATGGGTTAAAAAAAACAAGTTTGTAGTTAGATGTAAAAATAATTTATTAATCTAAATTTTATTTTTTCAAATTTTCTTCATCTTTTTCCTTCATTTTATTCCTTTTTTTTTTTTTGGAAAACAAACATAGTTAAAAAAATTAAATATGACACGAAATAATTTAAAACTTCTTTATTTTTATATTATTCAATTTATTAAAATAGTTCATTACTTTTAAATCTAATTTATATTTATATTTGTTTACTTTTATTTTGCTTCTCTGTTTTCTTTTTTCGTATATTTTTTATTATTTTTTTACAAACCATACATCATGTGGTTTGGATTTTAGTATTTTTATTTATTTTTTATTTTGTTCATATCACATATCAATATATTAATTTTATCTTGGTGGTATGATACTAATTTCAACTTTCTAGTATTTTTTTATTTAAAAAGGAGGAAAACCACCAAAAAACCTAACAATAACATAACATAGGCTTCATCTTAATTCTTAGCAACTTTTCTTGCCCACAATATACCCACTCTATCCTCCCCTAAAATCTATTTGATTTGAGCCAAAGGTTCTCGATATAATTGGACCCCACGATCATGCATCATTAACATTGATGCTAAACAATCAACAACCCTATTATGTTATCTATGAACATGCTCTAGTTTCACTTTTCAATCTCTTGCCAATAACTCTTTAATGACTACAAACAGATTATGAACTCGTATGCCAGATTCATAAGTCTCTTGTAGCCATTTCACCACAAGCTATGAATTTATTGTCCCTAATAAACACCTATAGCCCAAGCTCCATGCAAGTCTTAAGCGTTGCAAAATACTCCACATTTTTGCTTTGACCACATTGTAACTAACAAGATTAGAAGAGAAACCATGTATCCAATTCCAAGAAGCTTCTTGCAACAACCGTCCACATCCATAATGGCTTGTGTTGGTTTTCAGACATCCATAAGTATTACAGACAATTGTTGTTCTTCCATGGGCAAACCTTTGGCATACACCAAAGTAAATTTTGAAACCTGTATTTTTATTAACTCAAGCTTACTATCCAACGCTTTAATTTATGCTTTAAACACAACATTATTCCTCCAACGCCACATCCACCAAATAGTTGTAGCAAAGACCACATTCCAATTACTATTAACATCATACTGAATGGATTCATAAGGGTTGTGCTTAATCCACTCATCAAAACTCAAGGTTTGCTGCGAAAGAAGCTCCTCAATCAATAACAATGCTTGCCAAATTTGTGCTACCATCGGAGGGATAAGGTGCATAAATGCCCTTAGTGTTTGATCATATGTCTAACTTAACCTTTTAACTTTTCTAGGTCCACCGCCGCTCCTAACGTTTATTCGTAGCTCGAAAATGCCTCTATCGTTAAGGACGTTAATAGATGGACAAATGCTCTCTAACGATATTGACGTGTTGCCCTTATGTGGAAAATTTTGCTGAGGTGTAACGTTTACACACATTTAGGCTTCCTAATAAAATCCCCTAATTTTGTCTACCCCCAAATACATTTGGAGCCTTAATTTGGAGATTGAAAGGAAGAAAAAACCTTAATGACAAGAGTTGATCGAAATTTCCCCAAATCCTTAATGATTTTGGGCAAGATTTGGCATCTGCATCTGTAAGTTGTAAGTGGATTTGTTGATTGTTTGTTTATGACCTAGAATCACAGAGAAAACCAAGCCGATTTCGAGAAAGGAGATTGATTTAATTTATAGGAGAAAATTGATTGCATAAATTTGGTTTTCTGAGAGGTAAGATAAGAAACCAATTCTCTTGTTTGATTTATATCCATGTTGGTTGAAGATGATGGCAACGTCTCCTTGTAAAGCTTGAAGATGATGCAAAACTATCTCCCATGAAGGAAATGAGTGATTTATGAAAGGAGGGAAAATTTTGGGGGAAAAATATTTCTCTAGGGTTTCGATTTCGATATGGATTTGGGGAAAATCTTGGGATTCATGGGCTTCGACCTAGTTTCACCTTTGCGAAATTGGGTTTCGATCTCGCAATTTGCAATTTCACCATCCTCAATTTTGAGGGAAGAAATTGGGACGAATTGGGTATCAAATGATCCAATTTGGGAGGAAAGGTTTGGTATATAAGAGTTTTCAAAAATATAAAAAATAAAAATGGTTATCCTAGAACTTTTAAAGTGTTTTTTTTTTAAAAAAAAAAACACATCCCAAGTTTTTCTTAAAAAAAATACTTCTAAGTGTGTTTTTTTTTTTTAATGAAAGCGCTTTTCAAAATATTACCAAACACATTTTTTTTCCTAAAAACATATAAAAGTGTTTAAACATTTTTAAAAAGCAATGATAAACAGGCATAAATCAATTGCTGAATTGGTTGAGGGTTTAACCCAAATGGTCAATTTAGTTCAAATTATTATAAAAATCTTAAATTCGTTCCTCATTTTATTTTATATGTAATTGGTTTTTCTTTATATTTGTTACTAATTGCATATAATTATCACCTGTATTCATAAAGTTTAATTTTTTTAGAAAGTGATATTGCTTATTGACACGCTTTATATGGTTATATTGAGTTGATATATCCTAATAAATATGTTAGATTTTTTTTAATGTTAAAAAAGAAAAGGAAAAGGAAAAAAAAAAAAAGACCCACGTGAATAATTGCAATATTGCAATAATTGCATTATAGTTTTATTTTGAATGTACGAAAGAGTTCACAATAAAAAGTTTTAATTTAAAAAAAGGTAAATTTATTATTGTTTGTACCCAAATTGAAAATTTAGCTTGATTCAATAATGGGTTAAGTATAAGACCAAGCCCATGAATAAAAGTTCAAAAGAAAATGACTCATATCCATGTGTACAAGCATATAGAAGAAGTCTAGGGGTATTTATGATTTTTTTTAATTTTTTGAAAGGAATCATTATCAGAGGTGATAGAGAAATTGACATATGTGCTGATGTGAAATATTCTTGAGAAACGAGTCTCCATGATGGAAACGTGGAATAATTCTTGAGGATCAAGACTCTATGATGGAGACGTGGAGGAGTTTTTGAGGAACAAACTTTCTTAATGGAAGACATAGACAGTTACTTCAGAAAGTGAAAAGAGTGGAGAAATAAAGATTTGGACAGCAAGTTATCTACGTCTATAAAATGAGCAGAGAATGATGAAGCAAAGGACAACCAATCAACCAATCAATCAATTGACTCAATGTCAATCAACAAATCCTAGCTTTCAACAATTTCAATATTTAAATTCCTAGTTGTAGCCAAGTTTATGGAAAATTTCCAACAATGTTATTTCATTCATTCGTTGTGAAATCCAATATTTTATCTAGCAATTTCAGCATTCTTGCTGCAAATTCTATTCAAGTTTATCAAGTTTTCAAGCACAATACTGTTTTCACAGTCAAATCCAATGTTTACTTTAATAATTTCAACATTCTGGTTGCAAGTATTATTCAAGCTTGTCAACTTTCAGCATTGTGTTATTTCATTCATTCCTAAGGAAATCTAACACTTTTCTTCAGTAATTAATTCCTGCTATATTTCCATTCGTACGTTTTCCACTTTGATTCCAGGGAACTGTTGTTAAGAGAACCAGGGAACCTACATAACCCAATTAGAAGGTTGATCTTAGGAGCCATTCAAGTTTGGAAATACTTTAATTTCCTGGCACGCCCGTACACTTATATTTTGTATGTTTTGTGTGAGATTCAAAAATCACCACAACATATTTTTTGCACGCCTAATGGGACCTATATTTGTGAAACATAACTCGGTGGGACATATCTTTGTGAAACATCATCCGATGGATTCAAATGCCACCAAAATTGAAAGTAAAACCATCTTGGAGTCTCATGGCTCAATACTGATGCTGTAGAAGCAGCATAGGAAGGACTCATTCCAGCCATGGTGGAACAGTTTGAAAGAAATACATAAGATTTTCTTTAAGGAGAATTTGCATCAGACTACCCATTCGGGCAGGAAGTAGGCATAGGTAATGTGATGATGATATTCATGTTCCTAATGCTATTGAGTTTCAAGCAATGATCAAGAATTTATAGAGATTGAACGCGTTGGCTGGACAACGTTTTGATGAAAAAATGGTCTCAAATTTCTTGCTGAGAAAACTAAAACCTTGTCTGAGTATGCACAAGTCTTGATAGATGAAGTTGATGAACATATCAGAAAAGCATCCGAGCGAATTAAGGCTAATGCGATAGAGCAAGAAGAACAAGATTAAGCACAAGAGGCTATCCTGAAAGCAATCTCAAAGATGCACGGACCATAGAGGTTAGAACTTCTCGATTCATCATGCAACAAGCTAATGAGCTCCGGAGACAACTATCAATTGAACTTAGGGGGCAGCTCCCCAAGAATTTTCAAGAAGTAGGTGGACCTCACCGCTCTCCTAAACATCTTGAAAATTGATATCTTCCTCCCCATTAGAGAGAAGAGGGAAGTTCGAACAATTCTAATGAAGAACGTCCTAATAATGTTAAGACAACAGCTCCTCAAAGGGTGTATGCTAACACCAACCCGGTTACACAACCTGGAGCTTATAATGAGCCACTTCCTTTAGTTGGAGGCACGGGGGACACTATTTCACCACCCTTAGGGGTAAGTATTAATAAAGGCCAACAAATTCCTCAGCCTTTTATGTAGCTACCACCACCACGTTTGGAGGCAATAAGGGAAGCGGTACAAGAACTATATGGACCCGACCTTAGCCAGTTTGGCTGCCCAGAATTCTATAAGCCATATCTAGAGGTAATAGATAGAGAGAATCCTTGCATAAGAGGTTATAGAATTCTTGAATTCTCTTTATTCTCTGGAGAAAATGGACAATCTACCTTGGAGCATGTGGCCAGATTCAAAGTACAGTGTGGGGAATTGGCCAACTATGAAAATTTCTCTTATCTCAAACTTAGGTTATTTCCTAACTCATTAACATGAGCTGCTTTTACTTGGTATGTAACAGTGCCAAGGAATTCTATCATGAGTTGGCAGGAAATGAAGAGACAGTTCCACACATAATTCTTCAGAATGGAACCTAAAATTTACATAGCAGAATTATAAAGGGTAACCCAAAGGGGTGGAGATTCAGAAAAGTCATTTATAACTTGTTTCAAAAGAATGAGGAATATATGCAAAATCCATCTCCCAAAAACATAGTACATGAAGATAGAACAAAGGGGACTTGATATAGAGCTGAGGAAGAAGTTCCAAGGTTATGAGCTTACTGCGAAGGTAGCATAGTATGAAGAATGACTCAGGGAAGAAAGTCAACGGAGAAAGACCTCCATGGGAACTTACTACCATGAGGTCAATTCTAAAGAAATGGCAGAAGCAGATCTCCCAAGTATAGGTTCCTTCATATGTCCGCTACTGGTGAAGAAAACGCCTAACTTATGGAAGAAGTCACAAACCTCCAATACACAAGTGCAATATACTTTTGATGTGGCAATGTGGCGCACCCACGCCCTTTTGTAACAATTTATCTGTAGCTTTGATAAAACAAAATATACATTCCTTAATTTAAATAGAGCCCATAACTATTCTTGAATAACACATCTATACAAATTGACATTCCATACATTTTCAAATACAATTACAAAATATTTTGTCCATAATATGTAAAATACATTTCCATACTTTCAAAAAGATATATATATAAAAAAATGTGATCTTCTTATGAAGACTTTTACATCTTTGAGTTCAATGCAAAATAATTACAAAATATAATGAATAAAATGATATGCATGAGACGGAGTGTAACACCCTAAAAATACCCTAACAGTTTCAAAACATGTTTAGGGTATAAAATAAAGTAAATGAAATTTTTCTGAAATTTAAATCATAAGAACGAAAAAAATATACAACCCGAAAATTTTATAGGAAGCCAAATAAATTTAGTAAAAATGTCAAATGGGGACCCAAGTGTCCTAAATGAGGAGTGTAGTGTTAAAAATATGAATGAAATGAAATGAAATGAAAATGAAATTGAAATGAAGTGTTAAAGTGAGAAAAATGAGAAATGGGGATTTGTGTGTAGCCCAAAGGCCTTATGAGACATGGGGATTTAAGACCACATTTTTGTCTTTGAGAGACAAAACTCTCATTTGGGCATTTTGTGTGGGAGAGCTAGGGCATCATCCGATTGAGTGTTGAGGGAGAAAAATTGGCGATTTCTCCATGTGAACAAGAACAAGAAGGAACCTTGGTATTGAAGAATCCAAAGATTTGAGGTAAGAGACAAACCCTAAACCCTTCTTTTCTTATGTTTGGGTTTGGAGAAAAACCCTAGCTTTGTGTAAAAGTGTTCTGGATGGTTTTAGTTCAGTTTGAGGTTCTTTTGTATTGTTGGTTGGGATTGGTTTGGAGGAGTGTTTGTAAAAAGGGAAAAATGTTGGGTTTTCAAAGGAAATGCTGTCAAAATTTTGTCAAAACCCTTATTCTTGTTTTGGCTATAGATTAAGTTATAATCATCCAAATGAAGTGATTCAAATTGGTAAAGAACCATAAGAGATAGGGATACAAATGTATAGAAGGAACTAGGAGCAAATTGTAGCTCTAAGGCTCCCGAATATGGGCTTAAAGGTGAGTTCGGGTAGCTCATGGGTATGCTCGCTTCAAGTGTTATGGTGTTTTGGCCATAAGTTGAGTTTCACTCATCCAAATTGAGTGATTCAAAATTCTAGGTAAAATAGACTTCTAGAGGATACTTGAAGGAAGTGTATGCAAATTGTTACCCCAAATTGTCCAAAAATCTGTTAAAGTGGAGCTATGTGTAAGAACAGTCTGATTCTGCCTTGCAAATTGGAGTAGTATGGATGTAAAATGCAATAACTTGAGTTTTGGTGATCCAAATTGAATGATTCTAATTGGAGAAGAAACCTTAAAATCATATCTTCAAATGAGTAGAAGGAACCATTACCAATTTATGGAATTAAGACCCCTGAAATTGAGAAAAATAGGAGGTAACCGAGTGAGCTGGGCATACCGACTAGTTTGGTATTAAAATGCCGTAACTTGTGTTTGGGTGATCAAAATGAGATGATTCCAATTCCTAATAAAAATATACTCATAGAGTTATAATTTTCTTGAAGGAAACATGAGAAAAATATGGCTCATGTGTCCCCAGAAAATTTTTCAAGTGAAGGAGTATTGGGTAGACATCAACCCTAACCAAAAACTCCTAGAATAACTGACTAATATGTGATTGTCATTGTATTTGAATAGGGGCTGACGAGGAGGCAAGCCTGCATTGAAGTCGAGATATCGAAAATTGGAATCAAAGTGACGATTTTTGGTTTGTTCTCAAACTCTCTTTATTTCTAAAATATTTGAATAATTACGAAATGATTTGAATTTTGGAAATGATTGACAAGAAAGTGCATATTGATTTGTGTTTGAATTGATTTGTTTTAAGTGATTTGCATAATCGCTTATAAACAAATTTTGCATAAAAATTGTATGAATGTGAAAAATGTTCTATTTGCATACAAATGTATATATATACTATTGTAAATTGTATCAATGATTTTAATGGCCTTAAAAAATGTTAACCGTTAAAATTTGAGTTAAGGATAATCGGAGTATACCAATAAGAGTCAAACAAACGCATCATTTCCGCGGGTATTACTAACCAGAGCTCCACCGACAAGAGATCCAGAGGTACACCAACCAAGTACATTTTATAAAATTGTGTTTACACCTACCGCGTACCCCAAAGGAACTGTATGTGATTTCGTTATCTTATGCATCGATAGTATGTTAAATTGATAAGGGCTAAAATGCAAAATGATAATGAGAATGAAAAAGTGCATGATTTATGATCTGAATGATTTGTTGCACATGAAAATGCATATTTTGAAATGACCAATGAATTGTAATTGATTAAATGGAAAATATCTTTATGTATGTATTGTACTGCATTTGTCATTTAAGAAAATACGAAAGCATTGTCTTATGAAATTGCATGATTTGATTTAAATTGAAATAAAGAGAGATTCATATAGAACCACTAAGCATGAAAATACTTAGCGTGTTGTTTTTATCAAAGCGCAGTTACCAAGTAGAAAGTAGCAGGACCGAAGATCGTAGGGTGCAAAGTCACCGTCAAACAACGCGGAGTATAAGTAAATGCTCCGTCCCATGCATATCATTCCATTCATGATATTTTGTAACTATTTTGCATTGAATTCAATGATGTAAAAGTCTTCATGAGAAGAATATATTTTTTGACTCATTTTATTTTGGATATTTATGTAATGTGTTTTAAAGAGAGGTGAATTCTAAGAATATCATTTTGTAAATGTATTTGAAAAGGCATGGAATGCCAATTTGTATAAATGTGTTATTCAAGAACAATTATGGGCCCTATTTAAATTAAGGAATGTATATATATTCTTTTATGTCAAAGAATGTGATTAGGTCTTGATATCATATACCCTAAATAATTATGTTTTAAATGAATATTAATTATTCATATTAGAAATAAGTATATGAAATGCGTTTAAATGAACAGGTCTTTAAAAGGTAAAAGAGAGCGCTACACGGAGCATTTACTTATACTCCGCTCTGGTTGATGGTGACTCTGCGCCCGACGATCTTCGGTCCTGTTACTTTCTACTCGATACTTGCGCGAAGATAAAAACAACGCGCTAAACATTTTCATGCTTAGTGGTTCTATATAATACTCTCTTCCATTTCAGTTTAAATCAAGTCATGCATTTTTCTAAAACAATGCCCTTTTAACCTTTTTGAATTATCAATGCAATACAATGCATATATTCATTTCATATACATTCATTTACAGTTTATTGATAATTCCAAATATGCACTTTCATATGCAATAAATCATTCAAAACACAAATCATACATTTCACAATTTTCTTTTCATTTTGCCCTGTTTAATTTAACCCATGCTTTCTAAGTGGCACAGATAACGAATCACCCGCACCTGGCTCGCCGGGTTGCAAGCCAAGATAAAAAAGGTTTTATAACACGCGACGGGCTTCAATCGTAATGCTAACCTGGTTATTAAAATCATTTCAGAACACTACCGACACTGCCCCGCTGGGCTACCTGACGAGGACACACATTATTACATTCTACAAGCAAGACATAATTTGACCCTTATTGGTATATCAATATATCCTTAACTCGAATTTTAACGGTTAACATTCTATTAAGGGCATTAAAATCATTCATAGCAAAATACAATAGTGTAAATACGTTTATATCCAAATACTTGGTTTTCAATACTCATGCAATTTTTCATGTGCAATTAATTTCACAATCATTTATATCAAATCAATTTAAAACAAATCAATATGCAATTTATCGCAATTCATTTCAATAAATCAACTTATTTCATAATCCTTTAAACATTTTCTTGGAAATAAGAGCAAAGTATGGAGAATAAACTACACTACGATGCTACCAAACAGAAGACGCATGCATATTCATTTAAAACCTTAGATTTATTTTGTCAAAACAAAACACAAACCGAAACAAGGAAGGAAGCGTGAAGAACAAACCTAAAATGCTTGTTCATCTCAAATTATACCCTAACAATTTATAACATGTTTTGGGTATAATAAAATAAAAGATATTTTTCCGGAATAAAACAAAGATAAAACAAAGTAGGAATATGCATAAGTTAAATTACAAATAATAAAAGTTAAGACAGAGCAATACAGAAAAAAAACATAATTGATTTGCAAATAGTAGAAGAGTCAAGGACCAAAGAGTACAAAAGAAAGATATTAGAATGAAATAAGGATGAACCAGTACAGGATAGTCGCTTTTAAAGGAAAGAGGGAGGAAGTTTCTCTGACAAAGAAATAAAGGATAAGACCAAAATAAATATCTCATTTCGGGTCTCGAGAAAGGAGAGCAAATAATGACAAGAGTAAGAGAGAAGAAAAGAAGCAAGAAGCAAGATCACAAGTGACTTTAATTACTAAATTTGGAGTATTGCATAATTTGAGTATAGTATGGATAATGCTTTGGGTCAGAGAAACTATGGAGTATGGAAGTCTAGTTTTGACTATAAAGTTTAGATACATGGTTACAAACCCTATCTTGCGTATGGTTTGGGCTCGTAACCCTAAACTCATTTCAGAGGCCAGCTAAGAGCTGTAAGGCTCCTAAATATGTGTTTGAGAAGGGTCTAGTTGCAAGTTGAACCTTAAAATTCCTATTGTCGATCATATGCAGTATCCGGATCTTAGAACGGGTTTTTGGGTCAGAAATACAGGGAATTCAGAGGTGAGTCCTTCTAGTAAATTGTATCCACATCAATAAAATTGATGTTAGGCTTTTGAATTTCTCTATTTGGACCTCTGTAGACCAAGTTATGGTCCTTTTACCGAGGTCAGTCCATTTAGATCTGGTCGGGTCAGTTCTGCCAATTCGGGTCAACTAGCCGGACCTTAGAATGGGGTTTTGAGTAAGAAATAAAGAGAATTTGGAAGTAAGTCCTTCTGGGAAATCGTAGCCACATCAATGAACTTGATGTTAAAGCTTCACCCTGTGTCCCCGGTGGGACTACATGATCTTTTACTTCCCAATACCAAACGGGTGAGAGGTCACCCATGGGGGTCGTCATCAGAGGCCGGGCCAGACCTCGTCCCAAGAGCTCAACTTCGCCGCGTAGCTCAACTCGCCATGTAGAGCTTAGCTCGCCCCGACGAGCCCAGCTCGCCCGGCGAGCCGAGCTCGCCACTTCGCGCGTACCGCCATTCCGGCGCCACCGCCGGGCCCGCGCCACTCGTCAAGCATCGACCGCGCATACCCAACTTCTAAGGTCATATCTCTTCGCTTTGAACTCCGATTTGGTGTTCTCGACTCTATGGAAAGCCCATTGAGTCAAGAATCCATCCATATGCCTGAGGAAGATATTAGATGTCAGAATAGAGGTGTTAGACTGAGCTCGTCACTTCAGTGCAGCTCGTCACCCAGCCGCCGTCAAGACTGATCGCAAGATGACCTCCAACTTCTAAGGTCATATCTCTTCGTCAACTCCGATTTTGTGTTCTCGACTCTATGGAAAGCCCATTGAGTCAAGAATACATTCATATGCCTGAGGAGAATATTATATGCCTTTGACTGAGGTGATAGATGAGCCTCGCTCACTTCAGGTCAACTCGTCAACTAGTCAGCTCGTCGCATTTGCCTTTCCACGTATGACTCTCCAACTTCTCGGAAGGTCATATCTCCTTCGGTTCGAACTCCGATTGGTGTTCTTGACTCTATAAAGCCCATTGAGTCAAGAACTTAATCCATATGCCTGAGGAAGATATTAGATGTCAGACCAAGGTGCTAGACTGAGCTCGTCACTTCAGCGCAGCCTCGTCACCCAGTCACCGTCAAGACCGGACCACAAGATGACCTCCAACTTCTGGCGTCATATCTCCTTCTGCTTGAACTTTCGATTTGGTGTTCTTTGACTCTATGGAAAGCCCATTGAGTCAAGAATCCATCCATATGCCTGAGGAAGATATTATATGTCAGACCAAGGTGTTAGACCGAGCTCGTCACTTCGCGTACCGTCACCCAGTCGCCTCGTCAAGACCGGGACCGCGCATGACCTCCAACTTCTGGTTGTCATACTCCTTCGTCCGAACTCCGACGGTGTTCTTCGGAACTCTATGGAAAGCCCATTGAGTCAAGAATACATTCATATGCCTGAGGAGAATATTAGATGCCTGACCGAGGTGATAGATGAGCTCGTCACTTCAGGTCAACTCGTCAATCCAGGTCAGCTCGTCAGATTTGCCTACGTATGACCTCCAACTTCGTAAGGTCATATTTCCTCTGCCCTAACCTGATTTTGCGTTCTCGACTCTATGGAAAGCCATTGAGTCAAGAATCCATCCATATGCCTAAGGAAGATATTGATGTCAGACCAAGGTGTTAGACTGAGCTCGTCACTTCAGTGCAGCAGCTCGTCACCCGTGTCGCCTGTCAAGACTGACTACATGACCTCCAACTGAAGGTCATATCTCCTGCTCGAACTCCGATTGCGTTCTGACTCTATGGAAAGCCCATTGAGTCAAGAATCCATCCATATGCCTAAGGAAGATATTAGATGTCATAATAAGGTGTTAGACTGGAGCTCGTCATCAGTACTGTCGGGCCCAGTCACTGGCCAAGACCGACGCATGACCTCTAACTTAAGGTCATATCTCCTTCGCTCAACTCCGATTCGTGTTCGACTTTGCTAAAGCCCATCAGCCAAGAATCCATCCATATGCTTGAGGAAGATATTGATGTTAGGACCAAGGTGTTAGGATCGAGCTCGTCACCAGTGCGCCTACCGTCAGTCGCCTGTCAAGATCGATCACAAGATTTGACCTCCAATCCGGCGTCATAACTTCTTCGTTCGAACTCCGATTCGAGTGTTCTCGACTCTATGGAAAGCCCATTGAGTCAAGAATTCATCAATAGATAGCATGATAAGATTGGAACTCATATTAGTCCTGAAAACATGAAAACAGTAGGTTCTCAGAGGGTAACCATAGTTATTCATAAATAACTCATAAGCATACGTATACATAGTTATTTATGCATACAATGTGACATGAAAATGCAAAGTTATGAATAAATGATTGTATATATATCACATATGATTACCGAATGACAATAATTATTCTGAATATGAGATATATACTGAAAGCATAAAATACACATTGATCAGCTCGCTTAGAACCCGGTAGAGGGATAGATGGGCATGCCTATTAAAGGGGAAAATAAGTCTCGCAGCATACGTTCTCGAGCATCGAGGCCCGTTGGTCGATGACATAGATCCCGGCTTGGGATCACAAAGTGGGCCCCGAAAGGTCACCACGCCGGCCCTCATGGAATAGGTCACCGTTCGCACAAAGGATAATAATTTTCTGCATAATATATTACAGCCGCCTCGGCCCTCATGCACCACTGCTTCATAGCGCTGAATACAACGCCGTCTCTCATGGTTTCCAGATTCACTTCATACGATGCAGATATGAAACATAAAAGAAATGATGTGTATATGCAAAGGAAATGTGAGAATACATGACATGATATGAGAAGATAAGATCAAGTATGATGATAGTATATAGTTACGTTAATGTGTTAAGTAAAATACAAGATGACATGAAAAGTATATGGATGATGATAAGAAATTTCCAACTGGTTATGATATATATACGAGAAATGATAAGAATCAGAATCGTAATATGTGTTATATGCATTTGCATAGTGGTTTTGTTTTCACTTTAAATCTCTTCCTCTTCTTTCTTTCCTTCTCTTCTTGATCACTTAAACTCTTGATCTCATAAAGCAAATCACAATCTCTTCTTTTCTTCTCCACCGAACTCCCACTTAAACGTGAATGCCCAAATGGGCATTCCATAGACCATTTTGGTCTTTAATCCCTAATATAACTTAAGGTCATGTTTGGCTTATCATTAAATGGACCTTATCTCATTTTTCTCATTTTAAAGCCTCATTTCACCTTCATTTTCACTTCATTTCATTTCATTTCATTTTCATTTTAACATTCACACTCCTCATTTATGATCCTTAGGTCCTCATTTGACATTTTTACCAAATTTATGTGACTCCTGTAAAATTTTCGGGTTTTTATCATTTTTCGTTTTTTAGTTGTTTAAATGCCGAAAAATATACTTATTCTATTTTATACCCCGAACATATAAACTGTTAGTGGTATTTTCAAGAGCAAGCATAGTAAAGAATGAGGAAATTTGATTTCCTTATGAAGGAGAAATTCATCACATTTCCCCAAGATCACCAACTCCCCAGCAAAGAGGAACTCCAGGGAAAAGTATACTGTAAATATCATAACTCCTAGAATCATGGTACTAATTATTGTTAGAGTTTTAGGAATATTATCCAGGACATGATCAACAAGGGAATACTGAAGTTCCCTGAGAAAAAGAAGGCCATAGTGGTTGATGAAGATCCTTCTCACCAGTGGCTTCAATCAACATAGCTGCTACGGATATGAGAGCAGTTCTAAATGAAAAGGAGGACGAGAAGTTTTCTCCTAATGTCAAGATAAGAAAGGTATGGGTCCCTAAACAATATCTAGTTTATAAGAATGAATTGGCAATAAAAGGAAAAGCGTCTACATCTAGAGAAAAGGAAAAGAATATAAGGTATCCATACCATTCAAAATAGGAAATCAAGAAGGAGAAACCCTTCAAAGAAAAGAATGTTTTTCCAAAAGACAGACATACTTTTCCAGAGGGAAAGGGCAGGAACACTTCAAGGAGGAAAATACCTCCAAAGTTTGTTGTCACTTCTCCTATTCCACCTGAACAAAAGTGGCATGTAGTGTAGCATAAGAAATTTCCCCAAAAGCTTACCAAAACTCAAAAGAGAAGGATGTAGAGACTGAGAGCTATGGAGAAAAAGAAATTACTTGAAGAAATGCCACAAGAAAAGCCAAAAGAAGAAGTGAGGCCTACTTCAAAAAAACCAAATTAGGAAGGAAGGCTATAGAAGATGAAATGGCTAGTTGTGGATCTAATGAAGAAATGTATTTGAAACTATTCTAATAGGTACATTTCTTGTTTCCTTAAAATGTTATACTATTTCTCTAACTTTACCTTATTTTTTCAAGTTAAAAGAAATGGAGGAAAGCTTAGTAGAGGTAGAGAAAGAGCATTTGCTAGTAGAGGAAAAGCATAGTCAGAGGGTAATCACCATTGACCCCTCTAAAGGAAGTAGAGCTCATAAGGTGATATTGGAAAAACCTATTATGGAGATGACAAGGCACATAAGACCTCTCTATGTGAGATCACATTTTAATGGTAAACTAGTGTCCAAGGTATTGGTGGATAATGGATCAATAGTCAATGTGATGCCATTGAGGATGTTAAGAGCTTTAGGAAGAAGCATTGGTGATTTGATTGAAATAGAAGCGTTTGTATCAGCTTTTACTGGAGAAATCTCTAAGACTCTAGGCCTACCCCCTATTGACATAACTGTGGGTAGTAAGACTTTCTTATCAGCTTTCTTTGTGATTAATTTTACTGCTAATTACAATGCTTTGTTAAAAAGAGATTGAACTCATGCCAATTGGTGTGTGTCGTCCTTCCTTCACAAATTTTTACTATTTTGGAAAGGTGATGAAGTAGAAGTGGCATGGGCAGACAAACAACATTTCATTACAACTTCAGATTATGTTGAGGTCAATTATTATGACCAAGAGTTTGGTCCAATAAAATTCAAAGGCAAAAAGAAGAATGGGGCTCTAAGGGAAATATACATGGAGTCAAGAGATAATGGTGACATTCAAGACCAAGCTGCTAAAATTTTGAAGACAATTGCTATCTTGCCTTTCAGACCGATAAAAGGTATGGTCATTGAGGAGATCGATGACTAAGTATTCTCATGAAGGGAATGTGGTCGTTGCAACCGCAACATTCAAAATGAAAATGCAGCAATTTACTGAAAAAGTTGCAGAAGAACAGTTCCAAGACATTTGTGGAGCTGAAGTGATTTATGAAGAAGAATCATATGAAGATGAGGAAGAAATTCAGATTAAAGATGTGGTACAAGCTCCTCCTAAAATGGAAGATAATAAGCCTCAAGTACATGATTCTATAGAAGAAGTCAACCTCGGCACTTGGAAGAGCCAAAGATTACTTACACTTGTTCTCTCTTATCCACTAACTTGAAGGAACATATCGTATCATTGTTGCAGAAATTCAAAGATTGCTTTGCTTGGAATTACGATGAAATGTCAAGATTGGACAAAGGCCTTGTGGAACATCGCCTTCCCATTAGGCCCGAATTCCATGATTTCCAACAAACACCTAGAAGAATGTCCTAGGAAGTAGACCTGAAGGAGAAAGAGGAAATTGAGAAACTCTTGAAGGCTAAATTCATCAAGCCTATAAGAAGATATACTTAAGACATCCTTTAGATGTCCTAGCTCCATAGGGACATTTGAATGGTTGGTCATGCTTTTTGGTCTAAAAAATGCAGGTGCAACTTACCAAAGGGCAATGAATGCCAATTTCCACGAAATGCTAGGCCACCACATGGAAGTATACATTGATGGTATTGTGGTTAAATCTAAAAGAGCCAATGAGCCTGTAGATCATCTAAGGAAAAGTTTTGAGAGTATGAGACATCATCAGTTGAAGCTTAATTCACTCAAGTGTGCATTTGGAGTTCGTGCTGGGAGTTTTCTTGGATTCCTAGTTCACCAAAGAGGGATAGAAGTGGATCGGAGCAAAAGCTATTGCTTCAACCAATGCTCCACAAAACAAGAAAGAACTCTAAAAGTTCTTAGGTTAGGTAAATTATTTAAGAAGATTTATCTCTAACCTAGCAGATAAAACCAAGGAATTCTCTAACTTAGTGAAGCTGAAAGACATGAAAGAGTTGATGTGGGAGGAACGACATCAAGCATCTTTTGACAACATCAAAGAGTACCTCTCTAAACCTCATATTTAAGGCCGCCAATACAAGGTCACCCATTTAAATTATATTTATTAGCCGCAAATGAGTCAATAGGTTGTCTTTTGGTACAAAACAATTATAAAGGAGAAGGCTGCCTATTATTTGAGTAGGGTCTTAAATCCAACAGAGATAAGATTTACTCCAATTGAAAATTTGTGTTTGGCCTTGTACTTTACTTGCACTAAATCGAGACATTACTTATCAAGTCTTGAGTTTATGCGGTTTCTCATACTAGCCTTATGAAGTACATGCTTAACCGACCATTAATTACAGGGACGATTGGTAAATGGTCCCTTGCTTTGTCAGAATTCACCTTGGTTTATTTCCACAGAAATCATTTAAGGGACAAGTATTAGCAGATTTCCTAGCTGGTAATCCCTCCTTAGAGATAGAAATTGAGCAAAGTGTGGATGGAGTTGGAAATCTATGGAGCCAAAAAAGAGCCTTGGATCCTCAAATTTGATGGTTCAAGCATAGAGAATTCAATCGGTGTAGGAATAGTGATTATCTCACTAAGAGGAGTAAAAACTACATTGTCTTTCAATCTGACTTTTGAATGCACTAACAATCAGCCAAGCGGCGAAGCCAGATCGGGTTTAGAGATCCCATCGACCTGGTGGCAAAAAGATGCTCAATCATCGAGATTCTCAATTGGTACTTCAGAAATTAATAAGGGAGTATAAGTGCAACAACTTGCTATTAACATCTTACTTTACTGCTGCCATTCAATTGTTAGACTCCTCTCACAATGTGGAATTTGAACATGTGCCTAGGGAATTAAATTGGTAGGCTGATGAGCTTGCTCAAATAGCCTATGGTGTAAAAATAAGTGAAGGATTGATCCATAAGCTGTGATGCCCCAAACCCTAGGGGTTTTTTTTTTTTTTTTTTACCACTATATGAAGTCCGTCAGACATAATACTCCCTGTCATGACACAACTCCAAAAAGCTATTACGACCTAAACCCGCTCAACCATGCAAGAGGTCTTTCTAGCATTTCAGACTCTAACTCTTTTCTAAAACATAATAAATTCGATACAGTAGCCTCTGTATAATAAAGGCAACATAAAATCTCGAAAAAACTTGCCAAACTGTGTTGAACCAATCAAAATGAGTTTCATTACAACTCTTTTCTCTTACATAAACAAAAACTGGATAAACTGTCCAAAATTTTACAAAATACATAATAAAGCCATAATCCGACCTTCTTCACCACAAAGATATCAGATGAGTTCCATCTCTTAGTGTACCTGAAATATTTTCCCACGACGGGGTGAGCAATGCCCAGTAGAGGAATTCTTCTATAAGGGCTACTCCCCACCTAAGTGCACATGCAATGCCATGCTTCAACATTCATAAACACATTGAGTAAAAACATATATATTTCTACATGAATGTCTACATGTCATGCCAATATCATGAGCCCTAATTGACTCCCTCACACATGCATATGACATGTACGAAAACTGTCAGTGCAAAACAAAAGATTTTTGTTTTATAATTCAACTCATTGGACAACCTTCGATAAACTGCTTATTTAAAAGCCATGTGTCTTTTGTGAGTAACAAACTTTTCGGGGCCTCACCATAGGCGTCGTGCGCCTTCCGACACTTTTGCGGGCTTTCACTGTTGGATACATATGTCTAACCAAGGATGTAGGCCTTCCACCTGAGGGGGTGTCTATCCTTTCTTGTTGCTACCCGACACATAATTAAACCGTGGGACTCTAGGACACTGTCCCTTAGACAGAGCCCACCATTAAACACCAAACACAAGACCATGCCATGCACTCACACTGCTTCGCTAGTCCCCGTGCAGCATATGCAATGAAATGCCATCGTGATGTAACACCCCGAAATATACCCTAGTTGTTTTCAACATGTTTAGGGTATTTTGTAGGTATAAATTGAAGTTTTCGTAAATTAAATGTGAAAAATGGAAATTTAGAAACCTAGAAATTGTATAAGACTTAAGGACAAAATTGTAATTTGTCCAAAAAGGGGCATCAAAGATATGAATTGATAAAACTAGAGGCCAAAGTAGAAATAACAGGAATTGGAATGTAATTAATGGAATGAGGGAGGACCAAAAAGGGAAATAAGGGAAAAGTTTAATTATGGGGAGGAGACCAAAATAATCCATTTTTCGGGTCTCCAAACAAGGGAGCTACTGGGAAGAAGAGGAAGAGCAAGTTAAGAAGCAAGAGGAAGGAAAGAGAGAGTAAATCAAGCAAAGGTATGGATCTTTGGAGTTTGGTATGGAATTTAAGTATGAAATGGTAAGATTTTGTCCAAAAACTACTGGGTACCTGGGACATTGCTAGGGTTTTCTTTGGACATTAATTTGTCTCCATTTTCAGTGGCTTTGTTAGTAGAATAATTCTCCTAACTCTAGATTTATGGGAAGTCGTTGAAAACCCTTAGTCAGACAATAATTAGATATGGAATCTTTCACTAAATTCCAAGGTTTTGTAGAGTTATGAACTTGGCATGAATCCTGACTTTTGCCAATTAAAAGTGTTTGTGGAGTTGCTCGAGGGATTCCATATTAATTTTTATGAAGGATGGAATAAGAGAATTATGGAAGAAAAGTGCATGAAAATTTAATTTCGCCATTTCTCGGGCGTAATCAGACCGGCATCGATACTTTGAGCGGCACGGCATCACGATGCAAGGGCAAATCGGTATCGCAGACACCTGCGCGTGACCTGCACGCCTCCGATCCTGGATCGCACCAGATCGGAACAGAGTGGTACCGATACCACTAGTTCCTACAACCCCTGTTTTTGATATTTTTGCATAATTAAGCTATAATTCGCCTACCGGGAGTATTAGAACCCTAATAAATGATTAACAGGGGTTACGATAAGAAAGAATTAAGTGAAAAATGTACCGTATTCGTTATCTCTACGCTCGTCGCTGAGAGTTCACGGAGCAAAGCCATTTCCAATGATAAGATGTAGTTTCGAATACATATAATCATAGGAATGCCTAAGACCAGTATTAAATGACACGACACTCTGCCACGACGCAAGGTACACGTCTCGATCGCTGCTTCTCGATTAATTCCCCGATTAGTGCTACGACATTTCTATTACGTGGGCTGACACGTTTTGTTTAGTACTTCTACATTCCGACGCTGCAAGACCTTGTTCAAGATTTCGAGACTTCGATTAGTGTTACAAAGACTCGCTCGCGACTTCAGATCTCGATCGCTACGACACTCTGCTCGCACTTCTAAGACTCGACAAGGCTACGACACTCCTCATTGCTCGCTTCGGGACTTCGCTTCAGGTTCACTAAGACTTCAAGATCAGAGGCATCTTCCGGGATACTTATCAGGTCGTGGTCTTACTCATTTATTAAGATCGGGTCTAGGTATTCCCATAATATGAAAATAACCCGAATTATGAATAAGAGTAAACAAATGTGTACTGCTCGACCGTAATACCTACTGCATTTCCGAATAAGAATAAGCTCAGAATCCTACTGAGATTCGAATAAGCATAAGTATGTTATAAAGCATAAGTTCGAATAAGAATAAGTCTAACCCTACTGAGATCTGACAACATAAGTCCGATATAAGCATACAGAATAAGAATAAGCCTCAGAACTCCTATGGGAGATCTCGCCAATAAACATAAGTCCGTTATAAGCATAAGTACTTGTATAAGTCCATTATATGAATGCACGGAAATTCGATATCCGTTATTGTTATACGTCGAATATAAATGTGTGTATATGCATATTACATATGTTTCCCCTTAATTGCTGCAAAGCTTAGCACTGGTTTTTAATCCGTAGGTATAGAAGAAGGAGACAGCGGATCTTTCGCATTTTCCCGTCACAACACACGAGTGGGGTTCATCACCGTAGGTTCTCGCACTCGAACAAGAATGTAAATGTATAGTTTTCAATATGTAAATGGACTCAGATCGTATATGTGGATCAGAACACCACCAAGGTGGTAGTTTTATTTTGGACTTCGTGATATAATATGTTGATATAATTATAAGACTCGATATACCAACGCCCGATAAAGGTAAAGAGTCCCAGCCATAGTCTCGCCTAACCCGGGCGTCGATCCGCCAATCTGCCGGGATCGAACGGGTGTGACACTGCATGTTATTTCATGTTACATGCATAATGAGAGCTACATGCAACATTTACAAATCATAGATAATTATATCTACTGCATATAATCACATCCATCATATAATCCATGTTAATACATCAAGTAAGCATATATCAACATGATTTTCACATAACCTGCATGTTTTCAATCACAATGAACACACAACCGGATCTTCATGTTCGCACTCCAGAATGACATATAGTTCAAAGATGTCAATTCATATCTAGCAATGACACGCCACACACATCCTGTTTTCCAACCCATATTTTCCAGCAAACACAAGCTGTTTCCAATCCATATTTTCCAGCAAACACAAGCTGTTTCCAGCAAACACAAGTTGTTTCCAGTCCATATTTTCCAGCAAACACAAGTTGTTTCCAGCCCATATTTTCCAAAAAACACAAGTTGTTTCCAACCGATATTTTCCAAGCAAACACAAGTTGTTTCAAATTTCATATTTTCCAAAAACACAAGCCATTCCTGCACTGCGCCTGGGAATAGAAAGGACACAGAACTGTCCTAAATTATCAATGGGGCTTGATCAAAACTGTTCTTGAACCAGCCCCACCGTTAGGGCTATACCTCATGGCCATTGAATGACCCTTAGACAAAGAATAACACAGAGTATGAGAGAACCTCTACCTCTTAGAGCGCAGACTAGCTCACTTCTTGACCCGTCGAACCTCTCGCTGTTCAAACACTGGAGACCAGTAGAAGCTGGACCTCCTTTCCTTCCCTATTCCTTTCTTTTTCTTTCTCTTTTCTTCCTCTTTTCTTTCCTTTTATTTTCTCTCCTTCATTTCCTTTCCGTTCTGCTCCTCCTCTACGAGCTAATCACCTTTTTTTTTTTTTTTTTGGTAGCATTCTCTTTTTTTTCCTCCTGAACGGATTTCCCCTTCTCCCACTTAAGTTGTTCTTAACTTAGTGGTGTGACACATGGTTTCCATGTGTCACCCACATGTTTCTTCATCCATGAAAAGTGGCATGGATGACACTTATGTCTATTCCATGTGTCCTTAAGACACATTCCCCTTGCCACATGCACAATGCCATGTGTGTAACGCCCCAAAAATACCCTAAAATTTTTATAATAATTCTATTATATATTCTGGGTATGAATTGAGCCAAAACTTGATTTTTTTCTGGGAAAATTGATAAATTGTTAAATTGTGAAAATGATAAATGTGAAATGAATATGTGAGCATATGATTAAATATTGTATGCGAAAATGAGAAATTGATTGAACTCGGAAATAAACCCAAGTGAAAGGGCAATTTGAATTGGCAAAATAAGGACCTATGGTTCAATGAGAATGAGCTTAAATGCCAAGTGAATTAAATGATAAATGAAAGTGAAATGAAGAGTTAAAATGCCAAAAATGAGAAATGGGATTTATTGAAGTGCCAAACATGGCCTTAGGAGAAATGAGTGATATTAGACCATATTGGTCTTAGAATGCTCATTTGAGCAAAAATGTGTGGGAGAGCTTGAGATAGGAAAAGCTAGGGTTTTGTGTGAAGATCAAAATATTGGTGTGATTCTTCCCTTTTTGCTCAAGATCTTGCAAGAAGGAAGAGTACAGCTAGGCAAAGAGTTCCAAGTGATTCGAGGTAAAACTAAGCCCTAGAAAGTGGTATTTGATGTCTGTTAGAAACCCTAATCCATCCATGGTTTTGCTCATGGTCGGGGTTTACGGTATTTGATGTCAGCTGGGAGTGAACCCCATGTTTTAGTTTGAGCTTTGCAATTTTATGAAAATCGCAAAACGGCAAACTTAAAACCTGGCATCACGGCCCTTTCGCCGCAAATGTGGCGGCACCTCGCCATCGCAAAGTGCTTCGCCACAACAGGGTTGCTCGGCCGCTAAGGAAAATAAGGGGTTTAAAGGCCCTCAGTTCGCCATATGTATTCTCGCTTTCGCCGCAAATGGTTACTCTGCTCACAAATAAATTTTTATTTTGTTCCGGAAGTCTTGTATTTCGCACCTACGCTTTAAGAACCCTAATAAATTGTTTAATATGGGTTCAATTCAAGAATGAAACTAAGTGAAAACGATCACTCGCCACGTCACGGCGATATTCAAGTGTGATTAGTGCTAGTTTACTAAATGTGATGTGTGATTTGGTTAAATAATAGAGAGGATCACCTAACCTAGGACCGAGATTGAAGATAAGGCAAAAGAAAGAGATATATCGGGTTTGTTCTATCTTCTCCTATTCCTCGCTTTCAATATTTGAAATGTTTCGTTTCAATGTATAAGAAACATATTGATTGTTTTAATTGATTCGAGGCAAATGATCGTGAAATGTTTGCATATGAAAATTGCATGGTATTGAAAATGAACTGCTTATACAATGTACATATTTGCATCGTATTGACATAAAGGATTTGAATGCCCTAATAGAATGTTAACCGTTTAATTCAGATTAAGGATAGATCGGATATACCAATAAGGGTCAAATTAGCAAGATCGCGAACAAATGTATTGATTTGTCATCCGAACAAGAAACAATGACAAGATCGATAGTTTTCACGAACTAATTTAATAACCACAAGAGGCCTACGGATCAGACAGTGGTTATAAAACAAATGTTTTTATATCGCTTCTGCAACCCAGCGGGACTGTGCCGGTGATTCCGATATCCTATATACCGAAAACATAGGTTAAATTTTTAAGCGGCGCAACCGAATTGATTTGAGATTGTCGATATTATTGATATTGAAAAGCATGATTGCAAATCGAATGAAAAGAGCATCATGAAATGCATGAATTGGTTATAAAATGAATTATAAATACATGAAAGTGTATATTCGGGGATGATCAATGAACCGTAAATGATTGTATATGAAATAAGTATATGTATTGCATTGACATTAATCATCCAAAAAGATTTGAAAGTTTTGTTTAGCAAAATTTCATGTTTTGACTTAAACTGAAACAGAAGAATGGAATTGTATAGAACCACTAAGCATGCAAATGCTTAGCGTATTGTTTTTATCAATGCGTAGGTACCGAGTGATTGATAGTAATTGAAAGCGGACCCAAGGTCGAGGAGCTTAGAGTCATAAAGAAAGAATTACGGAGTATGCTCCGACATATGCATTCACTCCATTTCTTTGAACATTGATATTTTGTAAAAACAATTTGAACTCTGAACATCCATTTTGTAAACCATTTTGAAAAGGCTTTAACTCGCTTCATTGTAAATGTATTTTGTTAAATGTTAAGGGCTCATTAAATTTGTAAATATTTACGGGCTTCGCTCAAATGAAACTGCCTCCCAAGGATTTGAGAACGAAACGTTTTACGAACGACAACGAATTTGATTGATGGCTTTACGAAGGCCCCCGAGGTTTCTTGCCGATCCACCAACCACCCGACCGGGCTCGAGGGTCACCACAATGTGTCACATGGCATGTGCCTTCATGCCATGTGTCACACGACATTCGATGCCTTGAAATACGTGAAATTTCGACTGTCTCGGAATCCGACGAAATCTATCTAGGTAACTAGATTTCACGGTGGTCGCTCAACTGTGGTCCGTCGCCATCCTGAGATCTGTGAGAAATTCCTAGCTTGCAACCCGCATCGTACGGTATTCTATCGTTTCACTTTGCCCGGGTTTTCATATAAGCTCATCGTGATAAATAAGAAGAATTGCCCTTCAAATTTTGAAAGGGGAATCAACTTAGACATCTTCAACAATGACATGAATATTGTTGGAGATTGGAGAACAAAGTTCAAAGAGTATTTGGAGAATCCAAATAAGAAGGTTCCCCATAGAACGAAGGCTCAAGCTCAAAATTTTGTTCTACTAGAAGGAGAGTTATACATAAAAAGATTTGATAGGTTATTGCTCTAGTGCTTATCTTTCCTAAACAGCATGGAAGTTATGAAACAAGGTCATGAAGGAGTTTGTGAAGCCCATCAATCTGGAGTAAAGATACAACGGTTAATTAGAAGACACGACTATTTTTTGTCGACCATTCTAAAAGACTGCATCACTTACTCCAAAGGTGGTCAACAGAACCAGAGATATGGAAGTATACAAAGGATTCCTACTGTTATATTGCATTCAATAGTAAAGCCATGGCCATTCAAAGGATGGGCCATGGAACTAATTGGGAAGATTCATCCAACATCATTAAAGGGGCATAGCTTCATCCTAGTTGCTACACTAAGTGGGTGGAGGCAGTATCGTTGAAGAAAGTAGAACAAAAGGATGTGATTCAATTCATCAAGGAGTAGATTATTTCATAGGTTTAGCATTCCCCAATCTATCACTGTTGATCAAGGAACAATGTTCACTGGGGAAGAGATGAATTATTTTGCTGTGGATTATGAAATACAACTCATCATATCAACTCATTTTTATGCCCAAGCCAATGGACAAGTAGAAACATCCAACAAAGTGTTGATAGGAATTTTGGAGAAAATGCTAAAGGAAAATCTTAGAGATTGGCACCGAATTTTATTAGAGACATTATGGAGATACAGAACTTCCAAAAGGAGGTCTACAGGGGTAAGTCCTTTTTCTCTGACCTATGGATAAGATGCAGTACTCCCAATGGAAGTAGTAGTGCATTTTCTAAGAGTTTCTAGGCAAAATGGTCTTACTCCTCAAGAGTATAGTGAGGCCATGATGATGGAACTCAAATCAGCAGATGACTGAAGAGTACAAGCCTTCAACTACATGTTGATTCAGAAAAATAAAGTGGCTCAGACTTATAACAAAAGAATCAAGAGAAAAAGCTTTGAAGAAAGAGAGCTTGTTTGGAAGATTATTCTGCTAGTTGGTTCTAAAGACAAAGAATTGGGCAAATGGTCTCCCAACTGGGAGAGACCTTTCAAGGTGCATCAAGTTCTACCTGGAAACGCATACTGGTTAGCAAACCTACAAGGAGAGCCACAAGAGGCTCATCAATGGAAAATATTTGAATAAGTACTTCCCTACCATGTGGGAAATTGTAAAAAATTCCCAAAAGAATTAAGGTGATTCCACGGCCTTTAAAGGTATAATGTTTGGAGAATGTTCTATGTTTTGGAATAAAGTAGCCTTTTTAGCCACTGTGTTCTCAAGCATTCAAGTTATCTAGCATAGTACCTTATTCTATTCTATGTTTGGAGAAAAGTAGGCTTTGTAGCCATTGTTTCTCAAGCATTCAAAGCCTCTCTAGTATGTTGTTTTGTTTTATGTTTTGGAGAAAAGTATATCTAGTCAACTTTTTAGCCACTGTTTCTCAAATATATAAATTTGTCCAACAACATACCTGTGTTCAATATATCTATAGGCTTTGCAACCATTGTTTTCCGGATCTCTTTAATGTTGTACTTGTACCTAATATAGGCAATATATATTCTTACAGAAACTAGGTCCAAATACCACTTTTAATTAAAAATGGAGTTGCAACATCTTTCCACAAACATCAACACACATCAAAATGTAGGCCTAGATGCCACCTTGATCCACTAATACTAGTGTATATATGCTGGTGTTGAGTGGTTTTTTCGCAATTCATTCCATATACACATCAACACACATCAAAAGGTAGGCCTAGTGCCACTTTGATCCACTAATGCAATGTCATGGTTGTAGTGTACGTGTGTTGGTGTCAGTGATTTTTTCCGCAATTCATTCCACAAACATCAACACACATCAAAAGGTAGGCCTAGTGCCTCATTGATCCACTAATGTAATGTCATGATTGTAGTGCGCTTGTGCAGTGTAGTGCTCAATGATTCTCCAACAAAAAATCAAGTATATCTCAGGAAGATATTCAATTCTCCTTTTTCCACAAAGCAAAAATGGTAGGTCGATGCCCACCTAGCAATGGTAGGAAAGGGAGATAATAACCTTAGAACAATCACTTAACATCATAAGCTATCACAAGTCAAGGAAAAATGAGCACTGATGAAGATGAGACTAGGTTGGAAGCCATTGAACCAACACAAGAAGCTCCTAAGAAAACAAACACAAGAAAGTTACATTCATGACAAAGTTTAATTCTTAAGCAGCAAAGCCAAGAAATGTTTAAGAGAGCAAAAGTCTATATGGTAGAGAGCTAACTTTAAGCCATTTCCACCTGTAGACAAAGTGAAAGTATTTCCAATGTACGAACTACAATTTTCCCAGGAAAAAGTTCGAGTTCAGGTGAAAGGTCACTCAACCCGGAGTTGTTGAAAACCATTCAATATGTACTTAAGAAAAATTTTGAAATAGCCGAATGGTTTGAGAAGAATTTTTTTTGAGAGTACATTGATGTTCATTTATGAAATATATACTCGAGAAAATTTTCAAAATAGCTAAACGACTTAAAAAAAAAAAAAAAAAAAGAAAATCGAAAGTGCATCCAAGAGGATTTTCATTATGCACCTAAGAAAAATTTTGAAACAAGCTAGAAAGCTTCAAGGATTTTTTCGAAGGCGTACTTATGATTATTTTTAAAATTTATACCTTGGAAAAGGTTTGGAATAGTCAAATGGCTTCAAAGAATTTTTTTGAACGTATATTCCTGACTCTGTTAGAGTTTGCACCTAAGAAAATTTTCGTAATAAGTCGAACCGCTTCAATGAATTTTTTCTAAAGGTGTATGCATGATTATTTTCAAAACATATACCCTGGGAAGTGTTCGAAACAACCAAACAGGTTCAAAGAATTTTTTTGAAGATGTATTTTCGATTCCTTTCATAGTCTACACCTAAGAAAATTTTTGTAATAAGCCGAACAGCTTCAAATAATTTTTTTAAAGGGTAAATATAAACCCAAGAAAATGTTCGAAATAGCCAAATGACTTCAGAAATTTTTTTGAAGGTGTATTCTCGACTCTATTAGAGTCTGCGCCTAAGAAAATTTTTGTAATAAGCCGAACAACTTTAAGGATTTTTTTCAAAGGATATACTCATAATTATTTTCAAAATATACACCCTGAAAAAGGTTCGGAATAGCCAAACACCTTTAGAGAATTTTTTCGAAGGTGTATTCCCTACTTTGTTAGAGTCTGCACCTAAGAAAATTTTCGAAACAAGCCGAAAAGCTTTATAGAATTTTTTCTAAGGGTGTACTCGTGATTATTTTCAAAACAACACCCCGGAAAAGGTTCGAAACAATCAAACGGCTTCAAAGAATTTTTTCGAAGGTGTATTTTAGACTCTTTTCAGAGTCTGCACTTAAGAAAATTTTTGTAATAAGTCGAAAAGCTTCAATGAATTTTTTTGAAGGGTGTACTCATGATTATTTTTAAAACATACACCTCAGAAAAGGTTCAAAACAGGCAAATGACTTCAAAGAATTTTTTCGAAGGTTTATTTTAGACTTTTTTCAGAGTCTGTACCTAAGAAAATTTTCGTAATAAGTCGAAAATCATCAATGAATTTTTTCGAAGGTTGTTCTTATGATTATTTTCAAAACATGCACCCCGGAAAAGGTTCGAAACAATCAAACGACTTCAAAGAATTTTTTCAAAGGTGTATTTATGACTCTTTTCAAAGTCTACACTTAAGAAACTTTTTATAATAAGCCGAAAAGCTTAAATGAATTTTTCAAAGGATTTACTCATTATTATTTTCAAAACATACACCATGAAAATGTTCGAAACAAGCAAACGACTTCAAAGAATTTTTTGAATGTGTATTTTAAACTCTTTTCAACGTATGCGTCTAAGAAAATTTTCGTAATAAGTTGAAAAACTTCAATGAATTTTTTTGAAGGGTGTACTCATGATTATTTTCAAAATATATATCTCGAAAAAGGTTCGAAACAAGTTGAAAACTTCAAAGAATTTTTCAAGTTGATTTTTTGAAAAAATCCGTACTCAGGAAAAGTTTAGAATAAACATCAAGGAAAAGTTTCAATTTTTTGCTATCAAAGAAAGCTAAGAAATCTTGGAAATCATCCAAAACAAGTTTCTTCAAGAAGAAATTCGAAATCAGAAACTCGTTATCAAGGAAAGTAGGAAAGATTTAATCTTACTAGAGACAATTCCTACTTCTCTACGAATAGAAAATGGACGAACTGCAGTAGAGATAGGAGGAAAATCAAATCCTTGAGCAGCGCCGATGATCCGAACGACGCAAACGTCATTTTCAGCAACAGCAGTGTCGACTAGAGGGGCGGCGTCGTCGTTGATGACGACGACAACAACAGTCTTCAACGGCGGCGTAGAGGTCCTCAACGACGGCTTCGATTACAGTATCTCCAACAATGATAAGTAGTAGGCGGTAGCGTGAATGACACGTGACTTTGACTTCGGCTTCAACAACGTTAGGTGGAAGAGACGACGACGATAGTTCGATCTTCGACAGTTGTAGCGGCGGTTTTATAGTCGGCTTTTCCGACGACGGCATTGGCTTCAACAATGTCGACAATGATAGCATCGCCAATGGCAAGAGTGCTAGCGGTGGTGACGACTTGGAGGGAGGAAAAAGAAGATAAAAAATGTAAAATAAAAAAGTCTTATTTCTCAAAACAAGTAGGGGTTGGTTTAGAAAGAGAATAAATTCTTTTTGGGAAGAAAAGAAGGATATTATAAGTTGCTTGGAGGAGAAGTCGATGGTTTTTCTTTGGAAGAACAATACCCTTTGGTGTAAGAAGAATAGAGTTTGGAGATTTAAACTTGATGATGGCAGAAAATTTTTCTTGGGGAATTAATAATTACTTCTTTATTCAATTCGACTTGACTCGTTCTTGCCATTGGAACTCCACATCATGGGTTGAAAGCTTGATCTTAGGTTTCATGGTTGGAAATAAGCCTAGAGGAATATTTTTTGGGACTTTAATACATACAATATGGCCCCATGGGCCACAATGTATGCGGGGGGCAATTGTTTGCACTAAAATTGAAATTTTGGCTTGATCTAGTAATGAGTTAGGTCTAACTTCACATCATGGGTTGAAAGCTTGATCTTGGGTTTCATGGTTGGAAACAAGCCTAGAGGAATATTTTTTGGGACTTTAATACATACAATATGGCCCATGGGCCACAATGTATGCGGGGGGCAATTGTTTGCACTAAAATTGAAAATTTGGCTTGATCTAGTAATGAGTTAGGTCTAAGTCTAAGCCCATGAATAAAAGTCCAAAAGAAAGAGGCCCAAAGATCCATTTGTACAAGCCCATAGAAGAAGTCCAGGGGTATTTATGAATTTTTTTAATTTTTTGAAAGTCAAACGAAGCATTATCAGAGGTGATAGAGAAATGGGCAGTTATGTCCTAATGTGGAATATTCTTGGGGAAAAAGTCTTCATGATAAAAACGTGGAAGAATTCTTGAGGATCAAGACTTCACAATGGATATGTAGAAGAGTTCTTGAGGAACAAATTTCTTAATGGAAGACATGGACAATTACTTCAGAAAGTGGAGAGAATGAAGAAATAGAGACTTGGGTAGCAAGCCATTTACGTCTATAAAAGGAGCCTAGAAGGATGAAGCAAATGGCAACCAATCAACCAATCAATCAATCAATCGACTCAATGTCAATCAACAAATCCTAACTTTCAACAAGCTTTCAGCAATTTTAGCATTTAAATTCCTAGTTGTAGCCAAGTTTCTGGAAAAATTTTAACATT
The DNA here is from genome assembly GCA_016808115.1 of Tetrastigma voinierianum. Classification (NCBI taxonomy): domain Eukaryota; kingdom Viridiplantae; phylum Streptophyta; class Magnoliopsida; order Vitales; family Vitaceae; genus Tetrastigma; species Tetrastigma voinierianum. The sequence goes on from JAEQBH010000921.1 coordinate 1,092,450, forward strand.
GTTATTTCATTCATTCGTGGTGAAATCCAATGTTTTCTCTAGCAATTTCAACATTATGGTTGTAAGTTCTATTTAAGTTTATCAAGTTTTAAAGCACAATATTGTTATCACAATCAAATCCAATGTTTACTTCAGCAATTTTAGCATTCTGGTTACAAGTATCATTCAAGTCTATCAACTTTCAACATCAGTTATTTCATTCATTCCTAAGGGAATTTAACATTTTTCTTTAACAATTAATTCCTGCTAAATTTTCATTCATACGTTTTCCGCTTTGATTATGGAGAATCATCAATGGAATCTGTAACACCCCGAAATATACCCTAGTCGTTTTCGACATGTTTAGGGTATTTTGTAAGCATAATTTGACTGTTTCGTGAGTTAAATGCGAAACACGGAAACTAGAGACCCGGAAATTTACAAGATTTAAGGACAAAATTGTAATTTGTCCAAAAAGGGGCCTAAAAGACATGAATTGATGAGTTTGAGGCCAAAATGAAATAAAGGAAACTTGGAATACAAATGGCCAAGAGTTGGAGGACTTAAAAGCAATTAATGAAACTTAACCCAAAAATGGGTTTTTGGAGGGCCAAACAAGGCCTTAGCAAACATGGAATTTAAAGACCAAATTGGTCTCATTTGGGAGAGGAAAAAACGTGGAGAAGAAGGAGAAAAGAGATAAGAAGAAATGAAGAGTAGTTATGCTAAGACGGAGGAGTCAAGATCAAGCAAAGCCAAGGTATGGAAACTAACCTTGGTTATGGATTCAAGAGATTATGTATGGGGAATTGCTTATGCTTGGTTGGTTAGTAGCTTGTCCCCAAACTTGGGGTTTTGCCAGTGGTTTCATCTTAACCCAAAATGATGGCAAAGAAGCGTAAACCCCATACTTTCAAGACAAAGGTTTCACATGAAATCCTCTCTGAGATGAATTCATGGTTAATTGAGAGTACCGAATTAGTGGTTTAGGGACAAATCCAACAAACTTTTGAGTTTGGATTTGTGTATGAGCAACCCATATTGAATGGGCTTTGGCACTATGATAAGCCTTTGAACTAAGATAAGTATTGAAGGAGGAATTGAATAGAAAAGAGATCTGGGCGAATTAGAAATGGTTTTGATGTGTGTTTAGCTTGTAGCTGATTTATCAAAACATGGAAAAAGGGTGAAAAACACACATTTTAGGGCATTTCGGTGACTTGTACTGGCACACTTTAAAGTGTACTGCACACTTTCGCTTTCTCGTCATTTGTCAAAGTGTGCACGGCACACTTTAGGGGTGTACCGTACACCCGTCGCCTCCGGTCTCGCTCGACCGCTTTGTATTTCGCCATAGCTTTCTCATTTATTATCCGATTTGAGTGATTCAAGTGGCCAATTAAAATAGACTTCAAGGAAACCAATTCTAAAGAAATAGGTATCGTCAAATTCTGGCTCTAAATGGTCCAAAAATTCACTCAAAGTGGGGCCATGTGCAAGCCAATTCCTGCATCCGTTTGATTATAGAGTATTCCCGGTTGATTCGAACGTAACTTGAGTTCCGGTGCTCCGAATTGGGTGATTCCAGCGAACAGAAACCCTAGCACCTTAACTTTAAAGGAGTACAAAGATCCAGTATCAAATATTGAGACAAGGCACTGGAAATAAATATTTCAAACTGTCCTGCAAATCCTAAACTGTAATTAGTCGCACTGAAAAAATGCCACAACTCGAAGCCTGATGATCCCATCGATTTCATCTCCACCCAAGAAAGTAGATTCTATAGAAGAATAAGAATACATGAAGGCAAGGATTACATACGATCATAATTTTTACCAAAGATTCGAAATACCATCGGTCATAAAACATAATGTGGCTGGAGAATTTCTATTATAAGATAGTAAGTTATCAACTCATAATTGTAAAACCACCTAAGACCGCTTATTAAATGATACAAAGACTACTGTCCCGAATAGTACTGCAAAGATTCTGTTAGTGCTTGCACTTATCCCGACTAGTACTTAAGATTCTGACAAATGTCCAAGACTTCGACAGATTTGAGATTTTGATATGCTACAGACTCCGATTAGTACTTCCTAGACTCCCGACAAGGTTACTAAGACTGCCTGCTATGTCTTAAGATCAGATTAGTACTAAGATTCCCGATTAGTGCTACTAAGACTCGACTAGCACTGCACTCGACAGGTGCCACAAGATTCTGCCTTGCCGGGGCGCTACTAAGACTCCCCTGCTCGATTAGTGCTACGCACTCCGCCCCGTTATGCCAAGGTACCACACTAGCACACGCACCCCGTCCCGTTATGCCATGCGCACTCCCGTCTCCGACTAATGCCACGGCACTTCCGCATCAGACAAGATTCGTACTTATTATATTGTGTCCTACTTATTCATACATCGGGTCTAGGGAAGTCAAACAATTATACATAAGACTTTACAGAGAATAAGTATTAATAAAGATTTGAATGTACTCAGACTGCCCAGAAGATCGCCGTACTGCCTCGATAAGTTCCAGACCCACGGCACTCGTCTCCGATTAAGCCCGTAAGACTCCACGTACCCCAGATCCGAATGTTCGTAGTACCTTACGTACTTCGCATTTAACTGGGTTCGCTCGTCTCCTGATTTAGTTCCTGAGGCACCCTGCGGTACTCCCCGGGATCCGATTAACTCCTGCCTCTGATATCCCGTAAAGACTACGTACCCGACTGATAGTTCGTAGGGCACCTACGTACTTCGCATTCCCGAGTAAGTTCGCCTTGTATCCGTGTCTGTGAGTACCTACTCGCACTTTGCATCCGAGTAAGTCTGCCTTGTATCTTATTATTCGTGAGTACCTACGTACTCAGATTTGATTTATTTTATAGTACTACTGCACTCCTGCCTTGAATAAGTCCCGCAGACCTACGCACTCTTGTATCCGATAAGTCCAGGACTGAATAAGTCCCTGAAACAATGTACCTCAGATCCGATAAGTCCTCAGATCCGATAAGTCCCAGAGATCCGAATAAGTCCCGTAGTACCCACGGTACTCCCGTATCCGATAAGCCCCGTCTCCGATGAAGCCAGGCATCGGACGTACTCCCAGATCCGACAAGTCCCGCCTCGATAAGCCTGTGAGTACCCACGTACTCCCGCAGATTTGATTTAGTTCTGCCCCGCCTCTCGATATTCTCGAGTACCCCATCGTACTCCCGTATTTGATTAAGTTCGGCTCGACGATTGTTCAGAGCATCCACGGATATCCTCAGATCTAATCAAGTCCAAGAGTACCTACTTCGCAATCCTTCCGCATCTAAGAAAATACATAAGTCCAGAGGCACCTAAGGGTACTCTCAGATCCGTAAAACAAGTATATGATCCGTCTGGGATTCAGACTACACGTGACTAATGTCCACTGATATGTATCCTGTGATATCATCCGATCCGACTCCTCGTATGTGATGACGATTATGATTAGTTCCGACTTATCAGACCTACGTACTTTCACGCCGATAAGATCCGTAAAGATAAGCATATATGCTCCATAAGACTAAAAGATAAGTCTTAAGACAACTATAAGTTCAGAATACATGTATGATCTAAATACATGTGTAAGCTCAGAATACACGATAAGATCCGAAACCAAAGATGTGCTCCGAAATACCAGTGATAAGTTCAAGACTGATATACTGAGTATATATAAGATTAAGTACCATGATAAGTTTTGTAGTACTTATACTTCCGTATGAGAATAAGTTCCGTACTAGCATACGTCCAGAATTTCGTAATGCTCACACTGGTACCTCCGAACCAAGGTGAAACTTAGTAGTATAAGTATAAGTTCGGGGAATTACTGGAGCCTCCTCGACAAACATTACCCGTGAAAAGCATAAGTTCCAGAATCCCGCTGGAGTTCCCCAATAAAACATAAGCCCGCAGGTTAGTTAAAGCATCGATAAGTTCATAATATAAATGCACTGAAATGAGTATTATCCGTTATTGCTTTTATGCAATGTGTATATGCATAAGACATATGTTTCCCAATTGCTGCAGTTTTCTGAAGACGGTTTTAACTGCAGGTACAAGAGAAGACATCTCAAGACTTCCGCATACCACACAACTACACTGTGAAGGCCCACTACATGTAGGCGATGCTAAGCTCGACTAGAATGCAAAAGTCCTTTTGTATACGAAACGGACTTAGCTTATATGTGTCTAGATTTTGATGGACACCACTCCTATGGTCGTTTTGATTTATATATTATTTTGATTTTGTTATCGATGTGGGTCATACTCACAGCGCCCGGGCTTTAAAAAAAAAAAAAAAAAAAAATTCGTAAAGAGTCCCAAGATTCGTCTCATTCCGAAACCTGCCTTGATCCGTCAATCGGCCTGACCAAATTCTGGCGTGATGGGTTGGTATCAGCCTGTGTTTAGGCGCTTCCGATAAGTCTCGTATTATATACCACAGTAATATGTCAGCCTAATGCGATGTCCTGCCCCGTATACATCGACTAGACGAATAAGTCCTAATCCCGCTGAAAGATTAGGACTGAAAGTTAGTTCATGGAGCTGGTTAGCCTGAAGAGAGTCACGCTCCACTTTCCTCGTAAAGATATGAAAAGAAAGGATCCGTGCACTGCTAGGAGTATGAATTTCTCGAGGACGAAATTCTTTAAGGAGGAGAATTGTAACACCTAAATATACCTCAGTCAAGCTTTCGATATGTTTAGGTATTTTGTAAGATACATTTGACTGCTTTCTGAGTTAAATGCGAACACGGAAACTAGAGATCTTAAATTTACAAGATTAAAGGACAAAATTATAATTTGTCCAAAAAGGCCTAAAAGATATGAATTTGATGAGTTTGAGCTGCAATGAAATAAAGGAAACTCGAATACAAACGGCCAAGAGTTGGAGTGGCTTAAAAGCAATTAATGAAACTAACCTAAAATGCTTTATACAAATAAGGCCTTAGCAAACATGGAATTTAAAGACAAATTGGTCCCATTTGGGATAAAAACGGAGAAGAAGGAGAAAAGAGAAGCAAAGAGAGTTATGGTTATGGGTTAAGACAGGAGCTGAAGATCATGCCAAGGTATGGAAACTAACCTTGGTTATGGATTCTAAGAGATTGATGTATGAATCTGCCATGCTTGGTTAGTTAGTAGCTTGTCCCCCAACTTGGGTTTATAGGGTTTCATCTAACTCAAAATGATGTAAGTAAGGTGGTAAAACCTCACATTAATAAGAAGTTCACGAAATCCTCTTCGAGATGAATTCATGGTTAATTTGAGTAATTGAATTAGGTTTAGAATAAACTCTAACAAATCCTTGAGTTTGATTCTGTGTATGGAGTTATAATCTATTGGAATGGTTTGAAGCAATTCATGATAAGCCTTTGAACTAAGATAAGTATTGAAGGAGGGAATTGAATAGAAAAGAGATTCTAAGTGTGACTAGAAGCCTGTTTGATGTGTGTTTAGAAAATGTGAGTCGATTGGCAACAAAACACAGTGGCAGTGAAAAACACATCTTAGGGCATTTCGAGGACTTGTACTGCAGTACACTTTGAAAGTGTACCAAGACACTTGCTCGGGTCATTTTATTAAAGGTACCGGCACACTTAGGGGTGTACCGGTACACCGCCGCGCCTCCAGTCTAGTTTCACTCGGGCCAGATTTTTGGCCAGTAACTTTCTACATTTCATCCGTAACAGTTGATTCATGGCCAATTAAAATAGACGTCAAGGAGAACCACTCAAAGAATATCACCTTGGTCTCCAAATGGTCCAAAAATTCACTCAAAGTGGGCCACAAAGTAAAGCCAATTCTGCATCCGCTGATTATAGAGAGCCCCCAAGACTAACGACCTAGTCTGCGTTCAATCGTGATTCCAGTTGGAATAGAACCCTTAGCACCTTAATCCTTAAAGCGTTATACAAAGATCCAGTGTCACATTTACAAGGCACTCCAAAATAAATATTTCAAACTTGCCTCAGAAACGAACTACTGGGGCTTGGCATAGAAATGCCAACTCAGTCTGATTTATCCGATCGATCACCCACTCCAAGAAAAGTAGATTCATAGAAGAATAAAATATATGAATAAGGTGTTGACATGGTAAGCATCATATTTTACTAAGATTCAAATACTCATCGGTCATAAAACAGCAATGTGGCCAAAAAATGCCTTATTATGGGATAGTAAGTTAATGAACTCACATAATTGTAAAAAAAAAAAAAAAAAGTCCACCAAGACCAGTTATTAAACACAGCACTACTGTCCTAATAGTACTGGCACTTTGTATTAGTGCTTTCACTCCCATCCCGACTAGTACTTCAGACTCGATTAAAGGTCTCAAGACTCGATTAGTACTTTAAGATTCTCGATAAGTGCTACGGCACTCGATTAGTACTTCAGATTCCGACATAATATTACGTACCTCATCTCAAGTATGCTCCTGACTCGACAAGACTTCCCCAGACTGACAGTCATTACTGCATTCTAATTGTACTTCACTCTGATTAGTGCTACGGCATTCATTTCCTGGCCAAGTGCTACTATGACTGCTTCACTGGGTGCCGCACTTCCGTCCCTGCTATGCCAAGGCACTCCCGCCCCGACTAGTGCTACGACACTTGTCCTTTTATGCTGGCACTCTGGTCTCGACGGTCGCTACGGCACTTCCCTACCCAGATAAGATCTTCAGATTGCCAATGCATTCTACCATTCCAGACATCAACGGAGTCATCAACTATATGATAAGACTTTAACAGAGAGAATAAGAACAAAGATTTGAACACTTCAGATTGCTCCGCAGCATCACAAGACTGCCTCATCAAGTCTCCGAGTACCTACGGGCACTTCGCCTCGATTAAGCCTCGCAAGACTCACGCAGATCCCAGATCCTGGAACACCTCAGAGTACCTACGGTACTCCCGTATTTAATTAAGTTCCGTCTGCCTCCGATTTAGTCCTAAGAGCACTCCACGGGCACTCGCCCCCCGGGATTAGCCCCTCGCCTCCGATTGTCCGTGAAGATCTTACCGCAATCCCCGATTTGATAGAGGTTCCAGAGTACCCACGCACCCGCATCTCGAGTAAGCCCACCTCAGATCCGACAAGTTCCAGAGTACCACGCACTCCTTGCATTTGACGAGCTCAGCACCACGTACTCCCGCCTCGACAGTTCCAGAAGATCTTACAGTACTCCGATCCAAGTCCTCAGATCCGATCAAGTCCCTGTGAGTACCTATGGGTACTCCCGATATGATAAGTCCCAGATCCGATAAGTCCCCGCATCTCGACAAGTCCCCGCAGTACCTACTTGCACTTCGTATCCGATGTCTCTGCTCTCGACAGGCTTTAGCATCACACTCCCAGATCCGAATAAGTCCCGCTCCGGGATAGTTCAGAGTACCCACTCTGGTACCCCAGATTTTAATGAAGCAGGCCCGTCTCGACAGCCCCAGACACCGGTACCCGTATTTGATTAAGTTCGATTCGTATCTTATCGTAGTTCCCATAAAGATCTACGGATATTCTCGATCTAATCAAGTCCTGCAGTACCACGTACTCCCGTGACGTAAAATAAGTATAAGTCCGGGGTGAGGTACCTAAGGGTACTCTCGATCCGTAAACAAGTATATGCATCCGCTCCGATTCAGACTGCCACGGACTAATGTCCATACCGATATGTATCCATACGTCCGACCGACTCGTATGTGATACGATTATGATTAGTTCCGACTTATCGCATCTACGGTACCTTCACACAAGGATAAGATCCAGAAGATATATAAGGTCTATAAGACTATTCAGTATAAGTCTGTAAGACAATTATAAGCCCGTATCACATGGCGAGATTTGGAATATATGTGTAAGCCTGTAATACACGTATAAGATCCAAAACCAAAGATGTGTGTTCAAATACCAGATAAGTTCCGTAAGACCGTGGATATACTTCGTAGTATTGTAAGGCGATAAGATAATGGCACCAAGATAAGCTAGAGTACTCTACAAGTACTCCGTATGAGAATAAGTTCCCAATACCAAGACACGTTCCGTAATATCCGTAATACCCATTACCTCCGAAACCAAAGGTAAACTTAGTAGTGTAAGTATGTCTGTAATTCTACGAGTCCCACAAACATAAGTCCGTAAAAAGTAAGTTCGTAACTCCCCGTGGAGTCCCGACAACATAAGCCTGTTATAAAGGCAGATTAGAGTGTTTGTTGGGGCGATAATGTATGAATTTGATGTTATCCATATCGCTTTTACGCTAAATGTGCATGCATAAGATATGTTTCTACTGCCGTGAAAGCTTAAAGATCGGTTTTAACTGCAGAGCAGGAGAAGACATCCAAGATCTGATACCGGGCCAAATACACCGCAGGTCTACTACATGTAGTTATGTGCTCGACACGTAAAAGCCCAGCTAGCATGAACTTGACTCAGCTTATATGTGTCTGTATTTTGACGGACACCCACCCGGTCGCTTCTTCGATTTATATATATTATTTCGATTATATAAGATGCACATAACACAAAAAGCAACAAGTTTTAAAAAAAAAAAAAAAAAATCTGCATAAAGAGTCCTAATATTTGTCTCATGCCCGAATCGGCTTTACTCCGCAACCCGGCCTGACCAAATTCGAGGCGCATAATCAGTGGTAACCTATATAAACATCTAAGTTTGATTTACTTGTACTCATTCGTTCTAAACACTTTAATTTCTAAAGATTTTATACACCCGCACGCCTTTATATTTCAGATGTTTCATGCATTCAAAATCACCACAACAATTATACAAAGATTTTAAATATAAAAACTCTTTTATCATATTTTTTCAAAAGAAAATATATTTATTAATTCAAAATAAAGAATACACGATGTGTTTTACAAGAATAATTTCCATAAAAATCATGTATGATTTAAACAACATCCACTGACAAATTAATAAACTACTCTAAAACTACAACTCCGATCAATACGACTAAAATACATATAACTCCAACTCTATTACATACCGACGCACTACACTGATCTACATTGGTTCTCATAGATCGAATATAGCTTTGCCTGCTTAAATCGCCCATACATGATAAAACGCCAGAATAAGACGCCATTTAAAAAAACAAACATTGTAACGAGATGACGTACATATAAAACGTATTGACATTAAACTACAAAAATAAAGATAAAACCCAGATTCATACTTTAATAATCATTTTATTAAATAAACTAGGAAGAGCAAGAAAGGATCTTTAGGCTGAGAATGACTAAAATCATTCTTTACTTAAAAGATAAATACTGAAAGTTAAAAAATTCCATATAAAATGAGGCTAAAATTTTGAAATTTGTAGGATAGGTTGAACTCTTTGTCGCATTAAAAGTGATAAAATTCATAATTGATGGATCATATGATTAGTCATATCTCCATTATTAAAGAGATGTTTAAAGTTGAAATTAAATTGTTTTATATTTCAAATATTCTTAAAATGTTAGATTTGTTTTAAATAAAAAGGGCAAGTATATTGAATTAATTTCTATCAAATCTAACACCTCAAATTTTCCATTAGTTAAATTAATTCTTTTTTTTTTTTACTTCCTTTCGTACAAAATTTTGGAGTATTGTAATTGGGGAAAAACAATATATATATATGAAATTCAAGGATGAATTTTTAAATAGTAAAAGGTAAGAGGGTCTCTCAATAAATTTCCTTTTGTAGCAAAAATTCGAGGCAGTTATGCTTTCTGCATGCACTACAAATGTCTTTTCTCGGGAGTTCTTAATTTTATTTTGTTTTCTTAGATTCTTATTTTTAATTTTAAACCGGAGAAAAAAGAGAATATATTGGTTAAATTCTGTGAATTGACTTTTGGGCCCAATTAATAAATTGTAGGGACGCAGAAGAAGACAAAAGGAGCAAATCGGAGGGCAAATGAAAATTATAAAGAAAGAGAGGGGCTACGTGAAAAGAAAAAGTAAAGAGTCAGATAGCAATTCGCCACCTCTTTTCCTTTCTTTTTCACTTACTGATCCTCTCCAAGAGTGAAGGCTAAAACACAGCCGTCCTGCATGGAGGAGGCAAAATGATGAGTGGAAATAGCACTTCCTAATAGCGTTATTCCACACCCCTCCTCCCCCTGCCTTCACAACGTTGGCATGCATCTCTCTTCTTCGACTTTCTTGCGCATATTAAATTCGGTTGCTCTCTGGTGTCTCTCGAACCGAAACGCTGCGTTTCGATCTCGGACGCCATGGAAATGGCTTCGATTTCTTCGAGTCCGAGGACTGTAGAGGAGATCTTCAAGGATTACAGCGGTCGTAGAGCTGGTGTTGTGCGTGCCTTAACCTACGGTACACGAATCTTCGCCAGTCTCTCTGTTCTCTCTTCTTCTTTCTATGTTTGGAAAATTTGCTTACTTAGTTTTGTTTTTTTTTCTTTGTGTTTCTCTTAGATGTTGATGAATTCTACAAGCTTTGCGATCCAGGTGAGGTTGATTTCGTATTTTTCTACGTGTAACTGTAGATCGGTGTTGTGGTTTGGTGAAATTGAAATTTCTGATTGTTATTGTGATTGTTTTGCTTTCGATTTCTTTGTTTTGTTTTGTATTAAGGTTGAATGAAGCTTCAGTTTGTCCTTTGTTTGGTTGCTGAGAATTCGGAGGAAAAAATATAGGAATAGATATTTAAAGATGCCTGAAATCAAAACAGTTAGAGCTTTGGTAAGATCAGTGTGTATGATTTAATTGGATTTGAACAAAGGTAGCAAATAGGGTTCCGATAATGGTAGTTAATCTTTTTGGAAATATTTTGTTCTTTTGAATTTTGAACTATTAAGTGCCTTTACCTAGGGCGGGGAATGCAAGTTATCAAATGAGTTTCTCCTGAATTTTGTTTTTTCGCTTGCAGCAGGCAAACTTAGGTTTTCCTTCTTTCTATTTGTTTTCATTAATGTAGGTGCTTCTTGTGAACTTAAGGGACAAAGGTATTGTTGCAGTGTTTCTTTCTCTTTGTTTTTATAAATGTAGTGCTTCTTCTGAACTAAAGTGACAAAAGTATTGTTGCAGTGTTTCGTTATCCTAATGTGGTGGCTTCTTTTTTGTTCCTTTCGCGAACTAAGGCGACAATATGTAGATAGTTTCAATCTGTCTTTTCTCTTACCTTCCTCTGTTTTTTTGTCCTTATGTCTTCTTCATTCTTCTTGTTTAGAGAAAGAGAATTTGTGTCTCTATGGACATCCAAATGAAACTTGGGAAGTAACTCTTCCAGCAGAGGAAGTTCCTCCAGAGCTCCCTGAGCCAGCACTTGGGATCAATTTTGCCAGAGATGGCATGAATCGCAAAGACTGGCTTTCACTGGTTGCTGTGCATAGTGATTCTTGGTTGCTCTCTGCAGCTTTCTATCTTGGTGCTCGCCTTAACCGCAATGAGAGGTAAATTATCTTTCCTTGTAGCAGCTTTGCATGTGGAGTGGATTGTGGATGACGGTTAAATGCATTCAATGTGCTTAGGATGCATTTGTAAACTCTTATTTTGTAGAATATTCTTAAGAAAGTAATCTTTGACTTTCTCATGTAAACCTGCTCACTAATATTAAATCCTTTTTCCTGTTAAATTTTTGGTTGTTTGATTTTCTTGATTAGACATGCCTTACAAGTATGACCTTGCTTTTCTTTCCTGGATGAAGTGTTAAACTCAATGGAATGTTCAACCATACTATTTAAGTCCAATCATTTGATGGACGAACAGTTGTGACGATCAATTTATTGATAATGGAACAATTTGTGAGAATGTTACATGTTATATTTTTATTTTTGTGAAGAGGTGCAAACCTGCAATGTAATATCAGAGGGGTGTTGAATACAAAGCTTAGGATTGATCTGGTAAATGACAAAAAAGCAAAATCAGTTCTTCGTTATGGAACTGAGAATGCAGTGATCCATGTTGAAGTTTAAAATTTTTTGGTGTTACTCATTTGAATCCAAAACCTGTAAACCTTAGGGCATATTTTCATAATTAATGTGACAATTTACTATAATACTACACACCTTTTCCAATAATTTATTTTGAAGTTATTAAACAAATAATCATAATCCCACTTAAATTTTCTTCATATTGACGCCAAAAAATCCTGGAAAGATGACTGCAGGAATATTGTTACTACCTAAAGCACATTGAAATGCATATCTTTCTTCCTTAGCTTTCAAACCCATCAAACTTTATGCCCAGAGATTTGATCTATTACACCTTCCATAAAGTTCTCATGATGCATGTATATCCTCCCAATTAATGCCATTAACTTATTATTTCTGGTACAAGTCAAGGATGGAAGCTTTCTTAGTGGTTTGCTCTATAGGCTGGATCATCGCTCTGTTTGTTCCCCAATAGAATACATGGAATACTTTGGATACTCTGCTTGTTGTAAAGTTTTTTTATTATATCTCTGCCATCTTGGTAAAGTGTTAACCCTTATCAACTAAAAAGGTTAAGAGCTTTAGCTAATAGATGTTTCCTCTGTGGGGAGGAGGAAGAGACGATCGATCACTTACTAGTTCATTGCTTAAAGGCTAGAATGTTGTGGGATCTCTTCTGTACCTAATCGTTTACTGTGGCTCAGATACGGTCAAAGGAGATCCTTCTCTTGTATGGTGCCTTTGTTGGAAGAGATGCAAGGAAATCTTGATGGCAGCCCCCTTGTATACACTCCAATTTATCCAAGTAGAAAGACATAGTGTTGCTTTGACAAATAAAAGATTTTTCACGAGGATGAAATCTTCTTTTATTTGCAATTTTTGGTCTTGGACAAATTTGTCTATGGTTGATAGGCCTAGATCTTTGGTTTGTTTTTTGACTTGTTGGGTTGTAGATGAGGTTTGGTGTGTGTAGATGCGGGCTGGTGGGTTATTTTTTGTCTCCTTTTCCTTCTTTTTCTTTTGCTCTCCCTTGGGGGACCTTCTTGTAGACTCCATGTATACTTGTGGGCTGCCCTTAGGTGCTCTTTTTTTGATGAATATATTTTGTGCATTTATTCATTAAAAAAAGAAAAAATCTGGTAGAAGTCAATGAACCTCAGAGAAGGAAGCTTTGACTGCATTTCCTGAACCTCTCTCTTTTTCTCTCTTTTCCTCCCTCCCTCTCATGCACGAACACACACACACCTGCACACTCTCTCTAGTTGGGTGAAATCATTAACATTCCAACAATATTTTCCCTCTTTGTTTCTTGCTACAACAAACTGCTATGTCTAAAAGTCTGTTACATTTCTCTCATTCTTTTATGATTTTTTTTGTGGAAAATTTTCTTTTTGCAAACATTTTTCCTGCACATGGGAAACTGAACGTTGTCTAGATCTTGAGGGAATGTTATTGTGATTACTGTAGAGTTTTTAGGCATTGGGAGGCCCAGATTGCAATTGGAGACCTTGTTTTTCTTCATATGCTTTTTAGGTTGGTGAGATGGGCTTTTGGGGGAAGCAAAGATCATTAATTCAATACAGATAAGTGGCCGGTCCACAGCAGTATCATGCTTACTACATGTTCTGATGTACACATGGAGTACTTTAAAACTTCATAAGGTACTTGACTGGAAGTCATAGAACTGGATTTGGGATGAATTCACCATGTTGGAGCATGCAGTCTTTCAAAAAAGTTGCTGCTCAAGTTGTAGTAGAGGCCTCAAATACCAGTGAGGAGGAGATCCAAATGACCATATTATCTCACCAAAGAACAATTAAAAAGAAAAATCACACTGGCCACCCATTGAGTGCCTGAAATTGCTTGGCATGCAGAGCACAGTTACTGGCTTGTGCACTTGTCCTTAAGCTACTTTTTCTTGAATTTTATATGGTTTATTTTGGCTGTAGCATTATCATAACATTTAAATTTGCTTTTCTCTTTTTCTACAGGAAACGTCTGTTTAGTATGATCAATGATCTGCCGACTGTCTTTGAAGTTGTAACAGAAAGGAAGCCTGTAAAAGACAAGCCTAGTGTTGATAGTGGAAGCAAATCTCGAGTCAGCACAAAGGTGAGATGGATCAAACTCAATCTGTAGTCTCTCATTGGTTGTTTGTCTCTCTCTCTCTCTTTAGTTTTTTAGTTTTTTAAATAAAAACTTTTAAGGTGAAAATAAAATTCAACCAGGTATAGTTAGGGGCGGAGCCAGGATTTAGACTGAGAGGGGGCAAAAGTTAATAGACCTGGGGCTGTGGCCTAATGGTTGATTTAGACTGAGAGGGGGCAAAAGTTAATTGACCTGTAACCTAATGATTTAGTATTTGTTAAGTTTCAGTGGGGGCATACACCACGTCTTGGGTTTGAGTTACCATGTTTACGAAGAGAAATTTTTTGTCAAAAATTTGAGTGGGGGTGTCGGGTTTGAGTTACATGTTTACAAAGAGAAATCTTTTGTCAAAAAAATTTTAGTGGGGGCCTTGATTGGACCCACCCCTAGGTATAGTGGAGTGTTCGATGAACATTATAATGTTATTGCTGTAAGCAATTCTAAAAATCTAATTTTCTGTAATGGTTGAATATAGGATAGGATAAGTGAGTGATAATAACTTATGCAACCGTGTATGTGTGTGTATATATATTCTTACATTTTGAAATGAGAATTAAATATAAATTAATTTCTCATTCATTTTCTTCATTTTCAGATTTTTATATCATGCATTTTGTGAATGGATAAATAACTACATAAAATTAAAATTTTAGTTCAAAAGAAGAATCAAATAGATGTGTGTAATGAATTGTACAATAATACTTATATATAGTATTATTTATAATATTTAATATATACAAAATGTTTTTATATATTTAACAAGATCAGTAATATTTTTATTTATTTAAATAGTTTTTAATGATGGATGTGATTCAGAAGAAATAAACAATGGTTAATTTCATTAATGTCCTTTGAGGTTTAACCTAAATACACCTAACTACCATCTGTTTGAATTTTGAAATTTCATCAGATATCTTGCATATCTTTCTTCTATATTATTTTCATTCTCCTCCTCTTTGATCCAAAATGAGAGATGGTTGATGAAATTTCAAACTTATGGTGGTTCAGTGTTGGTAACTGAAATTTACCTAATAGAAAATCATTTACTAAATTATAAATAGTATAATGTTTTTTGAATAAAACCAAGCATGGAAGGGATTATATATATATATTATTAGAAAATTTGTAACATGATTTCTATTTTATTTATCTATTTTTTATTTCAATAAGCACACATAAGTATGATTTAATTTATCTCATTGGATATATAACATCCAAAGATAGCATATCCTTTTGAAAATGATATATTATAGTATGTGTATCCTATCTTATTAGCCAATCAAGTACACTTGAAAATGAACAGTTTTGTCCCAAAATAATACAGTTTTTTTTTTTAAAAAAAAAAAAATGCTAATCTAATATTTTTTTGAAAATAATACCAAAACCAGTACTTAAAACTATAGTTGGTGACTACGGTTTTGATGAGGACACACTAGTTTGGACAACATTATTTTCAAAAACTTATTAGATTGATATTTCTTTTTTAAAAAAGTGTATTATTTTGGGACAAAACTCAAGTTTGAAAGCACATTTTATCCTTCAATTATTATCTTGTCAAGACACTTATCTCTTTAGTCCTTTTCTGTGTAGAGGGGGAATGAAGGGCAAGTGAAAAGCAACCCAAAGCTAGCAGCAGAAGAGAGCTATGAGGAGGAGGAGGATGAACATAGTGAAACCCTCTGTGGGAGCTGTGGTGGGAACTACAATGCTGATGAGTTCTGGATCGGGTGCGACATCTGTGAGAGGTGGTTCCATGGAAAGTGCGTGAAGATAACGCCTGCCAAGGCCGAGAGCATTAAGCAATACAAGTGTCCATCTTGCAGCTTGAAGAGGAGCAGGCAGTAGTAGTCACTAAAACAACAAGTGAAGGGGAAGGGAGAAAGATTAACAGTGTTTGCTTTGGTGCCTGACAAAGTAGTATAGCAAATAGTAGTGTACCTTTTGGGGCTTCTCATGTCATGGACTTCTTGTTGTGACCTTTATATTTTTAGTACTCAGATGCTCTCAGAGGGTGGTGGTGGTGGAAGGTTGGTTCTCCATACTTACTTTTACCCCCTTTGAATGTTTGCTTCTATATTTTGATTTTAGTCATTTTCTGTTTACGACAAATGCATGAATGTTATTTTGCTTATAAGGCCATGGATTTTTTTTTTCCCCTTAATAGCAAAAATTATATTTTACTAAAAGTGGGCTAAGTTTAGCTTGCAGGTGATCTGTGAGAACTGAATGAAAGTAGTGGTGCATTAATATTTCGATTTCTGTTTGGGATCATCCTAGCCTTGATTATGTTAAGGGCTGGTGGGACTTCCATGTTACCATGCATGTATATATGTCAGTTGGATGGCCTTAGGGGCGCAGACGAGTCAAATTATTCGAGTTCTTGATCACAGCTATTCGAAATTGACTACGAATATCGACTGACTTAATTAATCGAAATGAAATTTCAAGTGATCACAGTTCGACTGAGCGTCGTGAGCTTAACTGCCGAGTTTAAGTACTACAATATTTCAGACTTTTGTTTTTGTTTTAGTTTTAATCGAAATTTAATTGAAGGTGATAATTATTTTTAAAAATTTTAATTATTCGTAGTTTTGTTTGTGTCTTATAAATTTCGATTATTTTTCTTGTAGAGAGTTTTGGAATATTAAAAAGGTCATCGAGTTTGAGTTTTGAGGAGCTCCACTAGCTCTGGTGGCTCAAAGCCTTTAACTCGAGCTCGACTCTCGATTATACCCCTAAATGGCCCAAACTGGTAAATTATATCATGTTTATCTAGGAATTAAGAACATCAAAGACGTGCTCAAGAGGTCAAAAGATAAAACAGATTTGTCAACTTGGTACCTTGAGTTAGAAGGCAAACCCTCTACCTTCCAAAAGGAGTTTTGTCCCCAGACTAATACAAGTTTAAAAAAAAATTATGAAAATACTTTGAAAACCAAAATAATATCTAAATAAAGACGCTTGAAATGGCCGCCAATACAAGCATCATCAAAGCTTCAGAAATGATTAATTATTATAACTCTTGTTATTTTAAAATTAAAACCGTAGTGAAATGCCACACTAACAATCGCTTTGATGATATGTATCAGAATGCCACCCAAACGCACTAGTTTATATTACCACTTCAAACTATTTCGATCAAAAATGAAGATATTTAATTTGGGACAAAACTCCCAAAGAAGCCAAATAATTATGAGTTGGGTGGGACTTGGGAGGGTTGAAAAAGCTTGGATTTCTTCGTCAGACGAGTTGAAATTAGGAAGGAAGCTTACCAGTTTGAGACGTTAGGACTCTGTGTCTGTAGCTACTTGGTTTATTCCGACAGTTAAAAGACAGAATGTGGGATCCGTCCAGAGTCCAGCCCCCTTATTAGGGCTTAGTGTCCATCGCCACCTTGACTTTTTTCTGTCCACAACTGTTGTTTGTCTTTGCTTTCCTCTTGTCTATAATCCTCCTTTCCAGGCTTCCTCATGCCAATGCCTGGAGGCCTTTGGGGTCTGTCAGTGCCAACTGCCAAGATTTATGGGTTCAACTTCAACTCGTTCCGACGGCTCTGCAAAAGAGCGCTTGCGCTGGACTCAACAACTTCATGATCGGTTTGAAGAGTCTGTTCATCAGCTAGGCGGTGCCGATAGTAAGTTTGAACTCAATTCAAACTGCACTACTACTACTTCTATGCATGGATTCATTTTTTTTTCTTTCTTTTTTCTTTAAGAAGAGAATAATTTTATTGATTCAAATTAGTAATACATTCGATAGAAACACATAATCAAATTATCTAAAATCTCTAAAGGATGATGTAATATCCAGGTTAATAACGTAATGAATCGGCTTAAAGCCTAAACATTTGATAATTATATGTTGACTAAAATACATACGACCCTAGTTTTGCCATCATATTGACTACTATGATTCAACTTGATGTCTTTGCCTGATCAAATATTCTTTGTCGTTTGAATCACCCACACACAAGAAAGTGCTTACACAAGACGAAAAACCAAACTGTCAGATTAAGAAAACTAAACTTTCACTTTGAAACTGAAAGATTTTGGCCGAAACAGTAATAATATGAAGTTGCAAAGGAAAGAATTTGGAGAAAAATAAAAAATAGTTTTAAACGTAATAAATTAATTCTATATGTTTTATTCAAACTCATTTTATTTGTTTATCTTTATTATATAAGAACTAAGAAATTTTAAAATATATAAAATTTTGATTATATTATATTTTATTTTATAATTTCCATCATGAAACTAAAATACGAAAAATAATTTTCTTTTAAAGATTTTTCCCTTTCCCTAATACTTAGGTTCAAATGAGAGTCTTTAATGTTTTTGCATATATGCAGGAGCAACTCCAAAGGGAATCTTGAAGGCTATGGCTGTTCCTGGACTAACTATCTACCATGTTAAAAGCCACCTGCAGGTGCCTCTCTCTCACTCTCTCTTTACAAATCTAAAATGATTGATCTTGTCTTACATTTTTAGGATAGGCACTTTCTGGATTGAGAAATTGGTTTAATTGGGACATATCCAAAAGTTATTTGTAAAACTAATCTCTTACAAAAATAACTTAATTGTCTTACATTTTTAGGATAGGCACTTTCTGGATTGAGAAATTGGTTTAATTGGGATATATCCAAAAGTTATTTGTAAACTAATTCTTATAAAATAATTTAAAAATGTCAGATTTGAATTGTGGTCACTCCCCTAATCCCTGCAATGATAACCAAATCCATAATATATCCTCCATCAACTTTTTGTCCCATTCCCCATATTATAATTAAATCCTTAACGGCATTTTGTTCGAAAGTGCCTTTTGTACTTGTTTTGGAATTTCAAAGAAAGGGGTTAGTTTTGTAATTTTTTTTTTGGGATTTGTCCATTTTAAACAGTTAACCCTTCGGGATTTCAAGGTAGTGCATGCTAGGTTTAGTTTTGTTTATTTCATGCTTTTATCATCTGCTTGCTTCAAACTGTTGAAGAGAAACTTTGTTGGTTTAGTTATGGAAACTCTTTTCTGATGAGTGTTTTGGATTGTCACAGAAATACAGAATATCAAAGTTTGTACCGGAATCATCCAGCAGTAAGTTCAGAGCACTAAACACCAAATTCCTGCCCTATGAACTTAGTATTCCTTTACCGACGTTTTCCAAAATAATTCAGGGAAACATAAGTAAAATTTTGTTCAGGAACTGAAATATAAAAACAGTTTTTTTGGCCAATTCACACTATAAACTCATAGAGAACATAGAATTTGTCTAAAGTACTTTTCATACTTTTCATATTTTCAGATTTTCAAAATTTAAGACTTTCCAAATGCATTTAGAGATCCTAAACAGCCCTTACTCTTTCTTAATTAATTATCTTCTTTTGCAGAAGCCAAGTTTGAGAGGAGAAGCATTTCAGAAATGTTGCCTAATTTCAGTACAACTTCGTAAGCTCTCACTTCAAAATAAAATTCGTTTTATTGTTATAAAGTTATATTAATAATATTGGTAGGCTTATTATGCATTTGATTTCAATTCCACAGGGGTGCTCAGCTTAAGGAAGCATTACAAAAGCAGATGGAAGTAGAAAGGAGGCTGAGCGACCAACTTCAGGTACTTGCTTGCATATATATATATATATATATATATATATAAAATATGATGAGCTTATTAAATCATCTAGGATTGAGCAAAAACTGGGCCAAAAAAAGAAAAATAAAATAAAATTTGTCTTTACAAAATTTGGTTAATTAGTTATGTTTTCTTAAAAGGTTCAGAAGAGCTTGAAGCAGAAAATAGAAGCCCAGGGAAGATTCTTTGAGAGAATTGCACAAGAACAACGCAACTGGGTGAGCATCATAAGACCCACCAAGAGCTTCTCCCCCACATCATTGCCTTCCCTCTGTGAGGAGTCTGATTCAAATGCAAGGGAATCCGATTCCGACTCGGATTCCAACAAGACCGACATGCAATACGAAGGATTTCAAGCGAAGAGGCCTAGAATAGTGGATGATCAGATTTGCTCATCTCCAAGATTCAATCATGCATCACCCAGTACTACTGCAGGATCCCAAGATCCAACCATGCTTCTTCAGAACGATAATGTAAGACTTGCATATCCATATCCTCTTCCAGCTGCTGGCCATGAAATCAGCTTTCCATGGAGTATCAGTTCTGCCTGCAGCCAATCGCCTCTAGTCCCCGGGTTCTTATAGTCTTTTGTTTGTGTAGTAATAAGCTCCAAGATTTTTCTAAATAAAAGGCATTTATATATATATATAGCGGTTTGGTGTGGCACATTAATCATCGCTCGTGTCGATGAGATGGATGATGATATTGATTATGGATTGTCATATCATTTTTCATCTGGGGTTCTTGGAACATGCATGTATTGCTCTCCTTGTAATTTTAAATAAATGGACATCATATTTTACTGTGTGCTTAAAAGGAAAAAAAAATCTATCCATCCTGATGAAACCTATCCATTCATACGCCATTGTATATGAATCAGTTGTTCTGTGGTCATCTGAAGTTCATGCATGGCTTACTTCTTACAACTGCTTATTGGTTTCAACTTTCAATATGCTATGCGGATTTTATTTTTTTAGTAAGAGAGTTGGGTTTGCAATATTTGCGGGCAAGTAGCTGTAGGGCTACAACTTGTCTTTGTTTTGGCCCATTCAATTTGTTGGAGTTGATCTGTCTGCTCAAGTGGGCTTGGGTTGATTTGAAGTGAACCTAATAAATAAAAATATAGGGGTTGAGTTTTAGGGTGTCTTACAACTATCTTATATAAATCATGTTATCTCTTTCAAGCCCTTCTTTATTAGATATGAGGGGTGACTTTTTGGCTCTTTTTAACCTGAAATCACCTCTTCCATCAGTTTCTTCCCTAGATCTAGTATTATTTTCCAATAACGTGATTTCTTCAACACTGATATGGGTTTGCATTTGTTTTTCCTTTGTTTTATTGTGATTTTGTCACCTACCTGTTGTGGTGTGTTTTGTTACCGACGTGTTGCAGTGTGTAGTTGTATCGTCGACGATTAGTTTCTTTAAGGAGTTTCATGTAGGCGCGATGATGACAGTTCAATCTAACAAAGCCAAGCGCGATTAAACTTATTCACACATGTCACAACAGGAATTGTATTTTATGATTGATTATCAAATGTATAGAACTTGAGCCGATCCTTTTCACTATTAACTTCGATGCTGCATCATCCTTTAAAGTTTTTAGCACTTTTAATTTTGTGTTTCTATCAATTGTATTACTAACCTAAATCAATAAAGTTATATATTTTAATAATAATAATAATAATAATAAATTTTTAATAAAATAAAATTATAAACAAATATAATATCTTATTTATCTATAATATAATTGATTGGAATATAATAAAAACATAAATATAAATATTAAAAATAAAGTAAAAATTCAAGGGGTTGGGTATGAGAATTTCCCATTCCCACCCAACGTGCCTTACCTTGTTTATTTTTTAAATGGGATGGATATGAGACACTTGTTTATATATCACTCTGGGCTGGATGGGGCGCCCCACTTAATCACCTCTGCCAAGGCTGAACTCATTAAAAACACACACAATAACTAGAGCTAGGTAATGGGTCACTATGCGCTTTAGCTCAAATGTACGATTAAATGAATGACTGATCAATGCGTGACTGCTTTATTTACATGTTTTGTCTAACCCAACCCAACACGCAGGCTGGTTGTGGGTCAAAATGAGTTAAAATAGGCTATAACCTTAAAAAAAAAAAATGCTAAAAAAGGTAATTTCAAGAATTTTTCATTCTTCAAACAAAAATAAACAATACACAAATATCTTTATTTTAAAGGGAATAATTTTATTGATTCAAACTAATAATACATTGATAGAAACACAAATACAAATTTGCTAAAAACCATCGAGGATGAAACAATGACTCACAAGTATTAAGATAATAAACTTAATGTGTTTACATAAATTTGATAATACAAATAAATGATTTAACACTTCAGTAATCCTAGTTTTGCAATATATCGACGACTACAATTTAATTGCATTATATTTGTCTAATTAAATATGTTACATTTATCCAACCACTCCACTACCAATAAACAATAATGATTTAAAACAAATATCATAACAAGACGACACAAAATTAAATGTCGCAACATGACTACGAAATCACGAAAAACAAGATAAAACCCAGATTTATGTGGAATAATCATTTTTTTTATGGAATAAACATAGATGAATGATTTCAGGACGAGAATGATAAAAAATCACCTTTCCTTGCTTGGCATGAGTGACTAGCAAGTTTCGGTAGAAAAAGCAGGTTAGGTTTCACGGAGGAAAAATAAAAAATACAATAAACAAATATCTAATTATAATGATTAATGCATAAAATGATAGAGCCTAAATAATACAGTGGTATTTGAATTTTCAAACAAACTTAAACTAGTAAAGAATAACATAGCATAATTATAACCAAACTAATTGGTAACCATTTATAACTAGCTAACTACAACAACATACTAAAGAAAAATGATAAAGTACCAACCACAATAATTGAGTCTTATTTAAGACAATTGAATCATACTAATCAAAGCTCAAAACCCTTGTATTTTGGTATCAAAATGGGTATTTGGTGAGATGCACATAAATGGCTTATTCTGACACTTTCAGCTAGGCAGTCTCAGATTTCGCATATAGTTTCGTAAACTACCATGATGCATTTTCAACCTGAATCGGGGCCGGGGGTGGCTTAATTGTCACGGCCTACGACTTAGCACGCTGACTCCTTTGCAAAACAAGAAACAAAAAGGGATCGGGCGGGGCTCGCTGTTTCCTCCAATGCCTGCCGCTTCTTTTCGAGGGAAGAGAAGATCAATCGAAGCAGAAATGAATTTTCCACAGATGTCCGCGCACCTTTACCGCGTGTAAGTACCTTCATTTATAACAACGGACGACATGACAACTTTCCTGGGCTGCTAGATGACGACACTAAACAAGATTCTTCCTCACGGGAGGATGATACGATATTTCTCCCAATTAGGTAGAGATTTTCCTTATCGAAAACCAATTAATAAGGGATAATTGATGGCAATAATCGAGTAAACATCCATTTCCCGACGGCATGAGATCGCCATTCCTTTAATACGATTCATCATACGCCTTAAAGGGGGCGTAGTTGGGCTCTGCTGGGTCTCCTTCGAGGGATACCATTATGCCTATTGTTAGCATTGACCCATTTTTAATCCCGACGTCAATGCATCTCGCCTCGCGCGCCTCATTATTTCAACCCATCACCGCTCTCAAAATGCCTTTGACTAAGCGGCGTAGGCGGGCGTGACGCTTCGATCGTATGATACCACGTGGCTACTCAGAGTTGGTTTGATTAGTGGCTTCGTCTTCGCCCCATCTCAGGATATGATGGCTTTCTCGACAAGGCTATTTCTACCGTGGCTCTAGCTTCCTTAAAATGTCCTCGATGCCTTGCACTTGTTCCCCGCTCGGAATGCTTTTCGGCCTTCGCAAGTTTATGCCTTTTTTCGAATCTTGTCCGACTAGTGTTTAGGATCAAGCCGTGGTCCTGATATCTCGCCAAATGTGTCCTCATCTTGTTTCCGCCTCGTAATGCCTTTCTTCCTCTTCGGTTTTGCTCGGGAGTTCATGGTGGTTCTGTGGGTATGCTCGTCAGTTCATTTCTTTGATTTCCTTTCTTCCTTGCTTAACCGCACTTCCATGGTCCCGTCGCCCGGAGCCGGCGATAGGAGGCAATCGCGCGTCTAGTCTGGTCGACCGACGAGAACGACAGCCTTCGGCCGTGGTGGTTTAATGAGTCGCCACGGGGAGCCTTCCTCGATGGGCGCGGGAAAACATCAAACCCGGCATCCAGCGCACCAATATTTGAGGGCTGCCAATGTAACGTCAGACATGGGCCTCGGGGCCGTAGAACCCCAGCAGTACAGATCTTCGCGTCAAAGATGAGGCCCGCTTGCGCCCCGGCTACGCCGACCACCCATCGCTCAAGTGCCTAAGATGGTGCCGCTGAGGTGGTATCGAGAATCCACCTCCGTTTCCCCTTGCATCCTTATATGTATGGTCTCTACAAGATTTCAACGATGCCCTCTTGCAACTTTCCCCAACTTCTCTGTGGTGTTCTCGCTTATACGTTAGTCGCTTTAAGGACTCGCGTCAGCGTTCTAACATTGCCCTCGCTTTAGACTCTCTGTAAAGGAGGCCAAGGCTTTCTTGAGTATCTCCGCGCCTAGCCTAAGTTGATTTATTTCCGGACTCCTTCCATCTTCGCACAAGTTCGAAGGAACGTTATTTTTTGTTACCGGGTCAGCTATCAGAGCACAACTTTCTGATCGAGAGGACATCGAGTTCCCATCAACTGACTACCCCTGAACCTACGTGAGCCTCCTCTTCCTTCGCTTTTTGTTTGTTTCTGCTTTCAGAGGTCATAGGATATTTCATATCGCTGTCGTATGGCCAAAGTTTACCCGATCTTAGTCCCGAGGACGAGGAGGAACGAATCCTCGTAAGCTCAGTTTATCTTAGATCATCATGTCGGATATTCTTGGATCGTCTGGTGCGAGGCCTGCCCGACTTCATTTTCTAAGACCCTCTCCCTTCTCCGTCATGAAGCCTCCCGTCCCCAAATCTTCCTCACCTTCATTTCTCGAGCTCCCATCATGGTTTACACGGGAGAGCTCAGCCCCGGCTTCTGGAGGCCAAAGAAGAAGAGGATGAAACGTAGAAACTCCGACTGGCAGAGGGTCGTCCCGCCCTCAGGTAAGGTCCCAAATGTGGCCCCCTGGCCTCGCATGCCGCCTTCTGGCTGAGACCTTGGGGAGGGCGATGAGCCCCCTCGAGGCCCTCCCTATCTCGCCTCAGAGTCCCAAGCATCACGGGGTGCGCCCTCCTACAATGCCTGGACAGGTGACGGGGACCATGATCTTTGAGGCTGCAGGATGAGGGACCTTCCTTCGTCTTCATGCGGAGCTCGCTGTCGGGGCTGTTTCCTCCATCCTGCGCGACTCCGACCTTAGGAGGGTGGGTGCCTTACCCATTGAGGATCTCGTCATATGGAACTGCTTGATCGTCTTTTTTTTTCATAGGCTTCCGTCTGACTTTTCTTATTGTTTTAGTTCGGTTAAATGACTTTGCTTTTT
Organism: Tetrastigma voinierianum; assembly: GCA_016808115.1. Classification (NCBI taxonomy): domain Eukaryota; kingdom Viridiplantae; phylum Streptophyta; class Magnoliopsida; order Vitales; family Vitaceae; genus Tetrastigma; species Tetrastigma voinierianum. Next base: position 1,117,671 of record JAEQBH010000921.1, read on the forward strand.
TTTAAGTGTGGCTACTTTAAGGAAAGGTTTGGCAAGGAGGGTCACTTACCAGGCCCACTCAAGGCAAACACCCACAAGGCGGTGTTTGAGCCCTCGACCTCCCAGAGGGCCGTGGTCTCTCAAGCCTGTGACATAAGGAACCGACCGAGGAACTCAGGAAGCATGTGCTCGACCAAGCACCCTCTGGTGAGGGCGTGGCCGAGGATGGAAGAAAAGATATTCGGAAGGGAAGTTATGTCGCCAAGACAAGTAAAGTATAGCCGTAGAGGAGTCGTCGCTGGCGCGACTGCAGCTAAGATGCATTTTGAAGCCGCCCGGCCAAGAGGCTTTAGAGGCGGGTAACTCTGTAGAATGCTTGACGGAGGAGCTTAGGCTTCGATGGACTCGGCAGGCAAGAAGCCTCGCTAGCCGGAGGGGCGGCGATAGCGGATCTTAAAGATTTGTGTCACCTAATGGGCTTCCTGGTGGAGCCATTTTCAACGCTTCAAGCTCCCGAGCTTTCCTGCACTGGAGTTCAACATCCAAATTTTCTCCATGAGGAGAGTGCCAGCAACCCGCTTCTCGAGACTGAGGTTGGGATGCGGTACCGGTGTGTTTGGGGTCCTTGATCTTTCTCCTCGTCGCATCGTTCCTAGCCATTTTCATTTCCCATTGGCTCCGCCGACTCTATCAAGAAGCCGCGCTCCAACGCTGTGTGTTTCAGCTCTTTTTTTTTTTTTTCTTTTGCCGTATCCTGGCGCGGAGCTTGGGTTTTTGTATTGCTTCTGATCTTGACTATTTGTTAATATACCAAGATTCATCGATTAACTTCTTCGCCTTTTTCTCGTTTTTCTGGCCGATTCAGCCGCTGGGGCCTCGCTTTCACGAGGTCTTCCTAGAGTAGTTATGTTCCGCACCAGCGCCATCAGTCTGGCGCTTAAGATTCATGATCGAAGGGCCAGGCCTTGGCGCTAAGACCCCGAGCCGCGGCTCGCAGGCCGAGCTACCGGCTTCGGGCTCTAAGACCCTCCCCGCACGAACCGGAAAGCACCGGCCCCGGGCATCACAAGACCTCCTGAAAGGTTGCTTTGGCAGTCGAAGCATCGGGCCCGGCGTTGGCACCTTCCAGCACGAACCGAGCTACTAGGCTCATCGCGCCAAGACCTCCCGCCAGCGTTTTAGCCGAGCTCGGGCCCGGCGCTAAGACCCTCCTCTCGCAGCCGCTGGAGCTCGCAGCGCAGCCACTGGCCCGGGCTGGCATCTTCTCGCATTTTCTACCAGTCGAGCCACTGGGCCCGGGTGCGAGACCTCCCCGCACGGTCGAGCCCCATAGGCCGAGCTACTATGCCCGAGGCGCTAAGACCTCTCGTGTCGCTGAGTCTACAGGCCGAGCTACATGTGGCTTCGGGCGCTAAGACCCTTTCTTGCGCCTGTTGAGCTCTACTCTCCGGTGCTAAGACCCTCTCGCGTCTTCTTCACCCATGAAAGAGCTATCGGGTTTTGGGGCGCTAAGACCTTTGCAGATGAATCGAAGCGACGCTCTTTTGGTGCAGACTCTTTCGCCTCCTTTCCTTGAAAAACGCAGTGTGTTTAATACAGATTTATAGAGAATTGGAACGGATTGCGTGACTTCCCAAGCGCCCGACTCTTTGAGTAACAGAGACTCCTCTGTGATGGTGCTATGCTTCCAACCTTCATTCCTTTCGGCATAGTCGGATTTCGTGTAATGATGAAGCCGCCGTGGTTTGGTCACTACCGGGACGGGGTATGTCCGTGATCGTGAGCCACATTCGTGTCGAGTAGTCTACCGCTGTGTGGAGCTAAGTGCTTTCTCAGTTGTTCTCAGGAGTATGCGGTTCCTAGCTAGGTCCAATGATGGAACTGGTAAGAAATCGATCCTATGGGGCGTGTACCTTGAAAACTTTTAGTACCGCTTTCTCCATTTTTTTCTTTCTTCTTTCTTCTTCTTCTTCTCCTTTCCTTCTCTTCCTTTCTCTCCTTCCCTCTCTTCAGACTCTCTCTTCTTCTTCTTTCTCTTCCTTCTTGTGAAGTTCATTCTGACAGCAGGCCAATGTGAATGAAAATAATTTTCAAGACCTAGCTCATGAGGATGCAAAGGAGATTTTGTAATTCCCCGAGGTGGTCAGGAACCTCCATGTAAATGAAATTTTATTCAACCTGTATTCGGATAAGAACAATATTATGCACTTCTTCTACCCAGGCCCCTTCGAGCCGTGCTCCTGGCTTTATCGTTATAACTTATTGTTTGGTCCACCATAACATTAAACAACTTAAAAATGGAAATAGAGTGTTATTTGAAATCAAGATGGTGGTTCTTTATTACAGACTACGTTCCGGGGTCTTACTGGTAGAACCGTTTGAGGTGTTCAGCGTTCCATGAATGGGGCAGGGTTTTTCCTTCTTCGTTTGGGTTAGTTGCCGGGGTCGGATTATGCAGGAATCACGATGTAGGGCCCATGATTAGGTCCGAAGCTTCCCATGTGCGGGGTCCTTCCTTGTTGGCAGAAGTTTTTTTAGAACTAGGTCGCCTGACTTGTAACTCCTAGGCTTGACCCTTTGGTCGTAATACCTCATTTGTCTTCACGTGGTGATCCTCCATCCGGCTTGGGACACATAAGTTTTCTTGAGATCAGGGTTTGGCCGAGAAGGACCTCCTCATTGTCTTTCGATGTTTGCTTTGGTTCAATCCTTGAGGAGATTTTAGTCAGACCTCATTTGGATCTATTGTAAGTGCCAAAGGCCTTTGAGACGAAACAGGTTTCCCAGTGTTGAGCGCGCGTAGTTACGTATGCACATGTACCTCGGGGAGGTGCTTTACCTATCTTTCTTTTAGATCTTCGTTTGGTTTGGAGAACATTTGAAAGTCCTTATAGTGACCACAGCCGCCCATTGGGCCCGTGGATGAGCTAGGGATGAGTAGTAGTTCTTGATTAGAGCTGTTGTGATGATCCACTAAACTTAGGGTTGTCGAATTGCTTCCCATTATCGGACACGAGGGACCTCGGGATCGAACACACGCACATATTATAGGCGCCCGGGCGAAGTGTGCACCTTACGTGTGATTATTGCTAAGGGTTCGGCCTCGACCATTTGGTGAAATAGTCCCGACCAGATAAATTTTCGGCTGGCCCCTTTCGATGGGTAGGGGTCCCGATATATCCGGCCAGATTTGTTGAAAAGGCTAGGGCTTGTGGTGACGTCGGTGCTCGGATGGGAGATGAAGTCACAGTATGCTCGACAAACTGCATTTACTAATGAGTTATGTCGCGTCTTTGAGCATTGTGGGCCAGTAGTACCCCTGTCTTAATGTTTTCCCCGCCAAGGTCCGAGCTCCGATATGGTAGCCACATATGCCCTCGTGTACTTCCCTAAGTATGTAGTTGGCATCTTCCTTCCCTACGCACTTGAGAATGGATGTAGAGAAGCCTCGTTTATAAAGGGTCCCCTGATGAACGGTGAACCTTGCCGACCTTACTCTGAGTTTGGACGCCTCCTTTGGAATTTAAAGCAGCGGTGCACAATCCGCAGAGTAATCCGGATTGGATCCATCCATCTCGGTTCGGACATCACACGGGAGACTTCTCCGTCGTTGATGCTTCTGCGAGGTTACGGAAGGTGCTCGCGGTCATCGGTGCCGGTCTTCTTGTGAAATTTGTCACCGGTTCCTTACAAAGCTTATCGACTCTGAATTCTTTACTCTTGGTATACCATGACCTTGAACTCACGTGTGAACTTCTTAAGCACAACTCATTACCTTTTGAGATATAAGATCATTTTCTCTCCTCTGGCCTTGTAAGAGTCTTCTATCTGTTTTACCACCAGTTAGGAGTCGCTGCTTACCTCCAACTGATCTACTTCCATGAAGTGGGTGAGGTTGAGTTCGGCTATGACAACCTCATATTTGGCCTCATTATTGGCCGAATCTGAGGGCATATTCCGTATCTATTCCATTTGGAGAGGTCAGGATCGATACGCGCCGCTGCTGGGCGTTAAGCGGCCGTCGACGGATAATCTCGGTTCGGTCGGGTGCACGATTGAGTAGCCTCGGTAGACTATCTTCCGCGGGTGGTCCATGATGAGAATCTTCCTCGAGATACGCCCTTTGCTGCTTTGTCCTCGGTTTGTATCGATGTCAAATTCACTCGGCTACGTAGCCCACTTTATCGACCTTCAGGGTTCCTACTGGTTTATCACGTGTTGCTTCATCGGATATTGGTTGGGACTTGTGGTATGAGCTTGGGTAAGGTCGGGTTTTCTAGATGTGGTTACCAGCGCTGGGATCCGAATTTTCCATCTTTGGATTGTCTCTCCTCTCTGCTCCCCTCGAGCTCGTTTGCAATAGTGGCTGGTTCTTTTGCTGCTGTCTATTTCTTGCCAGGGCGGCACTAGTTGTAAAGTCTGAAACGGCTAGGTAAAGAGTAAGGAGTTCTCCCTCGGAAGGGCTTACCAGAATGGGGGGAGAGCTCAGGTAGGTTTTGAGTGCCGTGAATGCCTCCTGGTAGTGTGCGTCCCACTGGAAGGCCTTTTTCAGAACCTGAAAGAAAGGCCGACATTTGTTCTTGGCCACTGAATGCGAGAGCGGCTCGGTCTTGACTATTCTCCCTGTCAGGTGTTGAATGTCTTCAATGTTTGACGGAGGCAGCATATAAAGCACGACCTTTATCTTATCTGGGTTTGCCTCTATTCCTCGGTTGTTGACTATAAAACCTAAGAACTTTCCGACGGAGACTCTAGAAGCCCATTTGGTTGGGTTTAACTTTATATTGTAGCTTTTCAGGATCTGGAATGCCTCGGCTAAATGGGTTATGTGGAGCTCGTTTTTTATCGATTTTACCAGCATGTCATCTATATATACCTCCATAAATGTCCCAATTTGTTTCTGGAACATCCTGTTCACTAGCCTTTGGTAGGTGGCTCCTGCGTTCTTTAGCCGAAGGGCATTACTCGATAACAGTAGGTTCCCTTACCGGTGACAAATGAGGTCTTCTCTCTTGGTCATTTGGGGTCCATATTGATCGATTGTGGCAGAAGGTGTCATGAAGGCGAGGAGTTCATGACTGCCGTGGCGTCCCATGAGATCAATCCGAGGGTAGAGGCGATCAGCACAGGCGAGGCCACATTGATGTACGTGAAATCGATGCAAAGTCGCCACTTCTTAGTTTGCTTTTTGGCGAGAACAACGTTAATAACCATTGGACACTCTACTTCTCGATTGCCTTTGCTTGGAGGAGCTATCGACCTCTTCATTAATCGCCTTACGTCTTTAAAGTGAAAACTCCTTCTCTTTTGCTTGGCGCGACTTAAAGGAGGATCGAGCGTTTAACATGGGTGATCAGCGTCGGATCGACCACCCATGTCTTCTGTTTCCGAATAAACCTCCATGTTTTAGCTCTAGAAAACGGTTAGAGAGCTTCGATGTCTTTGGTAGCTTGGACCCTATGCGAGACGGAGTGTTACGAGCATCGCAAAGTATCTGAGCTCTAATTCTTACGAGGCGCGGGTGGGTGGTTACCTCATCTCGCATATCGAGCGCTCGTATGTAGATGTTGTCGGCCAGGTGTTTTTGCTTCATTGACGTGAAGTAACATTCCTGGCTATCTGTGGTTTCCTCGGACCGTTCCTACCCCATTTGCAGTTGGAAATTTGATAACCATGTGATAAGCGGAGAATGGCGCCCTTATCTTTGTGAGAGGGCTACTAGTAACATGTTGTAGGACGATGGGGCATCTACTATGAGGAATCTCACCGTGGTTGTAGCTTGGCATGAGGGGTCTCCCAAAGTAAGCACTAGGCTGTCTGGAGGCCCGAGGGGCGGGTACTGTCTCCTGAGGAACCCACGTGGCGAGCGTGGCCGGCTCTGGCTTATCCGCTACGATGCAGTTTTGTCGAAGTGATCGCGAAGATGATGTGGCCAGAGCTTAGTTGTCGACAAGGACCCTGTGGACCGTTTTATTAGATACTATGGTTTTTATCACAAGCGGGTTGTTATGGGGATGTTGGCAGCCTTCCATGTCAAAGTCTGAGAAGGTTATGGTAGTATCCAGCCGAGGAAGCTTGGAAATTGTTTGTACTTCTAAGGTTCCTCGATCGATCTTTGACAAGTGGGCCTTCACATTGAAATTTGGAGGACTCTCTACCTCCTGCAAATCCTTCGAAGATTACATGGATTTCTCCTAAAGGCGACTGATGTTGAACTGGGGTTGGCTGACGAGGTGGTGGTGGTTGGACTCGCTGCCCCCATCGAGGGCCCGCGTAGCCGAAATTTGAGATGCCCGTGTTCGGATTAAGTATTAAATCTCCTTTTTTAGCTGGATGTAGTCATCTGTTCGGTGTCCATGACCCTTGTGGAACTCATAGTATTTGGTGTCGTCTCTTCTAGCGGGTCTGACTTTATCTGGGATGGCCACCTCAGAAACCTTTCATGTTGCGCCCGGCGGCGTGGGACCTCGACAACGAAATTTTGTTAGAGGGTGTATTGCGGGGTGTGAATACCGTGGCAGAGTTTAGGTTGAGGTGGTCCCCTATGATCCCTGACGTTCCCTCGTCTTATCGGGGACCTCTCTCTATTTTCTCTGTTCCTCCTTTGGGATTTGTCCCTGTCTGCCTGTCTCTTGGAGCTTCATTCTCTTTTTTTGTCGCCCTTGCTCTTTTCCTTTTAGGTAGAAGAGCTTCTTTACTTGGACAGGAGGGCTTCTTCACCGTTGATATACTTCTCTATTTTGGCGAGGACCTCGGCCATGCTTGCCTAATGGTTCTTTGAGATAGAGAACATCGAGGTCTTCCCGATTGCACCCAGTGCAATGACGATGATGACGAACTTCTCGTCGAGAATATCCACCTTTAGCGACTCCATGTTAAACCTCTGAACATATGACCTCAGGCTTTCTTGAGAGCTCTGTTTTATGGTTAGAAGGTGATAGCTCGGCTTCCTGTACATCCTTGCTCCGATAAAATGGGAGACGAATGCGTGGAAAGGATACGTGAGCGATGAGATGGAAAGGCGGCGGGGAGTTTGTTAAAGCCCAGGCGATGTTGGGCCCTTTGTAGTGTGATAGTGAAGGCTGCATCGATGCACGGGGTCTACGATATGCAGTAGTAGTTCCATATGATTTTTATGCGTATTGAGGTGTGGTCTATAGGGTCTTTTACTAGATGACGTCTTGATGCTCAGCGACATTACGAACTTTGCGGGAAGGGAAAGTGCGGCTCGGCAGTGAATAGGTCGGTTTGTTGTACGGGCGTCCATGGGCCCGGGCTCGACCATTTACCACTTCCTTCATGTGGCTGACCTCTTGTTGGATGTCCCTGAACCTCTGATCCCATGACCTCTCCTCGTTGCGATCCTCTCCGGGGGTTGGTAAGGATCATGCTCCCTAGTGTGGCTAGTTTCTCCTTCTCTATCCGCTTCTTGACGAGGGCCGAGGTGTTGCTTTTCTCGGGTAGCAGGATTTTGGTCTTTTCCGGCCTGTTGTGTCTCCTAGGGGCGTAGTATTTGCCTAGTGAGTTGTTCCAACTCTTTCAGCAAGCATTGGTTAGTGACGCGGAGCGCCTCCACCTCGTCTGTGTTGGCTTGCACAGTCTCTAACATGCCTGGGAGGTGTTTGTTCATGTTGCTGGTACAGTCTTATCCTTGAGGATTGGCGTGGCTCACCTTGTGTTCGAGTTGATATCATAAGTCCTTTGAGAGTCGAGTTTATTTGTAAAGGCTGTCGTTCCACGGGCGGCCTTGGCCAGTGATGTTTCAGCAGGAGGCTGAGTGCAGGGCGTCTTTGGTTGCTAGGCAGTCCGCTTACTCAGTACATTGGACTCTTAAAAAACAAGAAACAAGGATCGGCGGGGCTCGCCATTGCCTACTCCGATGCTAAGTCGGTTCTTTTCGGAAGAGATCAGTGCTTAGGAAATGAATTTTCTGTGTGTATGTTTGAGTACCTTTCACCATTGGGGTGGCCTAGTATTTATAATGGATGATCATGACAACTTTCCTAGTTGGATGATAACACTGAATAGTATCTTTCCTTGTTGGAGGATGATACGATATTTCTGTTGGGTAGGAATTTCCTTCTTGTCAGCCAGATAATATAGGATAATTGATGGGCAATAATTGGGAAATATCCTACTTTCCTGATTTATGGAGATTGAGTGTTTTCCTCTAATACGGATTCCTTGAGCTACCAGTCTTTTAAAGGGGCGAGTTGGGCCCTCGTTTTGGGCCTGCCTTTGAGGGATACCATTAAGGGCCTATTGTTAGTATTGGGCCCATTTTTAATCCCGACGTTTGGGCTTGCATCTTGGACCTACGCGCCTATTATTTCAAACCCCCTCAATTTTCATCTTCTATGTCTAACTTTTCAAAATGTTCTCAAGTAGAAGGCCGTTTAGAGTTGCTCACATTCACCAAAAATTCTTAAGCAGAAATAACAATTAAATTATTAAATTGACGAAGTTCAAATCAAGAATAAAAATATCGATAAACACGAATATATCAGTATTTTAATTTTTCGGATATATAAATTTTTTTAATAAAACACCGACGGATATTTAGACAAAAATATTGATAACACATAAATTATTCAAAATTCATGAAATTATTTTTAAAAACTTCAAAAAAAAAAAAAATAAAAGAAAAGAAAAAATATACTTATTAAACTCATTTTGTAAGTATAATTAAGGTAGGCATAGTCAACACCATTAATATTTATCTTAAATTCTTTTAATATATTTATATTTCTTAATTTTTAAAATTTTAAACACCTAATTCATTAAAAAGTGTTCTATTATCTTTTAAATAAATATCAAACATTTTTTTAAGATGTAATTTCTAAAATTTTATTATTTATGGCATAACATTTTTAACATTGATGTTATTTTATTTAAACAAATAAACCTATTTGAAATTAAAGTAAATAAATAATAACCTATTAGAAATATTATTTATTTTTAATATTTGTATATTTATATTCAATTATCATGTAAATGATGCTGATACAAGTATATTAAAAAAATTAAATTATAAAAATCTACAAGTAACTATTAATTAAATAAAAGAAATATTGCCCATATGCCTAGTCCTCAATCGATATTTCCTAAAGGAACTCTGTGCAAGTTAATTTTTTTAAGATCTCAAATATAGATAACCAGCTCCCCGACCAAATTTAACTCACCCTTTTTGATACCTGAGTAGTGAATAGGTTGAGAGCGCACATTTTTTATTTCGTACCTTTTTTCCTTGGGGTGTGTAGCGAGATGTAAGTGGCGGCCGATGCGTGAGGTTATCGATGGCTTCCCACTAGTTGGTTAAGGGCATTAAACATTAAGTTCCATTCGAACTTCACTCCGAGCTATCTGCCTAAGCAACAAGGTACCTACATAGTGAAATTGATCCATCTTCTGTCCCATGTAGCGAGTAGTGAAGTCAGTGACTCCTAACCAGTTAGCATAGGACACTAAGCATTAAATTCCACTTGGATTGTGCTCGGGATTCCGATTGAACCAACTCACTTGTTCCTTTTTTTTTTCCTGACTTTTTATGATTTATTTTATTTTATTTTTTTGCATAGGTGGGTCTCATTGGCCCTCTTTTGAAGGTGTCCCACACTAGAAGAGTCAATTTAGCATCTAAAAGTAAGTGATATTTGAGAAAAGGGGTTGGACCCAAAGTGTATATAAGAGATCTAGTGTGTGTGTCATGCAAAGTTCCAAAAAGAAGTGATTTTTTTTTTTTAAATAAGGGGTTATCAAGCCAAGGCCCCCAAAACTACTAGATTCCTCATAAACAAGATTTCATAAATAATGTTTTTTAAGCTCAATGTCAATGCAACTCAAGACAATATTTTGCACCAACAAGACTCAAGAGACACAATCATGAAAATAAAAATAAAAACAAGCAATAAAAATCTTAAAATTTTGGGTTAAGAAGCAACTTTTCTCAAGTGACTCCCCCAACCAAGACATACCATGTCCTTCAATAAATCCAAGTATAAAAAGGTAGAACAAGGGTTACCTCAATTGAAGAAGGATGCTCTATTTTTGGATTTACTTTAAGGCACCATGTGATTTGATCAAGATGGTAGGGACATGAGAATCTTCATGTGTTGATGTAGGCGCCATGTGACTCATGTGATTTGATGGGCACCATGTGAAGTGAAGCTTCATGTGATTATTTTCTTGAAGCCATGTGATTTTATACACATCTTATTTCCAACTAAGCATGTGCTCAAAGTGGATAAGTCTTGAAAAAGTATAAGAAAAGCAAAACAACTCTTCCTAAAGGTAAAGCAAAAAAAAAAAAATGCAAAAATTAAAAATTAACCTAGAAAGCAAGTAAATCCTAATCTAAGATAGTTGGGCTAGTTAGTCTCAAGGGAGACTAAGCCCAGATAGGTCCAAAATGTGGAGGACTCAAGGAGGTTCAAAGAGGGTGTTTCCCTTATCCAAACCCTCATAATAGGTTCCAAGGTCATGGCTCCTAAGGCCATCCACATCCTCCTCCACCACACTATTAATAACAAAAGTTTCTTTGAGGTCTTCTTCATATGAGTCTGGTTTTTTTGATTAAGTTGAAGACATTGATCTCCATGGTCACGTTTCCAAAAGTAAGATGCATAAGACCATTTCTACAATTGATTAAGGCATTAGATATAGCTAAGAAAGGTCTTCCCAAGATGATGGACACATTGTTTATTCCCCTAGTTGATTGCTCTATTACCAAGCACAACAAAGTCGATGAGATAGTAGAATGTGTTGACTTGTACCAATATATTCTCCACTATACCTCTCGATTTCTTAATGGATTTATCGGCCAAGGAGAGAGTGATATTGGTTGGTTTGAGCTCTCCCAACCCAAATTACTTATAGATTGAATAAGGGAGGTGGAATAGGATAAGCCATATCTCATGTGGCTATCACATGGATGACCCAAAACAAATGAGACACCCGGACACAACTCGGGTTGAAACTAACTTGACACATACAAGCACATGTCGGGCGAGGGGCTCATTAAGGTTAGACACCCTCCACCTCGATCACATTGGGCATCAGCTTGAACATGATCAAATCGGGTGGACCAAGTCACCTTGGGCACTGGAGAAGCGGTCATAACTGAATGCATGACTGAGAGACATGGGTCATTGTGGAGTCCCTTGACATGATTGCCCATGACGCATTATCCCACCATGATGAGCACCACGTCATGATTTACGAACCAATCATAGTTTGCCATGTAGCGTCCCCAAGTTAGTATAAAATGTGTAGGCTTAAAACAAGTAAAGGAGGAGGATTTTTTCTAGTCTTTCAACAATGGTAATCAGAGAAGAAATAACAAATTCTTTAAGGTGTGGGAAACCCTACTCTTATGCTTCTCTCAACTGCTACAAAGACGACTGTAACACTTTTCAAAGTAGTCCAATGGGTGAGATTGCCACTTCCAGTTTTGAGCCTTCAATGGAGTAATGATTGTTGTCGTTGGAACAAATGCTGAAAGATCAGCAGGAGTCCCACCAACAGCGGTTAGCCTCCTTCTTGGCTGCCAATGTGGCTATGCGGGAAGAAAATGCCACCTTGCGTGCCACTACCATAATGCCTCACCCGGGTGACCTTGCTTAACCCCAAAGCCCCGCTAGATCAACATCCACAGATGAATTTCCCCAATCGCCTCTCTAGGACCAACCCCCTGTCAGCAAGAACCGCATGAATAGGTCTCTTTTCCCACAGAGGAGCCAGGATCCTGTGTTACGAGCATTGGATGACATGTCATCTTCCTCGTTTGTTCCCACCATCTTACTCCAAGATGCTCTGCTGCACTTTGTGCTACTAAAGTTTCAAATGTATGATGGCCTTGGAGGACCCCTTTGACCATCTTATGCACTTTCGTCAAATCATGACGTTGTAGAGTGGCAACGACACTCTCTTATGTAAAGTGTTCCTTGTCCAGCCTAGTTGGCCTAGCCTTGTCATGGTTTCACCGCCAATCACCTAACACGGTAACATCTTTTCGCTATCTATTTGAAAAATTTGTAACTTAATACATGTGTTTATCAGGAGGAAACAAAGCGTCACCAGTCTATTCCACAATCGGATGGGATGATCCGAGTATATCAGAGATTTTATGAAGCCTTTTGGGGCTGCAATCCTCCAGCTCGAAGCCGTAAGCCCTAACACTGTCTTACATGCATTAAAGCAAGCCATCCGTCCTAACACTCAGTTCTTCGACTCACTTTCGCTTTATCCACCCGCGACTATAGACGAACTGTTTCAAAGAGAGAGCCAATACGCTATGCTCGAGGACGATACGATCGTTGCAACCAAACGAAAGGTGGCCACAACATTAGAACCTAGGCACTATGGTAGAAGCAAGGGAAAAGGAGGTGAGAAGGCCAAGATAGGAGAAGTGCACATGAATCTAGAGAGTCAAGACATACCGGTCATCATAGTGCATTTGAGAGGATAAGAGAACGAGTTAATGAGAATTCGAGGCGAAAAAGCGACATAGAACATACCTAGTTCACATTGCCACCTTCTCAGCTCCTTTCAATTGTTTAGTCTCTGAAGGGGTTCAAATGGCCAAAACTACAGAGGGGTGATCTGGATAGAAAAGACAAATCCAGATACTACAAATACCACAAAGATGTTAGACATCGATGTAAGGATTTATCTGGGGCTGCATCTCATGCAAGGCATAACAAAATACAAAAAAAATACAGAAAACCCCATCCATGGATCATCTTGAATCAACAAAGTTGAATAACCAAGCCATAGGGTGTTTATAAATCATTACCTTTGTAGTTTCCCACCTCCTTTGATGTAGATGATGCTTCCTTTGAAGAAGATGTGCATCAAACCACGAGTGCTCCTAGTGCAGCACCTCCAATGGTGATCCACACGAAGGTTGGAGAAGAAAGCCTCAAAGGAGATGGCTAAGGCTTGATCTATGTTGCTAGCCAAGATCAAGCCTTATGAGAGAAGGCTAAAGGAGAAGAGGAAGAAAACTTTTTCTTCTTCAAGGTGTGAATGAAGGGACTCTCTAATTAGGGTCTAGATGTTTTGCTTAAATATAAGCCAAACACATGGAGAAAGGACCATAGTGCCACCATTAATAGGGGGGAGTTGTTGCATACATCCATCCTTATGCAAATTGTGTGCACCTCATATGAGCCCAATGACCCATATGGTCATCCAAATGACTCGTGATTCTCCTAATCCCTAAATGGCCCAAATCGCAGCATTCTTGTTCCAATTCGGATCGTCAAATTCTTATCTCTCTCATCGGTCGGATCTAATCAAATTACTATCTCTCAACTTGGATCCCATCAAAGACCATTTTGTTCCTTCTTTAGACCTTCTAAGTGTGTGACCCATTAGGTTTCCGGTTATGTTGGCCACTTGAATAAACCATTTGATTCAAATAGAGCGGTATTTAGCAACACATCATGACCCCCAATTAATGGAAGAGTCAAGGGTTTGACTGCGAACCTTTCCATATGCAATATATTGTGTAATGATATCCTTTCACTCCATACTATACCCGACTTGGTTCAGAGCATGGACTATGAATTTGCTCCCACTAGATGAACTAGCCCAAGTGAATTTATCTTGTCTCCGAGATCCATTACTCACAAAGCATGCCATTAAAGATTCTTCTTCAAGGCATGATTACTCTGCCTAGAGGTTCCAAGTAATGATCTCTGTAAGATGGCCTAGGGCATACCCTCTTTCTATCATAAATGGTGAATCCTTTATTGCCTACTCAATTACCTTTGAATACCTCAAGCTATACCTAATCATCACCTTACTAGTAACCTCTTTTTAGGCAACAAGGATTGAAGTCAAAGTATAGAATTAGTATCCAAGATACCATTGAGCACCTCAAGTCTAAGGATACTTTCACCATTGCTATGATGAGGCTATCATTGATGTTTGAATAGATAATCCATATGATTGTCTCACAGTGGGTCTCCGATGAACTTAGCTACTCTTAGCAAGCATCCACATGTCTACTCTAATCATCGATGATCTGATTTATGAGATCATGCAGCGGCCATATCAAGAGTACAACATGTATTGCTTTGTATGGATCAACAAAGTCCAATCTTGTTGATTCTATGACTAGGGATAGTTTAGATACTACATAATTAAACATAATAGGAATCTCATTATCATGATCACAATCATGATTTCCTTTATGCTATGTAAAGTATCAAGGTCTTCATTTCAATTTTATTTAAGATCGCTATCAATTCATATATTAAATGAACATCAAAGAAATGAACATGCGTTTATTATAAATGAATATAAGACATATAATAAGTGCTAAAGGTGATGGCCTTTAGAGCACTTCTCTAACAATCTCCCACTTGATCTAAAGCCAATCGCCTTTATATCTAATACTATAGGTGAGTACATGAGAATCAAACTTCTTTCGGGGAAGTAGCTTAGTCAAAGGATTAACAATGTTCTAATCAGTAGTTTCTCTATGATTACATCACCTACCAATGATTTCTCTGATTAGGTGGTATCGTTTGAGTATGTGTTTGGATCTTTGATGAGATCGTGGTTCCTTTGCTTGCGCAATGGCTCCATTGTTATCACAATATAGAGGTACTAGATCAACAATGCTAGGTACCACTCCAAGTTCTAAGATGAACTTCTTTATCCAAACTGCTTCCTTAGCTACCTTGGAAGCTATAATGTACTCTACTTTGGTTGTAGAATCAGTAGTTTGATGAGTGTGAAACCCATCTAGTTTTAAGTCCATTTTTCATGCATAATCGAGGCCTTAATGTTCATTTTAATGCAAAATTATGGAGTCTTCACCATTATTATTGTTTTGCAGGAATCAAGAGTAAAAGAAGCAAAAAGAATAAGAAAAGAAGTTGAAAAGACTATACTAACATACCCTTGGACAAATCTAAGATTCAACCCATGACAAATTGTTCTTGAACAGTATGAAAATTAAGAATTAAATTACCAAGTCCATTCCCAGTTTTCCTCAATCTTAGAGAAACCTTTAGTTGCATTGAATTTGGATACTCTTTATATATTATTTATAGTTTACAACTTAAAAATTGAAGTTCAAATAGTGGTGTCCTTGAGTAATTAGAGTACTTAATTTTTTCTTTTTCTTTATGATCTTTGTGGGAACGATATTTGAACTTAAAAATCCACTTTATTACTTGTTGACCTGTGCACTTGCAGAAGAAAAGACCAAGTTGAAGTAAAGTTAGTTAAAAGTAAAGAGAAGAAGATATAAACTTTGGTCATGAGCATCAAGTTTTTGGAGCCATTACCTTGGACTTAAAATGAAGTCTTAGGGATAAGCTTATCATGAACTTGCATACTCAATACAATATACACCATAGTCGTCTCCTGTTTAGAACTTTTCCAACTGACTGATCTACCATTTAATGTGAACACATAACCTGATTGACATTTGGAGTCATCTCTTGATTCGTCGCCCGTAGGGTATTAATCAACAAAATTTATAACCTAATACCTCATACTAGAGTAGCATAGCTACTATAGTATAGTGGTTCTAGGATCGTTCACAGAGATGGGTTTTCTTCATGGAAATACTGATAGTGAGGCTTAAACTGGTGATTTCATTTTTGGATATTGGGGTTGTGATAAAAATAGTGGATTTTAGTGATTAAAACTGAAAATAAAATGGATTAAAGTATGGAAAGAAGTCTCTTGAAGTGTTGGGTCATTAGGCTTAGGTTCCTTAGGCATATGAGGGGTTTTCTTAGGGTTTTCCAAGTCTTTTCCTCACAATGGGGAGGATAACATATAGTTATCTCCCGAATTGATTCTTCATTTAACTATAAAAACCGACCCTCAATAAATATCCTCTTGAAAATAGAATTCACTTCTCATTAATGGTCTTAAACAGTAGAAATATGTCTCCTTGACTCACCTACCAATGGCTCATAAGTGATAACTAACGAACATCACTGGATCTAGCATTAAGTATCCAGTAGTACGAAACGCAAATATCAACCATTCAAGGTGACTCGGAAAGGGATCGAAACCACCAGAGTTGAAGAAAGAACAATAATGACAATGAATACTGCTTTAAAAACATAGAAAACCCTTGGTTTGCCATAGGTTCCTTTACTTGATGCCCTTCATTCAAGGAGGACGGTTTAGCCACTGCCATCCTCTGAGAAATCATCTCGGAGAATTTGTTTTGGCTTGTGAGAAAGAGGAGAGAAAATGAAAGAAAACTAGAGCTTCTCGAACAAGCTTCCCTCAAACCTACTTCTATTAAAATAAAAAACTTTTTTACGAAGTCTTCTTTGGGGTATTATATACCACCAAATTCAATACAATTTACCAAAATATACAAATCAAACACTATTACAAGGGGAGAAAGTGGGAAAAACACAAAAAGAAATCAAAAAGTCAAATGTGGCAGACAATTTCGCAGGGGTTACTGATTCGAAGCCCGTAGGGTATTCTAAATCAACAAAATTTATAACCTAATACCTCATACTATCGTAGCATTGCTACTATAGTATAACGACTCTAGGATCATCCACAGAGATGGGTTTTCTTCGTAGAAATGACTAATACTGAGGTTTACACTAGTGATTGTAGTTTGGATATTGGAGTTGTGATAAAAAGGGGTTGGTTTTAGTGGTTGTCATTGAAAATAAAACAAATTAGAATGTGGAAAGACGTCCCTTGAAGTGTTAGGACACTAGGTTTAGGTTCTTTAGGCAAATGAGGAGGTTTTCGGGTCTTTACCTTGCATTGGGGAGGATAACATATAGTTATCTAAAATCGGATCTTCATTTAGCTATAAAAACCGACCCTCGTTACATATCTTTTAAAATGGCATTCACTGCCCATTAATGCTCTCAGTCATTGAAAACAAACGTCTCCTTGACTCACCTTCCAATGGCTCGTAAATGATAACTAATGAACATCACTGGATCTAGCATTAAACATCCAATGAGCCTGGAATGCTTACCAAATATTAACCATTCAAGGTGATTCGAAGGGATCATAACCTAAAGTTGAAGAGAAGAACAATAATGACAGTGAATACCTACGTGAAAAACATGGAAACCCTTAGTTTACCTTAGGATCCTTCACCTAGTGGCCTTTTACTTCAAGGAGGAAGGGGTTTTAGCCACTCATCCTCTGAGAAATCTTCCTTAGAGGGTGTTTGGCCAGTAAGAAAGAGAAAAAGAAAATGAGAGAAAATGAGAGAAAACGGGAGCTTTCTTGACAAGCCTCCCTAAAATTTCTTTGATAAAAATAAAATATGTTCCATCAAGTCCTATCTCTAGCATTTCAAGCCATACTGCTTATACAAATTACCAAATTAACAAAAGCAAGAAACTATTACATAGGGATAATTTGGGAAGAAATAAAAAAAAAAAAGAGAAAAAAAAAAAGTCAAAAAGAGTTGCAGGTACATTCGCAGGCAATTTCGTAGTGTGAAAATTTGCGGGGCACATGAAATTTCTGACCCTTGAGTGGCAGGGCTACGCACTTTCTGTTTTGCTTATGTGCATATACGCCTTCCTAGTTAAAGCTATACATATACGGTTCTACAGCTTTGAGTTCCAATTATTGATTTCTTCATGCACCATTTGGATCTATCTTCAATATATATAACTGTGAAAACTACAATTTACAAAAATTGATGAGCATTGCTAGGTCATGCGTGCCAATTGGGTGATTTGGTTGATTACTACGCAAAAAGTGCTCAAAACTCGAAGTGTTAAGAGTATGGAACATCACTATTTGGGTAGTACTCTCTCCCCCCAACCGACACATTGCTAGTCCCTTAGCAATGAAAGGAGAAGAAAGCAATCAAAAGCAAGATGAACTATATATATCCACAAAAAATGGGTTTCTTTTTTTTAGAGTGTGTGCTATGCAAATTCAAGTATCAAAACAATGTCAACTCTTAGAGGACCAACTTGAAACCTTCCACAAAAATCTAAGTGTTAACTTGATTAGTTTTCAAAAATAGTCTGCCAAACTATTCTCTCCCCTCAACCTAGCTCTTTTCTATACCTAGCAGACTAATTAACCTCCCGATAGATCGGGGACCAGCTTTTGTTTCTGACTCTTTTTTGTGTTGTAGGGGTGCGGAAATGAGGAATCGAATTCACAATTGTCCATGCTTGAGGTCCATAGATGACTCCTAACCAATTAAAGGTTTAGGGCATCAAGTCATAGGATTTCTCAACCACTAACTCTTCGGGTTTGGACTTTTAATAGCTCGAAACTCCATTTTCTGAGTGCTAAACTCCTATCCACCAGGTGTAGCAGCAACAAAGTCGGTGACTCAAGCCGGATTGGTTTAGGGAACTTGGCTTTAAAGACTTTTGCCATATACCCCTCGGACTGTGCTCGGGTTTCAAGGTAAGTGTCACAATTTTTTTTTCTTTTTCCGTTCTTTCTTTTTTTTTTTGAAAGACTCATTGGTTTTTTATTTAGGGGTCCCGACCTATTAAAGGTGGTCAAAGGTACTAGAAAGTGGGGACTTTACGGCGGGGTTTAGGAGGCGAATGATTTTTCAGCTTATAATTGAAACCTAATGTGCACAGTGTGTGGTTAGTTCAAAGTGGAAGAAATAAGGTTGAAGACAAGAAAAATTTCAACAGTTCATCAACTCAAATAAGCATAACACCATTTTAACATCAACAACATTGGGACAAGACTTCAATTTCTCATATAGTAAGTTAAGCATTACAAAATTTTTTTTTGTAAATGAGAAATTATAAACAATAACCAAAACATGTGTTGAAAACTAAAAACATATACTTGTACTATAAAAAAAAAAAAACTAACTAGCAAACCATTCAACTAAACAAAACAGACTTGTTCAAAACATAAACGACACTTCCTTCGTTAACTCTCCCCCCAACAACTGAATTTGTCATTGTCCTCAATGGGGTATGGAGCGTAAACTTACTAAAGGAAGTGATACCTCCTCAAGCAGTCGTGGAGGGTGGAACCTCTTCCTCATCCTGTGACGAAGCAGGAGCGGAAGGATGAGCAGCTGGCAGAGCGGCTGAAGCTGCTGGTGGGACAAGCGTTGAATCTACTGAAGCTATTGTTGGAATGAGCACTGGAGTTGTAGGTGGTGGAGCTTGTGATCTTATGGCTACTGCTGCTTGAGTGAGAGGGATAGGCGGCAAGGCCAGGTGTTGCTAAACCTGAGCAAGGATGGTGGTATTTTGAGTAAGGAAGGCTTCATTGCTAGTCATCCGCTCGGCCATGGCAGCTTGTGTAGCGACAAGGGCCCGGGATGCTTAAGCGAGTGTGGATAGCGGCGGTGATGGCAGAAAATCTGATTAGTGATGTGGATAGATGCCGGTGGTGAAGATGGTACGGGGCGTTTGGAGGCGATGAAAGTGGAGGTGAGTGTGCGCGAGGCCGCAATTGGGACGAGCACTAGGTCGAGGCAAGGCTGCGGCATTATGATGTGGGGCTCTTTGGTAGAGTGTGAGAGCATTGGCTGTGGAGGATTGTTGAGGATTTGCCTTAGCAGGAGGATATACGGGAAGAGGAGGGGCCCTAGGCACAAACTGCCATTTCTCAACAGTAAATGTGGCCTCGCAAACCCAACGACGCTCTTGATGGGGCTCAGTAAAAAAACCTAGGTGCTCTAATACATGAGAGAGCAACCTTGGAAATAGTAATGGAATGGTCTCGGCTCTGCTGAGGTGCTTTCTGTGTATTTTCTCCTCGAAGTGAAAGAGGGTGTCATAATAAGTTCCGAGGGGCTAAACCAAAAGCCCTCAGAAATGCGATATAGGGCCTCTAGGATAGTGCCTTGCCTATAGACAACATGCTAAGAAATAGGTGGACCACGGCATGTAATGGTCCTAGCGTACTGTTTAGGCGTGTCAGGAACAAAATAGAGCTGTGATGTGTCTCGAGAGAAGATCCGGACCATCTCCCGGGGCAAAGGATGGGGCCACTACCTATAGTCAGCTGAATTGGCCTGGGCCATTGGAAGCTGAAAAGCGACGGTGATATTGGCTACTCAAAGGATGCCTTTACTGCCATCAATAGTAAAGTGAATAGCAGTAGGGTGGCGCTCACCTCGGGAAGTCATGGTCTGGTAAAATTCGATCACTACTCTCGGATAGAAAAATCGGCGTGGAGTCATAAAAGGCTCGAGAGAGTAACACTGAACGAGCCCCATAGAATCCCGAAGCTCTGACGGATCGGCAAAAGCTGGAATGCCATAAAAATGTGGAAGTCCTCGTTGCTGTAGTTAGTGTTGCCTGCTATGGGGGCATAGGGGAATAAAGGCCTCCTAATAGCAGAGAGGATAGAGCCAGGTGACAGTGGAATGTTGGCTGAGGTGTTCGGAGGAGGTGGAGACTATGGAGGTACCTGCAGCTATGACTGTGAAGACTCTGGGGCGGAGGATGCGCGGCTTGGGGAGGTGGCGCAACGCGCGGTGATTCATGCCACGGTGGGTGTGCAGAATCAACAATATTTGTAGCCTAAGAATTCCTCCTAACGTCGTGGCTAAAGCTCACTGCCGTTATAGTGGTTCTAAGGTCAAACTCAGGGATGAGTTTTCTTTGCCTGAATATTCTTGAGTGAGGTTCAATTTGGTGAAGATTAAATTTGGATTTACCCGGGTTTGGTAAGCGGTGAGGTTTTGGGGTTTAAACTAAAAATAAAAACAAGTTAAACTGTAAAATAGAACCCCTTGAAGTGTTGGAGTCCTTTGGGGTTAACAAGACAGGCGAGGGGTTTCAAGGTCCTTTCCTCGCGTTGGGGAGGATGACATATAGTCATCTCCCGAACCGGATCTTCATTTAGCTATAAAACCTAACCCTTAATAATTATCCTTTGAAAAATGGTACTCACTGCACATTAGTGGTCTCCGATAGTGAAAAATGACTCTCCTTGACTCACCTTACAAGGGATCTATAGAAATGATAACTAACAAACATCAATGGATAACATTAAGCATCCCCAATGAGCGAAAGATTATCACGTAATAACCATTCAGAGTGAATCTAAGGGATTTAAACCTATAGTTAGAGGAAACATAAGCGCGATGAGTACTGGCATTGAAAATCATGGAACTCTCGGCTAGCGTCGGATCACGCACCCGGCCTTCCGCCGAGGAGAAGATTTTCACAGCCAGCCATCCCTTGAGTTGTCATCCTCGAGGGTGTTTGGCAGCAGAAAGTGGAAAGAAAATGAAGAAAGAAAGGAAAATGAGAGCGAGCGGGAGAGTTGGCTTATCCCCCGAATTTATTGCGAAGTGATTGATTGATTCTGAGGCTTGGTAGCGAGGCTTATAACTGCTCGAGCCAAGGGGAAGTTACAAAAAACCCAAAGCCCAGCTACTGAGGATAAATGGGAAGAAACCAAAAATGCAACAAACAGCGAGGCATTAAAAGCGGGTGAGCGGTGGCTGCTTGATGAATAGTATCGAGCGAGTGAGCGGTCTTGTAGGAACAATTTCTCAGCGTCGCAGATTCTTGCGACTCCACTTTTCTTACATTTTACGCTATTCTTTCATACGGTATTTGATGCGTAATCTTGAGTTTGACTCGAATTCTTAGTGCTTGGATCGACTTCGACAATTTTAGCAATTATTTCGCAAAAGCGCAAAAATTGCCCTGAAATGCGATAAGTAGAATAACGGGGACCTTAATGTGTAAATTGGGTTAAGTGCGCTGATTAGTACATAAAAGTGCTCAAAACTGTAATAAACGGGTCCCGAAATAGCACTTTTGAGGTACTAAACAATCAGTCATGGGTGAGGAGGATGACATGAGCACGGGCTGAGTCATATGTCATGCTTGCACCTGCTTGTGGGAGCGGGCGGTTGTGGGGAGGTAGGGCGACGGCAGGAGGTTACGGCCGGGCTCGGCCCGGGCGGGCGGCATTGGCGGCAGCGTGTGTCTGGCAGGGAAGAGTTGTGCATGTTGGGACAATCTTGTGGCCTCCTCGGGTTTTGACATGAGCCCCCAGGCCCCTGATGGGTTTCACAGGCACAAATGGCTTTCGTAGGGGGGATTTGGTGATTCGCAGGGAAGGGCTTCAGGAAATGAGGAGATTTCGTAAGGAGGGTGGTCTTCTATTTATAGAGGATGGAATTTGAAGGGTTTGAAGAGATGGAAGATAAAAAACGGATTGGGAAGGCTTAGGAACTGGGGGAGCACTGAATGTAACTGTAGGTTTCGAAGGAACCAAGAGTTAATGAAGGAAGGCATAATTTCGAAGGTTTGACAACTATAGGCTCAAGTTTTAGCCTGGGAATTTGGGGAGGGAGTGGGGAAGGTGTAGGGCTCAAAAAATCAGGTAGTGAGGGTTGCGATGCGAAAAATCCTACAAAAATGGGCTGACTCTACGAAACTTGCAGCGAAAATTTCGCAATGTGAAATCATTGCAAAATTTCGCAGGGGTTCCGACCTTGCAAAAATTCTTGCAATTTTCCTTCTGAGCTATGGACC
Source organism: Tetrastigma voinierianum (assembly GCA_016808115.1). Lineage (NCBI taxonomy): Eukaryota > Viridiplantae > Streptophyta > Magnoliopsida > Vitales > Vitaceae > Tetrastigma > Tetrastigma voinierianum. Next base: position 1,140,119 of record JAEQBH010000921.1, read on the forward strand.
TCCCTGCTTTAGAAAATTAACGCAACCCAACAAAAACAAACACAGGAAAATTAAAATAAAAAAAAACAGGAAAATAAAAAGAAGCTATGATTAAGATTAAATTAAGGAAAATTTTGAATAAAGCATAAGAAAAAGAAAACTAAATGAAAATAAAATAAAATAAAAGATCAAACAAAAATAAATGGACTTCTCAATCTCAAGGGAGACTGGGTCCACCCAACCCTATTATTCCGGTGTTTTGAGGCTCAAGGAGGGTGAGCTCCTCCTTGTCTGGTCCAAAGGGGACTGCATACGGCTTGAGGTGGTGGCCATTCACTTTGAAAGTTTGGTTGCCATTTGAGCTGAGAAGTTCCACTGCTCCATTGGGATAAACTTGATGAATGGTGAAAGGACAAATCCACCTGGACTTTAGTTTTCCCGGAAAGATATGAAGTTTGGAATCATAGAGCAGGACTTTATCTCATTTTTGGAAATGTTTTCGAGCCACCATTTGGTCATGCCATTTCTTGGATCTTTGCAATTTTGGAGTTCAGGTAAGCATAATTCCTTAGTTCCTCTAATTCATTGAGGTCAAGAAACCCCTTTACGCTGGCTTTTTTTAAATCCATGTTGAGGTTTTTAATTGCCCACCATGCCTTGTATTCAATTTCCACAAGAAGATGGCATGCTTTTCCATAGCCTAGCCGATATGGGGACATCCTAAGAATGGTCTTGAAAGCTATTCTGTATGCCTATAGTGAGTCTAGCAGCCTGATGGACCAATCTTTTTTGTTTGAATTCACCACCTTTATCAAGATGGTCTTAATACCACTGTTAGGCTGGTTGACCTCTCCCTTTGATGCGGGGATGGTAGGAGTTGCCACTTTGTGTTTCACCCCATATTTAGCTAGGAGGGTTTCAAAGGTTTGTTTCAGAAATGGGTACCTCCATCATTGATTATAGCCTTGGGGATAGATGGAAGACATTCTCTTTAAAAGTCACAGCACCACATTGTGATCATTTGTTTTACAAGGGATTGCCTCAACCCACTTGGACACATAGTCCACCCCCAGTAAGATGTACGAATAATCAAAAGATGTAGGGAATGGCCCCATGAAGTCAATGCCCCAAACATCAAATACATCTACCACCAGAATTGGGTTCAAGGGCATCATGTTACGACAAGTGAGCTTCCCAAGTCTTTGGCATCGATTGCAAGTTCGGCACATAGTATGAGCATCTTTGAAGAGGGAAGGCCGGTAGAAACTAGATTACAGGACCTTCATACTGTTTTTTATGAAGAAAAATGACCTCCACAGGCATTTTCATGGCAATGGTTGAGAATCCCTTGTTGTTCCTTTTTAGGCACACACCTTTTGATGATTTGATTTGCACAGTATTTGAACAAAAATGGTTCCTCCCAATAATAGGAATGAATTTTGGCGAAGAAGTATTTCTTGTGTTGTGCTTTCCAATCAATTGGGATCTCCCATGTTGCTAAATAATTACCAATATGAACATACTAGGGGGCATTCTCTACAAGCAGCAGAGACTACTCAGGGAATTCATCATTAATGGGAGGACTGTGGGAGTCATGAGCTATGGTCAATCTGGAGAGGTGATCTGCCATAACATTCTCCATCCTCTTCTTGTCTTTGATTTGGATTTTAAATTTCCTAGAGCAAGAGAACCCACCTGATAAGCCTTGCCTTAGCATCTTGTTTAGTTAACAGGTACTTCAAAGCAGAGTGGTCTGTAAAAATAACAATGAATGACCCCACCAAGTATGCTCTGAATTTGTTTAAGGAATAGACTATTGCTGCTAGCTGCTCCTTTTATGTGGTTGTGTAATTTCTCTATGCTTCATTAAGAGTCTTGCTCGCATAATAAACCACGTAAGGGCTCACCTTCTCTGCCCAGGGCGCTGATGGCAAAATCACTTGCATCACACATTACTTCAAAGGGTAGTTTCCAGTTGGGTGCTCTCACTATAGGTGTAGTAGTCAGGTGTGATTTGAGCTCCTCGAAGATCTTTTGGCACCTTCCATCCCAAACAAATTTGGTATCCTTGACTAGCAGCTCGTAGAGGGGTTTTGCAATTTTTAAAAAGTCTTTAATAAACCTCTTGTAGAAACCTGCATGGCCAAGGAATTGCCTCACTACTTTGACATTTGTGGGAGGTGGTAGCTTAGAAATAAGCTCAACTATCAACCTCAATTCCCTTGTTGGAGATGACATGTCCAAGGACAATTCCTTGATTTACCATAAAATGTCCCTTCTCCTAGTTAAGCACCAAGTTTTTCTTGATGCATCTGTTTAGAACAGTCTCAAGGTTGGCCAAGCACTCCTCAAAAGTGCCCCCATATATGGTGATGTCATCCATGTACACTTCCATAATGCGTTCCACCATATCACTGAAGATACTGAGCATACACCTTTGGAAAGTGGCAGGTGCATTGCAGAGGTCAAAAGGCATTATCCTGTAGGCATAAGTTCCAAAGGGGCAAGTGAATGTGGTCTTCTCCTTGTCCTCCATAGCGATTTCGATTTTAAAATGTCCAGAGTAGTCATTTAGAAAATAATAAAATGGGTGCCTGGAAACTCTCTCCAGAAGTTGATCAATGAAGGGCAAGGGAAAATGGTCCTTCCTTATCTCTGCATTTAGTCTTCTGTAATCTATACGTACCCTCCAACCTGTGGTAAGGCGTGTAGGCATATCTTCTCCCTTCTCGTTCCATACAATAGTCACCCTCGACTTTTTAGGTACAACCTGAGTAGGAGCTCACCAAGGGTAATGCGAAATGGGATTGAAATAATCTTCATTTTCCACAAAATTTAGAACTTAGCGTGTCTTGCCTCTTGCATGTGGGGATTCAGTCTTTGTGGTTCTTTGCATCGGTTTAACTACTTACTCCATGTAGATGTGATGAGTGCAAACCAAAGGGCTAATTCCCTTTAAATATGAGATTTTCCATCCAATGGCTTGTTTGCACTTCCTGAGGATTCCAAGCAAATTGTCTTCCTATGAGGCATTTAGGGATGAAGAAATAACCATAGGGCATTGGTCGCCCTCCTCTAAGTATGCATATTTCAATTCTGTGGGGAGGGGTTTGAGATCGACCTTTAGGGGCTCTTAATTTTCTTCCTTCTCTTTGTCTTTCTCAGTCAACAAGGGGATGATTTCTTCTTTCTTTTTCCAAGGAAAAAAAGCAGCACATAAATATGAGGGTTCATCTAATTCTTCTGGAAGCTCTGCCAATTCCTTTATCAATTATGCCTATAGTTGCAGCTGCTCACACTATTCTTCCACAATGGTGTCAATCAAACACACCTCTTCTAGGTCTTCTTCCTCGGGGTGAACATGCTTGCTGAGGTGAAAAATGTTAAGCTTCAGTGTCATATTACTTGAAAGTGAGGTACGCAACCCCATTTCAGCGATTGATGATTGCATTTGAGGTAGCGAGAATGGCCTCAGGTATAATGGGCACATAATTAGCTCCCACGGCCTACGGCTCGGTCTCGAGAACAAAGTCCTTTGGTAGTGGTGTCCACTGCAAAACATCTTCAACAGTGCCCTTGGGAATTTTTGTTGACCTGTCTACTAAAGACAAGGTGATGGTGGTGGGTTTCAATTATCCTAGCCCCAACTGCTTATAGATCTGGTAGGGTAACAAGTTGACACTGGCCTTTAAATCTAGTAATGCCATCTCCACATAAGTTCCTCAAGTGGTCACTGATATGGTAGGACACCCTGGATCTTTGTACTTCACTAGAGTCTTGCACTGTATGATGGCACTCACCTATTATTTCAAAAAGGCTTTCTTATCCACATTCAATCCTCTCTTTACAGTGCACAAGTCTTTTAGAAACTTGGCATAAATGGAAACTTGCTTAATCATGTCTAAAAGGGGAATGTTGACTTTCATCTGCCTCAACACTTCAAGAATCTCAGTTGGGTTGTTCACCCTCTTTTTGCCTCTACGTGCTTGAGGAAATGGTGGAGGCATGCTCTTCTTCATCATGTCTTCCTTGATTACTATCCTTTCTGGCTCCTCATCTTGCCCTTCTTTAGCTTCATCAAGTGGTTTAGGCATTGGTTGCTCAATTTTTTTACCACTTCTCAAAGTGATAACTTCTTTTATATCATCCATTTTAGGAGCAATTTTACTCGAGTTAATTATTTCATGAACTTCCTTGGGGTTTTGCTGAGTTTGTGAGGGGAACTTCCCTTTTTCTTGCACTTGATGTTGATTGGTCAGCCTAGAGATGGAATACTGCAGGTTGTCAATTTTTTAGGTAATTTCATTATGGAACCCATCTATTCTCTTGTTCAAAGTGCTTTCCACAGTGTTAACCCTCTGATTCAACTGCACATTCACTGCTTTATGCTTTTCCACAAAGTTACCTACCACCTTGCTCCAATTTAGAATGGCTTGCTCAATTAGAGAAGTTGATTGTGGTTGTGATGACTGAGAAGTTGAAGCATATTGTGGAAGGGTAGGAGGTGCATACTGTGGAGGTTTTGGCTTCCAGGAGAGATTTGGGTGATTTCTTTAGCTAGGGTTAAGTGTTGCCATATGGTGCATTAGTTGATGGTTTGAATTGGCCAATAATATTCGCTTGTTCCACTAACATCTCCCTCAATGTTAGAATAGTTGGACATTGTTCTCCCAGATGCTCAGTGGACTGACAAATGAAACATGGCTTGTTTGGCACAGGAATCTTAGTCATTGCTGGCACCTCATGCTGGTTTCTCATTTCCAGTTCTTCCAAACTTCTAGCTAAGGTTGAAACTTTGGCTTTCATGTCCATGTCTTCCGGAATAGAGTACATGCCACCCCTTGTACTGGGTTGAGGTCACTTTCTTTCCTTTTCCCTTGGATTAGGCTCATCCCAACCTTTTGATGCTTCAGCCACATAACTCAGGAAATCCAAAGCTTCTTCTGGATGTTTGCTCAAGAAGTCTCCTCCACACATAGTCTCCAACAGTTACTTTATGGCAGGAGAAATTCCATCATAAAAATAGCTGACCTATAGCCATGTGTCAAATCCATGGTGAGGACAAGCATTGAGCGCTTCCATATATGTCTCCTATAATGCGTAGATTTTTTCATTTTCATTGGCTGAGAAGGTGGAAATCCGCCTTTTCAAGCTGTTTGTTCTATGAGTGGAGAATAATTTCTTCAAAAATTCAGTTTGCATCTCAGTCCAGTTTCGAATGATCCTTGGCCTCAGGGAGTTGAGCCAAATTTTGGCTTTATCCTTCAATGTGAAAGGAAAATGCTTAAGCCTCATTAAATCCACTAGTGGTAGTCTCTTCCTTGAAGGTGTTGTAGGCCTCCTCAAACTCCCTCATGTGAGAATAAGGGTTCTCACTCGCCATGCCATGAAAAGTGGGAAGAAGTGGCACAACGTAAGTCTTTATAACCATTTTCTCAGTTGGAGGCACTATGCAGGAGGGTGCACTCATCCGAGGAGGGTGTATGTGGTCCCTCATGGATCTATATGCATTGAGGTTCTTATCACATCCACTTGACTTTGTTGTTCTTGGTGGGGTTCCATTGTGTGTTAAATTCAGGCTGATTCGGAATCCGATTCTTGTGGAATACTAATTTGACTAATCTTCCTTCTGAATTCCTAAACCACTGGAACATAAACTCCTACATGAAAACACAGGACAACACAAAAAAAGAAACAAAAACAATTCTACCAAAAAGGGTTAATGTTAGCTAAAAAGAATAAAAAAATATATGAATAGTGAAATGAAATTAAGTAACCTAGCAATAAACTGCTAGAAAGAATGATAAGAGAAAATAAATTCACCAGAGCTTGTGATGAGGATCCATGAGTGTTCGACCGCTATCATTTTCACTAAAGGCACCATCCCGACATGACGCCATTTGATTCACAACCCATAGGGTATTCTAAATCAACAAAATTTATAACCTAATAACTCATACTACTGTAGCATTGCTACTATAGTATAGCGGCTCTAGGATCGTCCATAAGGATGGGTTTTCTTTGTAGAAATGATTAATACTGAGGTTTACACTAGTGATTGTAGTTTGGATATTGGGGTTGTGATAAAAAGGGGTTTGTTTTAGCGGTTGTCACTGAAAATAAAACTAATTAGAATGTGGAAAGAGGTCTTGAAGTGTTAAGACACTAGGTTTAGGTTCTTTAGGCAAATGAGGGGGTTTTCGGGTCTTTACCTCGCATTAGGGAGGATAACATATAGTTATCTCCCAAATCGGATCTTCATTTAGCTATAAAAACTGACCATCGTTACATATCTTTGAAAATGGCATTCACTGCCCATTAATGCTCTCAGTCATTGAAAACAAACGTCTTCTTGACTCACCTTCCAATGGCTCGTAAATGATAACTAATGAACATCACTGGATCTAGCATTAAGCATCCAATGAGCCTGGAATGCTTACCGAATATTAACCCGTTCAAGGTCGAAGGGATCAAAACCTAAAGTTGAAGAGAAGAACAATAGTGACAGTGAATACCTACGTGAAAAAAATGGAAACCCTTAGTTTACCTTAGGATCCTTCACCTAGTGGCCTTTTACTTAAAGGAGGAAGGGGTTTTAGCCACTCATCCTCTGAGAAATCATCCTTAGAGGGTGTTTGTCCAGTGAGAAAGAGAGAGAAAATGAGAGAAAATGGAAGCTTCCTCGACAAGCCTCCCCTAAAATTTCTTTGATAAAAATCAAATATGTTCCATGAAGTTCTATCTCTAGCATTTCAAGCCATACTGCTTATACAAATTACCAAATTAACAAAAGCAAGAAACTATTACATAGGGATAATTTGGGAAGAAATAAAAAAAAAGAGACAAAAAAAGTAAAAAAGAGTTGCAGGTACATTTGTAGGCAATTTCGCAATGCAAAAATTCGCAGCTCTGCAAAATTTCACAGGGGTTGCGAAATTTTGCAACCCTTGCGAAATTAGCAAGGGCTTTATGCGCTTTCTCTGTTTTTGCTTCTAGTTCACGCATACATATTCTAGTTACATGGCTCGAGTTAAGTTGATTTCTTCATGCTCGAGTTGGATCCCTATCTTCAATATATATAGCCTTTAAGAAAACTTCACAAAAATACATAAAATTGATCGAAGCATTGCTAGGTCATGCTTGATGCCAAGTAGGTCGATTTGGATGATTACTACGCAAAATGTGCTCAAAACTTCGGAAGTATTCGTATGGAACAACACTATTTGGTGAATGTCGGTTAATAAAATTCGTAACCCTTGCAGGTGGCAAGGGTTGCTGTCATCTTTCTTTGCTTATGCTTTTGCCTTCTTCTATGCTCTTTAGCTTTGAACTGCAACTAGGTTCTTCATGCTTGAGCTGAATCCCTATCTTTAATATATATATAGCCTTTGAAAAAAAAAAAAACTTGCCACAAGATTTGATTAGTAGCCTTGTTAGGTCCTTAACACCCTTATTAGGCTAATTACTACACAAAAAGTGCTTAAAACATGGAGTGTTAAGGGTGTGAAACAGCATTATTTGGGTAGTAATCACTCCCCCAACAGACACATTGGTAGTCCCTTAGCAATGAAGGAAGAATAAAGCAATCAAAAGCAAGATGAACGGTATATATATTCACAAAAAATGGTTTTCCAAAAGCAATAATGGTGATAAAACCCAACTTTAAATAAAAGTCATCAAAATCCTGCCCAATGATTATCGTAAGAGGAGTATGTGCTATGAAAATTCAAGTATCAAAAGAATTTCAACTCATAGAGAACCAACTTGAATCATTCCACAAAAACCTAAGTGTTAGCAGTTAGTTTTCAAAATATTACTTAAGTTGTCCTCTCCCCCCAACCTAGCTCTTTTCTACACCTAGTAGCTAACCAACCTCAATAGACCAGGAGCCTCATTTATTTAACAACTTTTTTTTTATATTGTAGGGTGCAATGCCGAGGGTATCGAATTCACAATTGTCCATGTAACGAGGGTCCATTGATGACTCCCAACCAGTCAAGGTTTAGGGCATCAAGTCATAAGGATCTTTCAACCACTAACTCTTCAGATTTCACCCCGGACTTTTAATAAGTTTGATACTCCAGCACCTACAAATTGCTAAACTCCACCTATTCACCCATGTAATGAGCAACAAAGTCGGTGACTCCCAACTAGTTGGCAGGAGCCTTTGGGATTTAAGGAACTTTCGCCATATATCCTGGATGTCTTGGGGTTTCAAGGTAAGTGTCACAAATTTCTTTTTTTTTTTTTTTAGACACATTGGTCTTTTCTTTTTTTTGAGACTCATTAGTCTTTTTAGGGATCCCAACTTATTAAAGGTGGTCAAAATTACTAGGCAGATTTTTGCAGGTTCAAGAGGCAAGGTAGTTTTTCAGCTTATAATTGAAAACTAATGTGCACAGTGTGTGGTTAGTTCACAGTGGAAGAAGTAAGGTTGAAGACAAGAGGAGTTTCAACAATTCATCAACTCTTATAAGAATAACACCATTGTAAAATCAAGAGTATTGTGACGAGGTTTCAGTTTATCCCATTACAAGTTGAGAATTACAAAAAATTTTATGAGAAATCCGATGGGAAAATAAGAAATTGAGAAATTAAAAACATGAGCTAGAAGCATATACTAGAAACTAAAAACATGTACTATACTGTAGAAAAAACTAGCAAGCCATTCAACTATTCAAAAAAGACTTGCTTTCAAAAACATAAAGAACACTTTATTAACACTAACTCCCCCAGCAAATGTTGCATTGTCCTCCAGTGTGGCTCGGGAAGACTTAAGAAGAGTGATACCTCCTTAAATTATTCTGCGGGGTGGAATCTCATCATCACAGCCAGATGTGTGAGGCCCGAAGGATGATCAGGCGGGTGGGCGGTGAAGAGAAATTCTTTGGTGAAATTCTTGGAGGCAGTGCGCTAAACTCTTCTTGGAATCTTGTTGGAGTACGTAGGTAGTGGAGCATCTGAGCTTAATGTTCCTCCATAATAGTGTCAATCGGGCACACTTCCTCTAGGCCTTCTTCTTCTAGATGAACATGCTTTCAGTTTAAATGAAAGATGTTGAGCTCCAGTGTCATGTTGCAGAAGGTGAGTTGCATGACCCCATTCCTATAGTTAATGATTGCATTTGATGTAACCAGAATGGTCTCATTATGATGTGGAGCACATAATTGGCTCACTGTAGTCTTTGGCTCGGTATCGAGAACAACAAAGTCTTGCCAGGATAGTAGAACTTATCCACCTTCGCAAAACATCTTCAGCTATGCCTTTAGGAATATCACGGATCTATACGCCAAGATAAGGTGATGGTGGTGGGCTTCAACTCTCCCAATCCCAATTTCTTATAGACTGAGTAAGGTAACAAGTTTACACTAGCTCCCAAATCCAAGAATACTTTTTCTACACAAGTTCCCCCAATGTTCATTGAAATGGTAGGACACCTTTGATCTTTGTACTTCATTGGAGTCTTGCACTGTATGAAGGCTTTCTTATCCACATTAAGTCCTCTTTTTACAGTGCACAAGTCTTTTAGAAATTTGGCATATGTTGGGACTTGCTTGATCATATCTAGAAGAGGAATATTGACTTTCACTTGTCTCAACACTTCAAAAATCTCAGATGAGTTGTTCACTCCAGTTTTACCTCGAGTGCTTGAGGGAATGGTGGAGGCATACTCTTTTTCATCATGTATTCTTTAATCACTATCATCTCTGGCTACTCATCTTCTTCTTCTTTGGTTTCATCAAGCGGCTTAGGCATTGGTTGCTCGACTGTCCTACCATTTCTCAAGGTGATAACTGCTTTCACCTCATCAATCTTAGGAGTAGGTTCAGCGGCGCGCTGTTGGTGGACTCACTTTGGGATATGCTGGGTTTGTGAGGAAATTTCCTTTTCCTTGCATTTGGTGCTGATTGGTGAGCCAGATGGAGTCTTATGGGTTGTCTATTTTAAAGCAATGTCATTTGGAGCCCGTCTATTCTTTTGTTCGAGTGCTTTCAGTATCGATTATTTGATTGGCCAGGCATTGACTTTACTTTGTACTCTTCACAAAATTACCTACCACTTTGCTAAGGTTCAGGATGGCTTGTTCCATTGGAGAGGTTGACTGTGGTTGAGGTGGTTGAGAAGTTGAAGCATATTGTGGTGGAGCTGGGGGTGCATACTGTGGAGGTTTTGGGTGATTTCTCCAACTAGGGTTGTAAGTGTTGCCATATGGTGCACTAGTTGATGGTTTGAATTGACTAACAACATTTGCTTGCTCCACAAACATCTCCCCCACTGCTGGAATAGTTGGACATTGCTCTCCCATATGCTTAGTGGATTGACAAATAAAACATGGTTTACTTAGCACAGGAATCTCACTCACTGCCTGCACCTCATGCTGTTTTCACATTTCTAGTTCTTCCAACCTTCTAGCTAAGGTTGAAACTTTGGCTTTCATGTCCATGTCCTCTGAAAGAGAATACATCCCACCCTTTGTATTGGATTAAGGTCTCATTCTCTCCATCTCCATTGGGTTAGGCTCATCCTAACCTTTTGATGCTTTAGCTACATAACTCAGGAAATCTAAAGCTTCCTTTGGATTTTTGCTCATGAAGTCTCCTCCATACATAATCTCTAGCAGTTGCTTCATAGCAGGAGAAATTCCATCATAAAAATAGTTGACCAATAGTCATGTGTCAAACCCATGGTGAGGACAAGCATTAAGTGCTTCCATATATATCTCCTAGCATGCATAGAATTTTTCATTTTCATTGGCTGAGAAGTTGGAAATCAGCCTCTTCAAGCTGTTTGTTCTGTGAGCGGGGAAGAATTTCTTCAAAAATTCAGCCTGCATCTCAGTCCAGTTTCGAATGCTCCTTGGCCTTAGGGAGTTGAGCCATATTTTTGAATTATCCTTCAGTGTGAAAGCAAAAAGCTTTAACCTCATTATATCAACAGTGGCAGTCTCCTCTTTGAATGTGTTGTAGACCTCTTCGAACTCCCTTATGTGTGAATAGGGGTTCTCACTCTCCATGCCATGAAAGGTGGGAAGAAGTGGCACAAGGTGAGGCCTAATGACCATCTGCTCAATTGGAGGCACTATGCAGGAGGGTGCACTCATTTGATGAGGGAGTATGTAGTCACTCGTGGATCTATATGCATTGGGGTTCCTTTTTACTCCCTGTTGACTTTGTTGTTCTTTAGGTGGAAGTTCCATTGGGTTTAAATTCAGGCTCAATTCAGAATCTGATTGTGGAAGACTAGCTTTGACTAATTTTCCTTTTGAATTTCTAATCCATTGGAACATAAACTCTTACAAGGAAAATAGGACAACACTAAAGAGAGAAAAAAAAAAAACAATTCTATCAAAAAGGATTAATGTTAGCAAAAAAAAAAATAGCAGTGAAATGAAATCAAGTAAACTAACAGAAATTAAGTAAACTAACAGTAAATTGCTAGAAAGAATGATAAGAGAAAAAAAATATTCACTAGAGCTTGTGATGAGGATCACAAGTGTTTAGTACATTGTCATTTTCACTAAGGCACCATCCCCGGCAACGACGCCATTTGATTCATGGCCCGTAGGGTATTAATCAATAAAATTTATAACCTAATACCTCATCTTTTAAGCGTAGCATGGCTACTACTCCAATATAGTGGTTCTAAGTTATCCCTGGAGATGGGTTTTCTTCGTGGAAATGACTGACAGTGAGCTTAAACTGGTGATTTCATTTTTGGATATTGGGGTTGTGATAAAAATAGTGGACTTTAGTGATTAAAACTGAAAATAAAATGGATTAAAGTATGGAAAGAAGTCCCTTGAAGTGTCGGGTCACTAGGCTTAGGTTCCTTAGGCAAATGAGGGGTTTTTCGGGTCTTTTCCTCGCATTAGGGAGGATAACATATAGTTATCTCCCGAATTGGTTCTTCATTTAGCTATAAAAATTGACCCTCAATAAATATCCTCTTGAAAATAGAATTCACTTCTCATTAATGGTCTCAGACAGTAGAAATATGTCTCCTTGACTCACTTTCCAATGGATCATAAGTGATAACTAACGAACATCACTGGATCTAGCATTAAGTATCCAATGAGCCCCGAAGAAACACCAAATATCAACCATTCAAGGTGACTCGAAGGGATCGAAACCTAGAGTTGAAGAAAAGAACATTAATGACAATGAATACCTACTTTAAAAACATGAAAACCCTTGGTTTGCCACAGGTTCCTTTGCTCAGTGCCCTTCACTTCAAGGAGGGAGGGGTTTTAGCCACTCATCCTCTGAGAAATCATCCTTAGAGGCTGTTTGGCTAGTGAGAAAGATGAGAGAAAATGAAAGAAAATGAAAGAAAATGGGAGCTTCTCGAATAAGCTTCCCTTAAACCTACTTCTATTAAAATAAAAAACTTTTTTAAGGTATTATATACCACCAAATTCATTACATTTTACCAAATATACAAATCAAACACTATTACAGGGGGAGAAAGTGGGAAAAACACAAAAAGAAATCAAAAAGTCAAATGTGGCAAACAATTTCGCAGGGGTTGCAAAAATTCGCAACCCTTGCGAATTTGGCAAGGTTTGCTACTGATTACTTCCCAAATAGTGTTGTTCCATAATCTTAACACTCCAAGTTTTGAGCACTTTTTGCATAGTAATAAGCCAAATTGACCCAGTTGGCACGTTAAGGACTTAGCAATGCTTATGATCAATTACATGGCAATTTTGTAGTTTTCTGAGACTATAATGGCCAGAGAGATAGGGATCGAGGATCAAGCATGAAGAATTGATTGGAAATCGAGTACATGAACCAAAAAGCGAGAAAATAGAGAATTCACGAAATCCCTTGCCAATTTACTTAAGGGTTGCAAAATTCACGAGCAAATTTTACTTTATGAATTTCGCTCTGAGAATTGCTTTAATTTACTGCCATTCTTTTTTACTTTTTTGTCTTTCTTTTTGTTTTCTTCCCAAATTCTCCCCATGTAATAGTGTTTAGTTTATACAATTTGGTAATTTGTATTGTTTTGGTGGTTTATAATACCCAAAGAACACTACTTAAGCAGCTTTTACACAGTTAATAAGAGTTTGGGAAGCATTTGAACAAAAGCATTTTCTCTCATTTTCTCTCATTTTCTTTCTCTCTTTCTCACTGGCCAAACACCCTATGAGGATGATTTCTCAGAGGATGATCAGCCTCAAACCCTTCACTCCTTGAGTAGAAGGCCCTTTGGGTGAAGGATCCTAAGGTAAACTAAGGGTTTCCATGTTTTTCATGCAGGTATTCACCGTCATTACTGTTATTCCCTTCAACTTTAGGTTCTGATCCCTTCGAATCACCTTGAATGATTAATATTTGGTAAGCTTTCAGGGCTCATTGAATGCTTAATGCTAGATCTAGTGTTGTTCGTTAGTTATCATTTATGAGCCATTGGAAAGTGAGTCAAGGAGACGTTTGTTTTCAACGATTGAGGCATTGTGGGCGGGTGAATGCCATTTCAAAGATATGTAACGAGGGTTAGTTTTAATGCTAAATGAAGATCGATTTGGGAGATAACTATATTCAGCATCCTCCCGATCTTGAAGGTAAATACGGGAACCCCTCATTTGCCTAAGAAAACTAAGTTAGTGTCCTAATGCTGAGACCTCTTTCCACATTCTAATATGTTTTATTTTCGTGTCTTTCACTAAAACCAACCCTTTTTTTTTTTATCCACCTTTGATATCAAGAAAAACCACCCGATATAGCCTCACATAAGTCATTTCACCGAAAAGCCATCTCTGTGAATGATCTTAGAGGACGCTATACTATAGTAGCAATGCTACGATAGTGTGTTATGTGTGGGATTATAAATTTGTTGATTTAGAGGAATACTACTACGGGCTGCGAAATCAAATGGTGCCAGATTGCAGAGGATGGTGCCTTAGTACAAATGACAATGTCTTTGGGCTACTATGATCCTCATCATAAGCTACCAGTAGGCTATTTTCTCTTTTCATTCTTTCTATGATTCTTAACTAAGGATATAATTTCATTTCATATTTATATATATATATATATATATATATATATATATATATATATATATATATATATATATATATATATATATATATATATATATATATATATATTTATTTATTTAATACTTTGTAACCCTTTTTGGTAGAATTGTTTTTGTTTCTTTGGTATTGTCTGTTTTTCATGTAGGAAGTTTATCATTCCCGATGGTTTAGGAGTCGGAAGAAACTGGAGTGGATAAAGTTAGTAAGTCGTAGGAATCGGTGCAGATCTGATGCTAGAATTTAAGCGATGGAGTTCTCCACGGCGTAAAGTCGGCGATGAGTGAAGATCGACACATTTAGTCCATGGGGACCACATACACCACTCTCGGATGAGTGCACCCTCTGCATAGTACCTCAGTGAGCAAATGGTATTAAGCCTTACCTTGTGCCACTCCTTCCCACTTTTTCCATGGCATGAAGTGAGAACCCTTATTACACATAAGGGACTGAAGGTTGCTACACCCAGCACCAAGGAGGAGACTACCAGCTGTAGTTTAATGAGGCTTGCTTTCGCTCGCATTGAAGGATAAAGCCAGAATTTTGGCTCAGCTCCCGCAGAGCAGGAGCATCAGCTGATGCGAAGACTGCGGCTGAGCCCCAAACAGCCTATCCGCTCCTGAGCAAATAGTTTGAAAGAGCGAATTTCCACCTTTTCCGACTAATGAAATGAAAAAATTCTATACGCCTCTTTGGAGAAGATATAGGCGCTCATGCTGTCTCGCCGCATGGAGTTTGACATGAAGCGCTAGTTAGCTATTTTTGCTGATGCAATTCTTACGCCGTAGCTGGCTAATGAAATTTGTAATGTGGCGAGAGACTATAAGCGAAATCCAGAAACTTTGAATTTCTTGTGAGTTATAATGGCCCGAAGCTTTCAAGATTTAGGATGAGCTAACGAAAGGAAGATGGAAAATGGGCCTCAGCTTAATACGAAAGTGGCATGTGCTCTCTTGCGGAAGACATGGACATGAAAGCAAAGTATTTCAACAACAAACTAGAAAATTGGCAGAAAATGCGCGCAGTGCGTGAAGTGGCGATATTCCTTTGCGAACAAGCCATGCTTCATTTTGTCAGTTCACTGAGCATTTGGGATAACAATGTCCAACTATTCCAACAATGAGGGAGATGTTAGTGGAACAGAAGCAAATTTTTATTGGTCAATTCAAACATCAACTAATACCATATGGCTTAACCTGGCACTGGATGAAGAAATCACCCAAATCTCTCTTGGAAGCCAAAACCTCCATAGTATGCACCTCCTGCTCCTCCACAGTATGCTTAAACTTCTCAGGCATCACAACCATAGTCAACTTCTCCAATTGAGCAAACCATTCTAAATTTGAGCAAGGTGGTAGGTAACTTTGTGGAAGAGCAGAAAGTAGTGAATGTACAGTTAAATCGGAGAATTGATACTGTGGAAAGCACTTTGCACAAAAGGATAGATGGGCTCCAAAATGACATTGCTCAGAAAATAGACAACTTGTAGTACTCTATCTCAAGGCTCACCAATCAGCATCAAGTGCAGGAAAAGGGAAAATTTCCTTCACAAACCCAATAGAATCCCAAAGGAATCCACCAGGTAGCTAGTGCCAGTGAAGTTGCTCCCAAAGATGGATGAGGTGAAAGCCATTATCACTCTGAGAAGTGGTAAAAAAGTTGATCAGCCAATACCTAAGCCACTAAATGTAACCAAAGAACAAAAAGAAGAGGAGCCAGAAGAATAGTGATCAAAGAAGATATGATGAAAAAGTGCATGCCTCCACATTTTCCTCAAGCACTTAGAGGCAAAAAGGGGGTGAATAACCCTACTGAGATTTTTGAAGTGCTAAGGCAGGTGAAAGTTAATATCCTTCTTCTAGACATGATTAAGCAGGTCCCAACATATTCCAAATTTGTAAAAGACTTATGCATTGTAAAGAGAGGATTGAATGTGAATAAGACAACTTTCTTGACATAATAGGTAAGCTCTATCATCTAGTGTAAGACCCTAGTGAAATACAAGGATCCAAGGTCTCCTACCATTTCAGTGAACATTGGGGGAACTTGTGTAGAAAAAGCATTGTTGAATTTAGGAGCCACTGTAAACCTGTTACCCTACTCAGTCTATAAACAGTTAGGGCTAAGAGGATTAAAGCCTACCACCATCACCTTATCTTTGGCAGATAGATTGGTGAAAATTCCTAAAGGTATAGTTGAAGATGTTTTGGTGAAGGTGGATAAGTTCTACTATCCGGTAGACTTCATTGTTCTTGATATCGAGCTAGTGGCAGTGGGGGCCAATTATGTGCCCATCATACTTAGGAGACCATTTTTGGCCACATCAAATGCCATCATCAATTGTCGGAATGGGGTCATGTAGCTCACATTTGGCAATATGACACTGGAGCTCAACATATTTCATTTAAGCAGCAAGCATGCCAATCAGAGGAAGAAGGTCCAGAGGAAGTTTGCCTGATTGGCACTAGTGTGGGGGAACATTGTGCTCGAAAACTACAAGGGGAGCTGATGGAGAGTTTAGAAGAGTTTGATGATAGTTCAACCAGTTCTTCCAACACCACCAGACAAGGCTTGAGAAATTGGGTTGGGTGGACCCAGTCTCCCCTGAGATTGCAGAGTCCATTTCTTTTTGTTTTTTGTTTTATTTTATTTTATTTATTTTTCTTTTTCTTTTGATTTATTCAAAATTTTCCTTCAATTTACCTTTCCTTATTTTAATCTTAATCTTAATAGTAGCTTCTTTTTATTTTCTTGCTTTTTATTTGAATTATCTCGTGTTTGTTTTTGCAGGGTTGTGTTAATTTTGAGACGGGTCGATAAGCTTAGAAGCAAAATCATGATTAATTTAGCAAGGGTTGTGAGAAATTTCACGAAGCTTAAAATTTTCGGGACATTTTGCAGCAATGGTCGTAGTAAATTTCGCATTGACTAAAGTAGCAGCAATTTTCGCTAGCTAAGGAAATTTAAGCGATACTTATGAAAAATTTTCGCAAGCAAGATTTTTCACAACCCCGATTTTGCTCCCATCCCCTTCCCTAGGCCTACGAACTTGAGCTTGCCAATTCCCAAGCTCTGAAGCTCCGCTTCCATTCCATTAAGCCCCCCATTCCCTGCCTTCCCACATCATTTTTGATCCCCCATCCTCCATAAATATAAGGCTAGCCCTCCTTGTGAAAATCAATCTTTCTTGCGAAAACCCGAACCCCTCCCTGTTAAAACCTCTTTCCTCTCATGAAACCCTCATCCAGCTGGGTCAGCCATGGCAAAGACTGAGGAGGGTACAACTTTTCGTCCCGACCTCCGTGCGAGCCCTCCCGCCCACACATGGCCGTCGCTAGTTACTCCACTTGATCGCTACATTAGGTGTTCCGAATCAACAAAATCTATAACCTGAACCCCATCGCTGTGAAAGACAGCTTACTACAAGATAGCCGCTCTAGGGTCGAACTCAGGGATGGGTTTTCTTCGCACAAAATGATTTACAGTTGATTGAAAATGGTGATTTTCATTGATTTAGGGCGGTGCTAAAACAAAGTGGGTCGAATTTGTTCAAAACTGAAAAGCTGAAATGAAATAAAATGTAAATAGGAACTCCTTCAAGTGTTATTAGGGTCACTAGGTCGGATTCCTGTGGCAACCGAGGGCTTCCTGTGGTCCTCTCAAGGCTGTAGGAGGATAACTTATAGTCATTTCCTCGAACCTGATCTTCATTTACCTATAAAACCTAACCCTTAATAACTATCCTTTGAAAAATTGGCAATCACTTCTGAGCATCAATGGTCTCTAGCGGAAACAACCTCCTCGACTCACCTTACAAGGGATCATAATCATAACTAATAAAACATCAATGGACGCAACATTAAGCATCCAACGAGCCCAAATATTATATCAAGTGCAATAACCATTCAAGGTGAATCTATGGATTTAAACCTAGAGTTCCACGAAACACAAAACTGCGTTAGTGATTCTAATGAAACATGAAACCTCCAAGAGTCTTAAGATCCTCGTACTCAAGAATTCTCCATCTCAAAGGAGGAAAGGGGTTTGTTTACCATCCCATGTAGTCATTATCCTCCGAGGGTGTTCTCGCTACCTAGAGCGAGAAAAGGGAAGTACATGAGAGCCGAAAGCTTCCGCCTAATTTATTAATGAGCAAAAAGTCGCCCTGGTTACAGCAAGGCTGAGCTTATACTCGCCCCACTCTGCCAAGATTACAAAAACCAAAATCAAAAGCTATTACAAGGATAAAATGGAAGAAACAAAAATGTAACAAAAAGTCAAAAGCAACAAGTCGCAGAAAGTGAATAAAGGGTTTCATAGATGAACAAGGGCACAGAAGGAAATTTCGCAACCTCGCGAAAATTACGACAAAGGCGTAAATTTAATCCCGCCTAGCAAATTTCACCGCTCCCTTTTTCTTCTACTTCGCTCCTCTTCTTGCATTTTCGCTCTTTCTTTCCTTCCTCTCGCCCTAATCGCTTAATGAAGTTCGACACTGAATTCTTCGTGCTTGGACTCCACTCCAATAATTTTGGTACAAATAGCTTGCAAAACTACAAAATAGCCACAAAATGCGTATCAAGAGAATAAAGAGTAATCTTAGCGTAGTCCGGGGTTAATTGGACTGATTAGTACACAAAAAGTGCTCAAAACCCGCACAAACAGGTTCAAATAGTGTTCTTTTATGAATCACACCCCCAACCTACACATTGCTAGTCCCTTAGCAATGAAAGAAAGAGAGAGCATGTCAATAAATAAAATGATGTTCACAAAAAAAAATGGTATTTTATGCGTTGTGAATTAGTAATGCCTAACCTCATTGAGGAATCACCAAAACCCTTGCCTAATAACTATCTCGAGAGAATGGAATGCCATATAGAATTGAGTATCAAAGAGCCTCCATCTAAAGGAATCAACCTAGAATCACCCAAACCTAAGTGTTTGCTTGATCAGCCTCAAATAAATAAACTTCTAAACTGCACTCTCCCCCCAACCAAGCTACTCGCTCCACCCAGACACTAACCAACCTAAATAGGATCAGGACCCACTCTGATTCCACAGTCCTTTTGTAAGATAGGTGCAATGCTGAGGAATAGACCTCACCAAAGTCCATGTAACGGGGATCCACCGATGACTCCCAACCAATTAAGGCCTAGGGCATCAAGTCATATGGGTCTTTCGACCACTAACTCCCTGTGTCACACCTCCACTCCGAATGATTTCAAACTTCAAAGACTCAACTCGCTAAACTCTCACCCATCCACCCATGAAGTAGGCACTAAGTTTCAGGGTCTCTAACCAGCTTGATATGTCCGCTTTAAAGACTTTTACCATATACCCCCTAGTGCTCTGTTTGGCTAAAAGGTAATTTCTTCATTTTCTTTTCTTTTCTTTTCTTTTCTTTCCACTTCTTTTTATTTTTGGAAGACACATTGACCTTCTTTCACGGGGGTCCTTACCTACAAAGGTAGTCAATGAAATCGGGGTAGGTTTGTAAAGCTTGTGAGATTAGGCAAGCCAAATCTTGTTGAAACCCAATGTGCACAAGGTGAAATACGTGAGTTGGAAGGAAAAGGTCGAAAGCAACAAGAATTCAACTAATCATCCACTCAACTAGGCATGGAATCAATCTAACATCAATAGAATTGGACAAAGTTTCAATTTTTCAAACTGCAGACTAGGCAAAACACAAAAAAAATGGGTACAATTTTTGAAAAAGTAGGTTGTATAGTATAGGCTGTATAGTATAATAGCTTCACAAAAAGGAAAACCAGCAAGCCACTGAACATCACAAAAATGGGCTTGCTCAAAATAGTAACAAAAACATAAATGTAAAAGCCACTTCCTTTGCTAACTCTCCCCCCAACCAAATGTCACATTGTTCGCAATGGGGCTTGGATTGGAAAGTTAAAGAAGGAGTGTTAATTCCTTTGATGAAATACTATTTTTGGATAGGAGACTTCATGCTTCCATCACATCTTATTCACTCCATTCGGGGCTTCAAATGAAAAAAGTTAGGGAGAAGAAAAGAGAGGAAAAAGTGGACTAGTTAGAGAATTTGAAAATTTATCCTTTATGTATCAAAAGTATTCTTTCTGGTTAGATTTAGACTTACACTCTCTAAGATTTCCAATCGTACCAAAACGCCAAACCTGAGTTCGATGAAAAAGCAGGATCAAAACAAAATCACACAAGGGAACCGATGAGGCTATGTAATCTCATTTCTACGAATTTTCGAACCAGTAAGGAATATTTTTTTTTTTTACCGCCTGCAATCGCTCATGTTTGTCTTTATGACCGGTTGCGAAATTTAGTACTGGGCCATGTAAATTTTTTTTGATTGCTTAAAATTTTCTAATTTCGTAGGGGTCATAAATTTTCAGAACCTCGTGGAAAATCACTGGTTTCGTCTTAGCTCCTGCAGATCTCCCCCCGCTTCAAAATTTGACACAAACTGCAAAAATAAACACAGAACAAATTAAGAAAAAATTCAGAAAAATTAAAAATAGGCTGAAAACAAAAATTAACTTAAAATTAAAGATAATCTAAAAAGAAAAATTAAAAAAAATCACAAACAAAACTTAAAGTAAAGCAACAAAAGTCTAACAAAATTGGAGGGTTTCTATGTTATCGCAGTAAACCACTCTCAAGTCCGTAGTCCTTCCGCAAGAGCGGAGGGTCAAGGAGGAGAAGTCCCTCCATGTTCCATCAGGAGGTGAGTCAGAAGCAGAGTCTCGCTACTTTCCGTTTTAAGCACTCGCTCTTCGGTGGTGCCTTCTGGGGAATTAGTGGTGATGGAGGAGTGACTGATGCAATTAATTCTTCATCAACTGCTTCACTGATCTTCATCAATTCCCCGCCCCGCTCTCTAATCGATTTGTGCTTGCCGCCAGGTGGAAGATATTAAGCTCCAAGTCATATCGCTAAAGCGTGTCGCATGACTCATCTCGAAATTGATTATGGCATTAGATGTGGCCAAAAATGGCCTCTCATATGATGGTACTGTTACGCCTTCGCACTGCCCGTAGATTGGTGAAACAACCATTTATCCACTTGATAATAAATTTTGTCCACCACCAAAAACATCCTCAACTATGCCCTAGAATTTTACCGATTTGATCACCTAAGGATGAGTGATGTCAGGTAGTTTCAGCCTCTCAAACCTAATCGTCAGATATCGAGTAAGGTAGCCAGGTTGACATCGACTCTAAATCCAAAGAAGGCTTTATCTATGTCTCCGAATGCCAACTAAAATGGGCGGGGGATCCCGATCTCAGTATTTCACCGTGGTTCAGCCTCCGAATGACGGCACCGACCGCTCGTTATAGTTTTCACACGCCCCAACCCTCTCTCGACCATAGGCCCTAGTACCTGGGTACACGCTTGAACCGCATTTAATCATGTCTACTGATATTGACCTTTACTTCGCTTTTAGCACCTCTAAGATCGCAATTATCAGAGGCCTTTTTCGCTTTTAATGTCAAGAAATGGAGCAGGCATGCTCTTCTTCATCAATCTTCTTTTATAACTATATGTCTGGGCTCCACTTCCTTTCTTCCTCGTCTCCCCAACGCGTTCGCACCGGCTGATCAACCCGCTCCACTTCTCAAAGTGATGATAGCCTTTACTTCATCCATCCTCAGCGTGGTTGTCAAGAACCTATCTCACTGACTCCCCAGATTGAGTCAGCTCAGCGTGAATCTTCCTTTCTCCCTGCCTCCAGCCAGAGATTGGTAATCCTGGTGATGGAATATTGTAGATTATCTATTTTCTGATTGAGATCACTCTGCAGTCGACGATCTTAGACTGGTGTGCTTTCCATAGTATCACCCGAGCCAATCAGACATTGATTCCTCTTTGCTCTTCCACAAAATCACCTACCACCTCGCTTCTAAATTTAAAAATACCAGGTTCAACAGGATGAGGATGGTGGTGGTCGTGGGTTGAGATGAGGAACCAAAACTGTTGTCCGGGCACCAGTTATGTTTGGATTTGGCTTCAAGAGAGATTAGGTGGTTCCTCCAATCGGGATTATATGTAATACATATTTGTGGCATCATGTAGGCTCATTACTAACAAATTGGCCTAATCGTGAAACATCTCTTATCGGGCTGAATGGTAGGACATTGCTCACACACATGCTCGCTGATCGACAAATGAAGCATAGCTTCACTGTGTAGGACTTCAGCCACCGCTGAATCCTCAGGTATTTTCTCCTCACCACTCTTCCCAATCTCCTAGCCAAGGTGTAGATAGCTTCGCCTTCATTTATGTCTTCGAGAGGTGCCCTCGAACCGGATGCCTCATTCTTTCGCTTCCCAGGTTAGCTCCATGCCTTGAGGTCTTCATGACATAACCTGTAGAAAATCCATGGCTTATTCTGGATTTTTACTCAGGAAGTCCCCTCTACACATGGTTTCTAACAATTTGCCGGCATAAAGGTGGAACATCCCATCATAAAAGTATCCACCAAAGATCCATGTATCAGTAGCTTTGTTAGGGACATGTAATCGATGGTCTCCATATACCTTCCCAAAGATTCATAAAACTTCATTATCATTATCGAAGTATAGATCTCGCTTTTCAAATCAAGTGTATCTCAGAGGAAAAATTCTTCGTAAATTCACCAGATTCATCCACTGTGATTGCATTTCGCCCAGGAGTTGAGCCAAATCTTGACTTGTCTTAAGAGTTAGAGGAAAGCATTTTAAATGTCAGTCCAAAGTTGTTAGCACCCCTCTTAAGGTACACGCATACTTCCTCAAATTCTGGAGATATGCGAATAGGGTTCCCTACTCTTTCCATGCCAGGAAAGTGGGGAGCAGCTGATCTAAAGGCCCGACAATCATGTCTTCGCCAGGGAGGTACAATACATGAGGTGCACTCACCCTCGTGGTGTATATGGTCCCTCATTGGACCTGTAAGTATCGGGGCTTTCCTGGCACTCTGCCGGCTTTGTTGCCCGTAGCTCCACTGACCACCATAGCTGTCATCATGTTCTGTCAGTGAGCACCGACCCTTCCAATCTGCCAGATGTTCCGCCCCAATGGTGCATAAGCTGCCAGGCAAGCAAACACGTATAAACAACCAAAAAAGAAAGCAAAGCAATAAAAGGTTAATGTTAGTTAGAAAATAAAATGAAAATTTATGTATGGACAAGATGTAATTAACTAACCCAAGAGTTGGAACTGCTGTGAAATAAAAGTAAAGGCAAAAAGAGATTGAATTCACCAACACTTGTGATGAGGACTGCCAAGTTCAACAACTTCTACTTGCATTAAGGCACCATCCCCATTAATCTGCCATTTCAATTAGTGCCACAAGAGGGTGTTCCAATCAACAAAATTTATAACTTAAAACTCCTATTGCCATAACATAACTAATGCAAAGATAGTGGCTCTGTGGTCAACTCGGGATGAGTTTTCTTCGCACAAAAATGATTTACAAGCTGATTGAGTCGGTGATTTTCAGTTTCTGGATTTAGGTGTTGTTAAAAACAAAGGTTGGAATTGCTGGAAAACTGGAAAATGAAATGAAATAAAATGTGAAATAGAACTCCTTCAAGTGTTAGGTCACTGGGGTCGGATTCCTAGGGCAACCGAGGGTTTCCAGGGTCCTTTCCTCGCGTTGGGGAGGATGACCTATAGTCATTTCTCGAACCGGATCTTCATTTAGCTATAAAACCTAACCCACAACTATCCTTGAAAATTGGTAATCACATAGCATCACGATCTGCAAGAAAACAATCCTCCTCGACTCACCTTACAAGGATCATAAAATGATAACTAACAAACATCAGTTTCATCTAACATTAAGCATCCAATGAGCCCAAAAGATTATCAAGTAATAACCATTCAAGGTGAATCTAAGGGATTTAAACCTAGAGTTCAAAGGAAACACAAAACTGCTAGTGATTACCTGCATGAGAAACATGAACCTCTGTTCTTTAAGATCCTGCATCAGAGTCTCTCCAATTTCAAGGAGAAAAGTGCTTAGTCACTCATCCTCCGAGTTGTCATCCTTTGAGGGTGTTTGGCTGCCCAAAAAGTGAGAGAAAGTGAGAGAAAAGGGAAAAGAGTGGGAGATCTGAAAGCTTCCCGCCTAATTTATTAATGATGTTACCTAAGCTGCGGCATTCGGGAGCTTATATACGCCCCTACCAAGCAAGATTACAAAAACCAAAATCAAAAGCATAAGGGATAAAATGGGAAGAAAACAAAAATGTAACAAAGTCAAAGCAAATAAGTTGCGTGAAAGTGAACAAAGGTCAGGATGAACAAGGGCACAGTACAATTTCATAACTCGCGAATTTCGCAGATTGCAATTCTCGCAGTTGCGAAAATTTCGCAATCCTGCCAAATTTCACTGCTTCCCTTTTTATTCTACTTTATGCTCCTCTTTCCTTGCATTTTATGCTCTTCTTTCCTTTTGGTCTCTGATTTGCAAATTGAGTTTGACTTGAATTCTTCGTGCTTGGATCGACTCAACAATTTTGGCATAAATAGCTTGCAAAAACTATAAAATTAGCCACAAAATGCGATCATTAGAATAGCAGGACCTAATGTGCAATCGGGGTTAATTACACTCGACAGTACACACAAAAGTACTAAACCTGCAATAAACAGAGCACCTTTCTATAACTCTAACCAGCTCCTCGATCTCATGGAGCCACGCAACCCTCCTGCAGCCGCCGCCCGCCTCCCACAAAGGCGTAAGCATGACACAAGGACTGCTCTGCCCGCAGATCCTCCTCACCTACCTAATTAGTGCACAAACTACTCCACTTAGCGGGCCAAGACTTAGCCCAGATATTCACACCATAGCCACAGGTACCTCCACAATCTCCACCTCCTCCAAGCGCCTCAGCCAACATTACACTATCACTTGGCTCTATCCTCTCTTCTGTCATGAGGCCACTATTCCCCTGTGCCCCAATAGCAGGCAACACTGATTGCAGCAACAAGGACTTCCACAACGAACATTTTTATGGCATTCTAGCTACTAACTGTCTGAGCCGGATTCTATAGTGGCCTGCTTAATTACTTTCAGTTGTTTGAGACTGCGCCGATTTTCTACCCGAGAGTGGTGATTGACTTTTTTACCACCATGACTTCTATGAGCTTACCCCACCGCATTCACTTCACTATTGACGGTCAGTCGTGGCATCCTTCGAGTAGCCGATATTGCTACTTTTCAAATTTCCTACAGCCGCTAATTCAGCAAAGATGCAATGGCCCTATCCTTCGCCCCGGGATATGGTTTGGATCCTCTCTCGAGACACATCAATTGGCCCTATTTTGTTCCGGAGGCAGCTTCCAATAAGGATGCTTTTTGAGGACGACGGCCGCTGGCCCACATGTTTCTCTTCAAAGATGTTGTCTAGAGGCTGGGTACCATCCTGTGAGGCCCTATGTCTGATTGTATGCAGGGCTTTCGTTTAGCCCCCCGAGCTTATTGCATCCCTCTTCACTCAGGAGAAAATCCACAAAAAGCAGTCTCCTCGCCAGAAGCCAGACCATTCCACCGCTTCCGATGATGCCTCGCGTATCGGGGGCGCAGCCCGGCCCTCATCTTCCGCATATCCTTCTCGCTGAGGCGCATCCCCAACAGATCCGCCCATAGGTCTAGCGCTCAAGAGTCCTTGCCAGAGCCCCACATCACAATGTCGCAAATTTCTTGCCTCCGACCAGTGCCTCGCTCCACTGCCTGCCAAAGGCACTTCACCTCTAGTCGCCACGTCGACCAACCCAATCGACTTCACCAATGAAGGCATCTATCCACATCACTGCTCAGATTTTCTTGCCATCATGGCCATTGTCCACAATTTCGTGGTTACATCCTAGTCCTTTGCTGCTGCACAAGCTGCCATGGCCTAGCGGATGGCTTGCACCGAAGCCGTCCTTGCTTAAAATACTGCCATCCTTGCTCAGGTTCAACAACACCTAGGCTTACCACCTTTCCTTCTCACTCCAACAGAAGCAGCCATAGGATCATAAGCTTCACCACCTATAGCTTCAGTAGTCATTCAAGAAAGTACCGCAAAGAATTCAAATTCAGTCCCACCAAAGAGCCTTCAACCGCGATCAATGCCATCCTTCCGCCCGCTTCACCACAGATGAGGATGAGGTTCTACCCTCAACGACTAATTGAGAAGGTATCACTTCCTTCATTAAGTTCCCGCTTCAGACCCCATTGAGGATAATGACAAATTCGGTTGGGGGGAGAGTTAATGAAGGAAGTGGCATTTATGTTTTGAGCAAGTCTATTTTGTTTAGTTGAATGGCTTGCTATTTAGTGTGTTTTTTTTTAAAGTATAGCATATGTTTTAGTTAATGCTTTCAGTTTATCATTTTTAGAAAATTTTTGCAATTCTCAACTTACAATGAGAGAAATTGAAGCCTTGTCTCAATGCTTTTGATGTTAGAGTGGTGTTATGTTTTTTTTTAGTCGATAAATCAAGTGAAACTCTTTGTCTTCAACTCATTTCTTCCACTTCTAACTAACCACACACTATGCATTACTAGGTTTCACTATAAGCTAAAATCGCTTCTTACCCTAAGCCTTACAAAAGTCCCACTAGTACCTTTGGACTACTTAATAGGTCGGGACCCCAATAAAAGACCAATGAGTCTTTAAAAAAAAAAAGAAAAAGAAAAAAAAATTATGACACTTGCC
Organism: Tetrastigma voinierianum; assembly: GCA_016808115.1. Taxonomy (NCBI): domain Eukaryota; kingdom Viridiplantae; phylum Streptophyta; class Magnoliopsida; order Vitales; family Vitaceae; genus Tetrastigma; species Tetrastigma voinierianum. Next base: position 1,166,817 of record JAEQBH010000921.1, read on the forward strand.
TTGAAACTCGAGCGCAATTCGAGGGGTATATGACGAAAGTCTTTAAAGCCTGGTGCTTTAAACCAACTGGTTGGGAGTCACCGACTTCGCTGTCATACACAGCGGATAGGTGGAGTTTAGCAAATCAGAGGGTGCTGGCTTCTGAGTTTATTAAAAGTCCGGGGTGAAACTCAAGAGTTACAGTGCTGAGAGATCCTTATGACTTGATGCCCTAAACCTTAATCGTTGGGATTCACTCCGGACCCTGCTACATGGACAATTGTGAATTCGATTCCCTCAGCATTACACCCCTACAACACAAAAAGAGTTGTGAAATAACAGTGGGTACTAATCTATTGAGGTTAGTTAGTCTGCTAAAATATAGAAAGAGATAGGTCAGAGAGAACAAGCCAAGGTACTATTTTTGAAAACTAATCAAGTTTACACTAGGTTTTGGGTGAAGGTTTGTGCCGGTTCTCTCAGAGTCGGCATTGTTTTTGATACTGAATTCATACAGCTACCAAATGATCACTCTTCCCGAGATATCTTGTGTAGGATTTTGGTGACTCTTATTGAAAGTTGGGTATTATCCCCTCATTTTTGAAACCATTTTGTGGATATATATAGTTCATCTTGCTTTTGATTATTTCTTCTTCTTTCATCGCTAAGGACCAGCAAATTGGGGAGTGGACACTATCCAAATAAAGGTTGTTCCATACTCTTAACACTTTAGGTTTTGAGCCCTTTTTGCGTAGTAATCAACCAAATCTGTTCAAATATACATTAAGGACCTAACAATGCTTCCGATCAAATTTATGGCACTTTGTAGTTTATAGGCTATATACAGTGATGTGGATCCGTACCAAGCATGAAGAAATCAATGGAACTCGTAGTCGCAACTGTATGCGTGAACTGGGCGTAAAACAGAATTGCAAAGCCCTTGCCAATTTCAGTTTGCACTCAGTACTCTGCGAAATCGCTTTCTAGCCATTCTTTTACTTTTTGTCTTTCTTTATTTTCTTCCCCAAATTCCCCATGTAATAGTGTTATTTATACAATTTGGTAATTTGTTTTATTTTGGTGATATATAATACCCAAAGAACACTTTGTAAGTAACTTTTGATTATTGAAGTTTTAGGAGGTCGTCAACAAGCTCCTCGCTTTTATCTCATTTTTATTTTCTTCTCTCTTCTCATTGGCCAAACACCCTCTGAGGATGATTTCAAAGGATGAGTGGCTAAAACCCCTTCCTCCTTAAAGTAGAAGGCCACTAGGTGAAGGATCCTAAGGCAAACTAAGGGTTTCATGTTTCGCTTGTGCATTCACTATCGCTATCGTTATTCCTTCAACTTTAGGTTCTGATCCCTTCAAATCACCTTGAATGGTTAATATTTGGTAAGCTTTCAGGGCTCATTGAATGCTTAATGCTAGATCTAATGATGTTCATTAGTTATCATTTATGAGCCATTGGAAGGTGAGTCAAGGAGACTTTTGTTTTCACTGACTGAGAGCATTAATGGGTAGTGAATGCCATTTTCAAAGATATGTAACGAGGGTTAGTTTTTATAGATAAATGAAGATCTGATTTTGGAGATAACTATATGTTATCCTCCCCAATGCGAGGTAAATACCCAGGAACCCCCTCATTTGCCTAAAGAACCTAAGCCTAGTGTCCTAATACTTCAAGGGACCTCTTTCCACATTCTAATATGTTTTATTTTCAGTGATAACCACTAAAACCACTTCCTTTTTATCACAACCCCAATATCAAAAGAGAAACCACCAGTAGCAATGCTACAGTAGTATGAGGTATTAGGTTATAAATTTTGTTGATTTAGAATACCATACGGGCTGTGAATCAACACGTATCTTTCTTCGCTCGTCGCTTCTTCTATGTTTCTTAGCTTTTGAACTCGCAACCGGTTCTCATGCTTGAGCTAAATCCTCATCTTCAATATATATATATATATATATATATATATATATATATATATATAGCCTTTGAAAAACAACAAAACTTGCCACAAGATTTGATTAGTAGCCTTTCTAGGTCCTTAACATGTCAACTGGTTTAATTAGGCTAATACTATACAAAAAGTGCTCAAAACATGGAGTATTAAGGATGTGAAACAACACTATTTGGGTAGTAATCATCTCTATTAGATTGGAAGCTGGCATTCGTATACTCTTTCACATGAAGATCACTATCTACTTCTCCATATATCAAAAATATATCATTAGTTACAAACTCTGGGCTAGTAATCAATACAATCCTCGTCGGTCCGATGTTCCCCAAAATCTGAGGTCAGCCTCACTCAGGTACCTTGGTGGCTGGAATCCATTATAGCTTTGCCTCGAGTAGCATTCCGCCTATCGATGGAACCATTACTTTCTTTGAATCTCCCATGCGGCAATTATCTACGCCTCATGATGACGCACTTGTTCCATCTTTAGAGGTCGGGAAACACCTGATGAAACGTATCCTAGTCGACCTTGGAAGTGTCGTTGACGTCCTTTACCTACCCGCTTTACTTTGCTTGGGCTATAAACCTGACAATCTTTGTAATCTAGGGAGAGTGCTAGTTGGCTTCAATGGAACACATACTTATTCGTTAGGGGAGGTAGTACTACTAGTCATAGCAGGACTAGTCACTGCCTTGGTTCCACTTATAGTAATTGACGAACTTTTATCCTTCAACGCCATGCACCTGGATTGATGCCATGAAAACATTACCGTCTTCCTACCATCAGATGCTAAGTTTCCTAACTCCATTGGGCCATATTAATATGGGGAGATTAGAAATTAGCCAAAGCTTGTTATGAGGTAAAAAAATAGAAAAATGATGTGCTTTCCAAATAGCAACACCAGCTCGAGGCTCGCCTTGCCGATTATGATGATTCTAGAGTGGTGGAGCCTTTATAACTATACCCCCTATTTTGTCTGGACTGACCCGAGCAGGTTAGCCTAGGAACCTCTCTCTCTCAAGAAGAAGTTAACTCCTTATCACTATTGCAGGAGTTTTCTGACATCTTTGCATGGTCCCATACCAATATGCCCGACATCTCCCCTACAACACCATCTAAACCTTTAGAAAGAGCACAAACCAACAAGACGGAAATTAAGGCGTTTCCCTCCTTTATGTCGAGAAGTCATAAAACAAGAAGTTGACAAGCTCCATGTAGCCGACTTCATTAGAGAGATTTTGTCGCTCCCCTTGACCGACCTGACGGCTGGATCGGACTCGGGGACGTGGACCACTAAATCCATTTATCTGTAAAATACATTTCATATACTCACTTTCGATAGGATACTTAATATCCATTTAATCATATTTATATATGTGAATATGATATCACTACTTATTCACATTCATTAATATAAAGAGTATGCATTATATCTTTTCTAGAGGGCCCATAACTATACTGTAGTACAATATTTAAACAAAACGACATTTCCATTCTCTCTCTAAACCATTTACAACATATTTGTCAGACTTCACGTCTTATCTTTGAAAATCCACAATGTAAAGTACATTCCATGATAAAAAAAAATTAAAAATATAATCTTTTTATGAAGATCTTTACATCTTTTGATTTCAATACAAAGTAGTCACATGATATCATGGAATGAAGTGTATGCATGAGACAGAGCATTCACTTATACTCCGCACAATTTGACGATGACTCGCATGCCTTCTGGCCCCACTATGTACTCCAGACGCGTGAAAGTCAACGCGCCAAGCATTTTCATGCTAGTGGTTCTTGCATTTCATTCTCATTTCAAACAATTATACTAAGCATGTATATGCAATAACAATTAACTTTTGTTATATGCATCACTTAATCATCTCAAAAACATTCAACATATTTTCCAAACAACCTTTAAACATACTACTCATATGATCCATGCAATATTTATAAATTTACCATTTTATAGTAGTTTAACATACTTTCATTTTGTCTCAAATATAGAAATATAATAATTCTCATCTTTCATGATCCTATATGTTATTATTCTTGTCACAACTCAATTCACACAATCCACACAATTATTAATCATTTTCCCCTTAAACGAATCTAACTGAAACTTTCGGTGCATAGGATAACGGATTCACCGGCACAGTTCCGCTGAGCTGCAGGCCTGTATAAAACATTTAATAACTCAATACTATCCCGCTGGGCTAAGGACTGGTTATTTTACATTTTCATTTTGTGTACACTATTGATACTGTCCCGCTGGGCTATGGATCGGCATGCCACTATAAATCATTTCATTCGCAAAGATACACACCTTTATTGGTATACCACCTATCCTCAACTCGAACATGAAAGTTAACATTCTCTTAAGAGCATTAATAATTAATCATTTACAATACCATTTTCACATTTCCACGATACAATTAACATTCTCGACGGATTCGCTTGTACATACGTGAATCCCGTCATGTTTTCCAATACATATTTCATTTATAAATTAATTAACCAAACTCAAACAAATTCATTTATGGTTCAAATAGAAGCACATATGCAGGTGTTTGTCAAACATTTCAGATTTAACTGGTTCAAACCAAAAATGCAGATTCCATAACAAACATTCTAGATTTGTTTGACAAACAAACACAAAACTTGAAACAAGAAGAGAAGTATGAAGAACAAACCAAAAATGTTGTCGATTTTGGTCTCCTATCCTTGGAATCCCGATCTTAGGTAAGGTTTTATTATCATCAGCCCCTAATCCATCACAAATACGCAATCGTGAGAACAAACAAAGAAAAATTAGTCATGCATGCTAGTGTTTTTGGTTATGGTTGATTTCTACCCAATACACCTTCACTGTAAAATTTTCTAGAACAAACGTGAGCCATTTACCCAACTTCCTTCAAGTCTATTGTTCTATAAATCTATTTTATACAAAAATTGAATCATCCACCCGAGAGCACCAAACTCAAGATATGTCCAAACAACCGGGACTACTTATTTTCAAAACAGAACCAGAATTTGCCCGAAAATAGAACTTTACTTTGATGAATTTCTGGGTCTAATGGGGTCCAAATTTGAATACACTTATTTCAAGAAAATTTGTTCTTCTAGAAGTCTAGTTTACTTAGAAATTTGAATCACTCAATTTGGATGAGTGAAACTCAACTTATGGCCTAAATACCAAAACACAAAAACTATACCAAAACAAACCACTCATTCGAAAAATGTGAGTCACTTTAACTAATTTCGGGGTCCAATGGGTCCAAATTTGAATATAATTATTTCTCTCTCATGAGTCTTTCCTATAATTATAGTTTACCCAAAAATTTGAATAATTCAATTTGGATGAGTAATGGCTGCTATGGCCAAAACAAAAGATGAGTTTTGGAAAATTTTCGACAAGATATCCCTAAAACCCCAACATCTTTATACAAAATTCTCAAAACCAACTTAATCTACAAAGGCTGCTTCGAACTCTAACTCAAACATATATATACTAACTTATGGTTTTACCAATCCAAACACAATCAAAGAGGGAGTTAGGAGGGTTCCTAACAAGCAAAAGGGTGAATCCATACCCAAACTTAGACCAAGATCCATACTCCAATCTTTTTTGAATTTCTCTAGCTTCCTTGTTCCTTCCTCTTTAAGAACAAGTAAAGTCCAAAGATGGCTTCTCCCCTTCTCTCAAGAACGTGCCCTAGCTTCCTTGTTTTCCCCAACATGAGAATTGATCTCATTTCACTAGACCAAATTTGGTTTTATCCTTATCTTGTATAAGGCCTTGTTTGGCCTTCCCATTTTTGGCTTTCTTTTTTTCATTTTTGCATTAAAGCCTTTCATTTTTATTTCATTTGCATAACAACTTATCACATTTCTACTCGTATATACTCTTCATTTATGACCTGGGTCCTCATTTTGAGATTTACCAATTTAACTCTTGACTCAGATTAATACGGATTTTATTTACTTTAAAACCTTTATTTCTATCACTTAAAATTGATAAAATAAAAAATAAATAAAATAAAATTTATAATAGTATATAATACTATAAGGTTAAATAATAAGACAAGAAGGTTATTTTTGGGATGTTATAGATTTAGTACCCCGAATGGCTAGCCAACGTTGTTGTTGTCCCTAAGAAAAATGGAAAGTGACGCATTTGTGTCGACTAGTCTGATCTAATTGATGCCTACCCAAAAGATACATTCCACATTCCGCGCATCTATAAGATAGTAGATGCCACCACAAGGCACAAACTTTTATCTTTACAAGATGCATACTTAGGCTATAATTAGATTTCGATGTTCCCCTCAATTTGGAAAATACAACATTATTAACACCTACGGGGATGTATTGTTATAATGTCATGTCTTTTGGTCTTAGGAATGCTAGAGCGACTTACTAGCGAATGATGTCCCGCATATTCGAACCCCTATTGGGAAAGCATATATTGAAGACATGCTGCTCAAATCATAGTCTTGCAAGGATCATCTAACCCACTTACGAGAAGCTTTTCAGCTGATGAGATTGTATCGCCTGCTACTGAATCTCGATAAATGCATGTTTGGGTTTAAGTCCGGGAACTTCCTCAGGTACTTAGTTAGTAGAAGGGGAATAGAAATGGCCCCTGACTAGTCTAAGGTCATCATGCAGATGCCACCCCTTGAGACCAAAAAGCAAATCCAAGCTCTGACATGGAAATTGGCAGCTTTGAATAGGTTCATCTTTAGATATTCAAATCGTCTTCGACCATTTTTCAAAGCACTAAAAGGTGCTTCGAAGGGGGGATGGGGTCTAGAGTGTGACAAGGTTTTTTATGCTATCAAAGAGTACCTCGCCTCACTATCCCTCTAACTTTATCTCAGTCCATCAAAGGTGAGGAGTGTTGACTCCTAAATTTTTGTCATGGTTACCAAAGACTGTTTAGTCCCTGACAACGACGCCAAAAACTTGTTGACTCCCAAATTTATGTCAAGACTACCAAAGAATGTTTAGTCCCCGACAATGGTGCCAAAAACTTGATCGATTGCCCTAAAAACTACTACTCACCTCATTTCTAACACTACTACCAAGGACTAGTCAGTCCCCGACAACGACGCCAAAAACTTGATAACTGATATTTTTGTATATAGACCAAATTATTGTTAAGATTGTTGAATCATTGCTACTAGATATTTGTTTAAAATCCCCAGCAACAATGCCAACAACTTGATTAACTAATAATATTTTCTTTCTACTGTTTGCTTATGATAATATACTGAAAATTTAATTTAGTCTAAATCACTGCAAGTGCACAGGTCATACAAGTAATAAAGTGGATTATAAGTCCAAATATCATTCCCATAGGGATTGATGAGAAAATTTAAAGATCAAGTACCCTACTACTCAAGATCATCACTATTTGAACCTCTAACTTGAAGATTGGATTAACTAGCCTAAATGGATTGAAAGTATTTTTGTATATTTTTCTTTAATGAAAAAAACAATTTAAGCTAAATGGATTAGAGGTTTCACTGAGTTAGAATAACACTAGGAAGAGATCAATGTTATGATCATCAAATTTCATGAGGCTAAAAAACAATATAGTCATGGACTTGAATTATGTTAGGTTTCTAATGGCGATTAAGCATACATACACAACGAAAAAGAATTATTTTCGCCCTTTTATTGATCCGACCAGGGATCCATCTGATCCGATCAGATGATTCAAGGATGGAAGAATACCTTATTCGTGCTAGAAGATCCTTGTTCCGTAGCCTCGTGTGTGCAACAAACCCTCCTTGTTGAATTGAAAGGCATAGTGGGATCGCTCCACCCTCTACAACTATCCACACGAACAAGCCTTCTTGGAAACTGAGAGAGAAATGAGTGCTAGCATCGGGTTGAGTCTCACGAAAACCCTAGTAGCCTCTCTTCAAGCATGAAACAAATGAATGAATCACATAGGGTCCTCAGTTTAAATACCAATTTTGGGGCCCAAGGGCTGGTTTCCCCGGCCCATTCTATGTGTAATGACCCATAGGTCGGTCCACATAGTTGCTGGCAACGGGCCCAAAACCCATTTCGAGCCCCACAGATCATAACCGCCTACAGCAGATTACGACCGCCTCAAATTACGCGATGTCAACAGTCCGACATAACCTAATCCATAATAAACGTCGTAGTCCCTTTGTCTCACGATATCCTAATTGAACACAAGGCATGGTCTATATCTCCCTTGTAAAGTTCAATCATGCAATTTTCTCGACCTCCACGTAAACTGATAATACAAATGACATTAATAACCCTTATTAATTCATTTGAGCATGGCCATGCAATTTCTAGTCTCACATGTCGAGGGGCCCATAAATATCTCTCTAAAAAGAGGGACAAATCCATTTCATCCACTCACGTCCCTCTACACAATATTCGATATCCAACTACGCCAGATACCACCCTATTACGTATGATGCTGAACTGTGTCAAACATAAAGCTCCTCAAGGACTCTATGGTGGTGCTAGGTCGAACGACAAAAAAGAAGACATTATTATGATGAGAAGTACTTATGACTTATAATCCATGTAGTATTCTCATGGTGGGTCGATCGAGTACAATGTTCACCAACATGCACTTATGAGCTAACTTAATATCACATATCTATGATCAGTAGAACATGATCATCAGTCACACTCCATACTAGCCCTAATTCACTATTGCTCCACCAATAATGGACGACCAGGACAATTTAGATTAGTATTCCATTTCAAGTCCAGGGTTCTACTATTAAGTCATACACTTGATGACCATGAGTTGAATCGACTATTCATGGAGTAAATCACCAAATTAGATATGTAATATGATAATGAAAATGCCTCTTTATTATTGAAATATGAAAGTAATAACAATTACACTATTACCCTAGGGCACATCACTAACAATTTGGATTTGTCCAAGAGCAGAGTAGTATAGCCTTGGAATTCCTCCTAACACTATACATTTCACTTTTTAAAACACCATATTCCTAAACAAGGTCAATGGGTTTAAATAGCTACTTTTAGGATTTGATCATCTTTCTAAGATCTGGCTATTTTTCCTAAACCATTTCTCAGGACTGAAGTTTTCTTACCCCCATAGACAGGAGGATAACACAATCATCCTTCAATTTAATTGACATCTCAATCTACAGTTTGGTCAGAATAATCACTCCCATATTACAAGAGCACAAACATTCTCTCAAACATATATGAACTCTCTGAATATTAAAATGATTAATCACTAGATCGTCCTTATGCATCAGGAACACACTTCTGCTGTCACCCAGAAAGGAACCTTGAAGTCAGAGGTTAGAACATCACCCATGATTCATCATAATGATATTTAGAGTGCATTAGTTCTAAAGGTATCAGCTTAGTATACCCCTAAGTTACTACTCTTTGCTCTTAGGTAGCCCATCTTTGTGCCACTTAGAGGGATCCTAGAAATCAAAGCAAAGATACAACTCTTTTTAGGTATGATCTGCTGATACTTAGAACAATTCTTTTAAAGAACAATATCAATTAAATCAATCCAATACTCAAACCCACAAAATTCATTTAAATACTACAAAATGATAACCAAAACACCAATCCCTTCCCAAAGGGAGCTTAGCCTTCCATAACTGGATCACAAGTGACAATGACTAGTTAATCAAACAAATTCATTGAAAATGTAATCAAAACTTAATAAAATGGATTCCATAAATAACTCCAAATTCCACTAAAGTTCAGAAAAAAATGAAGCTTGATTTACAACTATCCAACTTGATATTTTAGCTCAGATTCACTACTCTAATCTAAAAAATGAAAAACAAAAATAAAATAAGAAAAGAAAAATAAAAATATATACAAAAGCTTCCACTACTCCTCATATATTTTTGAAATTCTGAAGTTGATTCCCCCCAAAAAATTCTTTCCACTCTACCTTAGGAGCTTCTATTTATAGGCCCTAATGATTGAGCCTTGAAAACGAGGAGGATAATGCAGACTTCAAAAAGCCTAAGGATCTATCCTAGTCGAGCCTGATGTCACGACATTTATTCTGTGATGTCATGGTTCTTCTTTTGGTGTCGTGACTTTGCATTTTTCCTATATGTACAATGTCGCGACTCTGATTTTGGTGTTATGACTCTTCATTTTTGCCTATCTAGACGATGTCATGACTTTGAGTGTCAATGTTGCGACTTTCCTGTGATGTTGCTGTTGGAGCCGCGACTCGAATCAGGTCTTCAATGTTGCGTTTTATTCGATGTCGTGACTCGAGGTCGGCGTTCACTCTACTATGATGTCGCTTACTGGAGTCAATGGTACTTTGGAAATATGTTGTGGCTAAATTTCGCCGTCGCGATTGATGTGATGTCGCGACTCGATCCTTCGCTTCGCTTATTCAAATGGCGTCATGACTTTGACTATTTTGCCGATGTCATGACTTAATATAGGCTACACATTCTTCACCCGATGTTGGAACTTTGATACGATGTCGCAACATTCTTCACCTAATGTCGTAACTCTAGACTTTTGAACACTTTTTTGCTTATTTTCTTGTTGTTTTATTTGTTTTTCATTATATTCCTGTAAAAAGACTAAATTTGGTGAAGTATCCATAATATGTATTTAAAACAAGTATTATACATAAAAAATCATGCAAAAATGGATGAAAATTAACCATAAAATTCATGCTTTTCAAACTCCCCCAAACTTAAGGTTTTGGTTGTCCTCAACAAAGAAAAGAAGCATTTGATTGTCCACAATCAATCCAAAATCAATGAATTTTATGGATCATTATTTCCGACAACAGTTTGCATAAATGATGGCACTTAAGTTTAATGATTAATCAATTATGAAGAGAATTTATAACATACGCTTCAATCATAGGATCAACTTACCTGTAATTCAGTTTAAGCATAGACAGATAGCTCTCACATCAGCATACAACTTTAGTTCACAGTTCTTGAATGATTTAGTGTGTGCTAGTTGTGCCTTTTGAAAAGATCAGCAAGTTAGGTATTTTTATGAGATCTAAGGATAGTTATGGATGTTCTGATATGCTTTTAGGTCCCATGGCTTATTGGTCAGATTGTCCTCCACTAATGTAAGCATGACATAACCTTCAAGATCAAATACGTCTTTAAAGCTTGTAATGTGAGGCTTAGGTAAGGGTAGTTGAATAGGAATTTTTAGGCTTGAATTTACCCAATATACACAATCTTTCTTTTCTACCCATAATTGCATTTTTCCCTCATTTCCTCTCATCTTTTCCTTATGCTGTCAAATATACTTCCCCCAAACTTGTTTGGGTACATCTTTCTTGTTATCTCTTTTCTACCATTCAATATGCACAATTTATGAAATTCTTCACAAACCACATCTGCTTCTCATTGACTTTTCAGCAAGGCTCAAGTGAGAACCAAATGTCCAAATTTTATTGAAGCTTTCCACCTATCTCATAGCAAGCTAGTCATTAACCCTATGATAGCTGGCATTAGGCATTTAGGTGTTGAAACACCCCAAAGGACTTAATAACTCTAGGTAGGAGGGCTACAAGGCTTGACTTACTCAACCTGCTCTTTCTCACATTTTTCTTTCTTTTATATTCCTTCCATTGTTGCATCAGCAAATTTCTTAATCAGTTTACTTCTAGCTTCTTTGTATTTGACATTCCAGATTTCCCCCAAAGTTGTTCCTCATCCATTTTCTGTTAATTTCTTATTTTCTAGCATATTTTGGGTAAGTTGGGTTATTTACTGAAGGTTACTAATGTGAGAGTGGTTAAATGTGTGTGATTTGGTTTCAAGAAAGAAAATAAGGCTTCAATGGCTCAAAATGAAGTACTAAGGAGATATGCAAATGCATATTAGCATTAGGTGGTTGAATAAGCTCAAACTTTCCAAGGATGACCTAAATCATTTCCTAATGGCTAAAGTGATGATTACTGAGTACAGCCTAAGACTGTGGTCAGAGGTTATATTGATCCGTAATGTCAATAATCAGATCTGGTATTTCTCAGATACAGAAGAAATACTATGATAGAATACTTATATCTCAGATTTGACTGATCCATAAATGAAATTACATCTGACCACAATTTTCAGATTCCTTAAACTCAATTTGCCTCATTTTTAGGTTCCCATTTTTTTGTCTGAACAGTTCACACACAAATTCTTCAGCCTTTTATCATTTTTATTTTAAGCTCGGCAATTCAGTACATTCAATGCAATTGAATTCTCAATTGTTATTTTAGCAATCAACACATTCTGAATCAAGTATGCCTTACATATTACTGAAAGGAAAATGCACAGGAAATAAGAAGGAAAGCAAAAGGACACAATTATGCACAAATTTCAGAAATCAAGAATTTTCATTTATAACTTCATTTACACAAAATTACAAGGAAAGAGAATACATAAAGTTCATTTATTTTTCTTAGGATGGGATTTGGAGGATTTGAGGTTAACTGGTTCAAATTTGTAACCAGCTTGAGAGGGAACAAAATCAGGGATGGAAGCCTAGGGCTTTTCAGTTGTTTATCTCCTAGGAGCTTGTTTGTAGCCCATTCCAGCATCCTTGCATTACTCCTATTTAGCTCATTCTGTCATTCCCCAAGGGAGTTGAGTGTATCCTCAAACTCTTCTTGACCATTATATATATTCCTCAAGTTAGAGTTGCAAAGATCCAGACTCTCAGTCCACAGTTTCTCCCTATAATTTAGGGAGGCTTCCATCTCCTCATCCCTCTGCTTGATGGTATCCCTGATTTCTTTTTGATGTGCCTTGTACAGGTAACCAAAAGCTTCAACTTTCTGCAGCATGTTTTTCTCCATCTACTTCTCCCTCTTTTCTAACATTTTCAGTAAACCCTGATCCCTCTTTATCTGTTCATTCACAAAAACTCTCTCTCTTTTCTTCAGTTCAGTCCTCAAGGCCTGTCTCTATTTTCTAGCTCTTCTTTCCATCCTCATCTCTCTGCTTGAGGGTTGCTGCTAAAGTGTTGTCTTTTATTTTATTTTATTTGATCTTCTAAGAAGTTATCTCTCCACCTCAGCTCTTCTCTAATCTTCTCATCCCTCTTCTTGAGCTCTTCCTTCATGTCTTTAAGCATAGCTAGCAACTCAGAGTTGCTGCTATCTTTAGTTGTGGTTCTCATTTTTCCTTTACTCCTTTGCTTTAGTGTAAATAACTGTTCTGCACTGGAGCTTCTCTCATTGTCACTCTTTTCTCTTATCTCCTCATATCTAGTTTGAGCTAGTACCCCATGGTCTGCAGTAGGGGAGAGCACTGGTTACTCTAAATCTGCTTCACAACCTCCAATTTCTTCTCTGCTATCCCCCTTATTAGAAACAATAGTAGGAGCTTGGTCTCTCTGCTCTGCTTCACTCTCTACCCTCAATAGGGGCTTCACATAAGAGTGAGAGGTGAGGTCTTGGGATACCTCTCCTTTTCTTCCTTATTAAACTTCACACCCCCTTGATGCACAAGAGTGTGATCAAGGAAGGGTGGGGGGTATTTCCAGCGAAATTCCCCTTTGCATACTCCAAGACTAACTCCTTAACAATCCTCCCCAAATTAACCTCATAGCCTTTGACCAATTGATTACTACCCAAATAGTGCTATTTCACACCCTTATTAGTATAGGTTTTGAGCACTTTTTGTGTAGTAATCGCCCTAATTAACCCGGTTAGCACATTAAGGTCCTAGCTTTACTACTAATCACATTTTGTGGAGAATTTTGCAGTTTTCACAAGCTTTTCATGCCAAGTCGATTAAGTCAGCTCTAGCGCGAAGAAGTCAAGTTGAATTCAGAGTTGCAATTTAGAGACTAGAAAAAGAGAAGAGCATAAAGAGCAGAAGGTGTCGTAGGGCTACGAAAAAATTTCGCAGTGCTGCGAATTTACTAAGTGCTGCGAATTTTCACAGTGCTGCGAATTTGTCCTACTTTTTTTCCTCAGTTTGACTTTTGTTGAGCCAACTTTTGTGATTTTTCTAAATTTCCCTTAATGTAATAGTAGGTAGTTAATATATTTTTGTAATTTCTCATGACTGGGGCAGTATATAAGCTTCTGCTGCACTGTAACCTGATCATCTTGATCATTAATACATTTCCTGAGTGGGAATTTTCTCGCTTCTTTCATTTTCTCTCACTTTCTCTCTTTTTCTCTCATTTTCTCTACTGCCAAACACCCTTTAAGGATGAAAACTCAGAGGATGAGTGGCTAAAACCCTCTATTCCTCGAATAGGAAGGCCACTGGGTAAGGGATATGGATGTAACAGAGGGTTCTCATGTTTCAACGCAGGTATTCATTGTTATTTTTGAGTCTCCTCTTAACCCTAGGTTTGAATCCCTTAGACGCATCTTGAATGACCAGTACTTGGCAATCTTTTAGGGTTCAGTGGATGCTTATTGCTAGATCCATTGCGATTCATTAGTTTCCATTTATGAGTTGTTGGAAGATGAGTCAAGGAGATATGTCTTTAATGTTTGAAGCCATTAATGTTCAGAAAAAGCTATCTTCAAGGAGCCTTCTTTTATATTTTACTTTACTTTATTTCTAGTTTTCAATCATCAAACACCACTGTTTTTACAAAACCCTGAAATCCAAAGCAAATTCACCATTTTGAATCTCACAGTAAGCCATTTGTATGAAGAAAACCCATCTCTGTGTTCGACCCTTGAGCCACTATACTGCAGTAGCAAGGCTACGATAGTAGGAGGAATTAGGTATAAATTTTGTTGATCCCGGATACCCTACTGCCAACGAATCAAATGGCGCCGTTGCCGGGGACGGTGCCTTAGTGCAAGTGATGAGCTGTTGAACACTTGTGATCCTCATCACAAGTATTGGTGAACTTTTATCTCTTTCCTTTTTCCTAGCAATTCAGTGCTAGTTTAATTTAATTCTTTTACTGTCTATATAAATTCTTTGTTTTATTTAACAGTAACTTTTTTGGTAGCCTTGTTTTTGCTTATTGTTAGTGTTTTGTGTTGTTTGTATAAGAGTTTATGTACCAGTGGGATAGGAATACAACAAGAAGGTTAGAGAGAATCAGTGTCCTACAGGAACAAGGCTGTGAAGTGAGCCTGAATAGTGACAAGATGGAGCCCCCTCTCGAGGAACAACATAGCCAACAGGGGGTACAGAGGAATCCCAATGCATATAGGTCCATGAGGGACCACATACATCCCCCAAGAGTGAGTGCACCCTCATGCATTGTGCCTCCCACATAGGACATGATTGTCAGTCCCTACATTTTTCCCCTACTCCACACCTTCCATGGTATGGAGAGTGAGAACCCATATACGCATATCCAAGACTTTGAGGAAGTTTGCAACACCTTTAAAGGGCATGCTACCAACTTGGACTTAATGAGGCTAAAATTTTTTCCTTTGACTTTGAAGGATAAAGCCAAGATTTGGCTCAACTCTCTGAGGCCAAGGACCATTCGAAATTAGACCGAGATGCAAGCTGAGTTCTTAAATATTTTTTCCAGACACAAAACCAATAGTCTGAAGAGGCAAATCTACACTTTCGTAACCCATGAAAATGAAAAATTCTTCTAATGCTGGGAAAGATACTTGGAAACCCTCAATCCTGTCCTCACCATGGTTTTGACACTTGGCTACTAGTCAATTATTTTTATGATAGAATGTCCCCTGCTATGAAACAATTATTAGAGACTATGTGTGGAGGGGACTTCTTGAGCAAGAATCCAGAAGAAGCCATGCCTTCCTGAACTATGTGGCAGAGACATCCAAGGCTTGGGATGAACCTAACCCAAGAGAAGTCGAGAGAATGAGGCTTCTCAGGAATCAGCCGAGGGGGAGGCCCAGATTTCCCTCACTGGGAGGACATGGAAATGGTGCAAAGCTATCCACCTTAAAAGAAGGTCGAGGAGCTTAGAAATGAGAAATCAACATAAGGTGCGAGCAAAAGAGCCAGACACCTATGCCCAACCAGCCATTTCATTTGTCGGGCCACCGAGCACCAAGGGAGAGCATTTTCCAACTCCGTTTCAATGAGGGATATGATAAATTAACAAGCCAACGTCAGGTCAATAAAACCACACTAGCCAATGCCCCATACAAGTAACACCTACAATTTAATTGAGTGAACCATCCTGTCCCTCCCGGAAACTAAAGCCTCCCCATATGTCCCCGCCACAACACCTATGGCTCTTCATCCCGCAACTGTACCACCACCACCACCATCATCTCCAACAGCGTTATAATGAATTTGGCGTGCAGGCTCATAAAGGAACAAAAAGCAAGTGGAATGCTCAAGCCGATCGTAGGATCGAGACATAAGAGAAAGCACACCGAACAAGAAGATTAAGAACCCGCACCGACATTGGCCTTCAAATGACAACCCATAGTATTCGATTTCTAAGTTGACTAAAATCCAAAGAAGAGTGCAAGAAAAGGAAAATTCCTCCCGCATACACCAATCTTAGGAGTGCGAATTGAGCTCTTCCATGAACCACCGAGGATAGATGAAGTAAAAGTGAAGCATCACTTTGAGGAGGAAAGAGCTCGAGCAACCAAGGCTCCAAAACCAGCAAAAGAAGACACGAAAGAAAATGAGGCTGATCCCGAGAAAATTGAGATCAATGATGATGCAGTGAAAAAAAGCACACCCCCACCTTTTCCTCAAGCACTAAAAGGAAAGAAGAAGGCTATCAACCAGGGTCGAAATTATAAGTGCCGGAGGCAGTGAAGCGTCAACATCCCTTTCGTTAGACATGATTAAACAAGTTCCTACATATGCCAAATTCAAAGGACTTATGCACAAAGGGAAAAGAGGGTTGAATGTTGGATAAGAAGGCCTTCCGACGTAACAATCTGCCATTATTCAATGCAAACCTCAGCGTTGATACAAAGACCTGTGTCAGCCCAACCATCCTGAACACGGTGGGACTCTCAGGTGGAGAAGGCACCATCGACTTAGGGGCTGTCAACTTGTTGCCTTATTCGTACAAGCAAACTGGTTTGGGAGAATTGGCTTCCACCACCATCACATTGTCCCTAGCGCATGATCCACGTAAGAATCCCCAAGGGCACCGGGTGGGAGGATGTTTTGATACGTGGACAAATTCCTACTATCCCGTAGATTTTTGGCTGTATTGATACGTAACTGTTGCAATGGGAGCAACTATGTACCGATTATTCTGAAACCATTCTCGCCACCTCCTAATGCGATCATTAACCGAAATGAAGAAGGTAACTTACATCGGGAAATATGACTTTTGAACTCAACATTTTCCACTGGGCAAAAAGCATATGCATGCAAGAAGAAGGTCCGTAAGAAGTATGTCGATTGATACTATTCTCGAGGAGCAAGCCGAGCAAAGAAGAATACAGGATGTGTCAGATTGAGGAACCCGCATTTACAGAAGAACTCATAGAAACCCAAGAACTTTGTGTACATGGGCCATGGAGAAAAAAGAAGAAATTCCGCCTCAATCGAAGAAACAAACATTGAGCCTCGTTTGGACTGCTTCCTACCTGGAATGGAAATATGCCTATTAGAAGAGGATAACTGAATCAATTGTAATCTCTTCACTCGCTCAATGCGCTATAGGAAAACAAGCCATTGGAAGTCCCTTGAAGAATACAGGTTGGCTGGGTGGAAATCCTTTGATTTAAAGTGGATCACTGGCTCGCGACCCATCATGCATCTACTTGGAAGATAAGCCAAAACAAAGGGTGACAACCGTAGAGGAGATTGAATCCTCATATGCAAGAAGCGGTTCGTGCAAAAGTTCTGAAGTTGCTACAAGCTGGCATCATTTACCCCATATCTGATAGCACCTGGGTGAGTCCAACTTAGGGCTGAGTTTAAAATATGGGGCACCACCCGGCGCAATGAAAAGGAGAAGAGCCCACCCGCCTACCACAGTCAGAGGTACGTATCGATTATAGAGGTTGAGTCGAAGTGACAAGGAAATATCACTTCCCATTACCCTTCATCGATCAATTTTGAGAGAATTTTCTGAACCCATTCTACCTGCTTTTAGATGTGGCATTTTCCAGGCTACCCAGATAGAAATCCCAGGCGTAAGACCAGAGAAGACTACCTTCACCCGCTCCATTCGGGACTTTCTGATGCTTACAAGAATGCCCTTCGATTTGTGCAATGCCCCTGCCACATTCCAGAGATGCATGCTTAGTATTTTTAGTGACATGGTGGAGCACATTATGGAGGTCTACATGGATGATGAACACCTGTATATGTGGATAGTTTCAAGAATGCTCGGGTCAACCCTTTGAACTTGTACCCCGCACAGTGCATTGGAAAAAAATTTGGTGCTAAACTAAGAAAAATGCCATTTTGTGGTAAACCAAGGAATTGTGTTAGGACATGTCATATCCAACAGGGAAATTGAGGTTGACAACGCAAAAATTGAGCTTATTTCCAAACTTCTTTCCCCTACAAATGTGAAAACTGTGAGACAATTCCTTGGACATGTAGGCTTCTACCGGAGGTTCATCAAAGACTTTTCGAAGATTGCAAAGCCTCTTTACAAGCTGCGGAAAAGGACAATTCTCCTGGGATGAAGACTACCAAAAGAGCTTCTGAGGAGCCCAAATCCTGTTTCATCACAAAGATTCAATGGTGGGTGGCACCCTAATCGGCAAATGGGCTCTTCGTCATGTGTGATGCAAGTGATCTTGCCATCTGGCGCCTCTCGATAAAGAGAAAGACGGAAACCTTATGTGGTTTACTATACAAGCAAAACTTGAATGAAGCATTAAAGGAACTACACCACCACGTACAAAGAGTCGGCCGGCAAAGGGTTTATGCCTCGATAAATTTTTGTAGCTGCCATGGGTTGGGACATCATTATCTTCACAAATTATTCATCTTTGAAGTACCTCCTTACCAAGCAAGATGCCAAGGCTAGACTCATTAGATGGGTCCTTCTACTCCAAGAACTCAACCTGCAGATCAAAGATAAAAAAGGGGTGGAGAATGTTGTTGCGGACCATCTCTCAAGATCAGCCCATAGCCTTGGCTGGCCACCCGCCATCCCCCAATCAATGATGAGTTTTCGAGGAGTCCTTGTTGCTAGTGAAAATGCCCATGGTATGCCCACATTGCCAATTTCTTGCAAACAGGAGTAGTCCTGGGCTGATAGTGGCACAGACAAGAAGTTCTTCTTTACAAAGATCCATTCTACCACTGATATTCTTCTTGCTCAAATATCAGGTCACGAGATTATTAAGATGTGCCCGAGGGAAGAAAGCAGCTTAGGGCGGAATACTACTACTACCATGAGTGAACGGAGGTCATTTTGCTTCACGTAACGCCACTATGAAAGTGTGCTCAGATCCTGGATTTTATCACTTTCTCATGATGCCCACAACGTATGCCGTGGGTGCTACAAATGCCAAAGACTAGAAGACTACCATTACATGATGCCTCTAAACCCAATTTAAGAGCCATTGACTCATGTTTGGGCATCGATTTTATGGGGCCATCACAGGTTTTTGGATACATATACATATTGGTAGGGTTGAATTATGTGTTAAAGTGGGTCAAGGCTCCATGAAAAGCAAACACTCCCATGTGGCGGTATCGGGGTTCTCAAGAAAACATCTTTTCTGGGGACTGGGTTTCAAAGGCCATACCATGATGGAGGTTAACACTTTGTAATAAACCTTTTGAGAACCTCCTAGCTAAATATGGTGTAAAACAAAAAGTAGCCACCCCTTACCATCCTCAGACTAGTGGTCAAGTTGAGCTCACCAACAGGGAAATCAAGACTATATTGATGAAAGTGGTGAACTTCAATAGGAAAGATTGGTCTCTCAAACTGCTAGATTCACTGTGGGCATATAGGAAAACCTTTAAGACAATCCTAGGTATGTCCCCTTATCGCCTAGTCTATGGCAAAGCATGTCACCTGCTAGTGGAGATTGAATATAAGGCATGGTGGGCAATCAAAAAGCTAAACTTGGACTTGGGAAGAGCCGGCCTTAAAGGATACTCTTTGATATCAACAGCTAAGAGCTGAGAACACGTCATTTAACTCGAAGATTGCAAAAGAAAGGTTAAAGAAATGGCATGATCAGTTGATAGCCAGCAAAAATTTCAAGCAAGAAGACTGCGCTGCTTTATGACTCCAAGCTTCATCTCTTCGGCAAGCCCAAGTTACATGGATCGGTCCTGGCTCATTATCCACCAAGTCTACCCCTAATTAGAGCAAAGTAATCTGCGTAAACCTGGGTATGACGGGGTGTTCAAAGTCAATGGCCGTAAGCCTGCTTCATAAAGACATTTCATAGCAAACAAGGAGGAGCTCCCCCTCCTTAACCCTCCACAAGTTTGAAGAACCACTTTGAGTGGGCTTGGTCTCTACAAAGACTCAAAAAGCCACTCCACATATTTTTAGATTCTTGTTTAATTTATTTCAATTTTCATATTTATTCTTTCATGCTCTTTCTACTCTTAACCATATAATTTTTGGTGTTCTGTTTTGCAGGTGTTGCTGATCTGGGAGGTTGATTTTTTTCAATTTAAAGGCTTGAATATTCGTAGGGCTGCAAATTTAGCAGCCATTACGAATTTTCGTTAGCCATAAATGAAATTTCATAAGATGCAAAATTTGTCGTCATGGCCACTTCGCCATCCTGCTCATCTTCCCACACCTCAACCCCAATTTATGTCTCCTAATTTTTAAACCCTAGTTTTTGAAGTCTACCCATAGACATTAAGTTACTTCACAAACCTTTTCACCTTCCCCAAACCCTTATAAATATCCCTAACCTCCATCTATTTCTTTTCAGTTAATATCCCAAGAAAGTTCTCCGAGAAAACCCCTTTCTCCTCCATTCTTCTTCCCTCACTCCTGATCCAGCCATGGCGAAGACCCGCGGTGGTACGCTCTTCCCACAGCCCCGTGGTGAGGCCATCCTCACCACCCGCACCGCGCCACGCCTCCCCTCGGCTCAACCTAGTTACTTAGCCGGGTCGCAACCCGGGGCCTACTAAGAGTCGCGTGCCTCCTCCTCCAAATTCAGCACGCCACCTCCTTCCAGCTGCCGCCGCCGTGTCCCCAACCCCAGCCTCACTGCCCCCCGCCCTGCCCCGCAAGTGTGTATGACACGGCTGGGCCTACTTCTCTATCCCTCCACACCCACACTTCCAGATAGCCTCTACCCAAAGAGGGCCCCGATGACGTGCCCTGAAAATCTTCCACCTTCTAGCCCTAGGAGCCTCCTTCATCACCACCTCAGGGCCCAGCCCCTGGTAGTTCTCAGGACCTATCCCCCAGCTCTCTCATCCAAAGGCCCACCCTATATTGTGGCCCTATTCCGAGCAATTCGAATTGTAGTGCCAAGGACTTGCACGACGAGATATATTATGACATCTCTGCTTTTGCCGCCCTTCCCGAGCTCAAAGACTCCATGTGGCTTGTGCACCGGTACTCCCTGGAGCCTTTCATGATTCCACGTAGGTTTTTCTACCCCTGTGTGATCGTTGTTTTATCAAACTATGACATCCAGGCGAGACCCCAATCTTACTACCATACACATCTCTATTGATGGCCATGAGGGAACACTTTGAGCCACGGATATTGCAGGTACATTTAATCTTCCAATTGTCCTCGTCAACTCTGCAGAGTATACACAGTGGCCCCATCCCTCACCTCGGGAGATGGTTCGCTTATTATCCAGGGATACGACAACAAGATCCATCACATTCGGCTGCGCCTTCCTCCTCGAGCATGCTTCATCGACCTTGTTCACGGTTCAATCTATTTCCATCAGAAGTACTTGTATAGAGGAGATGAGCCATTATGGAGGCCCTCTATCGTATCTCCGAGGGTTTTTAGTTCAGCCCTATTGAGCTTACCATGACCTCCTTATCCCACTTCGAGGACAAGGTCATCATAGGAACCTTAGCCGGGCTGAGTCCATACCCCTCCTATTTTCGAGGCTGCTATCTCATGTGTGGAGCACCTTGGCTTTCCTATTAAGCCCCGGTTAAAGCACCATCAGGATCGCGAGGCTATTTTTACCGTAGAAAAGTGGCAGACTATGCCTGGTACTCCTTATCTCTCACTCCAAGACCCAACCAAGGATTAGCCACCTCCTGCAGTGCCTACTGAGGAGCCCCGCATTCCAAGATCCACAAAACAAGAGTCACCGCCCCAACGCTCCACTCCCCCACCCGCTCTCTACATCTCGTCAAATTTTAGACTCGTACTGACTCAAAGATGTCACATCGCCACTCCAAAGATATCTCTATATCCCTGGATTTCCCCGATCCCGACTATGGATGCACCGCTTTTTACCCACATCATGATCTCATGACTACCCATGCTACCTTAGCGTAGAGGATAGAGACGCACCGAGTACCGCCGCTGCTCATACCCATAGCCATGCTCGCCGTAACAACGCCATCCTCATGCGCATATGCCAGAGTCACTAGCCTACCTCAGATCCCTCTTCATTAGTGCTCGCCTGTGCCTCCCCAAATTCTCATCCTCCAAATTCCCTCTTGTAGCTTCACTGGACATCCTTAGTAAAGAGCTCGCAACAAGAGACATCACATTCATTTTTCTATATAGACTAAAAATCCCTCAAATGTACATAGTTACAAGAATCTTACACTTCTCCTGCACTTATGTCACTTTGGATAAATTTACTTAATTAAATAAATCTGTCTTGATGTTTAAGATTTTAAAATTGGGTTTAGTCTATGACACTGCAAGTGCATAGGTCATACAAGTAGTAAAAAACTGGCGTAAGTCCGTATCATTCCTACGTAGATTGACATGAATTAGAGATCAAGTACCTCAACTACTAAAGTTCTATGCTATTTGGACTAAAAGAATTTGATAATGGAAGTCTATCTACTAGATAATAAATCCTAGATTGTTAACTAAAACTAGAAATTGACATAATATGAAATAAACTACAAAAATTAAGAACTAAATATTAGATCTAATCTGTTCCCTGTTAGAAACGAAAACCATCAGTGAATTATAATGAAACAGTCAATTCCTGCATGAAAGTACATTGCTCTATTGCATTGATGATCTGATTTGTCCAGACGCCTTAAATGTTGCTTGGATTTCCTCCACGATTCACCGGTTAGAAACTCTTGCTTCTCTCAAATCAAGTTCTACCCAAGCATTAGATTTTCAAGATCCGGGTATTTTTCTTTCTCAATACTTCACACCCATTTCGATGACTACGACTTTGCTTTCCTTCTCGTGATTTTAGCAAAAGTTCTACAACTTAACTAGTACTTCATCCTTCGATCTATTGGTTCGCCTTCCTTGATTAGGATCTAAGCTAACACCCGGCCGGGAACTTCCCTTTAGATTAAGGTGAACTCTCTCTGACATTTATTGTTAAATACTCCCTCCAACTTCAATTATGAGCGAATGGGGATTTATCAAAATTAACTTTCGTAGCTCAAATAGCCTGAATGGTAGTCTAACATACCCAAAAGAATGCTCTCACCCAGAACTTCCATCTCCGTGTCACACAGAGGGCATCCTGGAAATCAGAGCAAGATACATTCCCTCAAAATGGTATTCGGTACTACCATTGGGAACTTATCGAGTTAAAAACAACACTAAGCAAGTAAATCACTACCCAAATAACGTTCTCCAGATTTTTGCAGAAAAGACTGTAACTAACTATATTTCAAATCCAACAGAACTGTATTCCAATTACTGCATTGCGATTAAATAAATGGAGCATCGATCACGTACAACCACTATAATCGCAATGAAACTGAGAAAAAATGAACTCCAAAAATTTGTCTAGATTTCATAAATTTTCAGGCAGCAATTTTAAGAAGAAAATAACAGAAATAAAATTTCAATTCTAATCATTTCTGCACAGTTAGCAGAAGTAGAGATTCGTAAAAGAATTAAAATAAAAAATGAAAATAAAGAAAATTCTACTCTAAACTATACACTGTGTTCCTCTTCATTCCCCTTTTCTGGGTAGTGAAGACGGAAGCTACTTTACTATTCTAACATTGTCTATTTATACTGTTAAAAGAAATTGGGCCGAATTCCCAAAAAGCTCAAAGTGGAATTCCTAAAAGAAAGCCCAAGTTTACTATCCTAGGTGGCGACCTCAAGCTGGTGTCGCGACTTGGATTTTCCTTAATTACTCTTGTTCAGTCGCGACCTTGTTACTTTCATTTGAACCAGTTCCTCGGCAGCCGCATTGGATTAGTAGCGTCGCGACATCGCTTATGGTCGCTGATCTTGTTGGCTCGTTGTTTCGAAGAGTTGATGTCGCTACCACTGCCACGCCGCGACTTCGTTGTCTTTCTTTCTTCGCGCTCGGAAAGTCACGACTCCGCTCGAGTCGACTCTTTCTCAAGGCGCCGCATGTCACAATCCTCGGCTTTAAGCTACCATTTCGCTCCTATCATTACCAACTCGTGACTTTCTTTTTCTGGTCACGACCTTGTTTGTGGTCTTCGCTTCACTGTGTTTCGACTTAGGTCATGGTAATTTCGCTGCGATGTCGTGGACTCTTCGATGCTCATTTCCTTCTTCTCGTCATCACCACCTTGGTCGCGAAACCAGCCTTTACTTCCAACCTTTCTATTCCGCAAATACACCTCAAGGCATGTCGCGACCTCATGTTGCTCTTTTTCTGGTTGCATGTAGTCCCATTTGCTCAAGAGTAGTTGCGACTTGGATTTCTTCTGCTCAATTCTTCTTCAAGTCGCGACCTAAATGAGTGGTCGCGACATTGTTTGTGGTCTTTGATTAATAAATGGTCGCAACTTCAGTTTCTTGGCAAGGACTTCATTTGGCTTCGCTTCAGGTTGTGACCTCCCTTTTTGTTCTTCAACTCTTAATTTGGTTGCAACTTTAATCTTCCCGAGACTCCGCCTGGGGCCATGTCACGACCAACCCGCACGTCGACCTCAAATGGAGCTCCTTCATTTAAAAAAACTAGTTGCAACTTAGTTTTCTTGCGAGACTTCTCGGCTTTATTGATGGATCCACGCTGCGGGATCTCGGGGATTGACGTCGCGACCTTAGTTATATTCAATTGGTGTCGCGACCGAAGATTCTACTTTGAATATTTCCTTTAGTCTCAACCACACTTCCTTTGTCGCAACCTCTTCCACTTGTTGCTTTGGTAATTCTGGTCGCAAGCCTAACTTCAAGTCACGACTTCGCTTGGAATAAGCCTCTCATTTCTTCCTCCTTAAGGCCGGTCCTCGTCGATGTCGTAACCTGGAATTAACTCGAACAAACAAATTTCCTTTGTCAAGGGATCTCGACTTTTAGTTTCGACTTCATTTCTCCTTATAGGCTGATCTCTTCTAGTTTTTTTTTTTTTTTTTTTTTGATGGGATTTTCGCTTTTGCTGTATTTTTCTGCAAAATTAAATTTAAGTAAAATATCCACATTTCTGCATACGAATCAACATTTATCTTGTAATATGATCAGAAAAATGGATTAAAAAAATCAAATGAAGCCTTGACTCATCGACACCCTCCAGCTTCTTCAAGAAATTTCTCTCAACTCCGCCTGTGATGAGGATGACATCCCACCAAACAAGCACCACTAAGGAGTAAAAGCACTTCCCTTCCCTAGCTTCCGATTCGCGTTCTACGCGACAATGTGCCATTTGGTTGGGGGAGTGTTAGCGAAGGAAGTGACTTTTACATTTACGTTCTTATAATTATTTTGAGCATACAATTATGTCTTGTTGATAGTCTCTTTTTGTGAAGCTGTTGGTTTCTTTTTGTAAAGATGAAAATATAGTCATATTTTAATATCATATATACCATACACCTATAGCTAAAGCTTTCAAAATTGCACCCATTTTTTCAGAGCCATTTAGCTTGGCAGCTTGAAAATCAATCATTGTCCATTTTTGTTGATGTTAGATTGATTCCATGCTTAGTTGAGTTGATGATAAGTTGAATTCTTATTGTTTTCAACCTTTCTCTTCCACCTCTAACTATCCACACACTGTGCACATTAGGTTTCAACGATAAGCTAAAAAATCACCTATCCTTCTAAACCCTACAAAGGCCCAGCCTTGTACTTCTGACCATCTTTAATAGGTTAGGACCCCTGACAAAGACCAATGAGTCTTTCAAAACAAAAAAAAAGAGAAAAGAAAAAGAAAAAGAAAATAATAATAATAATAATTATGACACTTTTCCTTGAAACCCGAGCATGGTTCGAAGGGGTATATGGCGGGGTATATGGCGAAAGTCTTTAAAGTTTGATGCCTTAAACCAATTGGTTGGGAGCCACCGACTTTGTGCTCGCTACACGAGTGAATAGACAGAGCTTAGCAAGTTTTAGGTGTTGGAGTCTCGAACTCATTAGAAGTTCGGGGTGAAACCTGAAGAGTTTGTGGTTGAAAAATCCTTATGACTTGACGCCTCTAAGTCTTAATCAATGGGAGTCATTATGGATCCCCACCATGGACATCAAGTGAAGTCGATGCCTCAAAGATTGCACCCTCTACAACACAAGGAGCTAGAAATAAGAGTGGGTCCCGATCTATTTAGGTTGGTTAGCTTGCTAGGTTTCGACACTAGTTGTCGTAGAGTGCAACCGCGTACTCATTGTTGAAAGCTGGTCAAACTAACACTTAGATTTTGGTGGAAGTTCCGTGTTGATCTCTTAGAGTATGAAGCCCTTTGATACCTGATTCTCGCATGGTATCTAATTTCAAGATGGTTATTGGGTAGGGCTTTGCTGATTTTATCGAGGGTCAGGGTAGTACCCATTCATATTCTTTTCAAAATATCATATTTTGTGAACATAATTTTGATATTTTTGCTCGGCTTCCTCTCTTTCTTTCTATCAAGTAAGGGACTAGAAATGCCTAGAGTGGTGTGGATACTACCCAAATAGTGCTATTTTACACCCTTATTAGTACAGGTTTTGAGCACTTTTTGTGTAGTAATCGCCCTAATTAACCAGATTAGCACATTAAGGTCCTAGCTTTACTCCTAATCACATTTTGTGGTGAATTTTGCAGTTTTCACAAGCTTTTCATGCCAAGTCGATTAAGTCACTCTAGTAATGGCTAGAAGCCAAGCCGGAATCTGTATCAGCATTTTAGAGACTAGACAAAGAGAGGAGCATAAAATAGCGTAAGGTGTCCACCCCTTTCACAAAATTACTCAATAAATTTCACAAAGAAGCTGCGAATTTCATAAAGGTCAATGAATTCATTCCACTTTTTGTCCTCTAGCTTGATCTTTGTTGAGCCAACTTTTGTGATTTTCCTAAATTTCCCTTAATGTAATAGTAGGTAGTTAATATATGTTTGTAATTTCTCATGACTGGGGCAATATATAAGCTCCTGCTGCATTATAACTTGATCATCTTGATCATTAACACATTTTCTGAGCAGGAATTTTCCCGCTTCTTTCATTTTCTCTCACTTTCTCTTTTTTTTCTTTCATTTTCTATCCTGCCAAACACCCTTTGAGGATGACAACTCAGAGGATGAGTGGCTAAAACCCTCTCTTCCTCGAAGAGGAAGGCTACTAGGTAAGGGATATGGATGCAACATAGGGTTCTCATGTTTCAACGCAGGTATTCACTGTTATTTTTTGGTCTCCTCTTAACCCTAGGTTTGAATCCCTTAGACGCATCTTGAATGACCAATACTTGGCAATATTTTAGGGTTCAGTGGATGCTTATTGCTAGATCCACTGAGATTCGTTAGTTGCCATTTATGAGTCGTTGGAAGATGAGTCAAGGACATATGTCTTTAATGTTAAAGGCCATTAATGTTCAGTAAAAGCTATCTTTAGAAGGAAAATTACTAGGGCCCAGTTTTTATAGCTAAATGAAGATCTGGTTCGGGAAATGACTATAGGTCATCCTCCCTATAGCGAGGAAAAGGGCCCAAGAATCTCTCAGTTACCTTAAGGACCCAAACTCAGTAGCCTGATGATTCAAGGAGCCTTCTTTTATATTTTACTTTACTTTATTTCCAGTTTTCAATCATCAAACACCACTGTTTTTACAAAACCCTGAAATCCAAAGCAAATTCACCATTTTGAATCTCACGTAGTTTCATTTGTAGCGAAGAAACCCATCCATGTACCCGAATCTCAGAGCTACTATACCACAAAGAGCAAGGCTACCAGCAGGGAGGAATTAGGTATAAATTTTGTTGATTCTGGATACCCTACCGCCAACGAATCACCAATGCATACAGGAGTATTACGTAGTCCTGTCTCACAATTGAGATGTGAATAGAGGGCTTCAACACATAATGGATAAAGTAGAACCATACTTTACCTATTTCTGTGAGGTCTCCTCTGTTGATGTAGGCATGGGAGATGGTTTGTGTGCTCTGCCACTCTCCTTGGCCACCATTGAGCTCCTTTGCAATCTCGTCGAAGTGAGGATTCCTCTTAAGCTTCTCAAATTTTGAGCAGTCTCCTCCTTCTTTGATCTTGAACAGTTGAGAGGGAGCCCTTTCTCCCAAAGGCACCCATTTCCCCTTGACATAGCATGTCAGGTTCTTTCTATCTCCTAGGTTTGCATAGAACTCTTTGATGAGAGTTCTTCTACCTGGTTCCTAGTGTTTGCAAAGCATCTCCTAACCTATTCTTTTAATTTCTTCTTTAAAGGGTAGCACAATCTCCTTAAACCCCCTCTCACCAATAAATCCTTTCTTGGTGAGAGTCTTCTTGAATATTTCTGCCCCCTTGTCAGTTAAGAATACCCTCGCTCCTCCTCCATCACCTTCCATCTCCTCGGCTTCTTCCCTTACTTCCTCCGCAAGGGTAGTCTCATGGTTTTCGAGTTGTTTAACCCTCTCTCCTTGCACATCCTCCATAATTTTCTCAATTATTTCGTCTAGAGTGGGAGAACTAGGGCAAGACATTATGGCTAGGGTTTCAAAAATGAAGATGGGAAGGAATTTGGGTTAAGAAGTTTGAGGAGCTTAGTTTGAAATTTCAATTTTTTTACTAAGTGTTCTCTTTTATAAGGAGGATGCCTTAGAATTGGGATAAATGTCGTGTAGATACAATGTCGCGACTTTGAAGAAATTTTTAAGTGACTGATGAGTGTAAAACTCATCTATGTTTTGAGTTCATTTCACATGCTATTTTGAGGATTTTATATTCATATTCATGTAAAACTCATAACATTTCCTCTAAAACTTGGCTCTTTAGGATTCTTGATGAAAAGGTGATTTCAGCAAGAATAAGCAATATATTTCCAAAAGAAGAGTCAATTGGGTGTCTCACAGCTCACCATTGGGAAGATGAATTTTTATGTACCAGTTGAAATATCAAATGGTTAAAACTTCCCCATAGTTGCATTCTACATTCAAAGAGCTTTCCAACGATACAGCACACGCCCAAATCTGAGTTAAAAAGAAGAAGTTATGGCCTTGACAAGTTGAATAAGAAAAACTGGCTGTTGAGCAGAAAAATTGTCGCGACAAAGCAAAACAATGTCACGACAAAGCAAAAAAATGTCGCGACAAAGCCAAAAATTGTCGTGACAAAGCCAAAAATTGTCTCGACAAAGCCAAAATGCTGATATAGCAACTCAAAATGCTGATGTCACGACTCAAAATTACTAATGTCGCGACATAGAAAAAAAATGTAGCGACAGAGCCAACAACAAGGCTAGAGTGCTGATGTCGTGAATCATGACTCCAAAATGTTGATGTCACGATTCAAATGCTGGAAAAAACCAGAAAAACCCGAAAATTGATATTTTGGCCTGTTTTCAAGCCCATTTTCACCTAATAACTATAAATACAAATTTTTTAGATTTTAGGATGAGTTTTAAAAAAAAAAGGATAAGAGAGAAAATCTCTCATGAGGTTTTCTCTCTCTAAAAACCTACCCAATTTTGTAGTTTAGCTTAAGGCTTTGATTTTTAGTAGATCGTAGAGTGATTTTAGAGTAGATTTTTATTTGTGTTGAAGAGATTTTGGTGCTATATAGAGAGATTCAATTTATTTACTATTGAGACGAAGATTGAAGCTCAAATCTGGATTTTTCTCTCACTCCTTGTCTCTTGATTTCTTTCTTCATTTTCTTACTTGTTGTTTGATTGGAATCCAGTAATGGAACATTAAACACCCTCTAGGGGTGGGGATTAATTATCAACATTCGTATTTGCAGATTTCTGCTTTATTTTGTATGCGAAGACTGGACATTTTATATAATTAGTATTGTTCATATAACGAGCCGTTCTTAATATTAGTAGCTTGTACCCAGAAAAAGGTCAGATTCATAAGGATTTCCAAGAGGCCCTCTCGAGTGACAAAGAGATGGAGATTCCGAGAGTATGGAGTGCTTACTGGGGTATGTTAGACTAATATTATGGAACTAATGAACTCTGAAATATTACTTCGATAGATCACTAGTTTACTCATAGTGTGAGAATAGTTGGATGATGTATCAATTTAGTTGATTAGAGGTTTCTCCTTAGTCTAATGAAAGGATCTTGATCCCATGTTAGCAAAGATCTAATCAAGGAGATAGAAAATTTTATTAGATTTGAATGACGAGATACCAATTAGATTAGAGAAGGCTTGCATAATCCTGTCTATAGGGTAAGAATTCTTTGGTCCTAAGATTTGGGTGTGAAGTATTGAAAGGGAAAAATACCCAGATCTTAGAAAGAGGATTATATTTTACAAGTAACTGATTAGACTTATGTCTCTGAAAGGAACATGGATCTCTAATTAGTGAAATGTATGGTGTATGTAGAAATCCAAGCTATACTACATTGCTCTTGGACAAATCTAGCATTTAACTCACAAATGTTGAGCTTTCAAGGAAATGCAAATTGATTTTTAAATGATTATCACCATCCATAGTGCCTCTCTTCATACATTTTAGACTTTAGTAGTTGTTTGCTTGATAGATTTTAGATTTTAGGATTAGTTTTAAATCAGTTTTTATTTCAGTTAAATTGATTTTAATCCTCATCCTATTTGGTCGCCTAAATAGTGAAGAGCCCTTGTAATAGAGGTGCTCAAATTCCAATTAGAGATAACCTCCAATCCTCGTGGGTACTATATCTAGACTCCTAGAGTCCACTTTATTACTTGTATGACCCTTGCACTTGCGGAAAGGGATGAATGTTGGTAATACTTTTCATTTCATTTTTTGAGTACACTTTTGTTTCAAATCAGTTTTAAAGTTTTTTAAGTATTTACCACATTCACTCCCTTGGCCATATTTTCTTATATACATCATTTGGTCTTTACAAGTTTTTGGCGCTATTGCCGAGGGCTTTAGTTAGTCATTGGTAGCTGTGTCAGAAAACTGGTCAACAAGTTTTTGAAGATAACATTTTGAAGAACGGGTGATTTGTCGAGGATTGGCGCGGTTGACTTTCTTTCCTTTGAAGATAACATTTTGAAGAACGAGTGATTTGCTAATTTAGGCAATTTGTATTTGTATTTTTTATTTTTTTGATTGCGATTTGTTTCTTAGTTAATTTTTTTTATTAGTATTTTGTACTTTATTTTCTTTTGTTTTTCTTCTTATTGTTGGTACTTATGGAGGAACATTATATAGAAGATAGATTTGCCTCCATAGAAGCCAAGCTTGACTTACTTCTTCATCAATTGGACCAAAGTATTCACAATGACTCACTTATGGAGCAAGGAGTATTGCCTTATCAAGGGAGTTCAAACTCCACATTTCTGGAGAAAGAAGAGTTGTCTCCTATTAAGGAGAAGTTTTTGACCTACATGGATGAGAACAAGAAGATGATTAGTCTTCATGAACATGAATTTCCAGATTTAGATACCTTTAAGGTCAACACTAATGCTAGATTAAAAAATATAGAAGCTCAAACGGGACACTTAGTCCAAGCATTCAAGGAAAAATTTTCTAGGACCTCTCCTAGTAACACTTTGACAAATCCCAATGAATGCATGGATACTCCTTTGAGTAGTGTGCAAGAATTTCCTATCCTGAAACTTGTGGAAGAAGGTGAAAATGAGCTGGAAATTGAGAAAAAGACACTTCTAAATGAAGAGTTATTAGTGGATAACCTGAAATTTGAAGAAGAAAGTTAAGTGATGGCTATTGAAAACATCTTGGTGAAGATTGACACATTTACCTTCCCCATGGATTGCGTGACTTGGGGCATTGAAGGGGATCTACAAAATTCTCAAATATTAAGAAGACCACTTCCTTCCTCAAGCCAAGCATGGATTAACATCAACAAAGGGGACCTCACCTTGCTTATGGGTGAGGAGAAAGCTAAGTTCAATCTTAACCAATCATTACCTTTGACAAAGCGAGAGAGAAATATGTGCATGAAGATTTGTAGCTTGCTTCCATCAAGAGGGTACATGTTTGAAGAGTCCCCATTTCTCATAGATGTGCTTGCATCTGCAGCACATAAAGGGGATTGTTTTGAAGAAATTGTGGGTGAACCATTAACCACAATTAAAGGGGATTATGAGTTTATTTTCCCTCTTCAAAATTTGAAAGAAATCATCCTTGAGATGAATGGTTATAAAGAGGAAGTGATGTCCAAGATGGATGATTTGCCAAATGGAAGCACTAGTACTTTTCCAATGAGTCTAGCTGAACTCTAGAAACATAACAACTTTTTTAGGAGGCAACCAAAGCTAAGTAATAAGGATTCTATCCACTCTCTTTTCTTTCTTTTTTTTTTGTTTTTATTTACTTATTTGTTTTTGTTTTTGACTACTGGGATGAAAATTCCAGCAGTGTTTTAACTTTGTTTGTTAGTATTTTCAAAATAAAGTAGATTTCAAGCTCAACATGTTGTCATGACTAGTTTGCAAGAGCAAAGGCAAGGAGTTGGAAAGTGTATCATGTACTTATAGTGCTTGAAGTGTGAAAATGATGGAGTTGAGATGTTGATCAAATTTGAAGTTTTTGAAATGAAATGAACCAAATTATAAAGTTGGAAGGTTCATGATCATGCTTGAGGAGAATTGAAGACAAGAGGTGAGTTTAAGCATGAATGAAAGCATTAAGGGTTGCTATTGGAGGAATTTTGAGATAATATATAAGCATGAAGGACTATGAAGGATAGCAAGTGATACGTGGGCAAGAGACAAAGCAAGGAGAACCAGAGTCAAGAATCATCACACTGACAAAGATTGACATTCTGATTTTTTGTATCAAGCTGAGGCTCAAAATGGTTCACCTCAGCTCATGAGCACATTCTACATTGAAAGAGCTTTCCAAAGAGTCCTTACATGTCCAATTTCGAGCTAAAATGAAGGAGGTATGAGTATAACAAGTTGGAAGAAGAACAAGGGTGCCGGAAAGTGCACTGTCGATGACCAAAGACCAGCGTACCATGAAAACAGTTGGGCTCAACTCCCAAACCATTTTTCTCCTACTTTACACTCTATCCGGCCATACTCTTTCTCTCTAACCTTTACAACTTTTAACCACTTTCAAATTCATCTCCCATCCACTCAAATCCTCAATTACATCCCTCCCCAGACCATCTCCATCATCTCCAATCTTCAAAACCCATCACAAACCCACAAACTTACCTTTGTTGAACCCCAATTTTCCATCCATCATTCCAAGCATCAAAGAGGAGTTACAATGGATTTTTTTTTTTTTTTTTTGTGCTTTGTTGTTTGTTTTTAGGTTCTTTGTGAATCATTGTTGATTGTGGAGTGATTTGCATGTATTGAAGAAGGTTTTGATGAATCAAAACTCACTCATTTGAGGTGAAGGAAGTTGGTGCACATCAAGTGTTTGAGAAAATACCACAACCGCTTTCATGGCTCCAAAGAAGCAAAAGAGTGTAGAAAAGGGTAGTACACAAATGTCAAGGTCTAAAAATTTTCAAGGTTCCTATTCGAAGTGGCCAAGACTAGAAAGGGGAGTTCACTTTTCTCAACTCTCTCTATTACCCTTTTATATTATTGTTTCCTTTTTCTCATTGCTAGACATTTAGGACAATGTTCATCCCAAAGTTTTGGGGTGTTTATTTTGGTTGGTTTATCATGTCACACCCCACAAGTTGCACATGATAACTTTGAGGATGAAATTTTCTGGTGGTTTTATGGATAATGACTTTGTTTGATGCTTTCCAACTTACATCTTAGTTTTGCTTTATTTTGTTAGTTAAAGTTTTTGTTTACACACATACACTCAAATAAATGCACATACAATTTTGACATGCTTGGGACATATTGAGATCATTGCTTGTTGAGTAACCTTTTGTTGATTGATTTATTGAGCGCCATGTTGTATGATCCCTTATCCTACCCATGCACTCAATTGTGATTGGAAGAGTGTAAATAAGTAGCTATAATCTGTGAAAACCCATAAAAATTTTAAAAGTTTTGAAAACCTAAAATAAAATAAAATAGAATTAATAATAAAAAAATATTTCTTTGGAGCACTGGAGTTTTGCTTAAAAGTGGTGATGTCAATGAGGACCATAATTGAACCCTTGAAATATGGACAATATTAGAGATAATAGGACTTAAAGTTTATGGGTTATCTCTCTAATAGGCTATTTAGCCATTGGTTTCTCAAATCTATGCACATGGTCACTAAGTAATCTTTGACAAGCGCTTTGTCAAGTTAGAGAAGGTTTAGAGAATCCATCTATCTTGATTCCATAGGTTCTAGAACTTGTCTCTATTATCGCTAGGCGAAATCCTAGGCAACACAACAATCGAGAAATGATATAGGCCATCCTTGAAAGATAGTGCCTTTCAAGTTAACCCTATTAATATGCATATTATGATATTTTCTCTAGTACCAGAATGTTGAGTCTTAAAGAGCCAAAATTCTGTTTATAAGAACCAAGTTTGAAGCCGATAACCTTCCTATACATCACTATCCCTCAGTAAAGAACCAAACTCACCCATAACATGAGGATTTGAACATAATTGAGAAATGTGGTGAGGAGCAAGTTTGGGGGAGTTATTTTTCCATAGGAAAAATAACTCCAAATTGGTTGAAATGAGTTAAGCTGAAAATCAAAAGAGGTTGGTAAAAAGGAAGGAGAAAAAGTAAAAGAAAAAAAGAAAAATATCAAGTGTAAAAGAAGAAAAAATAGAATAAAAAGTCAAGGAGGAGTGAGTTTAGCCTCGTAGCCTTCCTTCCCTAGAGTAAGTAAATCCTAAGGGGTGTCTCAACACCTAGTACCCTAAGACCAACTGGTCTGGGAGCTACTAATTTAAAACTCGATAAGGGTTGGTAGAAAGCTTAAGGGGGTTTAGACATTGCACCACTCTAATAACCTTGTCTTGAAGAAAAATGCTTCTTG
The DNA here is from genome assembly GCA_016808115.1 of Tetrastigma voinierianum. Classification (NCBI taxonomy): domain Eukaryota; kingdom Viridiplantae; phylum Streptophyta; class Magnoliopsida; order Vitales; family Vitaceae; genus Tetrastigma; species Tetrastigma voinierianum. Next base: position 1,202,031 of record JAEQBH010000921.1, read on the forward strand.
GTGTTTGTTGAAAGAATGCAGAATTTGTGTATAGTTTAAAGGTGATATGAGGAGTATGAAATGAGATGCACCCAAACCAGTTTTGGGGTGATTGAGAGTGTCATTGTGATGATGGTGAGAATAAGGATGGAGTGTGAGCAGTGAATGAAGGAAAATATGTATGTTTGGGTAAGTTTTAGCCTAAAATGACTACTCAACTACGCCTTACCTAAGCCTTACATTATAAACCTATAAAGACCTACTTGATCTTGAGAGTTGTGTGTGCCTACATTAGTGGAGAGTGATAAGAACAACAAGCCTATGAAACCTAAATATACTATCTTAGGAGATCCTCGAACTTATCGCAATTCTCATAAACTCATCTACCTTGCAATTGTCTAGATAGGGGAAGACCACACACACAAACTAGTGAGAACCATGATCTAAATTTGTCTATTATGAGATTAATTCAATATTTAAATAAATAAATTATCTTGATCATATTCTCTATATTCTTGGTAAGGGTAATTCTTAAGGCACATATCACATACCCCTTGGCAAGCTTGATTACTCGGTTTTGGTTAAATAAAAAGGGTGAAATGAATTCTTCTTCCTGCTCGGGGACGCTAACTTCTTTCTTTCGCTGAGGACAAGCAAACCTTTAAGTTTGGGGGTGTTTGATGAGTGTAAAAGTCATCCATGTTTTGAGTTCATTTCACATGCTATTTTGAGCATTTTATATTCATATTCATGTAAAACTCATAACATTTCCTCTAAACTTGGTTTAGTAGGATTCTTGATGAAAAGCAAGTAATTTGGCAAGAAATGAGCAATATATTTCCAAAAGAATAGTCAACCGGGTGTCTCACAGCACGCCACTGAGAAGATGAATTTTTTTGTACCATATGGAACATCAAATGGTTCAAATTCCCCCATGGTTGCATTCTAAATTCAAATAGCTTTCCAACGCATACGCTACACTCCCAACCGGAAGTTAAATGAGGAAGCATGACCCCGATAAGTCGTTAAGAAAATCGGGTTGTTTGAAAGAGTTAAAATTGTCGCGACAAAGCAAAACAATGTCACAACAAAGCAAAAAAATATATGACAAAGCCAAAAATTGTCGCGACAAAGCTAAAAACAAATTTAGAATGTTGTTGTCGTGACTCAAAATGCTGATGTCGCGACTTAAAATTGCTAATGTCGCGATATAGCAAAAAAATGTCGCGATAAAGCAAAAAAAATGTCGCGACAGAGCCAGCAACAAGGCCAGAGTGCTAATGTCGTGACTAAAAAATGCTGATGTCGTGACTCCAAAATGCTGATGTCACGACTCAAATGCTAGAAAAAACTAGAAAAGCTCGAAAATTGATATTTTGGCCTGTTTTCAAGCCCATTTTCACCCGAGGACTATAAATACAAATTTTTTAGATTTTAGGATGAGTTAAAAAAAAAAAACGGGGATGAGAGAGAAAATCTCTCATGAGGGTTTCTCTCTCTAAGAACCTACCCATTTATTTAGTTTAGCTTAGGGCTTTGATTTTTAGTTGATCTTAGAGTAGTTTTAGAGCAGATTTTTATTTGTATTGAAGAGATTTTGGTGTTGTACTCAGAGATTCAATTTATTTACTGTTGAGACGAAAATTGAAGCTCAAATATGTATTTTTCTCTCACTCCTTGTCTCTTGATTTCTTTCTTCATTTTCTTGTTGTTTGATTGGTGATGATTGGAATCCAGTAATGGAACATTAAACACCCTAGTAAAGGGATTAATTTGTCGAACATCTCGATTTTTCGACAAGCTTATTTCGCTGGGTTTGAAGACTGATTTTATATAATCGGGTAATGCTCTCATATATCGAGAGTCAGTTTCATACATTAGTAGCTATACCCGTAAAAGAGTTGTATCTTGCTCGATTTCCAAGAGGCCCTCCGAGCTTAAACTTCATAGACGGAGATTCTCAGAATACGGAGCGCTACTGGGGTATGTTAGACTAATATTATGGAACTAAATGAACTCGAAATATTACCAATAGATCACTAATTTACTCATAGTGTGAGAATAGATGGACATGTAATTTAGTTGATCGTAGTCTTTAGTTCGATGAAAGGATCTTGATCCAGTGTTAGCAAAGAACTAATCAAGGAGATAGAAAATTTTATTATATTTGAATGACGAGATACCAATTAGATTGGAGAAGGTTTGCATAATTCTGTCTATAGGAGAAAGAATTCTTCAGTCCTAAGATTTGGTTGGGAAGTACTAAAAAGGAAAAATACCGAGATCTTTTAAAGAGGATTATATTCTACAAGTAACTGATTAGACTCATGTCTCTGAAAGGAACATGAATATCTAATTAGTGAAATATATGGTGTATGGAGAAATCCAAGCTATACTACATTGCTCTTGGACAAATCCAGCATTTAACTCACAAATGTTGCGCTTTCAAGGAAATGAAAATTGATTGTTAAATGATTATCACCATCCCTAGTGCCTCTCTTCATACATTTAGATTCTTGTTGTTCGTTTGTTTCGATAGATTTTAGATTTTAGGATTAGTTTTAAATCGGTTTTTATTTTAGTTAAATTGATTTTAATCCTCATCCTATTTGGTTGCCTAAATAGTGAAGAGCTCTTGTAATCGGGGTGCTCAATTTCCAATTAGAAAGAACCTCCAATCCTCGTGGGTACGATATCCGGACTCCTAGAGTCCACTTTATTACTTATATGACTCGTGCACTTGCGGAAAGGGGATGAATGTTGGTAATACTTTTCATTTCAGTTTTTGAGTACACTTTTGTTTCAAATCAGTTTTTGAGTATTTACCACATTCACTCCCTTGGCCATATTTTCATATATACATCATTTAGTCTTTACAAGTTTTTAGCGCCATTGTCGAGGACTTTAGTTAGTCTTTGGTAGTCGTGTCGAAAATTGGTCAACAGCGACTTAGCCAATGTCACGACATTGTAGATGCGATGTCACGACTCTGAGATAATGTTGCGACATTGAAAACATGATGTCACAACTCTACAAAGAATGTCGCAACATTGAAAACATGATGTCATGACTCCAAGAAAATGTCGTGACATTGAGAATATTATGTCGCAACTCTAATCCTGGTGTTGCAACTTTTGGAAATTTTTTTAGAGCTAATGTCATGACTTTAGAATGATGTCGCGACTCTAAGATGGCATTTTCATCTTCCTAATTCCTACTTGTTTTCCTTAATCTTATTCATTTCAACATACTCAGTTCATGAAACTATCAGCAAATCATTCACAAATATATCATTGAAACGCAGATTATTACCTCAGAAATTTACAGCAATTCAACTAATTAAATCTTACTAAACTAAGAAAAATCAAAGAACTTCAATCAATCAAACAAAATTCAAACATACAAAAATAATTTTGACATGAAAATAAATAACAGTAAATAAAATTTAAAAGAAGAAAGCAATTGGAAAATTCTCACAGAGATTTCATGGAAGCTCAAATTTGAATTCATCATGATTTAACAAGCATTTCCTCATACTGAAGAATATTCCAATGCATTATGACAATAACAATAATATGGGTCAGCTTCCCGCCTATCGTCGCTTTAATGTTCTTATTTAACATTGTCAGTTGCGGTGTAATCTTTTTAGCAAATTCTTCAACAATTCTGCTTTAAGACCGTTCTTCATGTAAAATTCTTCCTAGATAATGTTTCAGTCTTTGGACATTCACTTTAAACTCATTCCCTGAATATGTTCTCAGTGTCACTACTCCAAAAGTTGTAACTGCAATTACTTTATACGGACCACTCCACCTTGACTTAAGTTTCCCTAGGAATAGTCTAAGCCTGGAGTTGTACAGTAGGACTCTCCCCTACTTTGAACTCTTTCCTTAGAATTCTCTGATCATGCCACCTCTTTGTCTTATCCTTGTAGATCCTAGCATTATCATATGCTTCATTTCTCATCTCTTCTAGTTCCTTCAACTAAAGTAATCTCTTCTCCTTAGCAACTTGGAAATCACAATTAAGCTTCTTGATTTCCCACATAGCTTTATATTCAAGCTCAAGAGGGAGATGACAGTGCCTTTCCCAAATATTAACCTGTATAGACATTCTAATAGAGTCTCTTATAAGAAGCAGCCTTGTGGCTCACAATGCATCATCTAGCTTTATTAATTGGTCTTTCTCGTCAGGTTCATCAAGCTTCCCAATATATTTTTGATCTCCCTATCGGGATATTCCTGCTTACCCATTTGACTTAGTAAGATGCTTCAACCCATAGCAAGTCTTACTCCATATCCGCTCAAGAGTTTTGGTAAACAATTCCATTTGCAAAATGGCCTCCCTCTATCACTCTAATGATGGTCCTCGTGCTCCATCTACTCAATATGTTTTTTCAATAAACCCCACAACCGTGTTTCAGATCACATAGACAAGCTATTACTTTACTCACTTGATACATAATCCGCCTAGGAGAATGTATAGATTTCAAATGAAGGTGAGAAGGGTCCATGAATTCTATGCCCCACATCAAATATTTGCAATCGATAGTCCTCAGAGAGGCATCTTCATTCGTTTATATCGCTCTAATTCTCTGACATCTATCACAGTTCTTGACCCATTCATCATTGTCTCTAAATAGATTTGGCCAATAGAATCCTGATTGGAGAATTTTGTGAGTTGTCTTATCCCCTTCAAAGTGTCCTCCATATGGTGATGCATGACATTTGTCTAATATCTCAGCATATTCATTGTTAGGTGCACATCTCTTGATAACTGGATTGCTTCCTCTTTTGCCCAAGAGGGATCGTCCATATAGAATCAAGCATATGTTCTCAAACTCTCCGTTGATAGTTAAATTTTTGCAAGTGTTAATACCACATGCCAGTATTCACTAGATCACCCTACCGTGGTACGTGAATCCAGAATCGAATAGTCACCATCAAGGTTTTCTTCTATTTCAATCCCTTTTTCATCTTCAGTAGGCTTCTCTATTATGGATAAGTGATCAACTATCACATTATCACTGCCCTATTTGTCCCTGATCTCTATTTTAAATTCTTGCAACAATAAGACCCATCTGATTAACCTTGGTTTAGCATCTTTCTTTGCCATTAGGTACTTGATTGTTGCATGATCTGTGTGTATGATGACATGAGATCCTAATATTTATGGCTTGAAATTCTCACAAGCAAAGACCATTGCCAACATTTTCTTTCCTCTGGCTGTTATAATTTTCTGAGTCACGAAGGTCTATTGGCATAATAGATCGCTCTAAATATCTTCTATTTTCTCTGTCCTAATACAACTCCCATTGCATAGTCACTAGCATCACACATAATTTCAAATTTTTGTTCAAATTAATGTAGCTATGACATTATAACTAATTTGCATTGATCTCCTCAAATGTGACTCTGTGGCTGCTTCATCAAATTCAAAATTTGCATCCTTCCCAAGCAGTCTGCACAATGGTCTTGCAATTTTTGAGAAATCCTAGATGAACCTTCTATAAAATCCTGCATGCCCCGAAAAACTCCTGATACCTTTCATTGTAGTTAGTGGCATTAGAGTTTTCATCAAAGAAATCATAGCCTGGTCTACTTCCAAGCCCATTAAAATTCTACTGACCAGACACCTTCAGCCATCATAAAGTGGCACTTCTCCCAGTTTAGAGCTAGGTTCTTTTCCTTGCACCTTTGAAGTACAGTTCCCAAATTTTCCAAGCAACTCTCAAAGGTTGACCCATATACAAAGAAATCATCCAACTAAATCTGAGAAGATGGACATCATACATCTTTGAAAAGTTGCATGAGCATTACACAGTCCAAATGACATCCTTTTAAAAGAAAATGTTCCACATGGGCATGTGAAAGTGGTCTTCGTCCTCTGGTTATACTGATTGTATCTCCAATAGTTTCCATCCAAGAAATAGTGGTGAGAATGCCCTACCAATCTATCCAACGTATGATCAATGAATGGCAAAGGATAGTGATCCTTTCTAGTAGCAGTATTCAACTTTATGTAATCCATGCAGACTCTCCATCCAGTTATAGTTCTTGTAGAAATCAGTTCATTCCTTTCATTTATGATATATGTGAATCCTCCCTTCTTAGGAACCACATGCACTGGGCTCACCTAAGGGCTTTATGATATTGCATATATAAAGCCTGCATTAAGCTATTTAAGGACCTCTTTCTTCACTACTTCTTTCATAACTGGATTTAGCCTCCTTTGATGTTCTATAGAAGTCTTTGCATTCTCCTCCATGAGGATTTTGTGCATACAGATTGATGGGTTGATCCCTTTCAGATCTTCTACTAGCCAAGAAATAGCCTTTTTGTGCTTTCTTAGAATCTCCATCACCTTCTGCTCTTTTTCTGTAGTCAAATTTGCTGCTATTATCACAGGTTTGGACCTTCCTTCTCCTAAAAATGCACACTTTAGATGTTTTGGTAACCCTTTTAGGACTAGACCTTTAGAGCTCTTTTCTTCCTCCTGGACTTTCACTTACTTAGATAATCAGATTTCTTTCATTTGGGCTCAAACAAGCCACAAGCTCTTTCCTCTTAATTCATCATTATAGAATGAAGACAAGATGTAGTCATCAAATGAGTTCTCATTCATATAATCATCATGTTGCTCTGTACAACTAAGAGTTACGTTGTCAATTCTCCTACATTTTTCTTATTCTATATCATGTTGCTCTAGACATTGATTAAGGTTGAAGTGGACTTCTTCTGTCCCAACTCTCAAGGTAAGCTCCCCTTTCTTCACATCTATCAAGGTTGCTCCTGTAGCTAGGAATGGTCTGCCAAGAAGAAGTGGAATCTACTTGTCTTCCTCTATGTCAATCACAACAAAGTCAACTGGGAAAATGAACTTTCCCACCTTGACTAGCACATCTTCCAGGATGCCTTCAGGTTAGGCCATTAACCTATATGCCATCTGTAGGGACATTGTAGTGGGAGTTAACTCCCCAAACTTAATTTTCTTACCATTGATAGAGGCATTAAGTTAATGCTTGCACCAGAATCACATAGAGCTTTACAAAACTCATAGTTCCATTATGTATGGTATTGTGAAGCTCCCTAGATCTTGCATTTTCTGAGGTAGATTCTTCTAAATTATAGCACTACAATTGGTAGATAAACTCACCACTCCCCTTTCTTCCAACTTCCTTTTTCTTCTTGATAATGTCTTTCATAAATTTTGCATAGTTTGGCATTTGAGTTAATGCTCCAACAAAAGGGATGTTGTAAAACCCGGGTAAATTTGAATTTTCCTAAAAATGGAAAAAGAGTAAATTACCGCTATAGTACTAGCTGAAAAAATGGAATTTTTATAGATCTCGGATGATGAAACGGACCCTAGTGTTGGATTCATCTCACAAAATCTAGTTATCTAGACAAATTTCATTAAATTATGAGACTATCGGATTTTCACGATTTTCGGGGCATTGGGCATCCGATAAACCCTAAAAACGGGATTTGGGGAAACATCTCGAAAGTTAGGAAATAAATTAGTAAAGTTCCTTTAAAATAATTTGAATTTGAATCGAGACGAAATAAATTGTTTTGGGGCAGAAACTGACCCGGACGAGTCGCGAACACGTGGCACAACGTGAGCCATTCACTTAAACTTAAGTGAAAGGCCTTGGGGGAAAATATCCCATTCTTCCCATTCTGATTTTCTGGTTTGGCCGTGAGAGAGGAGAAGAGAGAGAGGGGAGAGAGCTCCAACTTCTCTTTATGATCTACAATGATCGATTGGTCAGAAATTGTCGAGCCAAGAATGAAAGTTCATCTACTCAACAAGGGCTACGCATTACCGAAAACACGAGATTTCACCAAAGATTCAAGCAAGGAGTTCGGGAAATCAAAGGTTTTGGGTTTAGGAAATATCCACGGGACTTCCTATAGTTTCTTCTATGCTTCAAGAGGTAGGGATTCTTCATACTTTGGTTTATTTTCCGCTCTAAGGGCTATTTTGTTGTGTTTTTTTTTTCCCCTAAGGGATATTTGGGTTAAAAAAAAAAAAAGAGAAGTTTTTATAGCTCCTTAGGGGCTGTTTGGACTGAAAAATTGCTTTATAGCCTCAGGGGTTGTCCGGACTAAAAATCGCTTTATACACCTCCTGGGGGTGGGTCAAGTGGTTTGAAAAAATCAGGTTTGTGCAAGGCTCCTTAGGGGTTGTTTGGACTGATAATCTAGTTTTATAGCTCCTTAGGGGTTGTTTAGGTTGAAAAATCAGGTTTTATGGCTCCTTAGGGGATGTTTGGTTGAATTTTTGGGCTGTGGGAATGTTACCTTGTTTTGCCCCTATAAAAGGTTCAAATTTTGGGACTGATTTTCGGTTTAGAAAAAGGGGGAATTTGGGCTAATGTTCTTCATGTAAATTATATCTACATCTATAAACTTGATGTAGGCTTTTGAATCACCTAAATTGGACCTCTATAGCTCAAGTTATGGTCCATTTTTTGGGACTGCCACAGGTTGTCCTATTTTGACCCTATACACTATCTAGATTTTGGGATAGAATTTTGGTTGGGAAAAAGAAGGAATTTGGGCTAGTATTTTTCATGGAAATTATTGCTGCATTTGTAAACTTGATGTAGGATTTGAATCACCCAAATTGAACCTCTATAGCTCAAGTTATGGTCCATTTTCTGAGACTGCCACGGGCTGCTCTATTTTGACCCTATACACTGTCTAGATTTTAGGACAAATTTTCGGTTGGGAAAAATAGGGAATTTAGGCTAGTGTTCTTCGAAAATTATAGCTGCATCTGTAAACTTGATGTAGGCTTTTGAATCACCCAATTTTGTACCTCTATAACTCAAGTTATGATCTATTTCTCGGGACTGCTACAACTTAGGTTGTTTAATGGTTCGTGCCTAGATTTTGGGACTGTTAGGGGACTAGTTTCTGAACTGAGTTCGGAACTATCCTGTGGTCTGTTGCGGGCTTTGGTTGTAGAATGTTTTTGGCATCCCATGTCATAACTGGCCCTTGAGGGATCAAGTTGTCATTGCTTGAGTTTGAAATGACACATGATCGTGGTAATTGATCGAGGTCAATATGTGTGTCCTAATGGTATCGGCGCGATGAGTTCGGTATGGATAAGGCTGTCAATATTTGTTTGTAGGCTATTTTTTGGACATGTTATGTCACACTTGGCTTAGAGTGATAAAGTATATGTCATTGCTTGATTGGTGATGACTTGTTGATGCTGGGATATATGTGTGTGCAAATATATTGACATGAAATGTGTGATCGCTGAAATTCTATGTTGATCGATATAATCATTCAGCGATACATGGTAGAAGTGTACGCTTAACATTGGTCTATGTAGCATCTATTGCATGTGGCATGATATGACATGCAACACATTGCACGCATATGCACTCCGGGACATCGTGACTGGGTGTGAGTGCATGGTTATAATCAACACCGCATTCGTGTTTGATCGGGTGAGCTCAGACTTCGTGGGACAACGCTCACGTGGTCGCATGGTTGTATAAAATGAAAATGGTACATGTGTCGGTAATATGCTGTGGATAGATACTTCTGGTGTTTTCCGTATTTTTGGTTAAGGCATATGTGTCCACCTGAAAGCCTATGAAAGTGTAGAAGACTTATGGCTCCGCTGAGATCTCTGGGTAAATTTCCAAGTACCTGGCAAAAAGACACATGGTTTGAATATAAATGATCATTGAGGTGTAACATCCAAAAGCTTTTGGTTTGAAACCAAATGAAATTTGTTTTGTAAACATCATTGGATGTAATCTTAAATGATGGATTTTATCATGCATAGGCTTTAAGTATCAGGTGATGTGAGCTCTAAGAACTAAAGCATGAGCCTGGCAGAAGGACTGCAAAGTATGGTACATGGTTAAGTCTCATCTCATCTCATCTCATGGCATGTAGAATTCCAACTTAGGATTGCATAATCTTGTTTGGAATGTGTGAATTATGGAACATGACCATTGCATGTGCACTTAGCGTGGGAGTAGCCCTCAGAGGGAAGTTTACCTTACTTTACGTGGCTAAATTTATACGTGGGCAATGATTTCAGAGAGCAGACAGACACCGTGACTCGCCTGTCATTTGAGGTCATAATTGTGAAGAAGGCCTAATATGTGGCCTCGTTACCATTTTGTAAAATATTTTGGAACAATCTTGTTATAATGTGTAATATTTGTAAGAGTATTGTAATTAAACTCTTATGAATTGTTTTAAATATAGTTTTGTATGTTTTAAATGAACAAGGATAAATGGACACTAAGTGGTCATTTTTTTTCTCATAAGTGGACCCGATGAGGTCATTGTATCATATTAGGCCTCGGATGGGCCATGTTACTATGTTTTGTACATGTTGAATTTGGATAGAGCTCCCCGTACAAAGGAGACTCTATCCGATTATTGTTAAAATTATGGACCCCGTAGATGGACATAATCGTGGCGGCATCGTCACTGACATCCACGAGTTTTCTCCGTGAGGTTGACTGGGTTAGCGACCCCAGCTTGGGTGTCACGATCTGATTTCAAGCTTCTTGAAAACATTAAGGAATTTGGCATATTGACCATCCAGCTTGGATTGCTTCAGTCTTTGTGGGAATGGGATATGAGGTTGATAAGCTTTCACTTCCTCCTTCTGCATTGTCTCTTCTTTGGCCACTTCACCGTGCTTCTTCAATTGCCGAGCCTCATCTGATAGCCTATTTTTGCCCTGCTTTTTCTCACTGCTTGTTGGATTCTGATATGCTTTCTTAGTTTCAGCCTCAGTCTGTTTCTTCTCAGCTTCTTTGCAGCCTTTCAACTCTTTGCCACCCCTTAGTGTAATAGTCATGCACCCTTGATTTTTCAGACATTAGGAAAAAGAGTCCTTAGGACTCCATTCTGCATAGCTAAGGCCATTTGCCCTACTTGAGTTTCCAAATTCTTCAGGAAGGCATTTGTATTGGCCTGAAACACAATTGTGTTTGCCTGGAACACTGCAAGTTCAGCAAACTTCTGCTCATTCAGGTTCAACATCCTTCTATTCTTAAACATATAAATCAACATTTGATATTCAAAGGACTGGGATCTCCTTTGTCCTTGATTATCTATCAACACCCGTTGCCTCTTGAAAGTAGGTGGAGCATAATTCTCGCCGGAAATTATGAGTCGGTTCCTTTGCACTCGCATTCCACCTCCATAAAAAAAGTGTTCGATGGTCTTCGCTATCGGTGTGCTGGCCGAAGGTCATGTTCGCCTGCCATGCATCCTATTTCCATTAATACATTGAACTTCCTCAATGTCGTATGGACCTTCATGCAAGTCCTGTTCGGGCCTATACTTTCTACCTCACTTCTTCCACGCTCCCATTTCACATAGAACGACTCTTCTTTCTAAGTTATTCATCATGTTCATGATTTTGTCTAGCTTATCTTCAATGGTTGACATTTTGTTCAGCTTTCAATTATTTACCTCCTTCAAATTTACACGTCCCGGGCTTCGTATGAGCCCAGGTCGCTCTTAGCTAGTTCTGCAATAAGCTGAGTAGCTTCCTCAATACTTTTCCTTCTGAATGCACCACAAGAGGTTACATCCATAGTTCCTTTCAAAGTGTAATTCATAGCATGGTAGAAGATATCTATCTTAGTCATCTGCTTAATACCATGCATTGGACATCTAAGTAGCTGATTATATCTCTTGTAGGCAATATATAATGATTTATCTTCTTTTTTCTTTAAAGCAATGATTTCTCCTCTCCTTTCAAAAGTGAGAGTGGGAGGGAAAAATCTGGTTAAGAATATGCCCAGATGTTCATTTGGATCTTCACTTGGGTGCCCAGTAAACTGATGTTGATGTACCATAGTAATCAAGGCAAGCTTCAATTAAAAATTGTTTGCCTTTATGGATGGTTGCCTCACTGCTAAGTACGCTTCCCTTACAAGTATAAGTCTGTTATAAGTACAAGTATGTGTATAAGTTTATTATATGAATTCATGAAAAATTCTTATATCTGCTACTGCATATCGTTACTGTTATATGCTTACTGTAAAAGAGTATCAATGCATGTGTATACGTATAAGTCATATGTTTTCCACTAAGCGTTAAGCTTAGCACGGGTTTTAATCCTTGTAGGTACAGAGAAGGACGTCCGCGTTCTTCCGCATACTGCTGGGCCAACAAACTAGTAGGAATCCATCACAATAGGTTTTACGCTCTGATTATGTAAATGTAAATGTACAGTTTTTGTATATGTATATGTAAATGGGACTCTGGACTGTATGTATTGACATCAAACACAATTACTGATAGTTTTATTTGTATCTTTTTTATATGATATTTTGATTCAGCTTATAAGAATCGGGCCCATCAATGTCTGAAAAAGCAAGTGAAGAGTCCCAGTATAGTATTGCGCCCCCTTCATTCGCCTAGGCGGGGGTTGAGGGTGTCACAACGTCGCCCATATCTATGACTCCTCATAGGATGGCACCAGTTGAGTTGCAGGAACTCAATGTCCAACTGTAGGAATTGTTGGACAAGGGTTTTATTGGATTGAGCACTTCACCATGGGGTGCTCTGGTACTGTTTTCTAAGAAGAAGGAGAAGACTCTTCGACTGTGCATTAACTATCGACAATTGAACAAAGTTACGATCAAGAATCAGTATCCATTACCAAGGATTGATGACTTTTTTGATCATCTGAAAGGGGCACGAGTCTACTCTAAGATAGACCTTCGCACCGATTACCATCAGTTGTATGCAAAGTTCAACAAATGCGACTTTTGGCTTACTTAGGTGAAATTCTTGGGACACGTCATGTCGGCTTCCAGTGTGTTAGTAGACCCTGAGAAGGTTGAGGCTGTTATGAGTTGGGAGAGGCGGAAGTCAGTCTTTGAGATACGCAGTTGATAGGCCGAAAACGTGATGTTTGATTTGTATAAGCTAGGTAATCACCTATGTCGGTAAGTGCACACGTCAGATCGTTGGCATAACAAGACCTAAGTAATTCGATATCGATCCACGTGGAGTAGCTGACTACTCAAATCGCCCTATGATATTATCCGACTTAAACTCTTTTAATGAATACTCAAATCAGTGTATCAAATTAAAAACTAAGTCTAATTAACTTGTGAAATCACTTTTGAGAAAACTATGGTTTTGCCTACCTCATTCGATGGATGTTTACTTGCAGGAATTACTATTCGCCTATTAACGCATTTCAATGACAGGTGATCGTGTTTCCATTTGTGATACCCTCTCTCGAGGTATATCCGCCTATCGCTAGTAGGGTTGGGTACATCTCTACCCCGACCCTATACTCCAAAACGCTTAAATGCTCAAACCCTAATCGCCACCCTCGGAATTAGGATATCTCTATTCGCCGATCAATTGGGCGTTGTTTCATCATATCCCTAGAGTCCTTTATTCTATCTCGGATACTAGCAAGATTATGCTAATGTTGGCGATATCACTGGCGAAAATAACCACAAAAGTAGAACAATCGATATAAATCATGAATAAATCGACAATATAAGATTTAAGCCTTTAATCCATACAACTGGAAATGGTTCAACAAAACCCAGAAATAAATTCTAGAACGTGATCCGAATTAAACATGATGTGCATGGTTCTATAAATCATGAATAAGTTTAAGAAAAGGATTACAAAAACAGAGTCTTTTCGATCTCTCGGGTTGTTGCTTCTTCGTTTCCCGCACTACGTTCATACGTTCTTCGATAAAATCCAAAATTAGGTCTCCCCGTGCTTTTTATAATTCTGAAGCATAAATCGCAAGAATGTCGCAACGTTAGGTTGCTCTTTGCCTTTTCTTCTCGCTGACTGTGCATTGCGACGCTATGATACGCTGCGACGCCATCGACGTTTGGAAACGCCGACGCTATCTACTCTTACCGACTTGAACGTCGCGAACGCGGCCACTTCAGAAGTTCCAAAGTCACAAAACCACCCTATTCCCACCCCGCAATGCACACAAGATCCAAAAATCAGATAGCGAGCAATAATTCACTTATTAAGATATAAAATAGAGCTAAAACATAGTAAGACGCGGTAGCTTTAGACACTCATCAAGATTAGATCAAGGTGGTACTATAGGAGGTTCATTGAGGATTTCTCCCGGCTAGTAGCACCTATGACTAGATTGACCCGAAAAAGGGCAAGTTTGAGTGGAATGACCTATGTGAGAAGGCTTTCCAAGAGTTAAAAAGAAGGCTTACTCTCAAATTCTATTCGATAGTCCCTATCAAGGACAGAGGCGCACTGTACCGCGGATGCTCCTAAGGATCTGACCGAGATGTGTCTTGATGCAGTCCAAGAGGGTTGTAGCTTATGGTTCGAGACAACTAAAGAATCATGAGCATAATTATCCTACACATGATCTGGAGTTAGAGGCCATTGTCTTTGCCTTAAAGATTTGGCGCCACTACTTGTATGGTGAGCAGTTTGAGGTATTTTCAGACCACAAGTGTCTGAAGTATATTTTCACACAACGGGACCTTAACATGAGGCAATGCAGATGGATGGAGTATCTGGAGGATTATGACTTCACTTTGCATTACCATCTTGGTAAGGCAAATGTAGTGGTTGATGCTCAGTCGAAAGTTACGGCGAGTACTGGCTAGTATAGCTTCTCGAGAAAGGGCGTATGCTCTAGACTCCGGTGGGACAATTTAGGCTGGCAGATAAGGATCGCTCGTGAAGCATTAGGGAGCTTGGTAGCTATGCCATCCCTACTGAGCAGGGTGATTGTAACGCCTCAAAAATACCTTAGAATTTCTATAATAATTTTTATTATATATTCCTGCATAAATCGAGCTAAACTGGTTTTTCCAAGAAAAAACCGGAGCAAATTGTTAAATTGTGAAATGTTAAATGAATATGTGAGCATATGATTAAATATTATATGCTAAAATGAGAAATTGATTGAACCTGAGAATAAACCCAAGTGAAAAATGGCAAATTGGAAATTTGTAAAATGAGGACCTAAGGGTCAAATGATAAGCTTAAATGCTAAAATGAATTAAATGAGACATGAAAGTGAAATGAAGTCCAAGAAGTGAGAAAAATGGAAAATGGGATTAATGAACAAGCCAAACATGGCCTGAGGGTGAAAACATGACTTAAGGCATTTTTGGTCTTAGAAGGCTCATTTAAGCCAAAAACGTTTTGGAGACAACAGAGAAGAGCTGGGGTTTGGAAATAGTTGGAGATTGTTGTGAATCTCTCCATGTTTGTGCAAGATTTTTCAAGATTGTTGAAGAAGAAGGCTAGGGCTTCAAAGGACAAGAGATTTCAAGGTAAGAACCAAACCCTAGATTTCTTTAAATGATGCTCGTTAGAAAAACCTCAACCATCCACGGGTTTTGCTCATGGCTTGGTCGTAGGGATGGTATTTGATGTTGTCGAGTGAATCCCATGTTTTGTTTTGAGATTTTGGTGATTTTTGGAAAAAAATAGCAAAAAGGGAGAACTAGAAAAATATGGGCAACATGGGCTCCTATGCCACAACGTAGGGAACCCACGCTGCAGTGTGGGATGCCTTGGCAGCGGTGAGGCCAAGGTGCCCAAAAGGGCACCCCTTGGGTACACCACGGTGTAGCTTTGCTACAACGTTAGCCGAGGGCTACGCCAAGCAAAGATACGCCACGTCGCTAAATGCAGAACACCGTTCTCACAACGAGGATTTTGCTTGATTTTGTTTCCAAAAGTCTCAGACTGCACAATCGATAGTTTAAGGACCCTAAGAAATGATTAATGAGGGTTCAAATAAGAATGAAACTAAGTGAAAAATGTACCGTACCTCACCACCTCGACGAAGTGATATTTGTTAAGTGTGATTAGTGCTAGTTCACTAAATGTGATGTAGATTTTCAGGACTGGTGGGAGATCACCTAACCTAGGATCGAGATCGACTGAAGTGCAAAAGAAAGAGATAGATTGGTTTGTTCTATCTTCTCCTATTCTCGTTTCGAGATTTGAAATGTTTGTTCTAAATGTACAAGAAAAGCATATTGATTTGTTTTAATTGATTTGAGGCAAATGATTATGAAATGTTTGCATATGAAAATTGCATGAGTATTGAAAATGAACTGTCTATACAAATGTACATATTGTACTGTATTGTTCTATAAAGGATTTGAACGCCCTTAATAGAATGTTAATCGTTTAATTCGCATTAAGGATAGATGGGTATACCAATAAGGGTCAAATTAAGAAGATATGTAACAAACGTATTGATGTTTCACTCGACCAATTTCCAATGAGACAAGCATTCCAGAGTGTTCACTCGAATTGATTTTTAATAACCAATCGCCAGCTCGCACGGACCGTGATCAGAGTTATAAACAATGTTTTTATATCGGCCACAGCCAAATGGAGACCGCAAGCCGATGATTCCGATATCCTGTATACAGAAAACATAGGTTTAATTCGTTAAGGGCAGAACTTAATTGAATTTGAGATTGTTAACATATTGGAATTGAAAAGCATGATTGCAAATTGAAATGAAAAGAGCATTATGAAATGAATGATTTGGTTATAAATGATTTATTGCATATGAAAGCGTATATTTGGGATGATCAATGAACCATAAATGATTGAATATGAAATAAGTATATGTATTGTATTGACATTGATCATCCAAAAAGATTTGAAAGTTTATTTAGTAAAACTGCATGATTTGACTTAAACTCAAATGTAAGAATGGAATTAGAGTAGAACCACTAAGCATGAAAATGCTTAGAATATTGTTTTATCAATGCGTGTGTATCGAGTGAACAGAACGAAAGGCAAGATCGAGGGAGCCGAGCGTCATAAAGCAGAAAGAATTGCGTAGTATGCTCCGAATATGCATTTACCCATTGTTTTTTTAACATTGATATTTTGTAAAACAATTAACTCGAACATCTATTTCAGAAATCATTTTGAGTGTAATAATGCTCTCTATCAGAATGCATTTTGTTAAATGTAAATGTTTATGGCTCGCTCTAAATTAAACCGCTGCTGCTTTTGATAAATGATTTTGATAAAGTGGGATATATGGTAACCAAACAACTTCGGTTTCGCTCGATTCTCAACTGTGCTCGACCGCCCGGGGTCGCCATGATTGAGTCCTGGCAGATCGTGATATCGCCCATCATAAACCAAAAGGCCATACATGACAAGGTCAGAATATTCACATATGGTAGTCTTCTTGTGATAGGGGATGGGTTATGGTCCCCAATCGACCGCTTTACGAGGAGATTCTCGTGGAGTTCCACCTTTCCGACATTTGTTGTGTGTGACAAGGTGGCAATGCAGATGTACCATGATCTTCGCCAGCCAAAAGATACCTGGAGCGTAGATAAAGTGAGACGTTGGAGATTTTATTCAACGATGTCTCACGTGTTAGCAAGTCAAGGTCGAGTATCAAAACAACAGAGGCTACTCGTACCCATTAGAGGCATGGCGAAGTGGTTATTATCATAATGAACTTTAGACCCATCATCAATGACACTCGCTGGAGGCATGATGTGGTGTGTGGGTGATTGTGGACTCAGCCAATAATTCCTGGCACATTTTCTAAAGGTGGGATGACCTTCACACTCAGAGGAATTCTATAGGTCAGAGTATTCGAGAAATTGTTCATTAAATGAGTGTCGTACTTTATCGTATCAATGTGGACCCCAGATGAGCTGAGCAGACACTTTGAAAAGTTTCCAAAAGGCCATGGGACACACCGACGAGAGCACTACGTTTAATCGCAGACATAGCTACCAAAGAGACCTTACGCAGATTTAGAGGACATGTCAAGTGAGAATGCGCCCGGATTCCATGGTAGTTGGAAGGAATACTTAATTCCTTAATGAATCAAGCATAAGAATAGTTATCAAGCGAGTGTACAGATGGGCACCCTATGAGGCTTTATATCGGAGGCCATGCCTGATCTCCCATTTGTTTATCAGAGGCAGAGTATTCCATCACTAGTCCGAATATGATTAGAGACACCTCGGAGAAGGTGGGTTTGATACAAAAGCTTCTTCTTACGGCTCAAAGCTAGTAGAAGAGCTATGCCAATAGACGACGTCGACCTCTAGAGTTTAAGGTGGGTCATCACGTCTTCTTGAAGGTGATACCTAAAAAAGGTGTGGTCAAGTTCGACAAACGGGGAAAGCTAGCGCCGAGGTACATCGGACCCTTCAAGATACTCAAGAGGGTGAATATAGTTGCATACCGGTTGGTGTTACCACCGAGTGTATCAGGTGTCCATGAGGTGTCTCCATACTCACAGCTCAAGTGATAATTCCTGCATCTAGCTCATGTAATGGATCGGGGAGGGATCATGTTGATAGCGTATGGACCTCGAGAGGGACTGGTGTGTATCATGGATAGACGAGATCATGTTTTGCGACTCAAGACCGTATAGCTAGTGAAGGTGTTGTGGCAACACCGAGGATTGGAGGAGGCAACTTGGGAATGCAATGACACAATGCGGGCCACATATCCTTTCCTATTTGAGGATGAAAGTGTGTTTGTCAAATATTGGAAATCTAATATTGGAACTAGAATAACTATTTCATATGCATGTGTTTGTGTGGTGTTGTGTGTGTGAATTTAAAACAAATTTTTACGGGGGAAGAATAAACCCGAAAATTAAAATTTTCAAAATTGGAAAATGGTAATATTAATAATAATAAATTGTCATAATGGTTCAGTGAAGCCTAGAAAATTTCTCCGATCTCGATGACCGAAAGGATCGCGGTTGTCGATCTGCCTCGCAAAATCCAATGACCTAGAAAAAGTTTCATTTCACTTCCTTTTGAGACAATGAATATTTTACGACTTTCAAAGATAAGCTCAGCGATCTTCAAGGACGAGATTTTTATGAAAATCTCGGAAGTCGGGAAATGGCTTGAGCTAAGTTCATTTAAAATAAATTGAAATGAAAAGAAATAAATTGTTTCGGGGTAGAAACGGACCCGAATGAGAGATTGACTCATGGCGCAATGTGAGCCATGTATCCAAATTTAAAAAAAAAAAAAAAAAAGGAAAGAAAAATGATAAAAGGAAAAAAAAAAAAAAGGTAAGTCAAAAGGCAAAAGGAGCAAAGGTGCGGGAGAGGAGAAAGGAGAAAAGTAGAGAGAGAAACTTTTCTCTAAGATATACGGAAATCAGGTCGTGGGTTTTTCGTCGGAGCAAGAGCTAAAGTCGGTCCACGCAACGAGGGCTACGCATGGGTACCAAAATCTAGGGGTTTCATCAAACTCCACGAGGTAGGGAATTTTCCTATTTGGATTATTTTTAGCCTAAAGGTCATTTAATGGTATGGGCGTTCTTCAGGGCTGAAACTGGCTGTGTGTTTTAGTCCCAAGATTTTTAGGATTGAATATTGAAAATTTTGGGATTAGATCCGGGCAATCTCGGACTATGTTGAGTTTGGTTTCTGGATCCCTAATCGATGTCTTTAAAGTTTTGTTGAAGCTTTTATCACAAGAATTTGTTGATGAATGGAAATTGAAAAATGGTTCATGGCCTTGAAGGGACCGAGGTGCCTGCTTTAGTATAAGTCCCAGATTCGGGGCCATTTTGTGTGTGTATTGTCGGGAAAAATAAATAATATGCAGTTGTGTGTAAAAATCATGTTAATATGTGCTTGTGTGATGTATTAACATGGAAATTATGATGAATGGAAATTATATGTAGGAAATATAATTATAGAGAATTTATAAATGTTGCATGTAGCATGACATAGAATGAAATGGCTTGATTGCATTTCATATGCACGGTCACATCGCGTCGAGTCGGGTGTAAGTGCATGGTATTGGTTATTCACCATTCTTGGTGAATATGTAGTGAGCTCAGAAATTGGGACAACGTCCAAAATTAAGACTCACGGGTGCATAAAAATAATAATAAGAAATTTCCGTAGTTTGAGTGAAGTGCATGCGATCCCCAGCGAAAAACCCAACGGACTCGTCTTATTATATGATATAATCGATGAAAGTTCGCAAAGTGTCTGGTTACGCGGCTTCTCCGAGGTAAGACCTCCCGGAAATTCGCAACCCAAATAAACACACGAGATTTGGTAAAATTG
This sequence comes from Tetrastigma voinierianum, assembly GCA_016808115.1. Taxonomy (NCBI): domain Eukaryota; kingdom Viridiplantae; phylum Streptophyta; class Magnoliopsida; order Vitales; family Vitaceae; genus Tetrastigma; species Tetrastigma voinierianum. The sequence continues at coordinate 1,222,092 of JAEQBH010000921.1, forward strand.
AATAAACATTGAGGGTCATTCACGGGTTGAGTCATTAGTGAAACACTAATGATCATTGCACTTGGAAGACCGTGATGTGTGAGGACGTTGGTCAGACTCTGGGTTTATGGGCATGAGGAGCCCCATCCTCATGCAGACATGTAATATTCCATTTAGAATTGCACTATTTATATGGAAATGTGATTGGACGCTTACATGGTTATTGTATATATTGCATGTGCATTTTAGGTGGGGAGTAGCCCTTGTAGGACAACTTCTCTACTGAGTATTGCTCACCCTGTCGTGGGACTTCCTTTAGGTACACAAGTGTACAGAGACTAAGTAGTTCGACGAGGCCGTGATTATGAAGGGAGGCCGATGTGGCCTTGGTATTTCCTTTGTAAAAGTATTTGTATAAAAGAATTGTAACTACCCTTTTGGGACTATTGTATAAATAGTCGGGTATGTAATTATGGTAAAAGCGGCCATGATCGGACTCACTGACCGTACCATGTTTTATTTCATTTTAGATGTAAATGTGAATGAATAGATCCCAATAAAGGGATGTATATCGGGGATGGACAGACAGTTTCAGAGTCAATACTACTCGTTGAGACCTTGGATGGTTATGATTATAATCGTTATACAAAGTTGTATGTTGGGTAGAGCTCCCCGAACAAAGGAGACTCTACCGATTTTTTTGTGAAAATATGGATCCCGATAGCCTGGACACAATACAGGGAAGACGTCACCCAAAACTACAGAATTCGTAGTTAAAGTATTGTTAACCCGACCCCGGAAATTGGGTGTCGGGCGATTTTTTTTTTTTTTTTTGCAACCATATCATAGTCTTCATGATGTGATGAAACTTGCTTTGAAGGTTAGAACTCAAAAAGTGTATGGAAATTCTACTACAACTAAGAGCATGGCTGTAAAAGGGTTTGCCGAGGATTTGATTTCTAAGAATCCTAGTGATGCTAAATCTATCCCTAAAACTCAAGTAAAGAATGAAGTGCATAAACCACATCAAGAATCAACTCTAAAGTGGTGTTATAAGTGCCAAGGATTAGGGCATATTGCTTCTGAATGTCCTAACCAAAAAGTGGTTTCCCTAATTAAGGAATATGAGGCTAAGGAAGAAGATGTTGAACAAGTAATCAAATCTAACCATGTCCAAGAAGATGGGGAGAAGAGTTAACTACAATCAAAATCTGAGTTAGAAATCGAATTTAGTTATGATGTGATAGATTTGGTTGTTGTTCAAGAAATAGAAAGTGAGAAGGAAATCCCATAAGAAGTGAACCACTGTGAGGCATGTGTTGGGCGTAAAGGCCTAAGGAAATACCAAATGGTTTGCCACCTACGGGGATATTCCACATCAAATAGACCCTACTAAGCTCCGATTTGCTCAACAAACTAGCCTATAGAATGAGTCCTAAGGAGGATGAAGAGATTAAAAGGTAAGTTGATGATTTTCTTAAAAAAAGGGCTTATTTGAGAAAGTAAAATTCCTTGTGTGGTTCCTACCCTATTGGCACCTAATAAGGATGGATCTTGGAGAATGTGTTTTGATTGCCAACCTATTGACAACCTTTTTGTTCATGAGGAAGTAAGGTTCAACATAGGGCAAAGAATTAAGCAATATAAAGATCAAGCAAGTGAAGGATATCAAAGGCTGGTATTCAACCTTGGTGGTTGGATTTGGTTACATATGTGCAAAGAGGTTTCTGCGTAGTGTGTTCCAAAGAGTTTACAGTACATGGCCTTCGGGCGATTATAAATAAGATTGGGGAGAATGCTTACAGGTTGAAGTTGCTTGATGACTACTATTTGAGGCCTTATCATGGTGAAGTGTAATGCCCCGTCCCGAGAGGGTACAGACGCGGTAACCGTAAAGTACATATGCACCAAGTGTCATTGCAAAAGATTTTTGGGAGTTGTTGTTCAAGATGAAATTGCGGAAATCATAAATTGATTTAACCCGTAACGTTTCGTATCAGAAGAAGGGTAAAGTTGTAATTTGCCAAATGGATATGAAACCATAATTTGATGGGTGGGGAAATATGAGAGGCCATTATGAAAATAACAAAAGTTGTTGTGTGAATGTTGAGAGATGGGGGACCTAAATTTAATTAAAGGAAATATGAGACTATAAATAGAGGTGAGACAAACAAAACATTTCATTTTGGTCTCTCAAACTAGGGCTTCACGTTTTTGGTGAGGAGAAGAGAGAAAAGAAGAGGAAGAAGAGGAAGAAGAAGGAGAAGGAGAAGAAGGGGAAAATTTTAAGGTATGAAATCATGTGTAATTTGGGTTTTTGGTATGAATTTTAGGGTTTTCCATGGAGATTAGTTCCTCCTTTTTTCTAGTTTGTGTTGAGAGATCACCCTAACCCTAGATTTGTTGAAGTCATGTGGGTAAAACCTTAATTGGTATGAGATAAACAAGGAATTTTTATATTTCTATGGTTTTGTATGGATCAGACCTTGGTATGAATTCTTGGGATTTTTACTTAGGGTTTGATTATAAGAAAGTTCTAAAACCACCAATACAAGTGTGGTGGAGTTGTTTTGGGTAAATCATGTTGGTTTTGAGGAATGGCTAAAAAGGAGAATGTTGGGTTTTTAAAGGAATGTCGCAAAATTCTGTAAAACCCCTGCTTTTGTTTGGCTATAGATTAAGTTATAATCATCCAATGAATTGATTCCAATTGGTAAAGAACCATAAGAGATAGGGATACAAATTTATAGAAGGGACCAAGAGCAAATTGTAGCTCTAAGGCTCCTAAATATGGACTGAAAGGTGAGCTCGCAGAATTTCACCGGTTATGCTCTGTTTGGGTATTGTTGTAAGAGCCTTGGCTTATAAGTAGAGTTTCACTCATCCAAATTGAGTGATTCAAAATTCTGGGTAAAATAGACTTCTAGGGGAATAAGTTAACGGAAGGAAGTGCATGCAAACTGTAACCCCAAAGTGCCCAGAAAGTTTTCAAAGTGGAGCTATGTGCAGATTCTGTTCTGCCAATTTGAGTAATCTAGATGTAAAATACAATAACTTGAGTTTTGGTGATCAAATTAGATGATTCCAATTGGAGAAGAAACCTTAGGAACCATAGGATTCAAATGAGTGAAGAGAAACCATTTCCAATTTATGGAATTAAGACCCCAGAAATCAAGGATAACAGTAGGTGATTAAGTGAGCTAACCAATTAGGCATAAAAAAAAATGTTGTAACTTGTGTTATGTGGTTGAGGGCCTTAGAGAAGGAATTTTAAATTGAAAATTTAAAGAGATGTCATTGGATATATAAAGGACTGATATGGAGAGTTTCATAATGTTTGAAGACCGTTTGAATAATTTTTGGATAATAAAGTCCAGAGAGTATTGTTGGAAAAAGGTTTGCCAAAATGAGTGGTTTTTTTGTTAGGGGCTTTACCCCAGGTGCTCAAGGAGTAAATTGTTCATTGGCTTTATATGGATGTTGTGTGACCTAAAGTGACTTCTTTGTGTGAAGTGCACGTTAAGTTTTGCGTATACGCAGGCAATTAATGTTTTATTTGTATTCTTTTGAGTGTGTAGGGCTAAGCTAGCGGGGAAAGTTGGAAGCCCCGTGCTCGAGTTTTGGTAAACAAAAAGGTGAGTGTTGTCACATACCGATTCTCGGTCCGACTGATTAGGCGGATCGAGCAGGGATTCGGGGTGCGAGAACATATCTTGGGACTCTTTACACCTTAATCGGAACATTGGTATATCAAGTCTTATCATATATCAATATATCATATACAAAGTCCAAAATAAAACTACCCACGAAGTAGTGGTGTTTACAATGTCATATCTGATCTTGAGTCCCATTTACATATTCAAAAACTATACATTTACATTTACTGATCAGAGCGCGGAACCTATAGTGATGAACCCCTACTCGTGTGTTGGCCCGGCAGAATGCGGAATATCGCTGTCTCTTTCTTCTATACCTACACGGATTAAAAACCCGTGCTAAGCTTTACGCTTAGTGGGAAACATAGGTAATATGCATATACACAGTTATAATAAATGTATAGCAATAACAGATATCAGAAATTTCATGCATTCATATCATGGACTTATACAAGTACTTATGCTTATAACAGGCTTATGCTTATTCGGGTCTCATGAGTTCTGAGCTTATTCGTATTGAAATGCAGTAGGTGATGTGGTCAGGGGCGATACGTATCGTTTCCTCTTATTCATTATTCAAATTATTATCATATAACTATGGGAATACCTAGACCAGTGCTAATCAATGAGTAAGACACAGCACAATAAGTATCTGGAGATACTATACAATACTGAAGTGTCGTAGCACAAAGCTGGGAGTCTTGGCCCAATCGAGCAGAGATGCAGTAGCCTTGTCAAAGCGGGGTGTCGTAGCACTAACGGGGTCAGAAGTACTGTCTGGGCGAGTCTTGAAGAGCACTGTCACGGAGCAGGGAGTGCGATTAATCAAAACATGATCTTGGTAGCACTAACGGGAGTGTCGTAGCCTTAACGAGTGTCGGGCTAATGCGAACAAGGTCTTGGGAAGCCTTAATCAGAACAGGTGTGAGGCACTAATCGGAACGGGAGTCTTAGGAAGCACTAATCAGACGAGTGTCGAGGCACTGTCGGAGCGAGGGTGCGAGTAGCACTAACGAGATCATAAAGCAATGCGAACATGAGTCTTGAGTAGCACTAACAGGAGTTCTGAAGCACTAATCTGAACAAGAGTGCCATGTCATTTAATACATGGTCTTAGGCATTCCTATTATTATATGCATTCAGAAACTTCCTATCTTATTATTGGGGCATGTACTATGCTCCCATTGAACTTGTTGAGGTGAAGCGAAGCTTCAGATGCAACAGTACGGTACATTTTCACTTAATTTCATCCTTTTCTATGCGCCACGGTATCTGAATTTTTAGCTTAAATGTCTGTGAAAATAACAAAAACGGGGGCTCTGAGAGCCATCGATCACCAGTCACGACTCGACTGTCTGGGGTATAGGTTCGGGATACGGAGAATTTGTCTGGGATACGAGTTTAAGTGTACTGGTACAATTACCTTCTTGCATGTTTGTCTGAATCGAGGTTCAAGGTGTCTGTCTGGTCTCGAGGAATTGCCCGTAAATGAGTCGATTTCACCATTTTCATGCACTTTTCTTCCATAATTCTCTTATATTCTTCTCTTCATCAAAACTTAACATGAAATCCCCTCGAGCAGCTCTGAGAACACTTTTAATTAGCCAAAGTCAAAGTTCATACCCGATTTCTCGACTTTACAAACCTTGAAATTGTGAAGGATTCCATATTTAATTATATGATCATTAGGGATTTTCAACCAGAACTTCCCTTAAATCTAGAGTTAGGATGTATTCCTAACAAAACCACTAGAAAAGAGAGACAAATTAATCTCCAAAGAAAACCCTGGCAATCCATACTGCAAGTAGGTTTTTGGACAAAATCTTGCAAAATCCATACAAAGTCATGTATCCATACTAGAATCCATACGCCAGCTTGATCTCTCTCTATCTTCCTCTCATACTCCTTATCGCTCCCTCTCTTATTTCCCAGTAAAGCTCTTGTTTGGAGACCAAAATAATCCATTTTTGGTCTCCCTCTTCTATTTATAATTAACCTTTATGTTATTTAGCTTTTAGTCCTCCATCCTTCTAAGAATTACACTACAATTCCTATTATTTCTACTTTGGCCTATAGTCTTTTCAATTTATGACTTTTATGCCCCCTTTTTTCAAATTACACTTTTGTCCTTATAACATAAAATTCAGGAACTAAGTTTCTATGTTTTAGCATTTTAATTCTGAAAATTCAATTTATGCTACAAAATACCTAAACATTTGAAACAACTAGGGTATATTTCGAGTGTTACAATTCTCCCCAGCTAAAATAAATTTCGTCTCGAAATTACCTGAAATGAAGAAGTGAGGAAAAGCGAATCTGAAATCCATAGTAATGTTTATCCCACTACCATTTAGAATAGGAAGGGGGATTGATAAGCCGGATGTTTACATTTGCGACGCGAGAAGAAGAAAGGGATTGATAACGATATTGTGGGATTGACTCATCATTCATTTGTTCATGCATATAGGAATCACGTAGAGCCCCGGATCAATTAAAACATCTGAGTTACTATCAAAAAGAGAGTGAAATTTATGTGCCAGGTATGTCAGGATCTTCCACGAGCTCGTCGCATAAGCTCGTGTTGGGATGTAGTAGCGGGACGGTTCGCAGTCTACGAAGCATTACCTCTACCTTTACGAGAGCCCGCCGTCCCTACACTACTCTAAATCTATGGAGGTACGGGTGACCCTCGCCCGGCTTCAGCAGGGATTTCCTAGAACTTCCTGATGTGTGTCCTCGCGGACCAGGTTGGATATCACATGATCTGCTCCCACGCCGGAACAACCCCCGATTACTGGAGTACGCAAAATACCACTGCCGATATTTGTGGCAATGTGGGCATACATGTTTTTCCTCTTGTCTAATTGAGGTGCCTCAACCGGAACTAAGTGTTACATTTTGTCTTATTCTCTTTGTAGCTGAACCATGAGCTTGCTCGGTTTGATACGCTCTGGCTCTTTTACCCTTCTTCTTTTGAGACCTTTCTTGGTTACTTATTTTAAGACTTCTCTACTTAGCATCTTGTACCAAGTTGACAAGAATCACTGATGGGAGTAATCCTGTTCTATGTATTTCTTGATAGACTCGTACAATCCATCCGATATCAGAGCCATGTCTTATTATTCTCAACCAGACTTCATTTGACTAGCTAGAACGACTTTCACTTTTGAATTAGAAGAATCGAAAATGGTAACCATAATTCCTTAGGGTTAACACTCGCTGATTGGAGGACGATCATATATAGAACATAAGGACATCGCGTTAGGCCAACACATTCTTATGTGGGTACATCCTTAATCTAGGAACTTATCCAAACTTCTGCAAGCTAGGCTTTGATACCAACTTGTCTGCAAAATTCCCGGTCCGACGGTGGATCGAACCAAGTCGGGGTGAGAACTATACTAGGACTCTTTACCTTAATTAGACATTGGTATATCAAAGTCTTATCATATAATATCAATATATCATATACAAAGTCAATCAAACCTGCGTGATGGTGTTTAATATCATATCACGATGCGAGTCCCGTTTACATATTCAAAGCGCCATTTACATTCTTGATCGAGAGCGCGGAACCTACGGTGATGAACCCCTGCTAGTGTGTTGGCGTGAATGCGGAATGCTCCATTTGTCTCTTTCTTCACTTTACCACGGATTAAAGCAGTGCTAAACTCTGCAGCTTAGTGAAACATGATAATATCATCTCACGATTATAATAAACGTATAGCAATACTTGAGGATATTAAGTACATGCATTCATATCATGGACTTATCTGGTACGCTTCTTATAACGGGCTTATGCTTATTCGGGTCTCCGTAGGAGTTCTGAGCTTGTCGTGTTGAAATACGTAGGTATTACGAATCCCGAACGATACATATTGGGTTTCCTCTTATTCATTATTCAAAAACTATTATCATATAGCGGGAATACTGTAGACCGGTGCTAATCAATGGTAGACCGTGATAAGTATCAGAAGACCATATGATGTGCGAGTGTCGTGGCACTGAAAGCGAAGTCTTGACACTAATCGAGCAGAGCACTAATCGAGGAGCGGGGGTGCGTGCTTGTCGGAGCGAGGTGTCGAGCTGTCCAGGCCCAGGAGTCTTGTGGCACTAGCGAGTGTCGTGGCGCCAACGGGAGTCTTGGAAGCGCTGTCTGAAGACGGGGTGCGAGCGCTAATCGAGCGGGGTGTCAGTAGCCCAATTTGACGAAGTCTTGTGTAACGAGTCTTAGAAGCAGTATTGAGCAGAGTGCATAAGCATTAATCTCGGAGCGAGGGTATTTGAAGCACTAATCTGAACAAGGTGCGAGAAGCACTAGTAGAGCGGGTGTTATAGCAGCTAGCAGAATGCAGAAGCGCTAATCTGAGCAGTGACCCGAAGCGTCGACCGCGGGGTCTTGAAGCCTTGTCGAGCGAGTGCCATAGCCTTGCTTGAAGTCTTGAAGCGCAATGCGAGCGAGTCTTTAGTGTCATTTAATACACGGTCTTGAGCATTCCTATTATGCATTGAAACTTCACATCTTATTATTAGGCATGTGCTCAGTGAACTTCAGGAGTGAAGAAACTTATGACGAATCTGATACATTTTTCACTTAATTTCATCATTTTCTATACTTGCAGAGATTGTCGCGTTTTAGCTTAAATACACAAAATAACGAAAGCGAAGGGGCTGAGCCATGATGGGTACGACTCAGGCTATCTGATACGAGGTTCGAGTTAGGAGGCATGCGTCTGGGTTAAGGCTGTGCCGTCGGATTTTGCTCATGAGAATTGTCTCTGATACGAGGTTCAAGGCCTCTCACGGTACAAGTCTCCGAGGGTGACACATAAATGGTCAATTTCACCATTTTCATCACTTTTCTTCCATAATTCTCTTACATTTCTCCTCTTCATCAAAACTTAACATGAAATCCTTCAAACAACTCCCCGAACACTTTAATTAGCGAAAGAATCCAGGATTCATACGAGTTCACTAAACTTTACAAACCTTGAAATTGTGAAGGATTCCATATTTAATTATGATCGACTAGGGATTTTCAACCAAACTTCCCTTAAATCTAGAGTTAGGATGTATTCTAACAAAACCCGAAAGAGGAACAAATTAATCTCAAAGAAAACCTGGCAATCATACCAAGTAAGATTTTGGATAAAATCTTTTAAGTCATACAAAAGTCATGTATCCATACTAGAATCCATACCTTGGCTTGATCTCTCTCTTATCTTCCTCTCCTTTACTCCTTATACATCCTCTTATTTTAAAATGGCTCTTGTTTGGAGACCAAAATAATCCATTTTTGGTCTCCTCTTCTATATTATAAATTAACCTTTGTATTTATTTAGCTTTTAGTCCTCCATCCTTCTAAGAATTACACTCTCTGATTCCTATTATTTCTACTTTGGCCTATAGTCTTTTCAAATTATGACTTTTATGCCCCACTTTTACAAATTACACTTTTGTCCTTGCAGCATAAAATTTAGGGTTTCTAAGTTTCCATATTTTAGCACAATTTCTGAAAAGTTAATTTGTCTATAAAATACCCTAAACATTTTGAAACAACTAGGGTATATTTCGGGGTGTTACAAGTGTTCTAAACCTATTTTTCAAATACTAGTGTATTATTATGTTTATTTTACACTTTGGTATTTAATGGTTTTAATTAACAAACCATATTTTAAAGCAAAAATGACGATGAGTTTTAAGCGAGCAAATGGTTTTAGTTTAAACCATATGTGGAAAGCAAACAAGTAATGGTTTGATGTATTCAACATGCTTTAAAAAAGCAAGCAAGCAATGGTTTTGAGTTGGCAAAACCATATTTCAAAAAAGCAGCAACGAACAAAAGTATATTTTATAAACGAGGCCTAACGAAAATCCTAGTTTTAAGCAAGCATCTACAGGTCGAGGAGGTATTGGGCCATGCGGTAGTGTTATGACACATCATTCATGCATTTTAGATTTTCTAGTGACAAACTTAGTTCATGCATCCTTGGCATTTAAAGAAAAGGTAGCGCATCTTGGGTATATAGGGTTAGCGCTAGCTAAATTATGGTGGCATCAGACCAGATCATTCACGCCATATTTACCGGAAGAGGAAGTAGGCCAGGCCCTTCCACCTAGGTGATGCGGACGAGTCCTTTAACACGGTTGGAAGCGCAGGCTCAGAGTGTTTTACTAGGGAGATAAACTAGTAAGAAAGGCCTCACAGTGGTTGATCTTGATTTATAAACATTTTTCACACAATTTGAAAATCAACCTTTGGTAAACAAGCGAGTTTGAGCCAGGCATCCCAGTTATGAAAAGTTTATGAAGCTTTAAAGCAGCGGTTGACCGGGCTTTCTAGTGTTATAAAAAGTTTTATAAACCTTTTAGTGGCCAGTTGAGCCAGGCTCCGTGTTTATAAAAAGTTTTATAAACTTTTAAAGCAAATAAAGCAAGCAAGCAAGAGGTCTGTGAAAGTTTTATAAACTTTTAAAAAGCAAAATAAAGCAAGCAAGAAAAGGTTTATGAAAAGTTTTAGAAACTTTAAAGCAAAGCAAGCGAAGAAAACAAGCAAGTGAAAAGTTTAGAAACTTTTAAGCGGAGAAACGAAGCAAGGTTTACGGAAAATGTCTTGTAAAGAATTTCTGATTTTGAGATATTTTCAGAAAAAGAAAACATTTTATAAAGCATACACTCACTAAGCTCGTTTAGCTCATTATTATTTTATTGTTTTAAAAACTATTTTCCGGTACGAGGCAGCGGGACCTTTGGAGCATATTAGGATTCTCGACTTTTGTATTAGTGTTGTATTAAATAACTTATGTAAGGAAATACTTTGGAATTTGTCAGTTGAGCATATGTATGTACATAGTTTTGTATTGTGAAAATGTGATGAGCCTGAGGCTCTTTGAAAGAGTGTGTTGGTTACCATATTTTGAAAAGTGTAAACTGTATATACAGGTTTTAGGATATATCCACCGTATGATTTGTTATATTTGCGAAATTTTATAAAATCACAAGTTTAGAAAGAAAATTTTTTATATGGAGTTTCAACAACAGCAAACAAGCTACGGGATTCTCTAGTCATTGGAAGTAATGTTTAGGGGTTTTAAGTGGGATTAAGTAGCACACCCTATCATAGTAAGAGATTGGGGGTGTGATATGAAGACTTAAGGGGAAGTCTTTTTTCCCAACTATGGGGGATTGATGTAGGAGCTTCTACAACAAACCATGGGAATTCAATCTTAATTATGGAAAATTCATATTCGGAAGTTGTGAAACCTTGGAGACACCAAATATATTTCTATTTCCAAGTATTTTGAGTCTTGTTACTATTTTGATTTGGAGTTGTTTTATTTTAGAAAGATTTTTTCTTCAAGTCAAAGTAGTAGTTGCTTTATTTAATTTAGAAAGTTTGTTTTACTAGTCAAAAAAAAGATTCTATTTCTTTGTAGAAAGATTTGCTTTTAGGAGTTGCTTTATTTAAATTAGAAAGTCTTGTTTTCCAAGTAAAAGTAGGAGTTTATTTATTTGATTTAGAAAGTATATGACCTATATGTACCCCCCTTAATGTAGTCTTTGATTATCAGTTCAAGTTTAATAATATTTTCAGATTTATCTTTTTAAGATTTATCTTTTTAAGAGCTCTCTCTTGTTCTTTTATCTCTTGGGTGGATTATCTCGAGTAGTGAGTTTTTGGATTCTTATCTCTTGTTGGATTCCTTGAGTTATGAAGTAAGTACCTATCATTATGTAACATCTACTCATCTCATAATCCTCTCTTTCACCTTTTCATAACCAATTTTTCAACCTCAATGCAAAACTTTCCAAAAAGGGCAAAACAGTAAATTGTCACTACAATACAGATTGCAAACTTGAAATTTTTATAGATCTCAAATGATGAAACGGACCTCATCGTTGGATTCGTCTCACGAAATCTAGTTACCTAGACGAATTTTGTTAAATTCCGATATAGTCATATTTTTCACGATTTTCGGGGCGACGGGTGCCTAGTGGACCTCAAAAAATGGATTTTGAGAAAAATATCAAAAGTAGAGGATAAATTAAGTAAAGTTCATTTAAAATAATTTGAACTTAGACTTGGATGAAATAAATCGTTTAAGTGAAATGAACCAGGAACAAGTCGTGTACGTGGCGATGAGCCACTCACATGCGAGTGAGGGCTTATGGAACAAAGGAACGAGATCACATTTCCTTTCCCTATTTTTCTTACATGAGAGAGGATGAAGAAGGGAAAATGAGCTTCCAAGATTCTCTCTTCGATCCTCGGAGTTCCGTCGATTAGAATTCGTCGAGCCAAGAGTGAAAGTTCATCTACTTGATGAGGGTTATGCGTGGGTACCAAAAATGAGGGGTTTCACCAAATATCCAAATGAGAAGATTTCAGAAAATCAAGGATTTTGGGCTAGGGAGGCTTCCTAGGCTACTATGCTTCAAGAGGTAGAGATTCTTCCTACTCTAGTTTATTTTTACCCTAAGGGGCCAATTTTAGAGAAGATGTGGTGTAGAGGTCCTAAGGCTCTGTTTGGTTGATTTAGGAACTGTTTAAAACTATTTTTATGGCTTATTTATGGCCGATTTTGTGGCCCAATTTGTGAAGAGTCTATGGCATGCTCAAAGCATGTTTTAAGGGTTCTTTGGTTGGAATCCTTGCCCTTAGAGACTGTTTGGTTGTGTTAAAACAGCTTTAAATGTCATTTTCTGGCCCAGTTATGGCTTGTTTTGTGGCGAAGTGTCAATGGTATGCTCAAAGCATGGTTTAAGGGTTGTTTGGTTGGAATCCTTGCCCTTAGGGACTGTTTGGCTACGTTAAAAAAACTTTAAATGTCGTTTTATGGCCCGGTTGTGGTGGCCCAATTTGTGAAGTGTCCTTGGTATGCTCAAAGCATGGTTTAAGGGCTATTTGGCTTAAATCCTTTCCCTTAGGGATTGTTTAGTTGTGTTAAAACGACTTTAAATGCCGCTTTTATGGCCAGTTGTGTGAATTGTTTTGTGAATTGTGTGTATGTCCCAAAAAGTGTTTAGGGATTGTTTGGATTAAAAAGATTAATCTGAACTGATAAGGGCCTGTTTGGCTGGGATTGTAGCATTTTTAAAGGCTTATTTTGGCCGATTTTATGGCCAGTTTAAGAGCCCGGGTTAAGAGGCTGTTAGGCTGTTGTTGTGGGCACCCTATATGCATTTTTCATTGAGGATTAAGTGTGTTGTTGCTTAATATGTGATAACATGTTTGTTGTTGTGTTTGATGAATGTTAATATATGTGTTCTAATGTATTAACATTGTTATGAGTGTTTAAATTGGAAATTATATGCATGTAATATAATTATCCATGATGCATGGTCAATTGCATGAGATAAATTGTCCATATGGCATTCATCACATATATGGCATGACATAGACATGCAATGGTGCATCACATTGCATTATGCACGAGAAACATGGCATTACATGGGTGTGAGTGCATGATTAAAATCAATCACCTTACTTAGTGATTAGTGCTCAAAAAGTACTATTTTGAACCCTATTTATTGTAGGTTTTGAGTACTTTTTGTGTACTAATCAGCATAATTAACCCGGTGGCACATTAAGGTCTGTATGTTACTTGATCGCATTTTGTGGCAAATTTTCGAATTTTACAAGCTATTTATGCGAAATTGTTGAGTCGATCAAACACGAAGGAATTCGAGTCAAACTCGACATTGCGGTCCAGGAGACCCGAGAAGGAAGAAGAGCATAAAATGCGAGGGGTGGAGATGTAGGAAAATTTTGTGCCTACTTGAAATTTTCGCCGGGTTACTGCTTGTTCATCTTACTTGAAATTTCCATCTGCGGCAGCATTCATGTCTCTGCACTATTCACCATCCTGCTTTTGACGTTTGACTCTTCTTTGTTCACTTTTAGTTTCTTCAAATTTGTCCCTTGTAATAGCTTTTAGTTTTGGTTTTTAGTAGTAAATTGTAAAGGGGTTTGGCTGTAAAAGCCCCAGAGACAAACCAGCAGTAGAAAGATCTTACGCATTAATAAAAGCTATTTGGCGAGTTTTTCCAATTTGCTCCCTTCCCCCTCTCCCATTTTCTTTCCTTTTCTCTCCCTTTCTCGGTTACCAAACACTCCTGCGGGATGGCTTGACTCGAGAGGATGGTTAACCACTTTTCTCCTTGAGAGGAGAGAATTTCTTTGGCCTAGGGTTTGGAGGTAACTCACGGTTCTCTATTTTTAACGCACACATTTATGGGTATTTATGTTCTATTTCTTTCAATCTAGGTTTAAATCTCTTAAATGTACCTTGATGGACCAGTATTAGGCAATCTTTTAGGGTTTAGTGGATGCTTATTGCTAGATCCCGCTTTGAGATTCGTGGTGCCCCTGTTATCCTTTATCAAGGTAGATTTATAAGATGTGTAATTCCACTTTATTAGGGGAGCATTGTACTCTGTAAATGCTGTTTTTCAAAAGGGAAAACCATAGGGTTTAGTTTTTAATGCTAAATGAAGATCCGGTTCGGGAAATGACTATAGGTCGTCCCCCCCAACGCGAGGAAATGAACCCAGGAACCCCTCAGTGATCTTTAGAACCCCGAATCGACAGCTTTGACACTTGAGGATACTTCTTTTACATTTTATTGTATTTGAAATTTCAGGTTCAAACAATACCCCTCAGCATTTTACCAAACAATCGAAACCAAATTCACCATTTTGGCCTTCACTTTGTAAGTCATTTGTCTTGAAAACCCATCCCGAGTTCGGCCCTAGACCACTATCTTTTATTGCTTTTCTAAGAGCGGTAGGAATCCTATGATACAAATTTTGTTGATTCGGTACACTGCGTGGCACGAATCCTTGGTGATTGATATTAGTGGGCTCGAATGCTGGATTAAACCGAAGTCAACCAGTCGCGTTGTTGAGTAAAATGGTAAAACCTTGTGTCAGGTAATAGCAAGAAGGGCTAAATACTCCCTTGGGTGAAAGACTAGGACTGGTTCAAACACTCCAACAATGAAATTCCAAAAAGTGTTGGAAGGCATGCAAAGCTTGCGGTGAAACCCCAAAAATTTGCTACCCACAAAAGACACATGGTTTTGTAAATGAAATGATCATTTGAGGTGTAACATCCAAAAAGATTTTGGTTTATAAACAAAAGAATTTTGTTTGAAAATGATTATTAAATGTAATCCATCAATGATGGATTTTATTACACATTGGCATTGCATTGTGTGGTAGGAGTCGATAAAGACTCGGGTATGATGGGAGTCGATAAGGACTCAGGTATGGTGCATGAGTGAGTCTCATCTCATTTCAAGTCATGGCATGTAGAATTCCAACCTAGGATTGCATATTTTGCTTGGAATTGTGATGTGGATGTGAAAATTGTTAAGTGTAAGCATTACATGTGCACTTAGGTGGGGAGTAGCCTCTGTAGGAATTACTCTGTTGGGCGTGGCTCACCTTATATGGGATAACATTTCAGGTGTAGGACAAGCGCCAGTGGGCGGCTCTCATCCGAGGCCGCGAGAGTGAAGAAAGTCGGCTTTGTGGCTTTGTGATTATTTTGTAAAAATTTTGGAGCAAATCCATTTGGTATGTATTAATGTGTAAATGAGTGGAATTGAACTCATGCTTATATTTTCATGTAAAAGAGTTATAATTGAACTCATATGGACTGTTTCAATATAGTCTTGCATGTTTTTACATGAATGTGGATAAATGGACCCAATGTGGTCAATATTTACTCATAAATTGACCCAGTGCGGTCATTTTGTTATATTAGGCCCCAGATGGGTCATGTGATTATATTATTGTACATTTTGGATAGAGCTCCCCGTACGAAGGAGACTCTATCCGATTTTTGTTAAATTATGGTTCCCGATAAATGGGACACAACGATGTGGTATCAAGTTACATGATATTCATAGGATTTCTTCTGGTTGATGGGTGATCAACGGACCCCCGGATTTTGGGGCGTCACAGCTTGGTATCAGAGCATAGGTATGCGATTACCTAAGGCTTGATGGGCATGGGCCTAGACTATTGCATTCATTGTGCATTTCATGTTTGGTGCTTAATATGCTGCATGATTGTGTGCTCTGTGTTGTGTGAATAATATACATGATAAAGTGTATATGGAAAAGAGGAACACTAGGGTTTAAACACATAACCTTGGGGGTTCGGGAAAGAGAATGAACGGGATAGTTCGGGACATTGAGGTCTATCAGTGGTTGGCACATGCACTACTAATTAGACAACGAGAGAAATCTCAAAGTTTATACTTGATCCCTATTTCTTTGGGATACTGTGTAAAACTCAATTGCTATCTGACATATGTAGATGTCTAGTAGAAGAAGAGGACGCCGAGGCGGTGGGTGGAACAACAACTAACCACCACTGGCCTTTGACCAATAGGCCTTCATAGAGGCTATTGGTGGGCGACGGCCTCTTGTGCACATGCGAAGTCTTTGCGGTTGCCGCATTACACAAAATTTAGTGCGGTGAACGAGGCGGGCAAGTAACCTCCCGGAGGGTTCAGGCTTTCATCCTCCAACTTTCAGGGGAGGAGGGGACCCGATGGTAGTTGATCAATAGTTTCAACAAGTCAACAAGATCTTAGAGGCTATGGAGATCACTCTGATGCCACAAGGATAAGGCTAGCCGGATTCCAACTAGAGGGTGAATCCCAAGTATGGTGGGATTGGGTCAAAGCCTTAAGGGACTTGGAGGCAATGACATGGGAAGTGTTATGTAAGCTCTTCATGGGCAAGTATTTCCCGGCATCTGCTCGATATGCAAAAGCTTGGGAGTTCCTAGAACTGAAACAAGGGACGATGACTGTGCTCGAATATGTGGCTAAGTTCACTGAATTAGCCCGTTTCGCTGATGATTATGTGGCCACAAATATGGAAAAAGTGAGAAAGTTTGAGGATGGTTTGAAATTGTCCATCCGAGGTAAAATTATGGGATTCCAGCTGCAATACATGGACTTGATGGTCAAGACAACTATGGCCATTGAGAGGAAGGTGGGCGACGCACGGAGCATCTAGGATGCGGGTGTGATAGATAAGGAAGAGCGACCTTCTTCTTAGCTTAGGGAAGACGAGAGGACTTCTGCCACCGCCCAAAGGTTTGAGGACATGACCGTGGTTATCAAGGTTAATCATCCCAAGATGACACTTCAAGTACTCTTGACCCGGGGTTAGGGCATGTTCCAATGCCATCACGGACCGTGAGGCGGGTTGTTCTGGTCGAGGATCCCAGAGTTATGGGATACCCCAGTCCCATTCATTAGTGGGACATGCACAGACTCGGTTTGTTCCTCCCTACCCCACCATGGGCCAAGGGAACCAGTATTAGTCTCAAGATTCACAAGCCCATACTACTTCACAATCAGGATAGGGCATGGGTCGAGGTGGAGGCCAGGGCTCACAAGCCAGGACTTCAAGGACCTAGGGGCATGTCTACACCATCACACCTCATGTTAAGCTTGCAGATCAGTCGATTCAGGGTGCATTTCTACTCTCTCGCTTATGGGCAAGAGTATTGTTTGATTCTGGTGCATCTCATTCCTTTGTTGCTACATCATGTGTGAAATATTTGGGCTTAGAGGTTGAAACCTTGGAAGAACCGTTGCATGTGAGTTCTCCCCTAGGAACCACGGTGAACGTTGATCAGATATGTCGGGGTTGTGAGTTAGAGATCTTAGGGATTCTACTCATTGTGGACCTTAGGATCATGGACATGTCGGAGTTTGATGTCATCCTTGGGATGTACTGGTTGACAACACACCGAGTTGTCATTGATTGTGATCGTATGAGGGTTACTACCTACGCAACGGATGATGTTTGTGTTATGTTTTAAGGGGATAAGCACGATGCTTTACCCCAACCCATATGCAATTTAGCAGAGTCTTGCGGGCAGTTTATGGTTGATTTGGCAGAAGCCTTGCCACTGAGGGAGCCAAGGCGAGAAGAGGGCAGGAGTTAGGTCACCTTGAGCAGTTTGTGAAGTATGACTCGCGTTTTTCGGGATGAAATACCAATATTACCTTCATAAAGGGATGTAAACTTCACTATCGAGTTGCACCCTAGTACATCTCCTATTTCTATGACTCTACATAGAATGATACGTACTGAGTTGTAGGAACTCTAAGTATAATTACAGGAATTGTTGGACAAGGGTTTCATTAGATCGAGCACTTCACCTTGGGGCGCTCCGGTGCTATTTTCCAAGAAAAATGACAAGACCTTTCGGCTATGCATAGACCTTCTTGACAATTCGACCAGTTTTACTATCGAGAATAAAATTTGCCCTTCTGCTTAGGATTAAATGATTTGGCTAATCATTCAGGGACGCGGGTTTACTCCAAGATAGATCTCCTCACCGGTTACCATCAGTTGAGGGTTAGGGAGGCAGATATCCCTAAGACGGCATTTAGGATGCGATATGGGCATTTGAGTTCATAGTAATGCCTTTCGGATTGACGAATGCTCCAGAGACATTCATGGATCTCACGCATAGGGTATTCCAACCCTATCTAGATCAGTTCGTTGTGGTCTTCATGGATGACATCTTAATCTACTCTAAGTCTGAGGAGAAGCATGAGGGTCATTTGAGGATTGTGTTCTAGGTTTTAAGAGACCATCAATTGTATGCCCAATTCAGTAAGTGTGAATTCTGACTTACTAAGGTGAAATTATTCATGTGGTATCGGCTTCGGGTGTATCCATGGACCCGAAGAAGGTTGAGGCAGTTATGAGCTATGAGAGACCGAAGTCAGTCTTTAACGTAGTTTCTTGGGATTGACAGGGTATTATAGGGGGTTCATTGAGGACTTCTCCTGTTTAGCTACACCTATGACGAGATTGACCAAAAAGGAGGTCAAGTTTGAGTGGAATGACTTGTGTGAGAGGGCATTCCATGAATTAAAGAGGAGGCTTACTTCAGCTCTTATTCTAATAGTTCCAAAGAGGGGACAGAGGTACATAGTGTATTGTGATGCCTCTAAGAATGAACTTGAAAGTGCACGAGTAGAGTTACCCTACATATGACATGGAGTTGGTGGCCATTGTCTTTGCCTTAAAGGCTTGGCACCACTATCTATATGATGAGCAATTCGAGATGTTTTCGGACCAAAGTCGAAGTACATTTACACAACGGGGGATCTCAAGCATGGGGGGTAGCGCGAGGTGGATGGAACTCTACAGGACTGTGACTTCCTTTGCATTACCATTCCATTAAGAGCAAATGTGGTGGTGATACACTCAGTGATCACGGGTGTTGGCTAGTGTGGCTTCCTGGGAGTGGCAAATGCTCGAGGCTGTGGGACAGTTCGGGTTACACTACAAAAGTCAGGCTCAGGGTACTTTGGGGAGCTTAGTGGCTACGCCTTCCCTACTGAGAAGAGTGATCGAGTCCTAGGGATGGGACACGAAGATATTGTCCATCGAGGGAGCGTATGCAGTCAGCAGTCAGCAGAAAGGTATTTGGGCCATTCACACAAATGGTAGTCTTCGGTATAGGGTGTAGTGTCCAATGCGCTACCAGTACTTTCACTTTTACAATATAATCAATTACCAATGCCTTTTATAGCAATTTAACTATAGCTTTGATAAAACCAAATATACATTCCTTAATTTAAATATGGCCCATAACTGTTCTTGAATAACGCATTTGTACAAATAGGCATTCCATGCCTTTTCAAATACAATTACAAAATATTTATGGAGTTCACCCTGGTTGTCCACAATATGTAAAATACATTTCCATACTTTCAAAAAGATATATATATAAAAATAAAATAAAAATTGATCTTCATATGAAGACTTTTACATCTTTGTGTTCAATGCAAAATAATTACAAAATATCATGAATGAAATTATATGCATGAGGTGAACATTACTTATACTCCGCTGTTTAGCTGATGACTGCGCCCACAGTGATCTGGTCCACCACTTTCTACTTTGATGCAGGCGATGGTAAAGAAAGCAGCTAAGCATTTTCATGCTTAGTGGTTCTATAGTTCTCTCTTCCATTTTAGTTTAATACACATCATGCAATTTTTCTAAATCATGCTTTTGAATCTTTTTGAATGATCAATGCAAATACAATACATATATTTATTTCATATACATTCATTTACAGTTTATTGATCATTCCAAATATGCACTTTCACATGCAATAAATCATTCAAAACACAAATCATGCATTTCACAATATTTTCTTATCATTTTACCCTTAAGCGAATTTAACCTATGCTTTCAGTGCGAGAATAGCGAATCCAGAAGCACGGTCCGGCTGAAATTTGCGGGCCGATATAAAAAATGTTATAACCTGATGCAGTCCCGTTGGGCTATTGACTAGTTATTAAAAGTTAATTCGTGAACACTACGAATCTTGTCATTTGGGCTCTGGATCGGGTAGCCAGTATCATTCTGTATGGCCTTGATACTACTCATTTGACCCTTATTGGTATACCAATCTATCCTTAACTCGAATTTTAATGGTTAACATTCTATCAATGACATTCAAATCATTCATTGCAAAATAAAATATAGTATATACTTCTATATACAATTAATTCATTTTTCAATACTCATGCAATTTTTCATATGCAATTTATTTCACAATCAATTAAAGCAAATCAATATGCTTTTTCTTATAAATCATTTCGACAATTCCAAATCATGTGAAAAATCATTCAAACACTTTGGAATTAGAAAGATAAGTGGAGAACAAACTCCAAAATGGAAACAAGAGAGAGAGTCAATGAACGAACCAAAAAGATTGTTGCACTTTGATTCCAATTCTCGGAATCTTGATCAATTCAGGCCTTCCTCCTCGTCAGCCCCTATTCCAATACAATTAACATTCACATTATTAGTCGGGTATTCTAGGAGTTCTATTTAGGTTTACTTTTACCCAACTCCTTTCTAGTACATTGTTCCTTTCATTTTTTTTTCTCATTTCCTCATCCTTAGACATTCTTATCATTCTTTAAGCTAATGAGGGCATGAAACAATGTTTGCCCAACGATCGGATTGCCGAGGCAAAGCTTCGGCGAGGTACGAAACATTTTTCGTATAACTTGTATACTTGTAAGAACCCTTTCATTCACTTATTAGGATCCTCATTAGTCCAATGGATGATGGGTAGAATTATTGGAAAAGAGGAACCAAAACCTAACTTACAAGTACGCCTAGGCGAAGCATTGCTACGCCTAGGCGGAGAGGTTCGCCTAGGCGGAGCATGCTACGCCTAGACAGATCAGCACAATTGGGAATTTGGCCTTGGGTTTGCCTAGGCGAAGGAGCCTCCGCCTAAGCAGATCTTTACGCCTAGGTGAGCACTGCTACGCCTAAGCTTGGGGGTGTTGGGCTGATGTAGAAAATGACAATTTTTGGCCATTTTCACCAAAAATCTTCCTTCCAAACCAAACCCAAACCATAATACACCATGAAATCTTACCCAATACAACCCCAAAATGAAATATAACCTTTCAAAACACTTTTATACCCCATTTGGGGTTTTATTAAACCCAAACACAAGTAGAAAAAGGGTTAGGGTTTGGTTTTTCTTACCTTAAACCTTGATTTTCTTTCCTCTTCTTCCTCCTTCTTCTTGATCAACTTGTCCCTGGATTACATGGAGAAGAAATCACAAACTCCTTCTCTTCTTCTCTCAACCAAGCCCTAGCTCTCTTTCCCTCTCTCTCTCTCTTTGCTAATTATGAGAAAATGGCATTTACTAGACCAAACTTGGTCTTAAGCCTTAAGTTTTCATAAGGCCTTGTTTGGCTTGCCATAAATTCCTATTTCCCATTTTTCTCATTTTAACTCTACATTTCATTTTCATTTTCACTTCATTTCATTTCATTCTCATTTTAACATTTATGACCCTTAGGTCCTCATTTGACATTTTTCCAAATTTATTTGGCTTTTGTTAAATTTCTAGGTTTTATCATTTTTTGTTTTTAGCCATTTAAACGCCATAAAAATATAATTTAGTTTATTTTACACCCTGAACATGTTATAAAACTGTTAGGGTATTTTCAGGGCGTTACATAGGGAACGAGTTGTGGTCCCCAATCAGCAAATATGAGAGAGAAGATCCTCAAGGAGTTCCATTATTCTCGTTTTGTTGTGCATCCAGGTGGCACGAAAATGTACCATGATCTTCGTTGCCAATATTACTGGAGTAAGATGAAGAAACATGTTGGGGAGTTTGTTTGAAGTTTGTTCACCGTTGTCTCATGTGTCAACAAGTAAAGGCTGAGCACCAAAGGCCAACGGGAATACTCCAGCCTTGGAGGTAGCTAAGTGGAAGTGGGAGCATATCACGATCAATTTTGTGACTCACTTGCCATGAACATCGCGAGGGCATGACGCAGTGTGGGTGATAGTAGACCGGCTTACTAAGTTGGCACACTTTTTGGCTGTGCAGATGACCTTCACTCTAGAGGAATTCTAGAGGTTATACATACGGGAGACTGTCAGGTTGCACAGGGTACTAGTGTCCATAGTATCTGATCGATTTCCCAGGTTTACGACTCATCTTTGGAAGAGTTTCCAACGAGCCATAGGGACACAATTTATTATTAGCACAATTTTTCATCCCCATACGGACAGTCATTCAGAAGAGGACTATCCAGAGTTAGAGAACATGCTACGGGCATGCGTCCTTGATCTCAAGGGTAGCTAGGAAGAGCATTTACCCTTAGTGGAATTTTCCTATAATAATAGTTATCAGGCAAGCATACAAATGGCACCCTATGAGTGCTATATGATTTGTCGATCTCAGTTATTAGCCCAAAGTAGATGACCTGAGTCCAGCTGGGATGCTCTACGAGAAGGTGAATTTAATCTGAAAGCATCTTCTCATGGCTTTAGAGGCCTGCGAAGAGCTACGCAAACCGAGACGGCATCGACCTGCCAGGGTTGGTGGGAGATCATATCTTCTTGAAGGTGATGCCTAAGAGAGATGTGGTCAGGTTCGGCAAGCGAGGAAAGCTATAGCCGAGATATATTGGGCCCTTCAAGATACTCGAGAGGGTAGGTACAATTGCTTACTGGTTGGCGTTACTGCCAAGCTTATTGGGTGTTCATGCTTTGGAAGTACACTCCAGATCCAACTCATGTAGTGGATTGGGGCGAGCTTGTTGTTGATGTAGATGGAACCTTCGAGGGGGGACCGATACATACCATGGATAGCCAGGATCAGGTTTTACAAGGTAAGGTTGTGAGGCTAGTGAAGGTGTTGTAGCAGCATCGAGGAGTGGAGGAGGCAACATGGGAACCCGAAGACACTATGCATGCCAATTATCCTTTCTTGTTTGAGGATGAAGGTATGTCTTTAGTCATTTGGTGATTAAATGACTGTTGCATATGCATGTGATTTGAATGTGTATGTGTGTGTGAATTTCAAGGATGAAATTACGGTAAGAAAGAATGTAAAACACAGGTATATTTGAGATTTTCAGAAAAAATAGCAAAGCGGTGCGTGCTAGCTATAAAATTACATGTTGCAAACACAGGAAATTTTTCTAGATCTGGGATGAAGAAACGGACCTCATCATTGGATTCGTCTCGTGAAATCTAGTTACCCGAACTAATTTCATTGAATTTCGAGACAGTCGAATTTTTCACGATTTTTTAAGTGACGGGTGCTAGTGGACCCCAAAAACGGGATTTTGATAAAAATCTCAAAAGTGGAGAATAAATTAAGTAAAGTTCATTTAAAATAATTTGAATTTAGATCAAGATGAAATAAATCGTTTTGGGGCATAAACGAATGGACAGGTCGTGGACACATGGCATGACGTGAGCCACTCACTTAAACATAAGTGAGGGGCTTGTGGGAGAAAGGAAAGAGATCACATTGACTTTTCCTATTTTTCTTACTTGAGAGAGGAGGAAGAAGGGAAAGAGAGCTTCTAAGCTTCTCTCTTTGATCCTCGGAGTTCCGCCGGTCGGAATTCGTCGAGCCAAAAGTGAAAGTTCATCTACTCAAAGATGGCTACGCGTGGGTACCAAAAGGGAGGGGTTTCACCGAAGATCCAAATGAGGAGATTTCGGGAAATCAAGGATTTCGGGCTAGGGGCTTCTTGCGGGTGCTACGCTTGAGAGGTAGGGATTCTTCCTATTCTGGTTTATTTCCACCCTAAGGGGCTGATTTTAGGGAAGATGTGGTGTAGAGGTCGTAAGGCCCTATTTGGTTGATTTAGGAACTATTTAAAGCTATTTTGATGGCTTATTTGTGGCCAGTTTCGTGGCTCGGTTTGTGAAAATTCTATGGCATGCTCAAAGCATGGTTTGAGGGTTGTTTGGTTGGAATCCTTACCCTTAGAGACATTTTGGCTGCGTTAAAACGGCTTTAAATGTCATTTTGTGGCCGGTTTCGTGGTTTGGTTTGTGAAGTGTCCATGGCATGCTCAAAGCATGGTTTAAGGGCTATTTGGTTGGAATCATTGCCCTTATGGACTATTTGGCTGCATTAAAACGACTTGAAATGTCGTTTTGTGGCCCGGTTGTGGTGGCATGATTTGTGAAGTGTCCATGGTATGCTCAAAGTATGGTTTAAGGGCTGTTTGACTGAAATCCTTGCCCTTATGGACTATTTAGCTATGTTAAAACGACTTTAAAAGCCGTTTTTTATGGCCTGGTTGTGGCCGGTTGTGTGAATTGTGTGTAATATGTCCCAAAAAGTGTTTAGGGACTGTTTGGATCAAAAAGGTAATCGAACTGGTAGAACTGTTGCATTTGAGATTATGAGATACATTTAAAAGGCTTGTTTTGGCCGATTTCATGGCCAGTTTAAGAGCCCAGGTTAAGGGGCTGTTAGGCTGTTGTTATGGGCACCTTATATGCCACATTTTGCCTTGAGGATTAAGTGTGTTGTTGCTTGATATGTGATATCATGCTTGTTGTTGTGGTTAACGAATGTTAATATATGTGTTCTAATGTATTAACATTGTGAGTGTTTAAATTGGAAATTATATGCATGTAATATAATTGTCCATAATGCATGGTTAATTGCATGATATAAATTGTCCATATGGCATTCATCACATATGTGGCATGACATAGACAAGCAATGGTGCATCACATTGCATTATGTACGAGAAACATCGTATTACATTGGTGTGAGTGAATGATGAAAATCAATCACCTCACTTGGTGATTGATGAGTGAACTTCGATATCATTAGAGCGAGAAGTCAATGATCGCGTTGTTGAGTAAAATGGTAAAACTTGTGTCGTAATATGAAATTTAGATATCCCTCAGTGAAAAACCAGTAGATTCCCGAACTGATCAACGGTGAAAGACGAAAAGTTTTAGAAGGTGTCTCTTTGAGCTGCGGTAGAGACCCCAAAAAATTATTTGCAACTCACAAGACATGGTTTTGTAAATGAAATGATCATTTGAGGTGTAACATCCAAAAATCTTTTGGTTTATAAACAAAAGAATTTTGTTTGAAAATGATTATTGGATGTAATCCATCAATGATGGATTTTATCACACATTCGCGTTGCATTGTGTGGTGGGAGTCGTTAAAGACTTGAGTATGATGGGAGTCGGTAAGGACTCGGGTATGGTGCATGAGTGAGTCTCATCTCATTTCATGGCATGGCATGTAGAATTCCAACCTAGGATTGCATATTTTGCTTGGAATTGTGATGTGAATGCGAAAATTGTTAAGTGTAAACATTGCATGTGCACTTTGGTGGGGAATAGCCTCTGTAGGAATTACTCTACTGGGAGTGGCTCACCTTATATGGGATAACATTTCAGGTGTGTGGGACAGCCCGCTTGGGTCAGCGAATCCCTCATCAGGGCCGAGTGAAAGCCATCTTGTGGCTTTGTGATTATTTTGTAAAATTTTTGGAGCAAATCCATTCGGTATGTATTAATGTGTAAATGAGTGGAATTGAACTCATGTGTGTATTTTCATGTAAAAGGGTTGTAATTGAACTCATATAGACTGTTTTAATATAGCCTTGCACATTTTTACATGAATGTGGATAAATGGACCAAGTGTGGTCAATATTTACTCATAAATGGACCCGATACGGTCATTGTGTTATATTAGGCCCCGGATGGGTCATGTGATTGTACTATTGTACAAGTTGAGTTTTAGATAGAGCTCCCCGTACAAAGGAGATTCTATTCGATTTTTGTTAAATTATGGTTCCCGGTAAATGGGACACAACGACGTGATATTGAGTTACACGATATCTACAAGATTTCCACAGGTTGATGGGCGATCAAAGGACCCCCGAATTTTGGGGTGTCACATCTTAGTATCAGAGCATAGGTATGTAATTACCTAGGTCTTGATGGGCATACGTTTAGACCATTGCATTCATTGTGCATTTCATATTTGAATTACTCAATATCTTGCATGATTTATTGTGTTATGTGTTATGTATGAATATACACACATAGTAAAATTAACATATCTCTGGAAAAGATGACATGAGATTATAACACATAACCTTGGGGGTTCGGGAAAGAGAACGACCGAGATAGTTTGGGACATTGAGGTCTATTAGTGGTTGGCACATGCACTGTTAATTAGACAAGGAGAGAAATCTCAAAGTTTATACTTGATCCCTATTTCTTTGGGATACTATGTAAAACTCAATTGTTATCTGACATATGTAGATGGCTAATCGAGGAAGAGGACGCCAAGCGGTCGGCAGAACAACAACCAACCACCACCATCCTTTGACCAACAGGCCTTCATAGAGGCTATTGGTGTGGAAACTGCTACTATTGCACAGGAGAGTGATGAGGCTTCCACCATCGCACAGGCTAGTGCAAAGGTGAACCAAGGTGGGCCAAGTAACCTCCAGAGGTTCAAGGCACACCATCCTCCAAATTTCAAGGGAGGAGGGGACCCGATGGTAGTAGATCATTGGTTCCAACAAGTCAGCAAGATATTGGAGGATATGGAGATCATCTTCGATACCACAAGGATAAGGCTAGCCGCATTCCAAGCTGGGGATGAATCAAAGTATGGGTGGGGTTAAGGTGAAACCTCCAAGAGACTTGGGAAACTAGTAAACCGCCAAGGGAAGGGATTATGAGCTCTTAATTTGGCAATTATTTCTCGGTGTCTACTAATTCATGCCACAGTAGGGTGATCCGGAATCAATAAAATTTATAACCTAAAGATTCCTCCACTAACTGTGAGTAGCAAAGCTCATATAAGTATAATAAGTAAGCTCTAAAAAAAAAATTAGAACCACCTGAGGATGGGTTTTCTTAAGTACAAATAACTACAGGTAAAGATTAAGCGGTGATTCAATTTGGATTTGGGTTTTGCATGCATGGTGGTTTCAATGGTTGGAAAGCTGAAAATAAAATAAGTAAAAATGTAAAATATAAGGCTCCTTAAGCGTTGGGTGCTGGGTTAATCTGGGTAAGTAAGGGATTTGGGGGTCCTTTCCACCAAAGCTTTGGGGGAGAGGGAATTTGACCTATAGTCATCTCAGGCGGGATCTTCTTGTCCATTAACCATATTAAATCTCTCAAATGGCATTCATTGTGCATT
Source organism: Tetrastigma voinierianum (assembly GCA_016808115.1). Lineage (NCBI taxonomy): Eukaryota > Viridiplantae > Streptophyta > Magnoliopsida > Vitales > Vitaceae > Tetrastigma > Tetrastigma voinierianum. The sequence goes on from JAEQBH010000921.1 coordinate 1,249,271, forward strand.
AATGTTCTTAGTCGGTGCAAATGAGTCTCCTTAACTCACATTACAATGGGTAATAAATGGTAACTAATGAACATCCGCGAATCCCCAGTAATAAGCATCAAGTGAGCACTAAAAGATTACCAAGTACTGATCATTCAACATGAATCGAAGGGATCTAAACCTAGAGTAAAACAAGAACACAGATGACAGTGAGTACTTGCGTGAAAAACGAGGAACTCCTCATTTTGCTCTAGATCCTGTGCCCAGTGACCCTCTACTTCAAGGAGAAAGAGGTTCTAGTCGCTCATCCTCCGAGTTGTCATCCTCGGAGGGTGTTTGGCTAGTGAGAAAGTGGAAAGAAAATGAGAGAAAGTGAAGCAGAAGAAAAAGTGGGAAGCATTTAGCTTCCACGCCAAAAATTTAATACATCTATGACTGATTCCTTGTACATAAGCTTAGCGGGAAACATATCTTTGCTTTCGGAACAAGGAAAATTACAAAAACCAAAACCAAAGCTATTACAAGGGATAAAATGGGGAAGAAACAAAAAATTGTAACAAAAAAGGCAAAGGCGCATGAAGTCAGCGGTCACGAGGATGAATGAGAGCAGTCTTGGGAGGATGAGCAGTGCGTGCGAGAGCCCGGTCGCCCGATCATGCGAAATTTCGCGGAGTTCTTGAAAAATTCGCAACCTGCAAAATTTTCTTTGTGCTCCATTTTTTCTTTGTATTTTCTGCTCTTCTTCCTTCTAGTCTTTAGATGCAATCTTTGAGTTTGACTCAATTCTTTTGTGCTTTGATCGACTCAACAATTTTGGCATAAATAGCTTGCCAAAAACTAAAATTAATACAAAATGAGATTAGTAGAATAACAAGGACATAATGTTGATGGGTTAATTACGCTAATTAGTACACAAAAGTTCTCAAAACCTTAAATAACGAGGGTTCAAAATAGCACTTATTGTGGCTAATCACAGCCTGGCCTGCAAGCATTTGCTAGTTCATATGATGAAAGAAAGAAGAGAGAGCATACAAAACGATAACAAAATGATGTTCAAAAAAATGGTATTTCAAAAAGGTGGTGAATGAGTAGGGTGATCCGTTTATTAAGGCACCATCCCCGGCAACGGCGCCATTTTGATTCATGCCACAGTAGGGTGATCCAGAATCAACAAAATTTATAACATAAATTCCTCCCTACTGTAGCAAAGCTCTTTGCGGTATAGTAACTCTAGGGTCGAACACAAGGTGGAGTTTTCTTCGTACAAATAACTACGGTGAGATTAAAGCTGGTGAATTCAATTTTGGATTTGGGGTTTGTAAGCAGTGGTTTCAATGGTTGGCAAGCGAAAATAAAATAATTAAAAATGTAAAATATAAGGCTCCTTAAGCGTTGGGTCGCTGGGGTTCGTCTCTAAGGTAAAGTAGAGAGTTTCCAAGGTCCTTTCCTTGGGTTGGGAGGGTGACCTATGGTCATCCTCCAGCCAGGGATCTTCATGTGGCTATAAAACTAACCCACGCCAGCCAAATCTCTCTGAAAATGGCGTTCTTTGACCATTAATGTTCATAAGTCAGTGCAAAGCAGTCTCCATGACCCACATTACAATATTAGTAAATGAGTAACTAATGAGCGTCCACTGAGAATCAATAAGCATCAAGTGAGCACTAAAAGATTACCAATCTGACTATTCAACATGAATCGAAAGATACAAGCCTAGAGTAAACGAGAACACGAGATGTGGTGAATTACTGCGTGAAAAGCAGAACTCCTCATTTGCTCTAGATCTGTGCCGAGTGACCCCTCTACTTTAAAGGGAGAAAGAGTTCCTATTGCTCATCCTCCGAGGTTGTCATCCTCGGGAGGTGTTTTAGCCTAATTAGAGAGAAGGTGGAAAGAAAAGAAATGAGGAAAAGTAGAAGCGAGAAAGAAAGAGTGGGACGGTAGCTTCCATGAGGTATTGCATCTAGTGATTCCCTTGTACAGAGCTTGACTAAGGCTTATATACTGCTCAGAATAAGGGAAATTACAAAAAAAAACCAAAACCAAAAGCTATTACAAGGGATAAAATGGGAAGAAACAAAAAATTGTAACAAAAAGGCAAAAGGCGCAGGAAGTCAACAGTGCAGGATGAATGAACAGTGCTTCATGATGAACAGTGGCGTGCAGAGGCAATTTCTCCATGCATCTTGAATTCCCCATGACCTGCAAAAATTTTACGTGCTCCATTTTTCTTTGTGGCATCTTCTCCTCTTCTTTCATACGGTCTACGATGCAATGCTGAGTTTGACTCCAATTCTTTGTGCTTTGATCGACTCAACAATTTTGGCATAAATAGCTTGCAAAAACTACAAAATTAGCCACAAAATGAGATTAGTAGAATAGCAAGGACCTTAATGTGGAAATTGGGTTAATTACGCTAATTAGTACACAAAAAGTTCTCAAAACCTTAAATAAACAGGGTTCAAAATAACACTTATTGAGCACTAATCACACCCCCCAACCTACACATTGCTAGTTCCTTAGCAATGAAAGAAAGAAAGAAAGAGAGAGCATACAAAACGATAACAAAATGATGTTCAAAAAAATGGTATTTCAAAAAGGTGGTGAATGAGTAGGGTGATCCGTTTATTTAAGGCATCATCCTCGGTAACGACGCCATTTTGATTCATTCCACAATAGGGTGATCCGGAATCAACAAAATTTATAACCTAAATTTCTCCTACTACCGTAGCAAAGCTACTGCAGTATAGTGGCTCTAGGGTCGAACACAAGGGTGGGTTTTCTTCGTACAAATAACTTACAGTGAGATTAAAACTGGTGAATTCAATTTGGATTTAGGGTTTTTGTAAAAACAGTGGGTTTCAATGGTTGGCAAACTGAAAATAAAATAAGTAAAAATGTAAAATAGAAGGCTCCTTAAAGCGTTGGGTCACTAGGGTTAAGTCTCTAGGGTAAATGAGGATTTCCAGGGTCCTTTCCTCGCGTTAGGGAGGGTGACCTATAGTCATCTCCCGAACCGGATCTTCATGTAGCTATAAAAACTAACCCTTATTAAATCTCTCTGAAAATGGCATTCACTGGCCATTAATGTTCTCAGTCAGTGCAAACAAGTCTCCTTGACTCACATTGTAACACCCCGAAATATACCCTAACAGTTTTCGGACATGTTTAGGGTTTAATAAAAGTTAAATATGAATTTTCGGGAAATAAAACGAGAAACCCGGAATTCGTACAAGATAAAACAAGGGTACATATGTAATTTGCCAAAAAAGGACATATAAGTCATATAAGAAGGCTATGGGTTAAAATAGAAATATGCCTAACTTGATTTGCAAAGAACTTAAAGGACTAAAGTAAAGAAATATGAAAACTTAACCCAAAAAATGGGTTTTTGGGAGCCAAAGCATGGCTAAGGGAGAAATCTTTGATTTAAGACCATTGGTCTCATTTTGGAGAAAAAAAAGCAGTGGAGAAAGAAGAAGAAAGAAGGAAGGAGAAGAAGAAGAAGGAAGAAGGAAGAAGAAGAAGCCAAGTTTAAGGTATGGATCTTTGGATTTTTGTATGGAAGTATGAATTTTGTATGGGATTATGTATAATTGGACCATGGTAGGGATTTCCTATGGTTTTTCAAACCAAGGGGTTTTGTTAGGATTTCATCCCCAACCACACAGATTTCTTGAAAGTAGGGTTGGTAAAACCTAAATGGTACAAAGAAAAATATGGAATCCTTCCTTTGAGGTTTGGATTCATGGTTTGGTAAAGTAATGGAGTTTGGGTTAGAACAAACCCTAACTAATCCTTATGTTTGGTTTATGTATGGGTTATGACCCATATTAGAGTTGATTTAGGAGTAATTCATGAAAGGTTTTTGAAGTAAGATAAGTATTGAAAGATGATTTGAGTAGAATAGAGGTTACAAGATGGATATGGAGTGGTTTTGATGAGTGTATTGAGTATTGAGTTGGTTTAGGTGGAAATATATGGAAAAATGGGAGAAAAACCACCATTTTTGGGCATTCGAGGTTTGAATGCAGGGTACCATAGTGGTTCACAGTCAAGCTGATGCCGATACCGAGAAAGTTGAATACCAGGTACCCAATGTTCTATTTTGGACCAGTGTTAGTATTTTAGCCATAACTTAGTTATTTCTTATCCGAATTGAGTGATTCAAGTGACTGATTAAACTAAACTTCAAGGAGAACAAAACACCCTGAAATAGGTACCTTCAAAATCGGACTCTATTTGGCCCATAAATTCACTCAAAGTGAGGCTATGTTCAAGCCAACTTCTTGTTCGGTTTTGAACATAGAGTAGTCGGTTGTTTAGGACATATCTTGAGTTTCGGTGCTCCAATTTAGGTGATTCAGGTTGGAGAAGACTACAACCTTAGCTTCAAGGAGTACAAAAAAGAACCAGTGTCAAATATGGAGTTAAGATCACGAAAATAGGTAATGGAGTATTCTGATCATGTCATTGTAAAAATGACTAGTTTGGCATGAAAATGCCATAACTTGAGTTTTGATGATTCAAATGGAATGATTCCAATTTCTAAGTAAAGTAGATTCATAGAGGAACAAGAATACATGAATGATGTGTGAATACATAGGTGTCATACTGTACAAGTATATGAAATTCCATATGTAATAGGAAAAATATAGAAAATGAAATATGTATAGATGTGTTCATGAAACATGAGTATGATATGAAACATGAAGATGATGTGAAACATGAAAACGAACTTAAACATGAACATGAACATGAAAGGAAATATGTCATGAACACATAATGTGGTTAAGAATGCCCTAATTATTCTGTACGAATAAAAATAGAATTATATATGATTATTATCACATATAATTGTAAAAGCTACTGAGACCCGGATATGGAATGACACGGCACCTACATTACGTGGGCGAGCCGCGTATAGTGCCGATTTACTCTACGATTAGTGCCACAGCACTCGACCATGCTTAAGACGGATATGGAATGACACGGCGCTGTACGTGGGCGAGCCGTATAATTGCCCGGTGCCTCTGATTAGTGCGGCGGTACTCGACCATCTTGGCACATTAGTACTTGATTGCTCTCGATTGAGTAGCCCGATTGCTCTGCGATTAGTACTTGATTGCTCTCGATTAGTCTGACGACACTCTGCAGCCGATTAGCCGGCCTCTGCGTCTTTCTGACACCTCAATGCATCTTTGTGCAGCCGGTGCAATCTGTGTGTCTACTCATTCGTATTCTTAGAATTACAGCGATCAAGCATTTATACGATAAGACTGCGAGATAAAGAATAAAGTAAAGAAATGAATATGGTAAGATCAGATATTACCTACGAATGCCTCTGTGTACGTTACATAGTACTACGGTACTTTTGTACAAATAAAAATCTCTATAGTACCTCACGGTACTTCCCATTATCCGTAATACAAGTATAGATCCGTAAAATGATTATATGTAAGTATCCCCAGTATAAGATCCGAAATACAAGAATAGCCTGAGTAATACAAGTATAAGATCCAGAAATACAGAATAAGCTCAGTAATAATTATAAGATCATAATACAAATATAAGCTCTGTAATACAAATATAGATCAGAAATACAGAAACAAATATGTAACATCGAGTATAAGTTCCGTGGAACTAGTATATGCTCCGTAATACAAGTATAAGATCCGAAATATAAGAATAAACTCTGTAATACAAGTATAAGATTAAATGATACAAAATTGTAATACTCCGTAATACAAGTATAGATCCGGAAATACAAGAATAAATACTAATACAAGTATAGATCGAAATCTGAGAATAAGCTACGCCAACACCGGTGTAAGTTCCATTAATGAACATATATGCTCATTAATACAGTATAAGATCCGAAATACAAGAATAAGCTTCGTAATACAAGTATAAGATCTGTAAGACAAGGATATGCTCCGTAGTACAAGTATAAGATACGAAGTACAAGTATAAGTTTTGTAGTACCTATGGGTACCTCAGTAAAGGTCTCAGCTCTGTAACTCCTACGAGATCTGGATGTGTCGATACGCGAGTTCAAGTAAGATGTCCTTTTAGGAGATCACAGAATAATTATAAGTCCGAGACCATTATAAGAATAAATCAAATTATATAATCGCTGGGAGATCTGAATACATATCGTGCGATATAAAAATGCAATGCAGGTAATCCTGCAGAGGCATGAGCGAAATCGTTTTCTATTAAGTAAGATATGCGTATAAGGCTGTGTATGGATGATGAAAAATTTTTGATATATATTAATATATCTCTAATTATAATGCTTTCCATTATAAGTATGAGTAATAGTGCATGTGTTTACGTATAAGTCATATGTTCCACCTAATATAAAGCTTAGCACGGGTTTTTGTCAGGTGTGATGCGGAGAAGAGCGGTTGAAAACTTCTTATCTTGTTGGGCGACACAGTAAGATTCGTACGTGTAAGTTCAGCGTTACGATTTATAAGTACAAAGTATAGTTTTGTATATATAATATAAATGGGGACTCGGGAATTTATGTTATGTGACACTGTAAACACCACTAGGGTGGTAGTTTTATTTTCTATTTTTATATACGATATGTTGATACAGTTATAAGACTTGAGCAGCGTGTAAAAAAAAAAAAGGTAAAGAGTCCAATCTAGTCTCTCGCGCCTCCCGAGTGGCAAATATAATGGGTAAATAATGGCCAACTATGAACATCACAAGATCTAATATAACTTCATCAAGTGAGCACTAAGATTGCAGTCTTGTCCGTTTCAACATGAATCGAAGGATGCAAACCTAGAGTAGCGAGCCACAGGATGCAGTGATGAGTACTGCGTGAAAACGGGGGAACTCCTTATTTTGCTCTAAGATCTTGTGCCCCCGGTGACCCTCTACTTCCAAGGAGAAAAGAGGTTTCTAGCAGCTGTCCTCTAGCAGGTGTGTCACCTCGGAGGGTGTTTGGCTAGTGAGAAAGTGGAAGAAAATGAGAGAAGTGAAGCGGAAGAAAGAGGCCGGGAGCGAAAGCTTCCCGCCAAGTTCATTGCATCCGGTGATTTCCCTTGTACCAGGCTTGACTAAGGTTTATATCTTGCTCGAATAAGGAAATTACAAAAAAAACCAAAACCAAAAGCTATTCTGGGGATAAAATGGGAAGAAGCAAAAGAAATGAAGGCGCAGGAAGTCAGCAGTGGGGATGAATGAGCAGTCTTTGCGGGATGAGCAGTGCGCGTGCGAGGCAATTTCGCGACCGTCTGGTGCGAGTTCGCGAAAATTCCTTATACACCAAAAAAATTTTTGTTGTCACCATTTCTTTGTGTTCTGCTCTTCTTTCATACGGTCTTTGATGCGTCTTTGAGTTTGACTCGAATTCTTTCATGCTTGGATCGGACTCAACAATTTTGGCATAAATAGCTTGCAAAAACTACAAAATTAACCATAAAATGCGATCGGTAGAATAGCATGGACCTTAATAATGCCAAATTAGGTTATTACGCTTATTAGTAAAAACAAAAAATTACTCAAAAAACCTTAAAAATATGAGGGAGTTCGAATATGGCTTTTTTGAGCACTAATCATGCTCGACATCTGCTTTCGGGAGTTCCTAGAATTGAAACAAGGGACGATGACTGTGCTCGAATACGTGGCTAAGTTCACTAAATAGCCTGTTTCACTGATGATTACATGACCACAAATATGGCAAAAGTGAGAAAGTTTGAGGATGGTCTGAAATTGTTCATCTGGGGTAAAATTGTGGGACTCCTCCTTCAATACATGGACTTGATGGTCAAGACAGCTATGGCCATTAAGAGGGAGGTGGACGACACACGGAGCATCTAGGATGCGGGTGTGAAAGATAAGAGGAGGGAGAGCCAACCTTTTTCTTCTAACTTAGTGAGGAAGTAGAGGACTTCTACTCCACAAGGGTTTCAGGGACACGATCGCGATTATCAAGGCCAAGGCTAGGGTCAATCATCCCAAGATGGGATACACTTCAGGGCTACTAGCCAGCCAGGGTAGAGGACATGTTTCCATTGCCACTAGCCTGGACACATGAGAAGGGATTGTTTCTCGGAGCGGGATCCCGAGTTATACGGGACACCCGGTCAGTCATCAATGGGACGTGCACATGCCTCGGTTTGTTCTCACTTACCTTGTGGGCGAGAGGCCCAGCATTAGTCTCGGGGTTATGCACAAGCCCCCTCTTGCTTCACCAATCCAGGCCGGATGAGCCGAGGGGCATGGGTCAAGGTCGGAGGCTAGGGCTCCTGGCCAGGACCCAGGGGACATACCCCAGGGATGTGTCTACGCTATCACACCTCAAGTTTAATAATATTTTCATATTTATCTTTTTAAGAGCTTTCTCTTTTTCTCTTATCTCTTGGGTGGATTCTTGAGTGACAAGTTTTTGGCTTCTTATCTCTTGGTGGATTCCTTGAGTTATGAGTAAGTATCTATCATTATGTAACATCTACTCATCTCATCATCCTCTCTTTCACCTTTTCATAACCAATTTTTTAACCTCAATCCAAAACTTTCCAAATCTAGTTTCATACTTCTAAAACTTTTCCAAATAATTTGCTTCCTCTAAGACAATAAATATAATCCCCTTCTTTGGAAACCAAGTGTGTATACTAGTATACCTTAGAAAACCCCTAAAACCTCAAATTAGTTCAAAGCAAGGTTGTTTTGCATCAAATCAAACATTTCCAAACCTAAAATCCTTTATTCTAAACCATAATTTCATCATATATAAACCCTAAACTAGCTCTATAACCTTTGAGACCAGACTTATCCTTTACCCATCAAAGTTCTACCTTATAATCCTAACTTACCTAAACCTCATAGATCATTACGGTCCCGTCCTTGCATCATAGTATGTACCTACTTTTCTTGTTATATATTTTGTTTTTCAACTCAAGCTATAATTGTCTAATTGTCAAAATATAGTCAAGAGTTGGATTAGGATTAACCTACTAAGGTAATAAACTCAATCGAACTCTATAATGTGCTTTAATACTTTGTTATTTTTTATTTCTATTTTGCACCGCCACCACATAAAGTCATGTGCATAGCTTCTAGCTAGTAGAATTTAATTCTTTGTTGTCGAAAATCTAACTGGCATCGCTATGTGCCTATGGTATTAATTAACGAATAAAACAAAGACCTATGATATTAATTAGCAAATAAAAAAAAGACTAAGTTAGCATTTGTTTTTTTTTACTTAATATTTAATATAACTTTTGTTCTCAATAGTGCTTAATAGGATTAAGTAATTAATTGTTTGTTTTTTCTAAAATAAAAAATCAATCTTTTTAATTTTTATATAAATTTTGAAACAATAAATTTTAAAAAAATAAATTAAAATCCATATGATTTTATTTAATTAGCATGAAACAGATTATGAGAGTTTCAATATGATCACAAAATATATAATTTTCTCATGTTTGAATATTAGTTTTTTCTTAATAGAAAAAATATTCAAAAAAAAAGTATTAAGAAAAAACCAAAAAGCCAGATATTTTGAATTTTTTTAGTTTGTCAAAAATTTTATAATTTCAACAATAAATCATAAAAAAAATGACAAAAAAAACAAAAAAACAAAAACAAACAAATAAATATGCTAAATGCTGAAAGCAAATTACTTCATCAAAAAGACAAAAAAACAAACATCACCCAAGATTTATGGTCCTTGTAAGATATCCAAAATCCTATACCAATAGCTTTTCCAATGATTTTTAGTAGGAACTTGAGTATATTTACTTGGTGTATGAACCATGTAGGTAACATTAGTTATAGTACAATTAATTAAATACTGATATATTATCTTTTGCATACTCAATTTACTATAACAGAAAAAAAAAAAATCTCATCCTTGTCGATATCTTTTGTTTATCACTATCTAAGCATGTTATAATCCTTTTTTAGTCAACAATGTGGGGTCCAGCCCCATAAATGTTGCTGCTGTTGTAGCAACGGTTTCCTCCTGGAGAAGAATTTCTCCACGTCACCTGTCATATATGCGTACGGATGAGAATTGATCTTTGTTTTACCCAATAAAATTGGTTTTAATTTCACCCAATGGACTCCCCATGATCAAACCATTGCCTATAAATAGACTAGAAACATAATCAAATGAAAATTTTCAAGAGATAAAAAAGTTTCAAAAATAATTTTTTCAATCACAAAAAGTTAAAATGATAGATATGAAATAGTCGGGGTTTATCATATCAGAGAGATGTCAAAATATAGTCTTCGCAAAGTATTGAGAGATAAGCGAGGAGGATTATGAAGCGTGCTGTATGTGACATCTTGTACCAATTTTATCTTATAGTGAATTATTTTCTTTGATTTGTCCCGTGAAGATTTCCCTTATTATGAGGTTTTATCACGTTATATCGGATGTTATTATTATTTTCTCTTATATTCTAGAAGATTGAGCAGTTATCGAAGTACAAACTCGTTTCACTGAAGATTGGCGTAGCGCATTCATCCCAATAGCTTTTATTATATAAATTAGTTCAACCTCCCTAAGCCTTATTTATATTTACTGAGTTAAGCATGCTTAATCCATTTGTTGTTTAATTTCTTGAAGGTTTGGCATTGTCACTCAATTGCTGTTTTATCTTATGGATTAGCCTTACCTCTTAATTGCTAACATTTATAGGGGATTAGCAAAATCACCCAAATATTACTTGTAATATTCCACGGATCACTCACAATCACAACAATCAAAGCCATTGTTTTACATTGTTCATGGTACTTTTTGTTAAATTGATTATTTCCCATTAAACATTATAGAGTTGGGTAGTTAATAATAATAATAATAATGTGGAACATTAATATTTTTCAGTAAATTTTATTTGATTTGATCCTTCTCTAAACAAAAAGATATTGGCATGCATTATCATCATACAAGTGGATCATTTAGGCGTGACAAAGCTCGTAATTCAACAATTAGCATACAACAATAAGTAGGTCTAATGCTTTGGGGTTATACCCGATGATCACCAGTTCGAATCTCTTTAGGATCTAGGAGATTAGTCGATGTGCTTACAAACTGATTCGAACATCCACGATTATTATAAAAAAAAAAAAAAACATACAACAATCAACCAACCACATTACTATCATTTACGTAGATGATATTTGGCTAGCTATTGGGAACATATCTGAGATTCCACTTGAGATTTACCGCAAATACCACCTTTCCTAATGAAGAGCCTGTATTCGTCAAAAGTCATCGGTGAGTATAAGGCTGATCGATCCTTGGTCACAAGCTTCTTGGCCGGTTCAATAAGCAAATCGCCCTTTGGGTTGTAGAAGTAAGCTAGTGATACTCTCTCTTTTACGGAATTCACGATCACTCGATGCATCACGCTCTTGTAAATTGCATTGCTAATCACCTAATTCATCATCCAAATTCATTAAGATTGTGTTTGGTTCTCAAAAAATTATTAAAAAGAAAAATAAATATGTATTTTTGTACATCTATCTTTTTACAAAAATATTATTTTTAAAAAGAAATCAATAAGAGTATTTTAATCAAAATTTAAAAATTAATGAAGTGTTGGATCTCGGAAACTAGATTTCGAAAGGGTATTTTTACCAAATCTGCCTTACAAATAATTTCGTTTTTTCGATAATTAAACACTTTATTATAATATAGTAAAGATTCGAACCTGAAACCCTTTCCCTCCCCTTTTTGAATGTCATGTTTTTTTAAACTTTAAACGCTCTATCAGTTCAAGCCAATTACAAATAATTAATCTAAGAATTTTGGGACACGGAAATGGATTAAGAAAGAAAGAAAGAAGGAGATGTACCTGAATCTGATCCCCAATGTTGACGATGAAGGCATCTGGACAGGCTTAACAGTGACCCATTGCTCGCCTTTAAGGACTTGTAGGCCGGAAACGTCGTCGTCGGGAAGGAGAATGGTCATGCCGCCGGGATCGGAGTGAGAGGAAAGACCCAGTGTGAGGTCCGGTTGGGGGCATTTTGGGTAGTAGTTCACCCTCAGGCATGCCCCCACCTCCTCCCCACCAAATGCTTTTTCGAGATAATCTTCTTCTAATCCCAGATTCACTGATAATATCTTCATTAAATTTCCGCATAGTTTAACCACTTCTTCGCTGTATTCTTTCACCAATTCCCTGCATCCATTTCAACAACTCCCATCACTATATATGAGCCATTTCTTTCACTACCTTCTTCTTTGTCCCAACAAAATAATCTTTTTCCAAAAACCAATTCCAAAATTAACATATGATACTGTATCTTCCATTAATCATGGTTGGTGGCTACGGAGTTTAAATTTTTCAGTTAAAACGCTTAATTGGTGAGGCATTTTCAGGTCGATTGGTATTTTTTATTTTAAAAATACTATTGTGGGACAAAACTCTTATGTTTTGCCTTTTGCTATATTTTTAAGAATTGTTTAAAATGCAAATCTAACCTTTTTTTTTTCTTGATAAATAACTCATTATAGAAAAAAAATACCCTTTGTTCTTATATATATATTTACATGCATTTTATAAAAGAAATAGTTATTTTTATAAGAAAACAATCAAGTATTTTTGTTTCAATGTGATGGAAAGTATATTTTGAATGGTATTTTAATCAAATCACCGTATTTTTAAATTATTTTGTTTGAAATATTTTTTTAATAAAAACATTTTTCTCTCAGAGTATTTTTCTGATAATATTTTAAAAGAATACTAGAAATGATTTTTTAATTTTTATAAATAGTTTATACTCATGAGGCCTAACTCAAATGAGAACAGGACGAAGCCACCTATGGACCAGTGAGGGCACGTGATTTAAAAACCAAGGTCATGCATTTTGTCCCTAGAAAAATATACAAGTATTTAAACCATTGAAAATAATTGTCTAAGCTACTATAACTTGCCCCAATAAACTTGAATGCTAGCTCTGCTCCTAATTGGGGATGGGCATACGGGTGAATTATAATAATATAATATAAAATAAATAAATATAGAAAAAATTATAACTAATTTTTCAATTCAAAAAATTATCAAATTTAAGTTAAAAGAAGGAAATTGAGGGAAGGAGAGAAAAGAAAAAGCTAAGACTATTAAAAATAATTTTAAAACAATTTTTATTGTAGGTATGCTAAATATTTTAAAATACGATCAACATCAATCAAAAAATTATCGCCTACGATGAGGTATCGAATCGACGATCAAACATGAACAGACTGAAAATATCACATGTCGACGATCCGATCGATTAGATCGACAGATTTGATCAAATCCAGTTTTTAAAATACCCGAAGGTAGGACTAAAAATAATTTTTAAGACACTTTCTATTTATATTTTGTGGGCCAAATTGGATAACAGAGGACCAAAAACTTATAAATAAAAAGGCGCTTCACGAAATACTTTCTACTTTCATTTATTGGCGTCGCTAGAGTACACAGAGTACTCAAAACATAAAAGGCCACACTCACTTCTTAATTGGATTAACCTTTTTAAATAAGTGGTCTGGGGCCGATAGTGTTCGCGTCGTGTTAATACATAGGTATTTTATTATATTCGTTAATCTAAACATAATATAAATAATAATTATGTCAAAATTAATAAATTTAAATATAATCAAATTAGTAATTGGGTAACACGACACGACGAGTCTAACTCGTTTATTAATTTGATCATTTAAATTAATATGAGTTATAATTAATTCATCAATATTTAACATAAATAACATATGAAACAGGTTAATCTATGTTAAATATTAATTTACATATTAATTAAACAAATTAATTCAGGTTAATTTCGTGTTATACAGATCAATACGAATATAATATGTTTATTAAAATTGTTATACGGATCAACACGAATTTGATCCAAACACGATTATACTTAACTCAACCACGTCAAAAACATGTCAAGTTCATGTTAGATTCATAGATCGTATCAAATTTTATCAAGTCTAATATGAACCCTCAAATTAGCTGTTGTTATTAAATTATCACCTTTTAAATAGTGCATGATTGTAAAGTGTAGCCATTAAATACTTCAAACAAAAACCCACCTAACTTTCATTGAATTGGAAAATGAATGTTTCTAAAATTTCAAGTTTATAAAAATTCATTTAATAATTTGAATAATTAATATAAATATTTTAAAAGAGCCTACTAGGAAAAAAAGGACAAACATCATGGCCAAGTTTTTAACTAACTTTTTGACATGTGAAACATAAGAGTTTTGTATTATTGTTTTTATTTTGATTTACTAAAGTTTGAAGAAATAGTTGAAAACTTAGGTAAAGTAAATAATTTAACATTGGCAGGACATAACTTTTATGTAACTATAAAATAAATGTTTTTAGGAGACTTCGAAAACTTTTTCGTAAAATTATTTAATTATAAAATTTTAAAATAAAAAAGATAAAGAAAAAGATTTTTAAAGCTTTGTGGGGTCATTCCCACGTAAGATTAGAGAGCTTTTTTTGGCATAACTATATGAAAAGGGCTTTGGCTTTGAAAAAAGAAAAAGACATCTTATGACAACGAGGAATTGTCACACAATCCTTGTTTTTTCCATTAAAAAAACTTTGAAAAATAAATAGATAAAGAAAAAAAAAGAAACTATGTTGTTACTCCCGTTTCAATTTATTTAAAACTTTAGGAATAAAAAATCTTAAAAGATATCTTGATTTAAAAAATATTTTATAAAAAAGTACAAGATACGGAACCGTACCTCGCACTCTTTATGAAATAATTTTAGTTTAAGATATTTTATTTTTAAATTTTCAAATAAATTCAAATAAGATTTATAATTAATGTTTTAAAAATTAGACTTAATTTAAAAAAAATTACCAATTCGAAGTTTAGGAGTCATGATTGAAAATGATTAAATCGAAACCCAAAAAGATAATTCGATTAGATTTTTAAAACAATTATCCATAACATAATAATTTTCTCAAGAAAAAGTAAAAATAATAATAAATAAATAAAGTAGTCCTGCAAAAAGGGGTGGTCTGTACATTTCTTGTAGGAATACAAATAGAAGAATTATAGGTGTTACTCTTACCTGCAGGATTGGGGAGTAGCAGGCCAGTTGTTCTCATCCCTCATAATCTCCGGCAGATAATTCAGAAAAAAGTAGTCGCCCCAGTCGAGCTTGGCGCCCTTCTCCACGCCCAGTCGGCTCCCATACCCTTCATAAGTAGCAGGGGAGTTCGCGTACAACTGCTTCTCCTCCAGCGGGAGGTAGAAGAATTCCCGCCACACCTTCCGTACGCTTCTCATCAGCTCCGGCCTCACGCCGTGGTTCACCACCTGGAAGAAACCCCACTCGCTGCACGCGCCCGATATCCGGTCGAGGGTCTCCCGGCGGCGGGCTTCGTCGCCGCCGCAGAGCAGGGGGCGGAGATCGATTGGCGGGAATGTCGGCGTGGGTGGAGATGGAGGTGGCGGAGGGGCGGTCGGACGGGGTCTTGATGTACCGGTCGGGGAGGAGATGGATGCCGCTGTCGGAGAGGGACTGAACCCTTACGATCGGCTCCGGCCAGCTCTGAACACAATTCATGGTGGAAGAGTTTATAGGAAAAAGACTGGAGAGAAAATAGAGTGTAGAGGTGGAGAGTGTTGTGGGAGATGGTGTTACTTTTATAGTGATTTTCACTTACCCAAAACGGCGCCGTGATCAATTTGATTTTGTTTCAGCTTACCTCTCTCTCTTTATCTGCCTTATGAGCTTGTTGCCCAACCTGTTCGTTTTATATATATATATATAATTTTTACTTTTTTTTTTTTTTTTTTTGACATAAACAATTTAGTTATATTGTACTAAATTATTCAACTCAATAGTGACCCTATCCTTCTATCTCTTTCCTATTTGAACGTTAAATGCAAACTACATGAGCTAGATATTATATACTATAATTTTTAATTTATTTAAAAAATTAGATATGTTAATCTAAAAACTGGGGTGATTAATGCTCAATTTAAAATATTTCGATAAAAATATAAAATATTCGATAAAATGCGACAACAAAAGCTTCATATCATAAACATCGAGCTGCTACTATTCATACACAAAAGTTTTCATATTGGGCCTTAATTAAGATTGTCAGATCTTTTATCAAATATTTTATATTTTTTATTAAATATTTTTAAAATCAAAGGTATTCGATTTATTGATAGAGTGTTTATTTTTAAAACAGACAAAAGATATAGAAAGGTCCTAAATTGGAGTCTCAATAGAAATAATTTACTATCTTCTTAAATTGGGAAGATAAGAAAAAAAAGGTTAAAAAAAAAGAGATCATGTTTTCTGATTTTAGGTTTTTATTCAGCAATTTTCAAATAAATTAAAATATGGACTATAACATAGTTTTTTCTTTTAAAAAAAATAAATAAATTATAATAAAATAAACTATCTTTATTGTTACTTGAATCAGAAACCCATTCTTACTCGAATCAAAAACCCATTCTTTACTTATATCCTGGCTAGCCAAATATAATCATTATATTATATGAATTAGACATTATAGGTAACATAGTTTTCTCTTTAATTAATTTTTTTTTTTTTATTTGGGGTGAGGAAAATTAGAAAGGTTAAGCAGAAACTTGGAGGGCCACCCAACCCAATTGCAAAGGTGATGGCTGAAAAAGGTATTTTCAGTTTTAGGCACGTGCTTTTTTGGCCTTTTTCAAAACTTTTTTTTTTTTTTAATTTCTTTTTTTTTATGTTTTGAATGATTTCTCTACTTTTGGGGGTTTGACTGGCTTTATGTATGCTGAGGTGGCGTTTACCAAAGTGGATTACTTTTTCTACCTCTTTATTATAACTCACTCTACGTTGGAATTGTAATCTTCTGTTTAATACACTTACTGAATACAATGGCTTTTGTTTTTTTATTGGCTAGAAAAAGCTAAATTTTTTTATTTTTTTAGTCAAAAACATCCTATTAATAATAATAAATATTAGGAACGAGGATGGTTTTGTTAACCTAATTGTGCCGTTAAAACAAAATTAATTTAGTATAAATAAAAACCTAAACATTAATATAATTAATTACTTTTTCGATTAATCATATATTGATTAACTAAAAAATCGATATAGTATATATATTATATATTATATAATACTAATATTATATATATTGTATTTTACTATAATATATAATATAAAAACAATATTATATATTATCCTAAAACTATACTAATATTATAGATTATATACATTATATTTTACAATATTAGTATTTTTTTTTAAATTTTTGGTTGATTAACCAAAACCACAATTTTTTTATTTTGTAAATTAAAATCAAAATCGAAATTGAAACTGAAATTGAAACCAAAACCAAACTGAAACCAAAACCGAATTAATCGATCTAATTAACTTATTTTTCGATTCAGTTTTGATTTGGTTTTTCGATTCGTTCAGTTTCTTATATATGTTTTGCTTATCCCAAATAAATATGACTAAAATGAACTTATAATTCATATGTTCAACTTAAATATATTGTTTCATAATATATATAATATATAGTATAGGTTTATATTAATATAGTTTTCTTTCAAAACTAAACTAATATTATAGATTATATACATTATATTTTATAATTTTAACATAATATTCGTAATTTTTAAATTTTTGGTTGATTAACCAAAACGTATTTTGTAAACCGAAATTTATATGAAACAAAAATCAAAACTAAACTAATTGATCTAATTAGCTTATTTTCAGTTCTATTTTGATTTGGTTTCTCGATCGATTTGATTTCTTTGATTTTCTTTTTGCTTTTCCCTAATAAATATGATTAAAGTGAACTTATTACATATGTTCAATTTAAATATATTGTTTCATACTAATTGAATGCTTTTGGCCGAATAGAAAAAATATTTTTTGGCTTTTTCCATTTTATTTCTATTAACTTCTTCAAATCAATTTATTTATTTTAACTTAGTTTTATTAAGATTAAATAATTTGAGAACATGTAAATTTTCAAGTAATTTTATTTATATTTGATTTTCTTTGAGATTCTCATTAGAAAACCAAAAAAAAAAAAAATCATTTTTTTTAACATTTATTTTGTACTTTCAAATAACCAAACACAACCTTAATATAATTTCATATCATTTTTGATTCATATTTTGTGTCCTTTAACGTTGGAGAAAACAATTTAAAAATATATAAATTATTGCAACCATAATATGGTTATAGTTGTTGTTGAGGCTTGGTTCAAAGTGGTAAGAGGATCCCAAACTCGATATCTCACAAGAAGAGAATATTACAACCCACTATACAAAATGAATAGAAATAATATATATATAGTTGAAGAAATATTTTTATTATTATGATCATCATTAACTATATTAGACCATGTCAACATTAACCTCCTTTCCAACAAATATATATCTTTTCACACTAGATAAACTTGCAAAATAAAGATCTGTTAGAATCTTCTCCCCCGAGCAATTTCCTTCCTTTCACATTGGTTAACCTCGTAAAACAAAAATGTTCTCGAATCCTTCTCTATGTAATCTTTTTGCATGGCTATACTTTAGTTTTGCGATAATATTTTATATTGCTTATATATCAATCAAATTATACTTTTATTTCTGTTGTCTAATAGTTCTTGTATGGAATGATTTGAAACGCTGCTCTTACTTTTATATTGTCGCCTACTCATGTTGTTTTATTGAATAAAATTTGAATATTGGTTGTTAATAACGGCCATATTTATCATGTGTAATCACTGTCGGGTATTAATGAAACAGGGTTTTGTCCTAAATTAATATAATTTTTTTAAAACAAATATCAAATTAATGTCAAAATTAGTATGAATGGGGCATATTGAAATACATAGAATCTTCAGAATTTTTTTTAAGTAAAAACCTCCGTCATTAATTACGGCTTTAAAATAGATTTTTTTAAAAAGGTTGAAGACATAGTTAATAATTATAGCTTTAACTTAAAAAGAATTTTTAAAGCCATAATCATTAATTAAGGCTTTGATGATGCATATTTTAATACGGTTAAAATGCACTTGGACGTTATTTTGCTTTTCAAACTATTTTGGTATATATATATTTTTAATTTATTTCAGTTCGGAACAAAACTCCATGAAACACAAGTGACAGGTGTCTTCAGCTACTGTTCCAACGGGGGCTACTTTGAGTAGACCCAAAACTTGTCGGACCACTAGATCACCCATAAACAGTACTTGAGATGTTTGAAAGAAAAATTTTACCCCACTATTTTATGATGATTCTATCATTGTCCTTATACGCATAAGTTTTGACATTGATAAAATTTTAAATATTTCTTATGGTATTAAAAAAATTAATTTTCTGTATAACATTTGATTTTGTAATTAAATTATTAGGACTTGTTTGGTTCTTGATCTTGAAAATTGTTATTGAGAATAGTTTTTGAAAACACAGAAAACCAATTTTTACGTGAACCTATTCTTACTCTCTAAATATAATGTTTTCTATGTTTTTTAGTACAAAAAACAAATTAAGAACCAAACAATGTTTATTTATTTATTTTTTTTCAAGAAGAAAACAACAGTTTTCAAAAATGTAAACAAATAGGCCCTTAATCCTATACTTTTATCTAATATATCTTCTTTATAATTTGATTGTGAGATGATTATGCTACAAGAAATTACATGGAAGTTAGTGTTGGGATTGTGAGTGACCTATGGAGTATTACAACAAGTAATATTTGGGTGGCTTTGCCAATCCACTGTAAATGTTAGCAATTGAGAGACAAGACCAATCCACAGGATAAAACAACAATTGGGTGGTAATGTCAAACCTTCAAGAAATTAAACAACAGTTAGGTGGCTGTGCCAATCCACGGAAATGTAAATAAGTAATTTAGAGGCCGAGCTAATCCACATAATAAAGCAATATATAGAATATGCAATCAAGAATGAAAGTGTAGATTAAGACTGGGTTTAATTCAAAATAAGAAAGGAAGATAATAACGACACCCGATATAACGTGGTAAAACCATCAAAATGAGGGAAACCTCCACGGGGAAAATCCGAGAAATAATCCATTATAAGATAAAATCGGCACAAGATGTCACACACCTAGGATATGCTCACAACTTTCCGCTTATCTCTCAAGACTCGAAAGATTTTATGTTTTTCTGCCACTTCCTGGTAGTCTAATTATTTCACACCTATCATTTCAACTCTCTATGATTGAAAGAATTATCTTTGGAACTTTTTCTGATCTCCTGGAATTGCATTTGATTATGTTCCTCGTAGCCTTTTTATAGGCAAAGGTTTGATGCTTTGATGGATTTCATTGGTTGAAATGGAAACCAATTTCATTAGCTAGAACAAAGGCCAATTCTCATTCATACGAATATGAGATAGGCGATGTGGAGAAATTTTCTCCATAAGGAAATTGATGCTGCTATTGCAGCATCATTTATAGGGCTGGACCCCACAAATCTCCCCCTCTAGACCCATGCAGCAAACAAATAGAGGTGAGAGTCTTCTTGACTCCCTAGTAGGAGCTCATGCTCGTGTTCTTAATACATCGTGCCGGTTTTTCTTTTGAAATGACTTTCGTCATCATATCAGTAGTATTCTCATCAATGTGGATCTTTCTTATTTGGAACAGTTGTTCTTCAATTACCTTCCTAATCCAATGATATCTCACATCTATGTGCTTTGTCCTTGCATGATACAAAGTGTTCTTGTTTAAGTCTATTGCACTTTGACTATTGCAATGTACTATGTGGTCTTTCTGTTTTAAATCCATTTCTTGAAGAAATTGTTTCATCCATTAACATCTCTTTCCAAATTTTCCAATAGCCGTTAATATACTCGCTTCAGAAGAGAAAGTGAAACACACTTTTGTAGCTCTAACTGCCATGATATAATTCCCCCTGCAAATGTAAATAAGTACCCAGAAATATATTTTCTACAATCCAGGTCTCCAACCATATCAGAATTAGTATAACCTTCAAGAGATGGTTCTAATCCCCCAAAGCTTAAACATACCTTTGAGGTGCCTTTGAGATATCTAAAGATCCATTTCATCGCTTCTCCTAGTGCTTATCAGATTTTCTAGGAATCTCGCTACAACTCCAACTGCATGAGATATATCTCGACGTGTACACACCATAGCATACATCAGCCTTCCAATTGCCAATGAGTATGGAATGACTAACATTTCGCTTTTTCTTTCTCCGTAGATGGACACGGTCTCTTACTCAGCTTGAAATGGCCAACGAGTGGAGTAGAAACTGGCTTTGAATTTTTCATATTGAACCTTTCTAACATCCATTCAATATCTCTTCCTTCAGGATAACAACAATTTGTCAGCTTCTTCCTATCTCAAGCAGTAATTCCATTCCCAATTTACTCTTTGCACTACCCAAATCCTTCATGTCAAATGTCTTTGACAATTCCCTTTTTAGCTTTTGGATCATATCGGCATCCTGACCCACAATCAACATGTCATCAACATATAATAGGAGAATGATGAATTTATCATCAAGGAATCTCCGAACATAAACACAAGGATCTGCAAATGTCCTTTGTACTTCTGACTCACCATCAAAGAGTCAAATTTCTTATTCCCTTGTCATGGCGCTTGTTTAAGTCTGTATAGACTTTTCTTTAACTTGTAGACCATGTTCTTCCTTTCACTTTGAAGCCTTATGGTTGCTTCATAAAGATCTCTTCATCAAGATTACCATGCAAAAATGCAATCTTAACATCAAGTTGCTCCAATTCAAGATTCATACTAGCTACCAATCCTAGTATAACTCAAATTGAACACATTTTCACAACAAGTGAAAAAATTTCATTAAAGTCAATACCTTGTTTTTGACCGAAACTTTTCACCACTAGACGAGCCTTGTACTTCAACAAATTCTCGTCATCATTCTTTAGCTTAAACACCCATGTATTCTTGAGTGCTTTTCTCTCTTTTGGAAGTTTTATCAACTCGTAGGTATCATTTTTCCATAAGGAGTTCATCTCTTCTCGCATGGCTTTTATCCAACAGTCTTTGACTTTGTGAGATTGTACTTTTTGGAAGCTTTCAGGCTCCCCTTCATTAGCAATTAGAATATACTCTGAACTTGGATACCTTATAGATGGTTGACGTTCTCTGGTTGTCCGTCTCAACCGAGGTCCTTCTTCTAGTGGAGGGATCTACTCCCCCTAATTAACACCTCCTGTATCACTATCATCACCACTTTCTTCCTCCTCAATGACTGGTTCTTTGAGTTCCATCATTGGTTTTGATTTAGACATCTTTGCTTCATTAGTGGCACTTTCTAATGAAGTTTGTTCAGGAGTCAGATTTGCAACGCCTCCATATGCGAGTTTTGCACCGCTCACATTTTTCTCCATATCTTCAATGGTTTCATGTTCATGAAACACGACATCTCTACTTCTTACTATCTTTTGCTTCTCTGAATCCCATAGCCTATAGCAAAACTCCTCATCTCCATATCCGATGAAGATGCACAGGGATGCTTTATCATCAAGCTTCATTCTTTGCTCCTTTGGTATATGCATGAATGCTTTGCATCCAAACACCTTTAAATGAGAGTATGGAACATATTTTCCTATCCAAACTCTTTGAGGAATATCAAAGTCCAAATGAACTGATGGCGATCTGTTGATCAGGTAGACTACAGTGTTAATAACGTTACCTCAAAATGACTTAGGAAGTTTAGACAATTTTAACATGCACTGAACTTTTTCCATAATGGTTTATTCATTCTCTCTCCAACACCATTGTGCTGTGGTGTACCAGGAACCATCTTCTCGTGTCTGATTCCTGATTCCATGCTTAGAGCAATATTCTTGAACTCCCTGGAGATGTATTCTCCACCATTATCAGTTCGAAGTCGCTTTAGAGGATTTCTCGTCTCACTTCCCACCATGGAAAAGAATTTTTTTTAAATACTAGAATACCTGGATTTTTGTATGCAATAGGTATACCAATGTCTTTCGTGAAGCATCATCAATGAAAGTAACAAAGTATTTGTTACCACCAACGAATCTACCTCCATGGGTCTGCAAACATCATAATATACTAATTCCAATTTCTCTAATTTTTTAGTAGAGTTCTTTTGGAATGATACTTTGTGTTGATTCCAAATAAGCAATAGTCACAAGGGTTTGATGATTTGTCTTTGGCCATAGGAATGAGGGATTGTTTGGCCAAAAGTTGTAACCCCTTCTCCCTCATATGTGCTACCTTCTTGTGCCACAAATCTGGAGAGCTATCATCATCAACTGCATTTAGTTGTCCTCTGCACACCTTTTCTTGTGTCTTGTATAACGAACTACATAATCTACCCCTTGCCACCACCAATGATCCCTTGGTGAGCTTCCAAGTGCCATTATTGATAAAGTGGCTATATCCATCCTTGTTCAAAGATATGCACAAAACCGTGCTGATGCAAGTCTGGAATGTATTGCACATCTTTCAACGTCAATGTGCACCCCATACTTGTTTGTATGTAGATGTCACCAATCCTCATGATCTGGGAAACACTTTTGTTTCTCATCTTCATCTGTGCCATAGTCTCCTGCTTTGTATGTTGAGAAATATTCTCTTTTAGGGACGCAATGATATGATGCTGCCGAGTCCACCACCCACTCAACATCTTGATATGCTACATGACAACAATCTTCTTGATTGCAAAGTAAGGTCACCTCATTGTCACTGGTACTTGTTTGTAGCGTTAGTATTTTTTTTGTCTTCCTGCTTTTGGCTCTTGTCTCCTCCTTGCTTCAGGATCTTGTAGTTCCTTTTCATGTGGCCTATTTTGCCACAATGATAACACTTTATTTTCCCTCTAGACTTTGATATGCCTCTTGACTTGTTATGCCCAAACGGCCGGCTCCCGCTTCCTTCGACCTGTTCCGTGACAAGGGCATGTGTATCATTGCCCAAAAAGTCCTTCCTTCAAATTTCTTCATTTAATAGGCTATTTCTTACCATAGCCAACATGAATTTTCCTTCCAAGGTTGAATTTCCCAAAGACACCACCAAAGTGTTCCAACTGTCTGGTAATGAGCCGAGTAGCAAGCATGCTCGGGTCTCATCATCAAGTGAGAGACCTGCAACTGATAACTGCGCGATCATTCATTCGAAATCATTAGCAATTGATTGGCCTTTCTTAAGCTTTAAATCCATCAAGTTCCGCATCAAGAAAATCTTTGCTTGTGTGTTATTTGTCTCATACATGTTTTCCAAGTTCTTCCAAAGAGTGTGTGGATCTATCTCTTTGGAAACATGATTGTAAAGATTGATGTCCACCCACTGGCGAATGGCACCCAATGTTTTCTTCTTCAACTTCTTTCAATCAGCATCTAACGTGTCACTTCACTTAGAATTATCTCCCTTAATAGGATCATATAAATCATAACAATTGAGGAGATCCTCCATTATGGACTTCATAAATGGAATATTTATATCACTTAATTTTGATCCCGAATAATCTCTGCGATTTCAACCCAAACTCGAACCACGCTCTAATACCAATTGTTAGGATTATCAGTGGCCTATGGAATTTTACAACAAGTAATATTTGGGTGGCTTTGCCAATTCATTGTAAATGTTAGCAATTAGGAGGTAAGGCCAATCCACAGGATAAAACAGCAATTGGGTGGCAATGCCAAACCTTCCAGAAATTAAACAACAGTTGGGTGGTTGTGCCAATCCACAGAAATGTAAATAAGTAGTTTGGGAGGCTAATTCAATCCACATAATAAAAGCAATAGATGGGTGGTTATGTCAACCTTTCGTGAAATGAAAGTGTAGATGGATAGCTAAGTCAATCTTCAGAGAATAAGAAGGGAAGATTATAATGACACCCGATATAACGTGGTAAAACCCTCAAAATAAGGGAAACCTCAACAAGGTAAATTCGAGAAAATAATCCACTATGAGATAAAACTAGTACAAGATGTCACACACCCAAGATATGCTCACAATCCTCTCATTTTTATCTCAAGATTCTTTGGCTTAAGATTTCATGTTTCATTACCTCCCCGTGTATTAACTCGACCGTTTGCCACCTATCATTTTAATTTCGTGATTGAAAGAATAATCTGAACTTTTTCTCTATCTCCGAATTCCATTTGATTTTGTCTTTGAATTATTGAGAAGCAAAGGTTTGATCCTTTGATGAAATTCATTGGTTGAAATGGAAACCAATTTCATTGCCTGAAACAAAAGTCAATTCTCATCCGTACGAAATATGAGATAGGCGACGTGGAGAAATTCTTCTCCAAAAGAGCAGCAACATTTATGGGGATGGACCCCACAGTTAGATTGTAGCAATATGTCATTTGTCATTAAACTTATCTCTTATTTGTCTTTTCAAATAATCAGGGTCAAACCCAATAATATCATCTTATATAAGGCCACCACTTAAAAGTAACACTTGATTAATATTGCACCTAAACATCATTTTCTTTGTTAAAAAAAGCATTAATTACTCTAACGACCTTCCCTTATGCCTAATAATAATAATCACATGCCAATGGCGAATTCATGTTCACAATTTATGATCGAGTTAGACAATTATTGTTCAAATGAAATTAGGCATGCACATGGCAATAAAAATGCACAATTTGCATATATTACTCAACAGCTAGGTCTACTTGATGTTATTAATTTGTTGTCTTATTTTTTCAAAATGTTTGCTTATAGTTGGAATCAAAGTTGTCGTAATAATTTAATTTAATTTTCTTTTTTTAATTCAATTCAAAAAGAAAAAGGAAAAAAAAAAAATTCTCAAAGTGTTTTCTTCGTACAAATTAGTGGCAAATTTTCATACTTAATTATGATCTTTTTGAGTTTTTATATTTAAAACTAAATAAAAGGTGGAATTACGTTTTCATGCACTATAGCTAGCCATGGTAAGGTAGAAGAAGAAACCCAAATTAAGCATATACATTAAAAATACATTATCATAAAAAAAAAATCTCTAACCATGCACTAGTGCACTATCCTCGAGTTACCAAACCAAAATATCCTTCAGCGTGGGACTCTCAAAATGCCAAGTAAGAGAGAGGTAATCCGCCTTAGACTTTCCATGTCATCAATCACTTAGAAAAAAAAAAAAATTTTATGGTTATCAACTCACCAATTCATATGAATAAAGAAATAAACAAAGAAAAAAAAAATCATAAAATCATCACAGTAAGTCATTTGTGTTGATTTTTTAATCTCACACCAAACATATAAAATATAAGCGCATGGGCGATTAAGAACACCAAAGTGTTTCCAAACCGAATTACTCACAGAAGATCAAACTTAATCGAGCCATGTGGGTCTTTAGTTCCCTTGACGCTCTCGTAATCAAAGTGGAAAACGAGGAATGAAAATCATGTGAATTAATTGTTGAAGAAAAGTGTTAGATTTTCTTATGAATAAATGAAATAACACAGTGTTGAAAGTTAACAGACTTGAACAATACTTGCAACCAGAATGCTAAAATTGCTGAAGTAATCATTGAATTTGATTGTGAAAACAATATTATGCTTGAAAACTTGATAAACATGAATAGAATTTGCAACCAAAATGCTAAAATTGCGCTGTGGTGTACTAGGAACCATCTTCTCGTGTCTGATTCCTGATTCCATGCTTAGAGCAATATTCTTTGAACTCCCTGGAGATGTATTCTCCACCATTATTGGTTCGAAGTCGCATTAGAGGATTTCTCGTCTCACTTTCCACCATGGAAAAGAATTTTTTTTAAATACTAGAATACCTGGCTTTTTGTATGCAATAGGTATACCCATGTCTTTCGTGAAGCATCATCAATGAAAGTAACAAAGTATTTGTTACCACCAACTAAATCTACTCATGTCCGCAAACATCGTACATACACCTACCCTCTAATTTTTTTAAGAGAGTTCTTGAATGATACTTGTGCTGATTTCCAAATAAGCAATAGTCACAAGGGTTTGATGATTTGTCTTTTGGCCATAAGAATGAGGGGATTGCTCGCCAAAAGTTGTAACCCCTTCTCCCTCATACGTGCTACCCAAGCCAGGCTACAACCGAGAGCTATCATCATCAATCGTGATTTAGTCAGTCTCTCCCGCACACCTTGCTTGTGTGTGTCTTGTATAGTGAACTACATAATCTACCCCGTGCCACCACCAATGATCCCTTGGTGTGCTTCCAAGTGCCACTATTGATAAAGTGGCTATATCCATCCTTGTTCAGCATATGCATAGAAACCAGGTTTAGATGCAAGTCTGGAATGTATTGCACATCTTTTAACGTCAATGTGCACCCCATACTTGTTTGTATGTAGATGTCACCAATCCTCGTGATCTGGGAAACACTTTTGTTTCTCATCTTCATCGTGCCATAGTCTCCTGCTTTGTATGTTGAGAAATATTCTCTTTAGGACGCGAATGATATGATGCTGCCGAGTCCACCACCCACTCAACATCTTGATATGCTACATGACAACAATCTTCTTGATTGCAAAGTAAGGTCACCTCATTGTCACTGGTACTTGTTTGTAGCGTTAGTATTTTTTTTGTCTTCCTGCTTTTAGCTCTGTCTCCTGCTTCAGGATTCAGTTTCCTTTTCATGTGGCCTATTTTGCCACAATGATAACACTTTATTTTCCCTCTAGACTTTGATATGCCTCTTGACTTGTTATGCCCAAATGGTAGTCTGCTTTTCCTTCGACCCCTGTTCTCCGTGACAAGGGCATGTGTATCATTGCCCAAAAAGTCCTTCCTTCAAATTTCTTCATTTAATAGGCTATTTCTTACCATAGCCAACGTGAATTTTCCTTCCAAGGTTGAATTTCCAAAGATACTACCAAGTGTTCTAACCGTCTCTGCAATGAGAGCTGGAGTAGCAAGCATGCTCGGTCTCATCATCAAGTGAGAGACTCAACTAATAACTTGGCTATCATTCATTCAAATCATTAGCACCACTGATTGGCCTTTCTTAAGCTTTAAATTCATCAAGTTCCGCATCAAGAAAATCTTTGCTTGTGTGTTATTTGTCCTCACATGTTTTCCAAGTTCCGTAGCAGTGTGCGGATCCTGGCTCCTTTGGAAACATGATTGTAAAGACTGATGTCCACCCAATGGCGAATGGCACCCAATGTTTTCTTCTTCAACTTCTTTCAATCAGCATCTAACGTGTCACTTCACTTAGCATTATCTCCCTTAATAGGATCATATAAATCATAACAATTGAGGAGATCCTCCATTATGGACTTCCATAATGAATAATTTGTTACTGTCAATTTAATCATGGGACCCGAATAACTTCCGGCCAAGATTCAACCCAAACTCGAACCACGCTCTAATACCAATTGTTGGGATTATCAGTGGCCTATGGAATTTTACAACAAGTAATATTTGGGTGGCTTTGCCAATTCATTGTAAATGTTATAATTATAGGTAAGGCCAATCCACAGATAAAACAAGAATCGGGTGGCAATGCCAAACCTTTTAAATTAAACAACGCTAGGTGGCTGTGCCAATCCACTGAAATGTGTACAAGTAAATGAGAGCGCTAATTCAATCCACATAATAAAAGCAATAGATGGGTGGTTATGTCAACCTTCGGGAAATGAAAGTGTAGATGGATAGCTAAGCTAATCTTCAGAGAATAAGAAGGGAAGATTATAATGACACCCGATATAACGTGGTAAAACCCTCAAAATAAGAGAAACCTCAACGAGGTAAATTCGAGAAAATAATCCACTATGAGATAAAACTAGTACAAGATGTCACACACCCAGGATATGCTCACAATCCTCTCATTTTTATCTCTCAGTACTCTCTTTGTGAAGTACTATGTTTCTTGTCACCCTCCCTGGTGTAATAACCCCGACTGTTTCACACCTATCATTTCAACTCTTTGTGATTGAAAGAATAATCTCTGGAACTTTTTCTGATCTCCTGAAATTCCATTTGATTTTGTTTCTCGTAGTCTATTTATAGGCAAAGGTTTGATCCTTTGATGAAATTCATTGGTTGAAATGGAAACCAATTTCATTGGCTGAAACAAATGTCAATTCTCATCCATACGAATATGAGATAGGCGACGTGGAGAAATTCTTCTCCAAAAGAGCAGCAGCATTAATGGGGCTGGACCCCACAGTTAGATTGTAGTAATATGTCATTTGTCATTAAACTTATCTCTTATTTGTCTTTTCAAATAATCAGTGTCAAACCCAATAATATCATCTTATATAAGGCCACTACTTAAAAGTGAAGGACGATTAATATTGCACCTAAACATCATTTTCTTTGTTAAAAACATTAATTACTCTAACGACCTTCCCTTATGCCTAATAATAATAATCACATGCCAATGGCGAATGCATGTTCACAATTTATGATCGAGTTAGACAATTATTGTTCAAATGAAATTAGGCATGCACATGGCAATAAAAATGCACAATTTTGGTATATTACCTAACAGTTAGGTCTACTTGATGCGCATTAATTTGTTGTCTTATTTTTTCAAAATGTTTGCTTATAGTTGGAATCAAAGTTGTTGTAATAATTTAATTTAATTTTCTTTTTTTAATTCAATTCAAAAAGAAAAAGGAAAATTTTTTTTTCTCAAAGTGTTTTCTTTGTACAAATTAGTGGCAAATTTTCATACTTAATTATGATCTTTTTGAGTTTTTATATTTAAAACTAAATAAAAGGTGGAATTACGTTTTCATGCACTATAACTAGCCATGATAAGGTAGAAGAAGAAACCCAAATTAAGCATATAAATTAAAAATACATTATCATAAAAACTCTAACCATGCACTAGTGCACTATCCTTGTGTTACCAAACCAAAATATCCTTCAGCGTGGGACTCTCAAAATGCCAAGTAAGAGAGAGGTAATCCGCCTTAGACTTTCCATGTCATCAATCACTTAGAAAAAAAAAAAAAATTATGGTTATCAACTCACCAATTCATATGAATAAAGAAATAAACATAGAAAAAAAAATCATAAAATCATCACAGTAAGTCATTTGTGTTGATTTTTTAATCTCACACCAAACATATAAAATATAAGCGTGTGGGCGTATCAAGAAATTAAAGTGTTTCCAAACTGGAATTACTCGTAAGATCAAACTTCTAATCGAGCTATGTGGGTTCCTTAGTTCCCTTGACAGTTCCCCAGAATCAAAGTGGAAAGCGTATGAATGAAAATCTGACAGGAATTAATTGTTGAAGAAAAGTGTTAGATTTTCTTATGAATAAATGAAATAACACAGTGTTGAAAGTTAACAGACTTGAACAATACTTGCAAAACTTAATGCTAAATTGCTGAAGTAATCATTGAATTTGATTGTGAAAACAATATTATGCTTGAAAACTTGATAAACATGAATAGAATTTGCAACCAAAATGCTAAAATTGCTAAAGAAAATATTGGGTTTCTCCACGAATGAATGAAATAACACTTTTGGAAATTTGCCCGAACTTTGGCTACAACTAGGAATTTAAAGGCTGAAATTGTTGAAAGCTTGTTGAAATTGTTGAGAGCATGTTGAAAGTTATGATTTGCTTATTGACATTGAGTTGATTGATTGATTGATTGGTTGGTTGGTTGGTTGGTTGGATTGATTGGTTGATTGGTTGTCCTTCCTTTATCCTTCTCTACTCCTTTTATAGACGTATAAGACTTGTTGCTAAAGTCTCTATTTCTCCGCTCTCTCCACTTTATGAAGTAATTGTCTATGTCTTCCATTAAGTAAGCTTATTCTCCAAGAACTCCTCCACGTCTCCATTGTGGAGTCTTGATACTCAAGAATTCTTCCACGTCTCCACTGTGGAGACTTGTTCCCTAAGAATATTCCACATTAGCACATAACTGTCCACTTCTCTGCCACCTCTAATAATGTTTCGTTTGACTTCCAAATTAAAAAAAAAAAAAAAAATCATAAATACCTGTACTTTATACGGGTTTGCATAAAATGGATTTGAGCCCTTTCTTGGACTTTTATTCACGTGCTCGGGCTTAGGCCTAACCCATTACTTTCCGGGACGTAATTAAATTTTCAATTTGGTGCAACACTGCCCCGCATACATTGTGGCACGTGGGTCAGATTGTATGTATTAAAGCCACAAAAAGTATTCTTCTAGGCTTATTTCCAACAATGAAACCAAAAATCCAGCTTTTAGCTCATGATGTGGAGTTCCAACGGTAAGAACGAGCCAAGTCAGATCGAATAAAGAAGTAATTATTGATTCCCCAAGAAAAAGTCCCCCCCCATCATCAAGTTTAAACCTCCAACTTTTGTTCTTCCTACACTAAAGGATATTGTTCTTCCAAAGATAAACCATCCAACTTCTCCTCCAAGCAACTTAGAATTTCCTTCTCAAAAAGAATTTGTTTTCTCTTTCTAAAATAACTCACATTTGTTTGGATAAAGGAAACGCTTTTAGTTTACCTTTTTCACCTTTTTCCTTCCTCCAAGCAGTCACCGTCTTTTCTACCACCCGCACTACTACCGTCGGCAACACTACCAAGGACAACACTGTCGACGAAACCGCCGCCGCTGGCACTGCTTCCGCCTTCACTACTCCTACCGCGTTTAATACCGCAGCGACATTGCGCACGGCCGCCGCCGACCGTCATTGTTCGCACACGAGAAGGTCAGTACATCGTTGTTCGTGATTGCCAACGAAGAGGAACTTTATTGTCGCGATCGCAATTCGTTGATCGACTGGAGCCGCTTCTATAGAAGACGATGTTGTTGTTGTCGACAATGACAATGTCGCCCCTCTAGTTGGCATTATTGCTGCCGACCACAACGTTCGCACTGTTGGATCATCAGCCCTACTAAAGGATTTGATTTTCCTTCGATATCTGCAGCAATTCATTCGTTTGCCATTCACGGAGAAGGAGTTGTCTTTAGTAAGATCAATTCTTTCCTACTTTCCTTGATAATGAGTTTCTAATTTTGAATTTCTTCTTGAAGAAATTTGTTTTGAATGATTTCCAAGGTTTCTTAGCTTTCTTTGATTCCAAAAAAATGAAACTTTTCCTTGATGTTTGTTTAAAACTTTTCACGTGTACAAATTTTTCGAAGAATCATCTTAAATGCATTCTCAAAAAATTCTTTGAAGCTTTTAGCTTGTTTTGAAAACTTTCTTAGGTGTAGACTTTGAAAAGAGTCAAGAATAGACCTTTGAAAAAATTATTTGAAGTCGTTAATTTGGTTATTTCGAACCTTTTCTGGGGTGTATAATTTGAAAATAATCCTGATTATACTCTTCGAAAAAATTCATTGAATCTTTTCTTATTACGAAAAATTTCTTAGGTGCAGACTCTGAAAAGAGTTTAAAATACACCTTCGAAAAAATTATCTGAAGCCATTTGGCTGTTTCGAACCTTTATCGGGGTGTATTTTTTGAAAATAATCATAAGTGCACCCTTCGAAAAAAATTCATTGAAGTAGTTCGGCTTATTATGAAAATTTTCTTAGGTGCAGACTCTAAAAAGAGTCTAAAATACACATTCGGAACAATTCTATGAAGTCGTTTGATTGTTTTGAACCTTTTCCGGGGTGTATATTTTGAAAATAATCATGAGTATACCCTTCAAACAAAATTCATTGAAGCTGTTCGGCTTATTACGAAAATTTTCTTAGGTCAAAACTCTAATAAAGTTGAGAATACACCTTCAAAAAAATTATCTGAAGTCGTTTGACTATTCAAAACCTTTTCTAGGGTGTATATTTTGAAAATAATCATGAGTATACCCTTCGAAAAAATTCATTGAAGTAGTTTGAATTATTACGAAAATTTTCTTAGGTACAGACTCTAAAATGAGTCTAAAATACACCTTCGAAAGCTATCTCAAGTCAAGCCACATTTCAACTTTTTCGGCGTATATTTAAAATAATCACGAAGCATACCCTCTTCGAAAATCTTGAAGCCGTTTCATTTTTATTATGAAAAATTTCTTAGATGCGAACTTTAACAGAGTCGAGAATACACCTTCAAAAAAATTCTTTGAAGCCATTTGGCTATTTCGAACCTTTTTCTAGGTGTATATTTTGAAAATAATCATGAGTACATCCTTCAAAAAAATTCATTGAAGTTGTTCGGCTTATTACGAAAATTTTCTTAGGTACAGACTGTAATAGAGTCAAGAATCCACCTTCGAAAAAAATCTCTGAAGTCGTTTGGCTATTTTGAACCTTTTTCAGGGTGTATATTTTGAAAATAATCATGAGTACACCATTCGAAAAAATTTATTGAAGCAGTTTGTCTTATTACGAAAATTTTCTTGGTGCAGACTTTAAAAAGAGTCTAAAATACACATTAAAAAATCTCTTAAGCCGTTTGGCTATTCAACATTTTTCGAGGGGTATATTTTGAAAATAATCATGAGTACAGCCTTCGAAAAAGTTCCTTGAAGTTGTTCGGCTTATTACGAAAATTTTCTTAGGTGTAGACTCTAACAGAGTAGAGAATACACCTTCGAAAAAATTCTTTAAAGTCGTTTGGTCGTTGCGAACCTTTTTTTGGGTGTATATTTTGAAAATAATCATGAGTACACCCTTCGAAAAAAATCCTTGAAGCTCACACAGTGTAACTTTTAAGTGCATCAACAGAGTCAAGAATACACCTTTAAAAAAATTCTTTGAACCCGTTTGGCTGTTTCGAACCTTTTATGGGGTGTATATTTTGAAAACAATCATGAGTACACCATTTGAAAAAATTCATTGAAGCTTTTCAGTTTATGACGAAAATTTTCTTTAGTTGCCTATTGAATAATTTTCAACAACCTTGGGTTGAATGACCTAAAATTGAGCTTTTTCTTTGGCAGATTGTAGGTCACGCTTTTCCAAAGAACTTTAATTTGTCTACCGATGGAAACTACTTAAAGGTAGCTTTTTTCCATATAAATTTCTTCCTTGTTTAATATTTTTTGGCCTTGTAGCTTGAGATTTCACCCTTGTCATGACTGTAACTTTCTTGTGTTTGTTTCTTTAGGAGCTTCTTGTGTTGGTTTAATGGCATCTAACCCAATCCCATCTTCATCAGCACTCATTTTTCCTTGACTTGTGCTTTTGTACTCCATAGCTTATGATGACAAATGATTGTCCTGAGGCTCTTATGGATCTCTTTTTCCTACCCTTGCTAGGTAGTCAACGACCTACCATTTTTTCTTGGTGAAAAGTGGAAAATTGGAATGTATTCTTGAGATGTTGTTGGAAACTCATTGAGTACTACACTGCACAGGCGCACTTACAGCCATGACATTGCATTAGTGGATCAAGGTGGCACTAAGCCTACCTTTTGATGTGTGTTGATTGCCTATGAAATGAATTGCAAAAAAATCACTAACAACATCACATGTACATTATAGCCATGACGTTGCATTAGTTGATCAAGGTGGCATTTAAGCCTACCTTTTGATGTGTGTTGATGTGTGTATGAATTGCAGAAAAATCACTTAACACCAACACACGTACACTACAGCCATGACATTGCATTAGTAGATCAAGGTGGCATCTAGGCCTACCTTTTTATGTGTGTTGATGTTTGTGGAAAGATGATATAACTCTATTTTTTATTAAAAGTGGTCTTCGGACCTACTTTCTTTAAGAATATAAACTATGTATATCAAGTACATGTATAACATTGGAGAGATTTGACAAACAGTGGCTACAAAGCCGACTAACATTTTGAACATGTATGTTGTTGGACAAGTTTATATATATTTGAGAAATAGTGGTTAAAAAGCCTACTGGATATATGTTTATTCAAAACAAAGAACCAAGCACCATACTAGAGAAACTTCAATGTTTGAGAAACAATGGCTAAAAAGCCTACTTTTTTCCAAAACATAGAATATAACAAGGTACTATGCTAGAGAACTTGAATGCTTGAGAACACAGTGGCTAAAAAGCCTACTTTATTAAAAAACATTGAACATTCTCCAAACATTACACCTTTAAAGGTCATGAATCGAATTCCACCTCTTTAGATTTTACAATTTCCCACATGGTAGGGAAGCTCCATTGATGAACCTCTGTATGGCTCTCTTGTAGGTTCGCTTAACCAAGATAAGTGCTTTC
This sequence comes from Tetrastigma voinierianum, assembly GCA_016808115.1. Lineage (NCBI taxonomy): Eukaryota > Viridiplantae > Streptophyta > Magnoliopsida > Vitales > Vitaceae > Tetrastigma > Tetrastigma voinierianum. Next base: position 1,284,316 of record JAEQBH010000921.1, read on the forward strand.
CGTAGTACTTGATGCACTTTGAAAGGTCCCTCCCAATTGGGAGACCATTTTCCTAATTTATCTTAAAACCAATCGCGTAATACCTTTCAAATTAAAGCTCTCCTTCTTCAAAGATTTTCCTCTTGATTCCCTTGTTATAAGTTTAAGCCACATTATTTTTCTGAATCGACATGTAGTTGAAGGCTTGTATTCTTCAGTCATCTGCTGATTTGAGTTCCATCATCATAGCCTCACTATACTCTTGAGGAGTAAGGTCATTTTTCTTGGAAACTCTTAAAGAATGCACTACTACTTCCATTAGGAGTATTGCATCTTGTCCATAAGTCAGAGAAAAAGGACCTACCCTTATAGAGCTTCTTTTGGAAGTCCTATAGGTCCATAATGTCTCTAATAAAATCCTATGCCAATCTATGGGATTCTCCTCTAGCATTTTCTCCAAAATTCCTATCAACACTTTGTTGGATGCTTCGTCATTCATCAAGCTGGGCATAAAATATTGATATGATGAGTTATATCCTTATAATCCACAAAGAAATAATTCATCTCTTTCCCTAGCGAAACATTGTTCTTTGACTAATAGGATAGATTAGGAATTCTAAACCTTAATACCAATTCTCTCTCTTTAATGAACTGAATTACATCCTTATGTTCTGCTTTCTTCAATGATATTGCCTCCACCCACTTAGTGAAATCGTATGTAACAACTAAGATGAAGCTATGCCTTTTCATGATGCTGGATGAATCTTCCCAATTAGATTCATGGCCCATCCTCTGAACGATCATGGCTTTACTATTGAATTCAATTCAACAGCAGGAATCATCTATATACTTCCATATCTCTGGCACTATTGGCAACCTTTGGAGTAGGTGATGCAGTCTTTTAGAATGGTTGGCCAAAAATAGTCGCGTCTTCTAATTAACTATCACATATTTACTCGAGATTAATGAGCTCCAAAAACTTCTTCATGAACTTGCTTCATGACTTTCATGCTGTTTGGGAAAGATAAGTCCTTGAGTAATAACCCATCAAATCCTTTTTTCTTATAGCTCTCCTTCTAGTAGAACAAAATTATGAGCTTGAGCCTTCAATCTGTGGGGAACCCTTTTGTTTAGATTCTCCAAATATTATCTGAATTTTGTTCTCCAATCTCCAGCAATATTCATGTCATTATTAAAGATGTCTAGGTCGATCCCCCTTTCAAAAATTGAAGGGTGATTCTTCTTCTCTATCATGATGAGCTTATGGGTCCATTATTCACCTCTTTTTACACCAGAGGCTATTTGAGCAAGCTCATCAGCCTCCCAATTTGATTTCCTAGGCATATGTTCAAATTCCTCATTGTCAAAGGAGTCTAACAATTGAATGGCGACAGTGAAGTAAGCGGCTACTAGCAAGCTGTTACACTTATACTCCCGTGTTAATTGTCGAAGTACCAATTGAGAATCTCCAATGACTCGAATATCTTTTTCCCTAAGCTCCAGTAGGATCTCTAAGTCAATCACCAAGGATTCATACTCGGCCTGATTGTTAGTGCATCCAAAAGCCATATTGAAAGATAATGTAGTCTTTACTTCACTTGGTGAGATAATCACTATCCCTGCAATTGGATTTTTTATGCTTGAACAATCAAATTTGAGGATCCAAGCCTCCTTTTCTGCTCCATAGATTCCTAACTCCACACTTTGCTATGTCCCAATATTTAAGGAAGGATGATCCGCTAGGAAATCTGCCAATGGTTGCCCATTGATTGATTTCTGTGGAAAATAAACTAAGGTGAATTCTGACAAAATAAAGGACCATTGACCAATCCTCCCTATACTCAGTAGTCGGTTAAGCATGTACTTCCTAAGGTCAGTCTAAGAAACCGCATAAACTCGAGACTTGATTAAGTAATGTCTCAATTTAGTACATGAAAAGTACAAGGCCAAACATAATTTTTCAATTAGAGAATATATTGTTTATATTGGATTTAAGACCCTACTCAAATAATATATAGCCTACTCATGGCCTTTAGAATTGTGTTGTGCTAAAACACAACCTATTGACTCATTTGCAGCTAATAAATATAATTTAAGTGGATGACCTTGTAGAGGAGACATTAAAATAGGAGGTTTAGAGAGGTACTCTTTGATTTTGTCAAAAGCTACTTGATGTCAGTCCTCTCACGTAAACTCTTCCATGTCTTTCAGCTTCACCAAGTTAGAGAATTCCTTGGTTTTACTTGCCAGGTTAGAGATAAATCTTCTTAAATAATTTACTTGACCCAAGAACTTTTGGAGTTCTTTCTTGTTTTGTGGAGCATTGGCTGAAGCAAAAGATTTTGCTTTGTTTTGATCCACATCCATCCCTCTTTGGTGAACTAGGAATCCGAGAAAATCCCCAACACGAACTCCAAATGCACATTTGAGTGGATTAAGCTTTAATTGATGATGTCTCATCCTCTCAAAGCTTTTCCTTAGATGATATGCATGCTCACCAACTCTTTTAGATCTAATGACAATATCATCAATGTATACTCCCATGTGGTGGCCTAGCATGTCATGGAAAATGGCATGCATTATTACCCTTTGGTAAGTTGCACTTGCATTTTTGAGACCAAAAGGCATGACCAACCATTCAAATCTCCTTGTGGAGCCAAGACATTTAAAGGCGGCCTTAAGTATATCTTCTACTACTATTAGAATCTGATTGTAACCAGAGAAACAAATCATAAAGGACAACAATTCATTATTAGCAGTAAAATCAACTAACATGTCTGCAATAGGCATCACATACATATCCTTAGGAGTAACAACATTTAAATCTCTAAAATCCACACATACCCAAAGTTTTCCATTTTTTTTCATCACAGGAACAATATTTGCTAACCATTGAACATACCTTGTAGGCTTGATAAATATGGCCTTTAGGAGTTTCTCAATTTCCTTCTTCATCTTCAACTCTACTTCCCTGGACATTCTTCTAGGTGGTTGATGGAAATTATGGAATTTAGGCCTAATGGGAAGACGATGTTCCACAAGGCCTCTATCCAATCCTGGCATTTCATCATAATTTCAAGCAAAGCAATCTTTGAATTCCTACAACAATGATATGATATGTTCCTTCAAGTTAGTGGATAAGAGAGAACTAATGTAAGTAATCCTTGGCTCTTCCATAGTGTCAAGGTTGACTTCTTCCATAGGATCATATACTTGAGGTTTATTGTCTTCCATTTTAAGAGGAACTCGTTCTAAATCTTCGATCTGAATTTCTTCCTCCTCTTCATCTGATTCTTCTTCATAAATCACTTTAGCTCCACAAATGTCTTAGAACTACTCTTCTGCAACTTTTTCAGTAACTTGTTGCATTTGCATTTTGAATGTCGCGATTGCAGCGGCCGCATTTTCTTCATGAGCATACTCTGTCATTGATCTCCTTAATGACCAGACCCTTTATCAGCCTAAAAGGCATGATAGCAGTTGTCTTCAAGCTTGGCAGCTTGGTCTTGAATGTCACCAGTATCTATTAACTCCATGTATATTTCCCTTAAAGTCCTATTCTTCTTTCTGCCTCTAAACTTTATTAGACCAAACTCTTGGTCATAGTAACTGGCCTCCATAGAATCTGGGGTTGCAATGAAAGGTTGTTTGTCTGCCCATACTACTTCTACTTCATAACCTTTCCAAAACAATAAAAATTGGTGAAGGGAGGACGTCACACACAAATTGGCATGAATCTAGTCTCTTCCTAACAAAGCATTGTAATTAGTAGTAGAATTAATCACAAAGAAAGTTGATAAGGAAGTCTTACTACCTATAGTGATGTCAATAGGGAGTACGCCCAGAGTCTTAGAGATTTCTCCAGTAAGCTGATGCATACACTTATGTTTCAATCAAATCACCAATGCTTCTTCCTAAAGCTCTTAGCATTCTCAATGGCATCACATTGACTGCTGACCCATTATCCACAATAACTTGGACACTGGTTTACCATTAAAGTGTGCTCTCACATAGAGAGGTCTTATGTGCCTCGTCATCTCAATAGTAGGTTTTTCCAGTATCACCTTATGGGGCCTACTTCCTTTAGAGGTGTTAATGGTGATCACCCTCTGACTATGCTTTTCCTCTTTTGGAAAATGTTCTTTCTCTACTTCTACTAATCTTTCCTCCATCTCTTTTGACTTTAAAAGATATGGTAAAGTTAGAGAAATAGTAGAACATTTCAAAGAAACAAGGAATGTACCTATCATAATAGTTTTCAAATCCATTTCTTCATCAGATCCGCAACTAGACTCTTCATCATCTGTAGCATTCCTTCCAAATTTGGTTTTCTTTGAACTAGGCCTCACTTGTTCTTTTAGATTCTCTATTTCTTTTGGTTTTTCTTGTAGCATTTCTTCAAGTAATTTCCTTTTCTCCAGAGCTCTCAGTCTCTGCATCCCTCTTTTTTTAGTTCTGGTGAGTTTTTGGGGAAGTTGCTTATGCTACGACACCAGCCACTTTTGTTCAAGTGGAACAGGAGGAGGGACAACAAACTTTGGAGGTATTTTCCTCCTTAAAGTGTTCCTACTCTTTCCCTCTGGAAAAGTATGTTTCTCTTTTGGAGGAACATTCTTTTCTTTGAAGGTTTTCTCTTTCTTTATGTCCTGTTTTGAATGGTATGGATACATTCCATTCTTTTCATTTTCTCTAGTTGTAGACACTTTTCCTTTTACTGCTAATTCATCCTTATAAACTAGATATTGTTTAAGGACCCATACCTTTCTTATCTTGACATTAGGAGAAAACTTCTCATCCTCCTTATCATTCATAACTGCTCTCAAATATGTAGCAGCTATGTTGACTGAAGGCACTGGTGGGAAAGGATCTTCATCAACCACCATGACCTCCTTTTTCTCAAAGAACTTCAGTATTCCCTTGTTGATCCTATCCTGGATTATATTCCTAAAACTCAAAAAAAAAAAAAAAAATAAAAATAGTACCATGATTCCAGGAGTTATGACACTTACAATATACTTTTCCCATGAGTTTCTCTTTGTTAGGAAGTTGGTGATCTTGGGGAAATGTGATGAATTTCTTCTTTAGAAAGAAATCAAAGATTTCGCCACACATCAAAAGTATATCAGGCTTGTGTATCGGAGGCTCAGGATTTTCCATATCGCTTTCTTCCACTCAGTAGAGGACAAATGAAGGAACCCATACTTGGGAGATCTACTATTGCAATTTCTTTATAATTGACCTCCTGGCAGTAAGTTCCCATAGAGGTCTTTCTCTGTTGACTTTCTTCCCTGACTAATTCTTCATACTCTGTTACCTTAGCAGCAAGCTTATAAAAGTCTTTGAACTTCATACCTTGAAACTTCTTCCTTAACTCTATATCAAGTCCCCTCTGTGCTATCTTCACATACTCTATTTCTAGAAGCTGGATTTTGCATCTATTTCTCATTCTTTTGAAACGAGTGATAAATGACTATTAATTCTCCACTCCTTGGGTTACCCTTGATAATTCTGCTATATAAATCTTAGGTTCTGCTCTGAAGAATTGTGTGCGAAACTGTCTCTCCATTTCCTGCCAACTCATGATAGAATTCCTTGGCAATGTTGCATACCAAGTAAAAGCAACTTCTATTAATGAGTTAGGAAATAACCTCAGTTTGAGAAAAGAGAAATTTTCATAGTTGGCTAATTCCCCACATTTTACCGTGAATCTGGCCACATGCTCTAATGTAGATTGTCCATTTTCTCCAGAGAATAAAGAGAATTCAGGAATTCTATGCCCTCTTGGGTAAGGATTCTCTCTATCTATTGCCTCTGGATATGACTTATAGAATTCTTGGCAACCAACTTGTCTAAAGCTAGTCCAATATAGTTCATGTACCGCTTCCCTTATTGCCTATAAATTTAGTGGTGGTGGAGGTGGTTGCATAAAAGACTAAGGAATTTGCTAACCTTTATTAATACCTACCCCTAAGGGTCGTGAAATAGTGGCCCCCGTGCCTCCAGTTAAAGGAAATGGCTCATTATAAAATCCAGGTTGTCTAATCGGGTTGGTGTTAGCATACACCCTTTGAGGAGTCATTGTCCTAACAGAATTAGGACGTTCTCCATTGGAATTTTTCGAACTTCCTTCTACTCTCTATGGGGAGGAAGATATTGATTTTCAACCTGTTTAGGAGAGCAGTGAGGTCTACCTACTTCCTGAAAATTCCTAGGGAGCTATTGTAAAACCTGGGAAAAAATTCAATTTTTCTGAAAAATGGTAAAATGGTAATTTTAGTTGGAAAACCGGAAATTTTCTAGATCCCGATGACAAACGGACTGCTGCTGAATTCCGCCTCAAAATCTAATTACTCCTGCCAGATTTACTGACTCCTCAGACAATGGAATTTCACATTTTCCATAATCAGTGCCTGCACATTATATGATCATGTGGATGTCACATCGCACACTAGGTGTTGGACACATGGCATGATAGCCATGTGTTGGAGCAAATTGGGATAAATGGCTCACATTGAGCCATGTGTCACATGAGGAAAATAAAGGGAAATGAAAAAAATTAAGAAAATATGAGAATGACAAGTGGCAAAGGAGGAAGTGGGGAGGAAGTTTCCCACTTTTGAGACCATTTGGGTATGAGAAGGAAAATCCAAAAGAGAAAAAAAATGAAAGAAAAAGAGAAAATAAAGAGAATAATCAAAAAGAAAGAAAAAAAGAAAAGAAAAGAAAAGAAAATAAGAAAAACAAAAAGAGGGAAATGGAGAGAAAACGGGAGAGCAGACAGAGTGAGCGAGAAAGAGAGAGAGAGATAAGAGAGGGGTAGAGATAGAAACCTTATCTCTAAGATCTACGGAAATTTGGCTGTCAGTTTTCGTCGAAGTGAGAAGTAAAGTAGATCCATGCAACGAGGGCTACGCTTGGGTACCAAAATCTGGGAGTTTCGTCAAACTCCAAGAGGTAGAGAATTTTCATACTTGGATTATTTTTAGCCTAAAGGCCATTTAATGGCATGGGCGTTTTTCAAGGCCGAAACTGGCCGTGTGTTTTAATCCCAAGATTTTTGGGACTGAATATTGGAAATTTTGGAATTAGTTCCAAGTAACTGTAATTATGTCGAGATTTGGCTCTGATCCCGGACCGATGTCTTCGGCTTTGCGGGTGTGTTTTGCTTCACACAATTCTGACGAACCGTGAAGGGATCAAGAGGTGCCCTGTTTTATATGGGTCTGAGATTTAGGCCATTTTGTGGGTATTGTTGGAAAAAAATAAATAATATGTTGTTGTGTGTAAAAATCATGTTAATATATGCTTGAGTGATGTATTAACATGGAAATTGTGATGAATGGAAATTATATGTAAAAATATATATATATAATTATCCATAATTTATAAATGTTGCATGTAGCATGACATAGCATGAAATGACATGATTGCATTTCATAAGCACAATCACATCGCGGTCGAGCCCAAAGCGTGGTAATGGTATTGTTATTCACCATTTCAGAATGCGTGAGCTCATAAATGGACCACGTCCAAATCGACTACTTGGGTGGTATAAAACAATAATAAATATAAATCACGTGTGTTTAGGCGTAGCAAGATGGGGTAGATCCCCACCCCCCAGGGTAAAAGATCCAAATTTATATGCGGTTAGACATGATCACCGGCGGTGAAAGCCTGTATAAATGACAAAAGGCATGCGTCGATCCTACGGTGTGATCCCAAAAAAGACGTGGCCCATGAATAAACACGGGATTTGATAAAATTCAAATGAATATTGGAGAGTTGTCCAATGGGTTAAGGCATTGGGTAAAACACCAATGACTAGTTTTCACACTTGGCATTACAGGTGTGAGGGAGTCGGTCAGGACTTAGGTTGTGGGCATGAGGAGTCTCATCTCATGCATGACATGGAACATCCCATATAGGATTGCATTATTTATATGGAATATAATTTGATGTTTTATGTATGTCATTGCATGTGCATTTAGGCGAGCAGTAGCCTTTGTAGGAAAAATTTTCTACTGGGCATTGCTCACCCTATTGTAGGACCCCTTTTTAGGTACGGGGGGGTGTACATGGAAACGACGCTCTGATGAGGCCGTGATTATGAAGAAGGGCTATGTGTGGCCTTGATATTACATTTGAGTAACATTTTTGTAAAAATATTTTGTATAAAAGAATCAGAATCAAATTCTTTGTGTGACTATTGTCTAAATAGTGTCTATGTATTTATGGTGTTCGCCATGATCTGGACTCTTACTAATGTAATTATGTTTTATTTTCATAATTTAGATTTAAAATGTGAATGAATGAGTCCCGTAAAGGGATGTATATATTGGGGATATGGACAAATGGATCCTGTGCGGTTAATACTACTTCTGTTGAGACCCTGGATGGGTTATGGTTATTTTTTTATACAAGTTGTATGTTGGGTAGAGCTTCCCGAACAAAGGAGACTCTGCTCGATTTTTGTGAAAATATGGATCCCGATAAATGGGACACAACAATGTGGTATCGGGTCACCTGAAATCCATAGGAATTCTGCGGGTCAGACGGATTGCCAACGGACCCCTGACTAGTCACAAATTATATCAAAGCCTAGGTAAACGACACTAGTGGAGCCCGATGTGGGTATCCTCATGGTCCCGATACTAGCCTGCTTCAGCTAGGTATCAAGAGTCTAGGTACACGAGCATCGAGGGCTGATGGGCATGGGTCTAGATCATGCATCATATGTTATCGTGCATGTTCGAGCTATATGTCGCGGTGATATGTGTGGTGATTTGTGTGAATAATATGACATGGTAGATTGTATATGGAACACAAGAAAACATAACCCAGGGTTCGAAATGAAATGAAGGATGACAGTTGGGAACTCGATGGGTATTAGTGTTCGCATTATAAAGACTAAGGAAAAGGGATGAATGGTGGAATATATTGTTAAAGTCTATTAAAGGTTGGCACGTACACCATGTGTAGATCGAGATAGAAATTGAGAACTCTATCGCTATCCTGACACATGTAGATAGCTATGTGAGGAAGAGGACGCCGAGGCTAAGAGCGGAGTAACAACCCACCGACCACTCCGCTTTAGACTAAACAGACCTTCATGTAGGATGTCAAGTGTCACGATCGCACTTTATGCAGCCGGTGTTGTTGCCGCCACCATCGCACAAGCTAGTGCAATCGGGAACCAAAGGTACCGGGCAACCCCAGAGTTTCTGAGGCACATCATCCTTCGACCCTCACGGGAGGAGGAGACCCGATGGTGGCAGCTCATTGTTTCTGATTAGTCGGAAAGGATACGGGTGCTAGTGATAAGAGGAAGGAAGAGGCAGAAAAGTCAATCTCTACTCCACGAGTGTCTCAGGGACGGGACCACGACTATCAGGGCTAAGGTCAGACCAAAACTTCTAGTTAGTCAGGGCAAATGATATGTTATTACTGCCATCAGCCTGGACATATGAATTGGGATCGCCCTCAAAGGCGGGGATCCATAAGTTATGGGACAGAGTAATCTTAGTCATCAATGGGACAGACGAGGACACAGTTTGTTTCTTCTCACCCTAGTGCGGGCCAAAGGGACCCTAATACTGGGCCCTGGGAGAACAGATACAAAGGCCTTCACACAACAGATAGCTAGAGAGGCCAATGTATAGGTCGAGGTCTAGGCCAAGACTTCTAGGCCGGTGCTTCAAGGACCCAAGGGCATGTCTAGGCTATGGTACCACAGACTGAGTTTGCGCACGCATGATATACAGGTATAAACACCTCACACTCTTAATAAAAGTGTTTAAATTCTGTGCATCATATTCATGTTTATCATCAGATAATGTGAGAAAAGTTCGCTTAGAGGTAAAGACTCGATGAGCCATTACATGTGAGTTCTCCCCTAAGGACTAAAGTAGGATTGACTGATATGTCGATTGTGAGTTAGAGATCTCAGGATTCTCGCTTCACTTGGCACCTTCGAGCAATGGACATCGGATTTTGATGTCATTCTTGGCATGTGATCAATGACGCACACCAAGTCGTCTACTGATTATGATAATGGGAGGATACTACCCCACAATAATGTGATGGCATCCGTGACTTTTCAGGGGAGAAGCATGATGCTTTGGCCTCGTGACTGCACGACTCCGTGGAGTGGATGGGGCTGATGGGTCAAGCAGCGCTTCCAATTCTGCAGGATGAGGGGAGACGTGGATTCTGGGTCTATCTCGCCAGCCATGAAAGTATGAGGACCTTTTTTCGGACGAGCTATTGGGATTACCTTCACATAGGGATGTGGATTTTGTCATTGAGTTACACCCTAGTACATAGCCCATTTCTATGACTCCTCATAGATCGCACCAAGCCGAAAGGTATGAACTCAAGGTCCAACTCAGAATTGGCTGACTAGGTTTTATTGGGGATCGAGCACTTCACCACAAGCCCGATTTTTTTGCTAAGAAGAAAGACAAAACTCTTCGATTGTGCATTGATTACCGATAGTTGAATAGGGTTACGATCAAGAACCGACATCCCTTATCGAGGATTGATGATTTGTTTGATTAGTTGAGAGGGGCGTAAGTCTACTCCAAGATAGACCTTCGCACCAGTTACCATCAGTTGAGAGTTAGGGAGGCTGATATCCCTAAGACAGCGTTTAGGACGCGGTATGGGCATTTCGAGTTCACAGTGATGCCCTTCAGGTTGTTGAATGCCCCAACGACATTCATGGATCTCATGCATAGGGTATTCCACTCTATTTGACTAATTTGTCATGGTCTTTGTCGATGACATCTCGATATGCTCCTGGGCCTCGAGGAGGGACCATGAGGATCATTTGGCGATTGTCTCCGTGCACTCAGTGGACCACGCTTGTATGCCAAGTTCGGGTGAAGTGCGAGTTTTAGCTTATCGAGGTGAGATTCTGTGACACGCTGTGTGTCGGGGCTTTAGGTGTGTCAAGAGACTTTGAGAAGGTGTGTTGCTATGAGTTGGGAGAGGCCAAGCTTCACTTCAAGATACGCAGTTTCTTGGGATTGACAGGGTATTACAAGAGGTTTATCGAGATTTCATGTGCTAGCAAGACCTATGCTAAGATCGAATTCTAAGGTGGGTCAAGTTTGAGTGGGATGACCTATGTGAGGAGGCATTCCAAGAGTTGAAAAGGAGGCTTACTTAAGCACCTATTTTGATAGTCCCGGAAGAGGGACATAGGTACACGGTGTACTGTGATGCCTCTAGGGACGAAATGGGATGTGTCTTGATGCAGTTCGGGAGGGTTGTGGCTTATGGTTATAGACAGCTAAAGAATCATGAGTAGAATTACACTACACATGATCTGGAGTTGGTGGCCATAGTCTTTTCCTTAAAGATTTGGCGCCACTATTCAGATGGTGAGCATTGAGGTAGTATTTTCAACCACAAGAGTCTCGAGGTATATCTTCACACCGTTGGACTCCACACTGTGCAACGCAGATGGATGGAGGTCCGAGGATTATGACTTCACTTTTGCACACATCTCGTAAGGCAAATAAGTAAGCTAATGCACTACCGGGGTCACGGGGAGTACTGCAAGTGTAGCTTCCTCGAGAGCGCAGATGCTGTGAGATCATGGATAGCGCTTTAGAGTGCATCACAATGGTCAGGCTCAAGGAGAATTAGGGAGTTTTGTGGCTACGCCATCCCTACTGAGCAGAGTGATTGAGTCCCAAGGGCAAGACGTAGAGATATCGTCCATCAAGGACCGGGTACAGTCAGGTACGTGTGACGAAGGCTGGGCCATCCACATAAATGGTAGTCTTCGGTATAGGGGACGGGTCGTGGTTCCCCAACTAACTGATCTGAGATAGGAGATCCTCCTGGAGTTCCAATGCTCTCGATTCGTTGTGCATCCAGGTGGCATGAAGATGTACCGTGATCTTCATCGCTAGTATTACTAGAGCAGGATGAAGCGACACACGTTAGAGACTTTGTTCGATGGTGCCTCACGTGTTAATAGGTAAAGGCTGAGCATAAGAAGCCAGTAGAGCTACTCCAACCATTGGAGGTAGCTGAGTGGAAGTGGGAGCATGTCACGATGGATTTTGTGACCCACTTTCCACGGACACACGGAGTACGACGCCTATATGGGCTATGGATCGGCTCACTAAGCTCCAAGACACTTTCTTCTACCGGCATGCATGACCTTCACACTAGAGGAATTATACCAATTATATATTCGTGAGATTGTCCTAAGCATGGAGTGCCAAGATTTATCAGACGACGAGATCCCGTGATTTACGGCACACTTTGGAAGAGTTTCCAAAAGGCCATGGGACACAGCTGACGATGAGCACATCATTTCATCCAGACAAATGGTCAGCCGGAGAGGACCATACTGCATTTTAAAGGGACATAGTCATGCGGCTTCAGGTCCTGGATCTCAAGGGTAGCTGGGAGGAGCATTTACCATTAGTGGAATTCGCCTACAACAACAGTTATCATGCGAGTATTCAGATGGCACCCTATGAGGCCTTATATGGGAGGCCACGTTGACACTGATCTATTGGACAGAGATGGGAGAGCATTCATCACTGGTCAGAATCTAATTAGAGACACCTCTGAGAATGTGGATTTGATTCGGAAGCGCCTTCTTACGACTCAGAGCTGACATAAGAACTACGTCGATAAATCCGGTCACCTCTAGAGTTCGAAAGGGTGATCACGCTCTTCAAAGGTGATGCCAAGAGAGGAGCTATCAAATTCCGGGCAAGTAAGGGAAGCTAACACCGAGGTATATTGGGCCCTTCGAGGTACTCAAGAGGGTGGGCACAGTTGCATATCGGTTGGTGCTACCATCGAGTTTATCAAGTGTCCATGAGGTGTTCCACTTCTCCATGCTTCGAAAGTATACTCCAGATCCAAATTTCATGTAAAGTGGATCGGGAGAGATTATCGTTGATATCGACGTGGGACCTCTCGGCGAGGACTAAATACAGATCTCGATACCAAGATCAAGTTTTACGATGCAAAACCGTGCGGTTAGTAAAAGTGTTGTGGCAACACCGAGGAGTGGAGGAGGCAACGTGGGAACGTGAGGACACGATGCGGGCCACCTATCCTTTCCTATTTGAGGACAAAGGTGCATAGTCTAATATTTAGCATTGGAACACATCGCTCTATGCATGTGCTCAGGTGTGTATACGTGTGAATTTCTTGACAAAATTTATGGGGAAGAATGTAAAACCTGGGAAAAAATTCAATTTTCTAAAAAATGGTAAAATGGTAATTTCGGTTGGAAAGCCGAAAATGGTCTAGATCTCGAATGATGAAACGGACTTCACCATTGAATTCGTCTCGCGAAATATAATTACCCCATCGACTTCGCTGATTCCGGCATGCCTAATTTCACGCTTCCAAGACCGCCAACGAATATTACATAATCACGTAGGGAGCGTCACATGGCACCTAGTCCCGGACACATGGCATGACGGCCATGTGTCGGAGCAACGGGATAAACTACCACATTGCTCCATGTGTCACATCAGAAAATAAAGGAAACGAAAAATTCAAGAAAATGGTAATGACATGGTAAAGGAGAAGTGGGAGGAAGTTTCCCACTGGGACCATTCATGAAAAAGAAAAATGAAAGAAAAAGATAAAATAAAGGGAAAAATCAAAAAGAAAGAAAAAAAAAATGAAAGAAAAGAAAAGGAAATAAGAAAACAAAAAGAGGGAAATTGAGAGAAAACGTGGAGAGCAGATGTAAGAGGAACGAGGAAGAGAGAGAGAGAAGAGAGGGGTAGAGAGAGAAACATTCTCTCTAAGATCTACGAAAATCGGGTTGTCGACTTTCATCGAGAGCGAGAAGTAAAGTCAATCCACGCAACGAGGGCTATGCATGAGTACCAAAATCTGGGAGTTTCGTCAAACTCCAAGAGGTAGGAAATTTTCCTACTTTGATTATTTTTAGCCTAAAGGCCATTTAATGGCATGAGCATTCTTCGGGGCCGAAACTGGCGTGTGTTTTAGTCCCAAAATTTTTGGGACTGAATATTGGAAATTTTGAGATTAGTTCGCGCCTCGACTATGTCGAGATTTGGCTTTGATCCCTGACCCATATCTTCGGGTTTTCATGTTGTTCGCAGATCACAATAATTCGATGAACCCGCGAAGGGACCAAGATAAGGCTCCCGTTTATATGAGCCCGAGATTTGGGTCATTTTGTGTGTATTGTTGGAAATAAATAAATAATATGTTATTATGTGTAAAAATCATGTTAATATATGCTTGAGTGATGTATTAACATGGAAATTGTGATGAATGGAAATTATGGCAAAAAAATATATAATTATCCGTGACTTATAAATATTAATGAGTATGACATAGCACGAAATCTACATTTATCAGTAACTATACGCACGATCACATCGCCGTTTCATGCACAGACAGACTATTATTCACCATTCTCATTAACGTGCGTGAGCTCTAAACGGGACTCACGCCCAAAATCATGACTCACAGTGGTATAAACACACGAATATAAATCACGTGTGTTTGGGCGTAGCAAGATGAAGTCGATCCCCCCCCCCCCCTAAGGGTGAAAATTCCAAATTTATATGCGGTTAGATGATCACCGGCGGTGAAAGCTTGTATAAATGTCTGAAGGCGTGCATCGATCTTGCGGTGTGACCCCGAAAAAGACGTGGCCCATGAATAAACACACGGGATTTGATAAAATCTCAAAATGAATATTGTGCAGCTTGTCCATCGGCTGTCATCAAACACCACGACTAGTTTTCACTCGTATCAAGAGCGAGGGAAGTCGTCGAGACTCTGGGTTGTGGGCATGAGGAGTCTCATCTCATGCATGATGATGGAACATTCCATATATAAGATTGCATTATTTATATGGGAATATAATTTGATGTTTTATATGTCATTGCATGTGCATTTAGGCTAGAGCAGCCCTCAGAGGGAAAATTGTTCTACTAAGTATCATGCACCTGCCGGGACCCCCTTCGTGCACAGGGGTGTACAGGGAGATGGCGCTCCGACGAGGCCGTGATTATGAAGAAGGCCGATGTTTGGCCTTGATATTACCTTTGAATAAAATTTTTGTAAAACTATTTTGTATAAAAGAATTGTAACTAAATTCTTTTGGGACTATTGTCTAAATAGTTGGGTATGTAATTATGATAAGAGGGTCATGATCAAACTCTTACGGAATGTAATTAAGTGTTTTATTTTCATAATTTAGATTTAAATGTGAATGAATGGGTCCTGGTAAAGGGATGCATATATTGGGGATATGGACAGATGGACCCTATGGGGTCAATACTACTCGCTGAGACCTTGACGGGTTACATTATTTCAAGTATAGGTTGCATGTTGGTAGAGCTCCTCGAACAAAGAAGACTCGCTGATTTTTGTGAAAATATGGATCCCGATAAATGAATAACAAGCAGGGCATCGGGTCAAATTCAACCATAGGAATTCCGCAGATTGATGGGTTATCAATGGGTCCCCCGGATTTGGGGTGTCACAACTACCTCCCGAGTTCAATTGATAGTTGTCTTTGGAGCTCATTAGCTTGTTGCCTGATGAATCGAGAAGTCAGTTTTGTCCTCTGTCGGATGCTTTTCTAGTATGTTCATCAGCTTCATCTATCAAGGCTTGTGCATACTTTAACATGACTTTAGTTTTCCCAGACATAACTTTAAGTTGTATAAAGTTCGCCTCTACTTGAGCAACCATATTTTCATCAAAACATTGTCCAGCCAATGCATTCAATTTAGGAACATGAATATCATCATCATTCATATTACCTATGCCTGCTTCCTACCCAAATAGGCCGTTTGATGCAAATTATTCTTAGAGCAAACCTGTTGTATTTTTCTCAAATTGTTCCACCATGGCTGGAACGAATCCTTCATGTGCTGCTTTTGCAACATCACATACTAAGTCCTGAGACTCCAAGATGGTTTTACTTCTCAATTTTGGTGGCATCTGAATCCACCGGATGATGTTTCACAAAGATGTGTCCCACCGAGTTATGTTTCACAAAGATGGGTCCCATCAGGCGTGCCAAAAATATGTTGTGGTGATTTTTGAATCTCACACGAAACATACAAAATATAAACTTGAGGGCATGCCAAGAAATTAAAGTGTTTCCAAACTAGAATGACTCATAAGATCAAACTTAATCTGCTATGTAGTTCCCCGTTCCCTTTGAC
The DNA here is from genome assembly GCA_016808115.1 of Tetrastigma voinierianum. Classification (NCBI taxonomy): domain Eukaryota; kingdom Viridiplantae; phylum Streptophyta; class Magnoliopsida; order Vitales; family Vitaceae; genus Tetrastigma; species Tetrastigma voinierianum. The sequence goes on from JAEQBH010000921.1 coordinate 1,300,500, forward strand.
AATTTCTATAATCAAAGTGGAAACGTATTTAACAGTAACTGCAGAATTTATTATTGAAGAAAAGTGTTAGATTTCCTTAGGAAGGAATGAAATAACATGGTGCTGAAAGTTAATAGACTTGAATAATACTTGCAATCAGAATGTTGAAATTGTTGAAGTAAACATCAGATTTGATTGTGAAAAGGGATTTGTGCTTGAAAACTTGATAAACTTGAATAGAACTTGCAACCAAAATGTTGAAATTGCTAGAGAAAATATTGGATTTCACCACGAATGAATGAAATAACACTATTAGAAATTTGCTGCCAAAAACTTGGCTACAACTAAGAATTTAAATACTGAAATTGCTGAAAGCTTGTTGAAAGTTAGGATTTGTTAATTGACATTGAGTCGATTGCTTGATTGATTAGTTGATTGGTTGTCCTTTCTTCATCCTTCTCTACTCCTTTTATAAATGTAGAAGATTTGCTGCCTAAGTCTGTATTTCTCCCCTCTCTCCACATTCCAAAGTAACTACCCATGTCTTCCATAAAGAAACTTGTTCCTCATGAACTCCTCCACATCTCCATTGTGGAGTCTTGATCCTCAATAATTCTTCCACGTCTCCATTGTGGAGACTTGTTCCCCAAGAATATTCCACATCAACACATAGCTGCCTACTTCTCTGGCACCTCTGATAATGCTTCACTTGACTTCCAAATTTTTTTAAAAAATTCATAAATATCCCTGGACTTCTTCTATGGGCTCGTACAAATGGATTTGGGCATTTCTTTTGGACTTTTATTCATGGGCTTAGGCTTAAGCATAATTGATTACTAGATTGGCCAAATTTTCAATTTAGGTGCAAACACAATCAAAATCCCTTTAAGGAGATCTTTTTTTCCCTAACCCTAAATCTAAATGTTTTGTGCGCTTTTTGTTGTCCTTACTCTGAACGAGATCTGTGATTGAGCCCTAAGTGCACGAGGGTGGGTATGAAGGAAGAGTTGGGTCTCTCTCTCTTTGTTTCGTGAAATCCTTCAACTTCAAATTTAAAGGTTTGATTTTTTTCTTCAATATATTTGCTCATTTACGGATTTAAGAATCTGGTATGGAGTGAATTGATGTGCATGGAAAATATATACTTTGGTTTTGAATGAGTTATTGGTAGTAGGGTTGAAACGATTTTAATGAATAATGAGATAGAAAGTAAATTCTTTTTTGAAACATAGTCCAATGATCAGGGTTCTTCTTTCTAATTATTTTATTATAATAAATTTTCATGAAAGCAAAAACAAGGGCAAGGTTATGTTCACTATTAGGGTTGTTGTTAAATTTTTGTTAAAAGCTGTAAAAATCATACTCATTACATAGTTACTTTTGGTGAAAAACACAGTTACTTTTAAGTAAAGAAACTGCTACTTTAAGTAAAGAAATTTTTACTTTAACATAGTAAAAATGTTATATTATGTTTCAAAGTCTATTATACTAAGTTAAAAGTTATTATTTACAAAAAGTTAAAGTTAAAAGTTACCAAATTTTTTATCTCACCATTGATTTTCATCTTCTTTAAAACTTGCTTTCAAACTTATATGTTGCCTTGTATTTGCTAGTGTTGTTACAATTAGTAGGAAATTTTTTTTTATAAAGTTTTCATAGTAGATTCATGTCATCAATCGAGGCTAATTATTGTTTTTAAATAATGAGATTTATTTATGTTTGTAGATTCATGTTTGATAACTACTCAAAAAGGACATTTTTTTCTACTTAAATTTCCCAATTTAAAATCCTTTTTTGTGGGAAACTCATGCTTAGCCGATTATGCGAGTTGTTATGTCCCTCACCATAATGGTTTTCTTGAGTATTGATGTGTTTATTGACCTTTTTATGCTTTTACTGCTCTTGAAAATCATGAGTTTAAGTAATGAGGACATCTCAGGAGCCTAATTCAAGTTTGGAAGCTCTTGGAAGCAACTCAGACGAGTTGCGACCTTGAAAACATGATTGCTCGAGAAGATGGAGGCTTAGAGAACAAATCTGGAAATTTCTCACTACTTCCCCTGTATTTTGAACTACCCCATTAAGCAATGAGGAATTTTGCACCGCAGGCCAAAGATCACTTCCTTAACTCTATTCTACACTGCCTCCAGCAGGCACTGCAAAATTTCGCTCTGCTTCCCTCAGGCAGTGCGAAAGTTGCCCAAAACGCCTAGAAAGGAAAGTTTGACAATCCAAGTCAAGGAATAACTTCTAATAAGGAATGTAATCGACTTAAGATCATATTTACTTACCAAATAAGCCCCTAAGATATAATTTTATTCCTTTAAAAAGGGGTGAGATGGATCAAACAAATTATCCTTTATTTAATTCTTGGAATTAGATTTGAATTTCTTTTGGGAAAAATTCCTCCTCTTTTCAATAAGAAGCTTTCATTCGTTTTCTCTTATGTTTTTTTCTCTCTCTTCATCCATGACAATGATTTGTGACATCATGAGTGAGTAGAGCGCTTGTCTCGAGATTAGGTAGATCCAATCCACCCACCATTGTGATCAAATGGGAGATATGGGCTTCATACCAAAGGTAAGATTCTAATTTCAGTTTAGAGGGCTTCTTAGGTCGTGTGCCAATAGTTGAGGACACCATTATGTGGTGGCTATAGGAGTAGGATGCCCCAACTATCTTTGTAGGAGTCTCTCTCTTAGGTAACTTACATTTCTTAATACTTGGAAAATCACAGTAGGTATGTTGGATTGTTAGTCACACTCCTTTCATCCAACATGCGCGAAGGATTGTTTCTTTTTGGGAAACACGAAAAGCCTAGTTGAGAACCTATGAGGTCCTTCAACATCTGTTATCAATTATCTACCATATACTTAGAATTTGCACTTAATACAAATCTAATAAGAGGATACCTAGACGAAGCATGGGGGACAACTATATGTTGATCTTTCATGTAGATGACCGGGAACCACCCTTAATCCCCCTTTGATCCTCCCATGATGTGTGGATTTGGTGAAACCAAAGCCCCGAGATTCTTTTAATATTGAATACAAATCAAATTCAATCAACATACTCTTTTCAAAATCAATCTTTTTCTTTTTCTTTTAAAGCAAGATAAAACAAAATCAAGTGACCTACAGGTTACACCTTAGAGAAAAGAAAAATCATCCCAGAGGATGACTCTAGAGCCACTATACCTACAATAGCTGCAAGCTACCTAGGGTTGAAACTAGGTTATTATAATTTTTTGTGATTACCCTGAGCTCTTAAATAAGAACCCAACATAGGATGCATCACATGGCACAGTTTCCGGGGATGGTGCTCTTTATAGTAATTTCAATTTGCTTGCTTCACTCTATTTTGCTTGCTTTTTATTTTGTCTATTTTTCTTTTTTAGGACTAACCCTACTTATTAGCTTCTAGTTTTTTTTTTTAGTTTTTAGTTTTCTATTTTTCAGTTTTAGGTTCTATGAACAAGAACTAGGATCGAATCACTAATAGACTCATCCGAGTAGAGCAACGATTTCAAAACATGGAAGACCAATCTAATAATTGGGAACCATAAAGAGAAAAAAGAGGATCCAACTGAACAAACACAAAATGCACCCCAAAGTGCCACCGCTCAAGCACCTAAAACACTTTGGGAGCAAAGGAATCCACTCATGGAGAGTGCCCCATTGCTTCATCGCTTGTGGTCAGGTTCAGAATGAACAAAAATTTATATTAACCTAATTCCCCCTTAACGAGTAGCCAAGGCTACTTATAGGTATAGTGGCTTAGGGTCGTCCTCTAGGATGGGTCTTCTAATTAGTTCAGTAATCCTAAGTGATTTGCTTGCATGAATCTTTCTCTTTAATTGTAAAGTTTGGATTTTTATGAGAAGGCAGGTTGTTTTGGTTGTAAAATCAAATTTTAAAAGTATACAGGGCTTGGTTTCTCCAAGCATACACGCATGATGGTTCTGAGGGTGCTCAGGGTAGTCCTTTTTTTGGATTTATAATAAAGCTCATATTCTAGGAGTAGGATAGTGATACCTCGTATGTTGTCGAATAAGCTTTCACCCTGGTTCTTTCACATTTCACACAAGAGACGATCTTGATCATCCATATTTGAGGAAGGATCTTCTCATCAACAATCCAATATACAGGTTGTACTTTCCAAGTATCAAGAAAGGCAGTGCTCCGCAACAATGAAAACTCCTTCGTCAAATACATCCAAGGGTCATCTAATGAGTTTAGTGTCATGCTCAACCCTTAGAGAGTGTTAAATCCAAGCCTTGACATCATCTCGTTTCTAGGCGGCATTCATATCGCCCATTCTCTTCCTTGGAGAATAAGCACATACACCACTCTGGGATCCATCACGGTGGAGCCTGATCCACCTAACCCATACACCCCAAATCCCGGGGTCCGCTGACAACCCGTCAACCCACGGAAAACCTGTGTGTCTCATATTATGAGACTTATACATGAGTAAAAATGGTCACTTGGGCTCATACATCAATACTCACAAAAAAATACATAAACTATATTACCATAGTTCAAGAGTTGATTACATCACTCTTAATACAATAATATATTAAAATTTTGAATTCTAATACATGTTTTACAAAATAAATACCAAAGCCACAATCCGGCTTTCCTGTCAAAAGCGGCCTCTAGTGAGCGTCGTCTTCCCGAACACTCCCTGTACCTGAAATAATGATCCCTCGATAGGGTGAGCAATGCCCAGTAGTGGAATTATCCTACATGGATTACTCCCCACCTAAGCGCACATGCATTTAAGAAACCAAACACATTCTAAGCAAATACATCCTACTCTTGAATGTCTACATGATATGGATGAGAATGTGACTCACCCTTTCCCACTTCTCGAGCCCTCACTGACTCCCTCACGCATGCCTAAGCCAAATGTGAGAAAACACTATTTCAAACAAAAGGTTTTGCTTCAAAACATACCCGGAAGTTTTGGTAAAATCTACTGGATGTTCCTCCGAGGTTAATTTGTCGATAACTCCCTCTGAAACAATTCATGGCCTCTTCGACGTGGAATTGTTGGAATCTAATCCTAATTCTCCTAAAATCTTCCATTGGAAATCTCTTTCTTCAACCATTTTCCTTTTTATTTTCTTTCATGTCATGCACTCACACCTATCGTTCTAGGGTGCCCCGATGCATATGGAATGCATTATGTCATTTCCAAAATTCATGTTAATATATAAATCATGCATATACTAACCAAATTTTAACTCACAACATCATGTTATTTATTCATATCAATAGCATCTAAATTAGCTCACATGGGCTAATCAACAATCCAATTTAATTCCAATGGCTCTCACACAATTATATTTTTAATAATTCAACCACATGTTAACACATTTAATTATATGCATTAACAATTTCTTTCCACACAATTCAAGTCATTCATTTCAAGCAATTTCATGCAAATAACACATGGACATTTTTTGTCCAATCATGCAAACCGGGACTGTTTTTAATGGGCCTCTAAACTAAGCAGTATGGGTTGTCCGTGGGCAGCTCACCTAGCATCGGGCTTTCACTGGTGGAACCGAAACTATGGCCATTTCCGGCCCAACAACACCCAAACCATAATTTATCAGATAAATGATAACATACGGACTAATAATACCAGAATCGCCCCTTGATTGCCCAAAATGGGTCCCAATTCGCATTTCAGTCCCGAATATTCGAGACCGATCAAACGACCTCACATCAACCAAACCATTTACAAGGCTCTTAAAACCGAAAATAACCGAGTAGGAGAAGACCCTACCTCCTGGAGTTTGTCAAAAATCCACAAAATCGGTGTCCACGCGTAGCCCTTGTAGCGTAGAGCAACTTTGCTTCTTGGCCCGACGCGAACCAACGGTTCGAAAGCAGGGAAATCTAGAGAGAAGTTGGACTTTCTCTCTCTAGAATTTGATTTCCCCTCCACTGCACGTATTCTGCCCAAAATGCCAAGAGAATTGTTCTTTTCTTTGTTTTATTCCTCTCAGGTCCTCTCATCGCACTATTGTTCTAATTGGTTGAGAGGATTACCTTATCCATTTAATCCACCAACTTTGGATCCAATTAGGAGATGCTACATGTCCACATGTGCCCCACACTTGAGCTGAAGTTGATCTCATTCCCAGACCGAAACATGACACACCGCGAGCCACCTAAAATGTGCCAGTGTCTCACCACGCCGCTGCCCTCGAAAATGTGCAAATTCTTGCTGTTTCGAGTTCGAAGAAATTCGACGTGGTTGCTAGATTTTGCGAGACAATTCCAACGGTGGAGTCCGTCGTCATCCAAGATCTAGAAAAATTTCGGATTTTGATCGAAATTACCATTTTGCCCTTTTTCAGAAAATTATGATTTCCTCGGGGTTTCACACAACCCCAAGATTAGGGCAACTACTCACTTATGGTTGGTGAGATGGCAGCCATGGGTGAAAAAACTAACCTAATTTCATACTAAAATAGAGAAGAAAAGAGAATAACAAAGTAAAAATAATAAACTAATTTTATTCAATAATTAAAATCACACACACTTTTGTTCTTGATCGGCCATCCTATTTTCAAAGGATGTTTCACGCGTTTGGGGGCTAATTTGGGGAAGTTAATTCGATTCTCAATACAAATATTACATATAGAAACATGTGGGATTGAAAAAGGAAAGAAAATCAACGGAAAAAAAAATCAAGATATTATATGTTCACAACCAAAAGGCTGAGGGTGAGAAAATTTTGTACCCAAGGTCTATAGGTGTGAAATGCACCAGAATGTGAATTTCATCAATTTACACGTTCTCAGCCAAGGGATGAGGGGTGTGAAATTTCGCACTCACCATTGCTCTCGGTGTGAACCTTCACAGAATGCTACTCTGTCCTCCATCTCTTGTCCAATCATGCTTCTAAGGCTTCAATCTTGATCAAATCTCATCCTAGAGCTTCAAAGCTTGAACTTAAAATCCCAAAGTGTCTCATTGTTGATCCTCATGCAATCCAAGAGCCATAAAGATACCTAAAAAGGCTTAAAAACACACATGTACTCAAGGAAAACATTAGTTAGGTTTGGGACTTAACAACTTGAAAAATGGGTAATTGTGAGGAATTAGCTTCAAAAGTGTTTTAAGAAAAGGTTTATAGATAGGAAAAATGTTAACTTTGAGTTGTTATCACAACCCCCAACCAATTTATTACTAGTCCCTTAGCAATAAATTTAGCACAATTAAAGATAATTGATCAAAACAAATACAAAGTAAATTAATGAAAGAAAATAAATACACACACTAAAGCAATAAATAAAAGATATATATGAGTTTGGGAAGGTGCTTGAAATTACTAATGAGAAAACATTGAAAAGGTTCTACTTATGAAGTTAGTCTTGTTAGGATTCCAATGTATTTATAATCTCTAAGGACGAGGTATCTAGTGCCATGGTGATCAAGGTATTCTCGCCCCCTAGTTCTCAATCAATATTTCCTTAAAGACCTTAGTGGAAGTATTGTTTTAGACCTCATACATAATCAAAAGCTCCAAGACTCCCCCCCAACTAAATTCAGCTCACTTTTTGAAATAAAGAAACTAAGACAGGTTGAGAACGCATTTTGATATATATATATATATATATATATATATATATATATATATATATATATATATATATATATATATATATATATATATATATATTCATAGAGGAGTGCTATACTAAAGAAATCTATGACAACCCTTATAATGGAGATTTATCGATGTATTCCCTACCGCTGAGTCGAGGGCACGGCATTAAATTCCCCTTAAACTTCACTCCAAGCTAACCACCTAAACAACAAGGCACCTACAATTTGTGGAGTCAACCCATCTTCTGTATCATGTACTGAGCAGTGAAGTCAACCACTCCCAACTATTCGATTAGGGTACTAGGCATTCAATTCCCCTCGAACTATGCTTGGGATCCAGATTAGATCAACCCTTCTTTTTTCTTTTTGTATAGTTGGGGCTCATTGGCCTCTCTTTTAAAGGTGTCCCAGCACCATAAAGTTAATTCGTATCTAAAATCAAGGATTATTTAAGAAGAAGAGGCTAGTTCCAATAAAAATACAAGAGGTCTAGTGTGTGTGTGTGTGTGCAAAACAAGTTCAAAAAATAAATAATATTTAGAAAAGACAAGGCAGCTGCAAAGCCAAGTCGCCCACAAACATTAGATTTTCTCAAGTCCTAAGGCCAAACAGATATAAAGGTCTCCCAATTTAACCAATTGAAATTCATAACATTGCCAATGCACCTCAAAGTAAAATTCAGCATCCACCTAATTCAATGGACACACAAGCATGTAAAAGAAATAGAAAAACACACAAACATGCAAAGAAAGTGATAAAGATTTAAATTTTGGTTCACGTTATTTCTTTTTCGAATATTTTTCCTCCCAAACAACGACAAGTCATACCTTCATTGAAGCATAAAAATGGAAAGTAGGATAAATTACCTTAATCAAGAATGGGTGCTTTAATTAGGATTTACCTCAAGGCACAAATTTCATCAAGTATAAGGCACCATGGGGTGGCTAGTCTCCATGAGTCATGTGCTCTTGATTGTTGATAAACCTGAAAGGTAAGCAAAGACACAACATTTTCCAAATATTAAACATGAAAATAAAAACAGAATTGAAAAATTACTAATCTAAACTAATCCTAAGTGCAGAAAAATAAATTTGATGGGCTAGTTAGTCTCAAGAAAGACTAAGCCCTAGATAGATGAGTTTAGGGAGACTCATGGGGGGTTCAAAGATGAAATTTTCATCATTCTTTGTGGAGTTGGAGCACTCTCCTTCACACATATATATATATATATATATATATATATATATATATATATATATATTCATTTCATCCAAGCCTTTGGTCTTTCTCTTTAGAGTTCTCATCAACCTCCTCAAGTAGTGTAGAAAGGGAAGGTTGTTGGACTTGCCTACCACTCCTCAATGTCATGATGGCTTTGACCTCTTTGTAATTCCCCTCATTGGTATCTACCTCATGTATTCCTCTAGGGTTTTTTTCGGGTTGAGATAGGAATTTACCTCTCTCTTGGATGGTAAGTGTATTTGTAAGCCTAGAGAGGGTTTATTGCACATTGTCCATCTTTTGGAACATACCATATTGAATTTTCTCTAAATAATCCAACCTTTGGTCATGTCTCTTATTTATCACTTTTTTCTCTCCTATAAAATCAAGCATGATCTTTTTTAGCTCTAAGATATCATTAGTAAGAGAATTTCCTTGGGTTTGTGCTTGATTGTTCTGATTTAGCCCTTCATTTTGCTTCTAAGAAAGGTTGGGATGGTTCTTCCAATTGGGGTTGTAAGGGTTCCCATAGCCATTGTTATTGTTTTTCCTAAATGGTGGAGCCTTGTATTGCTCAACAAAGTTGGCTTTCCCCTCTAGGGTTTCTTTCATAGTAGGGTGTGAAGGACATCTCTCCACATGATGGTCATAAGATAAGCATATATGGCATGGTGTGGGCCATTCTTACCTGCTAGCAGCATTGACCTCTCTTTTGATGGACATATCTTCAAGTCTCCTATGTAGTCTAGCTTAAGCTAGCCCTTATGTTTGTATTATCATCAACTTAATATATTCCTCTCTTGTTCTCATGATTTGGTATGGGTCTAGATGTCTCTCTAGCTAGAGACTCCTCCCATCCTCTAATCAATTCCATTATGGAACTTAGGAATTCTAGTGCTTCATTATCAAGCATATGGAGGAAACTTCCATTGCACATAGACTCTAGCAATTGTTTCATGCTTAAGGTAAGTTCATCATAGGAGAAATTGGCTAAGGTGATTTTCTCAAAGCCATGATGAGGGCATGCATTAACTGCATCCATAAATTTGTCCCAACATTGTTGGAATCTCTCACCTTCTCTAGTAGTGAAGGTGCTAATTTGTTTTTTCAAATAAATAGTTTTATGCGTGAGGAAGAATTTCTTCAAAAATAGAGCTTGCAACTCATCCCATGTACTTATGCTTAAAAGTGTTAGATTTTCAAGCCAAGACTTAACTTTATCTTTTAAAGTAAAAGGAAATAAAGTGAGCCATATTGTCTCATTAGATGTAGTCCCTCTTTGATTGTTTGACATATAACTTGGAAGCCTCAAATGTGAGTATAACGATTCTCACTCTCCTTGTCGGGTGGTTAGATTAGGAGCTAGAAGAATCACATAAATTTATAATACCTAAAACCAACCCCGTGTAGCCCACAACCACTATAGGTATAATGGCTCTAGGATCATCCACTGGGATGGGTTTTTCTCTCTTGGTTTTGAAATCCTATGTTTTTAATTACTATAATCTAACTACTTTATTAAAATTGAAATTAAAATAGAAAATTAAAGACTGAATTTTGGATGCTTTGAGAGAGTGATGATTTCTGATTTTTAGAGAAAAATATATAGAGAAGGTCTCAAAGCCTGATTCGCTAAATTAATCTCACCAAGGTCATTCAAAAGGGGGGGGGGGAGGTGTTATGTGTCCCAATTGTCTACCTAAGAAACCATCCTATAGTTTATCCCCTAAACTCCGCTTAGGTTCCTCTTGCATGATATTAAGCATAAATTCAAGGTGTATGGTATAGCAATTCTTACCAACTTTTAGAAGGATCTAGGTGGTTTTCGGAAAAGAAACAATCTATTACGCATGTAGGGTCAAAGGTGCGCTGCCTAAGCACCTAACATACCATTTAGACTTGTTGAGTATCAAGAAGACTAGTTAAAGAGAGGAGAGACTTTACACGGATAGCTAGGGAACTAGACTACTACACCCCATACAAGGTGTCCCTAACTGATGTACATGCGACCTTCAGGCCCCTAAATAGTAATAAAAGCTTTACCTTTGGTTTGAAGCTCGCCTTTGGTCACCATGGTGGTGTGGATCGGATCCACCTTACCCCTAGAAGATTACTCATTCATGGTGAGTCTCGAGCACACCATGAATGAAGAAAACAATAAAGAAAATAAAAGAAAACGAACTAAAAGCTTATGTTATTGAAGTGGGGGAAGATCTCCCCAAAATTACAAAAACTAACAAGAGAAAGTGTATGAATGAATGTCTTTGTTTTGATCCTCAAATCTCTATTTATAATACATCCCAAGTATGATTACTTTCCTATCACAAATCAAACTCCAAGACTTGGGACACAAAACTTTCTATTTTTTGTCTTTCGCCAATTTTGCACTGCCTGCTAGTAGTAGTGTGAAATCGCACAATGAACTAATTAAATAGGGAAGCGGTGCGAAATTTTGCACTACCTGTGAATGTAGTGAGAAATGCTCCATAACAAGTCCAATTCCTCCATCTTCTTGCGCAATCATTCCTTCATGGTCCCAATTCAACTAAATTGCTTCCATAGGCTTCCAAGCTAGCACAAAATATTCCGAGACATCCTCATTGCTTGACCTCATGATTCCAAAGAGCCATAAAAGTGCCTAAAAAGGCCTATATGCATACATGTACTCAATAAAATCATTAGTAACATGTTTCAAGGTTAACAACACACAAAGTTAGTAAAGTGTGAGTTTCCACCACAAAAAAGAGCTTTATTTAGTAAAAATTAAGTACTTAAAAATGCACTTTTTGAGTGGTTATCACATATTCAAGAATTAAACAATGATTTTCAAGTCAAAAATAACCCATAACGCTTTCACAAGCCATGAACTACAAAGAGTATGTTTTGTGGTTCCATGTGATGAAGGACAAAATGAATTATATGGAATTCAATGAAGTTTAGGATCTTATTAGATTCTTGATATTGATAATGACCATTTTTTATGAGTGAACTTGATTTTTTTTTTTTACTTACTTGGAATTCTAGTTATAATGTATCTAAGAGTAATCATCTCACTATGATCACAACATGTATGATACTAAATATAAATAGGACATGCACTTTAATAGTTGTATTAAAAATTACATTTTAAATGATGTATTGATTATAATGATAGTTTTTACATTTATAGTTAATTTTCCTAATGAGACAAAGGTCATTAGGTTTAAATGGGTCTTTTAGATAAAGAAAGACTCGTTAGACAATCATAAGAGATATAAATCAAGATTTGTTGTCAAAGGATTGACTCAAAAGATAGGAACCAACTATAAGGAAACTTTTCTCTTGTATAAAAGAAGGATTCCCTTTGCACTATTTTGGAATTAGTTATAGGGATGTGAAAACAACTTTCTTTAATGGGGAATTAAAGGAAGAGGTATGCGTAAAACAGCCTGAAGGATTCTCCTATAATCAAGTTGAGTATTTGGTAAACTAGCTTAAGAAATCCATTTACAAATTGAAACAAGCTCACCATCAAATAGTATTTGAAATTCCATGATGTGAGCTTTTTTTTTGGCTTTGTAGAGAACACAATGGACTAGTTGTTATATACTAGAAGGTTGTGGGAGTAAGATTTGTTTCTTAATTATGTATATGTATGAAATTTTGCTTGCAATCATGATAAGATTTTGTTGCATAAGGTGAAGCAATTTATCTTTCAAAACTTTGATATGAATGATATAAATGAGGCATCTTGTGTTATTGGCTTAAAGATCTTTAGAGACTGAGATTGAAGTATTTAGGGTTCGTCATAAGAAAACTATACAAATAAGGTTTTGGAGAGATTTTGAATGAAAGATCATTCACCAACTATTGCTCTATGAAAGGGGATATGTTCATTTTGTAACCAATGTCCCCAAAATGACTTCAAAAGAGAACAAATGAAAATCATCTCATAAACTTCATTTCTTGCTAGTCTAATGTATGTCAAGTCTACCCCAGATCTTATATAATATTTGTTATCAATATGTTGGGAAGATATTAGAGTAATCCAAGTATGAACCACTAGAGAATCACTAAGAAAGTATTGAGATTCCTTCAAAGATTGAAAGGCTACATGCTTACATATAAATGAATAAATAACCTAAAAGTGATTGGATTTTCTAATTCAAACTTTGTTGGCTACATTAATTCACTTAAATAAACATCTAGATACATTTTCATATTTGTCGATATAGTTGTGTCATGGAATAGTGCAAAGTAGATTTCAATACCTACTTAATCATGGAAGTTGAGCTTGTTTCTTTTTTGAGGCACACATATGGTATATGGATGAAAAGTTTCAATTCTAGGCTTAGATTGTTATTTCCATATCTAGGTCATTCAGGTAGTGTGTGACAATTCAATTGTAGTGTTTTTGGCTAAGAACAACAAAAGTAGTAGTCGAAGTAAACATATCAAACATTAAGTGCTTAACAATAAAAGAACGTGTTGAGGACATATCAGTGATTATTGAGCACATTAATAGTTAATTGATGATAAATGATCTTTAACAAAAGGCATACCACAATTCTAAGTTCAAGGATTTTGTAAACCATTTGGTCAGTAGTCTTTTAGTTTGATTTCATTATATCATACGCTTTATTTTGACTGAAAACTCTACTTTCCTGTGATTTCTTTCATTCTATTCTTTACGCACATGTGTATTATTTTTTAGAGGAATATCAATTAAGTTTAGATCCGAAACAAATATACAGTTTATTCCTTCAGTTTTTGGAATATTGTTAAGAGGAAAATGCAATATAATACATGGAAGATAATGCTCATTCTTTGAGGAATTATTAATATGATTCATATATTTGTTTCTTACTTTGAAAAATCATATCATATATAGGCCAAGTGGGAGAACATAAAGATTTCCTTGTGACACTTAAGGAAACTTTATCATATATATATATATATATAGTATATATATATATATATATATATATATATATATATATATATATATATATATATATATAATGATTAATATATGTCTAATTAATTTAGTGATTTACTATTAAGAACGGTTTCGATAGGATAATCAAGATTAAGAAACTATTATAGAAGTCCTCAGTTACATGAATTGCCAAATTCATTTCAGGCAACTAGGTGATGGACAGAGTGATTATAAAATGTAATAGTTTGGGTCCTCAATGTGGTTTAATATTTATAGTAGAGAAACATCATTATTCTGAAATTAGAAGGAGGCGCTGGAAGCTCTCAAATACACATTATATAGTGGTTTTCTATGTTGTCTTGATTTTTGGTTATTTAGATCATCCTTATTTTCACTTTTAATTGTATTAAGGTTATTTAGTATATTACGAATACTTATAATTTCATCTTCGTTGTTTTTAATATGCTATTAGACTTTGCTAAACTAAGTGACCATTTAAGAACATACTTCAACTAATAAAATACATTTTCCTTTTTCTTACACATTATTTCCCTTCATCTCTAATGACTCCGAATAGGTGTAAGGTCACCCAATTTAATATTTTATGATTTAGATTTTGATATAAATAAATAGATAATAAATATGGGTTGATTGAATCCAATCTAACTTTATTTAATATTGTTATGAGCTGTGATCAATAATTTTTATTTGTTATGTCGTATCTTTAACAAAACAATGAATAAATTATAAAGTTTCGGAATATGGTTACTATTTTTGATAAACTTTGGAATATGTGTGAATAACTCAAAAGTCTAAAATATTGTTACTGTGGATGAATGTATAGGTGATATAAAATGGAGACATGAAATAAATAATGAAATCGAGGTGACGCGACAAGGCACCAATCAACTGGGATCGGTCAAACAGAATAGAGCCGTCCCTTCATGCCTTTTGGCCGACATTAAATCATCAAAATTAAAGTTAAGGATATTTATTTTGATGAGATAAAAATGTCCTCGCTTTTTTTACAAACGCAAAACCCCTCTCCCCCAACCCCACCCAGCCTTCCTGTACACGGTTTTTTTTTTTCCTTTTCATATAAATCATCATCCATTTTTTATTTCTCTTAAATAAATTAAATTTATAATTTTAATATTATTCATTATTTTATATTTTTTATTAGGATTTATTAATTTAATTTTACTTTTAAATTTATAAGTTTTTTATCTTAATATTTAGATTTGCTTTCAAATGTTTTGTTTTAAAATAAGTTTATACTGCTTTCAAAAAAAAGTTTATACTTTGAAATATATCTAAAAAAATTTTAATTTGAATTTCAAATTCAAAATTCAATTAAAAATTTTCTTATGTAATTTATTAATTCTTTTTAAAAAAATAGTAATTTATTACTCAATGATAATATTATGGTTTTGATCTTAATTAATAAAAATATTAGATACGGATAATTGATTTTAATTTATTCTTATTTTTAACTATCCGTTTGTTTAAAAACTATCATTTTGTTTTTTTCTAAACTATCATTTGTTATAAAAAAAATATCGTTTTTTAAAACTAAATATTTAATTGATTATCAATCTTTTACTAAATAAAATTTAAAATAATATTTTATATTTATTTACTTTAAAAATTGTTTCAAAACTCCATATATATATATATATATATATATATATATATATATATATATATATATATATATATATATATATATATCTTAAAAATTAGTTTTATAAAAATTTGAGTGTAAAAATATAAAAAAATATCATAATATGAACATTATAAATATTATAAATAAAATTATTATAAATAGGAAACAAAAAATAGTATTTTATATCATTTAAAACATTTTATTTTATCATTATTATTTAAAATATTAGTACTTTGCTAAATTATAATTATTATTGGTGAATATGCTTATATTTAATACGTTAATGACACAATATAAAAATATGATTAAAAAGTAAAAATATTGAATAAATAGAAATTTTTTTTTTTAAAAGGCATTTTTATTAAGTAAATTTTCAAATTTAGAATTTATTTAATAAAATTTAGATTTTCAAATTGGTGGATGAAATACTTAGAATGAATAACCTAGCACATGTTGAGGTCATTTTTTCCTATGCATATAAGGTTTTTAGTAAGTAAAATAAGGGTTTGTAAAAAAAGTTTATTATATTGCAACACATGATTTACATGGTGTATAAACTTATATTTTTATTTGATTTGAATATTTTTTTTATTCAAAATATGTTTCTTAGATTATATTTAATACACTAACCTATGACATACTTTATACACATTAGTGGATGTCATACTTTAATCCAACACATAATGAATAAATATAGTGTATGTTTATAATAAACTCCGCATCACTTAAAAATGATAGAAAATATAATTGATGTCATAATTATGTGTGAGCTAAGTATAACATCAATCAATTCTAATAAATAATGTTCTAAGGTGTATTAACATACGATCTAAGAAAGAGATTTCAGATAAAAAAAATTTAAATTCGGTGAGAAATGCAACTCAGACAATCTTGCATGCTTAGTATATTCGCTTATACGCTTAGTACAATAATCTTGGAAGGTGATAATAAACTTTATTTTTCTCTCTAAAAACTCTAATTTTTCCTATTAAAGATTAATATGTGTATGTTTCCATTGTCTTGATGAAATAAATAAAAGAAAAAATGACATCAACTATATTTTTCATATTTTTTAATTGTTGAAACTTATGGCATAAACATATATTAGGTTATATATTATCTGTAAGCTAAGTATAACATCTATCAATGAGAAATGTCTTAAGTCTGTATATAAAAATACAACATAGGAAATAAATTATGGATTAAAAAAAAATCAAATCATATGAGAAATATAAGTTTACACACCCATTGTACAATTGGTATATTTTTCATGTATAGTTAGTGTTATGACTTTGTACTCTATAACAAACCTATATTTTTCCTCATTAAATACTAATTTATGTATGATTCCATTGTTTTTGTAATGGAAATAAGAAAAAAAAAAGTGAAACTAATGATATATATATAAAATAACTTTTTATTTATATTTTTTTTATTTTTTTATGTTTTAAACTTTTATAAACCTGTTTTTTTTTTAAATATTAATAAATGATATTATCTAACATAAGTTATGAAACTATTTATAAAAATAAAATCGTATTATTAAAATATTAAATATCTTCAATTTTATTTCTCATAAAAATTAATAAAAATAATTTGAATATTAAAGTCACGTTAGAATAATATTAAAATATTATATATATATATATATATATATATATATATATATATATATATATATATATATATATATATATATATATATATTAAAATCATATTATTTAGAATATTAGTACTTTTTTGAGAAGCTAGTACTTATTTAAATAAAGGTAAATAGGTAATAAAAAAATATTAGCTATTTAACAAAAAATTAATTAAGATATTATCTTATAAAATTAATTAAAATCACAAAATTAATTTACTTAAAAGATGGAAAATGGATGGTGTTGTATGTGGAAAAGGTCAACAAAGAAAAAAAAAACTTGAAGACTGATTGCAAAATAATAATAATAATAAATAAATAAAATTTAAAAAAAAAAAAAAAAGATGTGTGTGTGGAGGAGAGAGGTAGGGCATGGGGCTATAGATATGGAGGGTAGTCGGGCTTTTCTTCAAAATTTTTAGTCTTTTCTTAATTTTGCTGATTTTGTGGGTTTTAGGTTTAATTGAGATGCTTTCACATACTTTTTGTAAAATATGAGGCACATCTAACCCTAAAGCATAATTCCCCCTTATCAAATATCACATTGCATCACCTCCCTAAATATATATATATATATATATATATATATATATATATATATTTCATATTTTGATTTTAATTAATTTCATAAACTAATTTGTTTTCTTATTTTTAACATCCATATAGATATTCATTCACTTTGCATTTTATAACTGTTATGTTATTAGAAGAATTAAAGCTTGGAAACCCCAATTCTATGTCCCACTCGTTTACCACTTTAGCTAACCTTCAAGGCCAACATCTATATAAGTTTTAAAAAATAGAATTTTATTTTTTGAAAGTAAAAATTATTTGTCAATTATTTTTATTTTCTTTTATTAGATTTCTTATTTTTTAAAAGTAAAAATTATTTATCTATTATTTTTATTTTATTTTATTATATTTATTATTTTAATATCACGTGTAATCAATTGTAAAAGAATAGTTTTTAATATAAAAATATACATACTCTATAATTTTGATAATTTAATAAATAAATAAATTTAATATCTTAAATAATATTGATTTAAACACACATAAAGATAGATAACTTTTTGTTTTTTGTTTTTATTTGTAAATTTATATACTTATTATTTTTTATAATATTAATACAAGTTTTAAAAATATATAAAGAAAATGTCCAACCTTAGAGATAGAACATAGTTTAGAAGGTTAGGAGTCTTAATAGAAATAATTTACTATATTATATTAAAAGTAACTAATTAGCTTTAAAAAAAAATGTTGTGGGTTGAAGTTATTTTTTTAAATAAAAACATTAAATAATATACAAAAACATCAACTTTCGTTTAGTGGAAAGTTTCATTCAACTTTTTGGAATAGATAAAGCCATTAATTACAATGATATCTCTAACTTTTGATTTTTTTATTTTTATGTCTCAACTTTTATTTTGTTTAATTAAGTATAGAAACTTTTGATTTTTGTTGGTCGATGTTGAATCAACAAAAATTGGATCATATAAACATAACAAAATTACTTAAATGATTTTTTATTAGGTAAAATAACAATATTATCCTTTTCTCATTATTATGCTTTTGTAATTAGAGTTTTCACTATTTATTTGTCATTAGAAATTAATAAAAATTGGTTACTATGAAATTAAAATGTAATATAAAAAAATTTCTAAAACTTTGACATTTTTAAGAAACCAACTTTTAATTATCTTTATTATTTTTACTTATTTTCTAAGCATCATGTCAAAACAAAAATAATTATACATGAATAATTAAAATAAGACATTAAATACAAATAAGAGAAATATTTATTTTTATCTCAATTCTCTATAGCCACTCTTATCAATTTCATTTTTGTAAAACCCGAAAATTTTTGATTTTTTTGAAAAATGGTAAAAACAATAAAATTGCCTAAATGGTTTAGGGATGACAGGAAATTTTTTTAGATCTTAGATGACGAAACGGACTTCACCGTTAGATTCGTCTTGCGAAATATAGTTATCCATAAAAATTTTGTCGAATTTTGAGATAAATGGATTTTTTTACGATTTTCTACAGAATCTGACGTCTAATAACTCCTAGCGACGATTTTTATGACATCGAGTTATGAAATACTTAAGTAAAGTTCATTTAAAATAAATTGAACTTGAATCGACGAATAAATTATTTTGTATGCAAATGGACCTAATGAAAGAATGTACACATGACGCGATATGAGTCATGTCTTCAAACTTAAGAATTAAGTTAGACAAATAAAATAAAAATAAATAAATAAGAAAAAAAGAAAATCAGTTTGGGGCAGAAAATGAGGAGATTTTCTGCTAAGAGGAGACGAAAAAACCCGTAGAGTGAGAGAGGAGAGGAGAGGGTGTAGAGAGAGAAGCTCCAACTTTTCTCTATGATTTATGAAGATCGGGTGGTTGTCTTCCGACGGGCCAAGGTTTAAAGTCAGAGTACTCAGCGAGGGCTACGCGTGGATACCAAAAACTCCAAATTTCGCCAAGGTTTCGCGCGGAAGGTTCGAGAAGTCGAAAACTTCGAGTTCGGAAATATTCGCGGAACTTCCTCGGGTCATTACTCACGCTTCAAGAGATAGAAATTCTTCATACTTTGGTTATTTTCCACTTAGGCCATTTGGTTGAGTTTTAATGCCCTAAGGGCTGTTTAATCTTTTCGCCTCCTAAGTGGGTCGTTTTGAAAAAATAATGGGTTATGGGAATAGTGCCATGTTTCAATCTCTACACGATGTCCAGTTTTGCATGATTTTCGGTTAGAAAAAGGGAGAATTTGAACTAGTATTCTTCAATTAAATTGTAGCCCTATCTGAGAACTTGATGTTAGACTTTTGAATCACCTAAATTGGACATCTATAACCCAAGTTATGGTCCGTTTTCCGGGACTATCACAGGCTGCCCTGTTTTGGCCGAACCTACTGTCCAGATTTTTGGGACTGATTTTCGGTTGGGAAAAAGTGAGAATTTGGACTAGTATCCTTCAAGGAAATTGTAGCTCTATCTAAGAACTTGATGTTAGGATTTTGAATCACCCAAATCGGATCTCTATAACTCAAGTTATGGTCCATTTTCCGGACTCCGCTTACAATCTTAGCCGTTTAATGATTTGCACCCAAATTTTTGCCACAATCGGGTATATGATCAGAGTATATCATTGCTTGAATTGAGTGATATACTTAGTTGAAATTGTGTGAAAGTCAAATTGTGTGTTCTAATGGTTTGGCTTGTGATGTGTTTGTGTATGAACAAGGTCATTGCATGGCTTGGTTGTAGGCTATTTGTGGACATGGTGTCACAATTAAGCCTAGGGTATAATGTAAGTCATTGCTTGATTGATGATGTGTGACACCCCAAACCCGGGGGTCCGTTGACTACCCGTCAACCAGCGGAATACGAGTGGAGGTCGGGTTACCCGATGCCACTTTTAGAAAATCGGGCAGAGTCTCCTTTGAACGGGGAGCTCTACCCAAAACAAGACTCGCAGATACCGTCCCAAACAAATTCAATATATGCAATATATATCCAATACTCGCCACTAGCCCATAAACAAGACTCAATGTACACTAACTACGAAACCAACTATATACCCAATAGTTACAAGAGTTAATATTTTACTTTAAAACAATACATATATTAAACTTAAAGAGTTCTAATACATGTACATCCACCAGCCACATCCCGGCTTTCTTCACAATAAATCCCAGATCGAACTGGTCTCGCACGCTCCTCACGTACTGCAGTACGGATCCCACGATCAGGTGAGCTAAAGCTCAGTAGGAGAATCGCTCCTAAGTGGGCCACTCACCACCTAAGTGCGCGGCAATGTCTAAAAGTAAACACACATTCAAATGCATGATCCTACTGAATCGCCTACACGACCAATCCCCAGATCCCAAATTCTCACCGACTCTCTCTCATTGATCAGCCAAGCCTCAGATGAGAATTGTTATTTTATTAGTGGGCAACCCTCCGATGAATATATATATATCAATTGGGCCGCTCCGACGATTGATATATATTATTTGTTTGTGGACTACCCTCCGATGAATATATATCAACTGGGCCGCTCCGACGGTTGATATATTATTTAGTTTGGACTGCCCTCCGATCATTTTACATTATTAGACAACCCTCCGAACATTTTTCTCTAGACTTGTCTCATGCACTCACTCCTAAAATCCTGGGTGTCCTACAGATATGGAATGGCTGTATGCCAGCTCCAATACGCTTCAAACCACATGCAAATATATATACATGAATATATACATAAAAATATTCATACAACATGTTATGAAATTACATCTAAACACCAAAATTAGCTCACTCAAGCATCAGCCAAACACGTGTGCCAATTCGATTCAATTACTTTAACCAAACACATAATTTCACGAAACTATATTCATGGGAACACTATTTCTGGAATAAGAAACCTCTGCTTTTACTATTCCCGGAGAATCACAAAACATCGGTTCGCTTGGTGAACCCGTATCACATGGCCATTCCCGGCCTATTTCCATCAAAGCATGATTTAACACACAAACCCATCATTGTGAACCCAAATCAGCCGTGGAGCAGCCACGGGCTGCTCCATTTTTCTCCCAAAATTTTTATCAATTCGGTCCCATGTTTTGGGACCGACTAAACGTCCCTCACGCCTCAAACAACCGAAACATCAACAAAACACTTAAAATAGAATAAACCCAAAGAGGAGAATCCTACCTCACGAGTTTGAAGAACCACTAAAACCGAGTCCACGCTAAGAGTCCTGCTCCGCGTAGATCGCTTTCCCCTTCTCGTCAAGTCCGCCGACCTGGGCCTGATCTTTGTGTATTTCTAGAGAGAAGTTTCTCTCTCTAGAAGGGTTCTCTCCAAAAGCCACTTACTGGATCTCAAAGCCTCCCACGTTTTTTGCTTATTTTTGTTGGAGAAGAAGATGACTATTGGTTATTTTGTCATTTAGTCACTTAAAATCAATTTCTAAAATGACCTTTATGTCCCTCTTTACCAGAATTGATATTCGGCACTATTTCGGCCGTCCATTTTCATCATTTCTCTACTCATACCACTTATGGTACATGAGTACGGTTATGTGTGCCTTTCACAGCATCAAAACGCTTTTACTTGGCTCCCAAACACGATGCCTCAAAACGTGGCCGACTCTTAACCGTCTCGAAAATTACGAAATTTTACATGCTAACTAGATTTCGCGAGACGATTCCAACGGTGCAATCCGTTTCGTCATCCAAGATCTAGAGAATTAATTACGGATTTTTAACCGAAATTACAATTTTGTAATCGAAGTTACGATTTTGCCCTTATTCCATAAATTGGAATTTCTCAGGTCTTACATTCTTCCCTCCTAAAAAGGAATTTCGTCCCAAAATTCAAGACAATCTCTCTCACTCACATGCATATGCAACGGCACTCACTCCCGCATGCACTGTACCATTTAAATCTCAAACGACTAAACCACGACCTTCATCCCTAAACAAGAAGGGATAGGTGGCCCACAACGTGTCCTCGCGCTCCCACGCTGGACTCCTCCACCTACGCTGCCTTATTAGCATTCCTCTCTAGCTCACGGTCTTGCGTCGCAAACCCGACCACGCTATCCAAAATGCACACCTGTCCTTCAAAGGTCCCATCCCGGTGTCGATCTCAATCGTCCCCAATCCACCACATGAGCTGGATCTGGAGTATATATATCAGGAGCATGGAGACGTGCAACACCGTGACACCTTACATACTTCGCGTAACGCTAACTGCACGTAATGAAGGCTCCATCCTCTCGGTATCTCGAAAGGCCCACAACCTCGGCCGACAACTTTCCAAGGCCAGCGAACCCGACCACTCTTCTCTTAGATTCACCTTCAAGGAAACGGATCACCAACCTCGAACTCTAAGGGTCGACGTCAAGACATCTACATAGCTCTTCCGTTGTGCCTCGGTAGCCGTGAGAAGACGCTATCGTATCGCTTCATCTTCCCGCAGGTGTTCTAATCATCAGACCAAAGGATGGAGTTCTCTCCCACCTCGCACCCAACATAATCTGATCTACATGGCCTCCCACACAATGTCTCATATGGTGCCATTCGTATACTCGCCTGATAACTATTGTTGTGGGCGAATTCCACTAAGGGCAATTAACCCCCTACCCTTATGATCCAAGACACATGTTCGCGACATGCCCTCTAACACCCGTATGTACTCCATACACACGTAACCCCACACAACCTTGCTTGGTGTGTAAACGCTAACCTCTCCAAGGTCACAATCACTGACAATCCAATGGACTGTCAACTCAATCCATGCCATGTATGACATCCATTTACCAAGCTCTTGCCAGCTCAACAACATCCAATGCAACTTCTAATGGGTATCCAAATCTCGAGTCACTCCCGACTCCTATCACTTAACTCTAAGTCTACGTGATAACCTGACAGTGTGTTTTCATCTTGATTACATAATCCCTTCGGGCTTATACTTCGAGCCTCTTCCATTCACACGACTTCGATATTCCACCCGGGCTCTTACACCCACAACCCAGGATTCTCACCATGAGCGTAATCCTGAGACCCTCTCACTCATAATCTCGACCTATCAGGTCAACTATCACCCTACATCCTAGGGAAGAACATCCATACTTGGCTTCTCGAAAGGCCTTAACCTCTAAGCCCAAATCCAATGTCGTGTCGGGTATGACCACCCGGCCTAGGTCTCAATTACTGACAACCCGATGGTTGTCAACTTATCCATGTCAATCCTGACAATCAACGACCAATAGGCCTACCACCCTAAGGTTCACCACGCTTCCGATGCACAACTCTGATCTGTCCCTGACTTCGGTCCACACTCTAGCCCCTCTGGCCTATCTGTGCTGCTGGGAGTGCTTGTATAGCACCGGAATCGAAATCGTTCTCCGACTCGCATTTCAGGTGTGGAGGAATGAACTGTATACTCATGTGCTATGGCTAATCGACTGGATCGGCCCTGGGCGTCTTCGATCTCGCCTGGGCAATCCCGTCACTCATGCTCAATCCCGCCCTAGTCCCGCACTAGTGTGAAGCAGGTCTTCGCTCTCTTCTCCTAACCAGAGGAAGCCGATCCTCCCTACCAACACCCGTACCCCGAGTGTTTCAAGTACCCTCGATTCCCTTCTCTATGGTCAGGGTCGTCCCAACCATGGAGTCCATGTCCCGTAAGTGAAGTCCTACGACCCTGTCCCGAATGGACAACTTCAATCCATTCTCGTGTCTCTCGTACTACCCAGCCAATCCCAAGAACTACGTATCTCGAAGATTGACATTCGGTCTCTCCCAACTCATCAATGCCTCAACCTTCTCTAGGTCGACTAGCACTCCTAGTGCTGATACCACGTGTCCCAAAACCTCCCTTCAGTAAGCTAAAACTAGCACTTATTGAACTTAGTGTACAGCTGATGGTCTCTCAACAACTGTAAGACGATCCTCAAATAATACTCATGCTCCCACTCTGACTGGGAGTAGATCAAGATGTCATCCACGAAGACTACGACAAACTGATCTAGATAAGGTTGGAACACCCTATGCATGAGGTTCATGAATGCCGCTGGCGCATTCGTCAATCCAAAGGGCATCACCGTAAACTCAAAGTGCCCATAACGCGTCCTAAACGCCGTCTTAGGGATATCTGGTTTCCTAACCTTCAAATTGGATAACCGGGCAGGGTCTATTTGAAGTAGACTCAAGGCCTTCCTTAACTCGGTCGAATAAATCATCACCCTCGATAATAGGTAATCGATTCTCGAGCAAATAATCGCTCAACTGCCGATAGCCACGTACGGCGGGTCTGGGCTTCTCTTCTTCGCACTAGAACCGCTACCCCATGGTGAAGTGCCTTGGCCTAATAAACCCTCATTCAATGTACTCTTTGTAATCGGACTCGAAGTCTTACAACTCAACCGGTGCCATCCTATGAGTCATAGAGACGGGTGAAATACCCGTGTAACTCAATAACAAGTCTACAACCCTATGAGGTAAATCTGTAGCTCATGGAAAACATTCGCATACTCGCAAACCACTGAGGTAGATCTAAGTCTCGCCTCACTCCGCCCTCTAGGGTAAGGCCCGCCAGCCAACCCGCTTAATCGGCCCCTCGACCCCTCGACTCATAACGTCTGGGGCAAAATGTCATGCTTGTCTCCCCTTGAATACCACAGAATACCGTCCCGCGTAGCGTAATCCCCACGCTACACCGATAACGATCCCGTAAGCTATCGCCCAATCCATCCCTAGATGACATCAACTTTGACATGTCCATGATCTCAGTCCACCGTGGAGTAGAGTCCTGAGATCTCTAACTCGCAACCTCGACATATCGTGACCTATTCCCGCCCCTAATCCTTCCTGTGGGAGAACTCACAACAATGGCTCCTCTGTCTCAAGAGGTCTCGCCTATTTCCACCCCATTCGGGGTCCCCATTCTCTAGCTAGGCACGCAGCCTAGTCTAACCTCGGGTCGTGTCGAGGTAACTCCATGGCCTCAACACCTCTAGATCCGCATGAACCAAGGGCCTACACCACTCTGATCTCTCCTCCCCGTGAATGCTCTGAGGATGATGCGTCCTAAACCTCTGGGTGTTACTAGGATCTCCCTAACTACCTGCTATGCTAGCCTTTGCGATAGCAGCATCTACAACACCTACGGCCTCTCCAAAGGCCCGCTGATCAAATGCCTACCGGGTCAATCTGGCTCTGGGTGATGCCTCGACTAAGGTCATGACGCCCTTCTATGTCCTCGTCCTCTACTAGCCATTTACACAATTAACATGGCAACAAGAATCATTTAACTTTCATTTCAGTCTAACTAGTAATGCAGATGCTGATTACTAATAGACTTGACAACCATGAACTGACCCGTTCATTTCCTAAGTGGCGCTAAATTCCAACCACCCAGTTCAGTATCCAAATCCCTAAGGTCATAACCCATAACCTTAGTATTTACCCTTTTTCCTATACGCATTTCACCATGCATATAATTTCACGCAATCACCGCATCCCGATTTCAAATGGTAGTTAAACCTAACATAAAGTGATTCCCTAAGGCATAAACACGTACTTCGAGATACTACTCATACACATAACCTTGTTGTATAAGAATCAATTTCGCCTTTAAAATATTGTTTTCAATAAAATTTTATTCTCAAAAATTTTATTTTGAAAATTTTATTTTTTCTCGAAAATTTTACTTCACATTTATTTGATTTTTAAATTTTTTTTAAATATATATATATATAGCATATATAGCAGAGTATATATATATATATATATATATATATATATATATATATATATATATATATATATATATATATATATATATTTTTTTTTTTTTTTTTTCCTTTATTTCCATTTCCAATTATTTCCAATTATTTCCAGTAGCTGGAAACACCCCTATTACATGGGAATCCCCCATATTATATGGGAATCCCCCATAACTTATGGGAATCCCCCATGTTATTTAAGAATCCCATGTTACATAAGAATCCCCCATGTTACATAAGAATCCCCCATGTTACATAAGAATCCCCCATGTTATTTAAGAATCCCCCATGTTACATAAGAATCCCCCACATTACATAAGAATCCCCCATGTTATTTAAGAATCCCTATGAAGAATTCATTCCTGAGTGAGTCGAAATCATGTCCGAGTGAGTCGGAATCTGTCCGAGTGAGTCGGAATCTATCCGAGTGAGTCGGAATCTATCCGAGTGAGTCGGAATCTATCCGAGTGGGTCGGAATCTGGCAGGGACCACTATATGAGAATCCCCCATACATTATATAAGAATCCCCCACACCACGCTACATGCAGTAATCCCCACATTATATAAAAATCCCATAATATGTTTAAAATTATTTTCTGTCCCGCTTCCCAAACTGTAAAACTCCTCAAATTTTCAAACACTTTACTTTGTTTTCCTATGTGCTAATTACTAAGCAATACAAATAATCATAACACATACAACATGGTATACACACCATTCATCAAACATTCACATGAATACACATCATTTATCAAACAATCACCTAAAACACATGCATGTAGTGTCCTAGTTTTGTCCCATGATTTCCTAGGTAATCCCATACCTAAACTCAACCTCAAACCACACCTAGTGGTACATTGCCATGGCCTAAGCCCAAGCCTCCATCTCTAGGCTTCCATATACCTACACTCTACATCAAACCACTTGGTGGTGATGGATACCCAAACCCGAGCTCCCTAGGTATTCGTATACCTAAGCTCGATACTGCCGTGACACCCCAAACTCGGGTCCGTTGACTACCCGTCAACCCGCTGAATACGAGTGGAGGCCTAGTTACCCGACGCCACTTTTGAAAACCCGCAGTCTCCTTGAACTAGAGCTCTACCCAAAAACAAAAGACTCATGCAGATAAATTGGCCCCAAACAAATTCAATATATGCAATATATATCCAATACTACTTACTCAAATTCATAAAACGCACTCAATGTACATGCCAACTATGAAACCAACTATATACCCAATAGTTACAAGAGTTAACATTTTTACTCTAAACAATACATATATTAAAACTTAAAGAGTTCTAATACATGTACATCCACCAAAGCCACATCCCAGCTTTCTTCACAATAAATCTCTAGGACGAATTGTCTCCTCGCACGCTCCCAGACTAAGAAAAGGGGGATCCCACGACGGCGAGCTAAAGCCTCGCAGGAGAATCGCCTGCCAGGGCTACTCACCACCTAAGTGCAGCTGGCACGTCTAAAGTAAACACACATTCAAGCAAATGGCTGATCCTACTTGAATGTCTACATGACTCCGGGCCATCCCGAGTCCTCACGACCTCTCCTCACACTCGCCAAGCCTTGTATGAGAATTGTTATTTTATTAGTGGGCAACCTCCGATGAATATATATATAATAATCAGCCGTCCGACGATTGATATATATTATTTAGTTTGTTGACTACCCTCCGATGAATATATATCAACTGGGCCGCTCCGACGGTTGATATATTATTTAGTTTGGATTACCCTCCGATCGTTTTACATTATTAGACAACCCTCCGAACCTTTTTCTTTAGACTTGTCTCATGCACTCACTCCTAAAATCCTAGGATGTCCCAAAGGCATATGGAATGCACAGATGCAGCTCCAATATTAGCCTAAACCACATGCAAATATATATACATGAATATATTTACATAAAAATATCTCATACAACATGTTATGAAATTAGCATTTCAAACACCAAAATTAGCTCACTTGGGCTAATGTTCAAACACAAGCAATTCGATTCGAATTACTTAACCAAACACATAATTTCACGAAACTATATTCATGGGAACACTATTTCGGGAATAGTGAAACCCTCGTTTACTATTCCTGAGAATCACAAAACACGGCTCGCTTTGGTGAACCTGCATCACATGGCCATTCTACTATTTCATCAAAGCATGATTTAACACACAAACCCATCATTGTGAACCCAATTTAGCCGTGGAGGCGCCCACTGGGTCGCCCGATTTTTCTCCCAAAATTTTATCAATTCTACCCATGTTTCAGACCGGACAAACGGCTCCCTCACGGCCCAAACAACCTAAACATCAACAAACACTTAAAATAGGAATAAAACCCAAGTAGGGGAGAAATCCTACCTCGAGGAGTTTGAAGAAATCACTAAAACCGGAGTCCACGCCAGCCCCGGTTCCGCTGCAGATCGCTTTCCTTCTCGTCTGTCCGCCGACCGGCCTGATCTGTGGTATTTCTAGAGAGAAGTTTCTCTCTCTAGAAGGGTTCTCTCCAAAAGCCACTTACTGGATCTCAAAATAAAGCCTCCCACGTTTTTTGCTTATTTTTGTTGGAGAAGAAGATGACTATTGGCTATTTTGTCATTTAGTCACTTAAAATCAATTTCTAAAATGACCTTTATGTCCCTTTACTGCACTGATATTCGCACTATTTCTACTTCCATTTCATCATTTCCTCTACTCATACCACTTATGGTACATGAGTACGTGCTATGTGTGCCTTTCGTTGCATCGAAAAACGTTTTACGACTCCCGAAACACGATGCCTCGAAAAACGTGTCGACTCCAACTGTCTCGGAAAATTACGAAATTTTACATGCTAACTAGATTTCGCGAGACGATTCCAACGGTGCAATCCGTTTCGTCATCCAAGATCTAGAGAATTAATTCCGGATTTTTAATCGAAATTACAATTTTGTAATCAAAATTACGATTTTGCCCTTATTCCAGAAATTGGAATTTCTCGGGTCTTACATGATGACTTGTAGATGTCAATATATGTGTGTATAATATGTTGACATGTATTGTGTGGTTTATTTGGAAATTGTATGATTATTTGATATGATCATCCAAAATGATGCATGGGTATTATGTGCATTTTGGTTTAAAATGTCCATATAGCACTCATCATATATATGGTATGGTATAGCATGAACAGATAATTGTACTATGCACGGACATCTCATTAAATGGGTGTGTGCATGGTCATAATCATTCATCATTCTTAGAGTGGGTGGTAAGCCTTGCATTTTGGATTACGCTCCACAGTCTTACTTTATGGCATTTCATAGCTTTGAATAAAGTTTTTTATCGGAGATTGTCCAATGCTTTTGAATAAAGTGGTTTATCGGAAACTGTCCAGTGCTTTTGATTTAAAGCTATTTATCAGAGACTGTCCAATGCTTTTGATTTAAAGCAGTTTATCGAAGACTGTCAAATGCTTTTGAATAAGGCTGTTTATCGGAGACTGTCTAATGCTTTTGAATAAAGCTATTTATTGGAGATTATCCAATGACTTTGAATAAAGCGGTTTATCAGAGGATGTCCAATGAGTTTTAAAAAACAAAAAGCTTTTGTTTTGGATAAAGGGTCAAAGGGTGAAACACCAATGACAAGTTTTTACACTTGGCATACATGTGAGGAGCTCTGATGACTCGTGTTAAAGGCATGGTGGGTGACACATCATTCATGGCATGTAGGCATTCCAGAGTAGAAACCGCATTTTACTTGGAATATTTGATTGTGTGAACATGACATTGCATGTGCACTTAGGTGGAGAGTAGCCCTTGTAGGAGTTTACCCTACTGGGCATTGCTCGCCTACCGTGGACCCCTTTCGCACAGGAGTATAGAAGGACGACGCTCACTCGAGGCCGTAGTTATGAAGAAAGCCGGGTGTGAGGCTTGTAATTAATTTTTTGTAAAGAAGCTTTGGAACAACTAGCTCATTGTATTTTGTGTAAAAAGAATTGTAAAATACTTTGGAACAACCTTGTTCTAATTTGTAATATTTGTAAGAGTGTTGTAATTAAACTCTCGAGGACTATGGTAATTAGTCTTGTATATTCTATAGTGTGATGAGCAGGCCCTGCTAGCCACTTCACTCATAATTAGACCCCGTGGAGGTCACCGATTATATTGGGCCATGTTGTCGTTTTTGTACAGTTGTATTTTAGGTAGAGTTCCCCGTACAAAGGAGACTATGTCCAATTTTCGTTAAATCATGGGTCCCGAAAAAAGGGGACACGGTGGTGTGGTGTCGGGTTATCCGACATCCACGAGTCTTCCGCGGGTTAACGGGTTGTCAAGAAACCCCCAGGTTTTGGGGTGTCACATTTTTACTATAAAAAATTGATAATAAAAATCATAATGTGAAAATGATAATATCGTTGGAATGCCATGTGTAAAACCCGTGAAAATTTAAAATTCAAAATTTTCAAAAAAAAAAGTGGGCAAACTCCGTAATTTCATCGAGATAGTCCGAGAAAAGTTGGGATTTTCTTAGATCTCGGATGACGACACGGATTGCACCGTTGGAATCGTCTCGCGAAATCTAGTTATCCAATCGAATTTTGTTGAATTCCGAGATAGTCGGAATTTCATGTATTTCGAGGCAACGGGTGTTGGTGACACATGGCGAGCCATGTGGGTGACTCATGGCGAGCCATGTGGGTGACACATGGTGAGCCATGTGGGTGACACATGGCAAGCCATGTGTCACAATGCATGGCAAATGCATGCATGTGTGTGACACATGGCATGCCATGTGTTAACATGCATGGCACCTTTGAACACTATATAAGGGCCTTCACACATGGGGTCTCAAATGCAGTTCGTGGGGGGAGTAGCAAGGAGAAGGAGGAGGAAGAGAAAAGAGAAAGGAAGCAAAGGAGAAGAGAAATGGAGGAAAGGAAAGGAGAAAGGGAGGAAAAGAAAAGGAAAGAAGAAAAGAAAGGAAAAAAAAGAAAAGGAAGAAAGGGAAAGGAAAGAGGAAAAGGAAGGAGTGTCGCTAAGAAGGAGCGCACCCGACGGCGAAGAACCCGAATCGCTATAAGAGGTGTGCTCTCTACTGCTATTTTACGCCTAGGGGCCGTGTAATGGCCTACGGGTTTCGTCCGGTTTTCCGGGCGAATTTGTATGTTGTGTGGTTCGTTTGTGATTGTGTGATGGTCAAAAACCGACTTCATGGGGTTTTGGGACTATCCGAAACCGAACATTATGTTCCAGGACAGCAAAATCCCGAGCATAATGGTAAACAGAGGTGTGCCCAAATTTTCGCACACCCTCGTGAATCGGCCGCAACAACTTTGGACGGTCATAACTTTCCTGTCCAAACTCCGATTTGCACGTTCTTGGACTCTACGGAAAGCTCGTTGAGTCTAAAATTTAATAGAATAAATTACTCAGCCAAAACGTGGGTTGAACATTGGGCTGGGTCATAGAAAGTTGAGGAATGGTCCTTTCTAGTTTCCGAAACTTCTGTTTTTGGAATCGGTTTGTAATTGAAACGCTTGGGGCTGCGTATGGCCTAAGCAGGGAATTGCGTGTTGGATTTTTTGTGTGGTAGTTACAAAAACAAGATTTTCTGGACTAAGTCTAGATTATTTCCGAGGCCAAGCATGGCCGGATTTATGGCTGGGAATGGCTAATGTATGTTATTTCCATAAATTGAATAACATGCTGAATATGTGATATATGTGTGATAAAGATGGAAATAATTACATGCATTGGGTTGTATGACTGACATACTATGTCTCAGCTTAGAATATGAATTATGGCATTACTTGTCTAAGTAATGGTTGGAATTATGTTAATAAATGCTTGAATGATGTGTTGACATCAATGAACTGAATGATAGAAAAGATGTAGTGCATGCTTATGTGATGTACCGATTTGAATGTGTGGAATGTTAATACGTGACCGCATGTATGTTAATGTTGAACTAAATATATGAAATCTTGTGTGCATAGGACATGAGGTTCATAGCACACATAGTGTACTTATGTAGAACGTCCATGTAGAGGTCTTCATACATTGGTCATGGGCCTGGAAAAAGAATGGACAAATTGCATTGCATCGTGTGCGGTAACACCCGCTACATGGGTGTGTGCACATGGTGGTTTCACTTTAGAAGACTAAATTTTTTCAGGGGTCCCATACAAAGGTTAGCGCCCACTGCTGAGCCTGAACCCATGCCAGCGACCCTTTGCGCATGGGTTCGAGCTCTCACGGAGGCGAAAGAAAAGGCCAGTTGGGACCTGGCGAAACAGTACCTATGAGTGGGACCCCAAGAGGTTTGGGTCTCCACACCTTATCCCACGAAAATAAATATTAATAATTTTATCTCCATCATATACTTAAAACATGCCACTAGAGGTAGTAACACTGTTGTTACCCTTTCTTTTTTTTATTTTTTATATTTATTCATTTTGCATTATATCGTTATAAGATTATAATTTATAGGACTCAAACCTAACTTCCTATACTTATCTCTCTCTTTACCATTTGAGCCAAGCCTTAAAGACAATACTATTATTGCTAAAAATAACAATTGTTAGAATTCAAAAATAATCTAGAGATATTAACGTTATTTATCTCTAAATGTAGTGCTAACCTTTTTTTTTTTTGGAAAGAGAAATTTCATTAATTTAGAATAACAATACATTACATCTCAACATAAAACTAAAGTGCTAAAAACATTAGAGAATGACATAGCATCCAGGTTAATAGCAATAATAAACGGCTCAAGGCCTACACAATTGGTAATTCTAAGATGCTTAGAATACCTAAGATTCCAAATCTGATGAAGCATACTGACGAATAGGGATTTGATATGACCTCTCTATCTAATCGAAATAGTTTTATCATCTGAATCACTCACATGAAAACCAACGAACAAATCAACCGTCGTACGACGATACAATCACATGCCCCAACAAGTCGACAACAAAAACATAAAAATTCAAAGGAAAATCGAATGAAAATTCAGATTGAGTGGAAGAAACCACTTTATTAAGAGAGAAAACACATATCTGAGTGGACGAACGATGAGAAAAGTGTTTTTAGGTCAAGAAATGTCAAAAAATTACTCCTCCTTTCTAATGAGGATGAAAAGAAAGAACATAAGGAACTAGTGGTAACCTATTTATCATTAATTAGTATCATTTTTTCATTAGACATGTTAGTGGAGATGGTAACGTCGTTCATATTAAGTGACAACATTAGTAAATAAGCAACATGATAAATAACATAATATATTAGTCGATTTAGTTTTTTAAATTTGTTGTTATTTCTTTAGCTAACAATTATTTAATAAATTCCAAATATACATAATATATATTTTAAATATTATTTGTTAAAAATAAAAATACTAATAATGGTTTAAATTGTTAATTCGCAACGAGGTATTGTTTACAATATCAACAAAAAATTACCTTTTTTTGTAATAAAAAATGTGTTATATAGTACAATTCTGCAACTTTATACTAAGAAAATTTAATGCATGCAAACACTTTTTAAATTTTAAAATTTATCTAGGATTAATTATATAAATGGTGTCTCAATATTTCAAGTTTTTATATTTTGGTATCTTAACTTTTATTTTATTCAATTAAGTGTTTGACCTCTTTGATTTTTTCTATTTTAGTATCTCAACTTCTATTTTGTTCAATTAAGTGTTTTTGAACTCAACTTTTATTTTGTTCAATTAATTCTTTAAAATCTTAATTTTTATTCAATGAAGTGTTTTTGGACATGTGAAAGATTATTAGAATGCTAAATCAACAAAAATTGAAGTCACATGGGTAGCGCTTAATCGGGGTCAGTTGTGCGCCAGCTGCTGACTTCCATATCTCATATGCTGAACCACCTCTCAGTAAAATGACCCAATAGACATCCATACTCATCCATACGATTTACAAAACCATACATTTTTATGAATCGAAGTTATTATATCACTCTTAATACAAAACCTATATTAAAACAGTTTATTTAATATACAAAAACATGAATCAAGGCCACGGTCAGGCCCGCTTCATAATCAGGCCTCTAAGGGGCGTCATTCTGCTGTACGAAGGGGGTCCCTGACGAGTGGCTACTTCGATGAGATAAATCCTACAAGGGTACACTCCCGCTTTAGGTGCACATGTAAATGATCATTTCCGCAGTCAAACCAACAGCCAATCCGTGCATACATGTTGTCTATCTGTGGAAAAAACTACATGCATGTATGAGACGACACTCTACATGCCCCATGTATCGGGTTAACCTCCGACCCACCACCCAATGTGAGTGCCAATGGGAAATTAATACGATCAGTCCAGACTCCATCACCTTTCGTAGTCCATTGTGATATTTATTTAATCGTTTAGGTGGCTTTTGCAGACATGAGAACTTTCGGGGTCTCACCTCGGGTCTCTTACACCCTCCGACATTTTTCGGACTTTCATCGATGGATATCTTTGTCTAACCGGGTTTCGGACTTTTCACGAGGGTGTCTATCCACTTGCTACACACCCAGAGCACTGTCGTTTTACATTTCATTTCTTTCTTTGTGGAACTCATTGGACTTTGTCCCATTCCCGAAACTCACGATTGACACAAATGCGGTCTCAAATCCCAGAAGGATCGAGCCCAGTGCATATAGCTGAACCAGGGGGACCTCCTAGCACTCCAATGGATATAGAAAATTTTCTTCAAAACCATGAATAAAATCCATGGAGCGAACCCCTTTACAATCCTTAACATATCTTTAGAAAATAATGCGGAAGCGAAGTGGTAAATTTTTTTTTTTTTCTTTTCTTTCTTTTTTCAAACACTTAGATTTTTCAGAAAAATCGGCCAGAGTTTCCTCTGTTTTTCGGACTTTCCCAAATTTACAAATACTTGCATAAGCATTTAAAAACACTTCTAATCTTCGATTTTCAACTTAGTTTTAGGACCTCCTGCGTCCCGACTCAATGTGATATATACCATATCGTTATTCATTTCAATAAATAAAACATTCAAAACTTCTTCAATTCCAATACCGCAGTTTATAAAAGATTGGGCTTGAGCGGGGACATAAACCGACCGCCTAAAGTAGTTCCTTTTCAAAATATATCCATACATGCATATATACATAATGAGTGTTGACATATAAAATATGCAAACCTATTTATACAATGCAGTTCACATGCGTTGTCTCCTCGATATTTCGACTCATTTGTGCGGAGAATTCTCTGGCGCACTGTCTCTCAGATCCTGAAAATGTTTTTGAAACATATGGAAAGAATGAGCTAAAGGAGCCCAGTGAGTGTACATTTTCATTAAAGATAACATTTTCGATTATATAACAAAGTAAGCCAAATACTTGCTCTGATTAAAATCAATTTATGCCTTAAACATTTATGCCTCAAACTTTCTTTCTTTCTTTATAATAAATACTTATACAATTAAAATCCATTTATACCTTAAACATTTATGCCTCAAACTTTCTTTCTTTCTTTCTTTCTGATGATGAAAATGCTTATACAATTAAAAAATCCATTTATACCTTAAACATTTTATGCCTCAAAGCTGTCTTTCTTTCGATAATAAATACTTATACAATTAAAATCCATTTATGCCTTAAACATTTATGCCTCAAAACTTTCTTTCTTTCTTTCTTTTTCTTTCTTTCGATGGAACCCGAGGGGATAAACACACCGAGGAAACGAGTTTCGAGATGCGAAGGTGAGGGCCAGATCACATTCAGGTCATAACCACTCGCTTGGGCTTCACGCTTTGCATAGGGTTCAGTCATAGCACCTTATCACGTGTAAGGATATTACTCTAGACACCTAATTCCCTCTCTCGAGTTAGTAACTTTATAACTTTCTCTCTAAATCTTTACCTTGCTGCCCAAGGTACCTCGGTCGATATCAATCATAACGATCATATGGGGTTACGAGGGTAACCATCAGGTAAAACATTTATCAAATACATTTATAAATCCATTTAAATCCTTTACTTATCATGAAAACTCATATATATATGCAAATATACATATATATTCTTTACACATTTAAAACTTTGCAATACCTTAACATATGCATACATATATAATTTAGTATAAATATATATATATTGATCTGAATATGTACATTAAATTTTTCATTTTACATCAAAACTTTCATTTAGGCAATATAAACATTTATTACACTTTTCATTTTAACATCAAAATCGTTCACTTTTTTAAAACTCAATTTGCAAAACATCATTTTTTACACTCCACCGAGTTCTTAGCTCAATCTTGCTTGCTTCATGTCGAATTCCGTTTCCGTCAGATAGTCCTTTTTCACCTTTTCAAGAAAAACCACAACTAACCATTAACCATAGCTTCCATTTAATCCACCATACACATTCATTTCACCAACCACATCACATTCACTTAAATCCCATTTAACCATGCCAAAAAATACATAATCAACGAAATGACAAATTACCTTTTTCTTTACAAAATGACCTTAATGCCCCTCAGTTGATCCTTTTCTTGTTCCTCTATGAATCTACTTTACTTAGAAATTGGAATCATCAATTTACTCTTTTCAAATTCAAGTTATAGCATTTCATACCAAACTAAGTCATTCTGGAATTTTACACTCGGGCCATTTGACATACCATTTCCCATGTCTTGACTCCATATTTAATACTCGTTCTTTATACTCTCTTGAAGCTAAGGTGTTAAGGTTCTTTTCCAATTGGAATCACCCAATTTAGGTACTGAAACTCACTTTACATCGAAAACAACGGGCTAATCTATGTTCAAAAAAGCGGGCAATTTGCGGCTTGAACATGGCCCTACTTTGAATGAATATTTGGGCCACATAGAATCGGAATTCGACAATGCCTATTTCTGTATGTTTGGTTCTCCTTGAAGTCTAGTTTAATTAGCCGCTTGAATCACTCAAATCGGATAAGAAATGAGAAAGTTATGGCTAAAATACGAAAACTGGTAGAAACAGAAAACAGAGCATTTCTGTGCAGGGCTTGCTCCCCAAAATACCCGAATGTGGGCTTTTACGCATTTTTTTCCTTATTTTCTATCCAATTCCAACTCCTGATCATAGTACATAAAAACCATTTCATTTTCATCTTGACATCTCTTTTCTATTCAATTCATCTTTCATTACATGTGTATCTTCAAAAACATTTCCTGAATTATTTTCAAACAACTCTAATATGGGTTATAACCCATACACAACCCAAACACAAAGATTTGTTAGGGTTTGTTCTAAACCCTAACTCAATTACTTGAAATTTAAACCATGAATCCATACAAAACTATAAAATCCCATCTAGTTCCATACCTTTTTTGCTTTTCCTCCTTATTTTCTTCTTCTTCTTCTCTTCCTCTTCTTCTCTCTTTTCCTCTTCTTCCTCTTCTTTGCTCTTCTTGGTTCTTCTCATCACCAAAAACGTGAGCCCTAACTAAAATATGAGACAAAATGACTTTTGTTTGTCTCACCCTCTATTCATACTCCCATATTAACCTTAATTGCACTTAAGTCCTCAAGCATTTAAATATTGTAAATCAACTTTTGTTATTCTACTATGACCCGTCCTCTGCACTTTTGATTTTCATATCCCCTTTGCTCAATTACTAATTTATCTTATTCTCATATTATACTTTGGCATAATCTATTCTTTTTATGTCATATATATCCCTAATTGGATAAGTTCCACTTTTACCACTTGCCCAGTGTTGAGACCAAACATATTGCACATTTATGCATTAGTTATGCATGCTGCAGATTATGATGTTATCGCAAGGACTATTGTCTAATCCTGGCGACAATGTCATAAAACTTGTTCGATAAGTATACTATAAACCGCAATCCTCGCGGTAAAATCCTTTTTTTAAGTTGGTTTGAGTCGATATTACGCAAGTGCAATTAGACAAGTAATAAAATGGATTTAAGTCAGATATGAGTCAGGGATCTGAGAATTTTAAAATCAACTACCACGACTACTCGATTTCAATATTTGGACCACAAAATGATGTAGGATCCGACATTAAGGTCTTTGGAAAATTAAGCGAACAAAGAAGAAATTAACTTAACTATAACATGCGGAAAATAAGAATAAAGGATAAAGAATTTCTAATAAAAGAATGAATCTTGAATAGTTCATCTCGGGGACATCCAGTAGAAAGCAGTGATAGTGAACTATCGATTCCACATGAATTTACTCTGATAAAATTTCTTGATTAACTCCGAGTTTCAAAATGCGTAAGGCGTTGTAGTGCGGCTGGATCTCTCCACACTTCACATTTCATTATCTAATTTATGACTGATTCTTTGAATAAAATTAAATAACTACTTTTAAAGGAACACCCTTAATGCGGGTATTTTTCTTTTACGATACTTCATACCCATTTTTATGGGTGTAAACCTTAGCTCCCGAGTTATCGGTCAAGCAAGGATACTCTGACTTCCAGTTACTCCCTCTGAATTAGAATAGATCAACCTTTCCTTGATTAGATCCACGGCTAACACGGGATTAGTCTCTCTCCAGAATTGAGGTGAACTCTTTGCTTGTTTAAATAGATAACTCATTCAACTCGTTCTTGATTTCAAGTGAGAAGAGGATTTATCTAGTGAACTTACAAAGCTCAAAGATCCCTAATACTTGAGGTTAGTATACCTTCAAAGTGTACATTACTCTCGGGAATGTCTTCCTGTCATCCTCGGAAGGACCTCCTTGAAATCAGGCTTGATGACTCGAATTTTAACGGGTATAAGAAGCGGCCGGATCGAATAATAAACCCAAAACCCGGTAAATTCATTAAATTAACAAGGCTTCTTTAATAACATTCTACAGGGAAAGATAAATTCGACTATCATGTTCATAATGGAAGTTTAGTTTCTCAATTCTTGTTACGCGATACGGCATTCCTCGATCATGAGTAAGCAAATTGGCGAAACAATCGAATTCCGAGAAATTTGTACGAACTCAAACATTGGGTAGTAATTGAAAATAAAATAGTCTGTCGGAAACCCCATTTCAGCTTGATAACATCAGTTCGAAAATACAAGCTTCAAAATAAAAATACGAGCATAATCTTTGCTCTAAAGCGTGAAATGAAAAATTAAGAAAAAGAAAGAAAAGAAAGAGAAAAAATAAGAAAGAAAATGAGCTTTTCGGTATCAGACCTCTCGTGCGTGGCGTAACTACTTCTTGGTACGGATAAACATGTATTTATAGGGTTCCTAAGTGGGCCCTAATCCCAATGTAACTCTTTGTGAATTTGTAAGTATCCGGTGATTCGCATTCCGCGTCGACCGGTTTCTTAGTCGACGACATCATCGAAATTGAAACTTCGATCTCACGTCGCGACTTGATTAATCCCACTATATAGCTTTTATTTAGTCATTCTTGATGTCCGCATTTATCACCATCTTGTCTTACGCGGTTTCGATTTCTTGGATGTAGCGACATCAACTCTTATCGACCTCGGCTTAGGATATGATTTCAGCCAGTTGCTTGATGTCGCGACATCACTTTGATGTCAGCGACATTGCTTCTGTTCTGCTGATTTAATCTATGCGTTCACGATGTCACGACTTGATCTTTTGTCGCGACATCTTATCCGTCTCTAGCGATTTCAAGTTGTCTAACCCAGTATCGTGACTTATGAAGTCTCCGCGATGCGATTCTTGATGTCCGCGACGTCAGTTGACCCCACTACTGTTCCGGATGATCGTTTGTGATGTGGCGACATCGCCGTGACATCCATTCTAGTTCCTTGCGGTCTTCAATGGTTGTTCGATGTCGCGACATGTATCGAGGATGTATCGCGACATGAACCGAGTCTCACGCACCCTTTCCTTTGAATCTTGTTTCGTAGCGAGCGGGTGTCTTGATGTCGTGACTTCAGCCTCATAGTTTGAAACCTTTAGTTGATCTCCTCTTGATGCCACGACTTGATTATTAAGTCTCTGCACTTTGTAACAACCGGTGGTTCTTGATGTCGCGACATCGATCTTCTTCATCGCGACATCACCTTTAATTTACGCTCCCTTCTTAAATTGCTATATTGTGTTCCACAATCGACAGTGCCTCGATGTCTCTTTAATCTTCACGAGGTCACAACCTCGAAGCTGAATTTGTGTAAACTTCAAGGCTTTGCATCAATAGTTCGATAGTGCTTTTATTTATGCTCTACTATTGACTGCATTTTTATCCACTTATTCTTTGCGTTTTCATCTTTCTTGCTTCCTTCTTTGCTGACTGACAAATTGGTGAGATTTCTTCGCGGATACGTATATTAGATATTCAATTTTAACTGAAAATCAAACAGAAAAATGGACTAAAAAGAGATGACTTTTAAGCTCATCACTTAGGATATAACTTTCGGGTCTCTCGTTTTATTTCTTGAAAATTCGATTTAAAACTTAATATACACCACCTGAAGTCAAGCGCTGGGTATCTTTCGAGGTGTTCACCTGACTCTCCCCTCATATAAGAACTTAGATCCTCGAAATTAAAACATTATTTTTGCATTAAAGAGATGGGGATAATGCTTCTTCATCTGCTCCTCATGCTCCCATGTAGCTTCCTCTCTTTGTGTGACTCCTCCTGATACCTTCACCGGTAGCGGAATAGTCTTGTTCTTGTGAGAACTTGCCTCTCGACGGTCTAGGATTTACCTTGGTTCTTCTTCGTATGTTAAGTTCTCCGCAATATTATTTCCACTTGGATTCTCTGTCAATACATGTGAAGAAGTGCAGGTATGTACTTCGCGAGCATAGGAAACATGGAAAACATCGTGAATACGTCGAGTCGAGATGCGGCTCCGATCGATATGCCACCTCATCCTCTCGACAATCTGTATGGTCGATATACCGTGGACTCGACTTTCCACATTTCCCAAATCTTAAAATGCGCCCTTCATGGAATCCTCAAGAAGCCATATCCCCCTACCTCAGCTCTAGGTCTAGCGTGCATAACTTTTACGTCGGTCTTGTCACGATTTTTCAATCTATCCGCACTAACTGATGCACATCACGAGTCACTTGAACAATTTCCGAGACCTACTAATTTCCTTTTACCTACCTCGTCCCGACCGATTTGGGTTCGACATTTCGTCCATAAGAGCCTCGCAAGGGGGCCCTTTTAATCTGGCACGATAAGCGTTATTGTATGCAAACTCCATCGGGGGTAGATGGGTGTCCCAGCTCCCTCTAAACTCCGAACACATGCCACTAGCATATCCTCCTAAGTGCGTATAGTCCTCTCGGATTGGCCATCCGTTTGTGGGATGAAAAGCCCGTCTTGAAATGCGATTTAGTGCCAAGGGCATTTTGTAAAGCTGAGCGAAACCGTGAAAGCAGAGGTAAACACAGGATCACATCTGAGACAATAGAAACCCCGTACCATGCGATCGATAATCTCTATAGCGTATAATTGACTGACTTATCAATGAATCACTATTCCTAATAGGTAGGAAATGGATTTGATTTCGTCGGTCGTCTCACGATCACCCATATCGTATCATGGCCACTCTGGCAACGTGGAAGTCCCCACCCACAATCCATAGTGATTCTCTCCATTCCACTTGAGGGATCGGGAATGGCGTAATAGTCTGGGCTCCCGATGTTCGGCTTTCACCTGCTGACATGTGAGACATCTGGAGACGAACTCTGCAATATCCCTCTTCATACCCTTCCACCGGTAGTGTTCCTTTAGGGTATGATACATCTTTGTGCTTCCCGGATGCATAGCATAAGCGGAGGAATGGGCTTCCTCCATAATCTCTCTCACACATCACTTACATCTGGTACACACAATCTACGTCCCCATGACCACGGTACCATCCTCTCCTTATATTTTCAATGACAAATCCTCGTTGCCCAGACTACTTCACCTCTCGACTTCACTATGCGTGGATCCCGAATCTGAAGCTCTCTAATCACGTCTACATCAATATAGGACGTACATGAA
This sequence comes from Tetrastigma voinierianum, assembly GCA_016808115.1. Lineage (NCBI taxonomy): Eukaryota > Viridiplantae > Streptophyta > Magnoliopsida > Vitales > Vitaceae > Tetrastigma > Tetrastigma voinierianum. Next base: position 1,342,851 of record JAEQBH010000921.1, read on the forward strand.
ATGTGGCTAGCAGTACTCTAGTCACAGTGAGTTCAGGTCCACACACCAGGGACCTGCTTCTGAGTCGAGGAGATGCCGCGACCTTCAAGTGCGATATGGAACTCATGGGTCTTTCTATAGAGCATACACGCTGCGTTCGCCTTTCCAGGGTAGTGACAATGGTACATTCATAATCCTTGATCGGTTCAATCCATCTCCCTGCAGTCTCATGTTCGGTTCATACTGCGTAACGGAATCTCACCAAGCTCTTATGATGCGTAAAAATCCTACATGGCACTCCATATAAGTAATGCCTCCATATCCATGAGGCAAATACTAAATTGCTAGCTGGTCGTGTGTGGATAGTGCAATTTCATGCTTCTTGATTGCCCACAGAAGCATGCCACAATCACCCTTGTCATTTTGCATTAATACCTGACCCTAGACCACCTTTGAGGCATCACAGAGTACCTTTACTTGAAAGCCATCCTGCCTTTGATGGAGAGTGTGAAATCTTGGAGCTGAGGTCGATCTCAACTTTTCGAGTTCGCCCGAAACTCTGGCGGCAAGCCTCGAGCCATAAAGCGGTTCCTCTTTCCTTGTCAATCTAGTGAGTCGCTATCTTCGAAAATCCCTCAATGACTACGGTATGCCACACGAAACCAAGAAAACTCCTTGTCTGTAACACTCGTAGGAGGTTTCCAATTCGGTATAGCTTAGGCCTTACAGCGGATCCTGAGATCCCCTACGCAGAAATTATGTGTCAGAAGGCGACGATGTCGAGCCCAACCGGACACTTGCGGGGATTAGCATATACTTAGATGTTCCTTAATGTTTGCGAAGATTATCTATAAGTGCTGCATGTTCTTCTCCACTGCCTGAATAGATCAATATATAGGTCGATAAACCTGATAACAAGCTGATCTAAGTAAGTAGGAAAATCATTCATGAGATCCGTAAGCGGTTGGGGCATTGTGAAGTCAAGTGGCATGACTAAAAACTCAAATGCCCGTGCGGTGCATTGCAGATATGTCTTGGGCCATCTCTCATCATGAAGTCTCAACTTATCAAATTCACTTCCAATTAAATCAAGGCTCATGACAACATCTTTGCAAGCCTTACATCAAGCCATTAGCATCCTTAAGTAGAAAAACCCATAATGCCCTTCACCTTAGCAAAAATTACATTTATACCTTAATCAATTCTTCTTCGTAAAACATTAATTCTAACACATTCCATTAGGCATTAATCCCACTAATTAAGTAAAATCAATGAAACTCAACTTTCCATACTTCTCTAAGTGAATCCAAATCTACATGTCATTTCATAATTATTTCTTCAATTTCTTCCGTTTCTTTCAACAATTTTACATTTTGATAATTCATCAAGGTCATTGATTTACTTAAACTAAATCAAACCAGTATTCAATTAAACCCTTTCTTGGCTAACCCTCTCATCTCATTTCTATTGACTTTTAATTCAATTAATTCCATTAATTCCTTGACATTAGTAATGTCATTAAATCAATTAAAACCAATCAAACAACATCACTTCCATTAACATTCAAGATTAAGCCTAAATTGACAATCCTTATAATATCATTCTTTTCTTTTCAATTTCTTAGCAAAATCAACCCCTGAATCATGTCAAATTTAATAGCTAAAGCCTTAATATAGCTTCGATTGAAGGTTTAGATAAATAATTCCATAAAACCACAATTACTTCACACGGAACCTCCCTGAACCAACGTTGACCAACTCCATTTCTGTCCTTGACTGTGCGTAGCTGGATTTCAAACCCCAGTGCTCCCCTCATCTAGCTGCGGCCTCTACTACATGGCCGTGCGTGTCAATGGAATTTGTCGACGCTCACAGTGGTCCAAATCCTACAGACTAAGACTCTGACCAAACCTCTTGGTCTTCAAGGCCGTCCTCCTACTAAATGGGACATGTCGACGAAACTCGAAAAACTCCGTTCCTTAATACGTCACGGAGTGTGTCCCACACTCTGACCCTAAAGGGCTCTCGGCCTTCCCATCTACGTAGTGGCTAGAGCCGAGCTTATCACATGAAACTCTTGGCCAGACGTACTTGGGACACTCCCTCTTGGGCATCTCCTCTGAACTACCCTCCACCATTCCTAGCGGCTGCATCCCGTGGGAGAAGGCGGGAAAAAGTGACCATCTGTTCATCTGTACACTTCCTCACCTAGTAGACCCGCTCATTTCCCTCCCAACCATGTGAGCCTTTTAAGTTCTCCCGATCCATCATAGTTAGGTGCCCACGGCTTTAGCCCCTCTCATAGAAGCTGGCTCTCGGGGGCTGTCGTGTCATTGAAACAAAGCTAGGAGCCATCTGCTCTAAGGCCTCCATCCTCCACGACCTCGGGAGGCGGTGGCCAGCCACATGCATGGGGTGTGGGGTCACTGTGCGTGGGTGGAGGAACATAAACAAACTCATCAACATATTCCTCGGGTGGTGGTGCTAATGCCTGGAGCTCTCTGGTGGGGAGTCGACCTCGGCAGCCTTGGCTTTTCTGTAATTCAAGTAATGTCATGTAATGCATATATGATTTTAAAATCACATAAATAATTTATGCAATTTAAAATAAAACATTAAAACAATCATATGAAAATGAAATTTTCTAAACCTTTATAACATTTTCAAAACCGATGGCTACGATACACGTTGAAGGATCTGACACGAAGTTAACCTCATGAACCCGGGGGACCTCCCGACACTCAGTGGATATAGAAACTTTTCCTCCAGAAACCATCAAATAAAATCCATGGAGAGCGAACCTCTTTACAATCCCTTAACATATACTAGAAAATAATGCGGAGACGAAGTGGTAAAAAATTTTTTTTTCTCACTTTCTTTTTTTTTCAAACACTTAGATTTTTCAGAAAAATCGAGCGGAGTTCCTCATTTTTGGACTTTCCCAAATTTACAAATACACGCACCAAGCATTTAAAAACACTTCTAATCTTCCAATTTCAACTTGGTTTTAGGACCTCCTCGTCGCAAACTCAATCAACACAATATATACCATATACATTTATTCATTTCAATAATCAAAACATTCAAAACTTCTTCAATTCCATGCACGGAGTTTATAAAAGATTGGGCTTGGCGGGACATAAGCCGACCGCCTCGTAGTTCCTTTCAAAATATATCCATACATGCATATATACATGACAAATTATTTGTATATGAAATCATGCAAATTATTTATACAATGCAATTCACCTCGTTGTCTCCTCGATGTAAAGCTCGACTCACTTTGTGCGGGGTACTCTACCGTGGCCTTTGTCTCGAGGTCTGAAAATGTTTTGAAACATATGGAAAGAATGAGCTAAAGGAGCCGGTGAGTGTACATTTTCATTAAGATAACATTTTCGGTATATCAAAGTAATAAATACTTATACAATTAAAATCAATTTATGCCTTAAACATTTAGTACCTTAAACTTTCTTTCTTTCTTTATAATAAATACTTATACAATTAAAAATCCATTTATGCCTTAACCATTTGCCTCGAAAATTTCTTTCTTTTCTTTCTTTCTTTCTATTGATAAATACTTATACAATTAAAAATCCATTTATACCTTAAACATTTATACCTCAAACTTCTTTCTTCCGATAATAAATGCTTATACAATTAAAATCCGACATGCCTTAAACATTTATGCCTCAAACTTTCTTTCTTTCTTTTCTTTCTTTCTTTACGATGGAACCCGGGGATAAACACACGAGCGATTTCGAATGCGACGGTGAGGGCGGTCACATTACAGTCATAACCACTCTGACTGCGGAGAAACTGGCGCTTTGCATAGGGTTCAATTATAACACCTTATCACGTGTAAGAATATTACTCACAGGCGCTTTAATTCCCTCCCTCGGTTAGTAACCTATAACTTTACCATACAGAATTCTTACACGCTTAAGGTACCTCGATTACGATGCTCCGGTCATACTTGATCATATGGGGTTAGGGTAACCATCGATCAAAACATTTATCAAAATACATTTATAATCCATTTAAATCCTTTACTTTATCATGAAAACTCATATATATATCTGAAATATACATATCATTCTTTACACATTTTAAAACTTTCATAATACCTGCCTTATGCATACATATAATTTAGTATAAATATATATTGATGCAAGATAAACATGTACATTAAATTTTTCATTTACATCAAAACTTTTCATTTAGGCAATATAAACATTTACATTACACTTTTCATTTTAACATCGAAATGCGTTCACTTGCAAAACTGATTTGCAAAACATCTACATTTTTACACTCCACCGAGTTCACCGCTCGATCTTGCTTGCTTCTACGTCAATTCCGTTTCCGTCAGATAGTCCTTTTCCTTTTCAGAAAAACACAACTAACTAAGTATACTTAACTTATTTAATCCACCATACACATTCATTTCACCCAACCACATCACATTCACTTAAATCCATTTAACCATACTTAAAAAATACATAATCAACGAAATGACAAATTACCTTTTCTTTACAAAATGACCTTAATGCCCTCAATTCAAATCCTTTTCTTGTTCCCTCTATGAATCTACTTTACTTAGAAGTGGAATCATTCCAATTTACTCTTCTAAATTCAAGTTATGTTTCATGCCAAACTAGTCATTTACCGATTTACACTCGGGACATTTGACATACCCATTTTCCCATCTTGACTCCATATTTAATACTCGTTCTTTATACTCTCTTGAAGCTAAGGTGTTAGAGGTTCTTCTCAATTGGAATCACACCCAATTCGAACACCGAAACTCATTTTACGTCCCGAAACAACGGGCTAATCTATGTTCAAAAAGCGCAGACACAATTTGGCCAGACATGGCCTACTTTGAATGAATATTTGGGCCACATAGAATCAGAATTCGACAATGCCTATTTCTGTATGTTTGGTTCTCCCTTGAAGTCCTAGTTTAATTAGCCGCTTGAATCCACTCAAATCCGAATAGAAATGAGAAAGTTATGGCTAAAATACGAAAACTAATTCGAAGCGAGAGAAAGCAGGCATTTTCTGTACCGAGGCGCTCCCAAAGTACGGAATGTGAGCTTACGCATTTTTTCCATATTTTCCTTCCAATTCAACTCTATAGTCCATATACACTTCAAAACCAGAACTCATTTCATCTTGACATCTCTTTTCTATTCAATTCATCTTTCATTACATGTGTATCTTCAAAAACATTTCTGAACATTTTCAAACAACTCTAATATGGGTTATAACCCATACACAACTGAGCCACGAAGATTTGTTAGGGTTTGTTCTAAACCCTAGCTTCGATTACTTGAAATTTAAACCATGAATCCATACAAAACTATACAAAATCCCATCTAGTTTCATACCTTTTTTGCTTTTCCTCCTTATTTTCTTCTTCTTAACTTCTATTCTTTTTCTGCTTCCTCTTTATTCTCTCTTTTTCCTCTTATTACTCTTTTTGCTCTTCTTGACTCTTCTCCCTCACCAAAAGCGTGAGCCTAACTAAATATAAGGACAAAATGACTTTTGTTTGCATCACCACCCTCTATTCATACTCCCATATTAACCTTAATTAAGCCAAGTGTAGCGTTTAAATATTGTAAATCAACTTTTGTTATTCCTACTATGGCCCATCTACACTTTTTGATTTTCATATCCTTTCTTCGATTACTAATTTTGTATTATTCGTATTATACTTTGACATCCAATCTAATGCACATGTCATATATATCCTAATTGGATAAGTTCCACTTTTACCCTTGCTTAGGATACCCTTAACTTAGGGTCTCTCGTTTATTTTCACGAAAATTCAGATTTAGCTTTAATATACCCACACAAGTCGAAAAGCTGGCAGGGTATCTTTCGGAGTGTTACATAAGGGTGTATAAATGTCTCGACTTATAGTCATGTCCAATTTAGCGAATTTGAGTTTCGGTCCCACGAAGTACCCTCGACTTTAGTATTGTAACTCCTCCCACACTATCGTCATGGATTTACCTGGTGGCAAATGAGAGTGCCCACTGGTGCTCCATCTTAATGTCGTTTAACGCGCGTTTGTCCATCTATATAAGTCCATGATGACATGGGTATGAATGAGGGCCCCACTAAACATCGAGGGCACATATGGATAGAAAAAGTCGAGGCTTAAATCAAACATATCTTCAAGTCAGACATTTCACACACCCTCTCCTAAATGTTTTTGTGTAAATACTTTTAAAGTTTTTATATTACCTAACGCTTTTGAATTTAGATAGTAATTATCATTACTAATTTTTGTTTAATGAAATTAAAAATAACTTAATCTTTCCTATTATTTTTGTTTTTACCTTAAAAATTAAAAAATAATTTCAACCCATATGAGAATTGATTACAAAATTGGTTTCTCAACTTTTCGATTTCTTAATTTTTGTTCAATTAAATGTTTTCTTATCAATTAAAGCTCATTAAAATATTGTATCAACAAAAATTGGATCCACATGACATTCTACATCATAAAAAAAATAATGAAATTACTTAATGAGGTGAAAGGACAATATTATTATTTCCATATTAAAGGACAATATATATATATATATATATATATATATATATATAAATATGTTGGGTATACACCCAAAGTCTCACAATGTCCAACATCTGTTAGGAATGAAAAGGCTTATGAGTATATAAGCATAAGACTGACATCAATTTGTGTAGAATCTTTTCCCCGGGAGAGATTTGGCTCAAAACCATGAGGGTTTAGTCCTAAAGTGGACAATATCATACCAATATGGATAGGGAAAGGTCCATGAGGTTTCCTAACAACTTGTATCAGAGTCGGGTTCAAGCTTAACTATGTGAATGGATGTCGAACAAATTGGTGTGGTGAGTAATGAACCCCTGGCAGGTGGTGCTTCACGTAAAGCGTGTGCCCAATCGGTAACTGAAAATCTTTATTTAAGGGAGAGGGCTGAATGGGAACTTTGTTTGAGGAATGATAGTTGGGTGTGCGCCCAAGAGTCCCTGGTGCAGAGTTCGCAATCACGACGACCAGGCCGAGCAGGACTAGGCCGAGGGAAAATTGAGTCGAGCCAAATTTGGATTGGTTTTTTTTGCCCATAAAATAGCAACCTAGCCCCTTGCAATTTCTGTGTGGATCATGCTTAAATTTTCTTATAGGGTTTTGGCTCAATAAGGAAACTTGTCCAGTAGGGCGAGCCCGTGACCAGGGCAAATCGAATATCTCTCATTGGCTTTCTTTTGAGCCAATCAAATGGCTAGCTGCGATCCTAATTTTCAAGTGGGTTAGGCTAGCTTTAATAATTTGAAACAGAGTGTGACTCTATCATAATGTCTCACATCAATTAGGAATAAAAAGGCTTATGAGTATATAAGTATGGACAAACATCTAATTGATACGAGGCTTTTGGGAGGAGAAGCCCAAAAACAAAATCATAAGGGCTTAGGTGCAATGTGGACAATATCATACCAATGTGAATAGGATACATGAGAATTTCATATATATATATATATATATATACTCTATATAAGATATATATTTTTAAAATAATTAAAAGTTATTTTAGTGTAATAAATACATCTTAAAACCCTACTTGAGGAAGAATTATTATCCTTTTACCTCATTATATGTTATTTAAGTAATTTTATCATTTTTTTATGATGTACAATGACATATGGTCAAGTTTTTGTTGATTCGGTATCCTAATGAGCTTTGATCAAAAAACACTCAATTAAACAGAAACTATGAGTTCAAACACTTAATTGGAGCAAAATAAAGACTGAGATAAAACTATTAATAAAATTGCGTATTTGATATTACTATTATGGTATAATACGTATAAGCTCGATTAACACTATCTTGAGGACCATTGGTTCATTTCTTATTTACGATCGAGGATATATTTTTAAATCCCGAATCACCTACAAATAAATAAATGTAACACCACGAAGACGAAAAACAAAACGGTATACCAATACGACACAACCACACGCTGCATCCAAGGACATAAATGTCAAAAATATCAACCAATATTTTGGTTATTATTGGGGCTCGACACAATATCCTCCATCGATAGTCAATTGAAGGAGATTTCAATATTTATCATTAATTTCTCCGTACTTCGACAATTTATCAGTTTTACACTAATATTTCGGTAAAGCACTTAAAATATTTGAAATTTGAGGATTGGGGATTTCGAATCCTAGCCAAAAATAGGGTTTGGCTCTTCCGCCTCCACCAAGCTTGTTAATGCTGTTATTCTATAAGGTGCAAATTATATTTATATTATCTCTTATTATTTATGAATATTTTTACCCATTTTATATTATAATTTTAACATTATCATAATTTTATTTTTATATTAATCCTTTCACATTTCAAAAAAATTAAAATTTAATAAGTACAATATTTTTTAAATTAAAATTTATTTGATAATACTAAAAATTAAGATAAATTTAATTATAAATTAATAATGATATCAAAATGTTCTCATCAAAACTTATCAAATTTCATAAATTAGCGCTTCTATAAAATATTTTGTATAAATCATATAAGTAATTTTATTTCTTATTTTAAACGTGATTAAATATGTTTCCACAAAATAATTGGAATTAATACACATGCGTAGCTTGGTTAGTAAAACATTAAGAGTTTAAGGCATGACATCAAAGGGGATGAGAATTATCCCTAGGTTCGAGATCTAGTAGGCACAATTTAATATATTGTAACAAAATGCTTACCCGTCAAAAAAACAAAAACAAAAATAACTTTATTTGTTGATAAATAAATATAAATATAGTTAAGAAATTTCAAATATTTTTTAAAGTTAATTGATATTATCATATCATTTAATTGATATATCTCATTTAATATAATAATATCCAATTTTTTGAATTTTTCATTATCAATAAGGAAAGAAATAAAATAATACCTCTTTAATATTACAATATCAAATAATATAAAATAATAAGGTTTAATAATTAAATAATTATCTGAATCCATTTGATTTTAATCTAAACCTTAATTAGGAATTTGAATTATTTCTCATTATCTATAAATAATATCAGTAATATAATTATAAATGTATGAATTAAAATAAGTACTCATTTAATTTATGAATAAATAAAATTAAATATTTAATTTAGTAAATATAAATTTAATTTAATAATATTAAATAATTCTAATATATATTATTTTACTTATTTTATCATTTTAAATTTTGAAGTATTTCAATGATTTTTATATGATTTTCTATTTCCCGATATTTTTCAAAAGATCGAAAATTGATATTCTTAATATTTAGATATATTCGTGAATCCGATTACCGATATATTTGTATTCAAATATTTTGGTCGTGGCGAAATAAAATGGTATGTCATGTCAGCATGAAGATGGCAGTAAATCACAAAAAAAAAAACAATTGAAAACTATAAAAGAAAATAATAGAAAGGAATGTAGAGAGTTGATTTTAGGTTAAGAATGGCAAAAAAAAAAAAAAAAAAAAAAAAAAAAATTCACCTCTTTAGTAAAAGAAAAGAGAGTAGTAAAGAAAAAATGGAAAGAAAATAAGCCTAGCTTCCTTCTTATTTAAAACTTTAAAAAATTAAAAAAATTAAAATCCATTATTAAGTCAAATGTAAGTTATGATCCATTTGGCAATATTATAACTTATCCTCTTCTCTTCGCCCTTTTCTATGACTTGATCTATCACTTTCAATAAGTGACTATTTTTTCCTTTATTTTATTCTTTCATCCATACTTTATATCCCATTTTCATCGTAATAACTAGTGGTAACGTTAGCAGCGAGAGATGCATATACAGGCTTGTTAGATGTCATGTCCATCCCCTTATCAACAATTTTACTTAGTCTTTGGAGCGTTACGTACCGATAAATCATAAAACCAACCCCATCTATAATCTAAACAAATTGAGTCACAGCTATTGATTGATTAAACGTCGATAATAAAATAGCTGGGCGTTAAGAGGAAAGGTTAGTCACCGATAAAAACGTTCTTTAATTAAGATTAAAGTTATTAGTTTAAAAATAATGGGGGTAAAGATATTTGCCACAACAATTTATCTATGGAACCAGTTGTTTTATCTTTCTTTGTTTGATATGACAGAATGTGAGAACCAACCATGTCATTTATTTTGAAAAGATGAAATATTTAAGAAAAGAAAAAAAAACATCTTTTTCTTTAATAAGATTGTAAAATAACATGTAGTTGATATTTGATGATATTTTAATAATAACTGAAGAATGGAATGTAGCATAATTATCTGATTCTGGAAAACACAAAAAATCATTCTTAATCTATATTTTAACTCATCAGTTCATTATGACCAAAAGCAGTTTGTTTCTTTTTAACATAACTAATATATTAAGAGATGGCTATTACATTGAGTTCAAGGATTGTGCTTTGAGAAAACTGACGATTAAAGATCATTTGGCGCGCGACCGTTCTCACGTGTGTGCTAGTTGTATTCGATGGTCTCCCGGGCCGGGACAGGAGTATCTTGGAGAACGACCAGGCCGATCAGATACGTGCCGATGTGAAGACCGAACTTTGTTGAAAGTTCAAAGGCCGGAGGACATCAGCTATGGTACCGGAAAGAACTCGAGTGAGCTTGGATGGTTGACCAGGATCATCAGACACCAGACAATGGAAACCATGTCATGTTGCTGAGAGCCAGTTCGGATGCATTACCTAGCGGTTCCTCTGGGCGCGGAGCGATCTGTAGTGGATCAAAGCGCATAAGGCGGGCGCTCACCTGCATGGGTTTTTTATTTAAATTGTATTAGTTAAATAAAAAGTAAGGCTTTAAAAACAATTAAATAAAAAATACATCATTTAAAATTTTTATTAATCAAATATAATTACATTTAGAAATGTATGAAAAGTTTACATCACTACAAAAATAAGTACATCCATTAGGTTGTACCTCTTATTTGTCAATCATTGTACTTTTCAACCGTAAGAAAATAAAAATACGATATCATTTCCGATAAAATATTTTAATCATTATTTTACATTGACGAACTATCTTTGATCCATTCACGTCTTGATATTTTTAAAGTTCTGTATCATCCACTAGTTAGAACACCGAGCATTGATCATGCACGATCTCTTGTCGCTAAACTCGATCTTTTCAAACATACTCTTTGCTTCGATTGTTTGAGGTGACAAAATTACATCTCTTTACTAACCACTCTTCTACACCTGCTTAAAAGCTGACTTCCGATCGCGTACTCTTGAGACACGGTTAATACATCGCGTGCGATAATAAGATACTTGAATTATTTAATTTGTTGTTTTTCCACCATTCTAAAATATCAAAATTTTCATTATCTTTAAAATGGAATTGTTTACTACTTATTTGAGATATACATACATATTTGTTGTATTATTTGGAGAAGCCCAGTTGTTCTTGCTTTTTCTACTTTTGAACATTTTCCAAGGGCTTTTATAAAAGATGAGGAACACATCGTGGATGATGAGATTTTATCGGCCAATATTATTCTGTATTTTTCTTTATAAATATTATATAAAATATATAATAGCAATTTACTTCATTTTTAATTTCTTCAATTTTTATTTGATCTTCATTGTAAATAAGCCACGACAGCATTCATCTAAAACATCAAATTTTAATCTAGGGTCCACAATTAAACCAATATAATAAATTAAAGGTATTTCTCCCCAATATTTTTTAATTTTTCTATCATTGCAAAAATTGTATCATTAAAAATTTCATAACTTAAATAATTTTGAAGTACCATATAAATACTAGTTATTTGCATAATGACCCCGATGTGAAGTTGGATATTACACACTACCAATATTTGTTGAAGTATCAAAATTTCAAAAAGATGCAAGTAGAAGGTCGCCGATGTCGCCATCATGTCGTTTAATATCCCGATATCTACATCATTATTATTATTCTTAGATAGTGCATTTAAATATGGTGGCTACTTTTTATATTTTTGTAATGTTTTGTAAAGCTTATAAGTGGGAATTCCATCTAGTTGGTATGTTTAAGCTTATATTTTTCACTTTCATATTTGCAATTTTGCAACAATCAAAAAATAATTCATGTTTTGGCAGGAACATTAATATTATATACGATATCTCTAATTTTCTAATGTGCTATCAACGTTTTAATCCATGCTTTTACAATCAAATTTAAAATATGTGCACAACAACGTACGTGAAATAATTTTGCATGATCATGGTTGTTGCCAAAATCTTTTTAATCTTTGTATTGCTACATTATTATTTGAAGCATTATCTAATGTTATTGTAAATATTTTATCATGAATACTAAATCATAATTTCATCATTTATTAAAGTTGATATATTTGTACCATTATGTGGAGTATTTATTGTTTAAATGAAATATTAACTTTTATTGCATTAGATTCATTATCATATAATGAGCGTGTCACGTATTAAAAAGCTTTACATGCATTAAAGATAATAGAATATCATTATGTTAAACAAATTTTCATTGAAATTTTGCAAAATATTGTTTAAATTTTCTCGATGTTTGAAATTTTTTTCGTAACTATCTCTTCAGTATTTCCGGACCCGACCTTTGAATTGAGGATTAATCAATATTTGAATTGTTTACGAATAATCATCGGTTTCCATCATATTAAAGGTTGTTCAGCTCTTATTATGTAATCAACCATTCTGCTTTCTGACAAGCGAACTTCGTCGTAAAAAATGTGTTTAAATTTCCACATTCATCTTTACCTAATTGCATAGAATTTCTAATATCTACATTATTCTTAATTTTACATTGTTAAATTGTGTGCTTTTTAAATGACTTGTGCCAATTTGATCCATACTAAGAAGTTTTGCTACAAATTTTACATTTGCTTTTTATTTCTTTTTATTATTTTCTAAAATTATTTCTATTCTATCAAAAAAATTCCATATATTTGAACTAAGTTTTTGCTTAATGATGTACATGGACTAGAAGAAGATACACATGCACTATCCATATTAAAATTATTAATAAAATATTGCTCTAAAAAAATAAAAAAATGAATCAAAATAAAATGAAACAAATAAGAAAAGTAAGTGGAGAAATATTACTCAATTGGAAGATCGAGGCCAGAAATTCTTTAAAATCCCCGAACTATTGAGTCACCCGGCAGTTGCACCACCAATAATATCATGTAATATGAAAAACAATTGAAGAAAATGAAGTATTAAAGAATATGAGAGCAAATTGTGAAAATGAAGTGAATTTGGAGAGAGTATGAAAAATTAAGAGATAGTTGATGAAAATTAAGAGAATATGTGGTGTATTTATAGAGAAAAAAATAAGGGAAAAAAAAAAAAAAAAGAGGTGTGGCCTCTGCTTGGTCATTGTGGCCAGTTGCAAGAGAGCGGCAGGACCGCCACTCTGAGCCCATCGAGGCCCCTCCACTCTGACCGTCGGGCCCGCCACTCCCTAAGGCGTCGGGCCCATATTGAGCCTATAGAAGGCCGTCATCTCGGCAGTTCATTTATCCCCCAGGCCAGATGGGACTTCACGTCCGATTATAAAGCAGGTAAAATTTGGTCGAACCTTAAAAAATTAAATTGCCGACCCGGGCTGGCGGAATTGATTGGTCAGCGAGCCTAGGCCGGCCGAAGCCGGCCGCGGGCCTAGCCCGGTCGGTGGCCCACCCGACCCGGCCCGGCCCGTTGGAGACCCCTAGTTGTCTTATCTTTCTTTATTTGATATGACAAGAATGTGAAAGCTAACCATGTCATTTAGTATTTGAAAAAATAGATGAAATGCACTTAAGAAAGAATAAAAAAACATATTTTTTCTTTTAATAGTTTGTAAAATAACATGTAGGTTGATATTTAGGTGATATTTATTGCGTGAGAATGGAAGTAAATGTATGATCGATTGTCAGCCTAAAATTACTCTTCATATTTCTTCTATCTAATTCATTTCTTAATAAAATTGTTATTTCATAACCACTTTACTACATTGTAATGAAGACAGTTTATACACTTGCATTAAAAACTTATTAACTAAAAAAATTAAAGATATTTGCCACATGACAATTATCTGTGTAGCTAGATTCTAATCTTATCATATTTTATTTGCTATGATGAGAATGTGAGGAGCCAACCATGTCATTTAGTATTTAGAAAAAAAAGATGAAATATTTAAGAAAGAAAGAAAAAAACTTATCTTTTTCTTTTAATAGTTAATAAAATAAACATGTGGGTTGATATTTAAGGTGATATTTATTGCATGAGAATGGAAGTTGTAATAATTATCGATTCTAGACCCACAAAATCCCACTTATCTATATTTCTTTCTATCAATTTTATTTCTTAATAAAATTGTTATTTCACATAACCTGTGACGCCCTAATTCCCGGGGTGTTCCGTTGACCACCGTCAACCCGCGAAATACTTGTGTCTCATATCATGAGACTTATACATGAGTAAAATAGCCACATTGGCCCATACATCCATACTCACTAAAAATATATCCAACCAACTATATTACCATAGTTCAAGAGTTAATACATCACTCTTAATACAAACATATATTAAAATTTAAAATTCTAATACATATTTATACAAAAGTATCTACCAAAGCCACATATGGAGCTTTCTTCTCAAAGCGGCCTCTAATGACGTCGTCTTCCTGAACACTCCCTGTACCTGAAATAATGTTCCCTCGATAGGGTGAGCGATGCCCAATAGTTGAATTATCCTACATGAGTTACTCCCCACCTAAGTGCACAAACAATGATTCAACACAAACACATTCAAGCAAATACCTGATCTTACTTGAATGTCTACATGATATGGATGAGAATGTGACTCACCCTTTCCCATTTCTCGAGCCCTCACTGACTCCCTCACCCATGCCTAAGCCAAGTGTGAGAAAAATACTGTTTTCAAAACAAAATGTTTTTGTTCTCGAAAACACACTACCAAATTTCAGTAAAATCTATTGGACAACCCTCAGGGTGAATTCTTTGGGTAATTCTCGAAAGCAGTCATGGAGTCCGCCTCGAGATGAGCTTGTTTGGACAACTCCTCAAGACAATTTAACCCGAAAATATTCCTTGAAATTCCTTTCACAACCATTTTAAACTACATTTTCTTCGTATCGTGCGCTCCTTATCCGTTACAGGGTCTTTTTGGTCGTATGTAATCGTTATGCCATTTCCAAACAATTCATGCTAATATATCTCAATTATGCATATATTAACAAATTTACATACTAATCACATGTTATTTAATTCATATCAATAACATCAAAATTAGCTCACTTGAGCTAATCAACAATCCAACTTCCAATGGCTCACACACAATTATATTTCATATAATTCAAACATTCATGTTAACACATCAATTAGCATGCATTAACATCTCATTTTTTCCAATACACATTTCAAGCCATTTAATTCAATAATTACGGTTTTATTATCCTTCACACATCATTCATGCTCCTCATGTCAAGCAACAACACACAAGCAATTTCTGTGGACCATTTTGGTCCAACTACAACCGGATATTTTTAATAGTCCCAGAAGCCTGCTTGATGAAATTTGTCGTAGGCGACCCTCTCATAAACTGTCGGTTCCACTGTGGAACCCGAAAATCCATGTGTTCATTGACAACACCAAAACCATAATTTAGCACTAATTATAACGATGGGACCATTTCCGACTGGGATCGGTCAGGGACTGTCCAAACGGAGTCCCAAAGGGAATTTCAACAATTCGAGTCCAAGTTTTAGGGCCAGAAACTAGCGGTATTCGTAGCACCAATGGCTGCAAATCATTAACAAGACTCTTAAACAAGTTAAATCAAGTAGGAAACCACCTCTCGGGTTGTCGAAACTCAAGAAAACCGGTGTCAGCGCGTAAGCCACACAGCGTAGGACAACTTTGCTTCTTGGCTCAGACGAGCCAAACTGATCGAACAAAATCTAGAAAGTCAACTTCTCTCTAGAGCCTGATTTCCCCTCCATTGCATGTATTCTGCCCAAAATGCCAAGAGAATTGTTAACTATAACTTTCGTTTAATCTCTTTATATCCCTTTCATTTGCCACATCTGCAATGAGCCGTTGACTTATTTGGATTTCTTATCGAGCATCACCCTCTATTTGATTTTCCTCCAATTAGGGGATGCCACGTATCCATGGGCCCATAGTTGAGCTGAGTTGACTCATTACGCACCCTGACCGTGTACGTGTGAGCCACTCAAAATGTGTCAAGTGTCTACGTCCTTCGTTGCCTCGAAAAATCGTGCAATTTTATTGTCTTGAAAATTGTTTGAATTCGTATTTAGATTTAGAGCGATTATGGTGAAAATTAGTTAATCCATCGAGATCTAGAAAAATTCCGGATTTTGATCCAAATTACCATTTAACCATTTTTCATAAAATTAGATTTTCTCGGGGTTTCACATTGTAAGACCCGAGAAATTCTAATTTCTGGAAAAATGGCAAAATCGTAATTTCGGTCAAAAATCAAAAGCTATTCTCTGGGTCTCGGATAATAATAGATTTCAGATTGAGATCAAATCTCCGCATCAGATAACGCGAATTTAAGTGTGTCCGGGCTTGATCCAAAAGTTAACTGCGTTTTTCGAGGCGTCATAGTTAGAATGTAGTAAAGGCAATTTTTAGATGCGGCCAGTCACATATAACACGTACTCATGTGCCATAAGTGGCATGAGTGAAAATGATAGTGACCGGCCGAGATAGTGCCAGTGTCAAAGCGGGAAAAGAGACATAATGGTCATTTTGAAATTGATTAAATGAGAAAAAGACAAAACACTCGATAGTGTTCGTCTCCTACACTTTAAAAAGCAAAAGCAAAACGTGAAATGGGGAACGCACTTACAGTGGGTATGAAAATGGAGTTTTAGAGTGAGAAGGTTAGACTTCTCTCTAGGTTTCCGGCAAATCTGATCGTCGGAAGTCTTCGGGCCAAGAAGGAAAGCGCTCTCTGACGGAGAGACCTACAGCGTGGAGTGCGGTTGAGGAGTTTCAACAAACTCAAGGGAGGAGTGAGTTCACCCTACTTGGGTTTATTCTTTATTTAAGTACTTTGTTAATGTTTGAGTTAGATGAGCAAATTTAAGTGAGTAGTTTGATCGGTCTAATCTGGGAGCCAAATTGATATAATTAGGAAACCCAAATGGTGCTGACCAACATTTGTCCTGGCCCCGAATCGGGTTGGTGGTGTCATTATGTGTTAATGCATGCTTTAACGTGTATGAGGCGAAAATGGCCAGAGCAAAAGGAAACTAAGTTCACTAAGTGAGCCAGATGATTGGTGATTTGCGGGAATAGCCTTGAAGGTTTACTATTTGAGAATAGATGTTCACAAAATAATTTTTTGAAATAATGTGTTTGGTAAGTGATTCAAAAATTTGAATTGCTCGTGTTTGATCATCTAGCCATTGACTAATTTTTGGTGTATGGAAATGTGAAATTACATGACATGATTGACTGTGATTTAAATTATGTGAATATATGCATGATTATATATTTGCATATGTTCCTCATTGAAATGGAAATTGGCATCATGCATTCATATGCACTGGGGCACCCTAGGACGATAGGAGTGAGTGCATGAGGTAATTCTTGAGAGAAGAGTTCGGAGGGTTGTCTAAAAATAATGAATATCAGGTAGTCGAATAAAATATGTCGTCGAAGTCGTGATTGATATACATGGAGGGTAGTCCATACATAATCATCATCGTCGGAGGCGGTGATTGATATATACATCGGAGGGTTGTCCACAAGCAGATAAAACTATGGGTTCTCATACGTGGCAGGCGGGTGTAGCGGGAGTCGGGGAGGGACTCGGGATACTTTGAGTGTCAGTTTAGACATTCAAAGTAGGATCGTGCATTGCTTGAATATTTCAGTACAGACATTGTATGCACTTAGGTGAAGTAGCCACCCAGGGTGATTCAGCTGCGGCGTGCGGCTGGCACATCGAGGATACTATTTCTGATGCGAGGAGCGTGCGAGCGGTTCCATAGAGGCCTTTTAGAAGAAGCCCAGGAATGTGGCTTTGATGGTTTGCATGTATTAGAATGTTTTCATTTTAATATATGTATTTGTATAAAGTGAATCTGACCAGCTCTTGCTCAGTATGATATATAGTTGGGATGTTTTATGAGTATTGGTTATGGGCCCAGTAGCCGTTTACTCATGTGATGGATTATATTGGATAGTTGGGATATATGTTGTGAGTATAATCGAGGGCCTAAGAGAGGTGTTTTACTCGGTATAGTTGTATATGAGACCCTGTGTGGTCATTATGTATATTGGGACAAGTTATAAACAGGTTATGTACTAAGGGTAGAGCTCTCCGTACAAAGGAGACTCTGCCTTTCGATTTTATGAAATGGTCAGCTTGGCATTCGTAGTGTTCCACGCCGGGTTGGCAGATGATCCAACGGACCCCGGGATTTGGGGCGTCACACACATAACCATTTTACTACATTGTATTAAAGACAGTTTACTACATTATATTAAAAAGTTATTAGCTTTAAAAAAAAAACAAATTAAAGATATTTGCCACATGACAATTTATCTGTGTAGCTAGTTGTCTTATTTTTCTTTATTTGCTATGACAAGAATGTGAGAGCTAACCATGTCATTTGGTATTTGAAAAGAGATGAAATATTTAGAAAAAGAAAAAAAAACATATTTGTCTTTTAATAGTTGTAAAATAAACATGTGGGTTATTTAAGGTGATATTTATTGCGTGAGAGATGAGTAGTAATGATCGGATTCTCGACCCGTCACTCATCCCTATGAAAATTCTTTCTATCAATTTCATTTCTTAATAAAATTGTTATTTCACATAAATTTTGGGTTTTCATCGTCTTGTTGCATATGCATTTGGTTTTGTGTCATGGTTTTATTCACGACATTTTATTTTTGTTGTTGTTATAGCATTTTACTTCAGCATCATATAGTTCAGACAGGTAAAACATATTCGATCATATATGTGTTGCTATTAAATTCTAGTTACTATAGTATTATCAAATACGTAGACTTTGAATCGATTTATTATGCGCCATTTTGGTGCGATTTCATCTTCTATAGTTTTTAGCATTTTATTTGTATGCGAGATAGTTCAAACAAATAAACATATTCGATCAAATATATGTTGTAAGTATTCTAGTTACTATAATATTAGTAAATTTGAACTTGAATAAGATTTATTATCCATATTATTTTGGGTGTGGTTTCATCTTCTATAGTTTTTAGCATTTTATTTGTATACAAGTGATTTAAATGACTAAAACATATTCAATCAGATATATGTTGTCGAAGTATTCTAGTTACTATAGTATTATTAAATTTGTAGACTTTGAATTTGTGACGCCCCAATTCCCGGGGATCCCGTTGACCATCGTCAACCTGCGAAAACCTGTGTGTCTCATATCATGAGACCAATACATGAGTAAAAATGGCCACATCGGCCCATACATCCATACTCATCAAATATAATAAACTATAGCCACAATAGTTTCAGAGTTAATTTCACTCTTATCCAAAACATATATCAAAATTAAGAATTTTAATACATGTTTTACAAAATATATATCAAAGCCACATGTCGGCTTTCTTCTCAAAAGCGGCCTCTAGTGAGTGTCGTCTCCCTGAACACTCCCTATACCTGAAAAGGGGATCCCACCACGGGGTAAGCAATGCCCAGTAGCGATATTTTTCTACGTGGGTTACTCCCCACCTAAGTGCACATGCAATGGAAAACACACACATTCAAGTGAAGTCATGATTCCTACTCGAATGTCTACATGCCCAATCTCATGTCTCGAGTCCTCACCGGCTCTCACATACTTCTGCATGCTTGCAGCCGTTCCAAACAAAAATATTTGTTTTATTTGTAGGCAACCCTCCAATATAAATGCGTTGGACAATCCTTTCAGAGGTGAATTTGTTGGGTAACTCTCGAGAAGCGATTCATGGGCCTCTCCGGCGTGAATTGTTCGTGATTTTGACACAATTCACGGACAACTTTCCGATAAATTTCTATTTGAATAAGTATAAAAAAAAAAAAAATTGTTTGGACAACCCTCCGATTTTATTTGTCATGCACTCACACCTACTGTTCTAGAGTGCCCCAGTGCATATGAAATACATTATGCCATTTCCATATAATAAATGTTAATATATCAAGCATGCATATATTAACAAAATTTATACACAACATGTTATTCAAACATAGAAATAACATATCAACACACAATTTGCATGTTATTCAAACACCAAGCAATAACATACAACAATAGCATACAAGGACCATTTCCAGTCCATAAATCGAGTCGAGCGATCAAGTCGATCCCAAAATTTCCAACATTCAATCTCAAGATTTGGGACTGATCAAACGGCCACTCACGGCCTCACACCATCCATTCCATTTGAATGGTTCTTAAGTAAAAAATAACTAAAGTAGGAGAAGAACCCCTATATTCCGAAGTTTGTCGAAACTCCACAAAACCAGTGCCCACGCGTAGCTCTTGCAATAGGGATTGACTTTGCTTCTTGCCTCACCGGAGTTTGGGACCCGTCATGGGGGAAATTTAGATGAAGGCTTCTCCACTGCAAACTCTCTTATTTCTCTTTCCTCTTTCTTTTTCTCTTACCTCTCTTTACTCGCCTGGCGTTGGGTGGAGTTAGAGTCAAGAGACTTGTCCTCTCATGCCACATGTCAACCTCCCATTGGTTGACTTGGATTTCACCTCATCCCTTATCCATCTAACATAGATTTCCTCCCAATGACCACCGATCTGCATGTCTTTCATGGGCCATTTGAGCTCAGGTTTGACTCATTCTGTGCATGACACGTGGCACCTCTTGAGCCACTCTGTGTGCCATGTGTCCGTACTACTCGTGGTGTTTAGAAAAATATGAAATTCATTTATCTTGATTTGATGAAATTTGTGTAGTAGCTAGATTTCGCAAGGCGATTCCAACGGTGAAATCCGTTTCATCATCAAGATCTAGAACATTTAAATTTTGACGAAATTACCATTTTACCATTTCGGAAAATTAGAATTTTAGGGTTTCTGAATTTATTTATTATCTTTATTATTTTGGGTTCCCGGTTTCATCTTTTATAGTTTTTTAAGCGATTTGGTATCTATGTTTCTACGATGCATTGCTAATTTGAATAATAAAATTATTTTCTTTAAAAAAGGCATAGCTTATACTTTATAAATATATTATAAAATATGGATATTAATAGCTTGTTACAACATAAATGATTTAATTTATTAAGAATAAATAAATACATAAATACATGATTTAAAATCAACCACTACAAATTTATTTTTTAATAGATTTAAAAATAAATTTTCATTACATATCTTTAGTACTTCCAAATTCTCGAATTTTAAATTTAATCTATAATTTATTTATCTGTTTTGTTATTTCATAATATTCTTTTTTAGCTTCTATTCACTTTAAATGTCCACATTGTAGTTCTTTGTTCTTTAGTTCGAGCACGAGATCCTCTTTATTTCCATCCCCACTTTTTGTATCGCTTGAGCTGGAGCTTCAAGGGCTTATTTCATATTATTCTTAAAAAATAAAATAAAAGAACAAGTAAGAATTTAAAACATTAATTATATTTATTAAGTTTTATGGTCATTACATTTCTTTTTAGCTTCAAATTAATTTTGAAATTTGTTACATTTCTTACTTTGTTTTTAAAAATATTTTCTCGATAGCAGCGATGAAGTCTTTTCAAGCGGGTGAAATTTGGAGCGTGTTGGGTCGTTAGGTTGGACGAGGCTGGCGGGGGGCGGGCGAGATCTTTGGACCGTTTGGTACGGGAGTAGGATGCGCAATGCTGGTTTATAGGATTAGTTGGCACTCTCCTGCCAGAAGAACCGGAAGGAAGAAGGGCCGGTAGGGCTTGCGCCAGAGTGGCAGCTCAGATCTTAAAGTCGAAAAGAGAGGATGTTTCTTTAGCAAGCTTAGAATTGTTTTATCTTTTGGAAGGTTGGAGCCGCCTTGTATTTGTATTTGATATTCATCCACTCAGACGATGATTGTGGGCTCTTCCTCTTTCGAGGATTGTTTCCTGCGTAGCCAGTCACCTTTGCATTTAGCAATGATGGGCCGAAAGGAGTTTATTCGAGTAATCCTCCTTCCTTATCGGGGGTATCCAACCAATCTGCCTTCGCTGTTTTCCTTCCCCTTTAAGTAATAGGACTCTTGACTGGACGGTCAGACGCCTTTAGAATATTCTATCTTCCTATTCAGAAGATATGGGTTTGATCGGCCGAGTACGGGCCTCCTTATTTTTCCAAATCCATGTTTTCAGTCTAAACATGAGCCGGCCCCTCATTGGCCGCTGCGGCGATTACGCTGCACGGCCCTCACCGCCTTTCGGCCGCGAATGAAATGCCTTCGCCCAACAGATCCCTATCAAGGCCTCCCACCCTCAGGTACCTTGATCGCGTAGGGCGGTCAGATTTAACCTCGCGATCAAGCAGCATTTCTTGTCCGCCGACGTGATTAATTAACCCGACCGCCATGTATGGGTGCTGCTAATGATAGTACTCTTCTCGAAGCCATGTGGGCTTGTTTTTCTGGCTACACCTTTGTTTTCCTTGCTCTCTGGCTTCCACCCTCCAGCCTCCGACTCGTCCCGACAACCCCCCACTGGGCTCTTGCAGTATCGGGCGTCCTCGTATTTCCTTTCCTGGGATGCCTTTTCTCCGTCTGCTTAGTGTCATCCCTTTTCGGCGCCCCTCTCATTCCCATGCCCGCGGCTGCCCCGCCCCGCTGGCAAGCTTTTTCGATTGACGACTGAGTTCTAGGGGTTTCGGGCTGCCTGATTTCATATACTGCCGCACGCCGGGTCCAAACTGTTTCTTCCCTCTTCGTATAATAATATGATCTTCGTTGGGTCGCCCCTGTGCAGCCGGGTGCTCCCTGCTGTTTGACAATAAGCTGGGCCCCCAACCCCCGAGGCGCCCCCCCCTAGGTGGCAAAAAGAAGGATGCAAAACCCAATTGGCCACCCAAGGCTCTGGCCTCAGACCAGCCTGCCCCCATGCCTGTGCCCCCCGAAGCAGGCTCTGGTCCTTCACAGCAGCCCACTTCTTATGCCAGCCATCGCCCGGCCCCGTGTCCCACAACATGGTCCCTGACAGCCACCTTTACACCGCCTCCGTGCCCCGGTATGGTCATCCCCGCGGGTTGCTTTAATAACGGCTCTTCGTCTCGCATCCTTCATAAAAGCAGGTTCTTCAATATTTCAACATCTCGCTCTTCCCAAATGGCTTCCAACGGTTAGTATTTTGAAGTTGGTTTATCGGGTCTCTTTTTGCGTGACGTAGGGCTCACGTCCCCAATGTGGCCTGCTCCTCCATCTTTCATCCGATGGCTACTACAAAGCGGTTTTATTTATTTTCTTCCACGTGCTCCCGTGGTCTCCCTCCGCGATCTCTGACCTTCCTTCTTCGCACCTGGCCATAAAGGAATGATATTTCTTCTGCTAAGGGTTCCAATCAGCAAGGACTCTCGCGACAGTAGATGGAGGCCCTCGGGTGTGCCCGTGACGTGAGCTCGACAACCTTTGTGAGTGTTTGCATTACTTTGGTTTATCTTGTCTAAGACGATCACTACTCACCTTAAGCTCTTATGCCTCCCAGATGCCTCGTCTCTCACTTCGCCACTTAAGATGTCACGTGCCCTGAAGGCCATGAATGCTCAGCTCGTCTCTATGCAGTAATGATAAAGTCGAACATTCCTAGTTCCTCTAATTTGTTGTCACCGTGACGCGTTCTACCTGCTTTCGAGGCCCCCGCCTTTCTACCCGAGTTTTTTCCTCGGGGCCCACCGGCCGCCACCCTACCGTGAGCAGATTTTAGTTCATCTGGGGCGACGCCTCTAAGCCCCGTAAAGGTGAAGAGAAAAAGCCGGACTCCTCCGAAAGGACCACGGCTCCGCCAAGGTTCGTGGTCAGGGGTGTCTCCTTCTTCTCCTGCTCTGAACCGGAGGGCATCACGCCGGCCGAGGCTCGGGACACACGGCGTGTCCCCCCCTTCTCCTCGTCCACGTGCGGAGCTGGGTCGTCGCCCCTGGCCGACCATCGCCTCCTAAGCCTCGTCAAGGCAAAGGGTCTTCTGCGTAAATCACGCCTCACACACTCCGCCTCCGCTTATAACCGTATGGAATCGCCTTCCGACAATGCCAAGTCACTCTGGGATGGCTGGAGCCAAAAGAACAAGCAAAAAACTGCAATCGTGGCTTCTTGGGCTTCCTAGTGCCGAACTTGTTAAATGCTCGCCCCCATCCATTCTCCGTATCCGACATCAAAACGGCGAAATCGTGCTACCATGAAGCTGGAGTTGTCTTTCTTTCAGGGATCGCTTCTAAGTCCGCACTGTGTTTATTTCCATGCTCGTTTCCGTGTGCCGAACACTATGTCCTGGTGTTCCATATGCAGCCGCCACCCATTTCAGCGGCTTCCGGCCGATAAGGCCAAATCGAATGAAAAACATGTGGAAGATTCGCTTCCTGATTTATAAAGCGAAGGTGGCTTCTCTCACTTCGAGCGGCCGGGTGAGCCGGGGGCAGGAACGAGCACAAAGATTTGGATGTAAGAAATAGAGCCGCTTGTCCCGATCTGGGAACACACTTCACCTGGGCCAGGTTTCTGCGTAAAAATAGAGAGAATCTGAGGTCCTGAGCACTGGACAAGCGCCGAGGGTGGAGTCTCGGAGGTTAGTGTGGAGCCCAGCCAAGCAAGTAGGTGAGTTGGTTTCCAGACTCCTGGAGGGGTTGAGATCTCGCCCGTAATCGAGCTTCAAATGGTTGGGGCGAGCTCATCACCTCCGGGGCGTAGCTGATCTTCGTGTGGAGCCGCGTGGGGTTACGTTGATTCGGAAGCAGCCAAAGAAAACAACTCAACGCTTGTCGCGAGGCTTCGCGAGAGAGGGCAAGGTGTTGCTTGAGACCGCTTTCGCCGTGGAGTCTTCCGGTCAGGAATTTATCAAGACTTTAATCGAGCGGCGAATGCGGGTTTCATAAGCTGCAGACTTTCACATTGGGAAGCTCAAGATGGGGCTGCTCAGGATTGTGTTTATCAAACAATCATAGACTGCCTGTGCTCGTGGGCTCTCGGGTGGCTCGCTTTCAACTGAAGGCTGCCTGTGCATACTGCATCTAGATCCCAACCACCTCCCAAGTGACGAGAGGAGGCTGAGGTCTTCCGATACGACCATTCCCAGGAGCTCGTTAATTCTAATCGGTGATCCCTTCTCATTCTTCTTTACTTCCGGCTCCCATGCCTAAAATTCTCGACTCTCATTTACGTCGGGAGCATCAACCTCTCCCGCCTTTTGGCTGGGTCTGGCCTCGATACTGTGTGTAGCCTTCCTTCAATAAATACCCATTTTGAAAAACTCGTGGTTCCTCCTAGGGGCCGGTATCTTTATTCTTTCCTGAACCAAAGTGTAAACCCGATCTAAGGTCCCAAGAATTTGGGACCAGACGAAATTTTGCATACTATCCTCGTTTCGAATCAAGGCTTCGTTCCCCACTTTATATGCGGCCGGAGCGGGCGGTGGGAGCCCTCGGCCTGATCGTGGCCCGCCTCGGCCGTCATCGCTGTGTGGGTGTCACCGTTTCGGGTCGGAGGCCGCTAACAGCCGCAGTGCGCGGGGCTCGCCCGGCCGCCATGGAGGCTCGCGAGTTGCCGGCAGAGTCATCGGAAAGCAGCTCTGTCGGCCGCAACCGTGGTATGCCAGGCTTCCCAATCGTTCGAGTCCGTGGAAGGGCTCACAACGTGGAATAAGTAGGGCCCGCCCATCTTGGGCTGAGGGTTGCTTCCTCGCCAATAAGGACTGGGGTATGGCGGAGCCCATCTGGTCCCGAGTGCACAAGGCTCGGCCAAAGTGAATAGTAGGGCTCGGGTCCATCCAGTCGAGGGACGAGCCTCGGCCAATATGAATTGTACGAAAGAGCCCGTCCGGTCTCTGAGTGCAAGCCAAGGGCTCAAAGTGAATGTGGTGCGAGGCTCGCTCCATCCAGCCGGGACGAGCCTCGTCAATATGAATGGGACGGCGGAGCCCCGCCCGTCTGGAGCGCAGTCATGGCCTGCCAGCGGAAGTAGTGGGGTCAGCCCCATCCGAGCCGATGGGAGGCGTTTCTGCCAGCACATGAATTGTACGAAGGAGCCGCCCCGTCTGAGGCCAAGGGCTCACAAAGTGGAATAGCAGGCTCGCCCATTCTGAGTCGGGACGAGCCTCACACAAGGACAGACGAAGGAGCCCGCCTCGTCTGAGGCAGCCAGGTCAGAATGGGCCAGTGGGCTCGTCCATCTGGAATGAGGGATGAGCCTCGCCAATATGAATGTACGTAAGGAGCCCGCCTTTTCTGAGGCAAGCCGGCGGCCTGCGCTGGGGTGAATAGTGCGCTCGCCCCATCCAGCCACAGCCTCGGGCCGGTTGCGAATTGCATTGCGCGGATCCCGCCGCCCTGGAGTGCAAAGCGAGGCTCGTGTGGGGGACAGTGGGGCTCGGCCCATCCGTACGTAGCGGATGAGTTTCTATTAATATGAATTGCATAGCCAGCTCGCCCGTCTGAGGCCAAGGGTTTGGCTACTGAATGGGTAGGCTCGCTCACCAGCCGAGTGGGATGTGCCTCGCCAAGATGAATTGCAAGAATGAGCCCGGCCCTGCCCCGGAGTGCAACGGGCGGTTTGGCAAAGGAGCAATCGCTCCCCGCGCCAGCTCGGTGGCGTCGCCGGCGGGCGGCCGTAGCCCCAGCCGGTTCACTTCGCGCAGCGCGCCGCGCAGCGGCGAGTTTCGCTAAAGGGGAGCACCCGCTCGGCGCCGCGCTCGGGGTGGCTGCCGGAGTGGCGAAGGGGAATGAGCCGGGTTCACCAGGCAAATGGCTGCGGGTTCTCGTGCGTAGAGGAGCTCGTCAAAGTGAGCAACTCGGCTCCTCGCGCCTGGCCTCGTACGCCTGCCGAACGACGTGAAACTCGAAATGGGTTCCGACTCTCGAGGCAAGCCAGTGGCCCCGGCAGAAAGTGTAGGAGCTCGCCAAAGTGAGCAACCGGGCTTCGCGCCGGGCTCGCGGCGTCTGGCCGAATGGCGATGTAACCTCGAAATGGGTCTCACTCTCTGAGCGCCGTGGCTCGCGGCAGGTAAGGAGCCTCGGGCCGGAGCAACGGGCTCCCCGGCACGCTGCCTGCATGCTCGCCGGACAACAGCCGCAATGGCGAGCGTAATGAGCCGGTCTCGAGTCCCGAGGCGCTGCGGGCCCTCGCGGCAGTGTAGAGCGCCTCGCCGCGCCGCTCGGCCACGCACGCGGCGACTTCGCCGCGGCGCCTCGTGAATCAACCGCCGCATGACTCGGGTATGTGAAGCGTTTCGCCAACAAACGCCCCGCATGTCCCTCGGTGGCGCAATCACACGTCGATTTATGGAGAACTGGAACGATCACAATTCCTGCGCTTGACCTCCTTTATAAATGGTACCATGGGGTTCTATATCTTGATGTTTTCGAGATCCTCGTCACAGCCGTGAATCTAAGTCACCTGGATGGATGCCCGACGTCTCAATGTCACCGGAGTTCCTCCTGAATGCCTGATCACCCTTCGCCCGTGGAGCTGTGGTTTTTCCCTTAGTCCCTTTGGCTGAGTTGAAGTGTTATTCTCGGGGCTTCTACCGGGAGAGAGTGCGCGCCCCGGAGGGTGGCTGCATCTTGCAAATAGCTTCTGTTGCTTTTCTTATCTTCTTCCCTCCCCTCCTTCTACCTCTCTTCCCTTTCTCTTCTCCCTTCTTTCTTCTCTTCCTATTGCTGCCTTTCTATCCGGCTTTTTCCCTTTTTTTCTCATTTTTCCTATTTCCATTTTTTTTCTTCCCCTTTCTTTTCTCCCTATCACACCCTCTATTTCCTTTATTCTCGCTCTTCTCCTTTGTCTCTCTTAAGCCACACTGTCGTGACTCAGTGTTTTCAAGATGTAATCATGACACCACCACAAATCGAATATGACGACTCTGAATAAAGAGAGATTCCTTATTCCTTTATGAATTTTCATCAGGTATGTTTCTTTATATGGCCTGACCGCTTGAGATACTAAATTACACGCGTGTGCCCACCGTCACATAAGAATTGATGGGCACCTTGCCGGTAAACCTGTTTCACCGGTAAAACGCTCAAAAGCTCCGCTCCATGTATGCCGAAGATTTCTTCCCTCCTCGTTGAGCTCAATTGTCCGGTCTCACCCACCGTGTTATTATGTAAGGACCTTCCCATAGCCTGGGCTTCCCATGCGTGATTCTTCCACCGCGGCTTTTGCACCAAATTCCCTAAGAGATGTAACTTCCGGGTCGACTCTCCAGTTGTACACGGTCAGTTTTCCTTTGATACTCTTCAGCAAGGACAAGAAACCTGTTTCACGCCATCCAGAGTTCCAAGTTCAGATCGTGGTCATTCTCGGGCTATTTTGTTCCTCCGATGCTAACTCGACTCTGTGGAGATTTCATTCCAACCTCAATGTGGGTTATCGCTTCGTGCTGGCAAGGCTGGGGTAAGGCAAACAAGCCCCCCGAAAGGTCGACTTCCCGTGCCTCGCCCCGTAGCTCATAGTACCCTGGAGGTATTCTACCCAACTTCCTTTAAAGATTCTGTACCTGGTCTTTAAGGCGCCTTTAAGAGTTCCTGATGGTGACTCACTCGTCCAGCTTGATCAAAGTGTGTGCCGTGACGCAGCAATACACTTTTAATCTCAAGCCCTGGCACAAACCCCGAATTTCGTGGTCATTTCGAACCTTCCAATATCCGATACTAGTGTCTCGGATACCCCGCATATGATGGCTCGCCACACAAAGTTGCTGCGTGATTCTGCTCAGAATCAGGTTATGGCTCACTCGCCCACTTGGTGAAATAATCTAACGCGACGCATTATAATTTGCAACGGCCCGCTAACGGCAAAGTCCCAATGGTGTCCACCCCCACCGCCAGCGAGTCATCGTAGTAATCGATTGTCAGCTCCACTGGCGCGATATTTGGCGTGCACCTGGCAGATTCGAGATCTCACTCAAGCTTCCACAGATCTTTAAGCATCAAAGTGGGCCAATGTAAGATCCTGCCTCAAACTTTTCCCCATAACGCCTCAGTCTCGATACGAAGTTCCCGTACATATGCCTCTGCAGTAATTTCTCTTGAAGACATATTCGTTGTCTTCCCATGATGCATTTTAGAAAGTGTAAGAATCCTCGCCTGTAAAGCCTCCTTTGTAGATATGAAAAACCCAAGGTCTTTGCTCATCTTAGCCATCTTTTCTGGTCGCCCGGTAAGGTTCCGTCATTAATATAATCCCAAACAGTGGTCCATCCGGGGCTTCCCAAGACGATCCTACCCGGCTACCACCATGCCGTAAGCGTGGTCGATAGAGGGTCTCGGCCAGGGTATTCTACACGATCCCGCCTGTGGCAGAAGGTCTTCCCTGCAAGGCCGCGCTCTCACGTGCCGGGCGCGCCGCTTCCGTATCTTTGCTCGGGACGACTCCCACCCGAACCAATACAAACTTTTTAAATCACGACCTGAGATATGTAACCATCGTCTCACTGGGCCTGTATGGTCTCGATCCGCTCACCACCCGCCGGAGTCAATGTGAACCCACCGGTCGACTTAATTAGGCCAGGCGGTGGCTTCGAGGCCCCGCTAAGACGCCCTGAGGCCGCCTTCCCTTCATGCTGCTGGAAGCATGGAACCCACAAACCTGGAGTGCGTATTCAACAAGTCTATATCCTTTCCGTAGGTGAGGACAAGCCCCGCCTCCGTTCCTCGTAAGGTTGTAAGGCTCCATCTACAGAGTTTCATACTGGGAGGTCGGCCCTTCCGACCGCGTGTCAAGAAGCCTCATCTAGCACCCCATGATTTGGGTCGCCAGACCTCACCCCTTGGCAGCGCGCCAGGTCTGATGCTCAACCCGCTTAGCTCTACGGCCCACTTCATCAACCTTCCGAGACTTCGGGGCCTGTAATACCCGGCCCACTGGGTACTGTCGGGACTTCTACTGTGAGCCCGGAATGTGTGGACGGCTTCCCGGCCGCAGCCACGCGGCGGGTATCAATCTTCCATCTGGGTACCTCCCTCCGCTCCCCTCGCGCGGCTCGACCGCAGTGAGTAAACCGGGTGTCGATCCCGCTCGTTTCCCACACGAGCAATCGTGCAATCGGGTTGAGAAGTCCGATACACTGTTAAGGTTGAAAGCAGGTGAGAGCCCTCCTCAATAGACTACCGGGATGGGAGAGAACTGAATATGTTTTTAATGCCGTAAATGTTTTCCATTGGTCCCATTTAAAGGCTTCCTCTGGGAACTCTGGAAGAAAGGGCCTGGCACTATCACCGCCTCGATACGTGCCACAGAGAGCTTAATCCTTCCTTATCAACCGCTGCCGACCTTTATTCCCGGGTTACAATGCAGATGCAAGTCAGAGTAAATGCTTTGGTTTGTCCGATTCGCCAATTCCCAGGTTAACTATGTGAAACCCATAAATTTTCCGCACTGACATACCATAGCGGAGATTCGGGGTTTGGTTCACTTCATGTTATAATCCCGCGATCTGGGAATGCCTGCAGAGATTTGGTGATACGAGGATCTACCAGGACTTCCCCAATCACCAATATGTCGTGCCTATGTATACTCATCATATCAATCATTGAACATCCGCTTCATCGGGCCGTGGTCGCTCCCTACATTCTTGAGTCCACAAACCCTTGATTACCCGGGATAACAAAGAGGTTCCTGTGGCTGCAGATAACCAAGTTCTTCCAGTCAATGGGTCCATGTTGATCCTGTTTGCAAATTCTTAAAAATGCATCCATGTGTCCAGTAGTTCGTGGCTCGCTGCATGAAGGCCCACTTAGTGGAGGTCGATTCTCTGCAGAGAGTGGAAGCCATTCCTTCATGCTGCTTTGATGCTGAAGTCGATGCAGAGTCGCATCGCCATCTGCTTTCATTTAGCAAATAACGCAATAGCCACTGGGTATTCTACTCTTTATCGCCATGCTTCGAGAGCTCAATACCGACTTCCTGCTGGAGGCTTTATCTTCCGGCGAAACTCCCAAGGCTAGTTTAACCGGCTTAGCGACTAGCCCTGGAAGCTCAGCGACAGGACATTTGTGGTCATTCCTCCCATATGTCCGTCACAAGGCCCATGCGAAAACGCTCCCTCGCTGTCTCACCCCAAAAACTGAGAGGAAAGCCCTTTGAGACTTTTCAGCTTCGGGAGCCAATGGGAGATGGCGGTTCCGGTGCCTGTCATCCAGCTCTCTGCGACAAAAGCTCCTAGTTCCTCCCAGGCTCTGCCTAGCGTGAGCACCTCGTCGCTGCGATATCAAGCTCGCTTACTCACGTAGTCATCGCTTCTTGTTTCATGAGGGTCGCAGAACACTGCCACCCGCCATTTCTTCTTATCGCCCCCACCGCATTCACCGTCGCAATCGCGACGGTCGCGGATATGTTTGGTGGATGGGCTTTTATTTGGCGTATTGGAGTGAGTCCGCCAAGAAAGATGCATATAGCCGACCGGCGCCCACTCATATGAACCCCGCCGGTCGGCTGCCGCCCTGCAGGGCCTCCAGGCTCCACTGGCTTGAACTGTGAGCCCAACTACAGACTCTCTTCCCCGAAAACCCAGGTGGGTCACTGATTCACTTCTTTTCTTCTTCCAATAATCTATCTCATTTTAGGGCGCTCTAGTCGCCAAGACATGCTCACCGAACTCCCACATCAACAACCCTGAACTCGGTGTCAACACACCGCATCACCACAACGCCACTGGTGCCGTGCACCTGATCGGCCAGAGAACCTTATGGTGGTGCTCATTCGCATGAATTCAGATGGCCCGTCAGATTTCCCATGTTCCGCCAGATCCATGCCCAGTGGGCTCGAGACTGAACTCAGACTCCCTCCTCCCAGCAAACCCCCAGATCACATGATTTCTCCTGTGGCCGTGCCAGTCGAAACAAAGCCACCTGTAGAGACAAGTACTGGAGCCTTGGGGCCTGATTAAGGGTTCTCAAAGCCCCACTCTCAGTTTGATTTCAGCTGGGTTCTGATGAAACGCCAAGATATCCACATATCAAATATTCTATTTCTCTTCTTAGTCAGATACAGCTTGTCCGTGCGATGTCCCATGTCCCCGTGGAACCAATACTCGGTGTTATCCCCTCGTCGCAGATTCCATTTCATCCCGCCGCCACCCCAGAATTGCTGCTTCGCACCTCATGCAGACTTGGCAGCTACCGAGGCCGCAGTGAGCAGCCAGACGTAATGTCACCGCCCTTCGCTTATAAAGGCCTGCATTTCGCTTCCGAGAGACCCCCGCCTTTGCGGGATCGCGCTCCCGCCTGCATCTCTGGGGATTCTCCTCCCGGTTTATTGCCAGGCCCGCCGGCCGTCCCGGCCCTCACGCCCCTTTTCATGCGAGAGCCGATACGAGCCCTCCTCGCCACGTTTATACTTTTTCTCGCTTCATGAGGACTCCCGCCATGCCAAATGAGAGGGTTCTTCGCAGATGTAGAACATCGAGTCCTCGATCACGCCAACCCCGCGATGCTGAAAGCCGCGACAGCCGAATTTTTCATCTGCACGCTTCATCTCGTGACTTCGCCGAATCTCGTACATATGACTTCAAACTTTCCCGCCGATCCGTTTGACGGGTCACGATGGTACTTCCGCTCAGACGCCCGCACGCGCACCACGCCGATCGGAGTACGTAAACAATGGTAAATGCAGCCCCCGAATACTTAGATAGAGCTAGTTGGGAATTTATCAAATCGTGCCAAAGTCGCCCTCTCGGAGCCGAGCAAGTGGAAGCCCGTGATCGCACAGGTCCCGATGCCACCCATGCACTCCATCCGATTTTCAGGCACAGTGATCTACTGGATCTTCGACCTCCATCGAATGCTTCGCCCCTGAGGCATTCCATTTTCATTGAAGGGGAAAGGCAAGACCCGACCAGCAAGGATCTCGGGCCGCTGCACCGCGGTATCCATAGTATCCCTGGCTCGCCCCTTCCACCACTCCTTCACGCTGACAGCTCCTCGGGCTGGGCTCAACCTCCGTCTCCCAATGATCGCTCTTGCTTCGGTGATTTGGCGCTTCTGCTCACTCAGCCGCCCCGGGCATAGCTTCGCTTCCCTCACTGGGCCAACTGCGTCCATGCCCCGGGCTTCACCAGACTCTCGTCGCTTCGATGCCCTGGAATGTCACGACTGCGAAGCTCTTAGTGGGGGAGGAGGTTATGGCCTTCCTGGGTTTGCCGCGGTCTCCCCGCTGATGTTGCATCCGCCTCGGTGTCGCTTCCACCTCTTCACCGCACGCCGGTTGACGAGGCAAGCGCCCACTTCGCTTCGTATTGGCTTCGCATCGCTTCCACCCCCCTGGCGGGTCCTGGGCCGTCATATCACCTGGTGGATTCCGTAGTCCTCGTGGATTAGTGTTACCTCCCGCTTGTGTTCCTGTTGATACCATCGCGAATCAGGAATCGCTTATGTTTATGAAGGAATTGTCGTTCTTACGTATCACGGGCCAAATCGATGAAGTCTTTCAACCGGACCCGGCCGGAGCCGCGTCGGGTCGCGGTCGACCAAGACCGCTGAGAGGGGCCGAATCGGCGATGCCGACCGCTTGGCCGTAGGATTACCGCAATGCTGAAGTTTGATAGGATTCGTGTGTGGCACTCTCCCGTAAGAAGAACCGTAAGGAAGAAGTGGTCGGCCAGTGGCTTCGCCGCCGCTCCGATGTCAAGTCGAGATTTCTTTCTGAGAAAAGAGAGGATGCTTCTATTGCTTAGAATTAGCGTACCTTTAGTGTTGGAGCGGCCCATTTATAATGGATATTCATCCAATTTGACGATGATTAGGGTTCTTCCCTTTGGAGGATTGGTTTCTCATGTAAATAACCTTAGATTTATAAATGGATTAGTCAAAGGAGTTTATTCTCGAGTAATCCTCCTTCCTTATCAAAATCCAACTAACGGTCTTCTCGTTGCTTTTCCTTCCCTTTATAGTAGGACTTACTGGACGAACAGACGTCTTTTTAGGGAATATTATTCTATCTTCTCTCGTTATTTGTAAAGATATGGTTTGATCACGAGTATGGGCCTCCCCTATTTTTCCAAATCCATGTTCTCAGCCTAATGAGTCGGGGCCCCTGCTTCTACCGCTATGTAAGGACACGCGCGGTACGGTCCTCACCGCTCTTGGGCCGGGCGAATGAAATGCCCGGCCCGCTCAGATCCCTATCAAGAATAATCAAACATCTATTTAAAATTATGTTAATTTATTTTCATTATTTTATTTTTTTAAACCCTAGCCTCCCTTTTCTCTCAACTTTTTCTCTGCTAGCCTCTTTTTTTTAAGCAATGAAGGGTGATTTTTTTGTCATTCTTATCCTAAAATCACTCATCTGCACCTTTTTTCCATTTTTTTTTCTCAATGAAGAGGTTCTTCCACACAAATCTAGGTATTTATATGTTTTTTCGTGATTTAGTTATCGCCTTAGTGCGAGTTGTGTTTGGGCAATTCGAACGAGTAAAGTATATACAATCAAAGACAAGAAATTAAATCAATGGTTGTCAGTATGCTACAGAATTGGAGTCAAAAGTATTCTAGTTACAATAACAATATCAAATGTGTAGACTCAATTATTAAATGTATAGGCTTTGAGTTATTTCATTATGTTATTAATCTGGATGTTGTTTCATCCTTTGTGGTTTTAGCTGATTTAATTTATGTTTCTACTGATGTATTGTTAATTAGAATCAATAAAATTATTTTTTCTCTTCAAAAAAACATTGTATAAAATTCTAAAACAAATTTTGGTTTTAAACACATACCAATGTATTAATAATAATAATACCAATAATACTAAAAGGTGGTCATTATGTTTTGCCTCAAATATTAAAATTCAAAAGTGAAACCATATCTATAGATTACAATTGTCTTGATATATTTAAAGTAGTAAAACAAAATTCAATATCCTCAAATTAAAAAATGTCAAAATAATAATAAAAGGGGTGGCGATTATGTTGTACCTCAAATATTAAAATTCAAAAGGGAAACCATATATGTAGATTACAATGATCTTGAAATATTTAAAGTAGTAAAACAAATTCAATATCGTCAAATTAAAAAATGTCAAAAGTTTGAACCGAAGTCCTAACAACAACAAAATTTCTTACTAATTGTAACTTCTTATCCAAACCGAGTATTGGAAATTTTGTCAATGAAAAGAATGGTTTCGCTGGGCCAAAGAATATTAGCATAGTTTCATTTCAACTGTGGATGTTGGAAATGCAATAGTTGGTCCATTATTTTTGGGGCCGAGTTAATTTTTTTTTTTTTTTTTATCCCTTTTCATTTTTTATTTACTAATCTTTCCGAACGTACTCCTTTTTATTTTGAGTGAGCTTTTGAATACTATTTCAAATCTCCCCTTACCTCTCTAAACCCTACTGTCAACTCATTCTCCTTAACCCTAATTCCACCATTTTCTCCTCTATTTTTATACAGATACATTTTGAGGGTGAGAAAAAATATGATATGAATCAGTTTATATATAGGTGAAGGGGTTTTCTAGGCAAATAGAGAAAAATAAAAAGATTTCTCCCCTAAAACCATTTTTTTTCTTTGCTCGCTTCTTTGAAAACTTTTGGGTTACCGTTGAAGATTTCAAGCTCTCTCATGTTAGCATGCTTCCGAAGAATAATGTGTAAACCTTATGAGCAATTGATTTTCAAACTTGCATCAAGGGATCTATTGAAATTGCTTTTACGACAAAGGGTCACTAGCATTGATGTAGGTTTCACAACATTGAAAATTGACATTCCACTCACGTAAAAATTCAGATTCTGGAAATGTGAAACCTTGAAGACACTAAATATGTTTCTAAATCCAAGTATTTTGAGTTTTGTTACTATTTTGATTTGGATTTGTTTAATTTTAGAAATATTTATTCTCAAAGTCAAAGTAGTAGTTGCTTTATTTAATTTAAAAAGTCTTTGTTTTCCAAGTCAAAGTAAAAGTTTCTTTATTGGATTTATAAAGTATGGGGCCTATATAAAATTTCCAATGTAGTCTTTACAATCAATGCTTTAATATTTTCTATACTTCTTTTTAAGAGTTCTCTCTGTTTCCTTTTTTATCTTTTTTGCATTCCTTTTGAAAGGGCGAAGTTCGTGACTTTATCTCCTTGTGGATTTCTTGAGTTAGAAGTTAGTTTCTATCCTTCTTAACCTTTACTCATCTCGATCAACTCTCTTTTTTTTTTAACTTTCAAAATCCAATTTCCAACCACAACTTAAACTTTCAAAAATCTGCTCCATACTTCTCCACCCTTTCCATACTCTTGTTTCATCCTAGAAACCATCAATACCATCATCCATAACCTTTGAGAAGCCTCAAATTCGTACATAACCCTAGCCTACCTTATAAAAACCCGAAAACCGCAAACTAGCTAAAAATAAGGTCGTTTTGCATCAAATAAAACCCGAACATTTCCAAACCAAAAATCCTTCATTCTAAACCTTAATTTCATCATATATAAACTCCAAATAATCCCTAAAACCTTTGGAACTAGACTTGTACCTTACCCTTTTAAGTTACATCCTATACCCTTAAAATACCACAAACTCATCCCTAACTTACCCAAACCATTAGATTATCCATCACAGTCCCGTCCTTACATCATCGTGTGGATCAACATTATAAGTATTCCAGCTCTGGGATACTCATGTTTACTGTGGATATCCACCATAGAGAGATGCCCTGCCGAGATCTCCATCAAGAGGGAAGCATATACCAAAATGTATGGATCTTCAAACACTATATGGCATGTTGTTCAACTTGATGATACAAGAGGATCCTGGATTTGGGTTTAAAAATTTTAATATCGTGCCCAATTGTGGTTTGGACCCAGAAACCCATACAAAGGGTATCGTGAGCCACCTTTGATATCATCATGTCCGATTTATATCTTGGTAGCATGTTGATTTCGGCACCTAGTGATCTTCTTCAACCTTCAATTTTTTTTTTTATGGTAAAAATTAAATATTTATATGTTCTTCATGGTTGATCTTCTTATTAAGTGAACATTAATGATCAAGGATAACTGGAAAATTGTTTGAATACGATTCAAAAAAGAAAATCAATTTTTGAAACCATGATTGCCGAAAATCTATGTGGGTTTTAAATGGGCTGCCAATTTTTTTGTGATTTGATCATGGAATTATGTTATAGACATATATGTGATTTTGTTCTTAGCCCTGGGGGATCAAAATGGTCTCCAAATTTTTTGAAAAAATCGAAAAACCTAGAATTGTTATTGTTTCAGTTCTGGCGCATAGCAATGACTCTGTGTTTTTTAAAAAATACTTGGCCGTTATTTTCGGGGATTTATTTATAAATAAAATATACACATCATAAATTTAATTTTAGGCTTTGGAATTATCCAAATAAAATTTAAATTGGATTTTTTAAAATTAAAACAAGAGCATGTACAGATTTGGCAAGACTGTTGTGAGTGCCTACAAACCCGTTTTTGTAAATGATTTTTCTAAAATTAGCTGGTCTATATATTTTCAAAATTTGATCTTGGAAATAAATTTTAGACTTTAAAATTTTAATTTTAGGCTTTGGATTTATCCAAATTGGACTTAAAAGTAATTTAAAAAAAATAAAACACTTGGTTATACGGACTAAGTTACTACTGTGAACCCCTGAGCCAAATTGGACTTTTGAAATTAAATTTGGACTAGAAAAATCTGTTCTAGTCCTTAAAGTTTGGTTTTTACAAAACTTATAAGTTGTTAGCTTGATGGTAGAAGCTATGGAATATGATTCCAAATTAAAATATATTTGTATAAAAATTTAATTTGATGACGCGTTCTTGGTATGACCAAATGGTAATCATAATGCTTCAAAATTTGAAGTGTTCAAAAGCATCAATTAACATGGGTTCAGAAGGGAAATTAATTATAAACTAATTAAGGAACAAATGAATTTAATTCAATTTGATTAAATTTAAATCATTTTGAAATTTGCATGAAAAGCCCAATTGGATAAAACTACACAAGGCAATCTTAGTTCAAAGAGTTGAACTGTACCTTAGGCCTAATAGTTGGGCGGGGGTGTTTGATTTTGAAAATAAAACCCTAGGATATCAATATCTCATATATTAGATGTATGCTAAGTGTGAAACCCCGGAAAATCCAAATTTCCAGAGAAAGGGTAAAAAAGTAA
Organism: Tetrastigma voinierianum; assembly: GCA_016808115.1. Classification (NCBI taxonomy): domain Eukaryota; kingdom Viridiplantae; phylum Streptophyta; class Magnoliopsida; order Vitales; family Vitaceae; genus Tetrastigma; species Tetrastigma voinierianum. The sequence goes on from JAEQBH010000921.1 coordinate 1,381,165, forward strand.
TTTCGATTGAAAATCCGGAATTTTTCTAGGTCTCGGATGCCGAAACGGACTTCACCGTTGGAATCGCCTTACCAAATCTAGCAACACGCCGACTTCGGGCTAACTCCGAGACAATCTAATTTCACGCTTTTTCGATAAGACCGGTAGTAGCGGACACTTGGCGCATTTGAGTGGCTCAAGATGAGACACGTGTCAAGTGGAGAGCTAGTCAAACAAATAGCTCAAGTGGGACCCAAAAAAGACATGTGGCAACACATGATTGGATAAGGTGATAAGGGTAATCCAAAGAGCCAATTAGATTTGGACAAGTGGCAAGTGAGAGGACATCTCACTTGGATCTCTATCTTCTCTCTCCCAACCGTTGGGTAGAGAGGAGAGAGAAAGGCAACCGTATTTGAAAAGAGAGAGTTTTAGAGAGAGAGACTCCTCTCTAAATTTCTCGACGATCGGGCCGATGGTTTTCTCAGCGGGTAAGTGGAAGAGTTCATCCTCCACGAAGGGCTTCGCATAGAGGCCCAGGAGTTGGGGAGTTTGTAAAAACCAAAATTAGGGGTTCTTCTCTACTTGGTTTAAATCTTGTCTAGGGCCGTGAATGGCATGGGTTGTGCGAGGCCGTGGTGGGTGTGAGCAGTCCCCGAGACTTTGAGACGATGTGTTGGAAATTAGGAATTTGTTTTGGGCTGGTCAGAGACGCTGATTTTGACAAAGTAATTGTTCTCGTGTGCCATTTTTATGTGTTAGAGTTAAAAAGAATAATGGTGTTGGTTGTCTTGCCTTAAGGGGAATCTTTGGTTGTGTTTTGAACCTTGGGAAGCTGCCACATTGTGGTAGTGCCACATTAACCGACTTTAGAACCGGTTGGGTGGAAATAAAGGATATTTGGTAGTGAGCTCCTTGTTGTAATTGTATCACACTGAACGTGATGTTGTGCTTTGAATTTCTCAATTCGAACCTCCAGAGACTGCTATGGTCTATTTACCCTCAAATAGTCTAAATGTAGAGGTCAGCATGTAAGGTCAACTCGCAGGTCGGCCTAGGGCCGAGGTCACCACCAGGTCAGTCAACTCGGCCAAGCCGTCGCCAACCAGGTTTGACCACGCAGACCTCCAACTTCGGACGGTCATAACTCTTCGTCCGAACTCCATTTCTGGTGTTCTTGGACTCTATGGAAAGCCCATTGAGTCAAGATTCCAGCCATGTGCCCGTGGAGGCAGTGGTACCGGAGTCGGGCCGACAAGGGCAAGGTCGGCCAGGCGCGGTAGGCCGCCGGGTAAGGCCGGGTTATTCATATGTGACCTCCAACTTCATAAGTCATAACTTCTTCAGACGAACTCGTTTAGGTGTTCTTGACTCTATGGAAAACCCATTGAGCCAAGATTTCAGCCATCTTCCTATGGAGGACAGTGGGTGACCATAACCTTGCTGAAATATATGTTTTTTCACCAAGTGTGTAGGTTGAATGGTTACGTCGAGGTGTATAGCCAGGATGTAACATGACCATTGTATGGCATGTTGTAGGCTACTGTATTAGGCATGGTGGTCGTTTCATGGAGGCCATGAGAGGCCATATGGTTTAGTTCCAAAAACTTGGGATTGAAGGATAGAGGATTTCTATGACCTGTTTCACACAGTCCAAAACTGTGGTGGATTGGGGTTTGAACTGGAAACTAAAAGTTTCTAGGTTTTCTGGTTGTTTGATATTGTATGGATGATTGGAACCAAACTGGTTCATGTTTGTGAAGGGGCCGTGAGGCACCCGGTTAGATGGGTCCAAGATTGTGACCTGGTTGTGTGTTATTGATATGTTTGAATAACATGTTGTTATGAGTAAATTTTGTTAATATATGCATGTTTGATATATTAACATGTATTGTATAAAAATGGCATAATGCATTTCATACACATCACCCTATAACAAAGAGGGTGCAGTTGATTAAAGGTCCAAAGTTATTTTCAGCCTTATTCAAGATAGGTTTTGAGTGCTTTTGCGCACTAATCATATGAATTTTGCCAAATTGTCATATGTATGTCCACTTAGTGCTTCTAATTTGTTTTCGAGATAGTTTTGTAGGCCTTGGGAACTTCAAGACATTGAAGCTTGGCTTCTTATTGGTGCCGACGAATCCCCTGCACTCACCAAGATGAGGCGTATGAAATGTCAAGATGGGTCAAGAACAAGGCAAAGTGATGAATAAAAAGTGCAGAAGTGATGCAAGAGTGCTGTAGCAATCTGTGTGATTTTCGCTATGATTGCGAAATTTCTAGATTGCGAAAATTCAATCATAGCTTAAAAATTCTCAGACATAGCTAAAATTTCAAGAATACTAGCGTAAATTCGTTATGTAAATTGTTACGTAAATTATTGAAGCCAGCTTAAATTTAATTGCTCATACCGAAATTTCTTATTTTCGCCATTCTGTGTATTTCGCTTAGGCTAGCGAAATTTCTCTAGCATACAAAATTTTCACATACTAGCTTAAATTTTCTTCATAGCGAAATTGCTCAGCCTCGTGGTTTTTGGTATTTTGATTCCAATCCACTACGCTTTTGATAAATTACCATTTTGTCCCTATTGTAATTTCATATTTGTGGCATTTTTGTCATTTCACACATTAGGGTTGACTATATAAGTCCCCACAACTTTGTAACCCTAAGTAACTTTTCCATTACCTAAGTTCCTGCAAGAGCTTTTCATTTTAGGGTTTATTTTGTTCTCTTCTCTCCTCTTTTCCCTCATTTTCTGGGCCGGCTAAACACACCCTCGAGGATGACAACTCAAGGGATGCTTGGCTAAGCCTTAAAGCCTTGAAGAGGAGGGTTGTTAGCTTGGTTTTGGGGCTACTGCAGGTTGTCCTCATGCTTTAAAATGATACATGTACTGCATTTATGGTTCCATACTTTCCAACCAGTAGGTTTAATGCCATTTAATGTCTTTCTCGTCAATACTGCCATATGCTTTCTTTGTGGTTCGCATTCTTAATGGTAGATGCACTGACATTCTTTAGATGTCATTTACGAGCCATTGAAATGAGGTTAAATGCTAGGGTTTCAAACTGACTGGGACATTGAATGCTTAGTATTTGATTTGACTCAAATAGGAGTGGTTCTAGGGTTAGGTTTTATAGCTCAACAAAGATCCGATTTTGGCTTTGACTATAGCGTCATTCGGGCCTAATGCGAAATAACCCGAGGACACTGTAATCCCCATGTTATCATGCTAGTGACCCAAGCCTTCGTTACCATTCTAACACTTTCCTAAGTTATTTCGCCTATCCAGCTGATCAACCAACTCCTGTTTTTAACCAAACTAAAAAGTCCAAACAAAAGTCTCACCATTTTCAAACATTGATGAATCATTCAGGATGAAACCCATCCCCTGTTCGACCCTAGACCGCCATACTACAGTAGCCAGACGCCAAGAAGAGGGAGGAGTATAGGAAACAAATATTGTTGATTCCGATCACCCTACCGGCACTAATCAAATGGCGCTCGCCGATGCGCCAAACTACGATGATGAGCTTCGATGTACTTGTAATCCACATTACAAGTGTCGCGACCTTCGCCCCCCAATTAAGTGCAGAACCGCAGTTTTCTTCACTTCAACATCGCACCGCTTTTATTTTTACGCCGCTTTATTCGGCTAACACCGACCTTTCTTGGCAAGCTTTGTTTGTGTTCTTTGTTTTGTTTCCTTTGTGTAAATGTGTTTACGCAAAGATCGGGATAAAGGATATCGTGTAGATTGCAAAGAGTGAGTGCACTAGCTTAAGTAAGGTCAGAAATCGCTGTGCACAAAGGACTAAATGGATCCTCTACTGAGGAACAAAGAAAGTCAACAAGCACCCCTATGAATCCAATAAAGATACGGGGGCAATGAGGGATCACATTGACCCTCCTGTAGTTGTTCTTCCCGCATCATACCTCCTCACATTATGATGTAGCAAAGGAGACCCACCTAAGGCTCCCCCGCTTTCCCACATTTCATGGTATGGAGAATGAAAATCCATATTCGCACATACGGGATTTCGAGGAAGTATGCATAACTTTTAAGGGGGGTATAACCTATATGGAACTGTTGAAGTTGAAGGCATTCCCTTTGACCCTCAAGGACAAAGCCAAAATACGGCTCAATTCACTCGAGGCCAGAACCATTAGAAATCAATAACTTCAAGTCGAAGTTTTGAAGAAATTCTTTCAAGGCAAACTAAGACCAACAGTTTGAAGAGACATATCTACACTTACTCGGCCTATGACAATGAGAAATTCTATCAGTGTTGGGAGAGGTTCATGGATACCATCAATGCATGTCCCCACCATGGTTTTGATACATGGATGCTAGTGAATCCTTCTATAATGGTATGTCCCCCGCCATGAAAGAATCGGCTAGAAAACCATAAAGCGGAGGTGATTTTTGAGCAAAATCCAAATGAAGCCATGGATTTCTTTGAATTATGTGGCTGAAACTTCCAAGGCTCGATGAACCGAATCCAAGGGAAGCTGAAAGAATGAAGCCTTCGACCCACCAAAGGGGAGGCATTTATGCTCTTTCCGAGGATATGGAAATGAAAGCAAGAATATCAACCCTAGCTACGAAGATGGAAGAACTGGAAGGAAAAGGCTCCATGAAGTGCAAGCAAGGATCGAACATCGGCACGTGCCAATCCATGCATCAATTGGTCACCCCACTGCCCATCCAGAGAACACTATCCGACGCCCTCGTTGAAGGATTTGATGTCAGAGCATGCTAATGTCGTGGGCCAATACAAGCCACAACCTAATGCCCCATACGGTAATACGTACACTTCCAATTGGAAGAATCATCCCACCCTCCCCGAAAAACCTAATCCCCCCCCGCTACGTGCCCCCGGTGCAAAAACAACGCTTTGGTTCTTTATCTCAACTACGCCATCATCATCCACTTCTCCCGTTGAACAAGTTATATTGAATTTGAGCAAGGTGGTGGCACGGAAGAACAAAAAGGGGATCAACGCATAATTGGCACACAAAGAATTGATATCAGAAAGTACACCGAATAAAAGAATAGATGGGGCTCGAGAGCACCAATCGTAAAATTGACAACCCTCGCAAAGATTCAACGGCCAAAGATCAACAAATTGCTGGATACAGAAGGGAGGAAGGTTCCTCTCCCAAACATTGCCAAATCCAAAAGGATCCATGAGGTAGGTTCATCCGGAAGAATCAGTGATGGATGAAGTGAAGCTATCATCACCTAAGGAGTGGAAAAGAGATGAGCAACCAAAGGCCCATGACTGGCTCAAGAAATGCAAGGAAAAGGGAGCTGAGCCTGAAAGGTAAGAGTCAGTGAGGATCCAATGAAGAAAGCATGCCTCCATTTCCTGCCAATTCAAGAGGCAAAGAAAAAAATCCCAAACCAAGCTAAAATTTGGGAAGTGCTAAGGCAAGTGAAGGTAAACATTCCACTGCTCAACATGATTAAGCAAGTCCCAACTTATGCAAAGTTCTTAAAGGACCTATGCACAGTCAAGAAAGGGCTAGGCATTGAAAAGAAAGCCTTCCTAACCGAGCAAGTCAGTGCCATAATCCAGAGCAGACCCCGGGCCAAATACAAGGATCCGTGATCCCCACAATTTCAGTCAACATCAAGTGACTGGTACAGACAAAGACCAGATTTGGGAGCCGTTGTAAAACCTACCACATACTGGGTATAGCTAGGTTAGGGAGCTCAAGCCTACTAACATTACTCATCATCGTCGACCGACGGTGAAGATTCCCTAAGGAATAGTCGAGGATGCTTTTTGGTAAAGGTAGACAAATTCTACTATCCAGTAGACTTTGTAGTGCTTGATACCGAGCCAATAGCAAGTGGACCCAATCATGTGCCGATTATCCTGGGAAGACCATTTTTTACACGCTAATGCAATCATCAATTGTCAAATGGAGTAATGCAATTACATTTGGCAACATGACATCGAGCTCAATATTTTCTACTTCGAAAATAAGCACAAGCTAGTGGAAGGTGATAAGGAAGAGTTGGCGAAGTTTGCTCAATTGGTCGACGCGTGGAAGCCAATGTCCATAAATTGCAAACAATTGGCTAACCAAGATGGCAAGATCGGGAGTTGTCATCGGGCCACCCTCACAGAGCCACTGGGTCAGCCCAAAATCACCCAAAGGAGAAGAAAAATCAACAAGAATGGACCAAGCATGAGGCCGCAGCGACGTTCACGCCAGGGTTAAGGAGCTCCTCCTCCCTTTGACCTCCATGAGTAATCAAAGGAAATTGAGTCGGTTTGGTCTTCACCAAAACCAAATCATGAAATCTCAAAAATTTCGTATTTGCTTAAAATTGTTTAATTTTCATTAGGCTATTTTTATAACTTCCCGCTTTTAGCAACTTTCTTTTTAGTAGCCTAATTTCACTTTATTTTTTTATTCTTAGGTTTTGTTAAAAAATAATAATAATTTTTATTTTTGCTTTAATCGCCTAAATCAAATTTTATATTTTTTATTTTGCAGATGGATAATGGCTCAGTCAAGGATTTCGCTATAATAGCAAAATTATGCTTGCAGTGTCTCTTCGGCTTCCAAAGACCTATCAATTGTCCAACTGATTTATAAAAGAAAGCGGGGAGCTGTGGGGTGGCGGGGCATTCACCTTCATTCCACCCCCCACCCCACCCCACCCCCCACCCCCGAGCCTCCATCAAGCGTGGAGCAGAGCCCCACCGCCCCTGGGGCCGTGCGCCACACCTAGCCGCGCCGTGATCGCATCGCACCCACCGGGACCCCGAGTCTCGCTGCCCCGAGCCACCTTGGCTGCGGAGCTCACTCACCGAGCTCGTCGCGCCCCCGCACTCCACCAACCGTGCCCTTGCCCTGGTCCCCATTGCCGCTCGAGCCCTGGGCTAGCACTGCACTGCAACTAGCCGACCACAGCAGTCAGAGCCGCGTGCCTGAGCCCCCACTGCCCTAGCCGGCGCCGCCGCCCAGCCACCGCAGTGCCGCCCGGCCCGTGTCACCCAGCCCCGGTCCAGCGCCCCGAGGCAGCGCGACACCGCACCGCTACCCCCAAACAGGAGCCCCGCCCCTCCCTCGTATCACTCTAACCATGCATATGGTACGTACTCAGGGTGGTTCCCGCCGTGCCCAAGGTTAGATTTAGCACCCGTGAAAGGAGGAGCAGTTCCCGCCTACGCCACAAGACCAGAGGAGCCGCAGGGGTTCAGAGGCACGACGAGGTTGGGACCCTGGCCCTTCCTAAGGTTCTCAAAAGACGACATAGGAGGGTCCTGCCTTCAAGCGGCCAGCACACTGCCCGAGGGAGTCCTCGACATCTCAAACAACATCCCCGCCAGAGGAGAGCTCATCGGCTCTCATCTATCGTCACTCTTTGAGGATTAGCGTCAAAACACTAGGACCCCGATTCCGGGGAATGTAGATCTGCACGACGGTAGACTTCATAGGAGACCTATTACGACATGCCAAGACGATCGCCGACCGGTTTAGGAGACTCATGTCGATCACGCAGCACTTCGCCGCCATTTATGACACCGCGCGCAAAGCTATTATCCCCGTGGTTTCGGGCCTACCACTCCATGACTTCCCTGAGTACCGAGTCCGCCGAGCCCGATTCACCACGATGATGTGACAGTGGAGGCTCGAAAGCAAATGGACATTTCACCGCATTGGGCTCGGCCACAGAGTAGGCCAATGTTGGAGGATATCGAGATTGGCCACAAATGACACAATGGAGAACCGTCTCGCTAGATACCACGGGAGGGACCAAGCACTCTTCCGAGGCGCCCACCTCGATGCTTCGTGGATCACCCGTCGACTAGCTTGTTCCCTGCTGCAAAGACTATGTTCGGGCCGCAGGGAGTCATACTGAGGCCCCGTATCGGACCCCCGCAGGATGCTCGGGTTCACCCAGCAGTCATGACCGCCTTTGGTCGCACTTTGAGGATAAGGTCCACCCAAGGCCTGGGTTCGAGCGGGCAGGTTTACCATTATTGATGCCGCGTTTGCTGAGCCAGGTCCTGGAGCATCTGGGATTCCCTGAGGAGCCCCGCATCGAGAGGAGGTCCCGATGCCCCCGGTGTCCCGCCCTTAGAGCGATCCTGACCATGCCGATCTCTTTCTCCCCTCCCAAAGAGCCAGGATCGGAGGAGTACCCGACGAGGTACAGAGAGGACCCCGAGGGAGATAATCCCGGGCTGCTCCAGGTAGAGGTAGAGATGCAGGAGCCCGGGCCGCATCTGCCTCCCATCTCCTCCTCCACCTCCTTCTGCCCCAGCCCCTGCTGACACTGCCCTCATACAAATAAGCAAAGATTCTCCTACATCTATGTCGGCCTGAGGGAGCTAGCAATGCATGTGATGTTGTTTGTTCATTGCTACTACACTGTGCATCGGGGCTGGACTGCAGGTCAGCTCCGAGCCGAGGCCACTATAGAGCACAGCCATGCCATGCTTCTACGTATCATGAGCCACCTCGGTCTCCCGCCTGTGCCTACACATCGAGATGAGTCCACAGCAGCAGTCTCCTTAGACATGCTGGCAGCAGAAGCAGCAGCTTCGGATCCACCACCACCGCGAGAGTGAGGTGGTCACACTCCTTTCTCTAGCTTTTCTTTCCAATGAGACGTGTTTATACTTTGGTTGGGAGGAAAAGTTAGAGTTAGGAGTGTCTTCTATCATGTTTTGTACTGTTTTCAGCTTTATTAACTGCCTACTCATTTTGTATAGGATTCATGTATTAGCCAATAGTAGGCAGTGATATTTTTGTCATATTTAGCTATATTAAGCATGTATTTACCACTTTGGTTATATCAAAAGCTTTATAGCATTATTTACAGTTTATTACACTTTTGCAAATCAATTTTTTTTTGTACCTGCATTTTGTGTTTCTACTCTTGCCTTTAATTGAAGAATTGAAGCCTTGTATGTTACCTTAATGTTAGAACAATTCCATGCATGATTTAGTTTTTGGTCAATTGAGGTTTCAGCATATTCAACCTTGAACATTCCCCCTTTAGCTAATTCACACACTGCACCCTAGCTTGTACCAATAGGTCGAGAAGCTATATACCTCTTTTCCACTTTGCAAAGCTTCTACTTTAAATTTGTCGAGACTAATCTACACAGGTTTGTGAGCATTTATGTATAAAGCACTAATGTAGTCTTCCAAATGAAAAAGAAAAGAAAAGGCAAAAGAAAAAGAAAAAGAAGAAAAGAAGAATAAAGCCGGACGCTTTGCCTTGAAACCTAACACGGTCCGAGAGGTTTAAGGGCGAAGTTTTAAAGCCCGATGCTCTAAACCTTAATTGGCGGAGTCATCGACTTAGTGTTCGCTACACGTGGATAGGTAGAGTTTAGCGTGTTGTGTGCTTAATTTCAAGTCATTCAAGTCATTCGGTCATTCAAGTCCCGGTGAAGCCCGCAGAACTTCAGGGTCAAGTGATCCTTTCGTCACGCCTCTAAACCTTAATTGTCGGGAGTCATCTGCGGATCCTCGCTACACCTGACTTTGGTGAAGTCGAAGTTTTTAGCATTGCACCTACAATGTAATCAAATAAAGAAATAAGAGTGTAGCTGGGGTCCTATTTAGGTTGGTCAACGCTTTAAGGCCATGGCGAAAGAGCTAGGTCAGAGGGAATAACTTTACAATTTATCGGGCCTGTCGGGTTACCTGTGTTCACTAGATTGGTGGAAGTTCAGGTTGACTTCCTTGAAATTGATGTTGACCTAAAACTAGTTCTTATATGGTTTTGTTCTTTCATGTCGGTTTTTATACAGGGTGTAAATTGTTCATTTTAAAGGTAAAGCCTATATGTACATACACTTTTTGAACCATATACACTTTTTGTAAAAGTTAATGAAAGATGCATACCTCTTATTGTTTTAGCATTAAGTAACTTACTCAGCAACGTGTCGGTTAGGGGTGTGATTATGCCCAAAAAGTGCTATTTTGAGCCCTATTCAAGATAGGTTTGATGCTTTTTGCGCACTAACTGAGGTACTGCCAATTGTCATGTGTATGTCCATTGCTTCTAATTTGGTTTTCGAGATAGTTTTGGATAGTTTTGCAGGCCTTGGGAACTTCACAAGCTTGGCTTCTTATTGGTGCTGAATGCGAATCCCCAATTTCACCAAGTTGAGGCGTATGAAATGTCAAGATGGGTTGAAGAATCAAGGCAAAGGATGAATAAAAAGTGCAGAAGTGATGCAAGAGCAAAGCGCAGCAATCAGGATCTTTCTACAGATTGCGAAATTCTCGCTGGATTGCGAAAATTTTAGTAATACTAGCTTAAATTTTCGCTTATGTGAAATTTTGCTGTTAGATTTAAATTTCGCTAGTTAGCTTAAATTTACTGTTCATAGCTTAAATTTCTCATTTTCTATCTCTTGTAATTCTCAAGGAAGTTAGCTACTTTCTAGCATAGCAAAATTTTCGCTATACTAGCGAAATTTGCTGCATAGCGAAATTGCTCAACCTGTTTTTTTGGTATTTTTGATTCCAAACGACCACGTTTTGATAAATTACCATTTTGTCCCTATTGTAATTTCATATTTTAGGCATTTTTGTCATTTCACACATTAGGGTTGACTATATAAGTCCCCTACAACTTTGTAACCCTAAGTAACTTTTCCATTAATGCAAGTTCCCGCAGCTTTTCATTTTAGGTTTATTTTGCTCTCTTCTCTCTCCTCTTTCCCTCATTTTCTCGGCTGCCAAACACACCCCTTGAGGATGACAACTCAAGGGATGCTTGGCTAAGCCTCAAAGCCTTGAAGAGGAGGGCTGCTAGCTTGGTTTTTGGGGCTACTGCGAGGTTGTCCTCATGCTTTAAAATGATACGTGTACTGCATTTATGTTCCAAACTTTCCAAACTAGGGCTTAATGCCATTTAATGTCTTTTCTTGGTCAATACTTGTCATGCTTTAGAGTTCAGTGCATTCTTAATGGTAGATGCACCGACATTCTTTAGATGTCATTTACGAGCCATTGAAATGAGGTTAAATGCTAGGGTTTCAAACTGACTGGGACATTGAATGCTTAGTATTTGATTTGACTCAAATAGGAGTGGTTCTAGGGTTAGGTTTTAGAGCTAAATAAAGATCCGATTTCGCTTTGACTATATGTCATTCGGGCCTAATGCAGGAAATAACCCGAGGACAATCAGGACCCCATGTTATCATGCTAGTGACCCAAGTTCAAGGTTAAATTTTATTTCACACTTTCCTTTAAGTTATTTCAGCTATCCAGTGATCAACCAACTCCCCTGTTTTTAACCAAATCCAAAAGTCCAAACAAAAGTCTCACCATTTTCAAACATTGATGTGAATCATTCGTGGGATGAAAACCCATCCCCGTGTTCGACCCTAGACCGCTTATACTGCAGTAGCTTGACTACGGCAGTAAGAGGAGTATAGGAAACAAATATTGTTGATTCCGGATCACCCTACCGTGGCACGAATCATGAGTGCATGACATGTTTTCGGAGGGTTGGCTACGAAAGGTTATCGGAGTATGTCCACAAATAAATGAAAATATGAGGGTTGACAAAATAAAATTTTATTGGAAAGTTGACCGAAGAATTGTGTTGGGAAATCGTCCAACAATTCACGTTGGAGAGGCCCATAAATTTTTTCGGAGAGTTATCCAACAAATTCACCTCGAAGGATTGTCTAACGTAATTATATCGAAGGGTTGCCCACAAATAAAAACAACAAATATTTTTGTTTGAAATCTGGCTAATACATGGCATAAGCATGTGTGCAGAGTTCAAGTGAGACTTGAGACATGGATTGGGCATGGACATTTGAGTAGGGAATCATGAATTCACTCTGAATGTGTGTGTTTTTCCATTAATGTTAATTTAGCGGAGTAACCCATGTAGGAGATTATCACTACTGGCCATTGCCCACCCCGTCGTGAGATCCCCCTTTCAAGTACAGGGAGTATTCAGGGAGACGACGCTCCTTAGAGGCCGAGATTATAAAGCGGGCTGGATTGTGGCCTTGATTCATGTTTTGTGTATATATTAAAATGAACTAGTTTTAATATATGTTTTGTACTAAGAGTGATGTAATAACCGGTTGATCCAAAAATTACCCCAAAATTTAAAGGTCACACCTGGTATCGCAGCCAAGGCATAATGACATTTGTAGCGTACGTGGGCATGGACCTAGGAGATGGAGTTGCAGTGTAGTGCCTGGTTATGATTACCTGGCGTTTGATATTTAATACCAGCTTCATAGCATGGCATCGTAGCCAGGTACACGACACTAGGAGCTTCCTGGGTGGGTATCCACAAGTATGGTCTTGATACTAGCTCGTCTCAGCTAGGTTTCAAGGCTAACGTATGTGAGTTACATGGAACTCAGTGTTTGGTACAAGCATCACAACTTAGTATAGCTTGGTGTTAAGGCTTAGGTTTATGATTACCTAGTGCTCAATATCTGATGCCAGCATCACAGTTTGGTATCGGGGCATAGGTAGGTGATTACCTAGGAGTTTATGGGACATGGGTTTAGGCCATGGTCATTAAGGTGTGTCTGATATGAGCATCACAGCTGGATGTCAAGGTTTAGGTATGTGATTACCTAGGCAGTCACGGGATAGGATTAGAACACTGCATGCATTGTGTATTTATGTGTTCTTTGGTAGACGTAACGGGTTTGATGTCATTCTTGACATGGATGAGTTGACGACCCATCGGTTGTCAGTGATTGTGACCTTGGGAAGGTCATTGCTTACACACCAAACGATAGTTGAGTTGTGTAGGGTTATATATGCATGTGATTTGATGCGTATGTGTGTGGAATTTCGAGACGAAATTCTTTTAAGTAGGGGAGAATGTGAAACCCCGGAAAATCCAAATTTCAAGAGAAAGGGTAAAACAGTAATTTCGATTGAAAATCCAAAATTTTTTCTAGGCTCTGATACAAACACCTCATCTGCTGGAACGTCTGGCAACCAGCAACCACGCTTAATTTCGTCTAATACCGAGACAGTTGGAATTTCACGTTTTTCGAGGCACCGAGAGTAGTGTGGGACACTTGGCACATTTGTGTAGCTCAAGATGAGACATGTGTCAAGTGGAGAGCTAGTCAAACAAATAGCTCAAGTGGGACCCAGAAGAGACATGTGGCAACACATGATTGGAGGGAAATCCGCGCATGGATATGCGATGGTAATCCAAGGAGCCCACTTAATCACGTGGCAAGTGAGAGGACATCTCACTTGACTTCTATCTTCTCCCAACCGGTTGGGAGAGAGGGAGAGAAAGGCAAACCAGATTTGAAAAGAGAGAATTTTAGAGAGAGACTCCACCTTCTCTCTAAATTTCCTAATGACTGACCGACGCCGCTTTAGCAAGTGGAAGAGTTCATCCTCACTAAAGGTTTCAGATAGAGACGGAGTTGGGGAGTTTTGACAAATCCAAGAGGTAGGGTTCTTCTCCTACTTGGTTTAACTTCTGTCTAAGGCCATTCAATGGCATGGGTCAAGGCGAGAGGTCAGAGTGGTCGGTGAACCGGTCCCCCAAGACTTTGGGACAAGCAGGTTGAGATTCCGGACTGTTTTCCCGACAGTCCGGGTGACCGATTTTTGGACAAAGTAATTGTCCTCATGTTCCATTTTTATGTGTTAGAGTTAAAAAGAATAACGGCGTTTGGTCAGCCTTACCCTAAGGGGAATGTTCGCTGTGTTGAACTCCGGGAAGCTGCCAAGACTGCGGGTAGTACACATTAACCGGACTTTAGAACTGGTTTTGGGTGGGAAATAAAGGAAATTTTGGTAGTGAGTCCCTTCAGGTAAATTGTAGCCACATCGAAGGAACATGATGTTAAAGCCGACTTTCTTTCACTCCACCTCAGAGACCAAGTTATGGTCTATTTACCCTAAAAAGTCTAAATGTAGAGGTCAGCCTGTAGAGGTCAGCTTGGCCGAGGTCACCAACCCGAGAAGTCAGCTCAGCCAGCCACCACTACCACAGTCAACCCTGGCCAAGTTAGGTCAAATTTGACTGGGTTTGACTACGTGTGATGTCCAACTGAAGGTCATAACTTCTTCGTCCGAACTCCATTTCGGGTGTTCTTGGACTCTATGGAAAGCCCATTGAGTCAAGATTCCAGCCATGTGCCTGTGGAGGGCAGTGGGTACTGGAGCTGGCCGGCAAGGGCAGGTCGGGTAGGCTAGCTGGGTAGGGCTGGCTATTCATATGTGACCTCCAACTTCATAAAGTCATAACTTCTTCGTCCGAACTCTGTTTTAGGTGTTCTTTGACTCTATGGAAAACCCATTGAGCCAAGATTTCAGCCATCTTCCTGTGGAGGACAGTGGTAATTCATAACCTGCTGAAAATATATGTTTTTTCACCAAGTGTGTAGGTTGAATGGTTACGTCGAGGTGTATAGCCAGGATGTAACATGACCATTGTATGGCATGTTGTAGGCTACTGTATTGGGTATGGTAAGGCTGTCTATGGGAGGCCATGAGAGGCCATATGGTTTAGTTCCAAAAATTTAGGATTGAAGGATAGAGGATTTCTATGACCGGTTTCACACAGTCCAAGACTGTATGGGTCAATTTGAACTCGGAAACTAAAAGTTTCTAGGTTTTCTCGGTTGTTTGATGTTGTATGGATGTTTGGAACCAAACTCGTTCATGTTTAGAAGGGGCCGTGAGGCACCCGCGGCTGGATGTGGGTCCAAGATTGTGACCTGGTTGTGTGTTATTTCTATGTTTGAATAACATGTTGTTGTGTGTAAATTTTGTTAATATATGCATGCTTGATATATTAACATGTATTGTATGAAAATGGAATAATGCATTTCATACGCATTAGGGCACCCTAGAACGTGTAGGTGTGAGTGCATAACATGTTTTCGGAGGGTTGGCTACAAAGGGTTATCGGAGTATGTCCACAAACGAATGAAAATCTGAGGGTTATCGAAAGAAAATTTTATTGGAAAGTTGTCCGAAGAATTGTGTTGGGAAATCGTCCAACAATTCACGTCGGAGAGGCCCATGAATTGTTTCGGAGAGTTATCCAACAAATTCACCTCGAGATTATCCAAACAGATGATATCGGAGGGTTGCCCACAAATAAAACAAATATTTTTGTTTGAAAGGGTTTTCATACATGGCATAAGCATGTGAGGGAGCTCAGGAGCACTCAAGCATACGGGATCAGTATGTGACATCTCGAGTATGAATCATGAATTCACTTGAATGTGTGTGTTTTTCCATTGCATGAGCACTTAGGTGGGGAGTAACCCATGTAGGAGATTTTCACTATTGGGCATTGCTCACCCCGTCGTGGAATCCCCCTTTCAGGTATAGGTAGTATTCAAGGAGATGACACTCCTTAGAGGCCAAGATTATGAAGCGGGCTGGATTGTGGTCTTGATTCATATTTTGTGTGTATATTAAAATGAACTAGTTTTAATATATGTTTTATACTAAGAGTGATGTAATAACTGTTGGATCCAAAAAAATAAAAAATAAAATTACCCCTGAAATTTGGGGCGTCACACTAAGGGTGTATGAAATAAGCATGATGGATGATTATGAACTAAGTCGAATGTGATTGAGCATATGCATTTTCCTTTAATGGTAAATGGAGTCTACGTGTCTCTGCTTCTCTCTCTCTCTCTCTCTCTTCTCTCTCTCTTTCTATCTCTATCTCTATTGTCTTCTCTTCTCATATCAATTCTCCTCAAATGTAATTTGAGGCCTTTTCTTGTAAATATAATTAGATTACATACGTTTAGGATAGATTGAAGATTGAAAGGAGTAAAAACGAAGGAGCAAGGTGATGAGTCCTAAACTCATCAATGTTTAATCCATTTTTCTAGCATATTTTCTAGAATTTTATGATTCATTTTAATTTTGAATTATGGAATATTCACCAACTTTGTGTTTTGCAGGTTTTAAATGAAAAAAGACAATTCCAGCAAGAAAAGCAGAAAAATTATCCAAGGCAGAAATGTCACGACATAGTTTTCAGATTATCGCGACATAATCTTAATAAAACCAGCAGAAGCTCTGTCGCAACAAGCAACTTTATGTCGCAACAAAGATCAAGCTGAACTAAAGCTAGAAAAGAAGATTGTCATGACATCTCACAACTCTGTCGCGACATAAAGAACTGAAGATGGAAGAAAAGATTTGTCGCGACAAAAGACAACTATGTCACGACACAAAATTTAGAGTCAGCATTGAAAGGCAAGAAGACTTTGTCGCAACTGAGAAGTTTTATGTCGTGACAAACACAACATAAGGTTGAGGTGAACTCTGTCGCGACAAAGACATCTATTGTCGCGACAAAAGTTGAGAAGAATTACAAGAAGAATGCTGCAACGTAGAAATCTCGGTTGCGACAATGAATGAAAAGTTTTTGAACCACAATGTCACAATATTATTAGCTATGTCGCGAAAATGATCAAGAAATGGCAGTAGAGTTTGTCTCAAAAATAAAATTTATGTTGCAACAATAAAAGCTACAAAGTAATAGATCTTTGTCGCAACAAAAGAAAATTATGTCGCGACAGAAAATAGAAGAGAAATGAGACAAGTCAATACAAGTTTGTTGCAACAAAGATTCCAATGTTGCAACAAACAGTTCAGCCAGCGATAAAGATCAAAGAAGGAAATATGTCGCGACATCTTCAGAGTTTGTCGCGACACAGAATTCAATCTCAGCAATGCAAGACAACAAGACTATGTCTCGACAAAGAAAAGGTCTGTCGCGAAAACAGCAACATGCAACTATGAGAAACTCTATCGCGACAAAGGTAGAAAAGAACCCCAGAAAGAATGTCACAACATAGTAAAGAATGTCATGACATAGTGGAAGAGCTAAAGGCAAAAATATTTTTCAAGACAAAGAAATTTATGTCGCGACATTTTTCAGGAGCAGCAAAGAATGACAAGTTGGTTGCAACAAAGTTTTTATGTCACGAAAATCACTAGACAACTTAAGCAGAACTATGTTGCGACAAAATCCAAGAAGAAAGCACGAAACCATGTCGCGACAGAAACTGCAAGCCACGACAAGAGCTAGGGAACAAAATTGACAACTATGTCTCGACAAAATTTTCGATGTCACGACAAAGCAACCAATTGGGCCAAAATTTATGGGGATCCACAATTTCACACATGAAGTGCGGCCCATCATTTGAAAATCTATAAATAGAAGCATCTAGGGCACTGTGCGTAGCTTCTGCCAAACCAGGAACTTCTGGGTAGCTGGAGACTTATTTTTCTTTTATTTTTCTTTTCTTCAATTTAGTTTTTAGAGTAGCATTTTAGTTAGTTTTTCTTAGAATTGAACAGTGATTTGTGTGAAGTTTCGAGCTGGTTTTCTTTGTAAAATTATGTTTTTCATTACTGTATGATTTAAATGGAATTTGGAAATTTTCTGGAGTTCATCCATTTCAGTTCGTTTGCAATTTTAGTGAATTTACCTTATCAATTAGTTACTGTTCTTTGCAATCTAGTTTGAAAAACTAAGCTTCATCTTGGAATTGATCAATGTTAATTAAAAGTTAATGCACAATTTGAAAGAACGTCATAGTTCAAAATCTTGAATTTATTTAGTTGGTGTTGTTCTTGTATTAGGTGTTCAAAATATTAGTAGCGTGTACCCAGATGAGGACTTTGTCTTGCTCTGATTTCTAAGAGGCCCTCTGAGTGACACAGAGATGCAGAATCCTGCGAGTGTGGAGCAGTTACTCGAAGGTATGATAGACTAATATTAAGGAACTAATGAACTTTGAAAGACTACTTCGATAAATCACTGATTTACTCATGGTGTGAGGATTAGTTAGATGATATATCAATTTAGTTGATCAGAGGTTTCTCCCCTGTCTGATGAAAGGATCTTGATCTCGTGTTAGCTAAGATCTAATCAAGGAGATAGAGAATTTTTTCAAATTCGATGGATGAGATACCAATTAAATTGGGGAAGGCTTGCATTATCCTATCTTTAGGGGCAAGCAGTCTTCGGTCCTAAGAAAATGGTGTGAAGTATTGAGAAGGAAAAATACCCAAACTTAGAAAGATGATTATATTCTACGAGTAACTGATTAGACTCGTGTCTCTGAAAGGAGCATGATAATCTAATTAGCGACAATGTATAGTGTGTGGAGAGATCCAAACTATGCTGCCTTACATCTTTGACAAGTTCAAATTTCAAACTCATGGCTGAACCATGTTATAAAATGATGCAGAAATTGATAATTATACAGTGAACTATTTCCCAGTGTTACTTACCCAGTGAACTTGCCAATCTAATTATTTTGAATTCTTCATATATAGTTTTAGAATTTCATTTATTTTATTGTTTTTAGAATTCCTTTAGAAAAGAAAAAAAAAACAAATCACTTGTAACTTTGGAGTTCAAATAGCAAGGATCTTGAGTAGATGAGGTAATTGATGTTCAGATTTTTCATCAATCCTTGTGGGAACGATATCTGGACTTAAATCCACTTTTATTACTTGTATGACCTGTGCACTTGCAATGATTTATACCTAAACACATTTTCAATTGAATCCTTCTCATCCAAGGCAAACAACATATTTTATATCTTTAGTTGGTCAACAAGTTTTTGGTGCCGTTGCCGGGGACTTTGAATAGTTCTTGGTACTAGTGTAGAAAATTTGGTCAACAAGTTTTTGGCGCCATTATCGGGGACTGAATAGTCTTTGGTGGTAGTACTAGAAGTTTGGCACACACTGACCTCATCATATTTAGTCAATTTGGTCTTCAACAATTAGTTAGTTTTTGTTCTATGTGTAAAAATCAATCAACAAGTTTTTGGCGCCGTTGTCGGAAACTTTGAATAGTTCTTGGTAGTAGTGTCAAAATTTTGGTCAACAATTTTTTTTGGCGGATTGCGAGGCCCCGGATAATCTTGGTGACGTACAGAAGTTTGGCACTGCTTGACCTCATCATATTTAGTCAATTTGGTCTTCAACAATTAGTCGATTTTTGGTCTATGTGTAAAAATCAGTCAACAAGTTCTTAGCGCCATTATCGGGTACTTTGAATAGTTCTTGGTAGTAGTGTCGAAAATTTGGTCAACAAGTTTTTTGAAATTCGTTCTTTGGGGGTGAATAGTCTTTGGTGGCGTACGAAGTTTGCTTTCTGTTGACCTCATCATATTTAGTCAATTTGGTCTTCAACAATTAGTCAGTTTTTTGTCTGTGTAAAAATCAGACAACAAGTTTTTAGCGTCGTTGCCAGGGAATTGAAAAAGATGAATTTAAATATCAATACTCTAACCAAAGAGAGAATTGATAATTTGGACATTTTTCTCTATTTTATCATAAATTTAAGAAAATCACAAAAAATAGTTTTTAACTGCAGTAGCTAAGTAAGTTATTGAAAATATTTTATGAGCTTAAATTGATATAGCTGTTTTCCACAGATTTAATTTGATCTCAATGTGTTTCTATTTCAGGAAGATTTTACATGCATAAAACCAAGAAGCCCAGGCCCCATTTGCCTTTGGATCTGGCTTGGAAAGAACGGGAATGCGAGAGAAGGGACAAGTGCTAAATCAATAACTATAGCAGATCAGAGAGAAATAATGCAACATATTCTAGAAGAAGTTGAAGCTGAGAGACTTCAGAGGCAAATAGCTATGGAGGATTTTTGGAGTCTAGTTATTTAAGATGAATACTCATTGGCCAGAGGCGACCTGCTATAGAAACTGACAATTTTGAACCAAGCCGGCTTTGATCTGATAGTGCAACATCCTTAAATTTATTAGGCATCTGGTAAGCCCAACTTGAGCATATGGGAAGATTTATGAGGATAACCATCTGATCCAAGTGAATGGGGTGAGACCTAAAGTTATCAAGCTGCAATTGTTTCCATTTTCACTGAGAGATGTGGCAGCAACTTGGTTTGAATAACTGGTTGTTGGATAAGTGAACAATTGGGAAGAGTAGGTGGAGGCTTACATGAGCAAATTCTTCCCTCCCGCCCTCACTTCTAAAAGGAGAGGGGAAATCATAGTGTTCAAGCAATGAGAGGATGAAAGTCTCTATAATGCATGGGAAAGATACAAAAGATTGCTGAAAAGATACCAATGCATGGAATATATCTGACCACTCAGATGGATATATTTTATCATTCTATGAATTACACCTCCAAAGGTATAATTGATGTAGCCTGCTATGGAGCTTTCAAGAGAAAAAGTGCTGAAGAGGCAAAGCAGTTGATAGAAGACCTTGCCAAATGCAATTATAGAGCTCCATTTGAAACTTCAGGGAGCAGCAGCAAACTGAAAGAAAGTGGTGTGATAGAGCTGAATCGAATGACTACCATAGAAGCAAAACTAGATGCATTGATGAATAAGATGGGGAACCATGAGAGAAGAATGCACTCAGCAAATGAGGTGGGAACAGTTGATGAAAATGAGAAAATGAATAGTGTTGAAGAGGGACTAACCCATGAGGGTCCCTATCAAGTTAAGGAGGCACAGTATCTCAATGCTAATAGAAGTTATAACTTTAATCCCAACCTCAACTTGACAACTCATTACACACCAGCACTCAAGAACCATGAGAATTTCTTATATGGAGGAGGAGCACAACAAGGTCAAAGACTTGGGCAAAATTTTTAACAACATTATGCTTCGCCTGGGTTCCAACAACAACAACAACAATAGCAACAATGAAGTTAGAGAGCAGAAAATCAGGGACAAAGGAGATCTTCTTCCTTTGAAGAACAGATGTTGACTTTCATGAGCATAAATTTACTGATCTAGACATTTCAGCAAACATAAGCATGTTAGGGGCCAATACCTGAATGCCTCTCTGAAAAATGGAGACCGCAGTAGAGGGCCATTCAGCCACAGCGATGCGAATCAATCCAAGGATGCCTTCCCAAAGTGACACAAGGAAGAATCAGAAGGATTGTATGATGGTAACTCTAAGTGGAAGAATAGAGAAAAGAAGAAGAAGAAAAAGTGAAAAAATTTGAGGGAGGAAGGGAGTTGGGAAAGAAAACAAAGAGTTGACAGGTTGATTTGGCTAAGGGCGAAAGAAGAGGTGCAAAGCGGTGGTAGAGAGAGAAAATAATTGAAGAAGAAAGAGGATAAACAAGCCTCATGTCTGTTGTTCCCTTCCCTCAGAGGCTTCAAAAAGCTAAAATGGAATAGCAGTTCTCTAAATTCTAGGATGTCTATAAGAAGATAGAGATCAAGCACCATTCTTGAAGGCATTGACCAGATGCTAAATTATACTAGGATTTTTAAGGACATTCTGAGTAAGAAGAGAAATTTCGCTGAAAAATGAGTGGTGAATTTGACAACTATGCGGTCTGAGTGATCCACGAAGGAGCTTACCGGAGAAGATGCGAGGATCTTGGTTTGCTTCACTGCCATTCCTGCCATTAGGAATTTTGGTGAGCGTTGTGTGACTCGGGAGCCTTTGTGGGTGGTTAGAGACCGGTTTGGAAGCTTATACGGCTATGACTTTGAAAATGGCGAGATAGGATGATGGCGCAGTAGGAAGGAGTCATGAGTCTTCTTTCATCGAGGTGGGAAAATTCATTTTCTGCTGGACTTGTAGTCGTGGATATGGAAGAAGGTACCTGAGTTCCACTTTGTTGCAGAAAGACCTTTCTTGTACTTGGGCCTTGATAGATGTGAAGAGAATAGCCAGTCATCCGACTATCGAAACTAGAGTTTGGGCGATTGGTCTCAATCTAAAGAAAACAATTAGGCACCAAATCTCCTACTTCCGCTTGGATAACTTGATGATAAGTTCAAAAAAATGAAGGTAATGCATGGAGTCATATTAAGATAATGATCCAACTTTATCAAGATTCCCAATACTGAATTACAAGGGTTTGGAAGTTGTTCATCACAAATTTCAGGAGCAAAGCTTGAAGAAGAACAAGCAAAGTCCGAACATGTTGAAGAGTGTAGAGTGTAGATACTCGATTGAGGTATTGCACATTAAAAGCCTTTCACCTTGGGTGAAAGATGATGTTTTAGAATTCTTCATCTTATCGATGTAATGTGGGCATGGTATGTGTGATGCTTTTAAGAGGAGAATTGAGGGAGTTCATTTTGAATTTCACTATGAGTGATTAGGTTAAAGAAGGGTCATAGGCAAAGAGGGAGTCTCGTACCACATAAGACTAATTGTAACCTTGAACTAGATTAGTGGAAATCCTTGCATTTGGGCATAGCCCCGCGGATGTAGACAGTTTCCAAACTGCGTAAACATATTTTGTGTCCTTTATTTTTATCGCATATATCTTATATCTGCTTTACACACACTCCATCTCATAGGAAAGTTCTGACTCACCGCACTGAGGTCAAAACTAAGCATAATCCTAACTCCTAACATCAGAAACTGTGTCTAAGAACACACACTTATATCTATTAGCAATAATCAAACGAATGTAGACATGTAAGCAGTCAAATGGTGATAACTTGTGAAGTAGGAGATGTTGAAATGGTAAAAAATTCAATAGTAGGGTAATATAAATTTAAAATTGAAATTGAGAAAAAAAAATTTAAAGAAAACATACTCACTTTTTGTTAAAGTATAATAATTTTATTGATTCAAACTAGCAATACATTCGATAGAAATACAAAATCAAATTTTCTATAAACTCTAAAGGATAACGCAAGATCCAAGTTAATAATACAATGAATCAGCTTAAAGCGTAACATTTAATAATTCTATGATAACTAGAATACATATAACTCCAATTTTGTAGCATATTGACGATCATGATTTGATGTGATGTCTCTGTGTAATCGAATCTGCTTTACCGTTCGAATCACCCACACACAAAAAATCATTGCAACAAGATGATGAAAACCGAACTATTACAAAGACACAAATCACAAGACGAAAACAAAATCATGAAAAAAAAAAAATCTAAATTTTTGTTAAAAAAAAAAACACCACTTTATTAAGATAGAAAATGGTAAAAAGAGATGTAGATGGGTGATTTCAGGTCAATAATGGGAAGAAAAAAAAAAATCACTCCTCTTTGCTTAAGGAAAAAGAGCTGAAAAGAACAAGATGAAAAAAATGGAGAAGCAGCTAGGGTTTTTTTA
The DNA here is from genome assembly GCA_016808115.1 of Tetrastigma voinierianum. Lineage (NCBI taxonomy): Eukaryota > Viridiplantae > Streptophyta > Magnoliopsida > Vitales > Vitaceae > Tetrastigma > Tetrastigma voinierianum. Next base: position 1,404,246 of record JAEQBH010000921.1, read on the forward strand.
ACATAGAGTCACTTTTATATTAATCAAAAATAAATATTTCATTGATCATTAAATATAATAATCAAAAATCAAATTTTCGTTGATCATTAAAATTTCAAAGTATGAGCGCCTATCTCGAGGTCCGTTGTGACAGTCGACCCTACGGAGAAACCCTGTGGATGCTCCGAGTGCCCTGGAAGTATCACACTCACGTGTCTCATATGTAGAGACCTAATCCTGTATAATTTTCTTACAAAAACCCATTTCTTCAAAAAAATTCACAAGAGTTTGATGTACAACTCTTATACACTTTTTACATGTCAAAATATGTCAAAACTAGATTATTCTATTATTTAAAAATGCTTCTCGAGGCCCTGTCAGATAGCCGTACTCATGGCCTCGAAGGAAATGTGCATCTTCTAAATTATTACTGAAAGGGGGATCGCCGGCGAGGTGGGCAAGCCCGGTAGTGATAATCTCCCTCTGAGGGTTTACTCCCATCCCAAGTGCTCATGCTGATGGTGCCTGACAAGCACACATCCAGTAAAATGTCTACATGAATGTCATAATAATCATTGCATGGAAATGTCATGATACCCATATCACGAAGTCACTCAGACTCCTCACACTTACCTATGCCAAGTGTGAACTATTGTCATTCGATGGCAATCAAAGATTTTCTTAATGCGTTTTAATTTACAGCGCGCCTTTTATGGGTAATGGATTTACGGTGTCACCAGCCCGGGCTCCATAAACCAGGACACTTTCGGAATCTTTCTTTTGTTGGGGGTATGCGATCATAATTTGATGGGGTCTTTCACCACAGGAAATCTATCCCAACTGGCGATGCAGGCATAATTATTCTTCTGAACCTTAACGTTATGACTCGTTGGACCTTGTCCACTATAGAGCCCACTTATCAGCACCATCGTAGTGTTGATCCAACAACCAATGTATCTATGACACTCGTGAGACACACACGATGTCGATCTGACCATGCACACTCACACCCATGTCATGCGATGTTTTTCGTGCCGCGTGCAAGTACAATTATGTCATTGCTACTTATACCATGCTACATATAAAATGAAGACTATATGTGCACACATACTCATGCATATTCATCCATGCATCATTTGGACATTTATATTAAAGAGTGCATAATTCCAAACCATGATATCGACATTCCATATCAAGTTCAAGCATGCATATATTAACGAAATTCCCTCAACATACCATGGATAATTATAATTAATACATATAATTCTCCTCCATGCACAACCCATGTTAATACATCATACAACATACATTAACATGTTATATTCACACTGCATGTTATTCACGCAAGCCATAACACACAACCTAAATGGCCAGAACTAACTTGCCCAATTTCCTAATGTCCTCCACAAGAACATGGCTAAAATCTTGACTCAATGGGATTTCCATAGAGTCCAAGAACACCCGAATCGGAGTTCGGACGAAGAAGTTATGACCTTCCGAAGTTAGAGTCACACAAGACTAAGCACCTTACGAGGACGGCCTACCTTTTTCGGGATCCCTTTCCGGCCAGATCCGATTATCGATACTACTCCATAAACATACATCTGGAATCTTGACTCAATGATCTTTTCATGTAGTTCAAGAATATCCGAATCGGAGTTCGGATGAAGAAGTTATGATCTTCCGAAGTTGGAGGTCACACATGACTATGCAGTCCTACCCGGACAGCCTATCTTACTTGCCCGGGCCTCCCTCTCCTGCCAGCTCTAGTACCAATGCCCTTCATAGGAATACGGATGGAATCTTGACTCAATGGGCTTTCCATAGAGTCTAAGAGCAGCGGAGTTGAGGCGAAGAAGTTTATGACCTTAGAAGTTGGAGGTCTGCGTGACTATACGGTCCTGCGGGACATCCTACCTTACTTGCGGGCGCCCCTTTCGGCCAGCTCGGAACCTTGCCCTACGGGCGTGCGCTTTTGGAAGATTGACTCGATGGGCTTTCCATAGAGTCGAGAACACGAATCGAATTGGACCCGAAAAATTTTATGACCTTAGAAGTTGGAGGTCGCCCGTAGATCGCGACCATTTAGCCACCCAACCAGCACTAACCGGATGGAACTAATCGGCCTGATTGCCCAATGTCCTCTACAGGAACATGGATGAAATATTGACTCAATGGGCTTTCTATAGAGTGCAGAACACCGAATCGGGTTCGGATGAGAGTTATGACCTTAGAAGTTGGAGGTCACTCACTTATTCTTACGGACGGACCCGGCGGGGGTGACCCGGCCAGGGAGTGACCCAGCCGGGGGTGGACAGCCGGGCAGACCCAGTAGGGGTGATGACGGCGAGACCAGTAGGCAGCCCGGCCGGGGGTGAACCAGTAGGACAAGCCTTCCACTAGGCTTGTTCGAGTAAGCGGACCATAACTTGGAGCTCACAGGATGTACGATTTGAAATTCAAAATCCCCAACATCAAGTTCACTGATGTGGCTACAATTTACTGGGGGCTCTGTAAATTCCCTTTATTGCTACCCAAAACTAGTTAAATTCCGGTTAATGTTATACTTACCAGATACTTGAAGCCTCCCATGGTTCAAAACACAACCAAACATTCCCCATAGGGCTAGACAATCCAACACCATTATTCATTTCAACTCTAACACATAAAATGGCACCTAAGGACAATTACTTAGTCAATCGGTCGGTGTCAGAAACTTGATCCGAATCTCCGGCCTGCTTGTCGGGGTCTTGGGATGGATTCGCGCGGCCTCACCGGCTCACCACGATATGACATTTGGCCGGCCCTTAGACAATGATTAAACCAAGTAGGGGTGGCCCCTACCTGTTGGAGTTTTGTCAAAACTCCCCGACTCCGATCTCTATCACGAAGCCCTTGCGTGAGGATGAACTCTTCACTCTTTAACCACTTTAGCTTTGTCCAGATCATCGGAAATTTAGAGAGAAGGTGGAGTCTCTCTTTCTAAACTCTCTCTTTTTCTTCCTTTTTCTTTTCTGCTCTTTTCTTTTCTCCCATCCCACTGTTTGGTCCAAGATGGACGAGAACTGTCCTTTCACTTGTCATGTTCGAGTTTACCGTTGGTTTCTTAGTTCCGTATCCTCTTGTCAAATGTGGTTCCACTCACGATAACATGATGCCACATGTCACCTATAGCGTGCGAAATTTCCGTTGTTTGACTGCTTCGCGTCTTGACATGTCTCATCTTGAGCCACTCAAATCGCCAAAATGTCGCACTACTCTGGTCTTGAAATACGATGAAATTGAAATGTCACCGAATTGACGAGTCGACGTGTTAGCTAGATTTGTGAGGCGATTCAACGGTGAAGTCAGTTTAAGTCGCCTAAGATCAAATTTGGTTGACCAAAATTACTATTTTACCATTTTGAAAATTCGGTACCGAGTTTCACATTCTCCGTTAAAGACTTTCGTCTCGAAATTCATGTCACAATCAAACGACCCGATGTTTGTGACTCATCCATGTCAGAATGACATCAAAGCTTGGAGAGTATGTCTATCACGAAGATTACACCATGAAGCGAGAATCCGCGAGATCCACGACTCCGCGGTTTCAACTACTCGTCGACTCTCACTGAGTCGTAGAGGAGAATTTTCTAGACGGCTCTTACAAAGGCCTCGACCTCCGGCCAAGCCACCACTACATCAGATGCAATAATGAACATGATGCATCAAACAACAAATGCCTCATCCTTGACGTGCCATCTACACATGTCAAATGGCAACAACGTTATTAAATTTTCTATCCTAGTCAACTAGTAGTGCACGTGCCAATTACTAATAGACTTACTCATCATGAACTAACCTATTCATCACCCATTTTTCCTTTAGTGGTGCCAACTGCTAACCACTAACACAACCCAATTCGATTTTTCGAATTTAGAAGATACTCATTTCCCACATACTACGGACTAAGTATATGCCTTATACAATATGTTACATTCAGTTTATCTTTCCGAACCCCTAAGGTTATATTTCTCAACCCTAGTGTTCCATAAACAATTTACCATGTATATACTCTCCCTGTGCAATTTGTAACACACAATCACGCAATCACAATCATGGAACACATATCATGTTATACACCAAAGCACACATAAAAACACAACGCATGCAGTGTTCTAATCCTATCCCGTGACTACCTAGGTAATCACATACCTAAACCCTGACATCGAGCTATGATGCTCATATCAGACACACCTTAATGACCATGACCTAAACCCATGTCCCTCAAGCCCTAGGTAGTCGTAGCCACTGTGCTCTACGTCTGTCTTTGTGGCCTATCCGGGGTCACGATTGATATTGATCGACACAAAAACACAGCCCAGATATCGATTGCCTGGAATATCTACTCACGTGTCTCATATGTAGAGACCTAATCCTGTATAATTTTCTTACAAAAACCCAGTTCTTCAAAAAAATTCACAAGAGTTTGATGTACAACTCTTATACACTTTTTACATGCCAAAATAGGTCAAAACTAGATTATTCTAATATATTTTACAAAATGCTTCTCAAGGCCCTGTCGGCCTTCTTAATTGCTCATGGCCTCGAAGAAGGAGCGCCATCTTCTCTTAATATACACTGAAAGGGGATCACGACAGGGTGAGCAAAGCCCGTCAGTGATAATCTCCCTACGAGGGTTACTCCCCCACCCTAAGTGCTCATGCAATGGCCCGCACAACAAACACACATCCAAGTAAAATGTCTACATGAATGTCATATGTCATTATGACATGTCATCAATACCCATATCTGAGTCACTCCAGAGCTCCCCTCACACCTACCTAGTAAAAATTATGAACTATTGTCATTTCAGATGACAACCAAAGATTTCTTAATCTTTTGGCATTTCATTTACAACCATGCGCCTTTGTGGGTAATGGATTTACGGTGTCAGCCGGCGGGCTCCATGAAACCCGGACACTTTTCTACCCGACCTTTCAGCTGCTTGGGGACTATGTCATTATAATTTGATGGGTCTTTCACCTTGAAATCTATCCCAACTTGTTTGATGCCGACACATAATTATTATTTACCATTTTCTTAACCAGTACGACTCATTTGGACCTTGTCCCTAGCAAACCCACTTATCAGCACCATGGTGTTGATCCACAACCATGTATCCATGACACTCCATCGAACACCTAACACAGTGTCGATCCCAACCATGCACTCACACCCATGTCATGCGATGTTTTCGTGCACGTGCAATGCAATTATGCCATTGCCTACTTATACCATGCTACATATAAAATGAGAACTATATGCGGATACATACTCATGCATATTCATCCATGCATCATTTGAACATTTATATTAAGTGCCACAAATTCCAAACCATGATATCAACATTCCATATCAAGTTCAAGCATGCACATGCATATTAACGAAATTCCTCAACATACCATGGATAATTATAATTAATACATATAATTCTCCTCCATGCACAACCCTTGTTAATACATCATACAGCATACATTAACATGTTATATTCACACTGCATGTTATTCACGCAAGCCATAACACACAACCTAACTGGCCAGAACTAACCTGCCTGATTTCCCAATGTCCTCCACAGGAACATGGCTGAAATCTTGACTCAATGGGCTTTCCATAGAGTCCAAGAACACCAGAATCGGAGTTCAGACGAAAAAGTTATGACCTTAGAGTTGGAGTCCACACAAGACTAAAATGACCTTGCGGGGACGGCCTACCTTCCCTTGCACAGGGCCCTTTTCCAGCGTTCCGGTATCAATGCCCTCCATAGGCACACTTTTGGAATATTGACTCAATGATCTTTCCATAGAGTCTAACACCCGAATCGGAGTTCGGACGAAGAAGTTATGACCTTTCGAAGTTGGAGGTCACACATGACTATGCAATCCTACCCGGACAGCCTATCTTACTTGCCCGAGCGTCCCTCTCCTGCCAGCTCCAGTACCCAATGCCCTTCATAGGAATACGGCTGGAATATTGACTCAATGGGCTTTCCATAGAGTCTAAGAACACCCGAAACGGAGTTCGGACGAAGAAGTTATGACCTTGAGTTGGAGTGCGTGATATCTGGTCCTACCCCACAGGACAGCCTACCTTACTTGCCCGGGCGCCCCTTTCCGGCCAGCTACAGAACCCACTGCCCTACACAGGCATTCTGCTGGAAACTTGACTCAATGGGCTTTCCATAGAGTCTAAGAACACCCGAATCGGAATTCGGACGAAAAAGTTATGACCTTCTGAAGTTGGAGGTCATACATGAATAGGCAGCCCAACCAGGCTAGCCTACCCAACCAGCACTAACCGGAAGGAACTAACTGGCCTGATTGCCCAATGTTCTTTACAGGAACATGGCTGAAATCTTGACACAATGGGCTTTCTATAGAGTCCAAGAACACCTGAATCGGAGTTCAGACGAAGAAGTTATGACCTTCCGAAGTTGGAGGTCACTCATGACCCTAGCCGGACGGACCCGAGCTGAGTGAACCCGGGGCCGGGCGAGACCGGCCCGGGAGTGACCCATGTAACGCGAAATATACCCACTAGTCGTTTCCATATTTAGGGTATTTTGTAGGGTTTAAATTGAAGTTTTAAGTAAATTAAATGTGAAAATGGAAATTTAGAAACCCGGAAAGTGTCTGAACTTAAGGGCAAAATTGTAATTTGTCCAAAAAGGGGCATGAGACATGAATTGATAAAACTAGAGACGAAGTGAAATACTTGGGAATTTTTAGTGTAATTAATGAAGGGGGAGGACAAAAAGGCAAATAAGAGAGCTTTCAAATTGTAAGCTAAGGGAGGGGCAAAAGAAACCGCTCATTTTGTCTGAGCAAAAGAACTTACGGGAAGAAGAGGAGGAAGAGGAAGGAGAAGAGGAAGAAGAGAAATCAAGCAAAGGTATGGATCTTTGGAGTTTGGTATGGAATCATTAGTATGGAAATAGTAAGATTTTGTCCAAAAACTACTTGGGTATGGATTGCTAGGGTTTTCTTTGGACATTAATTTGGTTCCCTTGTTTAGGGTTTTGTTAGGAATACATCCTAACTCTAGATTTAAGGGAAGTTGGGTTGAAAATCCCTAGTTTATAATAATTAGATATGGAATCCTTCACAATTCCAAGGTTTTGTAGAGTTGGATGAACTTGGGTATGACTCCTTGGATTCTTTGGCTAATTAAAAGTGTTGGTGGAGTTGTTTTGAGGGATTCCATGTTAGTTTTTGATAAAGGATGTAATATAAGAGAATTATGGAAGAAAAGTGCGTGAAAAATGGTGGTCTACCGCCATTTAAAGGCTGAGGGTAAAGGCAGAATTTTGGTACCACCCAAAGAGGTGGGTCGCAGCCCTCAGGCTGATTCGATCTGGGTGCGAGGCAGTGGTAGGTACACTAGTTCTTGCAACCCTTTGTTTTTGATATTTTGCATGAGAATTAAGCTATAATTCGTCTTAGGGAGTATTGGAACTCTAATAAATGATTAACGGGGGTTAAGATAAATGTGAAAAATGTGCGGTATCTAGCCTCGTGAGAAGCGAGTTGGTCTGAGGAGGCGCAAAGTTCATGCCCCAATAATAAGATAGGAAGTTTCTGAATACATATAATCATAGGAATGCCTAAGACCATGTATTAAATGACACGGCACATCTTTTCACCGACGCGTGGGTAGGCACGTCTGCATTGAGTGCCAGCGCTCCTGGTAGTGCTACGACACCATTGCGTGGGCGAACACGTTACGTTTAGTACTTGATCACTCCCCGATTAGTCTACGGCACTCATTGGTAACCTTGCGGTGCTCTCACGATTGTCGCGCTGCGGCACTCACGTTGCGTGCCCGGCACTCACGATTATGCTACGGCACTCACATTCGATACTTGGTACTCACGCTTTGTGCTACGACGCCCCGGTCTTGTATAGTATCTTTGGATACTTATTGTGTTGTGTCTTACTCATTTATTAATGCGGTCTAAAGTATTTACATAGTTATATGATAATAACCAGAAGAAGGAATAAGAGTAAACAAATGTGTATCGTTCTGATCTGTAGTACCTACGGGTACTTCTGAATAAGGATAAGCTCTATAACTCCTAAGGGAGATCTGAATAAGCATAAAGTTGCTATAAGTACAAGTATGAGTCATATGAGAGATCCGAATAAGCATAAGTCACAATTGTCTATCAGATTGGTATATGAATCGCCTAGAGTCGTATACGTTATTGTTATAAAGCGTACTATAGCTGTTTATATGCATATTATATGTTTCCACTAAAGGCGTAAAGCTTAGCACGAGGTTTTTAATCCGTGTAGGTACTCTGAAAAGAAGGAGGCGGTGATCTTAGCATTCAGTCGAGAGCCGACACCGCAGTAGAGGTTTCATCACTATAGGTTAGATTACTCGATCATGTAAATGTAAATGCATAGTTTTGTATATGTAAATGGGACTCGGAAGCGTATGTATATGACCTTTGGCAACACCACTCACGGTGATAGTTCTATTTTTGAAATTGCTATTGTAGCGATGTTTTGATTTACATGCTTATAAGACTTGGGCCTGATGTACGAAAAAGTAATGAGTCGATATAGGGTCTCGCACCAGGACTGTTCGGATGCCATGTTCGGTCGGATCGGGAATCGAGGTGTGACAACCCATTGGGAGTGAGCCCGGCCAGAGGTGGGCCGGCGGGGTAAGAACAGTGGGATCCTTCCAGTATACTTGTCGGGTAGTAGATGTAGCAGAATTTCTGAGATATCAGATTTGAGAAATTCAAAAGCTAACATCAAAAAGTTCAGCGATGTGGATAAATTCACACGAAAAAGGACTTCATTTATCAAATTCACATATTTTCTACACAAAACTTCAGTTCTAGTGGGTTCAGTAGTAATAACTACCCGCAATAAAATGACCTCCCATAGTTAGCCACAGCCAAGCATTCCCATGTCACAGACAACCAACACCATTATTCATTTCAACTCTAACACATAAAAAATGGCACCTGAGGACAATTACTTAGTCAATCAGTCCAGAACTCAGAAAAGCAGTCCGGAATCTTCCGGCCTGCATCCCGAGTGCTTGGGGATGGTTCACCACTGACAGCTCACGACCTCACCATGACCATGTCATTTAGATGGCCGCCCAGGCGAGGATTAAACCAAGTAGGGAGGAAAACCGCACTGTTGGGTTTGTCAAAAACTCCATGCTCCGAGTCCCATGTGAAGCCGCTGCTAGTGAGGATGTGAGCTCTTCCCTATTCAACTGCTTTGAAATGCTGTCAGGTCGTCGGAAATTTAGAAGGTGGAGTCTCTCTCTACTAAACTCTCTCTTTTTCACTTCCTTTTTCTTTTAAATCTTTTCTTTTCTCCCATCCCTTTGTTTGGTCAAGATGGAGCGAGCTTGTCCTCTCCTTGTCACATGTCCAATTTTCATTGGCTCTTAGGATTTTCCACTTATCCTCTTTATCAGCTCTACCAGTGGATTTCCTCCGATGACATGATCTTGGCATGTCACCCATGGCAATCGCGAGAACCGTTGTTTGCAGGCTTGCTGCGGGCAACACATGTCTCATCTTGAGAGAGGCGAAACCGAATCTGTACAAAGTGTCATGGCTGCTACCGGTGCCTTGAAATATGTGAAATTCGACTGCCGAGATTCGAAGAAATTGACGTGGTAGCTAGATTTCACGAGATGATTCAGCGGTGAAGTACGTTTAAATGCATCCAGAGATCTAAATATCGGGATTTTGACCGAGAATTCTTATTTTCTGCCTTTGAAAATTCGGATTTTCGGGGCCCACAATTTATAGCTATTGGATCAAAATGAGAGTGAAATATGACTTTTAACTTTTAAGATCATCAAATAACTTTTGTGATCACTTCTTAGTCGTTAGATCATCTCCTAAAAATAATTTGGGTGTTTAGATCAACTATATTGGCAATTGAATTCCCTTTAAAACACATTATGTGAAGTCGCTGATATATCAATTTTCTTCCATGGCAGGCAATTAATCGTTGATATATCAAATGCTATCATTTGATTTGTTTAAAAGTAAGCGGTTTTCTTTAAAAAAAAAAAGTAAGCGGTTTACACCAAAAATATAAGTGAGATAGTTGATGTCTTTCCCACATTAACTAATAGTTTCAAGTTCGAGTCCTAGGAATGCAGTTGTGTTCTGTAGTAAAGCTTTATCGTCCTTATGGTCTTTTCCAACTTGTATAAAATTAGTTTGTGTGTAATATAACTTAATGACGTCTTTCGTGTATACACGAGCCTCTGAAAACAATGATAGTACAAAAAAAAAAAGTAAGACAGTTTGAGTAAGGTACATTTAACTTTGAGCATAAGGAAATCAGTTCAGAGTAATGGGCAAACCGAGCCATTCCAATCACTGAGACAAAAAGAAGCCACCTTTTTATAGCACATGGTGTGCTTCTATCTATTTTGATACATTGGCCCTTTCATTGAAAGTCAATCAATCAATCAATATATATATGGTACATTGCCGCAAAAATTCTTGGTCCAAAAATGTGTTTAATTTTTGTGCCCAATCATCTTTTTCACAAGAAAATGATTCTTCATTCTAAACATCTCAAATTGTATGGAAGTTAATTTTATTTTATTTTCTTTCATTTTTTTTTCTTTCCTTTTATTTTCTTTCAAAATTTCATAAAACAAAACATAACTCTAAAAAAATCAAATATAAATAAAATTACTGTAAAACTTACAAATACAAAACTAAAAATGGGCGTCATAAGACTTAATGGGAGCCTCCCCCTCCCTAAGCCTTACCTGGTCCGCCACTATTGGTAACACTTCCAATTTTTTTTTTTTAAGCATTGTTCTTCTCGTCTACTACTTAGCATACATGGAGGTTTATTATAAATAGGCATGACCAAATGTGCAACCCCAATGGATAAAAAATAGTAAAAACTAATTGGGAGAAAAAAAAGTACTACAATGAAGATTTTAAGTTGTCACCTTCAATTCAAAAGAAAATCAAGTTAACACTACACCACTATCCTAATTTTATTTATTTTTATCATTGTTGTCCCCTCTAAAATACATTATGCCCTCCTGGCTCCATTGGTGAAAATAAATAAACCTCTTTTTCAAATAGTAGAAAATTAATTTGGTAGAGATGAAGTATTTTCATTAATGCAATGAATAATTTGTGGTTCTAAAGGATAAGGGTTATGCATTTAAAGCATACGAAGCCTAAGATGAGGGGCAGCAAAAAGCATGGAATGTTGGGTTTAGGATGAAAACCATAACCCAAAACCCTGAGATAATTTATGTTTAATCATTAAGAATCATAAGCATATTAAAGGAAACGAACTTAAATCCATTTGATGTGAATAAAACTGAATCAAAATAGTTTTGGCTTTCCAAACCTCAACATAGTTTGGAGAGCGTTCCTTAATTTTTTTTTCTATTTATATCTGATTAAATGAGTGTCTTAAAAGATGAGCTTACGTTTGATTTGGGGACCAAGACCCTTTTATAATAGGGAAGTGACTCTTCACAATTTACCTATTAATATTTTTATTTTGACTCGTTAACAAAATAAAATATTGTATATCTCTATACATATAAGAGGATCACATTGCACTTTGATATATAAAAGCCATTTAATCAAAAAATCAACTTTTGAAGATCACTTGAATTTAGACTAATAATATCCATTGGATTCACAATACATATTAATCACATATGAACCGACAACTAGATGAAATAATCCAACACATAGGACATAGGGATAGTTTTATTTTAGCTCATAGAATTAGAAATGCAATGTACTATGATGTTTGGGGACCATGTTAAAGGTCACATGCATGTGAAGCTTTTCGGTTGTGGATGGTCTCTCTCTTGTTCTTTTTGCTTTATAAGTTTGAAATAAATAGTAATGTATGAAATTTGTACTTTAGAAAAGGAGATAACTAATATAATATATAACCCCACATGCTATTTTCCTTTATAAGTTTGGCATAAATAGTTATATATGAAATTTATACTTTAGAAAAGCAGATATAACTAATATAATGAATAGCCCTCACATGCTATTCTCACTCCCTTGTCTTTTTCTTTTCCCACGTGAAAGTTGAAACAAACCTTGTTTTCTCCCACTGTTATAAATGGTGGTGGTGCTACCATTTATTCACTCTTTTGACTTTCAGATATTATTTCCGGATAAATTATCTTGATTACGTGATACAAAGTCTTTTGTCGAGATGTTTTTTTAGACTTGGTTTAAGTGATAAAATGATGGAAAGGGTAAAAAAGGAATACGAAAAGATTCAATCCAAATTAAAAAATGTATTATAACGTAATATAAAAAATAAATAGACATGGAAAAAACATTCATGAATGAATAGATGTGAAAAAACAAGTCATTGCCGAGATAAAAGACTAATTCAATTGAATGAATCATGCTCCATTCATTCAAAGACAATTTCACAACAATAGAATGACTAATGGATGATATTAAAAATACAATGTAGATAAAAGAGGAATTTTGATGGGAAGTAATATTTTAAAAATATAGTTTGGAAAATTATTTATAATTTCTTTGTCTTACACTTTTAAACATTTTAATATTTTTTTTTTATTTTCTTAAATGTATATTTCAATATTCGTGGGTTTTTACGTTGATAATTCAAATGACAAAGTTTGATTTGATAGAGTTATCAAATCAAATCTTGTTCATTAGCTATAGATTTGGAATCCTAGGTATTCTAAACATTTGTTTATTATCAAATATAGAAGCTTTGATCAGTCTATCATTTTTGCTATTAAACTGGATATTACGTCATTTTCTAAAGTTTTTAGCATTTTTTATTATGTATTTCTATCGATTATATTGCTAAACTGAATCAATAAATTTATCTATTTAAAAAAAATGTATTTTTCAATCATTTTCTACTTACAATACTTTATTTATAATCATTCTCTACTTATAATTATTTTTTAAATTGTCTTCACAAAAAATATTACTATATAAAAGCAATATATATTCTAATCTTAGTAATAAAAAGGCAGGACATTCAGGGATGAAAGGGGTCTTAGGTTCCCGTCCGAGTGAAAATATTTTACTATATTATAACAAAGTGCTTAATTATCAAAATAAAAAATGTTTTTTGTTTTCCAGCAAACATCTTTTTCTTTTTTATTTAAATAACAAAATATTACTTTTTTAAAACAGCCGTGAGACCCGCTCATAATAATTTTAAAGTATAACGGTCAAAAAATATTTTCAAATGTGCGTAATCAAGAAGAATATGATTAAAAGTAATCTCAACATGGGTTATCTCTTTGAAAAGACACCCTAAATAGTCGAAGCAGACTAGGAAATAGTTTTAAATATGTAGGTTCAATTTGGAATCAAAAAAAAAAAATCGAAGGAAAAAGTATAGAGCGAAAAAGAAAAAGAAAAAATAGAATTAGAAAATTGATAGGAAAGTAAAAAATAAGTTAAATTTAATAAATTAGTTTTATATGTTTATTCAAACTCATTTTCTTTATTTTTTACTAAAAAAATTCAAAGATGTGTAAAAGTTTAAGGAATTTTAATTATATATATGTATTTTTTTTTAAATGATGAAAATATGAAAAATTGTTTCCTTTAGGTTTTACAGTTTGGAACTGAAAAGTATCGAGAGAAAAAAAAATACTAAGAAAAATAATTTTTAACTTTGTTTACAGTTTCTAAAAAAAAAAAATGTGAAAACTAATTTTCTTTTGTTTGGTTCTTTAAGGTGTATGTCGAATTGGTCGAGTCGATCTGAGGTGAAAGCTTAAGAAGTTTGTGTAGATTAAAAAACACAGAAAACTAAACTGAATCATCCTTTTTTTATATATTGAAAAATAGTCAAAATACTTTCCTAACTCGGGCGATAAAACTCAAATAAATTGAAAATTTAATAAATAATTATACTCGAATTCAACTCGACTTGAAATCGATTCAAGTTCGACTCGATTAATAAATAATAAAGTTCAATTAAGCTTACAAGCAACTGAGTTGGGTATTATGATACTCAAACTCGACTCGATTAAGGCTGGTCGATTAGCTAATCGAATTAGTGTCCCATGAGTCGAATCCCGAGTAAGTTGATTTGTTTACCTTTAATTTGATAGAAATATAAAATGAATCGAATATAATCAAAATTCTTTAAAATTTTTATATATTTTTAAATTTTTTTAGTTAAGAGAAACAAAGAAAATAAAGATAAAAAATTAATTTATTAACTTTAAACTTATATTTTATTTTCCTCAAAATTTTATTTTCCCTCATTTTTTTTCTTTTCTAGTTTCTTTATAGTACTTTTCAGACTTTAAAGGAGTCTTAGTATATTTTTTTCTTTACCCAGTACAGTAATTTCCGGTTCCAAAAGAGCCAATGTTTTAATATATATTAAAAAAGAAAGGGGTTTTCTGTCAAAAATCCCTAGATAAATGAGTCTTAGCTGTGATTTATTTTAACATGAATAACATGTGCGTCGCCGCCATATGAGAAAAAATTGCATAGTCAAATCAGCCAACATCCTTTTTCCACTGTCTCCGCACTGTCTTCTCTCTCTCTCTCGTCCACAAAGTTGCATTAGTGGAATCATTGATATGATAATAGTAATTATATTAATTAATATGCGTTCTTTTATCAATTAGGAAAGTTTTTTTTTTTTTTTTTTGAAAAGTGTCTAGATATTTTCATTTGTAAGTAACTCAACGAGGGAAAACCAAAGTGAAATTTGCTCATCCAAAAAATATTTCAGTTTTTGTAATATAAGAATTTTATTTCTAGAATTCCTTTTACTAATATACTACTTTAATAAATCTTAGCCTACGTAGTATCTTAATAAACTTTGTGTACGACCTTTATTAATGATATTTTAGAAATAAAATTTTCGATCAAACAAGAATTAAAATATTTTTTGACTGAACAAATTTTAAGATAATTTCCTTTTTTTGGATTCTAGTTTTCCCATGATTCATAAAGAGGAAGACATTAAAGCAATCTTCAAGGTTAGTTCATTTGGTTTAGCCTTATAATTGCTTTGTACTAATTCCTATAAGCGCTAGAGGATTCACTCGATTATTAACTTCAAGTCTTATAAGATTAATTGAGATGCACGAAAATCGGTATGGACATATAGTGTCCCACATCGTCCAAAAAGTGAAAAGTAAATATCATATTTAGAGGACTTTATATCAAAGATTTTTTTAGAGGACTTAGGCCTAACAGTGAAACAAAATCGGGGTGGGATGGTAGAAAGATGTGTGTGCGTCATTACACCCCTAATTAGACAAAATTGGGTGAATAGTTGAATCGTTATAAATTTTATGAGAATCGGATCTCTAGCCAAAAGTGCGCCAACCATTAAGAGCAACACTTTTCCTCTCATTCTAGACCCACACTACTTTCATGAAACTCACCAAACTAGCTTGCCCCACCTCCCAAAGGGAACTCAAACTTGAACAAATGGGAAAAAAGATGGACTCCCATGAGATAGAGCTAAGGTAGTATATCATGCTCAGCGCAAGAGTGAAAGACGGAGTACATGTATGAAAAGAGCTTAAAGCTGTATTTATGAAAACGCGTTTGCGGGACGTTGACCTAATTGAGAAGCGAAATCGGGATGGGCTAGTGGGAGAGTCTTATTGCATTAAGCCGTTAAAACTTTGAGCCGCGATATCAGTGAAAAGTTGAATCGAACACTTATGTGCTCGATAAAAAATAAAAAGAGACACCAAAGCATTGTTTTTTACTTAATTATTCTTTCTTTTTCTTATTTTAAAAATTATTGAAATATACCCATCATACCTATCTTAAATGATAAAGCCTTAATATTAAATAACATGCAGGAGTATAAAAGGTGAGAGATCCTAAGTTCAAATCTTAATTAAAACAAATACTATTCTATACGCCATATGCATAATTTGTCAATAAAAAAAACAATTGGCCGTAATGTAATTTGGGTATAGGACAATATCACATGTGCGCATACAAGTTACAACCCATCAATTTTAAAAAGTCTCATTCAGGGAACTGTTATTGTTTGTACATGGACAATTCTCATGTCCAAGGCCCCCACATAATCCTGTTTGGCCCTAAACTTTCACCCCTTTTTATCCCATTAATATAGGCCTCACCTAACCCTGGATCTTTAGGCAGCTTACAAACATTTGGCATCTATTTGGAATCAGGAAATTGGAAAGTAATAAGGGAAAAAATAGTAAGAAAAAGTAGAATAAAATAAATTTTGGAGAAATATATAAAAAAATTTAAATTTAATAAATAATTATATATCTTTTATTCAAACCCATTTTATTTGTTTTTAAAAAAATTTAAAATTTTTTGATTATATTTGATATTTTTTTATATTTTTCATTATGTAATCAAATATGAAAAAATTATTTTTCTCAACATTTTGTTTCCTTTCCGTCCAAAAGAAGCCCAAAGGAAATATTCAAAACGGATTGGAATCAAGTTTATGGTCATTACAAACAACCATGCCCCAAAATTGTAAATTGGGAAGGGAAAAAAATGTCAATGGATTTATCCCAATTCAATGGCCCCTACGATACCAGATTGAAGTGGATGGTGGAAAATCAAATTTGGAAAATTTCCTGGACGGAATATTAAAAAATCACAAAATTTGCTTGGTGGTAATTGAAGCAAAAATATAAATTTGGGTTGTATTCTTATGGTCTTTTGGCATAAGAATGCATTGCCTAATCTCATAACGTGTCTAATTACACTCCATTTACATCCATTTCGTGCACATGTGCATGCCAGGAGAAAAAATGAACCATTTTCTCGATGGTCATCAATTTGAATTCCTTTAGGTCATTGAAGATTTATCTTACCATTAATTATAGGATCTTGTATTTGATTTCCAGCCAGTATTAAGGGAAAAAATGTAGATTTAATAAATAAAATTTGTTTGAAATAATAAACAAAAATAATATATTAAATTTAACCTAATTTTTATTTTTCTTAATTTTTTTTCATTCCTTCCACTTTTTGTCGAGTCGCTAAGGTGTTTTGAATGAGTGCAAATGCAGCTCTGAAGAGTTGAAGGAAGCTTTTTAAGCAATCACAGCGATTTAAAGCTAATCTTTAATTCAGGCTGAAAATAAAAGGGTAAAAATCTCTTATCTCAACATCATTGTGATCACAATTTTTCGAACTCGATACTTCTAATTAAATTATAAAAAACCTTAATGATCTCACATGGTTCATCTCTTTCACTTTTCTTCTTTATTTTCTTTGCCTTGCATATTTCTCATTTTTCCGGTTGATGATTTGTCAACCTAAATGTCTTATCAAGTTAATGATTTATAAAAAAATAATCTTTAAAATAAATAATTAAATTTTATCAGCTCTTCTATTAAAATAATATCTATATAATTTAAAATATAACACGTGCACTATATTTGATTTAAAAGATGTATAAAACAATAAAAAAAAAATATTGGCAATTAGAAATTTGAAAAGATGGGAGTGAGTGAGGTGCAAGCATGTTAACAAGTTTTACAAGTAACTCTGTGCCGTACGCACATAATACTAGAAAATGATTGGGAATGACCTTTTTGGTTTGATTTTGACCAATTGAAATATGGGATAAATAATAATAATAATAAGATAAATCACTTGGGATATATATACATAGTATCTGAAGCCTAATGATCTGTAATGGATTTGCTCCAGCCGACCTAGAGAGAGAGAAAGAGAGAGAGGATGGCAGCAGGCTTGTGTTTATACGCTTAGCCGACATTCCATTATAAAAACATATGATCATTCCCATTTTTTAGGCCCCCACCTTCTTGTTTATATATATATTCCTTAGACATAAAAAGTTTTAAAAATATTCCTAAATCTAGTATTAGCGTGGATTAAAAGTCTTTTAAGAAACATTTCCTAAAAGTGTGTCTCGAAGATAAACTTTCTAGAAACGACACTTTCTAATTGAAGATACACTTTTAAATATTTTGAAAAAAAAGAAATTGATCCATTGATAGTGTGACATTTTCTTTAATTTTTAAAATTTTAAATTTAAGCTAAAATTATGTTTTAAAGAAAAACTGAAAAATTCTTTTGAAAAGACATCTTTATAATTTACTGAAAATATCTCTTGAAAAAACACTCTCCGAATAATTGAAATGTTATATTGAAAATATATTTTAAAGAAACATCTTCATAATTTTAAAATTTTTGAATTTATATTAAAAGTGTATTTTGAAAAAAACATTTTCTAAAAATTTAAAAAGCTGAAAGTACCTTTTAAAGAAACGGTTTTTAAATTATTGAAATATTATACTAAAAGCATCTTTTGAATTCACACTTTTTAAAAAATTCAAAAAACTAAAAATCTCTTAAAAGAAACATTTTCTAAATTGTTTTTCTCTCACTACCAAAACCTACTTTTTGAAGCTTTAATTTACAAGTCAAGCTTATTTGGAGAAAACTAATCTATCCTTAGGATTAAATTTCAAACCACACATCTTAAAAGAAACAAACCTCCTCTCACACATTTTGGGGTCAGTAACAGTCCACATATTATTACGTAGCGTGCTCAAAATATAACTACTATCATGATTTCGGCTCCCATTTGACGCATTAGCTTTGACACTTCCGCCATTAAGAACCAATGAGAACGGAAATCTATAAGAAACAAGAAAGTACTGGAGGAAATTAAAAACGAAGCGATGGAGATGCACCAGCAATAAGCTGCCAATCGTTGTTGAAGTAGCATTATTAAAAGATAGTGTTGAAAGTAATAATGGGCGTATGAGTGGTGGGATGGGATGGGACGGGACGGGACGGGACGGGACGAAGAGAAGACGGTGATAATTTATTTGGGAGTCTTTGTGGTCATGACAGGGATGGGAGCCTAACACCGCCACAGAACAGAAGCTCTCTCTCTCTCTCGTGGCTCGTGGCTCGTGGCTCATGCCATGCCGACAAAGATATATATTATAATCTCGATAATCTGTTTCTGCATGTGACCATAACATACACGACGGGTTCTTACTATCGGAGGCAATTAATAGAGACATATCATATAGCCTATAGGTATAGGTAGCAGCAGAATGGAAAGATGAAAAAAGGCGAGCATGTGCAAGTACACGTTGAGAGAAAAAGGGAAGAGAGTTGATGCAGCTCATAGCCAACCCCTGCTCAGAATATAGCACGTGCAATACAACTATAATGCTCTAAAACTGGCCAACCCCTATCTTATTTGATGCTTTTTTAATGCATTACCTTGTTGCCAAAACAAAACAACGACCTGGCCACTACTGGGAATAAGCAGCTCATAGCCAAATAGATATTTCAAAGCAAATATCGACATGGGATGGAGGCCAAATCTCAAAAAAAAAAAATTGCAAAATTAACCTTTTTTTTTTTTATTGAAATCCAAACACAAGTACAAAAAAACACTTACAAACAAAAATACCGTCAAGCATTTAATTATCATGTTAGGATTTATCTCTATACTTTTAAGAACATTTTTGCTTCAAGCATTTTAATTATCATGTTGGGATTTATCTCTACACTTTTAAGGACATTTTTGTCCGAAATGGGACATTTTTAAGGTTATTTTTGAAAAAGGTTAGATTTGCAAATAACTTTTGAATTTGACCCTTTTAAACCAATTTCTTTAAAAATAAAATAAAATAAAATCCCTGGCATTACTACTAATTACTAGCCTCATAGGATTACTATGATGTTACAAATTACAATAGAGAAACATAATGAAACAGCAGGGATATTCTACTTTGTTGGGATAATTTGAGTATAAAATTGATCAGAAAGAGACACCATTGAACAAAACCAAGCCAAAACACATGCAAAATGCCTGCCCCTTGACAGAGCATGATACATCCTGGACGAGCATATGACAGTTTTCTTATATATACATGTTAGAGCACAACACATATGGCTACAGGATGATATTTTTTCTTTGACAAGGATATACTACAGCACTACAGAGTTCACCAATTCATGTTGCCAACCGGAAACGACCACAGAAAGGTTGAAGTGGTTAAAGGGACAGAACCATACATGCCGTACCATAGCTACAACAAGGCCGCGTGTTTTACTCAATTAAACATATAAAAAGACAAGAATAAGATGTGCTCACCCCTCCATGATCACTTACTTGTAAGCGCAACACAACCCACAACCACCCCCCCAACCCCAACAACAAATAATCACAAAAAGAAAGCAAGTTCAAGATAAATCGGGAATGATCCAGTAGTTTTCTTGTATGGATGAACAAAAAGACCGACCTTGTGTATATGTTACTCATTCCCCAAGTTTAGAGAACCATCCTTCATCAGCTTAATGCTTAGACTGTTACTCATTCCCCAAGTTTAGAGAACCATCCTTCATCAGCTTAATGCTTAGACTGTTGAATCTCCCTCTTGAATAATGCCTAGAAGCCTTTCTCCAATCTGTTCCAGTTTTCATCATAGCCACAAATTCATCGTAACTGATTCGCCCATCCTGCATTGTAAGGCAAAATAAAGTCATCTATAATCTCATCCTGCATTGTAAGGCAAAATAAAGTCATCTATAATCTTCTGGATGAGCGCATTGAGTTTGATGGCAAACTGCTGGATCTTTACCTTGTCTGTGTCCACTTCTTGGAAGATGTCATTTGCTACATCTGTACAATCATCTGCTCCATCCTCCATCAAGGCATCCCGAAGCTCATCTCGCTCAATGTAGCCATTGCCATCCCTATCAAAGTAGGAGAAGGCCTTGCGAAGATGCTCATCATTGGCCATCCTTTGTAGATGGAGGGAAACAGCAACAAATTCCCCGTAGTCCAGTGTACCTTTGCCATTGGCATCAACCTGTTCCAATAAGCTTGTCAACTTAATATTTAGAAACACTGGCTTGAATGCTAAAAGATTAATATTTCTTCAAATTAACCAATTAATTAATGAGGATGGAGGGAGTTTTACAGTATGGTCAGTGACAGAAAGCATCATTAGAAACCTCTGGAAATCACTGGACTTTTTGTTTTTTGTTTTTTGTTTTTTTTTTTTTGATAGGCAAGGGCAAAAAAATTCATTAAACACAAAAGAGAGCCACCTGGATCCCAAAAGTATACAGGGAATATACAAAGGGGAGCCAAAGACCTATAAAAAGAGAGCAGGGCAAACAAAAAACTTACCAGCCCCCAATACTAACTCCTAAAGAGTGAAGACAACTTCCTAATATACAAAAAATCCTGCTTCAGAACTATGTTAGCCCAAGACCAAATGGTTAATACAAAAGAATTCTTCAATCTAGGAAGGGAGAACTCCGCATTCTCAAAAACAACTCTGTTCCTCTCCTTCCAAATTGCCCAAATTAAATACAATAGAGCTGCCCACCAGATTTTTCTGTCAGATTTCTTTATAGGAGTAGCTTTCCAGCACATTAGCAAATCTCTAGCCAAGTAAGGGCAGGCCCAAGCAAATCTCTGTAAATCACTGGACTTGATTGCTATGGAGAAGCACTCTAGGAGCCAGTGTACTCTAATAACAATTATTTCAGATATGTTCTTCAGAGAAAAAACAGTTATGGACAGCAAGAACCTTTAGCATGTTTCTCCTTCAACCTCTACACTAGTCGTAGGAAATTAATATCTTCGAGGGCAGAATCACTCGAAAACTAAGCTGGAACATGATCATAGACTATATACAACATTGTAATTGAATTAAAGAGTCCATAACAGGTCATTCATCTTTCAAACTGCTTCAGACATATCCCAAATTTAGTTTAGGAAAGTCCAAAGGAAACTGGCACAGGATTGAATGGTAATTGTAGACTGGATCAGTAAATTGCTTTCATGTGACAGATTAGAAAGTTAGGCTTACATAGATTGTTAGTCAGAGATATCTACCTAGTGGGGATATCTAACTCAGTCCATTGCAGCTGCTGTATGAAAATTAATAAGCCACATATAAGGAAAATGATTAGTTTTCTTAACTGTTAATCCAATTTGCCTCTTGGATTTATGAACAATATTCAATTTGATAAAGAAATCTAATCGTTGACAATTTGAATGATTTTTTTAAGTAGGCAAATAAAATTTAAGGAAATACAAAAACAGCCATTGTACTGATGTCTCAACTTACCCTAAATTTTTTTTCCCTTTTTGGAAGCAAATGTCATTCCTCAACTATGTCCAGATGTCAAATAAGCCCTTCCATTAGGATTTTTCATCCAAAACAGATGGAACAACCTATGTGATTGAGGCATACAAAAATTACAATATCAGATAAAACTCATTTACATGTTTTATGTAATGTCCATGTGCTTGTCACACAGGTTTTAGTCCACATGATTGTCACCGGTTTTTCCATCCACTCCTACAATAAATCCTAACAGAATGTGTCTATTTGACATTTATCCATTACTCATGGTTGACATTTTCTTGGAGCGAAAAAAAAAAGAAAAAAAGAAAGACTTAACTGGAGATATCGAGAGAAGTATACAGGTGGATCTGGCAAGCTACCCTATTTTACTGAAAAGGTGCCTTGCAAAAGGGGAGTGTGTGTGTGTGTGTGTGTGTGTGTGTGTGAGTGTGTTCTCAGCCTTTGTATATCAGAGGTACACAAAGCATACCAAATACTAAATTACAAAATAATGCGAGTATGCCTATCTCCTTAAACACTCAATAATATCCACAAGGAAACAGCAGCAGAGTCCAGAAACTCAACCAAAAATACCAAGTTTTTCTTAAAAAGGGTACTCATGAGGAAAACAGAATCTAAATTCTTTTTTTCATTAAGGTTCCAATTCAAAACAACCAACTGGAAGTGAATTTAAGATATATTTATCAGTATCATGCTCATTGTATTGTTGATGAAAATGAAAACATAGATAACTAGATTCATGAACACACAGATAGACAAAGATAACTGGAGTATCAAGTATTCTGGTACACTTACAGCTTCAATAAGCATCTGGACTTCAGCCTCTGCAAGCTGGGAACCAAACTTCCTAAGTCCAGATTTTAGTTCTTCAACTGAAACTATACCATCATTATCACTATCCATCTTCTTGAACATTTCTTTGATGTCTTCAACTTCTTCAGTAGACAAGTGATCAGCAATAACCTATATAAGAATATTATTTGAAGTATTTGTTAAATGGAGATCAATCATAATTGGATGATTAAAAATGTACAGGAGTAATCAATGAACCAACCCTCAGGGCCTTTCTTTTGAATCTGTTCATCATTGAAAACTGCTTAAGCCTTGACTTGACTACATCCCCAAGAGGAACGTTTGGAGCTTTTTTAGCATTCTGGAGCCAAGGATGCTCTGAAAGCAGAGAGAAAAATACAAATTGGGAAAAATGTAATTCAGCATCCATCATGCAAATTTAATATATTTAAACCACTTAACATCATGAATAAAATTCTACTATACCAAGCATAGTTAATATTTACAGCAAGATGAATACAACTTACACCAGTCATGGCAAAACTGACAGAAAATTAGGAGTAAAAGTTTGGTATAGTGGTCCATAAGCACTTTCTGAGTGTGTTCTAGATATATTTCAGGGGTTCAGTAAATTTGTGGGGTTTCCTTTTCAACTAATCATTTTTTCTTTTTGGATAGATAAATTTGTGTGCCCATTGGGAGTTGAACTTAGAACCTCCCACAAAACCCTATTAAAATAAATGCCAAAAAACAGTGATATCTACACAAGACACATACAATGAACACTTAAGGATGAATGAGAAACACTCTCCCCTCAGTAAGAACCCAACAAATCAACCAAATCTATTATAGATATGGTAACTAAAACAAATCAACAAATCAACCAACACTCGCCCTTGGCACGCCTCTGTATACGCCTTGTATACCCCTAGGGGCCCTTGTTCCTTCTTTTTGTTATATATATATTCCTGTTTATCCATCAAAAATAAAAAAATAAAAAAACTACATTTACGAACATCCTAACACACAAAAAAGGTTACTACGGAGTCAGCATTTTTAGAGCCATTGCCCAACTATTACTTGTTTTCAAATGACCTACAATTCATCTCTTCCAAACATACCAAAATGCATAATAGTGTAGCTATCCAAACCTTTTTTTCACCTTCTTTTTTATTTTACTTCTTTTTCTTTTATGGGTAAATACAAAGAATGTGTTATAGTAAAAAGAATAAGCACCCAAGGGGTGCCCAAAGTATACAGGAGGTATACAAAAAGGAGCCAAATGGGTGTACAAAAGAAAAATAAGAGAGAACAAAAAACCATCCACCAACCCTCATTTACAGCCTAGCCAAGTTAAAAAAACCAACAAAGAGGCAGGTCTATCAACAATGCACAGATTTGTCCAAGACCATAAATTACAAAGAAATGAGGTTTTCATCCTATGAACCAAGATGGCCTTATTATCAAACACAATTCTGCTTCTTTCGAGTCAAATAGTCCAAAAAAGGCTTAATGGGGCTGCCATCAAAGCTTTTTTGCATCTTTTACCCACAAAGGATCCATGCCAAGAAAGTAGGGTTTGTCTAATGGATGTAGGGAAAGCCCAACTAACACCAACAATGGCAAGAATAAGGATCTGTGTCAAGAGTCGAGACCCTAATTCCTTAGGCAATGATCGGAGGTTGCGGTTTTGGAAGGATCCAGTACGGGACGTTTGTGTTATGCCTTCCCAGCTCTGATATTCCCGATTTAATTGGCTGCTTGAGATCACGAGGGTAGCAGAGGTTTGGGACTCCTCAAGGGTTGATGGGGGTTGGTCCCCTGTCTTCCAAAGACCTTTTAATGATTGGGAGATGGAGGAGGTGGAAAGGTTCCTTCTTTTCCTTCAAAATATGAAAATTAGGCCCTTTCAAGAGGATCGCCTAATTTTAAAGGAGATCAGGCCTGATGGTTTCGCAGTCAGACTCATGTACCAAAAGCTAATGCATTCTCTCCCTACAGATTTCCCTTGGCACTCCATTTGGAACCCAATTGTTCCCCCCAAGCTGGGTTTCTTTGCTTGGGAAGCTTCCTGGGGCAAGGTGCTTACTCTTGACCAATTGAAGAGAAGAGGAATCACCCTAGTAAACAAGTGTTTTTTATGTGAAGAGGAGGAGGAAACAATAGACCATTTGCTTATACATTGTTCGAGAGCTAAGATGTTGTGGAACCTTTTTGTAGATTTATAGTTATAGCTGGGTGTTCCCACTTAGCGGTTCGTCAATCCCTCCTTGGCAGCAGAGTGCTAGTGTTGGAAAAGCGGAAAGAGTTTGGTTGGCGACCCTCTTTGTTTATTGAATGTGGAGATAAGAAGGAACAAGGCGGCTTTTGAATGAGACCCCCTCTGCTCATGATGAAATCCTCTTTTTATTTCACCTTATGTGGTCACAAATTTAGGATTGTATAGTGTTGATAACCCAAGTTATTTGGTAGAGTTCTAACTGGTTGGGATGCATGAGTGAGAGTGGTGGTGTTCTCCCCTTTTGTACTCCTATTGTGTACTTTTTGGGAGCTTTGTGCTTGTTTTATAATATATATTCTGCTTTTTACTGATAAAAAAAAAAAAAAGTTGAGACCCTAATAAACTTCCTATGCAAAAAACCTTGCTTTTGATGGAACATAATTTTCCAAATGATTCTTGTTAGAAAATAGCTTGAACTCCCTAACTCCGGTGTAGAATAGAGAGACTTCATGGAGAAAGCATCATTCCTCGAGTCTGTCCATCCACACTACCGTATCCTCAAAATTCACCACTTGCTATGCAGTCTTGAAAGTAGATGTTTTGAATCATCTATCTTCCAATCATTTTGATTCATAAAGGGGGAGGGGGGAGGGGAGGGGGGGAGGGAGGGAGAGGGGTTCAAATAAGCTCCTCTAGTCTAGTCCACAATTACTCGAGCCTTTTAATGACACTTGGTGAGACGTTGTGTTTAGACGAGGAAGAGTGGAGAGAGACTTAGAAGTGAAGAACTTGGGATGTCTCATTAAAGCACTTCTTTCCAAGTGGTGTTGGCGATTTGCAATGGAGAAAGGGACTTTATGGAATAAGGTAATTAAGGGAAAGTATGGGAAGCAAGAAGGGGGTAGTGTTCTCTTTAAGCGAGGGCAGGTTTCAATTTGGGGGTTTGGAAGGCAATCTGGAGCTATTAGCCTCTTGTTAGCTATAGGCTGTCTTTTGAGATTGGAAATGCGAAGAGAATTACATTTTGGAAGGATACTTGGTATAGTACTACCCCCTTGTTTGTCTCTTTTCCATCATTTTTTGTGTTGGCGGCTTCAAAAGAAGCATGGACGAAGAGTGTTGGAGCAGCCCAAGGAGAGAGGAGGTTGGAACCCCATCTTCATTTCAATGATCAGAAAGTGAAGGATGTGACAAGGCTTTATATTGGGCTTGGGTGGTTTGTATGGCTAATGACATTGAAGACAAGGGGAGGTGGATGATGACTATTAATGGGGTATTTTCTGTGAAGTCCATGTTCCGGGAACTAAAATCAAGCCTTAGTGTGTCCTTTTCCCATGGCATATTGTGTGGCGGTCTTATGTGCAACCAAAAATTAGCTTCTTCACTTAGGAAGCTGCATGAGAAAAGATCTTGACTCTTGATTAGCTTCAGATGAGGGGTTTTACTCTTGCCAATAGATGCTACTATGCCTCCAATGTGCAGAGTCAATGGAACATCTCCTTCTCCATTGTGTCAATTCGAAATTGCTTTTTGGGAGTAATTATTTTCCCTCTTTAGTACCACATGGGTAAGTTTAGGTTCAATGAGGGATACTCTTTTAAGTTGGAGGGGTGGTTTTGTTGGAAAAACAGGATGAAATTGTGACAAGTAGGACCTTCTTATTTCTTTTGGATGGCATGGAAGGCTAGGAACATAATTGCTTTCAAGAAGAGATATTGTCAATACAAAAACTTATAACTTCATTTCTTTTCTACAAGGATGGTCCTGCGACGTTAGTTTAATTTATTGATAAGGTGGTTTGTAAATAAGGGGCCTTTTTTGGATAGCTTGGATGTTTTTTGTGCAGTGTTGAGGGGGGGAGTACTTCTCTTTTTGTAATCTCATAGGGCACGACTTTAGCGTATTTTTTAATAAACTTCTTTTTACTTATCAAAAAAAAAAAAAGAAACCACATTGGAACCTGAAAATGAGATATTGGAAGGGACGTTGTAGGATTCAATTCACTTCCATTCCTGCTTTTGGGACTATTATAGTACTTCCTTTAGAAGAGTTCCACTTAGTGTTATAAAACTAGATTGGTTTGCAGTGCATGACTCGATGGATTGATATTGTTGGAGTTTGCTTTGTTTCACGAGTTGTATAGAGGGTGTTTCCTTTTTTGTTTTTTTTACAAGTAAAATTGTATTAAGACGCAGAGAGAGAGAGAGATGCCAAAAGCAGTGTCCTAAGGTATATAGGGGGTATAGAGGGTGTAGAGATGCCAAAAGCAGCGCCCTAAGGTATACAGGGGGTATAGAGGGTGTTTCTGAGTTTTCTTGCTTTGATCAAATTTTGTTAAATCATATATGGAAATGAATTCTCATCTTTCTCTTGTATCTATTTTTTACATTAATATAATACTTTGTTTTGTTTATGATATTACCAACAAAAGAACTGAAAAGATTGTTTTTCAATAACATTTGCATGCAGACAGACAAATCTATAGCAAACAGGTGTTGCAACTAATTGAATTTTCTCAACAATTTTTTTTGATAAGTACACAATTTTGTCCCGATGGGGACTTGAACTTGGCTCCCTTCCTTCCATGTGCCCACGGCCAGCCCTTAACCAAGGAACAAAATATCAGTAATTACGGATATATCAGGACTTGGATTCTACGGAAATATCGGTAAATATCGGTAGATATTTTGACAAAAATATCGGTAAAGCGAAAATTAACAAAAATACTTTTAAATTCATGGAAATACTTTATTGAACTATAAAAAAGACATAAATGAGTAAATATACACTTTTTGAAAATGATATTCAATATAATTTATCAAGAAATTACATTACAATAGTCATTTAAAACCGATATGCCTCCATTACATTATTTGAAGAAGGGATCTCATCTTAATGAAGATAATATTCACAATAAGATCTTCAAAATATTGATGTAATCCATGAAGAAAAATAATTTGAGGAGTTAAGTGGAGCTTGGATGTGTATGGATGAGTTTGTAAAAGAGATTGTATGATTTTAGGTGTTATACAATTTTAGTCAAAACGGTCATTGCGTATTTCTTTGATATTTTTCGAAATTCCGACCTTGCGTGCGAGTGAGATAAAGTCACCAAGAAATTCGGTGGAAATTTGCTAGAGAATACTCGGGAATTTGGAGTATTTCGCCAATATATTTTGGCGATTTTCCGATTTTCTCCGATTTGTCGGTTGGCAATTCAGTTCGAGGGCCGTAGATAGCAATATTGAGCAATGTTCGGCCAAAGTAGAAATTTTGTTCCTTTCCCTTAACCACTAAGCTAGGCCTCATTTTCCTAGGCTCTTGCACAAAGGGGTTTGTTTCCTTCATTCATTTATTTTTTCTTGTGTAAAGTTTAAAGACTACATCTATACTTAGATTGTGGCTACTTTCATACTTCAAACAATTTTTTTTTACCACCAAAAACTAGTCATCATGCCTTAAAGCAAGAATGATTCATGAAACCACAACTTTCTACTTCTTTCACATAGCTTGTACAGCTACTACCTACACCCAAGTAATTTTTTTTTTCTTTTGATCAGTGTAAAGCAATATATTGATAAAAAAAAAAAAAAGCAAAAAGCTCCCAAATAGTACACTAGAGGTATACAAAAGGGAACCCAAAAAAACCCTCTAACTCTCACCTACACCCCATCCAAGTCAAAAAATCCACCAAAGAATCAATGTTATCCACACTATACAAGTTTTCCCATGACCACAAAGTACCTGCAAGTAACATCCATTATGTATGGCAAAGCAAGGGAAGCTGTCCTCTCAATAGCCTATTTCCTTTCCACCATAAAGTCCAAAATAAATAAAGAGGGCAGCCATCCAAATTCTCTTGCATATTTTACCCACATTAGTTCTTTGCAAAGCAAGGAGGGTTTCGGGAACCATCAATGGGAAAACCGGCAGGCAATGATAGCGAGAAAAAGATCCATAATCTAGTGAGGCGATGAATAAACAAGTGGTCTATTGTTTTATAAACCATGACCGAGAACACCCAGTAAATATATATTGTTCATCTAGCTTATAAACGTTGATAAATATTCATTCCAAATTTTACAACATAAAAATCTGTAAGGATGTCGATTTATATATTGCCAATATTAAAAGAATTACCAAATACAATGATGAAACTACCAAACATATGAGATATTTTCAATGGAACCAAACATACAAGATATGCGTAATATAACTGCAAACATGGGAATTATAACATGGCACGGATTATAATGTACAGAATATGTCCCGGTACATGTTTATTGATAAGTATGTTAGCGGAGTAGTATAAAGACAAAAAGAGGGCCAAATACTAGAGTATACAAAGGAGTATACAAAGGAAAGAAAACGAGAGGAGAGAAAAAAAGGAACATATACCAACCACCCCAATAGCGGCTACAAGAGAAACTAGAGAATACACACGAACAGAGCTAGCAAAAGAATTCCCCACGAGAACAACCCAGGCCCTCGAAGAAGCGAACCACTCGAAATCTAAAAGTGGTCACTTAGCCTGCATTCTAGAACCACAGAGTGAAACAAAAGAATGCTTTGGCGGCCGGCTAATGTCCCATTCCTAAAGGCTATGCGGTTTCTTTCTTTCCAAACAGTCCAAAAGATGCAGAGAGGAACTGAATTCCAAGTCATCCTCCTTTTTTTCCCCACAAATGAGCCCTTCCAACTAAGAAGCATGTCCTTGACATCCTTAGGGAAAACCCAGGAAACACCAACAAGGGAGAGGATAATATCCCACGAGAGGAGCGACGACCCAGCGGAGCGGGATGCGATGAATTGTTTCCTCGGTATGACCACCTGAAGCATCTATTGGGAAGATGCCGGCCTCTTCTTTGGAATTTGTACAGGGCTAGGACCTTACTGGCCAAGCTTCCCGAGCGAAAAATAAACTTTAGAAGGGCGAGGCCATCAATCACACTTTAACGGGGAACCTTAGAGATAGAAGACTGAGACCTGACAAGTTACTATAGGCATTATGCTTATGAAGGTTGCATCGTTCGAGATAACTCTATCCGGCACAGTGGAAGCCCTTTCCTTTTGAAGGACATGAAGAAGGTTCGCCACCAAATATATCTCCCAATCATTGAAGCTCGACCTGATTAAGATTCCAACGCCTCGGAGTCGTCAGAAATGGTTCCAGGCCTCGCCCCACTGATGATGGTTATCAACAACTATCTCAAGGGAGGGGAAGGAATGGCGAGGGTTGAAGGCGCACCACATTATTTGATTTTTTTTTGATAAATAAGTGACTGATATATTGATATCAAAGAGAGGCAGAACCCCATGGTTCTGAGGAGGGATAGAGTATACAGGGGAAGACTATTGATACAAAAGGTGCTAGCAAACACCTACCACCCACTAGCAAACCCTAGAAAATGCACAAAAAAATCCTTAGTCCTTACAAGAGAATCCTCCTCCACCTCAATATACCCAGCCCAGGAAATTAACATGCTAACAAAAGAGGATTTGTCTTAGTTCATCATTCAATATACTATGTTCCTTTGTCTTTATAAATAAGAAAAAAATACACAGTTGATTTTCATGTCAACCTACTTTAGCTTTTGGGTACTTTAATGGATCTTTTGGCTTTTAGCACCCAATTTCACTATAGTAAAACTAATATTCTTTTTCACAATTTTTTCATAGTTTCCTTATTTGGTTCAAAAGACTTTAATAGGGTATTAAATGTAAAATTAGTCATCAACAACCAAAACACATTGTAAAGAGCAGCACAACATTCTTTATCTCAAATCTCTCTAACATTGTATTTAGCACTTATCAGAATTTTTGTGTGCAAGCTAAGTTTGTTTAATACATGTCTGTAGTTGTTAAGCGCTTTGGCTTTAAAATGGCAAACCCTAAGGGGTAGCTCAGATTGGTCACACTTGGATTTATTTCCCGATGATTCACCAATTGAATCCTTAAGGCCACTGGGGTTTTACATTTGACCGTTAACTTAGGTACTGTGGGATTAGTCCCTAGTAAAAGCAAGACTTGCCGGGACACCTGATTATCAAATTTAAAAAGAAGTATAAAGATCTCGTAAGATACCAAGCACCCCATGTGAGTAAGGCAGCCAGCTTTGGATCTGGCTCCAACATTTGACGTACTAGATTCTTGGCACTCTCTGAAATATTTGGCCATGGATCCCTTTTGAAATCTATTAGCCCACGAAGAATAGCTTGTGCAACCCCTTGTTCAGACTCTGCATCAAAAACTTGATTTAGATGAAAGGGAATGCATTTCTACTGATGAAAAGAAACAGGAACTGAAGATTGCGCCTAGGATCAGGAGAGAGTAAAAAACCCTGCAGAATTACAGTATAAATGTGCCATAAATCACCCCAAAACTCTAGATGGATAACGTGACTGCACACACGCAGCATGAGCACACTCACCAAACCTGATCTGTCCACCCATAGAGAGAGAGAGAGAGAGAGAGAGAGAGAGAGAGAGGCATTTGTTAAGATATTTATTTACCAGCCCAAAAAGGAGGAACCCCACACAATAAGATGTAGAGAATAACTCCTGCACTCCATATATCAATTTCTGGCCCATAATTTCGCTTGAGAACCTCTGGAGCCATGTAATAAGGACTTCCAACAATTTCAGAGAACCTCTCACCTATAAGTTCAAGAATTTAAGCATTAGATAGTATCATCTGGAAATATGAAACTCATGCAATAAAAAATAAATAAGAAATAAGTAAGAATTGCATATCACTGACTCAAATAGACATATCACAGAATTCTCA
Source organism: Tetrastigma voinierianum (assembly GCA_016808115.1). Lineage (NCBI taxonomy): Eukaryota > Viridiplantae > Streptophyta > Magnoliopsida > Vitales > Vitaceae > Tetrastigma > Tetrastigma voinierianum. The sequence goes on from JAEQBH010000921.1 coordinate 1,436,194, forward strand.
AAAAATCAGCACATCATTAATGACATCAACACATAAGTCCTACATTGCAGAATTATATCAAATTATGCTTGGGTAAACATTATGCATTTTTTTTTTTTTTGGACATGAACAGGACTAAACTGCTTTGCATGATGAAATTACACTTCTCTGATCATCCACACCAGTAGCATTAGGAGGATTTTTTCTTTTAACTTGTTATTATCCATTCAGCAAGAATATATCCCAATTTCTGGTGTAGTAAACCACAAGTAGTGTTGTCTGCCCATCTATCATACACCACTTAAATACTAAATAACTTGAACCTGGAACTTCTGGTTCATTGCCAAAGGGCACTACCATCAAGCTAAACAGTGCTGCAGAGAGTTGGTTGTGGATGTAGCTAGAAGGAGGCAAACCAGGTGAATGAAGGAAGTTAAAACTTAAAAAGTTTGATGCTCTTTTCATCTTGTAATGTTATTAGCATCATGGATCAAGAAGGTCATCTACTGATGGCTAAGCCTAGAAGAGAGGGCTTGTTCTTGCATCTATAGATGGCAGGATGTATCAGAGAGTTTGTAAAATATTGTATGATAGGAAGTTCTAAGGGTAAGGTTGGATTGTATTAGAAACATTCAAGAGCGAACATATGGATGGGCCATCAGAAGTTTTGTTGTTTCACTCTCTTAATGGTCTTCCCTTCAAATCCCTTCAGACTAAGAAGTCATTAGGGTTTTGAAGATGGGAGGAGAAAAAAGGGTGAAGCAGAATTGGAAGTTTAGGTATTGAAGTTTTCTAGCAGTGCTGGAGTCATAGGCAGAGGGGTGAAAGAATCTTAAGGCCCCCCTGTCTCTTGTAAAGTTCATCCTTCACATGAAGAGAGAATATTGTGGAGGATTCACCAATGTCCAATTAGATTGCAAACAAGGATTGACCAAAATGAGACAAGGAGCAATGCTCATTCTAATTTAAGAATCAGGGCCAAAATGGCCAGGCATGCTTCAGCATCTATCAGACTTCTCAAAGTGCATTATCACTTCACACTTGCTACTTCTTAAGATGTTGATGTCTTATCGCGCACCAATGGAGCTGAAAGTAGAAAAGACAGGAGGACAACAAGAAGGTAGAGGTAGGGGAGTTATACGGTGCATCATCGAGGGAGGACAAAAATCAGAGGAGTCTCAGGATAGACAGTGACATTGTGAGAGCTCAATTGACAAGATGATGCTTGGGTTATCATGTGGATAAACAAAGAGAAGAGAAAGTGGAAAACTGTGCCCAAATATATAAACTGCAATGGCAAGAGGCCTAGGACATCTTAAAGCTTTTGCCTGCAGGAACTGGGTGGACAAACAAGGATAAAGGGAGTTAGGCAGGGAGTGCCTAACATAAAGACATAGATAAATAGAGGCAGGTGGCAGATTGTTTTTTCAAATTGTTGAGAATAGAAGAACTGTTACTGATGTCATTTATGGACACATCTCTTTTTTTTTCTTCATTATCTCACTTCCTTTTTGTTTTATTTCTTTTTATTCAATTATTTTTATATAGATATTATAATATATGACTCCACTCATTGATGAGAAAAACGTTAACTAGCCTGCCGTTTCACTACGTCGTGTCGAGCCATAAAAGGTTTGGGCTAGAGGTTTTGTCGTGTCTTGATTCAAACCACCACCATCCGATTGGTTGGATCTTCAGACCACTCCACCTTCATTTGCGAGAAAGCATCGAATAACCGTCGTCGAGGAACACCTGTCGTTGTCGGGAAAATTTCCCTACTGGCGTCTCGACTCCGGTCGACGCAACCACACCATCGGGATCAGGGACTGATCTATCAGCCCGGCCCGAGCCAACTCGGCGTCGGCGGAAGGTCAGCGGGCATCGCAGCGTCATTTCTCTCTGTGGCATCTCCCACACGCATGATGTGAGGCGTGTGGACCCTTGCGGCAGCGCTCACCTACGGCCGTCGACCCTTCGATCTCTCTCCCTGTCACCTTGCTTCTCCATTTTGGTGCTGGAAAATGCCATTTGTTCCTATTTTTCTCTCCGACGACTATTTTTAAGGCTTTTCTGTCGCCTGAATTTTCTCCCTTTTGTGTTTTCCAACACTCTATGACACATTCAGGCTCATGGGAGTTGTTCGTTACTTCTAGAAGTACTGGTTTGCTCATTCAGTCAATTTTCTACTGGTTTCTCGTCTCTATGGCTGCCAAAGGGAGCTCATCCACACCTCCGAGAGTTATTCTTACACTTTCGTGAATTATGAGGAATTACCTCCACCTCACTTAGGCAACCAAATCTGCATCCATTTAGTATGTTGCCCAGACCGATAATGCCTCTACTTGCCTTTTACATTCATCTAGACCCTGGATTCTTGATTCTGGAGCCTCTGATCATATTTCTAGAAATAAGGATCTTTTTTCTTCCTACCGATCAAAAAAAAAAAAAAAGGATCTTTTTTCTTCCTTTACTATTACATCCCCTTTACCCACGATTACTTTAGCTAATGGATCTCAAACCATGGCTAAAGGAATTGGTTCAACATGTCCTCTTTCCATACCCCTTACTTCTGTCCTTTATGTTCCTAATTATCCTTTTAATCTGATTTCTATCAGTAAGTTGACTCATGACCTTAATTGTTTGATTACCTTTTCTGATAATTCTGTCACATTGCAGGACCGAAGTACGAGGAGGAAGATTGGCATAGGACGTGAGTTTTCATCTCAGCTCGCCTTCATCTTCCTCACTGCTTCCGTGGATCTCATCTCCTTATTCACTGATCACCTTGGTCATCGAATATTTCAGTTTCGGATAATGGTTCTTCGTTTTAGTTTGTCTCGATTGGTGTGAGTCGTATCGGCAGGAAACCGTGTCCCATTCCCCAAGCGCCTAGATCAATAGACTTTCCTGATACACATCGATACTTTGTCTCTACCGATGTCATATTTTTTGAGAACTCTTCTATGTTCCCTATCAACCACCCTCCCAATTATGATGTCATATTTTTATCCCTTCTTATTCCGGATACTCGCAGATTCACTCAAGCACCCACCTCGACCATTGCGTTTATACTGTCGCCAGATATTAACACTAGGCTCGCCAACTATTTCATGCACCTCCATGACGCCTGCCTTTGCCGTCTCCAACTGATCTTCCCATTGCCATTCGGAAAGGTACTCATTCCTCTCGTAACCTCCATCCTATTTATAATTTCCTAACTTATCATCGTTTATATTCTTCATACTCTGACTTTGTTTCCACCTTGTCTTCTGTTTTTGTTCCACAAACTGTGCATGAGGCTCTATCCCATCCCACTAGAAACAAAGCATGGTTGGAGGAAATGGTTGTTTACATTCTAGTGATGACTCTGGGACCTAGTTCCTTTAATTCGGAAAGACCCGCTGGCGTCTGCATATGCTGAATGGTCCTGGGCGGATCGCCTAAGTGCTCCTGCTAGCCGCAAAGGGGTACACCGAGGTCTATATGGTTCCAAACTACTATGATACATTTTCCCCGTCGCTGTGTCACTTTTCATCTTCTTCTATCTATGGTCGCGTATAATCTTGGCCTTTGTATCACCTGGACATAAAAAATGTCTTCTATACACCCCACAGGAGGTTCATATAAAGCAACCACCCGGGTTTGTTGCTCAGGGGAGTTCTGATTGCATGTGTTACGCCATTATATAGCCCATGAGTCCTTCCAAGCTTGGTTTGGCCATTTAGTCTCCGTGTGGTTCAGGAGCTGGAATGACTTATACAAGCAGATCACCTGGGCTTTCTATCATCATACGAAGCTAGGCAATCCATTTATTTGATTGTTATGGGATAACATTGTTATCACGAGTAATGAATGATGGTCAAAGGCCGAAACAATATCTCAAAATGACTTGACCTGGAAACTCAAAGTATTTTCTTAGGATTAATCAGAGAAAGTATGCCTTGGAAATATTAGAAGAGACAAGTATGCTAGATTGCAAACCTCTAAACACTTCTATGGATCTGAATGTCAAGTTCATACCAGGACAAGGGGAGCCTCTACGTGATCCAGGAGACATCACAAATCAGGAAAACTAAACTATCTCACCATCACCCGACTTACATTTCCTTTCGTAAGTGTTGTTAGCTAGCTTCTGTAATCACCGCAGATAGTACTGGATGCTCTAATTCGTATCCTTCGTTATATTAAGGGAACACTAGGTCAAAGGGTGTTATATGAAAACAAAAGTCACACCCGGATTGTCGGATATTGTGATGCAGACTAGGCAAGTTCAATAGATAGACGCCCGCTTCCATTTGATATTGGTCGCGAAACCTAAAGATCCTAGAAGAATAAGAAACAGATGCTGCAGCCGCATCGCGTCAAGGTATCACTGTGCCATGGCTTTGTCACATGTGAGCCTGCATGGCTAAGACATATTCTTCAAGCCAAGATCGAAAGACAACAACCAACATAAACTGGGAGAACAATGTTGTTAATCACTAATCAAGCTACTCCCCACATCACATCCAACTCAGTCTTTTATGAGAGGACCAAGAATATTGAAGTGGATTGTCACTTCATCAGAGAGAAGTTAAGATCGATCGGATTTAATTTAATTACTAAGCTATAACTCGCCGAATTAACCACAGACGCTAGTTTCTCACCAAATCTCTCAAAGGTCCTAACAAGTCCATTTGTAACAAATAAAAGATTTGACCTATATGCTCCAAATTAGTGAGTGTTGAGAATCAGTAATACCTCTAGATATTCTTTGGTTTATCTCCAACATTTTTTGTACATCATCCTCCTTCCTTTTACACTTTATTCTGTTTCCTTTTTGTTCCATTATTTTGTATATATATAGGTGTCTCTATACTATGCAACTCACTCATTCAATAAAGAAAATGATTCTTTTCTTCTCTCATTTCACACAAATTAAATTGACAAGTGGTGGGGTCCTGACCATTATGTAGTAGTTGCAAAATTGACATAATGTTGTAGCTTGTTTTGACTTGCAAGAATTGATTTGGACTTTTGGCGCATTGCATACCTCACTTTAATTTGGACCATTTACCATGAAAGGAAACACTAAGATTTTTTAGGATAGGTAAAGACTCTAGAAGCAGTCTAGTGTTTTATTTCTCTTTTTCACTAGCTTTTGCAAGTAGTCCTTTGACACCCACTCTACTAGATTGGAACGTAATTGATAGAACCGTGAGATTGACTAAATTAATGCCTAGTGAATGGCAACAACCTCTAGTGGGTTTTGTCGAGCTGAACTTTGATGGAAGCTCTTCAGGCAACCTAAGGGAGTTACGGATTCGAGGGTTAATTATAAATCATTGTGGCAAAGTGCTAAGAGCACATTCTAAGCCTACCAATCAGGGGCAATTAAAGCAAATAGTCCAACCCCTTTTGGAAGGTTGGTAGAGGCCAAAGCTTTGGGTTTCTCCACTTTTCTAGAAGAAGGTGATTCTAATATTGCACTATCCCGAGCAACAAAAGAAGAAAGAGGATCATGGAGGTTTAAAGGGCGCTTGCACCCGATTATTAACATTCCTTCAAATTAGGATGTTCCTTCTCTTAGGTTCCTTGCTCAAGAAATCAAACAACATATGTTAGCAAAATGGAGAGCTAGCCACGGTAATCTATTTTGTAGAAGATTTAATAACTATGTGATTATATTTAGATTTGATTTTTTGAACTAGTCTATATTTACCTACCTTTTGAACCCTTCTTTATATGAAGGATATTTTACTTCTTGGAAGGATTTCTTATCTTTCTTTCTTTGTACTTAATACGTCAATGCAATGAAATTTCTGTTTCTTCTTGAAAAAGTAAAAGGCGTCACAATTAGAAAGTTTCTAAGAAGGAGCTTGCAAGAGAATATATTACAATTAGTGGTCATTGATCGAACCATTACAAGGATTTAGAACTCAGTTGTATACCTCATGTATGCTATGATGTATCCTTTTTCAGGAGCTAACAATACATAAAAGGCGTCACAACTAGAAAGTTTCTAAGAAGGAGATAGCAAGAGAATATATTACAATTAGTGGTCATCGATAGAACCATTACAAGGATCTAGAACTCAGTTGTATACCTCATGTATGCTATGATGTATCCTTTTTTAGGAGCTAACAATACATATTATTCCAAATACACCAAAATAAGCAAACATAAGTCAAATGCCAAACTGCTCTTCTCTTCTTGTGAAGCCCCTTAACTTTCCACTATAGGAGGAGATTTCTCAATGAGTTTGGAAATACCCAAACCAATCTAAGCGGCACTATCACAAAAGTTCGAAGTTCTCTTGTCTTGGTACAATGAATCATAAGATGATTAGTTGATTCTTCATGATCTTCACAGATATTACATTCATTACCCAGTTGTCATTCCCTCTTCATTAATGCATCTACAATTAAGATCTTTCCCAAACAGCTTCCCAAGCAAAAAGGCAACTTTTGAGAGGAGCACGAGATTCCCAAATCTCCTTGCTAAGAAAAGCTTCATTATTATCCATCCTTAGAGAAATACAACTTGACACTAAAACCCTCCTATCTTCTTTCTAAATTAAAGTATCCTCACCACCTTGCACTTTTAACGAGTAAAGAGAATCCATAAGTCTTGGAAGGGTATTCTAAGTTGAACATCCTAACACCCCGCTTCATCCTCTTATTTGTCCCGTAAGTCTTCAATGCCAGCATTTGTGTGGGGCTTCATCCTAAAATGGGTAGGGTAAACATCTTTCTATTAGGAATCCCAGGACCAAGTATCCCACCAAAATCTCTCATTTCCTATTCGGATAAAAGTTCTAATGTTGAACCTTCCCTCCCTGTTTTGATATCCATCCCACAAAAATCCCTCCTCCCTTTAGTAGTCCAACCACCCCCTCCATCTCCCCATATTTCACATAAATGATCTTCATCCACTAATTCTCATGCTCAAAAGAATACCTTCATAACCATTTGTCTAGCAAAGCTAGATCAGATTGTGTAGCCTTCTTATCCAAAATCCTCCATAATTTTTAGTCTTACACACATCTAACCACTTTACCAAGTGGATCTTTCTCCGATCTCCCAAACCTCCCGCCAAAACGTCTATTTGAATTCTCTCTAATCTAGTACACACTTTTCTAGGAATTAAAAGAGGCACATTTTTTTCTTTCTTTTTATGATAGGTTAAAAAAATAATAAAAAAGGACAGGCTGCCTGTATGCTGTTTGGGGTTGCCCTTTATGAATATATCTCTCTTTGCTGTTTGCCAATCAAAAAATAATAATAATAAAGGACAGGTGGGCAGGGGACATAAAATAAGCAAGGAGATTCAAAAGAGTATTCTTCATAAGGACTAGTCTTCCTCCTAGGGGTAGGTGTTGTGTTTAGCCAACTTCCTTTTAAATCTTTCCTTAATTGGTTGAAATATAATTGAGGGTTTCTGTACTAAAACAGATTTCTTTTCCTCTCTAGCTTCATTAGATTTCTCACCTTATATAACACCTTTTCCTTAAATTTTTACATAAATAAGCTTCATAACTTAACTGAATAAAATGCGAAATGGCAATGATTTAAATATCAATCGGTTTGATTTTCCAAAAAGCAGAAGGAACTCAATTTACTTGTGAATTCTTTGACGCTTAAACACACATCAAGTAAAACCTTGTGCAAGTTTTTATTTACAATCCTAACCGATGCCAAGAATCTCCGCCTATCAAAACCTTTTCACATATGAAAGATAAAAGGAGTTGCTCGATTGACATCCGTATCGTTACATGACAGTGCAAACAAATTCCAATTTGGAAGTATTGAACAGAGAACACAATACAAGGTACGGCCATTTTCAGTTTTATACACACATGCACAGCTCATGCGCGCGCACACACATATACATATGGACACGTGAAAGATAAAAAATGCTAGATTAACAATTCCATATCATTACATGACAGTGCAAACAAATTCCAATCTGGAAGCATGGAACAAAGGACCCAAAACACAGTAAAGCAATTTCAAAGTTTTGCATTAATATGGAGAGATATATATATATATATATATATATATATATATATATCCACAGAAACAGAAGTTCCTATCATAACTCCGTTGCTAACAAGCTCTCCTATGGGGCAAGTCTAACAAAAACTATATTATCAATTATTTGCAGATGACAGCAAGAACTGAAAGCCGATGCAAAAAATGCCATAACTCAACAAGTAATTGCATATCTTTCTGCTGGTTTAATACGGAGTTCAACGTGTTACTCCTTTACTAAAAAACTAGCTCTCTCATAATACAGCATTGGAAAAACAAAAACGAAGATTCTTCACCTGGCTTGAAGAATATAGACAAGCCGAAATCAATGGCTTTCAGAGGTGAATTCTCCTTCTTATTGGCGAACAAAAAGTTTTCCGGCTTCAAATCCCTATGAATCACTCCATGCTTATGGCACAGTTGCACAACTTCCACAATTGTCCGTGTGACTGCCGCAGCAGCCCGCTCTGTGTAATGCCCGCGTGCCACAATCCGATCGAAGAGCTCACCACCCTCGCACAACTCCATCACCAAATGCACAGCATTCTCGTCCTCGCACGCCTCCTTCAAGCTCACAATACTCGAATTCTTAGGCAAATGCTTCATGATCGCCACCTCCCGCCTCACATCCTCCACATCCACCGCCGTCCGAAGCTTCCTCTTCGAAATAGATTTGCAGGCCAGCAGCTCCCTACTGTCGCGATCGATGCACAGGTACGTCACCCCGAACTCTCCCCGGCCCAATTCCCTGTCCACCATGTACTTCTCCTCGATCCCCTCCTTGGACACCCCATTCAACACCGTGACAGTCTTCTTCCCCGCTCCCGCGTCCTTCCGACCGTGATCGTGGCCGGAATAGTTCGCCGACTTCACATCCTCCCTGGCAACCGCCGCCGGAGATCTACAACAGTTCCCCATCAAATCACAGCAGAAATTGAACACAGAAGAACCAAATCTCCCAAAACCCTAACCCTAGCTCCAGCCGTAGGCTTAGCTAGGGTTTCACATCATCCTCCCAAAACCCCGACCCCTACCCTCCTCTCACCCCTAACCCTAAAAAACCTGAGATCACAACGAATAAGAAAGTGAAGCAGAAAAGCACTCTCTGAAGTCTGATGTGAAGTGAAAGAGAAAGAAAGAGAAATTTGCAAGACACCTCTCTGCAATTAGTGGAGTGTACGGTAACGGTTCAGATACTTTTCCAATTTTTTTTTTCCTCTTTAAATTTAGAGGGATAGATTTTAATTTTAAAACTTTTTTTTTTTTTTTTTTTGGGGTCGTCTGAGACTCTTGTCGGCTGGCAGAAGGGAACTGAACGGAACGGCAGCAAGGCAGGCAGTAAGGTGGGAACACAAAGAGAGGTATTTACTATTTAGGGGGGAGGGCTTTGGAATGGGGTTCATATGTTGGGTTGTTTTAACTTATTCTTTTTGGCTTTTCGGAGTTTGTTCTCTCTCTCTCTCACTCTCATCCCGTTTCCTACAGAAAGGGGACAGAATCATGAAGTTTCTTATTTATTTTATGGGCTTTCGTTTTTCAGTGGCCGTCCCCCCCACCCCCCCCTTTTGGAAATATATTCAATTTACTCCTCCTACCCCCTTCTTTTCCTCTTTCTTTCCTTTCTAATAATCATTCATCCAACTAATTATATGCATATATGTTTCTTTGTAATTAATAATTTAATACCCCTGATATGACCTGCCTCAAGTAACTTACAACGCAGGTCATGTATTGGGAGGAAAAGGGTGTAGGATTAGAGTCTAATGAAGATCAATTTTGTGAGAGGAAGAGGTTATTATAATGTATTACAAATGAGGATAAATTTGTGAAATGAATAAATTATTATAAGATATTACAAATGAATAAATGTAAAAAAAAAAATACTTTAATACTTAATGTCCGGAGGCATGGCTCTAGTAATAAAATAGGGGGAAGGGTATAGAAGATTAAGCTCAAATCCTTATAAGAATAAGATACTACTATAATGCAAAAAATGTTGAATTTATTCCTTTTCCTTCTTTTTCCCTTTCTTTCATTTCTTCAACTAATTATGTACATATTTGTTTCTTTGTAATTAATATTGTAAAACTTCATACGTTTGAAGTGACTCATTTGGTAAAAAAGTGAAAAAGTATTAAGGGAAATATAGGTTTGAATAATATTACAACGTAATATACAAATAAGGAAATATTCAATTTATCCCCTTCTTTTCTTTCTCATCATCATTCATGCAACTAATCATATATATATATATATATATATATATATATATATATATATATATATATATATATATATATGTTTCTTTATAATTAATATTTTAATATTTGATGTCCATCACATTTAGCTTAAGTTATAGAATTTCAATATTAAACAATAAGCAGGGTATAAGAAAAGAGGAGTCTCGGGTTTGAGTTCTAATAAGGATAAATACTATTTTATAAGCCAAGTTCATAGTTTATCAAAAAATATTTATTTTCAATACTTGATGCTCATGGGTAAGAGAATGGGAAAGGGTTATGAGGATGCATGATCGAATCCTCGTAAGAAAAGAGTGCTATAACTTAATATCTGTGAGGCCCCAAATAAGGGTCTTTTTTTTTTTTTTTTGTCTATTGGACAAGTCTGTAGCGACAGAGAAATCTTTGACATGACAAAATTCCTCTGTCACACGCACAGTCCCTTGTCGTGCGTGCCCCCAAGCCTATCGTGTGCGCCTAGCCTGGTTTGTCGCGTGTGCAAGGCCTCCTCTGTCGTGACGCTACGATGCCACCGCATTTGCTTCGGCGTGAGGCACATCAAGGCCCAGAGCGGAGCGTGCATCGTCTTGTAGCGTACTGCCCCTTGTTGCTTTCTGCGACACCGTGCCCCTCTCTGCCCAGCATAGAGGCTATGTCGTGACATGGAAACCCCATGTCTTGGAACTTTCTGTCGCGACGTAATAGTACATTGTCGCGACATAAAAACCCATTCCAAGGCTAAACTCTGTCGTGACACAAGAGTACTGCAATCGCGACATGCTGAAACCCAGCAGTCAAAAGCTACATTCTGACGTAAAATCTTTCAGTCGCAACCTAAAATTTCCTGTCGCAGCACAAAACTTCTCTTTTGTCCATACTTTCTCACGACACAAAAAACCTTGCCTAAGGTCAAACTCTGTCCCGACACAGAAATACTCTATCGCGACATAGAAACTCCTGGCCTTAACCAACTCTATCACGACACAAAATGTTGTGTCGCGACCTGAGCCCTTTAGTCTTAGCCACACTCGCCGCGGCATGAACCACCTGTTGCCATAGAAAAACTCTTGACAAAAACAACCAGATCGCGTAAAAAGCCCTTACTCGCGCCACGTAAGCTTGCAGCACGAGAACCATGTCGCGACACAGAACCAGAAGCTCTGTTGCGACCCAAAAAATCTCTGTCGCGACCCAAACTGTCCATCATGTAGTAGCATTTATGGGCCTTTTCTGCACCTCCAGCTCTCACCCAATTGCAGTTAATTCAATACTACTGCCTCTATACATGTTATACATGCAGTATAAAATCTAGGAAAACTTTCCAACACATTATTGAACAAGTCTAAACAAGTTTTTTATTACAAAACTTCTCGTTTACATATACAAAATTGGATAAATTATCCAGAATTTAAAAAAAACTGGATAACTATCTAAAATTATAAAAATACATGAATAAGCCTTAATTTAGCCCTTTTCACAACTAAGATCTTAGATGTGTTTCATCTCCCGATTATACCTCGATACGAAAGAATATTTTCCACGTATGGAGTGACTCTTTGATGAAATTCTCCTCTGAAGTCACTACTCCACGCTAAATTGCATGCAATACTTGGCTCACACATTCAAGTAAAATATGCACATTCCTACTCGAATGTCTCATGCCATGCCCCATGTCTAGTCTCATCAAACTCCCTCACACACGCATTTGCCATATATGAAAAAAAAACTGTTTTCAAAACAAAAGATTTTTGTTTTTGAAAACTCATTTGACAATCTCCGATATAATTTATTGGACAACCCTCCGATATAATTTATTGGACATCCTCCGATAAAATTTGTTGGACAACCCTCCGATATAATTTATTGGACAACCCTCCGATATAATTTATTGGACATCCTCCGATAAAATTTGTTGGACAACCCTCCGATATAATTTATTGGACATTCTCCGATAAGATTTGTTCAAAAACCATGTCATGCATACCCCGTTTCGCGCGATGTCCCATTGCATATGAAATGCGGAATGTCATTTCATGTCAATTCGCCACATTGATAATGAAATCTTTGCATGCAGCATTAATAAATCATGGATAAATTATATTTTACGTATAATTCCCTTTGCAAAGTATCTCAAATCAATACATCATGTAAGCATACTCTTCTGCATGATTTTCACACCTTAACATATTTATTCATTTTTTGGCAATACTGCAGCAAACATACCCACCCAGTCAGTTCTATCTGAAAGCAGTCCCCAAAATTCCACGTTCGGTCCAAAATTTTGGGAGCGAAGAAGCTGCCTGCTCCTCACATTTAAGAACCTCATGCCATTAAATGACTCTTAAACCAAGAATAACCAAAGTATGAGAGAAACCCCTATGTCACTGCTGATTTCCACGATTGTGAAGTTTATATTCATTACCATCTTTTTTTTTCTTTTCACAACAGGTCTCTAACATAGGACTCTTTCAAAATCTTTTATAAGGGGCTACATTAACCTACGCACCATATATATCAACATGTTCTTCAAAACTTGAGTCCGAACTCCATAGATGTCGCCTAGAAACGTAATTAAACTCAACTCAGGGTCTCAAAACATATATCACCATATCATGCTGAGGTAAGTACTCAATGCACCCAAGACTATACACTTACACTTGATCAAAATAATATTTACACAAAATCGAAACTTTCTACAAAGTGTCCAAACTAATCATAAGCCAAATACACAACATGACCCATGATCGATATGAGCTTTGTCCAAAATATCACAGTGTGAACCTCCACACAACACTAGATGTTCACTCAAAATGCTTGTGCTTGACCACCGACATGCTAAAGGGCGCGCACAATTCCCGACCTCGAAGCCACATAAGTCAAACTCTGAGTCATGCATTTGGTCGTACGCATCTAAGGTGGAGGGGAATAATGGGGGTGGAGTTCGGCCTTCGATAGTGAATCCCATAACAAGCCATGCTTATAAAACATTTCAAAATACAAATAATTAACACATCTCAAAACATAGGCATTTTTCAATTAATAGGTTGATGTGAAACAAATGGATACAATACTACCACCATCTCGACCCCTCATCAGTGACTCTTTTGAGCTTTCACCCAAGGACTAGCCGATCATCCCCGAACAACATGGAAATTCTTTAGGACTACAGGGATATGCCCACACATCAGTATAACGACAAATTCTTGGGACTTACCACCGGGGATGTACCCACATCCGTATATCGCTGACCTTTACGGGGTACAACCCGGGGACTGAGTCATGATCCAGTGTCCCACTTATCGTCGGTTTCCTCACGAGTCCATATGCCATGTCATGCTTTAAAACAATTTCACAAGCATTCATCACATGGATATTTAAAGGAAACATCATGTGCCCGGTTAATTCAAAGAATTCCATAGATATAAAAATATACACATTTATATATATATATTAGAAAATCCTGATTCAATATGGAATAGTACCCAATTTAATAAACCATGGTATAGCGAGAGAAGGTTACAAGATCTACCTTTCCTTAGTTCAAAATTCCACAAATCTCCCGAGTCAAACTAAAAAAAAGGCTACTCAAGGGATGCACTATTAACAAGTCATAAGATTTCTTAGCCTCGAACAATCGGGTTACATAAAATTACCCAGTGGATTCATTACTCTTCACCACTCAGATCACATATTGTCTTATATACAAACATAAACCTTGATCCTTCAAGAGCACTCTCTTTTACACTTACTAATATCCAACCTTACCCAATATAGGGTAACTTCAAATCTTTACAACACTTGTACCTTGTTTTATTTATCTCAGGACCCTTTTTTCTTTTTTTCTTAACTACCATTTTATTAGCCATACGTTTTTTGTTCTGCTATATGGTCTTCTGACCAAGTTCTCCTATCTCTTAGCTTTCCATAGCCTCTTAAATCAGGTCATTCGGACCTCGGAATCAAGTTATGGTTTTACACTCTGACCTCCTGAGACCATTTCTAGGGGCCAGAATGCATGTCCTCACTTCACCTGCTTTGACGAAATTATGGAACAAATGAGCCATAATTTTGGCCACACTATTCCTTGAAGTTACGCCCCTATGTGGCTACGGGAGGATTTTGAATCACTCCATTTGGATCAATAATAAGCTTATACTGTCAAAAAGCAGAATTGCTCCGAACATGGGACAGAAATGCGCATCTGACTTTCAACCTCAAATTCAGGGTCTTATGGTAGGATTTAGTTCTTGGTTACTTCTATGAACATTCAAGGGGCTAGGTCTTGGGCTTCTATGCTCAACTAGAATCATCAGTTCAGGTTCTTTAGGCCAACTTATGGCAAAACAACGTCATGGGAGTCAAGGGAAGGCGGGACGACACCTCCCTTGGACACACACACATGCCATCTTCACAAAGCTGGTCTTTTACAATTTTGAGGTTCCTGAAACACACCTTTCATCAAATCTAGGGTTAGGATGTAATCCCAACAAAACAGAATATAACCAAAGTCCATAAAGAATACAACTAAAGCCTCAAAGATCATGTTTACATACCTTGTGAACTTTCCACCAAAAACCAAGCTTTCCGCTGACCTTTTCTCCTCCCTTCTCTAGCTTCTCTCTAGAACTCTCTCTCCTTTTTCTAAATTTCCAGAATTTTCCACTTCCTAGCAAAGTTGGTCTAGCATCAAAACCAAGAAATTGGTTTCTTGGCATAGCTCTTCTATCACACTTATGTCAGAGATCTCTATGCATATATGAGGTGTCATGCCCTCATGATGCCACATAGCTCACAAAAGGATATTACACTTTAGTCCCTCCCACTGCAAGTTTTTCAAAGTGGTCCTTCAGCACATCTTAATTACAAACCTAACAAAACCACTAAACACACAGTATAATTGACCCATGACAAGTACAATCTAACACCTTTACAATCCTATAATTAAACCAACCATTAAGATGACTAATCTTAATCACAATTTAAAATATCATAGGGCATAAGTTGCATTTGCTCCCCAAAAATCCTTACTTGAATATAACAAAACATATACCAGGTGTTACACCCTACCTCTTGGAGTTTAGCAAAAACCCTCGATTCTTATACCTACGCGAAGCTCTCGTCGTGTAGATGAACTTTGCCTCTTACTTCGACGAAAACCGACGACCCGATTTCCGTAGATCTCAGAGATAAGGTAAAGCTTCTCACTCCACTTTCCTTCTTCTTTCTTTTCTTTCTTTTTCTTTCCCTCCTTTTTGCTTCTCTCCCACCGAATTTGATTTACTTGATTTAAATGAGAAATTTCCTCCCACTTTCCTCCTCGCCACATGTCCCTTCCTCATTTTTTCTTTCTTTATCTTCTTTCTTTTTTGTTTTCCTTTCTCTCAACTTATTCAAAGACTTGGATTTCTTTTCTCTAAGGGTATGACACATGGCCTTCATGGGTCACCCCTTAAACTTCCCCTTTTGTTTTGACTTATTTATCCACATAACACATGTCTTAATGTGAGCCTTTAATCTTTTCCTTTTTACTATTCATGTGTCATGTGTCACATGGACACATGCATTAAGTGGCAATTGCCACACCACATGGTTCTCATGCCATGTGCACCCCTCACAAGCTGCCATGTGGCAGCTACATGATCATGCTATGTGGCACCACTCATTCTGTCACTCTTGACACCCAATATCTCGAAAAACGTGAAATTCTGAATGTCTCGGAATTTGAAAAAATTATCTTTGGGTAACTAGATTTGCGAACTGATTCATGATGGTCAGTTTGATCATCAGGATCTAGAAAAATTTCAGGTTTTCAACCTGTACTATTGCAACAATTACCATTTTACCCTTTTTTTTAGAAAAATTGAATTTTTCCCTGGTTTTACATTCTTTCCCCCTTAAAAGAATTTTATTCCAAAATTCCACACACATACACATCGAATCACATGCATATGCAACTGTACACAATCACATGCATATAAACTAGTCATTTAATCATCAAACGACTAAACCATGTATCTTCATCCTTAAATAGGAAAGGATAGGTGGCATGCATCATGTCCTCGCGTTCCCATGTTGCCTCCTCCACTCCTTGGTGTTGCCACGACACTTTCACTAGCCTCATGGTCTTGCGTCGCAAAACCTGATCTCGGCTATCCATGATATACACCGGTCCCTCCTCAAAGGTCCCATCTATATCAACAACAATCCCTCCCCAATCCATTACATGACCTGGATCTAAAGTATACTTCCGAAACATGGAGATGTGGAACACCTCATGAATACCTGATAAACTCGGCGGTAATGCCAACTGATATGCAACTGTGCCCACCCTCTCGAGTATCTCGAAGGGCCCGATATACATTGGCGATAGCTTCCCCCGCTTGCCGAACTTAACCCTCCTCTGGGCGTACCTTTAGAAGATGCAGTCTTGCACCTCGGAATTCACAAGTCGGCCTTTAGTGCCGATTTAATAGCTCTTAGGCTGAGTAGTAAGAAGACGTTTCCGTATCAAATCCACCTTCTTAGAGGTGTCTCTAATCAAATCCGGACTAATGATGGACCTCTCTCCCACCTATGTCAATATTTGTCGAGATCGATATGGCCTCCGCCACAAGCCTCATAGGGTGCATAAACGATAGCTGTTGTTGTAGGTGAATTCCACTACGGGTAAGGGCTTTTCCCAACTACCCTTAAGATCCAGGACACATGCTCACAGCATGTCCTCTAAAACTGTTGTGTCATCTCTACGTTGACCATCTGTTGTGGATGAATGATTGCTCATCATGTGTGTCCCAGTGGCCTTAAAACTCTTCCAAAAGTATTGTAGTAAACACAGGATCCTTAATAAGATACTATGAACAGGTACTCCATGTGACGGACAATCTCAAACATCTAATAAGTGGAATTCTCCGGTGTGAGTCATCCGCTATACGCGCGAAGAAAATGTCTTGAGCTTAGGCCGATCCTGTACCCCATACCACATCATGCCGCCGCGATTGTATCGATTTACCAAGTAGGTCCACAAAAGTCCATAGTGATG
The DNA here is from genome assembly GCA_016808115.1 of Tetrastigma voinierianum. Classification (NCBI taxonomy): domain Eukaryota; kingdom Viridiplantae; phylum Streptophyta; class Magnoliopsida; order Vitales; family Vitaceae; genus Tetrastigma; species Tetrastigma voinierianum. The sequence goes on from JAEQBH010000921.1 coordinate 1,453,464, forward strand.
TACTCCCAGCCACTCGACTACTAAGTGGAGTAGCCACCGCAACCACGGTGCTCAATCTTTACCTGTGACCGTGAGAAATGTCGTCGAACAAAATCTCTGACCTCTTCGCTTCATTCAGCTCTTAATGTCACGGCAATCAAGATCACGGTATATCTTCGTGCCACCTGGATGCACGGAAAATTGAGACCAATGGAACTCCCTGAGGATCTCTATCTCGAATCATCCATTGGGGAACCACAGCCGTCCCTATATCGAAAATGCCATGTATTATTGGATATCTTGACGTTAAATCCTGTACTGTTGTGCCGGTTCACGATGGACAATATGTAACACCACAAAATATACCTAGTAGTTTCGGACTTGTTTAGGGTATATTACTAAGCTAAATATAGATTTGGAAATAAAAATTAGAGCGAAAATGAATCTGAGACAAGGGTAAAGTGGTCATTACCGTGAGGACATAAATGGCATAAATCAATAAGTTAGTATGCAATTATGGAATTTGAGGGAAAGATTGAATGGGTAGATTGGTATGGCATAGTTGAATTGCAAAGGGGAGGAACCTAAGGACAAAAAAGATAAATAAGAAACTTAAAGCAAAATGGGTTTTATTTGGTGGCTCCCCCAGCGAGCATGGCCTTGGGGAAAGATCAAAATATCTTACTCTTTGGTCTCCCAAAAAAGAAAAAAAGGAATTGAGAGGGAGAGAAAGAAAGGGAGAAGGAAAGAAGAAGAAGAGGAAGGAAGAAGAGGAGGAGCCAAGATCAAGCAAAACTGAGCTCCAGGTATGGAACAACTACTAACCTTGAGTATGGAACTTGGGATTTTAGGTATGGATCACTGGTTTTGTTTGGTTAATGGTTATTTGTTGTACCCAAACCTTCTAAGGTTTGTTAAGTTTCATCCTAACCAAAGATGTATTGAAATTAGGGTTAGCAAAACTCTAAATGGCACAAGAAAAATAGGGAATCCTTCCTTTGAGAAGGGATTCATGGTTTAGAAATTAACCAAGAAGTAAATGAGATAGTGTTTAGAACAAACCCTAACTAACCTTTATGATTGGGTTGTATATGGATCATAAACCATATTGGAGTGGGTTTGAGAGTAATTCATGAAGAATTTTTGAAATAAGAGAAGTATTGAAAGAAGAGTCAAGCAAAATTGAGGTTATAAGATGGATATGGAATGGTTTTGATGTGTGGTTGAAGTATAGAGTTGATTGGGGTTGAAACATATGGAAAAATGTGAGAAAACACACATTTTAGGGCATTTCGGGTGACTTGTACCGGTACACTTTGAGAAAGTGTACGGTACATGAATGTACCAGTACACTTTCGTTTACAGTAATTTTTGGCTGAGTGTCTCAGTACACTTTAGGGGGTGTACCGATCACGCTCTTTCTGTTAAGAGTTTCGACCAGTTTTGTATTTTGGCCCTGCTTGCTCATTTCTTATCCGATTTGAGTGATTCCAGAGTGGCTCGTAAAATAGACTTCAAGGAGAACAAAACTTGAGAATAGGTATCTCAAATTCTTGTCTAAGTGGCCAAAATTCACTCAAAGTGAAATTTATGTAAACCAAATTCTAGTTCAGTTTTGAACATAGAGTAGTCGGGTTGTTTCGGACGTAACGAGATTTCGATTGCTCAATTGGGTGATTCAGTTGGAATAGAACCCTTAACACCTTATCTTTAAAGTAGTATTACAATGACCTAGAGTCAAACATGAAGTTAAGATCCCGGAAAATTAGTAATACAGGCTGTTCTAAATTAATAATCACAGGTAAGCAGAGCTAGTTTGGCTTGAAAATGCCATAACTTTAGTTTGGATGATCCGATTGGATTGATTCCACTTCCTAAGTAAGTAGATTCATAGAGGAATAAGAATATATGAATGAGGTGTGATTCCCACATATCATACTTCACAGGAATATGAAGTGCCATATGCCAATAGGCATGAAACAAGGAAAATGTAAGAAAATGAAATTTGTAAAGATGTGTTCATGAAACATGAAAATGATTATGGAAAATGAAAATGAAAGCAGATTGAAACATGATTGTGAACATGAGAGGCAATATGTCATGAACACATAATGTGGTTAAGTGATATATGATTATTATCACATATAACCAGAAAATGATAACAAATGATAGGAGTATACATGAATGAATATGTGAATGAGTATTTATGAATAAGTATACATGAATGAGTATACGTGAATGAATATGTGAATGAGTATTTATGAATGAGTATACATGAATGAGTATACGTGAATGAATATGTGAATGAGTATTTATGAATGAGTATACATGAATGAGTATACGTGAATGAATATGTGAATGAGTATTTATGAATAAGTATACATGAATGAGTATACGTCAATGAATTTATGAATGAGTATTTATGAATGAGTATACATGAATGAGTATACGTGAATGAACACGTGAATGAGTATTTATGAATAAAGTAGCCATGAATGAGGTATACGATCAATGAATTTATGAATGAGTATTTATGAATGAGTACATGAATGAGTATACGTGAATGAATATGTGAATGAATATTTATGAATGATTATGCATGAATGAGTATACGTGAATGAACACGTGAATAGTATTTATGAATGAGGTATACATAAATGAAATTATCGTGAATGAAAATGTGAATGAGTTTATAAAATAATGTACATAGATTGAGTATATATCTTTGAAAAGATAATCACGAAGTGATTATATGAAATTGAAATGGGATATTTGAAAGCGAATGAATATGAATGATGATAGGAAGACGGGATTCATTAAACGGAATCCGTCATAAATGTGAATTGATTGATATATCGAATGAACCGCTTGACGGGATGCACCCATCGGCATCCGTCAGAAGGCACCCGAAATTTTCAATGTCCGCCGGCGGGGATGCACCGATCGACGCCGTCGCGATGGCGTATGGCATTGAAGAAATGTTTCACTTGGCGGGATTCACCAACTGGATCCATCATGATGGCGTATGACATTTAATTGATACCACATGTCGGGATGCACCAAACGGCATCCGTCATGATGGGAGAACCGAATAAGTGATACCACGTGTCGGGATGCACCAAACGGCATCCGTCATGATGGGAGACCGAATAATTGATACCACGTGTCGGAATGCACCAAACAGCATCCGTCATGATGGGAGACCGAATAAGTAATACCACATGTCGGGGTGCACCAAACAGCATCCGTCATGATGGGAGACCAGATTGTAAAATGTGTAGGCACATTAGAATGATGAAAGAGCGGGGATTCATTAAGCGGAATCAGTCCAATGTGAATTAAATAGTAAAGGTGAAATAACCCGACAATGGCGAGTAAATGGGCTTTTATGTGTATGCTTAAATCTCATAAATTGAATTGTAGATTGGATTATTGCATTGAAAATGCATGTTAATGATATTATAAATGATGTGTAAAATGAAAGCATGCGAAAAAATTAGTAACGAGTTTATGTGGATAAAATGGCATTATTTGTAAATGCATGTTATTAAGTGTGAAGGTTATCAGGTCTTTTGAATTTGTAAATGGTCTGGGATTGCCCGAAAGAAGTGCTTTCAGCAATTAAAAGGTCGAAATAGAATAACATAAACAACATGTTTTGGAAAGATAATTGAAAATGTCGGAGTAATAGGGCTCCGACTTGGATCCGCCCGGCTAGAGATTGAGTCGAGAGTTAGTCGCGACACTTTTAAAAATAAAAATTTAATAAGGCGAAATAAATGTTTTGATTGAAAGCGTCGGAGTAACGGGCTCCGACTTGGATCATGCTTAAGGTCAAGTCGGGGATTAGTCGCGACACTTTAAAAATGAAAATTTAATAAAGCGAGCTAAAAGAGTTTAACGGGCATCGGATCATGAAATGTAATTTCTAAAGGGAGTTGATTAATGGCCGGCGTGATAACGATAAGGAGTCTAATATGAATTGGTATTAGTTTGATTGACCCAATATGTATTTAATATGACTTGATATGTTTCGATTTACCATTGTATAAGTATAAGTTTGTTTCGAATATGATCTAATACGACATACATGTAGAAGATATGAATTGAAAACTTGTAAAAGACATGATACATGGAAGTAATACGAATAAGATAATGATATGGAATCTGAAAAGGGCAAAATCTACATGTATAAAATGAGATGAGTTAGAAGTCACATAAGAATAGACTTCGATATATGCATAAATAAAAGTGAAAAGATAGTGATGGCGATTATTTTTGACAGTGCGTTCTTGTCTATATGTTCCCAACAAGGCGTAATGCTTAGCACGGGTGTTCAATCCGTGTAGAGTGCGAAGGAGATAAGAGGACATGACATTCCACACCTGTGGGCCATCGAGAGATAGGTGCTCGCGGCCTTGATTACGAGATCTCGATGTTGTTTTAGATATGAATTTGTATAAGTAAATGAGACTTAGTATATGTGTATAAACTTTAATGGATACCACTCCGGTGGTAGTTCATTAGTAAATGTAAATGATTGTTGGTTATTACAAAAATTGTTTATATACCACAGATATAAGTTCAGCTCTGAAAAAAAAAAAAAAAAAAAAAAAAAACGAGGTAAGTCCCGATTATATGGTTTATGCCGAAGCCCAGGTTGGATTTGCGATCGGTCGGACCAGGGGCTCGGGCGTGACACAACTATCTACATGTCCTACCTTGAGACTCAATCCTTTCTGCTTTCGGTAGGAAGGCATAGCCACTAAACTCCTGACATACGCGTAGGCTTGATCATTTATGCGTAGTCAGCGCATCCCCTGATCTGGGCATCTACCACTCCTGGGAAGCTACACTAGCTAGTACTCCTCGTGACTTTCGATTGAGTGCATCAACCACCACATTTGCTTTACCAGGATGGTAGTGCAATGTGAAATCATAGTCCTCTAAAAACTCCATCCATCTACGTTGCCTCATGTTGACGTCCCGTTACGTAAAGATATACTTTAGACTTTTGTGGTATGAAAATACTTCAAACTGCTCACCATATAAGTAGTGACGCCAAATCTTCAAGGCAAAGACAATGGCCACCAACTCCATGTCATGTGTCAAAGTAGATTCCGCTCATGATTCTTTAAACTAATCAGGAACCATAAGCTACTACCCTCGAATTTGCATCAAAACACATCGGTCAGATCCTTGACTGTCACAATACATTGTGTACACCTGCAATCCCCCTTTCCAGGACTATCATAATAGGAGTTGAAGTAAGCCTCTTTAATTCTTGGAATGCCCTCTCACACAGGTCATTCCACTCGAACTTGACCTCTTTCCGAGTCAATCTTGTCATAGGTGCTGCTAGTCGAGAGAAATCTTCGACGAACCTCCTATAGTACCCCGCCAATCCCAAGAAACTACATATCTCGAAGACTAACTTCGGCCTCTCCCAACTCATAACAGCCTCAACCTTCTCAAGGTCACTTGGCTTTTTGAAGCGTCATGGCGTTCCCGGGAATCTCACCTCGGTAAGCGAAACTCGCACTTCACCAGAACTTGGCGTATAGCGTGTTCTCCTAAGGGCTTGGAGAAACGATCCTCAGTGGTCTTCATGCTCCTCCCAGGCCCAGGGAGTGGACCCAGAGATGCGTCGTCCATAAAGACCACTGACGAGGCGTCTAAAGTAGGGTTGAAGCACCCTATGCATGAGATCCATGAATGCCGAGGGCATTCATCAACCCGAATAGCATCACTATGAACTTGAAATGCAGTGCAGCGTCTAAGCGTTGTCTTAGGGATATACGCCTCCACAACCGCAGGCGTGATAACTAGTACGAAGGTCTATCTTGGAGTAGACTTGCTCCCCTCTCAGCTGATCAAACAAATTATCAATCCTTGATAATGGATACCGATTCTTGATCGTAACCCTGTTCAACTGTCGGTAGTCAATGCACAGTTTAAGGGTCTTGTCCTTCTTTTTTGCAAACAGAACTGGAGCACCCCATGGTGAAGTGCCCGGTCTAATGAAACCCTTGTCCAACAATTCATATACCTGGACCTTGAGTTCCTGTAACTCAACTGGCATCATCCTATACGGAGTCATATAAATGGGCAATGTACCAGGGTGTAACTCAATACGAAGTCTGTCTACGGGTAATCCGTGCTCATTTGGATAAACATCCTCTATGCCTCTCGAACTACCCAGGCGAGATCGAGTCTGTCTCGCCTCGTCCTCGGGGTGGGCTTGTTAGTCAATCCATCAATTTGCAGGTGCCATGCAGGTGGTTACCGCAGTCACGAGGTAAAACATCGTGCTTGTCCCTTGAAGCGTAACAGTGCCGTCTTGTGTGTGTAGTAACTCTCCCTACGTTCACAATCAATGGCTATTTCGGTGTGTCGTTGCTTGATCCATCGAAGGATGACATCAAACTTTGACATGCATGACTCTCGGGGTCCATAGTGGTAGAATCCGGAGATCTCTAACTTCGCAACCTGGAGCATATGGATCACCTCACCCTGGTTCCTAGGGAGAGCTTACATGCTTGGCTTTCCCGACTCTCAACCTCTAAGCCCAATTCTCTCTCACATGATGCAGCGATGAATGAATGAGATGCACCAGAATCAAACAGTATCCTTACCCATAGGCGATATAGCGAGGAAACATACCTATATAAGCCGTGATCCTCTAGCTCGGTCAGGTGGGCTAGCTAACGTAGATACACCCACAGGTCAGCGAGCATCCCGGCTGTGGGCCACATCATGACCTCAACCCATACTCTGGCCTCTTTGGCTTGTTTGTGCAGCAGAAGGCGCTTGTGCAGCACCCTAGGGCTGATACTGGTTCCTTTGGCCCACAATGGGGTGAGAAGGAACATACTGCGTCTGTGCATACTTGATGGCGGGAGCGAGGTGTCCCGTAGCAGGATCCACTGCCTCTATGGGCGATCTGCGTCTTATATGTCGGGCGTGGGCGGTGGAAACACGTCATCGGTCTTGACTAGCTAGGCTTGGATACATGGCAGTAGGGCTATCCTAAATCAACAAAATTTATACCTAATACCTCCTACTGCTGTAGCATTGCTACTGTAGTATAGTGGCTCTAGGATCATCCACAGGGATGGGTTTTCTTCATGGGAATGGCTAATGCTGAGTTTGACACTGGTGATTAATATTTGGATATTGGGATTTGATAAAAATAGTGGGTTGTAATGGTTGAAAACTAAAAATAAAATGAAGTAAAAATAAGAAAAGAATTCCCTTGAGGTATCAGGCCACTAGGCTTGGATTTCTAGGGCAAATGAGGGGCTCTTGAGGTCTTTTCCTTGCATTGGGGATAGTAACATATAGTTACCTCCCGAATCGGATCTAGGTTTAACTATAAAACTTGACCCTCAATAACTATCCTTTGAAAATGGCATTCATTGAGCATTAATGTTCTCAGACAATAAAAACATGTCTCCTTGACTCACTTTCCAATAGCTTATAAATGATAACTAATGAACATCAATGGATCTAGTAATAAGCATCTAATGAGCCCTGAAAGCTTACCAAATACTGACCATTCAAGGTGACTCGAAGGGATCTGAACCTAGAGTTAAAGGAAAACATAAATGCCAGTGAATACCTTTGTTGAAAACATGAGAACCCCTTAATTGCCTTAGGTTCCCGCACTTGATGCCTTTGCTAAGGAAAGGGGTTTTGTAGCCACTTATCCTTTGAAGCGATCCTTCTCGGTGTTTGGCGGTGAGAAAGTGAAGGAGAAAATGAAAGAAAGAAGTACGGAGAAAAACAACGAAGAAACATCTAGAAAGCTTTCCCAATTTCAATGAATGAAATTACAAAGTCTTGTCTCTGGCATATATGCCAAACTAAACAAAGCTGAATACTATTACATAGTGACAAAATGGGGAGAAACCAAAACGGAAGTCAAAAAGTCAAAAGGGGCAAGAAAGTTCGCAGGGTCTGCGAATTTTTGCAGGCCTGTGAATTTTCACAGCCCTTGAGAAATTTTACAAGCTGCGAATTTTCGTAGCCCCTGCGAAATTTCGAAGCTACGAAATTGGCAAGGTTGCTACTAGAGCTTTTTGCTTATGCCCTTTTTCTACACTAAAGCTTTGAATTCCAATTGATTTCTTGATGCTTTGCTGAATCCCTAACTTCAATATATATAGCTTGTGAAAACAACAAAACTTGCCACAAAATTTGATCAGTAGCATTGTTAGGTCCTTAACATGCCAACTGGGTCAATTAGGCTAATTACTATGCAAAATGTGCTCAAAACCCGAAGTGTTAAGAGTATGAAACAACACTATTTGGGTAGTAATCCTCCCCAGTGACATTGCTAGTCTCTTGCTTGTGGAAAAGGAAGAATAAAGCAATCAAAAGCAAGATGAAATATATATATCTATACAAAAAATGGTTTTCAAAATCACTAATGTGATAAAACCCAACCTGCAGCAAAATTCATCAAAATCCTGCCCAATGACTATCTTAAGAGGAGTGTGTGCTATTCAAATTCAAGTATCAAAACTGAGTCTTCGACTCTTAGAGGAACCAACAGAAACGCCACAAAAAACCTAAGTGTGCTTCATTGGATTTTCAAACATAGTACGCAAGTGGTCTCTCCCCAACTTAGCTCTTTTCTATACCTAATAGACTAACTAACCTCAATAGATCAGGACCCACTTTTATTTCGCAACTCTTTTTTTATTTTTATTATTATTATTATAGGGGTGCAATGCTGAGGGTATTGAATTCAAAATTGTCCATGTAACGGGGGTCTACTAATGACTCCCAACCAATTAAGGTTTAGGGCATCAAGTCATAAGGATCTCTCAACCACTAACTCTTCAGGTTTTACCTCGGACTTTTAATGAGTTCGAGACTCCAACACCTACAATTTGCTAAACTCCACCTATTTACCCATGTAATGAGTAACAAAGTTGGTGACTCCCAACCAGTTGGTTTAGGGCATCGGGCTTTAAAGACTTTTGCCGTATACCCCTCGGAACGTGCTTAGGTTTCAAGGCAAGTGTCACAACTTTTTCTCTTTTCTTTTTCTTTTATTTATTTATTTATTTTTTTTGAAGACTCATTGGTCTTTTTAGGGGTTCTGACCTATTAAAAGTGGTCAAAAGTACTGGGCCGGTTTTGCGAGGAGCTTAGGAGCGAGTAGTTTTAAACATAAATGAAACCTAATGTGCACAGTGTGTGGTTAGTTCAAAGTGGAAGAAATAAGGTTGAAGACAAGAAGAATTTCAATAGTTCATCAACTCAAATAAGCCTAACACCATTATAACATTAACAACATTGGGACAAGACTTTAATTTCTCATATATAGTAAAGTTTAAAGCATTACAAAAAAAATTACGTAAATGAAGGTATAAGCATGATAACTAAAACGTGTTGAAAACTAAAAACATATATTTGTACTGAAAAAACAAAACAAACTAACTAGCAAATCATTCAACTATTCAAAATAGACTTGCTCAAAACTTAAAGAACACTTCCTTCCTTAACTCTCCCCCCAACTGAATTCTACATTGTCCTCAATGTGGTTATGGAATGGAAATTTGAGAGAGGAAGTGATACCTCCTTGGTGAAATGTAGCCGATTGTTGAGAGGAGGAACCACATGAAACAAGAAACAAAAGAGATGAAAAGTGTTAAACCAAAATATGAACAGAGCAAAATGTGATCATGCTACAAGCATGGAAATCAAAAAAGATAAAATAATGACTATTAAGCATCTACGGGAGGGTGGAATAGCCTCAATGCGAGTAGTATTTGGAGGATCATCAGCGGTGGGGCTGCTTTCTGCCCATTTGAAGCAAAATGGCTACAATATGTACATGGATGGATAGGAACTTCTTAGGCTTTCCAAGGGCCTTATTCACTCCATTTGGGCTAGTAGTCAAGTTATGACTCTTAGTAGTTGAAGGAAGAAGAAGAAGAGGTCAAAAGTGACCAGTTGGAGCATTTTGAAAATTATGTCTTTATCATAAGCTCTAAAGTGTTCTTTCTAGCTATATCTAGATTCTACACTCTCTAAGCTTTCCAAAGAGACTAAGATCACCCAAATTGGAGTTCGTATGAAAAAGTTATGGCTAAAATGAACAGGGTCGCGAAATTCTTGCGAAATTTCGCAGGCTACGAAACGTCTTTCGAATTTTCATAGTGCAAAATTGGCTTTCCCTATGAAATTTGGCTGCGAAATTTTGCACTGCAAAATTTTGTTCTGCCTTGTTGGCTTCAGTGAAATTTCACGGGGTTCTGCAATTTTCACAACCCGCCTAAGCGGCTTTGTGTTTTGAGTGTTGAACCTGCGGCCCCTCCACAGCCAGGAAGTCGCACAAACACACCCAATTGAAATCTAAAAGTCAAACTAAAGCGGAAAATGAAATGGCTTGACTATAAATAAAAATTAACTTAAAATTAGAAAATCTAAAAGAGAAAATAGGTAAGGCAAAATGTAAAATAAATAAAAATAAAACCAAAAACAAAAAAAGGGAGTGGACTCTGCAGTCTCAAGGGAGACTAAATCCACTCAGCCCATTTTTCAAGCCTTATCTGAGTGGTGTGGTAAATTGGTGGTCTTTGGAGGAGGAGTGGCTGAGGCGAATAGTGCTTCGTAAAGAAATCCTCTACTCTCCATCAGCTCCTCTTGTAGTTTCTTAGCACAGTGTTCTCCCTCACTTGTGCCAATCAGGCAAACTTCCTTTTGTTCTTGTTCCTCTGGTGGTTTGTGCTTGCTGCTTAAGTGAAAAATGTTGAGCTTCAGTGTCATGTTGCCAAACGTAAGCTGCATGACTTCATTCCGACAGTTGATGATGGCATTTGAGGTAGCCAAGAATGGCCTCCCAAGTATGATGGGCACATAATTGGCTCATGTAGCCATTGGCTCGGTATCGAGAACAACGAAGTCCACAGGATAATAGAACTTATCCACCTTCACCAAAACATCTTCGATTATCCCTTTTGGAATTTTTACTGATTTGTCCGTTAAAGACAAGGTGATGGTAGTGAACTGACTCTCGACATTAGCGCTTGTAGGCGAGTAAGGCAACAAATTGACAGCGGCCCTAAATCCTAATAATGCCCTTTACGCACAAGTTCCCAGTATTCACCGAAATGGTAAGAGATCCACGGATCTTTATATTTCTTTGGGTCTTGCATTTGGATGATGGAGCTCACACATTCTGTCCCGAAAGCTTTTTATTCACATTCGATCCTTTCTTTCACTGATTACACGAGGTCTTTGAGAAATTTGGCATATCTTTGGGACACATGATCTTGTCTAGAAGAGGGATGTTAACTTTCACCTGCCTCAACATTTTAAAATCTCAGTTGGGTTGTTCACCCCCTTTTTGCCTCTAAGTGCTTGAGGAAAAGGTGGAGGCATGCTCTTTTTCATCATATCTTCTTTGATCAATATTTTTTCAAGCTCCTCATCTTGTTGTTCTTTGGTTGCATCTGATGGTTTAGGCATTGGTTGATCAACCTTTTTACCACTTCTCAGAGTGATAATGGCTTTCTCCTCATCCATCTTGGGAGCAGCTTCACTGGTACTAGCTTGGTGGATTCCCTTAGGATTTTGCTGGGTTTGTGAAGGAAATTTGCCATTTTCCTGCACTTATTGTTGATTGGTGAGCCTTGAGATGTAATACTGCAGGTTGTCAAATTTTTGGGCAATTTCATTCTGGAACCCATATATTCTGTTGTTCACAGTGATTTCCACAGTATCAATTCTCTGATTTAACAGCACATTCACTGCTTTATGCTTTTCTACAAAGTTACCCACCACCTTCCTCAAATTTAGAATGGGCTGTTCAACTGGAGAAGTTGATTGTGGTTGTGATGGCTGAGAAGTTGAAGCATATTGTGGAGGAGCAAGAGGTGCATATTGTGGAGGTTTTGGCTTTCAGGAGAGATTTGAGTGATTTCTCTAGCTAGGGTTGTAAGTGTTGCCATATTGTGCTTTGGTTGATGGTTTGAATTGACCAACAACATTCGCTTGTTCCACTAACATCTCCCTCATTGCTAGAATAGTTGGACATTGTTCTCCCAGCTTCTCAGTGGACTGACAAATGAAGCATAGCTTGTTTGGCATAGAAATCTCAGTCACTGCTTGCACCTCATGTGGGTTTCTCAAATCCAGTTCTTCCAACCTTTTAGTTAAGGTGGAAACTTTGGCTTTCATGTCCATGTCCTCTGGAAGAGAGTACATGCCACCCCTTTTACTGGATTGAGGTCTCATTCTTTCCATCTCCCGTGGGTTAGGTTCATCCCAACCTTTTGAAACCTCAACTACATAATTCAAGAAATCTAAAGCTTCCTTTGGATTTTTGCTCAAGAAATATCCTCCACACATAGTCTCTAGCAATTGCTTCATGGTAGGAGAAATTCCATCATAAAAGTAGTTGACCAGTAACCATGTGTCAAACCCATGGTGAGGAAAAGCATTCAGTGCTTCCATATACCTCTCCTAGCATGCATAGAATTTTTCATTCTCAATAGCCGAGAAAGTGGAAATCTGTCTCTTCAAACTGTTTGTTCTGTGAGTGGAGAAGAATTTCTTCAAAAACTCGGTCTGCATCAGTCCAGTTCCATATGCTCCTTGGCCTCAGGGAGTTAAGCTAAATTTTGGCTTTATCCTTCAATGTGAAAGGAAAAGCAGGCCTCATTAGATCCTTCTGTGATCTCCTCTCCTTGAAGGTGTTCTGAGGACCTCCTTAAACTCCCTGCGTGTGCGAGTAAGGGTTCTCCTCTCCCATGAAAAGTGGGAAGAAGTGGCACAAGGTAAGGCCTAACAACCATTTGCTCAGTTGGAAGCACAATGCGAGGAGGTGCACTCATCCGAGGGAGGAGGGTGTATGTAGTCCCTCATGGATCTATACGGTGATTCATTTCACGGCCTAGCGACTTTCTTTGTTCTTCAAGTGGAGGTTCCATTGTGTTAAAATTAAGGCTCAATTTAGAATCTGATTCTTGTGGAATTCTGATTTTTGCTAATCCGCCTTCTGAATTCCTAAACCATTAGAACATAAACTCCTACATGAAAAACACAGGACAACACCAACAAGAAGAAAGCTAACCCTCATTCCTCTTGTCACTAGCACCCGCATCTCGGATGCTCCATGCATCTTCTATCTTTCTCTCTATGGCCATAGCCGTCCTGACCATAAAGTCCATATCTAGCAGGAGGAATCCTACAATCTTGCCCCGGATGGACAACTTTAGACCATCCTTAAACTTCCTCACCTTGGCCATGTCTGTGGCCACATAGTCGTCAGCACAACGGGCTAACGTGAACTTAGTCATGTATTCCATCACTGTCATCGTTCCTTGCTTTAGCTCTAGGAACTCCTGAGCCTTTGCATGTCTAGCAGTTGTCAAAAAATATTTGCACATGAAGAGCTCATGGAACTCTACCTAAGTCATTACCTCTAAGTCCCTCGAGGTCTTGACCCAATCCCACCATACTAGGATTCACCCTCTAGCTGGAATGCCGCTAGTCTAATCTTTATCGTATCAGAGGTGATTTCCATAGCCTCCAATATCTTCTAAAATCTGTCGGAACCAATGGTTAGCCACCATCGGATCCCCTCCTCCCATGAATGTCGGAGGATGATGTGCTTTAAACCTTTGGAGGTTATTCAACCCTCCCTGACCCCTAGCTGCACTAGCCTGTGCAATACTAGTAAATGCAACGCCCATAGCCTCCATAAAGGCATGCTGGTAAAAAACGGGTGATGGTTGGCCATCGCTGTAAAACCCGAGAAAATTCAATTTTCTAAGAAAGGGTAAAACGGTAATTTCAATGGAAAAATTTGAAAATTTTCTAGATCTCGGATGACGAAATGGACTTCACAGTTGGAATCATCTTGCAAAATCTAGCTACTAAGTTGAATTTCGAGACAGTCGGAATTTCACGTTGTTCAAGGCACCGAGGGTAGTATAGATCACTTAGCACGTGTAGAGTGGCTGACACTGTGCGATGCGTCAAGTGAAGGTTAAGTCAAACAAAGAGCTCAAGTGGGACCCAAAAGATAAATGTGGCAACACATGATTGGAGAGAAATCCAAGGTAGATGGATAAGGTGATAAGGGTAACCCAAGGAGCCAATGGGGTATTGACATGTGGCCAGAAAGTACTCTCAAACTTGACTTTAGACCAAACAATACGGTGGGAAGAGGAAAGGAGGGAAGAGAAAGAAAGGGAGAAAGCTTAGAGAGAAGTTCCACCTTCTAGCCTAGGTTTCAAGATCGGACGACGGTTCCACGCATATCAAGAAAGAAAAGTGCTTCCCGGTGCCAAAACTTTCAGTAGAGACTAGAAGCGGGGAGCTTAAATAAACTTCAGAGAGTGAGTCTTCTCTACTTTGGTTACTTTCTACCCTAAGGGTTGTGTGGTGGTGTTTGGCCCCAAGGGGAATGTTTGGTTGCATTTTGAACCATTGGAAGTTACCCTATTTTGATCATACGCATTAACCAGACTTTAGGACTAGTTTTTGGGTGGGAAAAAAAGGGAATTTGGCAGTGAGTCTTTCAAGTAAATTGTAACCACATCAGTGAACTTGATGTTAGGCTTTGGAATTTCCCAAATCGGACCTCTGTAGCCCAAGTTATGGTCCGTTTACCCTTAATAGTCTAATTAGAAGGGTTGGTCGGTTAGGGTCAGCCGGCTAACGGTTAGGGTTGCTGGCTAGCAGTTAGGGCTATCGGCTAGCGATTAGGTGGTTGGCGGTTGAACTATTAACAGGCTGGGCGGCCGCCGGCTGAAACCCGGTAGTCGTAGGCCGGGTCAACTTAGGCCGCGACTGGTCGGATGACCTTCAGCGGCTAGAGACCGGCCCGGCTAGTGGCTAGGAGCCAGCCCGCTAGAGGTTGGGACGGACGGCGCGTCCCCAGGGCCGGCCCGGCTAATTTACTGAGACTGGCAGGCTGGCGGATTAGAGACCCAGTAGGCTGACGGTTAGGTCGTAGGCTAAGCGGTTAGAGACCAGACGGCTAGCGGCTAGGGCCAGCCGGCTAGTGGCTAGGGCTAGCCGGCTAGCGGTTAAGGTCAGCCGGCTAGCGGTTGGTGCCGACTGAGTTAGGTATTGGCCCCGTGAGGGCGGCCAGCTAGAGTGACTATTCATGTGAGGCCTTGACTTTGGATGGCTATAACGACCGTTAGACTCTGTTTTTGGGTGTTCTTAACGGGCTAATGGAAGCTCATTAAGTCATGATTCCATCCATGTTTCTGTGGAGGACAGGGGATGATCACAACTTTGCTAAAATCTATGTTTTGAACCAAGTGTGCAATGTGCTTAGTTGTGTTGATGTAATTAGTCGGGTTTTGGACATGACCATTGCATGACATGTTGTAGGCTACTGTTTTGGGTAGGAATTTCCATGAGTTAGCCTAATGAAGGTTGCATGACATAAATTGTTTAGTCATGGATTGATGGATGCTAATATGCTTGATAGGATATATGTGTGTGTGTGTGTGTGTGTGTGTATTGGCATAAAATATATGGAACTTATATGCTTGCGAAATATGTTTGCATGGTAGTTGATATGAAGTACAATTGATGAGAATGATTCATGTAGTGTGCATCATACATGTAACATGAGAAATTGCAGTGACATTAGCATTGCATATGCATAGTATCATCGCGTCAAGTCGGGTGTGGGAGCATAGAAATGGTAAATTCACCATTCTTGGTGAATGTGTGGTGAGCTTAAAATGGATAACATCCAATTGAGACTCACGGTGGTATAAAATGAATAAAAAAATGAAAATAAATTAATGTGTGTTGGGCGGAGCAAGAAGGGGGTCGTTAATCTTCTCAGATGAAAAGCCTGGAACTTTGGGTGTAAGGGACCCGCGGTGTGATTTGAAAAACTCTATATGGGTGTAAGAGACCCGCGATGTAATCCAAAAAGTTATGTTGCCTAAAATAAGACACATGCTTAACACATAGACTTCGAGTTGCGTGATAGCGGTCAGTATTGACTTGGGACTAGTTACCCATTGGCACTTGCATTGGGTACTAGTGGGCTGGTAAGGGCTCGGTATATGTGTGTCATTGGTACTACCAGTGACGGTTGTCACACTTGGCATAGGCATGTGTGGGGGAGTCGGTGAGTGACTCGGGATTTGGGCATGAAGACATTCCATGCATGACATTCTTGTAGACATTTTCACTTGAATGTGTGTGGGTTGGACTACTGCATGTGCACTTAGGTGGGGAGTAACCCTTGTAGGAGACTATCACTCGACTGCTCACCGGTCGTGGGACCCCTTTTCGAATTGCAGAGACGGCGGCTCCTTCGAGGCCGTGAGTCTGAAGGCGGGTTGTGGCGCGAAACATTTTGTAAAATATATTAGAATAATCTAGTTTTACTTTACTTTGGCATGTAAAAGTGTAAAAGAGTTGTATATCAAACTCTTGTGAAATATTATAAGAAATTGGTTATTTGTAAGAAAATTATACAGAAATAAGTCTCGATATATGAGACATGTGAGTGTGATATCGAAGCACCTGATATCTATAGGTTTTCGCGGGTTGATGGGTTGTCAATAGGACCCCCGGGATAGGGGCATCACAGCTTGGTATCAGATTTTAGGTAAATGATTACCTAGGGTACTCGGGTGTGGGGTCTATACGCATGGTCCTGATACCAGCTTCACAGTTGGGTACTAGAGTTTAGGTACACGAATACCTAGGACTTGATGGGGCACGGGTTTAGAACACGCATTCATTGTGCATTTGATGAATTGATGTGTGTGATATGTGCATCATTTGTGTGAACATTTACATGATAAATGATATGGAAAACAAGGAACACTAGGGTTGGAAAACATAACCTTAGGGGTTCGGAAAACAAAATGAACATGGAGATTTAATAACTCTGTTGCCGTTTGACATGTGTAGATGGAAAGTCGAGGTTGGGTACATAGAGGTCGTCCACGAGGTGCCAGTCAGGCACCACCTGTCTTTGATCAACAGGCCTTTACAGAGGCCATGAGAGCCGCATTTGCCAATTTTGCATAGGTTAGTGCAGCTGGGAGTCAGGGAGGTCCGAGTAACCTCCAGAGGTTCAAGTCACATCATCCTCTGACGTTCATAGGGGGAGGAGATCCGATGTGGTGTGACCATTGGTTAGGGGCGGTCGAGAGAAGGTATTGGGCGAGATTACCTTCGATGCGACCAAGATCAGACTAGTTGCATTCTAGCTAGAGGGTGAGTCCTAAGTATGGTGGGACCGGGTTAAGACCTCTAGGGACTTAGAGGCAATGACTTGGGCAGAGTTCCATGAGCTCTTCATGGGCAAGTATTTTCCGGCCCAGCTGCCCAGACATGCAAAGGCACAGGGTTCCCCAGAGTGGGACGGGGAACGATGGCTTGGTGATGGAGTGCGTGGCTAAGTTCCACTGAGAGTTAGCCCGTTTTGTTGATGACTACATGGCCACGAGATATGGCGGGTGAGGAAATTGAGGAGGATGGTGAGAGTTGTCCATCAGAGCGGGTGTGGGACTCACCCTCTGAGATGGACTCTATGGTTAGGATGTCTATGACCATAGAGAGAGAGATAAAGGACGCACGGAGCATCTAAGATGTGGGTGCTGGTGGCAAAAGGAAGGAGAGTCAGTCTTCTTCTAGTTCGGGAAAGAAGCCAAAGGCTTCTAGTTCGTGAGGTTTCAAGGGTCGCATTGTCGGGACGAGGTCATGCTATGGCTCCCGGTCGGCGAGACGAGCGGTTTTGTTATTTCTGCCATCGGCTGAACGCATATAAAGCGGGATTGCCCACTTAAAGGCAAGGATCGAGGTTGAGACGGCGAGAAATCCCGAGTCATCGATGGGGCGAGTGCGGACCACAGTTTATTCCCTCACCTCGATCTGGTGGAGGACCATTATCAATCAGTCTTGTGCGAGCACCTTACATTGAGCGGAGACGAGGCTAGAGAGTCTAAGGCATGGGTCGGGGCCGAGGACAAGGCCCACAGGCTAGGACATCAGGGGTTCAAGGGTGTGTCTACGCTATCACACCACCGACTGGGCCAGTAGATTAGTCAGCTATACAGGGTATGTTTATGTTATCTCACCTATTGGCAAGGATATTATTTGACTCGAGTGCATCGCATTCATTCATCGTTGCATCACGTGTGCGAGAGTTGGGCTTAGAGGTTGAGACCTTGGAGAAGCCCCTATATGTGAGTTCTCCGCTAGGGACTAGGGTGAGCGTGGATCTCATATGTCGGGGTTTCGAGTTAAAGATCTCTGGGATTCTACTCATAGTGGACTTGAGGGTCATGGATATGTCAGAGTTTGACGTCATCCTTGGGATGGGCCCAGTTGACTACATCTGAGTCATTGTTATCAATTGTGGCGTAGGAGGTTACACGCCTACACACCGAGCCCGGTACTCGTGTTACGTTTGAGGGACAAGCACGATGCCTTGCCGGCGGGTGTACGATCCCAGATGGCGCAGGCCGGAGTTGATGGGTTGGCTATGAGCCTTACCACGAGACTAGGTGAGGCCGGCTGGATCTCCCTCAATTAAGTCGCGAGCAGGGATGTTTTCCCAGAAGTAGACTCTTAGGGATTGCTTACTCCGTGGGGGATGTGGACTTACGTATTGAGTTACACACGGCACGTCGCCCGTCTATGACTCAGCATAGGATGGCACCGATTGAGTTCCCGGGAACTCAAGGTCGGATATCGGAGTTAGCTGGACAAAGGATTTATTAGACCCACGGAGCACTTCACCGTGGGCGCTCCGGTTACTTGTTTACTGAAGAAGATAAGACCGCCATTTGTGCATTGATTCTGAAGCGATTAAATATTGTTACGTCGAGAATCGGGTATCCCCTTATCGGATTGATGAAGCATTAATCGGGTGAGAGGGCGCGAGTCTACTCCAAGATGGATCACCACTTGGGATATCGTCGATTGAGGATTAAGGAATTGATATCCACTAAGGCCGGTGTTTAGGACGAGGTATGTGCACTTTGAGTTCACAGTGATGCCCTTCGGATTAACGAATGCGCCAGCAGCATTCATGGATCTCATGCATAGGGTGTTCTAACCCTATCTAGATTAGTTCGTCGTGGTCTTTGTAGACGAAATTTTTATCTACTCCCAGTTTGAGGGGGAACATGAGGATCATTTGAGGGTTGTTCTGTAGCTTTTGAGAAGCCATCGGCTGTACACTAAGTTCAATAAGTGCAAGTTTTGGCATACTGAGGTGATATTCTTGGGGCACGTGATGTCGACTTCAGGCGTGTCAGTGGACCCTGAGAAGGTCAAGGCTTTGATGAGTTGGGAGAGGCCAAAGTTAGTCTTCGAGATACGCAGTTTCTTGGGATTGGCAGGGTACTATAGGAGGTTCATCGAGGATTTCTCTAGACTAGCCGGCTATGGTAAAGGTGACGGGAAAGAGATCGAGTTCGAGTGGAATACTTAGGTCAGGAAGATTCGGGAATTGAAGAGGAGGCTTACTTCGGATCCTATTATGATAGTCCCAAAGAGGGGGCAAGGGTACACAATGTATTGTGATGCCTCGAAGTCCAGATTGGGATGCGTTTTAATGCAGTCCGAGAGGGTAGTAGCTTATGGTTCCCGTCAGTTGAAGAATCATGAGCAGAACTACCCCACACACGACATGGAGTTGGCGGCCTTAGTCTTTGCCTTGAAGATTTGACGCTACTACCTATACGGGGAACAGTTTGAGGCGTATTTAGACCCTGAAATTACAGGTACATCTTCACGACGGGACCTTAATATGAGAATTAGCAGCGGGTGGATGAGTTCTTAAGAGGATTATGACTTCACTTTGCATCACCACCACTGGTAAGGCAAATGTAGTGGGTGATGCACTCGGTCGGAAGTCCACGAGGAGCATTGGCGGTATGACTTCTCGGGAGTAGCGGATGCTTTTCCGAGGCGTGGGACGGTTTAGACTACGTTATAGCGAAGGCTGGGGTACTTTGGGGGGAGTTTGGTAGCTCACAGTCCTGTGAGCGGTGATCCCGAGTCGAGGCGGGACACGAGAGATAGTGTCCATCAGGGACCGGGTATAGTCAAGTACAAGTGACGAAGGCTGGATCATCCACACAGATGGTAGTCTTCGGTATGGAGGACGGGTAGTGGTTCCCTAGTTAACAGATATGAGAGAGGAGATCCTTAGGGAGTTCCATTGCTCCCGATTCGTTGTGCATCTAGGTGCACGAAGATGTATTGTGATCTTCATCGCCGGTACTCTTTGGGTAGGATGAAGATACACGTCGGGGACTTTTGTTCGACGTGCCCCTCACGTGTCCCGTGAGGTTAAGGCTGAGCATCGGGAAGTATGAGGCTATTCTAGCTATTGGAGGTGGCTGAGTGGAAGTGGGAGCAAGTCACGATGGATTTTATGACCCACTTGCCATGGACACCGTGGAGACATGATGCGGTATAGGTGATTGTGGACCAGTTGACGAAGTCGGAACATTTTTTAGCCGTGCGAATGACCTTCACACTGGAGGAGTTCTATCGGTTGTATATCCGAGAGATTATCCGGCTACATGGAGTGCCAGTATCCATAGTGTCGGATAGAGATCCCAGATTTATGGCACACTTTTAGAAGAGCTTCTAGAAGGCCATGGGGACCTGTTGACTATGAGCCCTTGCATTTCATCTCAAACGGATGGTGGTCGGAGAGAACCACATATAGATTTTAGAGGGACATGCTCACGAGCGTAGTAGTCACAGATTATAGGGGTAGCTGGGAGGAGCACTTGTCCTTAGTGGAATTCTTCTACAACAACAGTTATCAGGTGAGTATATAGATGGCACCCTATGAGGCTTTGTATGGGAGGCGTACCGATCACCCTGTTGCTAGGCGGAGGTAGGGCTACATCCTTTGAGAATGGGATGGAGTTAGGGCACCTTGAGATAAGGTGAGTTTGATACCGGCGGCGTCTTCTCCTTTGCTCGGTCGGCGGAGGAGCTGCGTGACAGGCTGACATCTCAGCCTCTAGAGTTTGAGGTGGGTGGCGTCTGAAGGTGATGCCTAAGAGAGGGTGATCGGGTTCGACGGGACAAGCTCGTCGGGGTTCATCGGTACGCCGAGATACTCAAAAGGGTGGGCGCAGTAGTGTACCGGTTGGCATTACCGCCTAGTATGTCTGGCGTTCATGAGGTGTTCCACGTCTCCATGCTTCGGAAGTATACTAAAGGTCCAACTCATATAGTGGATTAGGGAGATATTACTGTTGACACAGATGGGACCTTCGAGGATGGACCAGTGCGCATCATGGATAGCCGGGATCAGGTTTTGCGACGCAAGACCGTGAGGTTAGTGAGAGTGCTGTGGAAACACCGTGGAGTGGAGGAGGCAATGTGGGAGCGCGAGGACACAATGAGGGCCACCTATCCTTCTTGTTTAAGGGACGAAGGTAGCGAGTTTATTCGTTTAGTAATTAGTATTTAGTTTGCCGTACATGAGATAGTGCACATTGCATATGCATGCGAGTGATGTGAATGGGTGTGGAGATTTCAGGAATGAGAATTCTTTTAAGGGAAGAATGTAAAGCGTGAGAAAATTCAATTTTAGAAAATTAAACGGTAATTTTCAATGGAAAAAATGAAATTTTTTCTAGATCGGATAGTAGCTTGGGCTTCTTGTTGGAATTGTCTTGCAAAATCTAACTACCACTTCGAATTTCGTCGAATTCCGAGACAGTCAGAATTCCACGTTGTTCAAGGCACCGAGGGTAGTACGGGGCACTTGACAAGTGTAGAGTGGCTGACATTGTGCCACGTGTCAAGTGAAGGTTAAGTTAAACAAAGATCTCAAGTAGGACCTATAAGATACATGTGGTAACACATGATTGGAGAGAAATCTAAGGTAGATAGATAAGGTGATAAGGGTAATCCAAAGAGTCAATGGGGTATTGACATGTGGCCAAAAAGTACTCTCCAAACTTGACTTTAGACCAAACAATACGGTAAGAAGAGGGAAAAGGAGGGAAAAAGAAAAGGGGGAGAAATCTTGAAAGCTCGCTTCTCTCTTGGTTTCTGACAAGCGGACGATTCCCAGGCGTATCAAGAAGAAAAGTGCTTCCCCATACCAAGAGTTTCAAGTAAAGATCGAATGGGACTAGTCAGCCTCAGGATGAGTCTTCTCTGCTAGTTACCTCTCACCACCTTCGTTTGTGAGTTTTGAGAACATTGTTGATTTGAATCGAGTTTTTATTTTGTTCATATGTTGTGGATTTGATTCGATTTGGGATGAGATTATAATTGAGTCCCTTCCAGGTAGAATTGTAGCCACATCGGTGAACGATGTTAGGCTTTGGAATTTCTAAATCGGACCTACGTACCACTAAGTTATGGTGGATTTACCTAAGCAAATCTAGAAAGTGAAGGGTTGGCCGGTTAGGGTCAGTCGACTAGCGGTTAGAGTTGTCGACTCGCGATTAGGGTTGCCGGCTAGCGGTTAGGTCTACGGCCAGTAGTTAGAATACTTGCGGCCGACCAGGGCCGACCGTCGGCTGGGAGCTGCCGGCTACGAGACGAGTTAAGCGGCTAGGTCAGACGACTATTTGCTAAGGCCCGATAGGCTAGTAAACACTAAGGCCAATCGGCTAGTGGCTAGGAGCTAGCCGGCTAAGCGGTGGGACCAGACTGGCTAGCCTACTAGGGCTAGCTGGAAGCTAGTGGCTAGGGCCCGACCAGCTAGTGGCTAGGGCCGGTGGCTGGCTGTGAGACGGTAGGCTAGCGATTAAGAATCGGACCGGCCCAAGCGGTTTGGATAGACGACTAGCGGTTAGGATAGCCGGCTAGCGGTTAAGGTCAGGTGGTTAGCGGTTAGGACAGACGGCTAGTGGCTAGGGCCAGCCGGCTAGTGGCTAGGGCCAGCCGGCTAGCGGTTAAGGTCAGTCGGCTAGCTGTTAGGGCTGCCGGCTAGCGGTTAGGGCTGCTGACAGGCTAGGGCTGACTATTCATGTGAGGCCTTCAACTTCGGACGACCGTAACTTCTTCATCCGAACTCTGTTTTGAGTATTCTTAGACTCTATGGAAAGCCCATTGAGTCATGATTCCATCCATATGCCTGTGGAGGACAGTGGGTGAACATAACCTATTGAAATCTATGTTTTTCTCAGGGCTACTGGTTGGCTAGGGCTGGCTATTCATGTGTGACCTCTAACTTCGGACGACCATAACTTCTTCGTCATAACTCCGTTTCGGGTGTTCTTGACTCTATGGAAAGCTCATTGAGTCAAGATTCCATCATGTGCTTGTGGAGGACAGGGGATGATCATAACTTCGCTGAAATCTATGTTTTGAACCAAGTGTGTAGTGTGTTTAGTTGTGTCGATGTAATTAGCCGGGTTTTGGACATGACCATTGCATGACATGTTGTAGGCTACTATGTTGGGTTGGAATTGCCATGAGTTAGCGTAAGTAAGGTTGCATGACATAAAATTTTTAGTCATGGATTGATGGATGCTAATATGCTTGATAAGATATATGTGTGTGTATATATGTATGTATATATATATATATATATATATATATATATATATATATATATATATATAATATATATATTGGCATGAAATATATGGAACTTATATGCTTGCGAAATATGTTTTGTATGAAAGAATTGGTTGATATGAAGTACAACTGATGAGAATGATTCATGTAGTGTGCATCATGCATGTAACATGAGAAAATTACGTGACATTAGCATTTCATATGCACGGTATCATTGCATCCTGGGAAATTAGGGTGTGGGTGCATAGAAAGCGGTAGAATTCACACCATTCTTGGTAGATGTGTGAGTGAAGCTTAAAGCGGACAATGTCGGTGAGACTCCGCGATGGTATAAAATGAATAAAAAAATGAAAGAATAAATTAATGTGTGTTGGGCGGAGCAAGAAAGGGACGTTAGCTCCTCGGATGAAAGCACGGAACACGGGTGTAAGAGACCTGCGGTGTGATCCGAAAAATTCTATATGGGTGTAAGAGACCCGCGGTGTAATCCGAAAAGTTATGTTGCCCAAAATAAGACACACGCTTAACATATAGACTTCGATTTGCGTGATAGCAGTTAGGATTGACTCGGGATTAGTTGCCCATTGGCACTTGCATTAGGTACTGGTGGGCTGGTAAGGGCTCGGTATATGTGTGTCATTTGTGACGGTTGTCACACTTGGCATAGGCATGTGGGGGAGTCGGTGCGTGACTCGGGATATGGGCATGAAGACTTTCCATGAATGACATACGACATTCTTGTAGAAATTTTCACTTGAATGTGTGTGGGTTTGATCATTGCATGTGTACTTATGTAGGGAATGCTCTTGTGGGACCTATCCTCTTTTGGGCTTTCCTCACCCTATCATTGGCACCCCACTTTGGTCTGAGAAGATGGCGCTCCTTGAGGCCGTGAGTACGAGAAGGCGGGTTATCAGCCTTGAAGCATTTTGTAAAATATATTAGAATAATCTAGTTTTAGTTTACTTTGGCATGTAAAAGTGTAAAAGAGTTTTACATCAAACTCTTGTGAAATATTATAAGAAATTGGTTATTTGTAAGAAAATTATACAGAAATGGGTCTCAATTAATGAGACATGTGAGTGTGATATTAGAGCACCCGATATCCATAGGTTTCCGCGGGTTGGCAGGTTGTCAACAGGACTCCGGGATAGGGGCGTCACAATCGCCCCATGGACGACCTCTACGTCCTCGTCCTCGACTTGCCATCTACACAAGTCAAATGGCAATAGGGTTATCAAATTTCCATCTCAATCTAACTAGTAGTACTTTTTATGCAACTCTTGTGTTTGTCATTATGAACTGCTTTATTCATCCCTTGCCTCATAGTGGTGCAAAATTCCAAACACTAATACAATTCAATTAAATTCCCGAACTATCATATTCAGTTTGTTTTTCAGAACCCCTAAGGTTATGTTCTCTATTCCTAGTGTTCATCCTTCACTATATACATCTTGTCAGTGCATATATTTCACACAATTTGTAACACAAACACAGACCATGTTAGAACACAAAACATATAATGCACACCATTCAATGATCAAACCCATGCCTAATAGTCTAAGGTATTCCTATACCTAAATTCTGTTGCTAAGTTGTGCTTGTTTCAAGAATTACTTGTGGATACCCACATTCGAGCTCCCTAGGTAATCGTTTACCTAAGCCGTGATGCCATAAATCTAGGGGTCATTTTTTTTTTTCTATTGGATAAGTATGTCGCGATAGAAAAATCTCTATCGCGACATAATTCCTGCGTTGCAGCGCCTTGAGCCCGGATCTATCGGTCGTGTCAGCCATTGTCGTGTGCATGCCTAGCCACATCATGCGGCGTTTGGCTGATGCAGTAATGGCGCCCAGGCCCTCCTCATCGTGAAGCACCTGCGCCCATCGCATTCTTGTGACGCCCTAAGGCTGTCGTCTTGTGACAGTGTCTCGGTCGTGCGCACCTTGCCTTATTGCGGCCAGCGACATCGTGCTTATTTGTCGACATAAAGCTGTCGCGACATGGAAACCCCATGTCTTGGAACTTTCCGTCGCAACATAAAAACCCCATCCAAGGCCAAACTCTATCGCGACACAAGAGTACTCTATCGCGACATAGAAACTCCTAGCCTTGATCAAACTCTATCGCGACATAAAAATACTTGGTCGTGATCGAAAATCTTCGGCGGGACCAAATGTCGCATCCACAAAATTTCACCGTCGCAGCCATGAAGCCTCTCTTTTGGCCATGCTACGTCGTGACATAAAATATTCTCTGTGACACAAAGCCACCCTTTAAAGGCCAAACTACGTCGACATAGAAATACTCTATCGCGACATAGAAACTCCTGGCCTTGACTAACTTTATCATGACACAAAATGTTGTGTCGCAACACAAGGCCCTTTGGTCTTGGCCACACTCTATCGCGACATAGAATACCCTGTCATGACACAACTCCATGAAATCCTGTCGCGATAGAAAAATAGGAGAAAAACAACTCAGTCGCGACCTTACAACGACCTACAACATGAGAATCATGTCCCGACACAAAGAACCATGTGGCGACACAGAACCAGAAGCTTTGTCCCGACCCAGAAAATCTTTGTTGCAACGAAATTTGCCCGACATGTAGTAGCGCTACGGAGGGCCTTTGCGCACGTCCATATCTCCGCGGTGTAGTTAATTCAATACTCGCACTCTATACATATTGCTCTGGCGTATAAAATATGGGAAAACTTTCCAACATATTATTGAACAAGTCTAAACACGTTTTTATTACAAACTTCTTGTTTACATATACAAAACTGGATAAACTATCCAGAATTTAACAAAAATTGGATAACTGTTTAGAATTTTACAAAATACTCGCGTACCTGATCCCTTATGCATTAATGCCTTGAGGAACTATCTTACTTTTGGCCTAGTATCAGCGTCGCGTATGAGCCTCCTGTTAATGTCGCACACAGCGCCACATTGTGCGCACGCCCGAGTCACGTAGGTGCGTGTGAGCATCTATGTCACGCCGCATCTGCTTGTTGCGAGCCGACAACGTGCTTGCTTGTCGCGACATAGAACGCTATGTCGTGACAAGGAAACCCCATGTCCTGGAACTTTCTGTCTCGACGTAATAGTACTCTATCGCGACATAAAAACTCCATCCAAGGCCAAACTCTATCGCGACACAAGAGTACTCTATCGCAACATAGAAACTCCTAGCCTTGATCAAACTCTGTCGTGACATAAAAATACTCGGTCACGACAGAAAATCTTCATAGACTGGCCAACTATGTCGCAACCTAAAATTTCTTGTCGCAACACAAAACCTCTCTTTTGGGCCATACTCTATCGCGACATAAAATATTCTATTGAGACACAAAAAACTCTGCCCAAGGCTAAACTCTATTGCGACATAGAAATACTCTATCGCGACATAGAATCTCCTAGCCTTGACCAACTCTGTCATGACAGAAAATGTTGTGTGGCAACATAAGGCCCTTTGGTCTTGGCCACACTGCATCCTGGTATAAGAATGCCACTGTAAGTGACACCTTCGTGAAATCCACCGTGACGGAAAAAGCGGGAAAAACAACTCAATCGCCACTAGGGAAGGCCCACGTAGGCCTTTTGGGCACACTTGGCTTTAGGGAACCATGTGAAGAATCTGGAAGGGGGCCGTAATGAGCCACGGGCCGAAACTATCGAGACCTAGAAAATCTTATCCACGACCCAGCGCCAGCATGCAGTAGCCTTTATGGGCCTTTTCTACACCTCTAGCTCTCACCCAATTGCAGTTAATTCAATACTACTGCCTCTATACATGTTATACAGGCAGTATAAAATATGGGAAAACTTTCCAACACATTTTTGAACAAGTCTAAACAAGTTTTTATTACAAAACTTCTCGTTTACATATACAAAACTGGATAAACTATCCAGAAGTTAACAAAAACTGGATAAGCGTCGGTACACAAAATACATGAATAAGCCATAATTTGGCCTTTTTCACAACTAAGATTTTGGATGTGTTTCATCTCCTGGTATACCTCCAGTACTTGAAAATATTTTCTCACGACGGGGTGGGTATTACTTGATGGGGTACTCGACAAGGGCTACTCCTACCTAAGTGCACATGCAGTAGAAAAATACACACACATTCAAGTAAAAATATGCACATTCCTACTCGAATGTCTATATGCCATGCCCTATGTCTTGAGTCCTCACCGACTCCCTCACACACGCATTTGCCATTTATGAAAAAAAAACTGTTTTCAAAACAAAAGATTTTTGTTTTTGAAAACTCATTGGACAATCTCCGATATAATTTATTGGACAACCCTACGATATAATTTATTGGACATCCTTTGATAAAATTTGTTGGACAACCCTCCGATATAATTTATTGGACATTCTCCGATAAGATTTTTTCAAAAACCATGTCATGCACTCACACCCATTTCACGCGATGTCCCCGTGCATATGAAATGCGGAATGTCATTTAATGCCAATTCATATTACATGCATGATGAGTACTCCATGCAACATTAATAAATCATGGATAATTATATTTTCTACATATAAATTCCACATCCATGCTAAATTATCTCAAATCAATACATCATGTAAGCATATATTATAGTTTCACATAACTAACATGTTATATTCATTTTTTAGTAATAACACACATAAAAGCAGTGCACAGTCTGGGCGTAAATGATCCCCAATTCCAACTTTTAGTCCCAAAATTTTGGGACTGAATTGCATGGCCATTCATGGCCCCAAAGAACCTCATGCCATTAAATGACTCTTAGACCAAGAATAACCAAAGTAGGAGAGAAACCCCTACCTCTTGGAGTTTGGCGAAATCCCCTGATTCTTGTACCTACGCGAAGCTCTCGCTGCGTAGATGAACTTTGCCTCTTGCTCTGACGATAACCCGGCTGACCAGTCTCCGTAGATCTGCAGAAATAAAATTAGAGCTTCTCCTTCCTTTCCATGCTTCTTTCTTTTCTTTTCTTTCTTTTTCTTTCCCTCATTTTTCCTTCTCTCCCACCGAATTTGATCTACTTGATTCAAGTGGGAAATTTCCTCCCACTTTCCTCCTTGCCACATGTCCCTTTCTCATTTTTTCTTTCTTTATCTTCTTTCTTTTTGTTTTTCCTTTCTCTCGCATATCAAAGACTTAGATTTCCTTTCTCTAAGGGTATGACATAGCCTCCATCGGTCACCTTAAACACAAATCTGCTGTTTTGACTTATCTCTCAATTTGACACATGTCTTAATGTAGCCATGAATCTTTTCATTTTTACTATTCATGTGCCATATGTCACATGGACACATGCATTAAGTGGCAATTACCACACCACATGGATCTCATGCCATATGCACCCCTCACAAGCTGCCATGTGGCAGCTACATGATCATGCTATGTGGCACCACTCTTTGTGTCATTTGACAACCTATGCCTCGAAAAACGTAAAATTCCAACTTTCGAGGTGTGAATTATTTAGGTAACTAGATTTCTGCAGGCGATTCAAACGGGTGAGAGTTCGTTTCGTCATCCGAGATCTAGAAAAATTTTAGGTTTTCAACATGTACTATTACGACAATTACCATTTTTCTATTTTTTAGAAAAATTGAATTTTTCCTAGATTTTACATGTAAGACCCCAAAAAATTTCAATTTTATGAAAAATGGTAAAATAATAATTTCAGTCAAAATCAGGGAATTTTCTAGATCCTCGGATGACGAAGCAGTTTCATAGTTGGAATAGTCTCGCGAGGAAATCCTAGCTCTGACATTGAATTTTGTGAATTCCAAAATAGTCAAATTTCATGTTTTTGAGGCAAGAGTAGTGCCGTACGCCAAGTACATTTGAGTGGCTCGAGATGGACACGTGTCGAGTGGAGCTAGTCGAACAAATGGCTCCGTGGGACACAAAGAGACATGTAGCGGCACGCGATTGGAAGGGAAATCCAAGGTAGATGGATAAGGTGATAAGAAGGAGTAATCAGGAGCAGCTTATAATTGGACAGGTGGTAAGTGAGGAGAACTTATCTCACTTGACTTCTATCTTCTCCCAACTGGTTGGGAGAGAGGGGAAAGGAGAGAGAAAGGCAAACCAAATTTGAGAGGAAGAGTTAGAGAGAGAGGCTCTACCTTCTCTCTAGATTTTTCGACGATCGAACCATCGGTTTCCGGCGAAGCAAGAGGGAAAGTCTTTCCTCGTGACAAGAGCTACAAGTAGAGACTGGAATCGGGGAGTTTCTACAAACTCCAAGAGGTAGGTCTTCTCCTACTTTGGTTATTTTCTACCTTAAGGGTTGTGTGGTGGTGTCTTGCCCCAAGGGAGGTGTTTGGTTGCATTTTGAACCAAGGGAAGTTACCCTATTTTGATCATATGCATTGATCGGACTTTAGGACTGGTTTTTGGGTAGTAAATAAAGGGAATTTGATAGTGATTTCTCAGGTAAATTGTAGCCCACATCGATTAAGTGATGTTAGGTTTTGAATTTCTCCGTCGGACCTGCGCCAGCTGGTTATGATGCAGTTTCTTACTGGTAGTCTAGTGGAAGGGATGTCCGGCTGGGTCAATCCAGCTGGGTCAGTCTGAGAATTTGGGTCTACCAGCCCCAGATTGATCAGCTAGGTTTTGGCCCGGGTCTGTCCGGCTAGGGTCATGTATGACCTCCAACTTCGGAAGGTCATAACTTCTTCGTTCGAACTCCGTTTCGGGTGTTCTTATACTCTATGGAAAGCCCATTGAGTCAAGATTCCAGCCATATGCCTGTGGAGGGCAGTGGGTACTAGAGATGGCTAGAAAGGGGATGTCGGGCAGGGGAGATCGGGTAGGCTGGCGGGGTGGGGCTGCCTATTCATGTGTGACCTCCAACTTCGGAAGGTCATAACTTCTTCGTCCGAACTCCATTTCAGGTGTTCTTGGACTCTATGGAAAGCCCATTGAGTCAAAATTCCAGCCATATGCCTGTGGAGGGCACTGGGTACTAGAGCTGGCTGGAAAGGGGATCTCAGGCAGGGGAGGTTGGGTAGGCTGGCCGGGTAGGGCTGCCTATTCATGTGTGACCTCAAACTTCGGAAGGTCATAACTTCTTAGTCCGAACTCCGTTTCAGGTGTTCTTGGACTCTATGGAAATCCCATTGAGTCAAGATTCCAGCCATATGCTTTTGGAGGGCAGTGGGTACTAGAGCTGGCCGGAAAGGGGATGTCAGGTAGGGGAGGTCGGGTAGGCTGTCCGAGTAGGGCTGCCTATTCATGTGTGACCTACAACTTTGGATGGTCATAACTTTTTCATTCGAACTTTGTTTGAGGTGTTCTTGGACTTTATGGAAAGCGAATTGAGTCAAGATTCCATTCATGTACCTGTGAGGGGTAGTAGGTGATCATAACCCTGCTGAAAATCTATGTTTTTCACCAAGTGTGCAGGTTGCATTGTTGTGTTGAGGTGAATAGCCGGGATATGACATGACCATCACATGGCATGTTGTAGGCTATTGTATTGGGTATGGTATGACTGTCTATGGGAGGCCATGAGAGACCATATGGTTTTAGTTCCAAAAACTTGGGATTGTAGGATAGAGGGTTTCTATGACCAGTTTCACATAGTCCAAGACTGTGGTGGGTTGGTATTTGAACTGGAAAATAAAAGTTCCTAGGTTTTTTGGTTGTTTGATATTGTATGGATGATTGAAATCAAACTGGTTCATGTTTGTGAAGGGGCCATGAGGTACCTAGTTGGATGGGTATAAGATTTGTGACCTGGTTGTGTGTTATTGCTATGTTTGAATAACATGTTGTGTAAATTTTGTTAATATATGCATGCTTGATATATTAACATGTATTGTATGGAAATGGCATAATGCATTTCATATGCACTAGGGCACCCTAGAATAGTAGGTGTGAGTGCATGACATGTTTTCGGAGGATTGGATACAAAGGATTATCGGAGTATGTCCACAAACGAATGAAAATTTGAGGGTTGTCAAAAGAAAATTTTATCGGAAAGTTGTCCGAAGAATTGTGTTAGGAAATCGTTCAACAATTCACGTTAGAGAGGCCCATGAATTGTTTTGGAGAGTAGTCCAAAAAATTCACCTCGAAGGATTGTCGAACATATTTATATCGGAGGGTTGCCCACAAATAAAACAAATATTTTTGTTTGGAAACGATTTTCATACATGGCATAAGCATGTGTGAGGGAGTCGGTGAGGACTCGAGACATGGGATTGAGCATGTAGACATTCAAGTAGCAATCATGAATTTACTTGAATGTGTGTGTTTTCCATTGCATGAGCACTTAGGTGGGGAGTAACTCTTGTAGGAGATTATCACTACTGGGCTTTGCTCACCCTGTCGTGGGATCCTCCTTCTAGGTATAGGTAGACGACGCTCCTTAGAGGCCGGGATTATGAAGCGGGCCGGACTGTGGCCTTGATTCATGTTTTGTGTATATATTAGAACGAACTAGTTTTAATATATATTTTGTATTAAGAGTGATGTAATAACTCTTGAATCTATAGAAATGTACGGTTTTGTAATTGCATGGACGAGTATGGATGATGGGCCCTATTGGGTCATCTTACTCATGTATGGGTCTTTTGAAATGAGACACACAGGTTTCCGAGGGTTGACGGTGGTTAACGAGACCCCCGGGATAAGGGTGTCACATTACAACAAAGTGAATAGGTATAAAAAAAAAATACTTGATGATTTTTTCCTTTCCCATGGCCCACATTTTACATCCATCTTGTAATTAAAAAATGAATGAATGTCCTATCAACGTTACAATTTTAATAAAATTAAAAATAATAATAAACCTTTTTATATTTATTATTTATTATATCAATATGAAATCTTTTAGACTTTTATATTAAATTATGTGGTATTTAGTGTTTTTTTCTAATTATTTACTTCAAAGGAGTTTATGTTTAGTTTTAATGGTAAGAGATGATAATGTTTAAGGGGATAGTTTTTTCTCTTTTCTTTTTTTAACAGCTTTAATGTGAGACCCCGGATAAAGTAAATCGATAGACACAGATTGCAAACCTAGAAATTCTCTAGATCTCGGATGATGACGCGGATCACGCCGTTGAATTCGTCTCGCGAAATCTAGGTACACAGTCGAATTTCGTTGAATTCCGAGACGATCGAATTTCACGTATTTCAAGGCGAATGGACAAATGAGGTGGCAACACATAGCATGAAGGTGCATGCCATGTGGCACCAGAGGAGAAGACACTTGGCAACCAAAGGCCAAATGTCTTGGTTTGGATTTGCATGAGAATTAAGCGAGGAGTGGGCTAGGTGTCCAAGGAGATCATGCATTGGAGGGAGTGAATTGGCTTGGTTGGCATTTGGCATAGAGAATGCTAGGTGTCAAGAAGATTATAGGTGTTCTCCACGAGACACCATCGGTCGGTGAAGGAGAGAAATGATTGCTAGGGTTCTCGATTACGCGAAATTCAATAGAGAAAGAAGGAAAGAGAATAGAGAAGGGAAGAAGAAAGAAAGGAAGGAGAAATAAGCGGAGGTGAAGAGAGACCAACAGTCTACGGTTAGCATTATAACAACTGTGAGTTTGATCTGCACTTCATCAAGTAGGGGTCTTCTCCTACCTCAGCTATTTCCTATTTAAGAGCCATGAAAGGTAGCCTTAGCTGTGGGCTGATACAAGAACAGATCTATAGAGGCACCTTATGAGGCTCTCTATGGGAGACAATATCGATCACCAGTATGTTGGGCAGAGGTGGGAGAGAGCTTCATCACTGGCCCACATCTGATTAGAGACACGGGTATGATCCGACAGCGTCCTCTCACAGCTTAGAGCCGACAGAAGAGTTACGTAGACAGGCGACGACGACCTCTAGAGTTTGAGGCAGCTGATCATGTCTTCTTAAAGGTAATGCCTAAGAGAGGAGTGGTCGAGTTCAGCGAGTGGGGGAAGCTGTCACCAAGGTTTATCGGGCCCTTCGAGATACTCGAGAGGTTGGGCACAGTTGCGTATCGGTTGACACTACCGCCAAGCTTATCGGTGTCCACTAGGTTTTCCATGTCTCCATGCTCCGGAAGTACACTCTAGATCCAGCTCATGTAGTGGATTGGAGCAAGCTTGGTATCAATGCTGTAAAACCCGAGAAAATTCTAATTTTATGAAAAAGGATAAAATGGTAATTTCGGTAGAAAATTAGAAAATTTTCTAGATCTCAGATGGCGAAACGGACTTCACCGTTGGAATCATCTCGCGAAATCTAGCTACCACGTCTAATTTTGTCAAATTCCGAGATAGTCAGAATTTCACGTTTTTCAAGGCAACGGGGGTAGTGCGGGACACTTGGCACAGTTTGAGTGGCTTAAGAGGTGTTATGTATCATGTGTAGAATTAGTCAAACCAGGAGAGCCAAGTGGGGCCCAAATGGACATGTGGCATCTCCTAAGTGGATGGAAATCCACTATTATGAATAAGGGATGGGATGTAATCCAAATGAGCCAATAGTAGGCTTACATGTGGCAAGAGGAGTACTCTCCCACTTGACCAACTTGATCCAACCGTTGAAGTGGGGGAAAAGAGAGGGAAAAATAGATAGAGAGAAAAGAAAAGAGAGAGAAAGGAAGGGATTTTAGAGAGAGAGGCTCCACCTTCTCTCTAAAATTTTCCGGTGATCGGATCGTCGAATCCCAGCGAGCCAAGAGACAAAGTTGCTCCCCACTGTAAGATCTACGCGTGGGCACTAGTTTTGTGGAGTTTCGACAACTCCGGGAGGTAGGGGTTTTCTCCTACTTGATTTAATCCTTATTTAAGAACCTTATTGATGTTGGAGTGTTTGGGGTCGAAACGGCCATAAGTTTTTGGTCCTCCAGAGTTGGACTGAAGGCTGGAAATTCTGAGCAGTTTCGGATAGCCCAGGCTGGGTTTGAAGGCTACCTTCAGGTGGTCCTATTTGCGTGATTTGTGATGATTTGGACAGTGTTGAGTTGAACTATCGGATTTTGTTTATTGGCCCATGTGAGCCAATTTTGTGTTATTACTTACGATGAATAACATGTTGTTGTGTGTTAATTTTTGTTAATATATGCATGCTTGATATATATATTAACATGAATTGTTTGGAAATGACATAATGTATTACATATGCATCGGGGCACCCTAGAATGGTAGGTGTGAGTGCATGACAAATAAAATCGGAGGGTTGTCCAAACGATGAATTCTTTTGTAAAATTATTAAAAAATAATAATTTTATCGGAAAGTTGTCCGAAGAATTGTGTTGAGAAAATTGTCCAACAATTCACGTCGGAGGGGCCCATGAATTGTTTAGAAGAGTTACCCAACAAATTCACCTCGGAGGATTGTCCAATGTATTTATATCGGAGGGTTGCCCACAATTAAAACAAATATTTTTGTTTGGAAACGATTTTCATACATGGCATAAACATGTGTGAGGGAGTCGGTGAGGACTCGAGACATGAGATTGGGCATGTAGACATTCGAGTAGGAATCATAAATTCACTTGAATGTGTGTGTTTGCCATTGCATTGTACTTAGGTGGGGAGTAACCCATGTAGGAGATTATCACTACTGGGCATTGCTCACCCCGTCGTGGGATCCACTTTCGGTACGAGGGTGTTCGGAGATGGGCGCTCATTAAATTCGGCTTTTGAGAAGAGAGAAAGTCGACATGTGGCTTTGATTCATTTTGTAAAAACATGTATGAAATATTGGTCAAAAACATGTTTGTATTAAAGTGATCTGTAGCTCTTGAAACTATTGTAATATAGTTGGATATATTTTGGTGAGTATGTTGTGTAGGCCAATGTGACCATTTTTTTTACTCACGTATGGGTCTCATGATATGAGACATATAGGTTTTTTCGCAGGTTGACGGTGGTTAACGGGATCCCCGAGAGATGGGGCGTCACAAATGTAGATGAGACCTTCGAGGAGGGACCTATGAGTATTATGGATAGCCGAGAGCAGGTTTTGCGACACAAGACTGTGAGGCTAGTAAAGGTGTTGTGGCAAACCGAGGAGTAGAGGAGGCAACATGGGAGCATGAGGACACGATGCGTGCCAGATATCTATTCCTCTTCGAGGACGGAGTGCGTGGTTTAGTCATTTGGCATTTGAATGACTGTTGCATATGCATGTGATTGTATATATGTGTGTGTGAATTTCGGGATGAAATTCTTTTAAGGGGAGGAGAATGTGAGACCCCGGATAAAGTAAATCGATAGACACAGGTTGCAAACCTAAAAATTCTCTAGATCTTGGATGACGACGCGGATCAATTCGTTGAATTCGTCTCGTGAAATCTAGGTACACAGTCGAATTTCTTTGAATTTTGAGACGAACGGAATTTCACGTATTTCGAGATGAATGGACAAATGAGGTGGCGACACATGGCATGAAGGTGCATGCCATGTGGCACCAGAGGAGAAGACACTTGGCAACCAAAGGCCAAATGTCTTGGTTTGGATTTGCATGAGAATTGGCTTGAGTGGAGGCTAGGTGTCCAAAGGAGATCATGCATGGGAGGGAGTGAATTAGCTTGGTTGGCACTTGGCATATAGAATGCTAGGTGTTCCACCAAGACACCATTAATTCGGTGAAGAGGAGAGGAGCAAACTGCGGAGGGTTCTGAGTCGCCGAGAATTCGGTGAAAGAGAGAGAGAATGAAGGGAAGAAGAAAGAAAGGAAGGAGAAATAAGCGAATTGAAGAGAACTAACGAGTTCTTTGGTTGCTTGTCTGACAAGCGTGAGTTTGATATGCACTTCATCAGGTAGGGGTCTTCTCCTACCTCAGCTATTTCCTATTTAAGAGTCATGATATGGCCATGAAAGGTAGCCACGGGTGGGCGATCTGAAGCAGTTCTACAAAAGCTGGTGATGTCGAGGACCGGTTTGGGTCTTGTATTGAGAATTTCTTAGGAATTGATCTTGTTACGGTTGGTTTTGGGAACACTATTTTTTCTGGAATTTGAGAAGAAAAAAAAAAATATCAGTTTGGTGTATTGTTGCTTGCATGACTAACATGCAGAATTTTCTGGGTTTTAGACTGAAGAAATATTAGTTTGGTGTATTGTTGCTTGCATGACTAACATGCAGAATTTTCTGGGTTTTAGATTGAAGAAATATCGGTTTGGCGTATTATTGCTTGTATGACTAACATGAAGAATTTTCCGAGTTTTGGTGTATTGTTGCTTTTGCAGGCTAACATCACCGGAGTACTACAGGTTTTAGACTAAGAAACCTTCAGTTTAGGAATATTATTGCTTGCATGACAACATGCAGATTTTTTGGGTTTTAGGCCCGAAGAAATATCGGTTTGGTGGATTGTTACTTGCACTGGCTAACATCGCGAGAATTTTCACGGAGTTTTTATACTGAAGAAAACGCTCAGTTTGAGTATTATTGTTTGAATGAAAACATGCGGAATGTGTGAATATACATGTTGATATGTGCATGTTGATGATTCTTTATGATACTTAAGATAAAGCATAAATGATATATATATTGCATGTAGTTTTTTATTATCTGTGTAACATCAGAGTCTTATGCGGAGTGGCATTAGCATTTCATGTACACGGGGACATCGCGTAAAATTAGGTGTGAGTACATGACATGAATTTTGAATGAATTAAATTCGGAGGGTTGTCCAAAATATTTAATTTCGGAGGATTGTCCATTATATTAAATTTCGGAGGATTGTTCAGTATATTGTACTATCAGAGAATGACCCTTACAATATAATATCATATCGGAGGGTTGTCCAATAGATATTATGATATCGAAATTCGGAGGGTTGTCCACTTTATTATAAAATTAGAGAATGTCCAATGAGTTTAAAAAACAAAAAGCTTTTGTTTTGAAATTGTTTTCATACATGGATGGCATATGCATATGTGAGGGAGTCGGTGAAGACTTGAGATATGGGGCATGGCATGTAGACAATCATATAGAGACATGCATGTTTTATATGAATGTGTAAGAATGTGTGTGAATTTATGGCATTGCACATGCACTTGGGTGGGAAGTAGCCCTGGTAGGAGGATTTCTTTACTAGGCGTTGCTCACTTCGTCGTGGGAAAACCATTTCAGGTACTGGAGGTACAT
Source organism: Tetrastigma voinierianum (assembly GCA_016808115.1). NCBI lineage: Eukaryota > Viridiplantae > Streptophyta > Magnoliopsida > Vitales > Vitaceae > Tetrastigma > Tetrastigma voinierianum. Next base: position 1,491,076 of record JAEQBH010000921.1, read on the forward strand.
CGGAGCTGACGAGGCTCTGAAGGACGGTCATTGAATAAAGAATTTGAAATGCCTTGTCTTGTATTCATTGATTTTTGGGTTAGGCTTCGAGGTTTTGTAATATATGGAACAAAATGTTGTATTTAATTTAGTTTTGTATAATTAAATATATTTTGGCAAGTTTTCTAGGTTCTTGTAGCCCTTGTAGTAACGAGGCTGATTTATGTTGATTTTTAGATGTGTAAAAAAAAAAAAAAAATTTGTACAAAAGTGACCCTTGGGTTTTGGGGTGTCACATTTAAGGGGATAGTTTGAAGATAAATAATCATAATTAAAAGGTGATTTGATTAAATGACCTTTTGAAAACCCAAATTTTGAAATATGACATTTAATCCATTTTTGATATGATTTTGATAAAAATACTTATTTTGTTTCTTGCGAAAATAACATTTTCTTTTAAGGGACTAGTAAATACATAAAATATAAAATGACATTTTTATCCAAAATAGATTATTTAAAATAAAAAAAAGCATAGGAGCTGTTAGATTTACAAATTCAAGAGTATTTGTTTTAACCAAATATTTCATAATTAAACTCTAATTGATCGATCACCTTAATATTTTATTTCAGTTTTTAGTGATGGTGTCATTTTATAAAAGAAACAATAATTAATAAAATGTTTCATAGCTTATAATGAATAAACATCTGATTACTTGAACAAAATCTCAAATTTTATTATTGATATCATGATATTCTTTGACTTTTTTATACATAATTATTTAAATTCTTGAACTTTTCCGAATGATATTTATTTCTTCTTTTTTTTTTTTTAACTTCTTTGCTCTAATCAATATAGTGTATAATTTTCTATTTCGCCAAGTAAATTTCCTTCCACTATTATTGATTAAAGGAAAGAACTAAATATATCTTTACATTTAGATACTAAGACTAATATTTTTTACCCCTTCCCAAAATAGATCAGCATACTGAGATGTCTCCTTCAACGAGAATATCAATAGTGTTACAAATATTGGTTAATATTGTTAGGAGCATATTAGTTAAAATTGTTAGCACACAAAGTCATTGTTTAGAGAGCACCTAGTTTTTTTTTTGTTTTTTTTTTATAGCCGTAGATATTCGGACTAGCTTACGTACATCTTGACTAATCCCAAGAGAACTTGAAGTTAACGGCGGAGCAAAACCTCCAATAGTCATGAGGTGACTAGAGATTTTTTATGTATGTAAGAAGCTTTGCAAAAAATATTGTATGATGAAACCATATTACAAATATTTCTTTCTTCATTTTCTTCTTTTATGGGCTACATTATGTCAAAGTTTAAATGGAGTTCATCAGAAGCCATAAAGTAACTATTAATTTATGTCTAACTTATTGTTTGAGAAAGAATCTAGAAGCTCATTTTGTCTAGTTCAAGTGGTCAAGTGTTCACAATTTCAAACAAACATAAGACATAGGAAAAGGGGGTCCCAGGTTCTAATCATAATAGAGATAGTTTACTACATTGTATCTAAAGTGCTTAACTAAAAAAAAAAAAAAAAAATCTAGAATTTCCTTTTTCTTCTTTTGAAAATTAATGTTATAGTACATATCTATTGAAAGATGTTATTATTGCTGCTTCATTGATGTCATACTTGTTTTAATTATTGACCCATCTCTTTAAAAATAAATTAGATGTCTTTCCAAGTTTGCTCAATTTTAAAGCTTAAGCTGAGTTGCAACTTAGTGCAAAATTTATAAAAATAAAAAATTTAAAAGAAAAAAAAAAATCTACTCTAAGGGAAATATAGAGCCTTAAATATCTCCAACAAACTAGTGGGATCATTAATAGGATTTCCCGTTGTAGTGCTTATTAGGAAAATGAGATTAAAAAAGAAAGCCTAAAAATGATATGGAACATGACTCAAGCTATTTAGCCAATGCCTTTACATTACTAAGTTTTTGAATGAAGCTTAAGGTTTTGTTTGGAACGGAAAGTATTGGAGAAATAAAAAAATACCAAAAAAAATGATTCTATCTTGTTTGGTTTCATAATATAAAATATAAAAGAAAATGAAATATTAACAAAATTTCCCAAAATTTTATATATATTTTAATTTCTAAGTCCTTATATAATAAAGATAAACAAATAAAATAGGTTTGAATAAACATATATAATTAATTTATTAAGTTTAAATCTTTTTTTATTTTTTTTTAAATTTTATTTTATTTTATTTTTTTCTATATTTTTTTCTTAATACTTTTCAGGTTACAAACGAAACGTAAATAATTAATGTTTTTGTCACTAATAAAATTATTACTTATAACTTTGCTAACGGACCAATCTCCTGTTGAACTATTATTCCACTCGTCACCTAACTATTTTATTATAAAAGTTCTTAGGTTTTGCTTCCAAATATAAAATCATTTAACAAACACAAATCATAATGTTTATCCGACATGCCTTTTTTTCAACCGAACTGGCCGAGTGTGCGGGGTTTCTGGCTGGACCAAGACCGGCCGGTGGGCCGTAATCGAGGATGCCGGATCGCTCGGGTCAGGGTAGATTGCCGCAATGTCGATCTACGGTGCTTTGATGCAAGACGTTCCTACAAGAAGAACCGAACGAAGAGGCTCTGCGAGGGCTTCGCCCGGGCCGTCCGATGCTCTGGTCGATTCTTTCTCGAGAGAAAAGAGAGAATGTTTATCGCTTAGTATCGCACTACTTAGCTGGAAGCTGCCTCAGATTTATAACGGGATATTCATCCACCCCGACTACGATTAGGGTTCTTCCCTTTCGAGGATAGGTTTCCTCATGTAGTCACTTTAGATTTAGCAAATGGGATTAGTCAAAGAGTTTATTTCCGAGTAATCCTCCTTCCTTATCAGTATCCAACTAACCCGCCTTTCTGCCGCTTTTCCTTCCCTTTATAATAGACTCGACGACGAATAAGACGCCTTTGAGTAATATTCTATCTTTTTGTTATTCGTAAAGATATGGTTTGATCGGGCCGTGTATGGGCCTTCCCTGCTTCTTCCGAATTCATGTTTCAGCCTAACCCGGCCGGGCTCGCTCGGCCGTTATGGAAGGGACATGGACTGGCATCGGTCTCACCGCTTTTCGCCGGGCGAATGAAATGTTTCGCCCAGCTTCAGATCCCTATCGCTTGCCCCTCAAATTTCGCGGCACGATCGCGTGGGCAAGGCCGTGATTAACCGCCGACGCCGTTATTTCCGTGACCGCCGATGTGGATTAATTAACCCGACCGCCATACGGTGCGCACGATGGCTCTTCGAAGTTTCGCGCTGCTTTTCATACCCTCGCTTTCCTCGTTGTCGACCTTCCCGGCTTCTCACTTCCTTTTCTTACCATAACTTCCCACTTTTGTCTTTTATATTTCTTTGCCGCTCTTTATACTTTTGGCTCGATTTTCTTTGTCCTCTGCTTAGCGTTGAGTCCTTTTCTCGGCGGCTTTCCTCTCATTCTCGGGCCCGCGCCCCCGCCTGCCGTGTTTCTTTCGATTGATACGACGAGGCTCTAGGGTTCAGTCGTCTGGATTTCGTTTATACTGTTTGCTTACGTCATGGGTCCAAATCGTTCTTCCTCTTTGCGTATCAGCGATGACTCTTCTGTTGATGCCGGTCCCGGGCAGGCTGGGGGCGTTCCCGTTTGTTTGACAATGCTTCTCGTCTCAACCCGCTTCCCGAGGCGCTCCCTCCCTAGGTAAGGGTAAAAAGAAGATAAACCCGGGTCAAATATCCTAAGGGTCGGCCAGGACCGCCGTCGGCATGCCGCGCGAAGGTGGGCCCTAGTAGGTTGGTCCTTCATATGAGTCTACTTTGCCGAGCGCATTCGCCTCCCCGTGTCCGAATATATCCCCATATGTTTTGACCTTTTACACCGCCTCCGTGCCTGGTATGGTCTGCTTTTTTGAAGTTGCTTTTAATAACGGCCTTCGCTTTCCCTTGCATCCCTTCATAAAAGAAGTTCTTCAACATTTTCCTCAACATCTCGCCTCTTCCCAGCCTGGCTCCCAATGGTCAGGGTATTTTAGTTGGTTTATCGGGTCTTTTTGCGACGCAGGGCTCACGTCCCTAATGTGGCTCTGCTCCTCCATCTTTTCAAATCCGATGGCTACACAGAGGGTTTTATTTATTTTCCGCATCGCTCGGGTCTCCTCCGTGATCTCGACCTTCCTTCTTCTAATCTGGCCATGGAAAGGACGATATTTCTTGTTGGTTCAACTCCGGGAGTATGACTCTCGTGACAGCATGATACCTGGTGTGCCCAGGACGGAGCACCCCGATAACCTCTGAGTGCTGCATTACTTTGGTTTGATTTGTCTAAAGACAATCGAATACTTTTGACCCAAGCTTTCCTTATGCTTCCCGTGACGCCGTTCTCGACCTCACGACGAAGACGCCGCGGTGGCTCTGCCGAGGAATGCTCTACTCGCCTTACGCAGTGGCCGATAAAGTCGAAATGATTCATAGTTCCCTCTAATTCGTCATGGGCTCAAGACGTTTCACCCGCTTCTTTGAGGCCCCCGCCTTCTACCCTTGAGTTTTTTCCTCAGCTCCACTCCGCCACTCCTACCAGGAGAGATTTTAGTTCATTTGAGGGCGACGCCCCTAAGCCCCGGAGCGCGAAGAGAAAGCCGACCTTCCGAAAGTGATCACGGCTCCGCCAAGGTCTCGGTTAAGTGCCCTCCTTCTTTCTCCCAGAAACGCCGTGGCACCGAGAGGGCATCACGCCCCGGGCCGAGGCTCGACATGAAGGCGGTCCCCCTTCTCCTCGCCCACGAGCCGGAGCGGGGTCGCCGCCCCGGCTTCGACCTACCGCTCTCCTGCCCCGTCGCCAAGGCAAAGGGTCTTCGCGTAAACCTTCCCGTCGCGACGGCTCGCCATAACCGTATGGAATCCGCCTTCCGACAATGCCAAGTCACCTTTCTGGGACGAAGGAAGTCAAAAGAAATCAAGCAAAAATCCGTGCAATCCTGGCTTACTTCCCCTATATGCACTTCGCAAAGAATGCCGCCTCATCCATATTCTCCAAGCAGGTTCATTATCGGGGATCGGCTGAATTTCCGCTTCTGATGAAGCCATGCTGTCTTTCATGGGATTGCTTCGCAAGTCTCAGAATTGTGTTTATTTCCATGCTTGTTCTATGCTGAACACTATGTCTCAGAAACCGACATGCAAAGTCGCCACCCATTTGAAGGGCTCGTCGATAAGGCCAAACCCAATGAAAACATGTGAAGACGCCCGATTTATGTGCCGAAGGTGACTTCTCTCACTTCTGAGCGGGCCGAGCTGCTGGAACGAGCGCAACATTTGACTGAAGAAATAGAGCGGCTTAAGTCTGATATTAAGCACACTTCATCGGCTCGTGCTCGGGTAGAAAATGAAACGAGGTCAGGGCCCGGTTTGTGAAGGTGAGGTGAGTCTCGGGAGGTTAGGGGTGAGCTCCAGGCTGCGCAAGGTGAGTTGGTTGAGACTCGGGAGGGGTTGAGATCTGTCGGAATGAGCTGAAATGGTTGGGAGGGAGCTCACCGTCACCTCCGTGCGGCGGGATCTTCGAATTGGAGCTGCGTGGGGTTCACCGTGATTTGAGCGCCAAAAAGAAGCAAGCTTTTCGAAATTGCTTGTCGTGGCGGAAGCGGAGAGCGAAGGTGTTGTTGGAACTGCTGGTATTGAGGTCTTCGGCATAAATTTGCTCAAAGCGGTACGAAGCGATGAATCTGTAGTGGTTTTGCGCGGATCTTCATCGGCAAGTCAACATGGTTGCTCAGAGGGACGAGGTTATCAAACAATTGCGAGATCAAGGCTGGTGCTTTCGGTGGGCTTACGGGTGGCTGGCACTAATGGGAAGGCCGTTCGGGCGTGCTGGATCTGAATTTCAACTTTGGCCTCCCAGTGGCGAGGAGGCGGGTGGTCTTTCCGATCTGGTATTATTCGAGGAGCTGTTACTCTGCGAGATCCTTCTTGTTCTTCATCGATACGATTACCTCGTTCTTGGACTCATTTATGCTTTCTGATCATCGACCCTCTCCCCCCACTTTTTGTTGGGCACGGGACTACGATGCAATAGCCAGCCTTCCTTTCAATAAATACCCATTTTTTGAAAACTTGTGTTCTAACTGAGAGATCTTTATTCTTTTTCCTGAATTGTGTAACCCGATTTGAAGGTCTCAGCAATTTAAACATGTCCTTTGAGAATTTTGAAGTACTATCTGTTTGAGCGGCTTGGTTCCCCATATGGTTGGGTGGGTGGGCTCGTTGGATTGAACTGTGTGCCGTCGTCCCCGGTAGGCGGGGGTGTGCTTTGGTTTTGTAGGCTGGAGTCGTCAATGCTTGGAGGCGAGTGAAGCTCATCTTTGGGAGTTGTTGATGGAGGCTCGTCAGAGTGTGGTTGAATAGAGTACATTGGGAAGGCTTCGTGGTATAAATAGTAGGAAGGAGCCATTGTTTAGGAGATCCGATGAAGGGCTCGTCAATGTGAATAGTGGGACTCGTCCATACGAGGATGAGGATGAACCTAAAGTAATATGAATTGTCACGAAGAACCCGTCTGTCTAGAGTCTGCAGGCGAAGGGCTAGATCACTTGTGAATAGTGGTAATCGTCCATCGGAGTGGAGGATGAGCCTGTCGATATGAATTAATACGATGGAGTCCGTCTGTGCGGAGTGCTTGAGGGCGCTCGTCGATAATGAATAGTAGGGGCTCGTCCATTTGAGTTGAGGGGATGGGGCCTGCGTCAATGTAGTTATGCGAAGGGCCGTCGTGAATCTGGCGAAGGGCTCGTCAAAAATTCAAGATAGTAGGGGCTGCGTCCGTACGAGGTTGAGGGATGAGCCTCGTCGATATAGTTATGCAGAGGAGCCCGTCAGATTAAGGTCTGGCGGGCTCGTTAAAGTGAATAGTAGGGGCTCGATCCATCCCGAGTTGGGGATGAGCTGTCCCGATATAGATTATGCGAAGGGCAGTTAGTGCGGAGTGCAGTGAAGGGCTCGTCAAGAGTGAATAGTAGGGCTGGAGTCCATCGAGTTGGGGATGAGCCTCGTTAATATGAATTGTGCGAAGGCCCATTAATGCGGAGTCACGGTGGGGGCTGCGTAAATAATAGGAGGAGCCGTGCGTTTGAAGTCCGGTGAAGGGCTCGTCCGTGTAAATAGTAGGGGCTCCGTCCATCACGTGTTGGGGATGGGCCACCGTCGGTATGGTGTAAGCATGATCCGTCCGTGCGGAGTGCGAGAAGGGCCGATCAAAGTGGCAAGCCCCGGGCTCCCCAGCGCAGCCTTGGTGGCGTTCAAGCCCAGTAAAGCGATGTAGCTGAGGCTGATGCGACTTTTGAGGCGGGCGGCACGTACCCGAGTAGAGGAGCTCGTCAAAGTGAGCAAGCCCCAGGCTCCACAGCGGCATGGCCTAGTGGCGATTCAAGCCCAGGGTGGCGATGTAGCTGGTGGTCGACTCTTGAGGCGGCGTGGCACGTGCAAAGTGAGGCTCGTCAAAGTGAGCCGTACGTTATGCGTGACTTTCAGTGTGCGAAGGGCTTTGGTGAACTGAACCGCCTCGCATGTCCTCGAAAAGGGGGCGAACCGTCATTAATGCTGATTGATGGAGAATCTGGAACAATTGCGTGAATTTTCGAGCGCTTTGACCTCGCACAAATGGGTGGCTCTGTTACCTCTTGTATCTTATGCTTTTGGAATTCTGCTTTTCACGGTGGGTGGATGAAGTTAAACAGGATGGATGCTCGTTCAATTTTGCAACCATTGGAGTTCCTCTGACGCCTTTGGATCAGCCTTTCTGGGTCTTCATGTGTGGGAGTTGTGTTTTTCCCTAGTCTCCCCTTTATGGGAGTCATGTTATTCCCTAGCTTCGGCTGGGGAGTGCGTCCGGAGGGGGTGGCGCATCTTTGCGCTGCTCTCTCTGTTTTTCTCTTTATCTTCTTCCTCCCTCCTTTCCTCTTCTTCCCTCTTTTCTTTTCTCCTTCTTCTTCTTCCACGGCTTTCATTACCTTCTTTTTCCCTTTTTTTTTTCTGTCTTTCTCCTTTGTCTCCATTTTTTTTTCCTCTTTTCTTTTCTCCCTATCACACCCCTCTATTTCTTTATTCCGTCTTTCTCCTTTGTGGCCTCTTTTTTTTTTTTTTTTTTTTTTTTGCGCAATTTAGCATGCTGAGTGTTTTTTGAAGATGTAATCAGGACACCGCGATTATGCAGAATATGATTCATTTGGAATAAAGAGAGACTTTTATTCTTATGAATTTTCTCATTGTGTATGTTTCTTTATATATTCGGACTGTTTGAGATACTAAATTACCCGCGTGTGCCCGACTCGTCACATAAGAATTGATAAGGTTTATTTTTAAGCAGATTTCTTAGTAACGCTTCGGGTTCTCCGCGTTCCATGTATATTGTAAGATTTTCCCTCATACATTTGGATCTCATAATTGCACAGTCGGCTTGACTCGGGTTATTATGTGAGACCTTCCAGTTGGGGCCTAGTTTCCCGTACGTTTAGTTCTTCCCTTCTTGTGAGAAGCTTTTTAAGGCGAATCCCCGTGCAACCAGGCTTGACTCACGGTTGTAAATCTTAGCATCTTCCTTTGATACTCGCCACATCTCTGGCTGTGAACTTTTGTTCCGTTTCTCATCGAGTTCCAAAGTTCGATTGGGGCCTCGTCATTTTGTTCCTCGTGCTGTAGGCTCTAGAGTTTTATTCCCGACCTTAACGGGACTCTTTGTACGTGCGAGAGCTAGAGCAAATGGGGTCTCCCAGAGTTCTTGACTTACGTAATAGATCACAGCCCAGGCCATAGTACCTCGGAGGTATTCTACCCAACTTCCTTTAAGATCTTCTAACGGTCTTTAAAGAGCGGCTTTAAGGAGTTCTGATGGTGACTTCAACTGTCCGTTTGATTCTTGGTGTCTTGGTGAAGAGTAATAATTTTTAATTGCAGAGACTCGGCACAAAATCCTTGAATTTGGTGTTGTGGCCCATTTTCCGTGCTCGATACTAGGGCTCTTGGGATCTGAACGCATATGATGGCTCGCCACCTGAAAGTTCGTGTCTTACGTTGCATGTCGTGGCTAAGGGCTGGCCTCGGCCCTTGGTGAAATATTTCTGCGACGATTATAAATTTACATTGGCCCTTACCAATGGGCAAAGGCCCAATATGTCCACCCCAACTGTTTGGAAGAGACGAGGGCAGTGATTGATGTTAGGGAGGCTCGGCGGGAGCGTGATGTTTTAGGCGTGTTCTGGCGGATTCTCGTCTTTTGACTAGGTCGGTCGCATCTTTAAGTATCGTGAGTGATAGTATCCACCTTGAAAGCTTTTTCACCCTTTGCGTTCGAGCTCAGATATGATTTCATAATAGCCTTCGTGTACTTCCCTTAGTACATACTCGGTGTCTTCTCATTTATGCATTTCGAAGGTGTGAAGAACCCTAAACTGTAAAAATTACCCTTGTGATTGAAGGTAAACCCTAGAAGACCTTACTCTTATCTTAAATTTGTCTCCTTGGTCGTGCAGGTAGGGTTAAGATTCGTTAATATAATCCCGAATAGAAAGGGTCCATCGGTCCGGCATGGATTCTCCCAGGCGATCATCATCTTGTAAAGGTGATAGGGTTCGCGGTGTTGACGGCGTTGACCCGCTGATAAATCTTCGCAGGCGGTGGCTAGTTTCGCGAGCGTCCCGCGCTCGGGAATTCACGTGCGGGGGCGTGCCGGCACGAACCAACTACGAGACTTTTTTAATAAATCGCGGACTTTTTGGAGATACAGAACCATCTTCTCACTTTGGCCTCATTATGTATCTTGATGCGCGCCACGGTTGAGATCGTGGACCTCTGTGATCGACCTGCAATAGATAAGGCGAGGTTGAGGCTGCTATAGCTGACCTCATACTGGCCGTTGTTGAGCATGGAAACCAAACTGGTGCGTATTCAATGCATTCATGCGGTGAGGTCGAATTAAGTACGCCGGCTTCCACTGTATTTGAGGCTCAGGTGGGGAGTTTCCATATGGGGAGGAATTAGATCCTGCGAGCGAGTGGGCTCATTAAGCTTTATCGGAGCGGAATTCCATGAGAAATTCGGCTAGGACACATCCGCTTTATAAGCGATTTTGGCTTGTACGATGCTTCGAACTCGCTTAGCTCTATGGCCCCTTCATCGACCTTCCGGAGACTTAAACTGTGTAATACACCTTCGTGGGTACTCGGTCGGGACTTATGGTGTGAGCTGGAAATAGGGCCAGACTTACGAGAACATAGTCCACGGTGCTAGTATCAGCTTTCCATTCTCGGGTACACTCCCTCCGCTCCTCTGGGCTCATTGCATTTGGTAAGCCCCGGGTCTTGGACACAAGCTCTTTGTCACGACCGTCTTGCAGTTTGAGAAATCTGATACGAGTATAAAGTGAGGTTCTCCTTCAACGGGACTTACTAGAATGGGAGAGCTTAGGTATGTTTTTAATGCCATGGTCTTTCACATTTTCGGTGTCGAAGGCTTTCTTCGAACTTGGAAGAGGGTGGCATTATCGCTCGCTCTGGATGCGAAACGGCTTAAAACACTGACCCTTCTCATCGACCGCTGGACCTCCTTTATTCGAAGGCGATGGCATCGAGAGCAATGCTTTTATTTTATATACGGATTAAGCCAATCCCCTGTGGTTAACTATGAAACCCGAAATTTTCCGGTGACACGCGAAGAAGCTGCATTTAAATTTAGGTTCAGCTTCATGTTATAATTCCTTTGAATCTGGAATGCCTCAGAGAGATGGGTGATATGGAGGTCAGACTTAGTGGACTTTACCAGCATGTCGTCTATGTATACCTCCATTGTTGCACCTATCTGTTTTTGGAACATTCGGTTTACTAGTCTCTGGTAGGTTGCTCCTGCATTCTTGAGTCCAAACGGCATTACCCGATAACAGTAGGTTCCTTGTGCTGTGACGAACGAAGTCTCACAGTCACCGGGGTCCACATCTTGTCAGTTTGGCCAGAAAAATGCATCCTCGGCCCGAGAAGTTCTTGGCTGCCGTGGCGTCCACGATGGTCGATTCGGTAGAGGGAAGGCGTCGCCGGGCATCTTTGTTGCTCTCGAGGTGAAGTCGATCTGAGTCGCCACTTGCCCGTTAACTTTCTTGATCTGAGTTAGCTAGCCACTCAGGGAGTATTCTACTTCTCCTTATACGCTCCTGCTTGGAGGAGCTTGCTGACCTCCTCATTGATGGCCTTTTGACTTTATGGTGCGAAAGGCAGGCGTTTTGCTTGATCGGTTTAAAGGAGGGGTTGGTGTTCAATCTGTGAGTAATCATTGTGGGGTCGATTCCTCCCGTATCATTTACTTCCATGCGAAACATCTACAATGCATTTTGGCCGAGTGAGGAGGCTTTTGAGGTCTTCCGCTAATTTAGATCCGATGTAAGCGAGATGTTCCGGGTCGTCATCCAGTGATATTGATCCAGTTCCTCTGAGGGTGGTGGATGATGCACAAATCACGCATGTCAAGCTCGATACATACTCATTGTCGACTAGCTCTTTGGTTTCATGGAGGGTGCATTGTGGCATTCCACGGCCACCCGGCCGATCTCTCGGACAGTCCGACCCCATTCACTGTTGGGAATTTGATTATCATGTGGTATGCCGAGGGGATGGCTTTTATTGCGTTGAGGGATGGTCTTCCTAGCAACATATTATAGGCTGACGGGGCGTCCACTATAAGGAGGAACCTTCTTTGTCGTTGTTGCACAGGCGGGGTTCTCTCGGGGTCGGCACGGTTCATCAGGCCCAACGGTAATACCTTCTCTCCTGAAAATCCCCGCAGATGTGTGTTGACGGGGTCTAGCTTTTCTCTTCCAATACCCATTCTATCGAAGGCTGACACGAAGATGATGTCAGTCGAACTCCCATTATCAATTAAAACCCGATGAACCGTTGTATTGGCCACAATTGCGCGAACTACGCGGTCGTCATGCCAGGGTGTTGGCACCTTCCAAATCTGAGTCAGAGAACGTGATGGTAGTGTCGATCCGTGGCAATTTAGATCTTGTAGTATTTCCCCATGTCAAGCGATCTTATGCTACGTGGGGTGGGCCCTTCCCGGTATTAGATTCTCCTCCTCCAATGAATCCTCAGAGATCACATGGATTCTCAGATTTGCTGGTGGCGAGCAGATTACTGCCAGGTGGCGGTTGTTGAGCGGGGTCGGGTTATGGTTTAAGGTCGACTTTGGAGTTTGATTGAGCTTGGTTCCTGAGTATGAAGCGCCGAAGATATTTGTATCAGATATTCTATTTCTCTTTGCCAGATTTGTATACGATTGTCGTCACGATACCCATAGTCCACAATGGAGCTTCCTTGTCTTAGTGTTATCCCTTGTCGCGGGATCTGATTTCATCTGAGTCGGCCATCTCAGGAATTGCTCGTTTCGCACCTCATGCAGGACTTGTGATACTGAGGCCGTTAGTGGAGTGAAGTGTTGTGACGGGTGATGTCATCGTCCTTCGGTTTGCAGTGAGCTGGCTTGTTCTCTGAGACTTCCTCTCCTTTTAGGGGATCGCTCCCGTTCTGGGCCTGGGGATTTCCTCTGGTCGTCTTGTCTCTTGGGGCTCCGCCTCGGTAAAATCTGTCTGTCGTCCCTTTTTCTTTGCGGGCGGAGGAGCTCTCCTTCTTTGATATGAGGGCCTCCTCGCCATTTATATACTTTTCTGCTTTGGCGAGGACCTCGGCCATGCTAGCTTGAGGGTTCTTCGAGATAGAGAACATCAGGTCCTTTGATTGTACGCCCAGCCCCGCGATGAAAGGCACATGTGGTAATTTTTAAGTCGAATACGTCTATCTTGAGGGGACTCGGTGTGAATCTACGTACATATGATTTCAAACTTTCACTGCGATCCTTGCTTGATGGTCGGTAGATGGTAGCTCGGCTTTATCGTCCTAGGCCGATGGGGAAGTGGGAGATGAATACAACGAGCTAAGTTCCTGAATGGCGAGATAGATGAGAGAATTATTGAGCAGGCAGAAAATTGTACTTTGAGCGTAGTGGCGAAACACTGCATGCCTGATCCTGACTGTCTGGCTCCATCGATTTTTGTAAGTATTAAGGTGATCGACAGGATCTTTGACTCCATCGAATGTTTCTACGAGACGTGCGAATTTCGCTGGAAGGGAAAGTGCACCTCGATTTGTGAAGGAGATTCCGTTTCTTTGCACGAGAAGCCTCCATAGTATCAGGGCCGATCACTTCACCGCTTCCTTCATGCGGATGAGCTTTTGTTGAGGTTTTGATTCTCTGCTCCCATATTTGCTCCCTTGCTTCCTAGTTGATGGTGATTTGGCGCCGTTCCACGAGAGCGCCTCTGGGCACCAAGCCGTTTCCCCCTCCGTGCGGCCCGGCGGTGGTCCACCTTTGGCATTGGACTGCGCCTGCCCGATGCCTCGAGAGGTGTCTCGACCCAGTTGTTCCAGCGGGAGTTATGGCCTTCTTGGGTTTGTCGTGTCTCCTGTTGATGTTGTATCACGCTGGTAGGCACTCAGTTCTTGACCCGGTGGCCCGGATTGTGGCGAAGCGCTTCCACTTCGTTTGGATTGACTTGCATCGTTTCCACCGTCCCGAGTGCTTTGTTCACTGCCTTTGGTGGATCCAGCATCCTGGGTAGTTAGTGTTACTCTGCTTGTGTGTTCCTTGTTGATATGATGTTGAGGAATCGGTTATGTTTATGAAGGCCATCGTTTCCACAGTGTGTATCGTGATGTTTTTCCATGGGCCCCGGGGAATTTTGGAGTGTCGCGAGGGTCGTTAGGTTGGACAGTAGTGAAGTGAAGCTGGAGGATCTTTGGATCGTTTAGGGCAGGTAGGATTCTTTGCTGTGTCTCGATCTCCGAGGCTCTGGTCTGTACGTTCTGAAGAACCCGGAAACGAAGTGACGGGGCTTCGCGGGGCCGCTCAGATGCCGTCAATTCTTTACGAGAGAAAAGAGAATCTTATTGGTTGCTAGTATTGGCGTACCATTTAGTGTTGGAGCGGCCTTATATTTATAATGGATATTCATCGATTTGACGATGATTAGGGTTCTTCCTTTGAGATAGGTTTCCTCGTGTAATTCGACCTTAGATTTAGCAATGGATTAGTCAGGTTTATTTGGAGTAATCCTCGCTTCCTTATTGGTATCCAGCCCAACGGTCTTTGTTGCTTTTCCTTCCTTTATAATAGGACTTGATTGAATGAATAAGGCGTCTTTTAGGGAATATTCTATCTTCATTATTTGTAAAGATATGGTTTGGTAGCGGTATAGGCATGTTCTTCGTCATGTTCACGGGCACATGGCGCGGGCGCTGTTCGGGCTATTATGGAAGGACATGGACGTGGCAGCGGTCGCCAGCCGACGGCACGGAAATTGTCGAGATGAAATGCAGTACGATTCGTATCCTGTCGATCCTTATGGAGTATTTTCATGGTTTCATGGTTACAAACTGAATCATGAAGAATATAACTCTCTAAGACTAGTTGGTAAGATCTATGTCTTTAGAGAAGTTCATTTTTTGAAACTACATTTCCAATTGTAGTCTATATTTAATTATTTATTAAGAGCATGACAGATCACCGTATTCTATTTCTAATGTGCATTAATGACATTTGGAGGTTATTTGCTAGTGGCAATCCTATAATTAAGATTTTTTATTTTATTATGAGTCTAAATCTATATTTACATCTACACTATCCTTAAAAATACGAAAAACATTTCTCAATTTCTTTTAAAACTACTTTTGCTAACCGTTTGTAATATATTTATATATGTAATTGATTGTCTTCTTTCGTAATTAATATATGTAAACGTTACCTTATTAATTGTATCTAAACATTAAAAGAAATTATATGTCTTCCCTAATTGATTGTCAATCTTCCCAATAATTATACCTAACCGTTAAAGAAAATTATTTTGCGTTGATTCATTTTTATTTCCTTTCTTCTTCATCAAATCTTCTTTCATTCAATCTCTTCATTACTAACGTATTTTCGGTTCTGACCGCATATGAGCAGGTATATGATCAGATCTAGCGATTGTGAAACTAATACATCAAGCGAGAAATTGCATCATTTGAAAAGTATTCCCTTTTATTCCTTTATATTTCCTCTCCTTCATCGAATCTAGCGACTGTGAAACTACTACATTAAGTGAGAAACTACATCATTTGAAAAGTATTTCCCTTGATTCCTTTTTATTTCCTCCCCTTCTTCATCAGATCTTCTTTTTTTCCTTCTTTTCATTAGAATCATTGTTAACGTTCTGACGTCATATTGTGAAACTACTACATCAGGTGAGAAACCATATCATTTGAAAAGTTGCACATCTAACACAAAATCCTAGAATAACAGAGAATAGATGTTGAATATGCCCTACCTTATGACTCATGACTCATTCTTCATAAGATCTTCTCTCTTTCATTCTCTTCATTACTAACGTTTTAACGTTTTTTCAGTTCTTCAAAAGATCTAGCAATTGTGAAACTACTACATTAGGTGAGAAGCTGTAGCATTTGAAAAGTTGCACATCTGACACAAAATCATAGAATAGCAGAGAATAAATGTTGAATATGCCTCACCTTATGACTCATTCTTCATCAAATCTTCTCTCTTTCCTTTCTTTGCTTACCTAATCTACAATTTAAAAACTTTATAATGATGTGTATCTGATCATACCTTAGCAAAGGGATTACAATAGTTTCTTACCTTCCCAACAGCGTTAGAAAAACTTCTCTTCCTATATATTTCTTTTGTAATATGTTTTTTTAGTTAGATTTAAAGGTCTTCTCACTATGAGCCAGAATGATAGAATCATCAAATCAAAATTTTGCGATTGTCTCTTATTTATTCTTTTAGACAATGATGCAATGAAATGGTTAATGGTTATTGATAGTTCGTTATTTACATTCTAAACTTTTGCTTTATTCTCTTATTTTTAATTGAACTTTTGTTTTATTCTTATTCTAATGCATATTTCGTTTTGAATGGTGGATGACAAAAAAAAAAAGGTTTTCTAACTAAATAATGAATTCCTCCAAAATCAATTACATGTTACCATTTACTCGTGAAATATGCTAAATGAAAAAAGTGCTTCTCAACATCAAGACAATTTATTTTATCCCCAAACATTTATAAAAAAACAGAATTGACATAATTTTTTTATTATTATCCAAAATGTTGGAAATTTTTTTTAGTAATGTTTTCTTTTTTATATGATTTTATTTCTAATAAAGAAGATAAAAATAACAAAATATGATGAAGTAAGGAGGATAACCCATATAACAACATAATCTGACATTTTACGTTATTTTATCTTATTTACAAAATAAAGCATTTATCTCATTCTATATATAACTAACAAAATATGTATAACTAACATAATCAAGGAATTATTATATATCTTTCTTATATTTTCCTATTTAATAAATAAGAAATTTGTAAAACAAAAATTTGTATAATGGCTACATAATATTACATACCTTTTATATTTTCATAATAAATAATAAATAGAAAAATTATTCAATATGCAACATTAAATAGCATTTATTGTTAAAGATAATATTCCATATATTTTATATTTTCATAATAAATAGGAAAATTATTCAATATCCAACATTAAATCGCATTTTCATAATATTACATACCTTTTATATTTTCATAATAAATAGAAAAATTATTCAATATCCAACATTAAACTGCATTCTCTGTTAAAAAAAAATGATTGATAAGATCGTGGGTGCACGAGGCTATAAATATTTTGAAATATATATATATATATATATATATCTATTGTATTTGAGAAAAAATAAATATTCATAAATATTTTTATATAATGATTCCTCGACTAAATTTTCTTTATTTTCCTTACACCAACTAATACACTAAATATACAAAAATTTCAATTATATATTTTATTTTAGATGATAAAACTATATTTATTACTACAAGCGAAAATGAAATATCAAATATGATTATAAAGTATGTAAGACCTTCAACTTTCGAGTGGTTAGAGCTTCCACCACGACATGGGAGGGTCAAGTTAAGTCTGCGAACAAATTTTTACAAGACAAAATACTATAATGTAATAAATAGTGAATAAATAATTGTAAAAAATAATAGTTATAAGCATGCAATTTTTAATTTTTTTCTTATCTTTATCATTTCGAAAGAACTGGACATCTCAGTTTTTTATTGTATTATCTAATGAATTTGATTTTCTTGTGTTATTTTAAATTTTACTTTTAACTTACTTGAATCATATAAAAAAAAAATAGTTATTTCAATTAACATTAATATAATTGTTTATTGAGTTATATATAATGTGGTAAGAAATGTGACACCCCAAATCCGGGGTGTCCGTTGACAACCCGTCAACCCGCGGAATACTCGTGGATGTCGGGTAACCCGACACCCTCACGAAAATCGAGGCGAAGATGCCGGCTGTGAGTACCAAATACAAACCTGTCACAGAACAGTTCAAATATGACCACCACGGGTCCCAACAATCCAACTATGACCACATCGGGTTCATAATAATTAAAATGAGTAAAAATAATGACCCTTGGGCCCCATCCATACTCACAAAATAAATATCCATTATATTCCAATAGTTCAAGAGGTAATAAAATTATCCTTATACATCATATATCAAACTTAGAAGTTCTATCATTCTTAATGCATATAGCCAAGAAGTCATGGCCAAGAACTTCTTCTAAAAGCGGCCTCTAGGATGAGGCATCCTCCTCGGCCAGCTCCTGTACTGAAAATATCCCTCGACGGGGTGAGCTATCGCCAGTGATTGGAATCACCACCAAATGGGTTACTCCCACCCTAAGTGCATATGCAATGTTCCAAAATAAACACACATTCGAAACAAATTCGTGATCCTACTTGAATGTCTAAATGATCAACCACGTCAGGAGTCATCATGACTCCTCACACTCGCCCTTGTATGAAAGCATCTTTCAAAAGCAATTCTTGTTGTTTGAAAACTATACTACCCGGTATGGTAAAAATTATGGGACTACCCTCGGGGAGCCCAGTGTGTTGGAAACTATAAGCTTGATCCATGGTCCTCATCAGGAAATGATCTATTGGACCGTCTCCCGACCCCATTCTCTCGGAAATTCATCTGTGAAATTCCTTTCAAAAGCATTTTAATTTTCTTTCAATTTTCATGTCATGCACACACCTAATTTCTAGAGCTGCAGTTGCATATGAAATGCATTATGCCTTTTCAAATCATTTTTTATACTGCAATATATCAAATATGCATATATTATCAAATTTAGAATCACACATGTAATTCATGATATCAACTGACTCCCAAAATTTGCTCGCTTGAGCTAATCACTATTCCATTTCAATGGCCTACACCCACAATTATATTCCATATAGTTGGCGACATCAAGATTAACACATCAAGCTTATGCATTAACCTATTAAATCATCTCCAATGGCCTACAAACACAATTATATTTTATATAATTGCGACATCATATTAAAACAAGAAATTCGGCATTAACCATCATTTCCACACAAATCAGGCTTCATTCTTTTCCATCAATTTCAAGCACCCAGCACATGGAATGTTTTGGTCCATTTCACCTAAGCAAAGGCCCATTTTTTACGGTCCCAAAACAGAAACAAATGGGCTGTCAAGGCTGACCACTCTCTACATCAGTTCCTCTTGTTACAGGCAGAATTCCCATATTTGGCCTCATACCCACAAACACAATTTAATGTAATTTATGAAACAACACTTGTGTGACTATTGATCACGGACTGTCACGGGCCATCCATTTGAGCTTCAAAATTTCACACTCCGGTCCCAAGTTTTGGGACCGTCGGCTACAACCCCTCACGGCCTCGATCGACTCAAGCATCAACAATCTTAAGCAAAAAGAAGTAAACCCAAGTAGGATAAATCCCCTACCTCACGGAGTTTGTCAAAACTCCTCAAAACCGGAGCCCACGCGTAGGCCTCGATGAGTAGAGCAGCTTTCCTTCTTGCTCCGAAGAATTTCGACGGTGGTCGCTACGATCTAGAAGAAGTTGGATGTTTCTGTTGAAATCTCCATTTTCACGTTCTGCCTCTCATTTTCTGGTTCTCTCACGTTTTTGGTCTCTTTAAAATTGGGGAAGACAACACTATACTATTTTGTCTTTTCCTCATTTAACAATTTAATTAATTCCCAATACGTCACTTCCTCTAGATTTTTGCCACTTTGCACTATCTAGGCCAATCATTTCCATGTCTCTCTGCTAAGTAAACATTTGTCGTGAGTCGTGCTATATCTGGCTTTTAATCGCATCACAAGTGGATTTTCGAGCACCCGAGAAACTCGTCACCTACGAAAAATGTACAAATTAAATGCCTCGGAGACCGGCAAAATTCAACGTATTAGCTAGATTTTGTGAGAGGCGATTCAACGGGTGAATCCCAGTTTCGTCGTAGGATCTGAGAAGTGTTCGGATTTTTGGCTGAAATTCACGATTTTACCATTTTCAGTTTGAGAATTTCTCGGGTCTTACAAGAAATATCTAAAAAACTTGGCATAAAATTTTGGTGACTAAGCTGGCATATATAATGTGGTAAAAAATATCCGAAAAAGCTGGCACATAATTTTGGTGACTTGAAAATAATAATAATAATAATAGTTTTATCAATAAATAATAATAAGAATAAGAAGGAAAATGTATACTAATTTAAACAAACGTAACATCTAAATATCGAAATATCATAAAAAGTAGGAGAAATTTTATCGTGGGACATGAAGCGAGAAAATAAATCGACATAGAATTTATTAAATCTAGACGCTTATGTGATGCCCCCCAGGAAGCTTCGGGGTCAGTTGACCTTTGTCAACCCACGAGAAAAGCTTTGTGTCTCATGTCATGAGACCCATACACTAAATAAAATGACCACATTGGTCCATACATCAATACTCATAAAAATCATACCTTTTATTGCCATAGTTTAAGGTTTGAGGATTACATCACTCATAATACCAACATATATTAAGATTTACAATGGTAATACATGTCTTACAAATACATCAAAACCACAATCCGACTTTGTTCTAAAATCGGCCTCTAAGGGCGCACCGTCTTCTGAGCATTTACTGTGCACAGAAATAATGATCCTCGACGGTGAAGCGTGCGAGTAGTTGAATTATCTACTGGGTTACTCACTTTAAGTGCACATGCAATGATTCAACACAAACGCATTCAAGCAAATACATGATCCTACTTGAATGTCTAAATGCCCAATCCCGTGTCTCGAGTCCTCACCGACTCCCTCACGCATGTCTAAGCCAAATGCGAGAAAACATCGTTTTCATTTCTTTCATGCCATGCACTCACATCTAATTTTTCTAGGTTATGCAGGTGCGTATGAAATGCGTTATGCTAATTGAACAATTCATATAATATATTTTACATGCATATATTAACATAATTAACCACATACTAATCACATATTTGTAAGACCGAGAAAATTTCAATTTCGGTAATTTAGTAAAAATCGAAATTTTCTAGATCTCGGATAATGAAACAGATTTCATAGATTTAGATCTTCTTTGAAATCTAGCTACCACATCGAATTTCATCGAATTTCGAGACAGTTGAAATTTCATGTTTTTCGAGGCACCGGGTGTCGTGTGCTGTAAAACGGGTTTGAGAGACATGTGATATGAAAAAAGTCACCTACTACATGTTCTCTTGTGACACATGTTGCAAGATTAGAGAGATGATGGAAATGGACGGCCTAGATAGTGTCAAGTGTCAAAAATCAAGAAAAAGGACACAAGTGGAATTAATGGAATTGTTAATAGATAAGACAAAATAATGAGATTTATCTTCTCCACACAAATTTGAAGATTAAAGGTGCGGGAAGTGGACAAAAATCAACGATGCTTGGTGTTTTTCATTTTTAGAGAGAGAAGGAGCTCTTTCAATCTAGATTTTCGGCTGATCGGACCGTCGATTCGCGACCAGACAAGAAACGCAGAGTTGCTCACATTAGCCAAGGACCTTCTGGCATTGGGGCACCAGTTTGGTGGGTTCGACAACTCTAAGAGGTAGGGATCTTTCCTATTTATTGTTAATCCTTGTTTAAGAACCATATAAATGGTTAGGAGCGTTGAGGCTTGTTTTTAGTCGTAGGCTTCGATCTCAAAAGCTTTGAGCCAGTGGAGAATTCTATTTTATGTGGTCGTGAATGTCGAGGTTTCTTATTTATGAATAGTGACGTGAATATTTTGCATGAATTTTAGATGTTGGCGATTCAAAATGAATTGCTTGTGTTTGTTAATTAGCCCATGTGAGCTAATTTTGGTGTAATTGGTTGAGAAATTACATAACATGTTTGTGTGATTAATTATGTTAATATATATATGCATGTGAATATATTAGTATGAATGTGTTGGAATTGGCATCATGCATTCCATATGCATTGGGGCACCCTAGAATATTAGGAGTGAGTACATGACATGAAATTGAAAGTTAAATGAAAATGTTTGTGAAAGGAATTTTGACGGAAGATTTTCGGAGGAATTGTGTTGGGGAATGGTCCAACAGTACCGCGTCGGAGCCCATGAATTGTTTCGGAAGGTTCTCGACACATTCGCCTCGGAGGGTAGTCGATAAACTTCGTAAGTGTGTTTTCAAGAGCAAAGCTTTTGTTTGAAAACTGGTGGCCCTACTTGCATGTTGGCTTAGGCATGTGTGAGAGTCGGTGAGGACTCGGGACGGTCGGGCATGTAGACATTCAGTAGGTTCATGAAATTGGCAAGATGGCCTTGAGTGTTTGCCATGCATGCACCTTAGGTGGGAGTAGCCTGGGTAGGAAATTATCACTCTTGGGTTTTGCTCACCACTGTCGGGGATCACTATTTAGAATGCAGGGTGTGCACGAGGGCCGCTCATTAGAGACCGCATTTAGAAGAAAGCGGTGTGGCTTTGGGTATTGATTTTGTATAACATGTGTTAAAATTGTAAAACTTTTGATATATGGTTGGTAAGTGATTTATTAACTCTGACTATTGTATATAGTTTGGATATATTTTGTGAGTGTTGATGCAGGGGCCCAAGTGGCCAGTTATTTTACTTGCATGTGGACCTGGTGAGGTCATTGTGATTGTTTGGGACGGAGTTAATATTTGGGTGAGCTCCACGCAATGGAGACTAGCACAATTTTTAGATTGATGTCGGGTTCATAAGCCTTCCACGAATATTCAGCAGGTTGACGGGTTGTCAACGGTTACCCGAGACCCAGGGATGTGCGTCACGACTTAGTATCAGGCTTAGGACATAAGTACCACAGACTTTAAAAGTGTCGATAGGAAGTTGGGTATCACGATTACCTAGGACTTGATGGGCGCGGGTTGGAGTCACACACATTTCCTTGTGCACTTTAGTGATTAAGTGTGTGATGGTGTTGTGTATGAATTGTGAGTTGAATTTAGTAATGGCAGTGAATATCATAAAGATGATATTTAGAAAGCAGGGTTTAGTGTGAAGAACAAGTGTTTTGAAATTTTGGGCAAATAGTCCGAGGAATTAAATGAAAAAAATTATGTGGAGAATTTTTTTTTTTTTAAGGATTTGGTGTGTAGTGGAAAAAAAATGTGATAAATAGAAATTTTAATAAATTTATTTGGTTATATTGGAAAATGAAAAAAAAAAAAAAAAAAATATATATATATATATATATATATATATATACACCCACTCTTTCTATCCTATCACTATATATATATATATACATATATATATATATATATGTATATATATTTTGAGTGGCTTTCAATGATTGGAATGGAAAAAAAAAAATATATTGAAAAAAAAAACAGGGAGCGGTGTCGTGCCTTTATGCGTGCGAGAGCTGGAGCAAGAGGTGTGCACGGTGCACCTCTTAGGTTTTGGACTCGATCTTGCTGTTTCTATAAGTCATGTTTGGGGACCTTGTTCATGAACATTCCCAGATTGCAAAAAAAAAAGAATAATAATAATAAAATCAAATGAAATAAAAGATTTTAAAATGAAATTTCTAAAATAAAATTTTTATTGTTAAAATGATTTAATGTGGTGTGTCTTACTGATTCCTATGAATCTGAGGACATTGTGCATAAATATTTTTACTTGTATATGAATAGTGACTCGGGGTACGTGTTTATGCAGCAGAGATACGTATGAATTTTAACTTGCAATTTGACATGTGTAGATGGCTAGTCGAGGGCGAGGACGTAAAGGGCGTCCACGAGGTACTGCTCAGGCACCACTAGTATTTGACCAACAGGACTTTGTTGAGGCTGTAGGGATTACGTTCTTTGCTATTGCGAGGCTAGTGTAGCGAGGAGTAGTGGGAAATTCCAGGAAGTAACCTCCGGGGTTGGGCATCATCTCAGGCATTCACGGGGAGGAGATCAGTGGTAACGAGACGTTGGTTCATCTGGTGAGAAGGTGTTGGAGGCTATGGAGATTACCTCGACACGACCGGGATGGGCCATTGCGTTCAGCTGAGGGTGAGGCCCAGTATGGTGGAATAGGGCCAAAGACCTCTAGGACCTAGAGGTAATGACATGGAGTAAGAGAGTTCGGGAGATGTTCATGGGTAAGTATTTTCAGTCTGCTGCGTCACGCAGAAAACTCGGGAGTTATAAATTTGAAGCAAGAGGCGATATTGTGATGGATTAATAGGCTGAATTCAGGGCTAACCGGGTTTCTTGATGATTACGTGGCCCACGGGGCTTTGGCCAAGGTTAGGAGATTCGAGGAATGATTAAAAGTTGTCATTGGGTGGTTCATCAGGACTTGCCTCAGGGGACTCATTGGTTGGGACGTGCAGGCCAAGAGAGATTGAGGATGCTGGAGCACTCGGGATCCGGTTGTGTAAAGGTTATGTTATGTGGATTATAAGTGTTAGAAGAGACCTTCTCACGAAACGCCATCACAGATCATAAAGGTAGTTGGGAAAAAGCACTGCCCTTAAATTAGAGCCTTCCTACGCAATTCTCGAAGCGAAAATATCTGAATGATACCATAGTGTGGGAGCAAATACGGATCGGAGTAATGTTTGGACCTAGGGTGGGAGAGAGCTCCGTGCGGTCTGAGTACGAGTTAGAGACACCTCAGGAAGGTGAGGCTTAATACGACGCGTCTTCTTACGGCTCAGGCGGCGGAAGAGCTATGTGATGTGATGATCGGCGGGTTGTTAAAGTTAGTTTGGGGATAATCTTCTTGAAGGTGATGCCTAAGGGAGGAGTGGTCAGGGTCAGCAAGCGAAGCTATCGCCAGGGTTCGTGGGACCCCTTCGAGATGCTCGAGGGTAGGCAGCATGCGGCGTCTTGGTTGGCTCTGTGACATGTCAATTGTCCTGGTATTTCACGTCTCCATGCTCCAGAAGTATACTCCAGATCCGGCCCATGTAATTAGTTAGGGAGAGATTGGGGTTGACGATGGGACCTTGAGGAGGGACCGGTGTGCGTATCAGATGGCGGGATCAAGTTTTGCGGCCTTGAGCCCGATTGTGAGCTAGTGGGGTACTATGGGCGCCTTGTGGGTGGAGGTCTTCAGTAGGAGCACAAGGACACGATGCGGGCAACCTATTTCTTCTTGTTTAGGGATGAAGGTATGTGGTTTAGTCGTTTAATATTTAAATGACTAGTTTACATGCATGGTTTAGTGCACGTTGCATATGCATGTGAGTTATTGTGATTGTCCAAAATTTCGGGACGAAATTCCTTTTAAGGAGGGGAGAATGTAAGACCCGAGAAAATTCCAATTTTCTGAAAAATGGTAAAACAGTAATTTCGGTAAAAATCAAAAAATTTTCTAGATCTCGGATGATGAAACAGATTTCACCGTTGGAATCGTCTCGCGAAATCTAGCTACCACGTCAATTTAGTTCAGTTAGAGACGATCGAAATTTCCGTTTTTCGAGCCTTGGTGTCGGGTCTTTGTAAGCGAGTTTGAGAGACCTTGTGATGTGACATAAGTCACCTACTACATGTTCTCTTGTGACACATGTTGCAAGATTAAAGAGATGATGGAAATGGACGACCTAGATAGTGCCAAGTGTCAAAAATCAAGAAAAAGAACATAAGTGGAATTAATGGAATTGTTAATGAATAAGACAAAATAATGAACAGCTATCTTCTCCACAAATTTGAAGACAAAAGGTGCAGGGGCTGGACAAAAATCAACAGTAGCAGCGTTTTTCATTCTTAGAGAGAGAAGGAGCTCATTCAATCTAGATTTTCGGCCGATCGAACCGTCGGTTCGCGACGAAGCAAGAAGCAAAGTTGCTCTACGCGGCAAGGGCTACGCGTGTGCACCAATTTGGTGGAGTTCCGATAACTCCAAGAGGTAGGGATCTTTTCCTACTTGTGTTAATCCTTGTTTAAGAACCATGTAGTATTCTCATCGGTTAAGACGTCCCGAGGCTTGTTTTATAGTAAACTTGGTCTCAGCTTTGGTAGAGTGGAGAAAATTTTTTATTTTGTGTGGTGCGTGACAGTAACGGGGTTTGCTATTCATGAATAGTGATATGGTCTTTTGGCATTGAATTTTAAGATGTTGGCGATTCAAATGAATTGCTTGTGTTTGTTAATTAGCGTGAGCTAATTTTGGTATGTAATTGGTTGAGAAATTCATACTTGTGTTGTGTGATTAATTATGTTAATATATATATATATATATATCTCTTATGTTAATATATTAGCATGAATGTGTTGGAATTGGCATTATGCATTCCATATGCCTTTGGGAACCCTAGAATATTAAGGTGAGTGCATGACATGAAGTGAAAATTAAATCGAAAATGTTTGTGAGAAAAGATTTCGACGGAAGATTTCCGGTGTCAGTGGAAATCGTCTAACAATTACACGTCGGAAGGAGCCATAGATTGTTTGGAAGGTTCTCAGCACATTGCCTCGGAGGGTAGTCTAATATTTTGCGAAACTTCGGTGGTGTGTTTTTCGAACAAAGCTTTTGTTTTGGCCCGATTATTTACTCGCATGTTGAAGCCAGGCGTAATGTGAGGGTGTCGTGAGGACTCGGGACATGGGATGGCGTGGCATGAACGTTCGAGTAGGTTCATGAAATTAGCGGATGTGAGTGTTTGCCATGCATGTGCACTTAGGTGGGGGTAACTGGTTAATTATCCTCTGGGCTTTGCTCACCACTGTGGGGATCCACTGGCCCCCGGTACGGAATTATTACTGAGACCAGTAGCTTCTTCAAGACCTTTAGAAGAAAGCCCGGATTGGCTTTGGGTTGATTTTGTATAACATGTGTTAAAATTGTAAACATTTGATATATGTTGGTAGATGATTGTCGCTCTTGAGCTATTGTATAGTTGGATCTCTTTTGTGGTGGTGAGGGTACCGTGGCGGGTTGTTTTTACTTTCGCATGGTTATTAGAGTCATTTGTGAACCCAACAGGATAGGTTCTGTATTTGGGTGGCTCACTGTACAAAGGACTATGCCCGATTTTTGAAGTGATGTCGGGTTGACATTTCACATATTCCATGAGTTGGGTTGTCAGCGAACACCTAGGGGATGAGGCGTCATAATTTGTGTATGCAATTCTAACAACAACTTCCAAAATTGGCTCTCATAGGCTAATTAACAAATCAAGCAATTCATTTGAATCACTGCTAAACCACCACAAAATCCTGCAAAATATTATGTGACGGTGAGCACTGGGTACAGCCTTCGTTCACGGCCTATAGGGATTTTATCCACTCGGTTCAAATGTTTTGAGACCAAAATCACGGCTAATTCAAGCCTTAGACTATCCCTAACCATTCACATGGCTCTTAGCCGAAGAATAACACAACTAGGAGAAGGCTCTTACCTCTTGGAGTTGTCGGAACTCCACCCGTCAGTGTCCGCAGCGTAGCCCTCGCGCGTAGTTAAACACCTTCTTGCTCCGTCGAGCCGGCGATCAGACATCGGAGAGCTCCAGAAAAGTCTCATTCTCTCTCTAAAATCTAAGTCTAACACCTACTGCCTGATTTCTCTTTTTGTTTTAGAGAGAGAAAACTATTTCTTTTTGTCTTACTCATAACCTTTTCATGGAATTCCATTTGTGATCATTCGTTTAACTATTTGACATATTCAATCAGTAATATTAATCTCCCATCATCTCTTTAATTAGTAACATGTGTCACATGGTACATGTAGGTGACTTTGTCTGTCATATCTCTCTAAGCCATTTCTGACTAGACACCCCGATTGTGCCGCGCGTGAAATTTCTAGATTGTCCTCGAGGTGGCGAAATTCAGCCCGTGTTAGCTAGATTTAAGCAAAGCGATTCCATAACAGTCGATTTGATTATACGAGATCTAAAAAAATTTTGATTTTGACGAAATTTACCGTTTTACCGTTTTGGAAAATTCGAATTTTCTCGGTTTACATTCTCCCTCACCGAAGTTGATCGAAATTCTATCTATTCTAACAAATCACATGCACCATGCAGCATTTTCTCTATATATCTCAGCTAGTCATTTAAGTATTCATGGTATGACCATTTGCTTTGTAACCTCATGACCGCGTTACGAACGACCTTCCACCGATTAAATCAGCGACATAAACAATGAGCGTCATCCCTGTCGAAGTGTCATGAATGACATCCATATACCGGCCATTTCCGGCTCACCAACCAGTACATTAGCTAGCCGATGCTAATCCCGAGTCAATCCGGCTCCATCACCCAACTCATTCTCACGTGGTAACGCATTTAAGTGTGTTTCTCTCTCGCGCTTGAAACTTTCCTTCTGCTCGCGATCCCATTCACACAAAAATTTGGATATCTCCACGGTCTCCGCCACCGAAATTTGGATATCACAGATCTCTTACACCCACGAAATTTTTGGGTCTCCTCCCACGGTCTCCTTACCCCACCTGAAATTTAGATATCTCCGGTCTCTTGCACCGCGAAATTGAGATATCTCCACACAGTTTCTTACCACCTGAAATTGGATATCTCAGTGGTCTCACCACCTGAAAAATTTGGACTATCTTATGAATCTTACTTTACAAAATTTGGATATCAGAGTGCCTTTACCCTTTGAAATTAAGTACATCTCCAGGTCTCTTACACCCCGAAATTTCGGATATCTCACGGGTCTTTTACACCGAAGTCAGGGATATCTCCTGGTCTCACCCATAGGAATTTGAGATATCTCACGGGTTTCTTCTTTCATGAGACCATTTGGATCCACTACCTGGTCTCATATTCAAAACTCGGGCTTTTCACGGGGGATTAACGACCCTTCTTGTATACAACACATTAATTACTTCTCATTTCCTAAATTTGAACTCTGGGTCTTTTATTGGGCCAAAGTCCGAGCTGAGCTAAACCCATCACGAGTGGTGGGCCTTATCTGGGTGCACCTACACGACTCGGCAGGGATCTGCCGTGCACCCACACCGATTCGATCACGATCCCCGAGTTCGCACTTGGCGAGTCTCGGAGGTCTCTAAGCTCCTCGACCTGCTTAGGTCCACTCCCTTCCATCCTAGGGAAGGAACATCCCACACTGGCTTCTCTAAGGCTAAACCTCTAAAACTGAGTTTGTCACCTGAAGATGCATTAATGAATGGATATGATCATCAGTTCAGCCAGCCTCTGAACTCTGACAAGTGCAAGGGTAAAGCATACCTTGCATATCGCCTAATCTGAGCCTTCGATCTGCGGTACCATGAGACCTCACGCGCTACGAGACTGATCTATTCCATATACCTGACTGTTAGCGAAAATAACATATCGTCTTCTTTGCACGGTTGAAAGTCTGCGTAGCGAGCCATGTTCTGCCTCCTTCTATCTCTTTGGCCATACGTCTTCTTCAGAAGGTGTATAGCACCTGCGGTAGCTAGTTCCCTCGACCATCGTTGTGGAGAAAGCGTATCCTCTCCGTCTCTTTTCATTAGGATTTATGTTGTTAAAATCTTGGGATCTTTGTCTTTGATTACAGATCCGCCTCATGCCTAGGTTGTCGTGACTAACATATCGTCTGCCTGCTGACTAAATGCCCCATCTTGGCCCAAAGTCACTGGCTTCGTGTGAGAAGCGAAGTCTTGCCTCTTCCTCGACAGAAGAAGAGTGGTCTCTCCCTCAACCTGCCCGACATCCGCCTTTCGGTTTCCCAGTGCATCCTCTATCTCTTTCTATGTGTGAAGTACATTAGGCCATGGGTCATAATCTGGCGGAGCCCTACGATCTTTCAGATGGTTAATAAGTATTCTCAAACCTCCGACCATGGCGTAACGGCACATAGTCATCACTAAGGCGTGCCGCTTCAGTAGATAAGCCACATGCTCCATCATCGTCATCGTTTCTGCCTCGACTCAGAACTCTTGAGCTTTGCGCCATCAGCGGTGGTCGGAAAATCTTGCCCATGAAAAGATCAGCGGAACTCTTGCCCGTGTCTGTTTGAATGCGATCTCAGGTCTTACTTTGATTCCACCATGGGCGCCGCACCTCACGGGGAATCTTCGTGCGATCATGGTCGTATAGAGGCAATCCATAGCCTCAATACCTTTACCTCAACTGCATGAATCAATGATGCGCCACCATGAGATCTCAGCTTCCACTGTGAATGCCGGAGGATGATGCACACCTGACTCTGGAGGTTCCGGACCTCTAGCTGCTCTGCTGCGCTCTTTGTGCAATAGGCGCCCAATCTATAGCCTCAACAAAGGCACATTGGTCAAACCTGGTGGTGCGACCGGTACACCGTGAGCGACCTCGTCCTCGCCCTCGACTAGCCATCTACACATGTCAAATGACAAGTTAAGTTTTAATCAGTATACAAAGGTGTAAGCAGGCCGCCGAGACACTTCTTCCACATAAAAAATTTCATACCAATGTCCATGCATTCATAGGTAATGCAAGACAATAATTGTATTTTATTAAATCATATTCAACAAAAAAATTTAATTTAATTTTATTTTTTTTGAAAACACCGTGAAACGGTGCTCCATGACGTTGTCAGCGATGACTCATAACGGTGTCCTAGTGGCGGGTTGGGTGCTGGGTTTTAACTGGACCCCAGCTGCCCATACGCTATACTTACGCGCATCGCCGAGGCCACACGCGCGTCCTTCGATGTCATAAGCCTCCCGGTTGTATCAAGCGGCCTTCCTCTCGGCCGTGTCACTTAGCGTTTTGCCATATAGCCACGTGCCGCGATCGTATTCAGCGGTGTAGTAGCCTCCGCCTTAAGCCCCGGTCCGCGATACAAGAATTGTATCGACACGAATCCTATCAACGTATATCGCTCGCTCACCTTGCAACGTATGTATCGCGCCGTCGTGTCGCGGCGTTATCGTGGCCTGTTGTATTGTGTTCCGGCGTGATCTGCCTCTGTCACGACCTGATCGTTTGTAACCGTGACACCTCCCTGCGCCGCGATCTTGCGACCAAAGGTGCCCAGCCTGATATAATGTTGTATCGCGATATCTCTGGCCGACGCGCCGCCAGCGCGGCCCCGGTGTGTCATAGCCTCCACAGGTGGGTGTCAGCGTCTGCTCGCAGCTAGCTACGGCTATGTTCTTACAGCCGGCGCCGGGCTAGCCTCCTGGCCCTGTCGCGATCTGATTACCGCCTTATCGCTGACCCGTATGACGGATCGCGTTGGCCGTCCGACCTCCAGCACTTTGTTGTTAATGTTTTTTTTTCATAATTTTTTTCATTTGTCCACCTAACTGAAGACCATAAATAATATATATATATATATATATATATATATATATATATATATATATATATATATATATATCTCTCTCCTTTTTTTTTTTTTCATTTCCAGTGAATTAAATAATTAAGTAGATGTATTTTATTTGACTTTTTCAGTTTTACACACTGTAAAACCTCAGAAAAATTTCTTCAATACACATTTTTCTCCGTAGCCTCCGTGAAAGGCTACCGCACGGCGATCGTGCTTGAACACATAATCCATAACTTCCGAAAAAAAAATTGTGAGTTAAGTTTAACCCTTTCGCGCCGCGAGAATAATTTTCTAGACTTTCACAAAACCTAACCCCATTTCTTGTTCAGCGGGCTCTTGATAAATTACGGACACTTCTGTCAAATTTATCATCCTAGATTTCAATACTGACCTGTGTTCAACATCGATCTTTCTGCTAATAACATTCACCGAACGCTACAATTTAAACAACTTTGCTGCGGCGCGTTGGTGCGCATCACGTTCGTTCGTCAAATTTTCCGAAGGGATGCGCCCGATCTACTTTGTTTCCCATCCGGTCTAAATTAAATCACAGCCGCCTAAACTTGATCTTCGGCTATGCTCACAGTATCGACGTTGAATATACGAAATTCAGATCATCTTACATATGAATGCCATTTCGTTTGAAGTCCACTCGATATGGTTTCGTATATAAACTCGATATCATTATTAAACGGGTTCACGTGTATTAAAATCTTATGACTTAATATATGTCTGAACATATTAAAATGACTGTGGTATACAATGATACTGTAAATCATGCCAACTTTGTTGCCACATAGTTCAAAGTTGATTATTACTCTTAATACCAACATATATTAAGATTTAAATGTATCACTGTCATACAAAATACATCAAAGCCACAATCCGACTCTTCTAAAATGGAAATATTGGGTGCCGCATCTTTACCTGACGCTCCTGTACTGAAGCGTAATGAGTCTCGATGAATTAATAATGCATTAGTTGAATTGTATCCTACATGGGTTACTCCCACCTAAGTGCACGGCCTGATGATTCAACACACAAACACATTCAAGAAAATACATGATCCTACTTGAATGTCTAAATGCCCCGATCAAGTGGAGATTATCATGTTTCCTAAATGCATGTCTAAAGCTGATGCGAGGAAAACATAGTTTTATTCTTTACATGCCATGCACTCTACACCTAATTTTCTAGGTTGTACGGTTGCATATACGATGCATTGCTATATTCAAACAATTCATACTTTAATATATTTCATATATTAATAATTAACTCATCTGTCACATAAATTTCATGTTATGCAATTCTAGCAACACAGAAATTAGCTCTCTGTGGCTATTAACAAATCAAGCAATTCATTTGAATCTTCAAACCACACAAAAATATTACGTGAATAGTGAAACCCTAGGTTTAGCCTTGTTCTGACCTATGGGGATTTTCTCATCGGTTTAAATGTTTTGAGGCCAGAAATCCAGCTAATTCAAGCCTCGGACTATCCTAACCATTCATGGTTTCTTAGCCAAGAATAACATAGTAGGAGAAATTTCTCTTACGTTTGTCAGACTCCACCAAGTGGTGTCACGCGTAGCCCTCGTCGCGTAGATCGACTTTGCTTCTTGCTCCGTCGAAGCAAACGGTCAGAACACCCGAAATCTAGAGTCCACTCATTCTCTCTCACCCAAAATCTGGATCTAACACCCTACCTTGATTTCTCTTTTGTTTTAGAAAACTATTTCATTTTTGTCTTATACATAACCTTTTCCATTAATTCTGTGTCATTTCGTTTAACTCTTGACGCATGAGCCCAATTTAAGCCATTAATCGTATCACTCTAAATAACATGTGTCATAGTACATATGATGGTGACTTTGTCTCATATCGTGAATCCGGGGGTCAGTTGATGACTACCCGTCAACTTTGCGGGAATACTCGTGAATGTTTGGGTAACCGGGCCATTTTTGCGAAAATCGGCGATGGCACAATAGAACCTCTTGAATCTAAACATCTCTCTCTTTGTCTAAACATCATATCAGCGAGTACAAACAGCCTTGGGCCCAATACAACATATCATCAGTATATATGTCAACTATAATGGATTGGAAGTTCGAATTGTTTTTACTCTTATACAGCATATATTAAATTAAAATAGATTCTGTCGTGTAGAGCGAATGAAGGCGTTTAAGGCTCTCTTCTAAACTAGATCTCTGGGATGAAGTAGTCTCACCATGCCAGTCTGTATAATAAATGGTAATCTATGACGAGGTGGGCTAATGCTCGATAGTGGAGATCTACTAAGTGGAATTCCCTCTCCTTTAAGTCATATGAGGCGGCAATGTATTCAAAATGCGATCTCTTGGATGTCTAGCGACTTCATCATGCCAGGAGTCCTCCACTGACTCTCACTTCTTCAGCCTCGTGCTAAATTAACCATATTTGTTGGGCCCAGCCTGGAGTGTATGTATCTTCAGTTGGGCCGTCTCAGGCGTTGATATTGTTGGACTACCCTCGGAGTGTGTATATCAATTGGGTGAGTCTCCGGCCGGGTGATATTTTTAGTATGTGGACTGCCTCAGATCATTTTTAGTTTTGACAACCTCAGAGCCATTCTCTATACTCCCCTCATTTTTTTCCTTTCTACATCTCATCCTAGAAGATTTAGTACATATAAAGTCATGATCTGAATTATTCTGATCTATATCACATATAAATATATAAACCTTCACATATATTCACATATTTAAATCACAAAAACATGTTATGTAATTTCACATTTCCACCCATAAATTAGCTCCGTGGGCTAATGATCAAACAAACAATTCATGAATTACTAAACCAAACACATTAATTCACAAAATTTATTTTGTGAACACTCTGTAGGAATAGTGAAGCCCTCGATTTACTATTCTGAAAATCTGTCGTCGGTTCACTTTGTGAACCCGAATTTCAAGCCATTCCTAGCCTTTCATCAAACATTAACACATGATTGCCTGACTATACAGTCGGCCCGTGGTTGTCCGGGTTTCAAAATCCCGACACCTCGTTCGAATTTGGAACCGATCAAGTAACCCCTACGGCCTCATTCAACTCAAACATTAAACATAGCTCTTAAACAAAGCTTAACCCAAGTGAGAAAAACCCTACCTCACGGAGTTTTGTGAAACTCCTTAAATCAAATTTACCCATAGCCCTCTCGCGTAGGTAGCTTCCACTTCTTGTCCCAAACTGACTGCAGTGATTGAATCCTCTAATCCTAGAAGATGGACATTCTCTTTTCAAACCCACCATTTCAGCACCTTCATCCGTCCTCTTCTGGTCGTTTTGGCTCCTTTTCGATTTGAAACAACCATATTATTTATCTTTATCTGTATCGTTAAACTTTTCATTAATGACATTTATGTGTCCTTCTTTTCCAGTTTGACATTAGGCACTATCTCGGCGTGTTTCCATCATTTTCTTTATATACCCTTACCGCTGTAGTCGATGTTATATGTGACTTTCGTCGCATCGAAAATCGTTTTACGGCACCAGAACCACGATACCTCGAAAAAAGTGTAAATTCAGTATCGAATTCGGCGAAATTAAGCGTACTGGCTAGATTTTGCGAGGGACGATTCAGCGGTGAAATTTGTTTAGTTATCGAGATCAGATAATAAATTTTGGATTTTGACCAAAGTACAATTTGGCCATTTTCGGTGTGATTTCTCGGGTCTTACATTCTCCTCGCCCAAAGGAATTTAGTAGAATTACAGGCAATCATCTTTATTAACGTGGATATGCGGCGTGCACTCTGCCATGCATGTAGGCTGAATCATATAAGTATTAAGCATTAAACCTTTCATGCGCCCGTCCCTAAGCAAGAAGGATATGGCCCGCGTTGTGTCCTCGTGACCGCGTGGACTCGCTCCACTCCATAGTGTTGCCATAGCACCCTTACTAATCTCACGGTCTTGCGTCACAAAACCTGATCATGGCTATCCAAAATGCCTAGTCCCTCTCGAGTCCATCGGTGTCAACCTCAGTCGTCACTAATCCACCATGAGCGGATGCGGAATTATCTCTTACGTAGCGAAAGCGGTAAATACCTCCTTGGACTGACATGCTGGGCGGTAAAACCAACCGATACGCTACAATGCCTATCATCTCGAGTATCTCGAAAGGCCCAATGAACCTCGGCGATGCTTCCAGCTTAGGAACCTAACCCTCTCTCTTAGGCATCACCTTGAAGGCGTGATCTTTACCTCGAACTCTAAGGGTCGACGTCGTACATCTGCATAGCTCTTCTGTCGGCTCTAAGCCGTGAGAAGACGCTGTCGTATCAAGCTCACCTTTTTGAAGGTGTCTCTAATAAGATCAGGTCCCGTGATGGAGCTCTCTTCCATTTCGGTCCAACCATAACGATAATCTACATGGCCATCTGATACCTGCTGGGTGCCATTTGTATGCTAAACGATAAGCTATTGTTGTAAGCGAATTATTAAAAGCGCTCCTCTGCACTTGCAGGCCGGGGCGTATGCTCATGGCATGTCCTCCCCACTTTTGTATATAATCCACCTAGCGTGTAACCTACACAACCCTTGCTTTGTGTGTAAATGCTGGCTAACCAAGGTCACTGATCGACAATCAATGGTGCCAGCCTAGTCCATGTCATGAATGACATCCGTATATCTAGCTACTTGCGAAGGCTCGGCAGCACCATTTTGATTCAAAGGGTATCCCGATCTGAATCCTCGACTTCTATATCAACTCTAAGTCTACGTGATAACGACCATGTGTTTCATCTTGGTCACCTGCTTTTAGACACGCCAGGCCTCTGCTTTCCTACGGTGGGATATCCTTGGTCCTCTTGCACCTTAACTCGATTCTCACCTTAGAGGATGCGGCCCCCTTTGCTACAGCCACACTTTAATTACTCTTCATTTCTGAATTGAACCATGCGTTGCTTCATTGGACGTAGTCTAAAGAAAAACTCAACCCACACTCACGAGTGGTAGACCGACCATATCGTGCACCCACACGGGCTGGCCAGCGATGTTGCAGTGCACCTGACCTTGAGAATGCCATCTTTGTGACACTGATCCGGGGTCCTGCCATGAGCGGAATCTGAGTCTCTCATATAATCCCGACCTGCTCAGGTCAACTCTCTACATCCTGGGAAGAACATATATTCTGACTATTTCTAAGGCCTTAACCTCCTAGCCCGAATCCGAGGTCATGTAAGTTATGACAGCATTGGAGTCCCTGATTCTTTGACAACTTTGATGGTACATCCAACTCATCCATATCAAGCTTGATATCAACAACCAATATGGCTACCACCCTGAGTCCCTCCTTCCGCTGCGCAACTCGATCTGTCGACTTGACCACACTGCGGCCTGCCCAGCTATCGTATTCTTTGGAAGTGCCATACTGCTTACCAGCGAGCAGGTTCGCTTTGACCGTCTTGGGGTGTGGAGGAATGAGCCAGTATCTTGCATCTGTTTTTCTGATTCGCGGATGCGCTGTCCAAAGTCTGGATCCTGTCTGCGAATGATCCGTCTCACATGCCCAGTGCCACAGTGCAAGCTCGGTGAGCGAGTCTTGCATCTTCACAGGACTGGGAAATTTAGTCATCATCTTTGCTGCAGCT
The DNA here is from genome assembly GCA_016808115.1 of Tetrastigma voinierianum. Lineage (NCBI taxonomy): Eukaryota > Viridiplantae > Streptophyta > Magnoliopsida > Vitales > Vitaceae > Tetrastigma > Tetrastigma voinierianum. Next base: position 1,527,455 of record JAEQBH010000921.1, read on the forward strand.
TTTGTGTCAAAAGGTTGTTTTTGAATGGTCGATCTCTCTATAGTCGGGGCCATCTGACCATGGAGTCCTGTCCCGTAGGCGAAGTCTACGATCTGCCCGAATGGACAACCGGCCCATTCTCGAATCTCTGTAATACCCGACCAATCCCAGAAACTGTATCTAGAGATTGACATTGGTCTCTCTGACTCATCATGGTCTCAACCTTCTACGGGTCAGACACGATGTCGTGCCCGCGTGTCTGAAAATCTTTCACCTCGATAAGCCCAGAAACTCACCTTGCGGAGCAGCGTACATCGATGGTCTCTCAACAACTGTAAAACAATCCTCAAGTGATACTCATGCTCACACTGTTGGGAGTAAGATCGAATGTCATCCCGCAGAACTAAGACAAAGTTGATCTAGATAAGGTTAGAACACCCTATGCATAGGGACCACTTGAATCTGCTGTGGTGCATTCGATCGATGCAAAAGGCATCAGTAAGCTGAAAGTGCGAAATGCGTCTAACTTATTTGTCTTAGGGATATTTGTCTCCACCCAACCTGGAGTTGATGGTAACCGGTGCGAAGGTCTGTCTTGGAAATTGTAGACTCACGCTCCTCTCATGAGTCAAACCAAATCATCAATCCTCATTAGTAGATTGCCGATTCTTGATCGTAACCACTGTTCGACTACACAGTAGTCAATCTGTAGTTGAAGGGTGCTTATCTTTTCTTATGAAATAGAGCCAGGAGCGCCCCATGGTGAAGTGCTCGTCTAATGAACCTGTCCAGTAAGCTCCACAATAAGCTGGACTCTGAGTTCCTACAACTCAAGCTGAGTGCTCATCTTATCTTGAGTCATAGAGATGGTGGAAGTACGGGGGTGTAACTCGTCACCCAGAGTCTCGACCGCTGTGGAGGAAGTCTAGGTAGCTCATCTGGAAAAACATCTACATGCTTGCACCTCCTCGAGGTAGATCTAAAGTCACAGTCTCTCCTGGAGTCCTCTGAGGTGGGCTCGCTAGCCAGCCCGCTATTGTCCTGACACACGGACTCGTATCATGCAGGGTAAATAGTATCTTGTCCTGAGGAAATACCACCACAGATGCAGATCCACATTAGCGAGTAGCTCCTACCTTCATGTCGATGCAGCCTGTAAAATTTGTCAACAAAATCACATCACAGGATAGCCTTGAGAACTGACCATGTCCCATGATCCTCGGGTCCTTGTGAGTAGAGTCCCAGGATCTCCAGCTGCAGAGCCGACATATCATCCACATTCTCGCCCTCATCCTAGGGGAGACTCACGCCTAAAGGCTCCTCTAAGGTCTCTAGAGGTCCTTGCCCATTCCACCATATTTAGGCCTCATCTCTATTGAACAGTGCTAGTCCCAATCTTGTTGAGTGCCGGAGGTAATTTCCATAACCTCAGCTGCCTCGTCTGTGTGGAACCCAATGGTGTGCCCACCGCTGGATCTCCTCCCGTAGATATCGGAGGATGCGCCTAAACTTGGAGGGTTCTAGGACCTCATGACTACACTCATGCTTTGTGCGTCGCAAACCCTTGTATTATCTTGCCTCAACAGGCACATTTGATCAAATCTTGGTGGTGACCGGTGCCACAGTAGACGTCTCTACGTCCTCGCCCTCGACTAGCCATCTACATATTTCCAATGGCAACAAGAATCATTTAATTTTCATTTCAGTCTAACTAGCAATGCACATGCCAATTACTAATAGACTTGACAACCACGATTTGACCCGTTCATTTCCTAAGTGGTGCTAAATTCCAACAACTCAATTCATTTATTTCAATAAAATTCTAAGCTTTCTTGTTCATTTCAGTATCCAAATTCCTAAGGTCATAGTTCCTAACCATAGCATTCACCCTTTCTATACGCATTTACACCATGCATATAATTTCCCTATGTCAGCGCAATCATAATTCCCATATCACATCCTCTAGTGTATATGTCCTTCCACTGTTGAAACATATGATCCCATGCAGTCAAACATACGACATTAATTCACGAAATATCTGAAGGTGTAAATACATTAGAGACACTATTCATACACAAAATGGGGTGTATATTTCAAGTCCATTCATAAGCAGTAAGACCATTTATCTAATATAACTAATCATATTTATCAACAAAAATTTTATTTTGGAAAATTTCAATTTTTTCTTGAGTGCAATTTCATTTTATTTGATTTTATTTTATTTTTAAAAAAAAATTTCGAAATTTTCTGCCCGATTCACGATACGAGTTCATATTACTTTTCCCCAGGTGCATTCATGATACCCATTCATATGCTATGTAAACGACCTAAGTGCAATCAATCCTCAGCCAGTCATGCTGCCCTGTGCCATAGCATATTGCAATACAAAAAAAAAACAACCCTTCAAGCCCTTCAAGTCACAATACAATACAAGTATTGCAATACAATGTGTTGTGTTGCAATACAATCCTATACTACACATTATCAGATTCAGCCCACTTCATCTCTTGATACAACTGTTGTGTTGCAATCTGATCTAACCCCTTTGCGCACCGTTTGTAATCTGATACATTGTGTTCTGCCAAATACCTTCTATGGCCCTATGACATAACCTTTGGAAAAATATACCTAACAGTTTCGACATGTTTAGGGTATTTTATGCTATAATTTAAGATGTTTCGTGAGTTAAATCGAAACATGGGGAAACTGAAGACAGGAAATTTACAAGACTTAAGGACAAATTGTAATTTGTCAAAGAGGCTTAAAGTCATAATTTGAAAAGACTATGGGCCAAAAGAAATAGTAGGAATTGTTGTGTAATTCCTAGAATTCGAGGCTAATCTGATAAAAGAAATTGAAACCTGAAGTAGCGAGTTGAAGAGGACGAAAAGCAAATAAAGAAATTAACCCAAAAATGGGTTTTTGATAGCCAAACAAGGCCTAAGGGATATTTTGATTTAAAGACAAAAATTTGGTCTCATGTTTGGAGAGGAACAAACCATTATGGGAGAAGAATGGGAGAAAGAAGAAGAAAGAGGAAGAGGAAGAGAAGAAGAAGTTCAGCTTGAGGGGCAGCAAGGTATTGAAACTAATCTTGATCATGCAGGATTATGAATCACCGAATTTAAGGCTTTGTATGATTAATGACTTGTCTCCAAATCTAGGGTTTATGAAATTGCATCCTAACCTTAGATTTCTTGAAATTAAGGATTGTTAAAACACTACAAGAACTCAAGATAAGTATGGAATCCTTTTAGGTTGAGATTCCTTCAGTTAAATTGTATGTAATGGAGTTAGGGTTTAGAACAAACTATAACTCTCTATGTTTAGGATCATGTATGAGTTGTGACCCATATTATAATTGTTTTGGAAGGATTTCATGATATGTTTTGAGATAAGATAGAAGTATTGAAAGAGGAATTGAGTAGAAAAGAGGTTCTGAGAAATATGGAAATGGTTTTGATGTGTGTATGAGTATAGAGTTGAATTAGGTAGCAAAATACTTGGAAAAATGGGCAGCACATTACAGGCATTTCGAGTTTGACATGTACCGGTACACATGTAGACATATGCAGTACATAGTTGGGTTCCTGGTCATTTAGACTGACATGTGCAGTACATATTAAGGGGTGTCTCAATTACATGTGATGCTCTGTTTCCTGTTTCGACCAGTTTTCGTATTTTAGCCATAGCTTTCTCATTTCTTATCCGATTTGAGTGATTCAAGTGGCTAATTAAAATATACTTCAAGGATAACCAAACATATAGAAATAGCTACCTTCTAATTCTGACTCTAAGTGGCCCAAAGATTCACTCAAAGTGGGGCCATGTCCAAGCCAATTCCTGCATCAGTTTGATCATTGAGTAGTCCGAGTTGTTTCGGACGTATCTTGAGATAAAGTGCTCCGATTTACAGGTGATTCCAGTTGGAGAGAGCCACCAGACCTTAAGCTTTAAAGTACAAAGAACCAGTGTCAAATATGGAGACAAGGCACTGGAAAATGAATATTGAAAACTGTCCCTCGAGTAAAATCGGTAAACCGACTAGTTGTCATGAAAATGTCATAACTTGAGTTTGGATGATCCGATTGAAATGATTCAAATTTTGAAGTAAAGTTGATTCATCGAGAACAAGAGAATATGGAATGATGTGAATCATGCAAGTATCTTGTATAAGTATGGAAATGTCATATGTAAGGCATGGGGAAATAAGGAAAGTATAGGAAATGCAATATGTATAAATATGTTCATGAAACATGGTGATGTGAAACATAGCAATTGAAATATAGACATAAGGGCAATATGTCATAAAAACATAATGTGGCTAGAGGCCCCTATTATAAGATAGTAAGTTACCGAACTAAAATAAGTATAAAATTGCCTAAGACCGGTTATTCAGACTAGTACAGCCACACATGTTACGTGGTGAGGCACGTCTCATTATGATTACTCTCTGATTAGTGTGACGGCACTCTTTGATCGTCTTGGCACATTAACATAATCTCTACGATTGGTGCGACGACCTCTTTGATTGTGCTTGACGCTAAATGTAATTTTCTCTAATTAGTGCGATAGCACTCTACGAGTAAATGCCAGCATTAGTACTGAGTACTCCCGATTAGTGCGCTTGACACTCTCTCTGTCGGTGCTTAGCTCTGCTGTGCTACTGGCACCTCAGTCTTGTCTTTGTCTTGTACCCTCGAATTGCTGTGTCTTTGTGTCCTATAAGTCAGTATTCTTTGGTCTAGAGCAATCTGACAATTATATGATAAGACTACGAGATAATGAATAAGAATAAAGAAATGAATATATTAAAAATCTGAATGTACCTCAATTTCCTCTGTATATGTTCTGCAGCAAATTACCTAAGTGCCTACAATGACTGCTCTTGTAGTACTGCGGGTACTTTGTACACGTAATCTCTGCGCTAGTACCTGGTACTCCGTGTCCCGATAAAATAAGTATAAGTTACGAATAAGAATAAACTGTAACTCCTACAGGGAGTCACGGATAGTTTTTATAAATGCATTATAAGTATAAGTTACGCACAAGGAAGAAACTGCCAACTCCTACAGGAGGTTCGAATAAGTATAAGTCCAGTAGTACCTAAGGGTACTCTCGTATTAGTAAAATAAGTATAAGCTTGGTAGTACATACGGGTACTCTCGTATCGGTAAAATAAGTACAAGTTTTATACAAAATGAAGTATAGAATCGATCGTAACCTACGGTTACTTAAAGTATAATGAATCTGTGATCTGTACCTCACAGAAAAGAACTAATATAAAGTATGTAGAGAGATGATATGACACTTGTGTGATATGATCTACGATGCGTTCCAAGACTCATCGTACCTACGAAGATACCTTGTGTGAGAATAAAGATAAAGTAAGGCAGTATATACTACGTAAGACATGTATCCGATCGAAATACATGTATAAAGTTACGTAATACATGTATAAAATCCAAATACATGTATATACTCACATCTAATATCGGGATAAGATCCGAAATACCGGAATAAACTGCGGCAAAAGTAATTAGAAGATCCGTAAAGACAAGGATAGGCTCACGTAGATGCAGTATAAGATACGAAGTACTAAAATAAGTTCTATAGTACCTACGGGTACCTTTGTACCTGATTATACTTAGTAATACCTACGGGTACTTTCGTATAAGGATAAGTTCTGTAATACCAGTATACGTTCCGTAATTTCTGTGATACCTACGGGTACCTCCGAACATATGTAAATTCCGTAGGATAAGTATGAGTTCTGTAAACTCCTATGGGAGATCTGAAATAGATATAAATACCAATACGTGTTTAGTACCTCACATATAGCATAAGTTACGCAAGTCCTCTGAGAGATGCAGGATAGTATCGGGGTATGACGAGAAGTTCAAGTAGATGTCCTTTGGGGAGATGCAGATAATTATAAGTCGAAGCAGTACTTGATATGAGTCCACCAATGCTGTCGCTAGGAGATTTGAATAAGTATACGTCGGATACTGAATCTGAATAAGTATATATCTCAGGAGATCAGTATAAGAATAAGTCTGCTATAAGTGGAAGATCTGAACGGTATAAGTATAAGATCCGAAAAAGATTAAACTTGTATAGTATAAGATCCCATAAAATAGGTTTTGCTATAAGTGTAAGACCACAGTAAGTATAAATTTAATTTATAAGTATAAGTAAAAGTTCGGTCCATCGAGAATGGAACAAGCATAAGAAGTTTGTTATAAGGATAAAGAATGTATGCTAAGGGTGACATATGATAGCAGTATATGTATTAATACATTATATGAATTCATGAAGATTAGATACTCTATTCTTGTTTATGTGATTTGTGTTTACGTATAAGATATGTTTCCCAAAGTAAAAAACGCACAAGTTTTAATGCGTGAGTACGAGGAGAAGGCAATATAAAGACATCAGCATCTGTTGGGCGAGCTGATAAGGTTCATCCACAGTAGGTCCATATCTCTAAATATGAAGTGGAATGTAAAGTTGTTTTAAGTATATATATGAAGTAAATGAGGACTCAGGTTACCATGTATCTGGAGTTTGATGGACACCACTCAGGTGGTAGTTCTTTTGAATTTGTATATAATATTTTGATTATGTTATAAGATGTAGGCCATACCCACGAGGTATAAGATTTGACTTAGAAAAAAATCAATTAAAGAATTAAGTTCGGTCTGCAGCCTCGGAACAGTTGAATCAAGTCAGTGGATGAAGCCAGAATAAAGTGTGGCAACCTCTCTTGCAATACACTTTGGGCACGCCTAGGATTTGCAATACAATTTCCAGCCCACTATATTGCAATACAAGTGAACCTGCACATGAAGCTAGGTCACAATACAATTCCCATTATAATGTGACACGGTTGAAGCAGCCAGCCCAGCAATTCTGCGCCCTCTTTTTTCGTTTTTCCACTTTTTTCTTTCGCTACGGCTATTGGAAAATACCAATATATATATATATATATATATATATATATATATATATATATATATATATATATATATATATTTTTCGAGAATACTCAAATAAATTTATAAAAACTTATTTTTCTTCATTTTCTTAACACAACTAATAAACATTAAGTATTTTCTTTAACTCATTTTCTCATTTTCAGCACTAAGCTAATAAATTTATTCAAATTTATTTCTTTCTTCTTTATTTAGGCAATGGAAAAACATAAAAAAATACATATTTTAAATACTTACCTCAGAGCACAAAAAAAAAACATTATCAATTTTTTAATTCTCAATACATCAATAAACTTAGTAAAGTTTATTTTATTTGATTTTTTCAATTACACACCTATTTCTGGATCACCCAAAACCTCTTATCCAAAATTTCTCAAACACCTCTTGATACAACACCCGACCAAATAAGAATTTATTAAAAATTTTATTTCATTATCAAAACCCAAAATAAATTTATTAAAATTTATTTCTTTTCAGTTTACTCATTGTAACACTCCAAGATATTTTCACGTCAATATACTGCCTAAGCACATAAACAATCTCAGCACCAAAAGCCATATTGCCACCTTTTCCTAATATATCCGAAGCACACCACTGAAACCATCGGTATCTCGTTTTGTTACAGTGCATTCACAAATAATCTCATACCTAAACCGAACATCAAACCACCCAAGTGGTGATGGATACCCAAACTAGAAGCTCTGGGTAATTTCATATACCTAACCTGCGATGCAAGCATGACACCCCGAATCCAGAGTGCAAGTTGATACCGTCGACACAGAATGCTATTGGATGTCGAGATTGGCTCCGACATTTCACGCGAAAATCTGATGGAATCTCGCTTTAATACGGGGCTCTACTAGGCCTAAATATATACTCTCTTTTAATCTAACATCAGCTATCATGAGTACAAGCAGCCTTAGGCCAATCTAGCTCTCATCAATATATATATATCAAATATATCCAATAGTTCAGGAGTTCAAGTGTTTTTACTCTTAGCACAGCACCCATATTAAATTAAACAATTTAATACATGTGAGACCATCAAAGAAGCCACATTCAAATCTCTTCTAAACTAAATTCTAGGATGAGCATCTCCATACACTCTGTGCATATGAAATAGCATCCTGTGGGGTGAGGCTAATGCCTGATAATTGGAATCACTTTAAAGTGACTCTCTCACTAAGTGCATATCTGATACTCAAGTAATACACATTCAAGCAAATGCATGATCTACTTGAATGTCATTTGACCATCTCATACCAGAGTCTCATGACTCCTCACCTGCTTCAAAACTCCGGTGTGAGAGTATTATGTTTATTTGTGGACAACCCTCAATTCTTGCTATATCTCAAGTTGGAGCGTCTCAGCGGTGAATGTATTATGGACTACATGAGTCGCCATATCAAATTGAGTATCTGGAAGCGATTGAAATATTTTAGTATAAATTCTCTAGATCCATTTTTAGTTTAGACAACCCTCAAAACCATTTCTGCCTCTATACTCTCACTATCATGCACTCCTCATGTGAGTTACTGATTGCATGGAATAATGATCACCATTCTATTACAGTCTATATCCATATAAATATATATAAACATTTATAATATTATAAATTTAAAATCACAAAACATATTTTAGCCATTCACATTTATACATCAAAATTAACTCCATTCTGGGCTAATGATCAAACACAAACAATTCTACTTGGATTACTCGACCAAACACATTAATTCACAAAATTTCTTTTGCAGACTTTGTCTCGAATAGTGAAACCCCTCTGATTACCTATTCCGAAAAATCATAATATAGTGAGTTCTTGTGAACCCCATTTCGACCATTCTAGGCCTTTTCATCAAAGCACACATTAACATGATTTTACAACTATTACCCAATTCATTTGTGGTATCATTGGGTTTCAAAATCATGCACCGGTTCAAGAGATTTGGAAGCCAAGATCAAAGAATGACCCTCTGTATATTCAAATAAACATTAACATAGCTTGAAACAAGCGCATTAAAGCCGTGGGAGAAAGCTACCTCAAATTATGAAACTCTTAGTAGTGCAGCTCAGGAAGCCCTCTCAGCATGAGCCAGCTTATGTGTGCGTGTGCCGCGGTCGGGTCTACTACCAATCCTGAAAGAGAGTGGGCATTATCTCGAGGCTCATGAGCTTTACCGATGATGTGCTCCGTGATAGGCCCAACTCTGCAGACTGACAACAATGTGACGTGATATCGATGGCGCGTGGATGACCATTGTCAATATTCGGGATTGCAGCGTGCCGAATATCTGGAGCGATCTGACGCCGATGATGACCATGCGGATAACTCTTATCTCAGTCCATTTCATGGCGCAGAAGATGTTGAAACGCAGAACCGAATCCGCTAACGTATTCAAATATTATCTGGATGGATAAAGTGCCGCGTCTCGGCATGGATAACGGATGCGATAAACCTCTGGATGAGCATAAATGGAATCTTGAAAGATGAATGCCTGGATTTAATGAAGTGTGATTGCTGTCGTATAAGTAGGACGCCTGGAATGACTCTCTCATAAAACGTTCCAGGCCAGCACATTTGCCGAGTATATGGAAGAACAAACATGGATTGACGGATGAACTAATGGTCTCAATTCATAAAGCTGATTCTGCAAACTCGTGAATGGACATTTCATCAGGATTCGCAAGGATTTTGACAGCTATGAGCGCTGTTTGGAGCTTCAGTGCGCGAGTGACGGATTGCTTTATTATCATGGACACATCGATAACATAGTTAACTTCTTATTTAAGAAGAATCTCAAACTCAAGCCAACTGTTCAATCTAAAAGTGCCTCTTCCTAAATACTCAATATGATTATTTGAAACAATAAGTAAATGTTATCACTGAAATAAAATAAATCTTCTATCATTATGAGTCTTGTATGGATAATGAACATTCTATATTATTTTATTATCATCTGTTTCATCAGAAGTTGACAGGTGTGTTATATGTGATATGTATTGGAATCGTAAATGTGAACTAAATGATGAATCAGAATAATGGATTAATTCTGAACAAACGTAACAACTGATGAAATAGAGTATGATGTACGTTTGCTCTGTTGTATCATTTCATAAAAAAAGTGTTTATCACAGCTGTGTTGTATAATATAGTGAACTTTATATTATTTTGTATTGTTTTAATGTAAAACCTTCGAGAAAATTACAATTTTAAGGAAAGGATAAAATGGTAATTTATGTCAAAATCCGAAGATACAGTGGATAGTGACAAGCGGACTTCAGTTAGAATCTTCTCCATAATCTAGCTACCATTAAATTTGTTCGATTAAGATAGTCGAGGAATTTCACGTTTCGGGGTACTAGGTGTGGTGCCGTAAAGCGACTTGTGAGAGACATGTGATCTGCAAAATCCTCACTAATACTCCATCTGTGCATGTTGCATGATTAGTAGAAGATGAATGAATGACTTTAGATTAATGTAATGTCAAAAATCCAAACTAAAGGACACAATGGGAATTAAGTAGATTAAATAGAATAAAATAAGGTTAATATTCTATTTGAATAAAAAAAAAAAAAACGTGCAGTAAGTGTGGAGACTGGTTTTAGAGAGAGAAAGTGTGACTTCTCTCTATGTTCTACTGCTTTTCGGACTATCGGTTCCTTTGGTAGAGCAAAGTTAGAATCTAGCAGTGAGACTCTAAGTGAGCACCAATTTGTGGAGTTCCGACAACTCAAGAGGTAAGGATGTCTTTTCCTACTTGGTTTTATTCTTAATAGAACATTTAATGGATGGGGATTTGTTGGGGCTGGATGACCGTGTTTTTGGTCTCAAAATCTTTGAAACCTTGAGTGGAAAGAAATCACATTATTGGCGTGAGCAGTCTTTGAGCCTAGGTTTCCAACATTCAAGCGAGTGTTCAATGTCACATTGTAGTTTGGGTATTTAAAATGAATTGTTGATTGGTTAATTAGCCCGTATGAGCTAATTTTGGTGTTGTTGTTGTGAATTGAATAACATGATTTGGAGTTAATTATAGCTATATGCATATAAATATATTAGCATGAATTATTTTTAGGGTGGCATAATGCATTCCATATGCAGGGCACCTAGATGGTAGATGTGTGAGTGACATCAAATTAGAAAGAAAGTGAAAATGGTTGTGAAAGGACTTGAGAGAATTTTCAGAAATTGCCTTGGAGAAGTGATGCAGTTATCAGACGGACTACTTATTTGTTCGGAGAAGAATTATCCTAGCAATTCGCCTCGGAGGGTAGTCCAATATATTTACGAAACTCGGTAGTGTGTTTTCAAGAACAAAAAAATCTTTTGTTTGAAGCTTGATGTTTTTCTCGCGTTGGCACAGGCATGTGGCCAGGGGGTGGGTGGGGACTCTAAAATTATCAGGATGGGCATCTGAGACATTCAGGCCAGGGGATCATATATTGCTGAGTGATGTTCTGTGACATGTGCACTTAAGGTGGAAATGTAAGTATAGCTCCCAGGCATTGCTCTACTGTCAAGAGATCATTATCAGTATAGGGTGTCTGAGAGGGGCGTGCATTTCCTTTAGAGGCCACGTTTGAAAAGCGGGATTGTGGCTTGGAAGGTATTCATTACAATATAACATGTAATAAAACTCTAACTTTTGATACTATATATTTGGTTAAGAGTAGCAATGTAAACATATTGAACTATTGTTATATAGTTGATGTATTTGATAAAGTATTGATGTATAGGCTAGTAGTCTATTTTACTCATGCTATAGAGGTCTGTATATGAGACAAGGTATCTGGTTGGCAGTTGTGTGAGACCTCAAAGGATGAGAATATCACATTCGCTTTATTTTAACTAATACATATGGCTTGAATCTTATAATGAGAAAAATTAAATTTCTAATTTTATTTAACACTATTTTATTTTATCTTAATAAAAATTATTATTTTAATACAAATATTTTTAAAAAAATGTTATATGGTTTAAGATGGAGGCCTTTGGTTTGGACAAACAACTTAATTAAACACTTATTTTATAGGCCATGTTTGGTACGCAGGATTAAGTAGGATTAATTTTGTACCGGGCCCAGGACTAATACGAAGCCGGCCCAGGGTGGGGCCAAAGGAATATAATGCATCTGTGTTTAGTGCAGTCTAGACAAAATTATGGACTTTTTATCCTCGTTTGATTTTATCTGGGACTAAGATGGTGTTTGGTTTTGATTTTTGGCTGATGCTGAATAGAATTTTTTTGAGCTTAATCTTGAATTGTATAATAGCATTAAGTATTAAGTTGTTTGTTTTTAACGTTAGGTAGTGAGTAGGGATGCGGCGGGGCCAATTATTTTGGGTTCCCGTCCATTTCAATTCTTAATAGTATGGTTTATTTAATTTGTCGGGTTTTTAATAGGTTTGAGTTTGTTTTCTCCAAATCCGATGCCTAGATTCGAGGTATTGTTACTTTCTTCCTGTAAAACCTAAAAAATTGAAATTTTCAAAAATGGTAAAATGTTAATAAAAATAATAAATTGTCTATAAGGGTTGAAGCCTGAAAATTCTCTGAATCTTGGATATTGAAACATTTCTTGTAGTTAAATTAGTCTGAGAATCTGGTGACCTAGAAAGTTTAGATGAATTATGAGACAAGGCGAAATTTTCCGATTTTACGGGTGATAAGTTACCCGATGACTCAGGGGCTGAGATTTTCAGAAAATCTGAAAGTTAAGAAATAGTTTGCAGGCTAAGTTCATTTAAATAAAGTGGCTGAAAAGAAATAAATTGTTTCGGGGTAGAAGCGGTTGAATAGCTCTCTGAATCATGTATACAAAATAATAATAAAAAGCCCATAGATTATATTTAAAAATAATTTTTATTATTTTATTTTATACTTTTAATATAAATAATAATTATTATTATAATGTTTTTTAATAAATAATTTTATAAAAATTCATAATATTTTTATTTGTATGAAAAATATTTATATATTTATTAAATTTATATTTTATAATATATTATATCATACTAACCATATTAAGCTATTTTATTTCATATTTAGTATTAGTTATTTGATAATATATTAGTTAATAAATTTTGTTCAATTTTTTGATTATGTTAATTATTTTTATAAAACATAAAATATTTTATCCCCGATTTAGTCAATGAAACCACATTTGATTTGAGGGTTAAAAGCAAGACAAAAATAGCGCAACCTATTTAATTTTGTCCCCAATTTAGTCAGTCCGCATCTGCTTATTGAGCATTTAATTTTGTCAAAAATTATTCTAATCCTCGATCCTGCGCGTACCAAACATGGTCATAAGAGATTATGTCATAAGTACTTTATTCAATAAACTATTTGTATTTGGATGCATATTTTAAAAAGCGTTTATACATCATTTTAAGGTGTTTGGATGCATTATTATACAAACACTTATAATAGTTGAAATTATTGAAAATACCATCATAAACACTTATAAAATTGAAGTGTTTGGATAAATAAGCATTGGTCGTAATTTTTTAAAAATTAAAAAAACTAAAAACTAAAGAACTAAAAATTAATATTATATATATCATGAAACCATGATAAAAAATAAAAAATAAAATAAAGATTCACTATATATCAAAAACATTTATCATTCACCTGTAATCTCTAATATAAAAAATAACTAATGAACCATACTCTCATTACTTGATTTTGTTTATTATCATTGAAAGTGCCAAAACTAAAATATTATAGGTTTTTTTCTTCATTAAATCTTTAATTTTTATGTTTTCTATAAATTGGAACGTGATGTACCATGTACTCATAGTTGTTTTAGGCGCAAGACGCACGAAGGCACAAAAGCCTCTTGATGCCTTGAGGCTGAAGGAACACTTGAGGTGTGAGCTTTTTTAAGTCACCCTACCTAATATAAATAAAAATTCTATATATCACTAAATATTGTCTATAGTTTTTATCTAATAATAAAATATAATAAAGGAAATGACATAAAACAAAAAAAAATCAAACATCACTAGTGTTTCCCATCATCACAAACATTTCCGAAACAAAATAACAAACATCATTAGTGCTTCCCATCATCACAAAAATTCTAAGTTCTAAAACAAAATAAACACTCATGGATTTGTATTAAATTCTAAATAAAGAAAATCATTATCAATATCATTATTCTCATCATCAATATAATTTTCATTCTATTTTTTAATTATATGTCAGAATTTTTTTCATAATTTTTTAAAAATTTTTTTACCTATTTTTACATAAATTTTGGGAAGTTGTTTTGTGACGCCACACTAAATGGGGTCAGTTGACAACCGTCGGCCGCGGAAAACTGTCTCATATTATGAGACTCATACATAGTAAAATGGCCATGGCCCATACATCCTCACTCACCAAAAATATCATCAACTATATTACCATAGTTTTAAAGTTATTACGCTCCTTTCTGTCTGAAACATATATTAAAATTTGAGTTCAGATACATGTTTCTGAAAATCGTATCAGTATGTCGAAACTTCTTACCAGCGTCCCAATGGCGCCGATCATACCGAGGAAACGTTTCAGCATCGCTGAAATAATGATCCGCCGGCGGGGTGAGCAATTGCCCGATAGTGGAATTATCCTATGTGGGACTCCGCTAAGTCTTGGCGATACAATGAGTCAACATAAACACATTAAAATCGTGGTCCTACTTGAATGTCTACATGACCTGGATGAGAATGCGACTCACCCTTTCCCACTTTGACCTCGCGCTCTCCGCGTACCTAAAGCCACATGCGAAAAAACTGTCATTCAAAACAAAGTTTTATTCTTGAAACATCATCTGAGAGTTCGGTAAATATATTGAATGTGAGGCAATTCTTGTAATTTTTCGAAGCTTGATCATGGGTCGACCTCAGAGATGAAGCGTTAGACAACTCTTCAAGGCAATTCTTAAAATCTTCATAGAATTCCTTTACCTTGATTTCCATTTTCTTTCATTTTTATTTAATTGCCATGCGCCACACCTAATTTTCTAAGTTCTTGATTGCATATGAAATGCATTATGTATTTCAAACCATTCGTATAATATCGCTTGTGCATATAGCAGGAACATCACATACATGTATTCAATTCATGGCAATAACATAAAAATTAGCTCACATGGGCTAATTAACGAATTCAACTTCGATGGCTCTACGTAATTATAGTTAATATGATTTCGCATCCATGTTAACGCATCCAGTTATCATTGCATTAACATCTCGTTTCCAATACACATTTCAAGCCATTTAATTCAACAATTACAGTTTTTATCCTTCACACATCATTCATGCTCCTCATGTCAAGCAACAACACACACAGCAATTTCACATGGACCGTTTGGTCCCGACTACAATCAGTTTGTTTTTAACGGTCCCTAAGCAGCGTGGGTTGTCCGCGGGCGACCCTCTCCTGAAAATATCGGGTTCTACTTTGCCAGAGCAGGAAATAACAATTTCGACCTAACAACACGAGCCATAATTTATTGCATAAATTATCACCTAGGCTCACAAAAGTCCTAAATTGTCCAAAGCGGGTTCCAGTTTTTCCAGCAATTTAGTCCAGTTTTAGGACCAACCAAAACCATTCATGACCTCAAAGCAGCCAATCATTTACAAAGCTCTTAAAGCAGAAAATAGCAGGTAGGAAGATTTACCTCTTGGAGTTGTCATCGAAACTCCACCATGGGGTGTCCACCGTAGCCCTTGCGTGTGGGAACAACTTTGCTTCTTGGCGACGACAGCGGTCAAAATTTGGGAAATCTAAGTTGGGCTTTGCAGGGTGATTCCCCCTCATTGAGCGTTCAGCAAATGGAGAAAGAGAGCTCTCTTTTTCTTTTTGTTTTTGTTATAACTAATATAAGCGCCGCTTGTCGATTTGGTGGTTTGAGAGGATTACCTTATCCATTTAATCCATCAACCTTTTGATTTTCCTCCAATGACATCATGCCATGTGTCCACGTGGGCCCCACACTTTAGCCTGCTGATTGATTCCTCGCGATCGATATGTGGCAATAATCGCGGAGCTACTCAAAATGTGCCATGTCCCAGATTACGCCGTTGCTCAAAATGTGCAAATTTCACTATTTCTGCACTAATAAATTGGTGCAGCTGATTTGGCGACGCATTCCAACGCGGTTCGTTTCTCATTATCCGAGATCTAGAAAATTTCATAATTTTGACTGAAATTACCATTTTGCCATTTTTCAGAAAATTAGGTTCTCTCGAGGTTTCACATGTTTTATATTTTTTTTTTCAGAATTTTTTACATATTTTTTCAAAAATTTTACCTATTTTTACATAATTTTTTGGAATTTATTTCATTATTTTTTCCTATTTTTTTATATAATTTTTCAAAAAATTTACTCTATTTTTACATAATTCTTTGAATTTATTTCATTATTTTGTCATAATTTTTCCTATTTTTTTATATAATTTTTCAAAAAATTACCTATTTTACGTAATTTTTTTAAAAATTTGTTTTCTATTTTTTTTCACTATTTTTCGAAAGGACATTTTTATCATTAAAATAACCAATTTTAATCTTTTGTCTAAGCTTTATTTAGTTTTTTCTTATAAGCTTCTCCATGAAGCTTATTGAAATAAGCTAAAAAGAGCTTAAGGGGGGCCATAAGCTATTTTTATAAGCTCTTTCAAACATATGCAATTTCTATCAAAAGTACTTATGTAAGAAGATAACCTCAAATAAGCTGTAGATAATGTGACACCCCATTTTCGGGGTCCCAATACCACTGTCAACTCACGAACTCGTCTCATACCACTTGCACTCCATACATATAAAATGCCACAATGTGCCCATAAATTCTCCATACCTTTATACTTATATATTTATACAAAATGAGTTAATTTACAATTTGTTTTTATTACAAATTATCCAAAACTAGGTCTTTTACCCAGATTTTTACAAAATACATAACAAGGCCATATATGGCCATTTCTTCGTCTCTAAGACCTTGGATACGTCCCATCCTCAGGTGAACCTTCGCACTAAATAATATTTCCCATACAAAAGAGCAATGCCCGTGAGTGACATTTTCTGCACCGGGTTACTCCCCACCTAAGTGCTCATGCAATGGCACACCAAACATTCAAGTAAAACATATATGTCCTACCAAATGTCTACATGTTACGGATGAGAATGTGACTCACTTTCTTCCCATATCCAGCCTCACCGACTCTCATGCATGCCTGGGTCAAGTGAGAAAACAATCGCTTTCAAACAAAAGGTTTTTGTTCTTGAAAACATAATACCGATTTTCGATAAAATTCTATTGGACAACCTTCCGAGGTGAATTGCTGGATAACTTTCCGAAACAGTCATGGGTCCTCCTCCGAGATGAACTGTTGGATAATTCTCCAAGGCAATTTTTCGAAAAATCTTCTCATCAAATTGATTTGACAACCATGTTTTTCATGTCATGCACCCATACCTCCTGTTCTAGGTTACCCCAGTGCATATGAAATGCAATATTCCATTTCACAATAATTCATGTTAATACACATCACGCACACATATATATTAACGAAATTCACATACAAACACATGTTATTCATTCATAGCAACACCAAAATTGCACTACATGCAAGCAATATTAATAATTCAGTAGTCCATCTTGGACCCACCCAAAGAATTACACAAATAGCACACAACAACACACAAGGTCGCATGAACAGTCTAACCCATGGTCTCGGGCTATCCACGACCACCTAGGGATTTCCTCACTTAGTCCCAATCTTTGGGACTGAAAACATGGCCATCCAGGCCTCAAGATATCCCCATCCATTCAAATGACTCTTAGCCAAAGAATAAAGCAAGTAGGAGAAATCCCCTACCTTCCGGAGTTTGTCGAAACTCCACAAAACTGGTACCCACGTGTAGCTCTTGCAGTGGGGAGCAACTTTGCCTCTTGTCTCGTAGGAATTTGACGGACGGATCATCGAAAAAATCTAGATAGAAGTGAGAGCTTCTCACTCTAAACTCTCTTCCTTTCTCTTCCCTCTTTCTTTACTCTCTCAATTTTCCCTCTCTTTTCCCCCATCCAAACGGTCGAAATGGGTCAGTCAAGAGGTTGGTCTCACAACCTCTCTACTGGGCCGACGGATTTCACCTCATCCCTTATCCATCTAACATAGATTTCCACCCAATGACATGATGCCACATGTCTTTCATGGGTCTCATTTGAGCTCATGTTTGAATCATTTTGCACATGACACATGGCACCTCTTGAGCCACTCACAATGTGCTAAGTGTCCCGCACCATCCCCTGTGCCTCGAAAAACGTGAAATTCCGACTGTCTCAGAATTTGACTAAATTCGACGTGGTCGCTAGATTTCGCAAGACGATTCTAACGGTAAAGTCTGTTTAGTTATCCGAGATCTAGAAAAATTTTTACCCAGAAGGTAAAGTCCGTTTCGCAAGACGATTTTAACGGTAAAGTCCGTTTCGCAAGACGATCAAAATTACCATTTTACCCTTCCTTAGAAGGTTTGGATTCTTCGGGGTCTCACAGATAAGCCCTCCCAAACGCACCCGGAATATCAAATGATATATCTAGGACATCAAATAGTATTGCTATTTTAAAATTTTAAATTAGTAACTTACAAGGAAAGTGACCAATGAAGCCCAGCTCAATGGTTAAGGGTTGGGCCGGGTGTAGGGAAGAACCAGGTTCAAGCCTCTACGAGAACAAAACACTACAATGTTGTAATGTCAAGCGAATAGATTTAAAAAAAACTAAAGTGCTTAAGATGTTTCATTTGTAAATATTGTGTGTCATTAATATGGTGTAAAATGTAAACATTTCATTAATGTTCATGATGTAATTGTAATATTCATTTTCGATAATTAAATTATGTTTTATTTCATAGGTTGTAAAACATCTCATGACAATATTTTTAACTATTACATAAAAAATGTATGTTTGAATTATATTCTTTATTAGTGTAGCTTTCAATATCCTCAATAAAACCCATTAGTTATTTTATTGTTTCATTGTTATAAATTTATATCCATTTTATGTGATTTTGACTTCATTATGTCTATAAATAATTGATTATTTAGAGGGTATATGCTTTAACTGTAACACCCCGAAATATACCCTAGTCGTTTTCGACATGTTTAGGGTATTTTGTAAGCATAATTTGAAGGTTTCGTGAGTTAAATGCGAAACATGGAAACGAGAGACCCAGAAAATTACAAAAATTAAGGACAATTTTGTAATTGGTCCAAAAAGGCTTAAAGTCATAATTGAAGAGATTGAGGCCAAAATGAAATAAAGGAAAATTGAACTACAAATGGCCAAGAGTTGGAGGACTTAAAAACAAATAAGCAAACTTAACCCAAAAATGGGTTTTTGATGGCCAAACAAGGCCTTAGCAAAAGATGGAATTTAAAGACCAAATTGGTCTCATTTGTGGGAGGAAAAACGTGGAGAAGAAGAAGAGGAAGAGGAAGAAGAAGAAGAGAAGAAGAGGAAGAGGAGATCAAGCTAAAAAGGTATGGAAACTCACCTTGATTATGAATTCTATGTGATTATGTATGAATTTCCATGCTTGGTTGGTTAGTAGTTTATCCCCAAACATGGGGTTGTGCTAGGGTTTCATCTAACTCCAAAATGATGGCAAGTAAGGTGGGTAAAACCCCATATGGTACAAGAAGCCTACGAAATCCTCTCTTTCGAGAATGAATCATGGTTAATCGAGAGAATTGGAATTAGGTTTAGAATAAACCCTAACTAAACATCATGTTTGGTTTGAGGATGGATCATAACCCATGTGGGAATGATTTTGGGAGAAATTTATGGAAAGATTTTGAAAGAAGATAAGAAATGAAAGATGAATTGAATAGAAAAGAGATTCCAAGGTGAATTGGAAATGATTTCAAGTGTATATGAAGTATAGATTTGAGCCTGGGATGGAAAAGTGCATGAAAATGGGAGAAAATACACATTCTAGGCATCTCGAGACTCTGTACCGGTACACTTTGAGCTTGTACCGGTACAATTTCGTTCGTCATTTTTTAATAACTTGCACTGCATAAGTTAGACATGTACCGGTACAACCTGTTCTGGTTTTCCTATTTCGACCAGTTTTCGTATTTTGGCCAGTAACTTCCTCATTTATTATTCGATTTGAGTGATTTAAGTGGCTACGTAGGCCAGACTTAAGGAGAACAAAACTTAAAGAATAGGAATCGCTAAATTCCTGACCCCATGAATTAAAAATTCACTCAAAGTGGGCCATGTGCAACCAAATTCTGGTTCCAGCTTTGGAACACAGAGTAGTCCGGTTGTTTCTGACGTAATCCTAAGTTCCTGTTCGAATTGGGTGATTCCAGTTGAAATAAACCCTTAGCACCTTTAGCTTTATAGGAGCACAAAGAACCAGTGTCAAATATGGAGACAAGGCACTGGAAAATTAATATTACAAACTGTTCCTCGGTAAAAATCGGTAATCGACTAGTTGGCATGAAAATGCCATAACTTGAATTTAGATGATCCGATTGGATTGATTCCAATTCCTAAGAAAAGTAGATGCATCGAGGGACAAGAATACATGAATGATGTGTGAATAGGCATCATATCGTACAAGTATCTGAAATGCCATATGGAATAGGCATGAACCCAAAACGAATCAAAACAATTTAACATGAACATGAATATGAAAAACAAGATGTCATGATCACAGAATGTGATACAAGAAGGTTATGTTCAAAGACATACGATCATACGACTACCTCAGACCAAAGCAAGAACGAATGAGGATCGGGCCCGACAGGCAATTTCTGAGATTCCGATTAGCGCTTCTCTCAGACTCCCGATTAGCAATTTCGCATTCGATTAGGTGCTACGCACTCCCGCTCAAGACTTCGCATTTCTCCCGCCGTGCTACAAGACCTCAAGATCAGACGCACCTTCTCGGTACTTATCAGATTAAGGCCCTACTCATTTCTTTATAATTGGTCTAGGTAGTCATAAGATATATGATACACATTGAATAAAGAATGTTATAAAGATCCGAAGTACTCAGATTGCTTTGCAAGACTCACTCGCACTCCCCGGTCTCCGATTAAGCCTCAGAGGTACCTACGGGTACTCCTCTGCACTGAAAAGCCCGCGTAGTACCTTGGCACCCGCATCCCCGGGATACTCCCCAGAAGACCCACGCACTCCTGCCCCGACAAGCCGTGAGCACTCCACGAGCACCCCGCACCGAGCAGCTCAGCACTCCACGTACCCCCGTATCCGATTAAGCCCGTAGCACCCACGGGCACCCGGCTCGACAGCTCCAGAGCACCCACCCGCACTCGCACCGAGCAAGCCCGCAGCACCTAAGGGCACCCGCATCCGACAAGCCCCATAAGACCACGGCACCCGCACTGAGCAGCCCAGTACCCAAGGGCACTCCCGTATCCCACAAGCCAGAAGACCTACCGCACTTCACAGATTCGGGATTGCTCAGAGTACCTACTGCATTCCTCAGATTTCATCAAGTCTCCTCGTAGCACCTACGTACTCCGTATTTGATTAAGCTCCCGCAGTACCTACTGCACTCCCCATCCGAACAAGTCCCGTCTCGATTAAGTCCTCGTGAAGACTCCTCTCGTACTCCTATATCTCAACAAGTTCGCATGTACCTACGGTACTCAGATCCGAGCAACCTCGTATCTCGATAAACTCAGATCCGATAAGTCTGTGATCTCGATAAGTCCTGTGATTGATAAGTCCTCAGATCCGATTAGTCTCAGACCATAAGTCCCGGTATCCGATAACTCCCCGCATTCAACAAGTCCCGTAGCACTCCACGGTACCCATATCCGATAACTCCCTCGTATCCGACAAATTGTGAGTACCTACAGTACTCCCATAACCGATTAAGTTCTTGTGGTACCCATGGTACCCCCAGATTTGATAAGTTCTATACACTCCACTCGTACTCGTGACAAGAACATAAGTATAAGTTCGTATTACCCACGGATACCGTGATCTGCAAAGGCACCAGCCTCGCAAAATACATAAGCCCAAGAAGACCTACGAGTACTCCCGCATCGATAAAAACGAGTATAAGTCCGCAGATACCTAAGGGTACTCCTCGTATCCCGTAAAATAAGTATAAGTCCGTAAGATAAGTATAAGTCTGCACACTCATATAAGATTTGAAATACCAAGATAAGTTCAAGACCAAGATAGTTTCAGAGTACTTTACAAGTACTTCCGTATAAGAATAAGTTCTGTATTATCGGTATACATTCCGTAATTTCGCGATACCTACGGGTACCTCCGACAAGTGGTAAACCCGTAGTATATGATAAGCTCAGAATCCCCACTGAGTCCCGAATAAACCTAAGCCCATAAGTATAAGTTCGAATTTAAAGATAAGTTCTCAGAATCCCCACTGAGTCTCAATGAACATAAGTTTGTGATACATAAGTTCCGCATAAGAATAAGATCCGCAACTCCCACGGAGATCCAAATAAGCTGCAGGGCCTCGTTATAAGCACAGCATCAGATAAGCTCATAATATAAATGCATGAAATTTATATTATCCGCGGTCATTTATGCTAAATGTGTGTATACGCATAAGAAATGTTTCCCACTAAGCCGTGCAAAGCTTAGGCACGGGTTTTTAATCCGCCAGAGGTACGTAAGAAGATCGCCAAACATCCGCATACACCGGGCCAATACACTTGTAAGGGTTCACTACATGCAAATCTGGCCCGATTCAGACGTAAAAGAAAGTTTCAGCTTTTGTATTCAGAATTCGACTCGCTTACACAAGATATAATATTTTGATTCATGAACGCGCCATACCCATACATCACTATTTTTAAAAAAAAAAAAAAAAAATCGTGTAAAGAGTCCTAGTATTTGGTCCGTCCCGACTCCTGCCTCGATCCGGGCCAATCATTCACCGTGATTCGGCGTGACATTAACAATAAACATAATTGTTTTTTTTTTTTTTGACAACTAAATACTTGAATTACAATGTACTAAATTGTCCCCACTAACACTCGAACACAGGACCCCTCCCCTTCATATGCCTTACCCATTGAATGTTCAACCACATGGGCTAGGCATGATGGACAATCTTAATGGAATTGTTAACACAATGATTTTTTTTTTTTATATATATTTTGGTATTCATATTTCACCCTTACTACACAAATATTGTTCGAATAAGAGTACATGACGAAGAACATTTAATTTGTTAACAAATAATTATTCTCAAAGTGAAACTCAATAATAATATTGCAATTATATAGACAAGATAATTTTTTTTTATTTTCTTTTCATAATTTTACTATTTAATAATTGATTATTTGTAATACAAAAATATCAATTAACCTTAAAATCTAAAAATCTTTATCTTAGCGGGGGTTTGTTGTTTTAACTTAATGTTGAATATAACTTTTATTTAGCTAAATGCTAAATAAGGCTTAATGGTATTATGCATTAAATCATTTCTTTTTTTTTTAATATCGTATATCTATTACATATTAAGTTGTTTGCTTTTTATATGCTTAACATCTATATCTTAAATTAAAATAATTTAGGTCAGTACTTATTTGTTTAAATGTTTGGTTAAAAGACCTCAAATAACTCAAAATTTATAAAAACTACTAGAAAAATTGATTTTAGCTACTACAAAAAAGTAGTAGCTAAACTATTTATTTTAGTAGCTAAATTTCTTTAGCTGCTAAATAGCTACTACAGGACATAGTAGCAAAATTCCTTATAGGTAAGCTAATTTTAGCTACTACTAGTAGCTATTAGCTACTGTTTTAGCTACTAGTAGCTTATTAGCTACTAAAAATAATAGTAGCTAAAATGAAAAAAGTAGTAGCTAATTTATATAAGGAGGCGACTATATATAGCTATTACTTAGCTACTATATTACATAGTAGCTAAATAGTTACCAACAATAGTAATAGCTAATGTAAAGAATATAATAGCTAACAAAGTGAAAATGGTGATTATTTATAGCTGCTAATTAGCTACTCACAATAATAGTAGCTAAAATTGAGAATGTAGTAGTTTACTAAAACAATATATAGCTACTACATAACGTAGTAGCTATTTAGTGAATGAACTAGTTAGTAGCTAAGTATTATAGCTATATAGCTACTAACAAAGTAGCTATATAGAAGTAGCTATTTAGCGACGGAAAAAATGTAGTAGCTAATAAGTGTAGTTATTTAGCTACTATATTAGTAGCAAAATTGTAATAGCTATTTAGTAACTATTTTTTGTGGTAGCTAAAAAAAGTAGCTATTTAGCTACTAAGTTAGTAGCTATTTAGCTACTAAGTTAGTAGCTAAATAGTAATAGCTATGCATAAAAAAATTTAGTAGTTAAGTAGAGTAGCTATTTAGCTACTATGTTAGTAGCTTAATAGTAATAGCTATTTAACGATTAATTTTTGTAGTGGCTATGTAGTGTAGCTATTTAGCTATTGAGTTAGTAGCTAAACAGTAATAGCTATTTAGTAACTAAACTAAGGTAGTAGCTAAATTTATAATTAAGTTAATTACAATAATTAATTTAATTTAATTAATTATTAAATTATTAGAACCTTAAAACAAATAATAAAAATTAAAATGAAATAAAATTATAAGATCCTTTATCTATACAACGCCCACCGAATAACATAAACCAAAAATAACGCAGACTAAATCCCATGTTCTAGATAGCTATACAAAATAGACCATAAAAGTTCAACAATAGGAATGTTCACATATCACCAATGGGGGGATCATCTGTGGTGGGGTCATCTATAGGGGGGGTCATCCACATGTGGAGCTGTAGCTGATGAGGAGACTTGTGTCGATTGAGCTAAAGCCCTCAGTAGAGCCTTAACCTCATCAAGTTGATCTTACAACACTTTAACCTTAGTATCCACTTCCTCTTGCACCTCCTGTCGAATCTTGTCCTTGTGTTGCTCACGCAGCTCAAGATTATTTCTGGATGAGCATGCAGTGGAATGGTAAGATGGACCACTCGTGTCTGCTAAAGATAGATCACCTAATCCGTATATGAGTCGCTAGCTTTTATCGCTGCCACAACTGTAGTGACAGATCTTCATCGATAGGGACAAAGAAGGTTCTCTCCCTAAACCTCATCTATTTATACCATCCGTTGCATTTCTTGACACACAACTTCCTACAAAATTGGAATAGATATTCAGGTAATATATGAATATATAATAAAAAGCCCGAAGTAATATAATATATTTAATTATTTAATTCCATTGTGATTCTTGTCAACTCCACATATGAGTAGTCTTAGAAGTGTGTAGCTGGTTTCTATGGATCCGATAAGGATGGCTTCTTCCCGGTCTCTTTCTCCTATATAGAAATATTAGTAAAATTAGAAGAGATTGCGCAGGATCTTACGAATCAAAATAAAATCAAAGCAAGATTTCTAAGTGCTTACAATCCTCCTAACATGCCTCGAGAGAAATGGAAATGGAACGCCCAAAGCAGGTCTGAAGGTCCTGTTCCGGTCCAAATTCCTTCTCGGTTCAAGGCAATTTAGAGACATTCGTTCGGGATCGGTGTCCAAACTCAAGTAGCGACCCATGCCCATTCCACCTAGCCTAGATGGACTCCGTAACATGTATCGGTCTCCCATGTTTCCTCCACTTATTCAAATTATCTGCATACCTAGACTTAGTAAGAACCTCCCAAGTTGCTTTGATGCTACCCTTTATCTCGGCATCCTATGAGAAATATTTCTATAAAGAAAGGTAATAGTTACTCATATAAGTATGAAATAAATGTTAAAATAATTAATAATGATATTTCTAAGGAAATTTCAGCAGAGTTTCCTATCGGGCAAATAATCCAACCTAATAAAAGAAGATATTACACTGTAATATAATAACATACTCTATATAATACTCCTCAACTAATCCAAATATCTCAAATCCAACAAACACAACACTTCATATATCCAATTTGTCATGTAAACATTTTACATATAAAGGCTATATGAATGAGTTATACCTGAAACCTTCCAAATAAAAGCATTTTATCTCTTTTGTGATGGTGCTCTTATTTATACCTTCAACGTCAACTTGCTCTTGGAAAATGTGAGGTGATGTGAGAAGCGCATTGATAAGACTCGACAAACCTAAAAGATGCAAATATCAATTTTCACATTACATAAAAATTTAAGAACAATAATCTAAAATATTTCAATATGTTCACTTATTCCATTCTCCACAATCAACTGAGTCCTATCAGATGCCGAGGTCATAGCCGTAGGACATGGTCATGGTGTGTAATCTAATCAGTGAAGGCGTGTTTCGCAGCTTGTGTCGACGGTCGAATGCACCAAGATGACACGTAGATAGTCAGATGGATAAGGTATGCAATCAGCGGGAGTACTAGGCCAGATCTTCTTCACGGGATAGTACCCCTGATCGCCCGCCCGGGCCCTCTACCACGAAAATATGACAATCATGGCCTTCATCCCCAAACAACTTGCTTTGCAAGTCCACACATCAGTACGTATTGGTCGGCGGTGTGTAATTCAATTGGTAAAGTATACGCACTATAGCTGTGTCGACGGTCTAATGCACCAAGATGATTTACGTGAGATACATGGATAAGGTATGCAATTCCTCTAGTGGAGTGGTACTAGCTAGATCTTCTTCATGGGATAGTGTACCCCCGTGACGTCCGCCCCGTCCTCTACCACGAAAACATGACAATCATGGCTCTTCATCCCAAACAACTTAAGCTTTTGCAAGTCCACACATCGAGCCACCGAGCATATTCATCTATATCTTTTAGATTTAACCCATTCTACACAACACTTACTTTCCGATCTTATCAAGCGGTAGTAAGCTTTTAGGAACTTTGCTATTCCTCTTTCAACTCATACGCCATCAGCATCATTCAAATCCTGTCTAGACTTAAAGGTATCTTTACTTTACTCAAAGACATTCATAATCAGTGCAACACGCTTCCAAAGACATTTTTTCAATGCATGACATCTAAGCACACAATGAGGCAGCGTGCTCCAAAGATGTAAAAAATCCCAAAAGATGCTCCTTCTTCCATCCGTGAGCTTACATATCGGATCACACATCGAGGCTCCACTCTCAGCTACCTTTTCAATCCAAGGTTAGTAATTAGGTTTAAAATTTCCTTCCACTAATATAGGAGGTGTCGTGGTCAGTACTAACCATATTTTTATGAAAGCATATCTATTCCTTTGAAATATGTAATCAAGCAGGTAAAACTACTTGCGGTGTCAAACCAAGATTGCTTTCCACTCTTTGAAAGTGTGAATGCCTCCCAGTGACTCCATGCAATACTCGACATGCCAACCAACCGCCAGGCTCCACCCCGACAACATCAAGATAACTAGGGAAGTCATTGATGGTCCATTAATGCCGCTCTTAATCGGGAGGGTTCTTGTTTTGTTGAAATGTCATATGCTAAAAATTCCAACATCCCACAATCTCTTTAACTCTACTTATAAGCAATTGCAAAAACATCTAGCTTATTTTTGGGATTCCTAGGATCCTACACAAGCACAGTTAGAAACATAGATGTCTCTTTCATACACAACCATGGCGGTAGATTATAAACTGTTAAAATCACCAACCATGATGAATATTGTTGCCCTGACTATCCAAATGGTTGGAACCCATCAGTATATAGCCCTAGTCTCACATTTCTACTCTCAACTGCAAAATCGGGGTGTACTGTATTGAAATGCTTCCAAGCAATGGAATCAAAGCAGTGTCGCATTTCTCCTTCTACAACCTCATGCTCCGCGTGCCATCTCATATCATTAGAG
The DNA here is from genome assembly GCA_016808115.1 of Tetrastigma voinierianum. Lineage (NCBI taxonomy): Eukaryota > Viridiplantae > Streptophyta > Magnoliopsida > Vitales > Vitaceae > Tetrastigma > Tetrastigma voinierianum. Next base: position 1,555,276 of record JAEQBH010000921.1, read on the forward strand.
GTAGCCTTAAAAGCATACAACCTTAGTAGTCAAGGAGACAAAGGAAAGTAGTACATTTTCTTGCAGGGTACATTTGTGTTTCTTCTTGTATTTGTTTCGCCGAGTAGGTCTCTTATCGTTGATGGCCACAAATCTTACAAATTGTGAGATCATTGTCTTCTCCCCAAAACAACATACAACCATTGTTACAACAATGGATCTTCTCAACTGGTAAGCCTAAACCTCTGACCAACCTTTTAGCGCTGTAAAAGTTCTCGGTCACGAGATTCTCATCTGGTACAACCTCCTTTATCAATTGAGCAATATCATCAAACTCCCTTTGAGACATGTGGTGTTTTGCCTTCATATTCAACATTCTAGCAACCAATCATAGCTGCAAATTTGTTTAGCAATCGGGCCACAATTCTTTATTCACAACACTTAGCATATCAAAAAACTTTTGTGCTTCTGGATTGGGAGGTTCATTCGATATTTCATTAGGATTGGAATCAGGCTCGACATCATTCATAACCATACTATGGTATGCATTTTCAACTGACTCAGATGCTAGTTGGGCATCACTAGAATTTTGAATTGAATTTGGTTCCATTTCCCCGTGTCTTGCCCAAACATAATACCCCGGTATATAGCCATTCTTCATTTAGTGATACTTTACAGTATCAATTTGATGATAGCTACGGTTTTGGCACTTCGTAAGTGTACATGGACACTTTATCTTGTTACCATCCATCCATTCGGGTTTACTACATGCGACTTATAAATTCTCCAAACTAACCAAAACTCTAGGTTTAAGAGACCATTTATGAGCCTAGAATACATCCAACTTCGATTTGTAAGCCATTTTAAATGTTGAGTCACAATTGTAGACAACATTAGGGAACCAAATTAATATTTTATAAGAAAATAAATCCATGAAAAGCAATTGTTGCATGTAACACAATTCTACTAGAAAATTGAAAAAACTTAATTGTGAAACATTTTAGTATAGATTACAAGTATGCTGGGCTGAACTTCTTACTATAAGTTAGGTGGTGGTTCCTTATCCCATTTAAATGCATAATTCCTACTAGTCAATTACTTAGTGTTTTATCCTCTATTTTGAGAAAATCCAAAGAGTATTTTCCCTTAGTTCTCCATATATGATCTGACACAGATAAACACACATTAGTTAGTCAGCTTAAGTAGCTAATATTATATCACCTTATCCAAATATGTACCCAGAGAACAAAAAGGGGAATGACTGTCTGGTCTCTCTCACTATAAAAACACTAGTAAATCACTTAGCAGGCATTATGTACTTAAATCATCTAACGACAATTCAAGCATCATTTGTAAAACAAATTATCAATCATATGATAGATATATAAATTGAAAAATTCAAGGTTGGCTCACTAAGAAATCCATTTCATAATTTCCAATTTATTTTTAGTACATGATATGATAATTTATCATTCAACTATACTTGAACGAGAACTGGGTTTTTCTATGTATGTAATTAATCTAAGAGGCATGATAGAGAACAGGCCAGAGGCATACTCTGCCCCGTTATTCATTACTACAAAAGACTTGCACATACACCAAACGAATCAATGATGTATACAAATATATTAACAATATAAAATTATGAAAATATTCCTAATAGTTCAATAAGAAAATGCGCCATGTCACATAATTCAATTGTCTCTCAATGACCTTAGTTATGGCATGACATCTAGAGCTCTTTAGACTTGCATAAGGTCTATTATCATGCTCACCCACTACCCTAGATGAGAATGCGATGTAATCAGATAAGCTAAAAATATCAAGACCGACAAGTATAAACCTTACTATTGAGAATCATTACTCGAGATTCTAAAACATGCTTAAAAGGGCATTCCCTAACTAAGAAAGAAAATCAGATTATCCACAAACATCAAATCATTATAATATTTTTAACTTATAAGTGGAACTACTTATATGTGTTTTTAATCTGGCTTTAGGTACAAAGGAATGCGATGTACACAAGAACCTGAATTGAGAGAGTACAAGAAGATCCTAGCATCCAACCATTAAATGTGCTAAATAATATATTCAAAGAGAACAAATCTTTAACACTATAAATAATGTCATTGTTTAATGAATAAGACGGCAGTCATGGAACTTTACCACACAAGTGAACCGGCATGACCCACATGCACGCATTCGAGCATTTGTTTCGCATGAGCTCCATTAACCGAATGGATCGACCTTTTATAGTGACAATCAATACATGATGATGTCAAGCAAAACAATTCACTAACCATGACGCTTGTTAGAAGAAGCGCTTCATTACGCGACAAGACTAATTCAAAATCAAGGTACAAGAAATAAGACAAAGAGTAAAGTGATGGTTGAATAGAAAAATGCAATTTTCATCCATAGTTTTTAAAAGAACTAATCACCTTTTAATATAGTTATTACCACCACAGTTCCCTCCCCATTTCCTTCAATTGTTAATTGTGCATTTTTGAAAACAGATTTTAAAAAGTCAATTGTTAATTGAATAGAAAAATGCAATAATTCAAAGTTAATACAAAGTTGACCATCAAAATCAAGCTCTGCAATTTTGAATTTAAAGAAGTATTTGGGGTGGTTGATCTTTGCAAATATCAAAATCATGGCCCCATTGTTCTATTGTTAAAGACTAAGAACAAAATCTATCACAATTTCCATTATCTTCTTTTCTCGAATAGAAGAAACAAAAAAACAAAAACAAAAAACAAAAAACCCCCAATTAAGGCATATTCACAAACACCAAAAAGGCAAGGCGGCACAACCACGTCCTCCACCTCATCCACCTCCATGATCACCCACTTCCGCCTCTCCATATTCCCCCTCATCCTCCTCATACCCACCTCCCATTTCAAAGACCCTCTTCCACACCCCTCCTCCGGGTATAAGACAACCGACAAAGGCAATTGTCGAACAACCCAAACCCCCTTCAACCCATTCTTTCATCTCCTAAGTCCACCCCGCCTCCTCATCTCACCACATGCCTCACATCTACAGCACCACCACCACGATAGAGAGAAACAAGATCAAAATTGGAATGGAGAAGATAATAACCTGAATATTGTGCTGACGAGAAAGATTGAAAGCTAGAACTTTAGAGAGAGAAGGAGAGAGCAGTTTGGTTTCCTAACTCCTGGACCAAGGCCGTGGAGTTGTGAGTAAGAAGAACAAAGATTAAAGCACGATTTATGAGAGAAATCAAAGAAAAAATTATGTGAGAGATCCAACCAACCCAGTGGGTGAGAAGGCGAGAAGAGGGATGCTTTGTTGCGGGTGGTGTGTGGGAACCAATGGATGAAATGGCGGTGAGTGATCGCAAGAGTATAGTGGGCACGCGACTTGAGGAGTTCCTGCAACTGATGGTGCGCGACTCATGAGATACTAACACAATTAATCTCCTTACATTTACATGTCATATGGGTTTTTCTCCTTTAGTAAGTTATTTGAATTGGAGGCCTATCATTCTCCTCCTATTATCCAAACTCTCTCATCATTTTTCCTTCTAATATATTATTTTAATCAATATCTTAAAAACTCAAACTTAGGAAAGAACAAAGTTTTATCTGTATAGAAGCGATTTAGACTGGTAAGGAAAATTCGAATATATCAAATTATGGTTGTTAGTATGTTGAAGAACTGAATTTGCAAATATTCTAGTTACTATTTTATCAAATTTGTAGGTTTTATACCGATTATACTATCAAATTTGAATGTTTGATCTTTCTGGGTTTTAAAATTAATCCACTATCCTTCTTTTCTGAAAAGAGAAGAGATTCTTAATATTTTCCAAAACGTAGATTTTTTCAAAAAATCCCGCTGGGGGGGTTCACTCAAAGACTCGTCGCCTGTAAATCGTGAAAATTCCGACTGTTTCGGAATTTAACGAAATTCGCCTAAGTAACTAGATTTAGCAAGAGGAATCCAACGGTGAGGTTCGTTTTGTCATCCGAGATCTAGAAAAATTACAGGTTTGTAACCTATACTATTACGACAATTTACCGTTTTGCCATTTTTAAGAAAAATTCAATTCGTTCTGGTTTTACAACTTAGATATTTTTAGTTTATAAAATTTATTATAAAATGTCAAAATAAATAATCATAATAATTCTAATTACTTTATTAAGCTTTGATTTGTTATTAAAATAATTTAATATTTAAATTTGCCAAACACTTAAGTATTATATTTTTATAGTTGAATTTATCATTTAATTAAATATTATTTTTAATACTTACAATACTTTTAAAATTATAATTCAATATGTGCAAATTGACTAATTTTTTCATTTTTCCATAATTGATTTTTGTTTTAGAAAGTTATAAATCTTTTAAGCCAAACTTGTGACAATTCTAGAGAAGTTACAATTTTGAATTACATTTAAAAGTTATAAATCTTTTTAAAAAAATGAATCCAAACTTTTTTTTTTAATTTTTATGACTGATTTTTTAAAAAGTTACAAATTTAGCTACTGTCATTTAGCTACTACCAACAAATGTAGTAGCTATTCAGCTACACATAGCTACTATTTAGTATCAAAATTAATATGTTAGCTACTAAATAGTAGCTAAAGAGAATCTATTTAGCAACTACCAACAATTTAGTAGCTAATTAGCTACTACATGCTACTACTTAGTAGCTACGATTTTGGCTTGGTAGTATTTCAGCTTATAAATAGTAGATGTGTAGTAACTATTTAGCTATTAACATCAATGCAGTAGTTCTATAGTAGCCATTTAGTGACTTAAACAAATGTAATAGCTATATAGTAGCTCTTTAGGTACTACATAGTTACTACTTAGTAGTTAAATTAGTATGTTAGTTATTAAGTAGTAGTTATATAGTAGCTATTTAGCTACTACCATCAATGTAGTAGCTATTCAGCTACTACATAGCTACTACTTAGTAGCTATGATTTTTGACTTGTTAGTGTTTTACCTTCTAAATAGTAGCTATTTGGTGACTAACAACATTCAGTAGCTATAGAGTAACTATTTAGCAACTAAAAAGGTAGTAACTATGTAGTAGCTGAATAGTTACTATATAGCTACTACTTAGTAGCCAAATTGGTATGTTAGTTAACAATAAGGGGCTAAATAAGAGCTATTTAGCATTATTTAATAATGTAGTAGCTACGTAGCTACTACTTAGTAGCCAAGGTTTTGGCTTGGTAGTATTTTAGCTTGTAAATGGTGACTGGTATTTAGTGACTGGCATCAATTTATTAGCTATATAGTAGCTATTTAGCTACTATACTACAATACTACTATTAAATGGATTTACCTAAAACCCAGTGTCCGTGACAACTCATTAACTGAATACATGCAGCTACTGGGAGTGTCTTTAAATGCCACAAAATGAGTGTCTTCACTGCAGACTCAAACATGAGTAATACTAATGCCAATGGGCCCCATACATCCATACTCACCAAAATATAACCAACTATATTACAATAGTTTCAAGAGTTAATCACACTCTTATACAAACATGTTTTTACAAAAACATATAATCAAAGCCACATGTCGAATTTCTTCTCAAAAGCAGCCCCAAAGTGAGCGCTCGTCCGAATGCCCTTGCACCCGAAAGCGGATCCGCAACACGAAAGAATGCCCAAGAGTGACATTTCTCCTACTCAGTTTACTCCCCACCTAAGTGCTCATGCAATGCAGTACACCAAACATTCAAGTAAACATACAAGTCTACTCAAATGTCTACATGTTATGGATGAGAATGTGATACAACCATTCCCATATCTCGAGCTCCTCACCGACTCCCCACGCATGCCTGTCAAGGCGAGAAACATCCAAAACAAAAGGTTTTGTTCTAAAACATAATACCAATTTCCTAAATCATCGACAACCCTCCGAGGTGAATCACAGATAACTCTCCTAAATACCAAGGTCCCCTCGAGATGAACTATTGGATAACTCTCCAAGACAATTCTTAGGAAAATCTTCCCATAAAATTCATTTGACAACCATATTTTTCATGTCATGCACTCATACCTACTGTTCTAGGTTGCCCTAATGCATATGAAATGCAATATGCCATTTCACCATAATTCATGTTAATATATCACGCATGCATATATTAACAAAAATCATGCACAAACAACATGTTATTCATTCATAGTAATAACACCAAAATTAGCTCATATGGGCTAATAAAAAATCCGGTAGTCCATCTTAGAACTGCTAAAAGAATCACACAAATAGCAATAATAAGGTCGAATGTACCCAACCCATGGTCTCTGGATCAATATGGACTAATCTGTGGATTTCAACTTCAATCCCAATCTTTGAATCAATAATAACGCCATTCAAAGCCTCAAGATGGATCTCATCCATTAAAATGGCTCTTAACCAAAGAATAAATCAAGTAGGAGAAAACCCATACCTCCTAGAGTTTGTCGAAACTCCACAATACCGGTACCCATGTGACGCCCAAAACCCGAGGTGTCCGTTGACAACCCGTCAACCCGCGGACAACTCGTGAATGTTGGGTAACCCGGGAATTTTACCACGAAAATCGGGCAGCAGTCCCTTTGTACCCGAGAGCTCACCCAAGAAAACAACCCCGGTCCCAAACAATCCAATATAATCCATGACATGAGTAAACATGCCCACTGGGCCTATATAAACAATACTCATAAACATACCAACTATATACCATAGTTATAAGAGTTAAAAGCCATTTTATACAACACATATTAAAAGTTTACAACATTCTAATGTTATGTATTCTTAAAACACCAAAGCCATAACCCGACTTTCTTTAGTATCGCCTCTATGAGCCGTCTCACAAGCCCCAGATTCGAAAATAACATCCCCATCACAGCCATCGCTCGCAAAGGGAACTCTCACCCACGGCTACTCTCCACCTAAGTGCATATGCAATGCCCAATGAAAACATAAGATCGTAAATGCGGATCCTACTTGAATGTCTATACGATCAACCATACTGAAGTCCTCATCGAAGTCCCTACACTTTGCCTAAGCCACGATGAGAAACATTATTTTCAAACAAAGATATTTGTTTTTAATTATGCACAACCCTCCGATATAAGTATCACTAACTCGACATCTATTTAGTGGACAACCCTCCGATGTATATCAATTGGGCTGACTCCGACGATTGATATTGTATATGGACTACCCTCCAATAATTATTATAATTAGTCAATCCTCCAAAACACTTCTCTCAGGTATCCACCTCATTGCACTCACTCTATTTGTCGGTAGTCCCAAAGGCAAATGGAATGCATAATGCCAATTCCAAGATAATTCATATAACATAGCAAATATATAACATGATATACATTTACATAATTTAATCACACAAACATGTTATGTAATTCTCACAATCCATTACACCAAAAAATTAGCTCACTTTACATTATCAAACACGAGCAATTCAACTCAATTACTCGACCAAACACATTTTCACACAAAATTCTATTTTCGTGTCACATTCACATGAACAAAGGAAACCCCCGAGTCAACGTTCACATCCAATATCGTGGGTTTCACTCAGAAACCGAATTGTATAGCCATTTCCTACTTCATACACATCACAACACAAATTGTTTCACAATTTATACAATTTGCTGAACCCAAACCGCCCGCGTACGTCAATGACGCACAAATGGGTTTCAAAATTTCCTAACAATTCGGGTTCCAAGTTGGATCGATCAAACGGCCACCACTACTAATCAACTCAACATTGTAAATACACTTAAACAAAGTGTAAACTCCAAGTGGGTGATTTAAACCCCTACCTCACTGGAATACGAACTCCTTAAACCCGGTACCCCACGCGCAGCTCCTCACCGCGCAGAGCGCCTTTCCTTCGCCTCCTAAGAAATCGCTTATAAAACTTGGGGGAGAGAAGTCACACTTCTCTAGTTTGAAAATCGCTTTCCGTAAGTCTCCTCTTTCTCAAGTTTTTATTTTCCTTTTTGATGTAAGAGACGACACTATGCACAATTTTGTCTTATTATAATTTAAAACAATTTCAATAATGCCAATCATGTCCTTACTCTTGGATTTTCGACATTTGGCATTATCTCAACCTTCCATTTCCATCATTTCTCTACTCATACAACATAAGTAACATGAGTACATGTTATGCGACTTTCGCCATAACATGTCGCTTTACTTCGCACTGCAAACCGATGCCTCAAAACGCGCTAATTCCAACCGGCCTCGAATTGGCGAAATTCGACGTGTTAGCTAGATTTCGCAAGACGATTCCAACGGTGAAATCCATTTCATCATCTGAGATCTAGAGAATAAATTTTGGATTTTTGATCGAAATTACGATTTTACCTTTTTCCAAAAATTGGAATTTTCTCGGGTCTACAACCCACGCGTAGCCCTTGCCGTGGGGATCAACTTTGCCTTTTGTCTCGCCGGGATTCGAAGAACCGATCGCTGGGAAATCTAGAGATAAGGTAGACTCTCTCTCTCTCTAAAACTCTCTTCTTCTTTCCCTCTCTCCCTCTCTTTCTCTCTTTTTCCCTCCCAAACCGGTTAGGACAAGTTGGGTCAAGAGAATTGTCCTCTCATGCCACTTGTCACATTCCCATTGGTTCCTTGGATTTCACCTTATCCATGTATCCATCTATCATGGATTTCCATCCACTCACAAGGTGTCATGTCCTCTATGGCCCACACTGAATGATTGTTCGACTCATCCTACACTTGACACGCGGGCACACAGAGCCACTCACCACATGCCGCCAAGTCCGCATCACTCTATGTCTCCTGAATCACGAATTCAACAGCCTAGATTCATAGATTTATCTCAACTACGTTCGTTTTGTTATCTGAGATCTAGAAAAATTTTGGATTTTGACCAAAATTACCGTTTTACCCTTTTTCAGAAAATTAGAATTTTTTTCGGGTTTTACATTAGTAGCTAACATTGGCGAAGCCACTTTTTGCTACTACATAGTAGCTATTTAGTTGCTAAGCCTAACACCTTTTATACTAGTAGCTATACTAGTAGAAATGATATTTTTACAAGAAAATAATGAGGGTAATTTTTATCAAAATGAGTTAAAAAATTGATGAAAGATTAGATTTCCAAAATTTAGTTTTCAAAAGGTCTTTTAATCAAATCACTTTTATTATTATGATAAAAAAAAATTGTATAATATATGTATAACATAGTAACATATTTAAAATTAAATAAAATGATAAATAATTTATTATTATCATTCTTATAAAAAATAATTATTTTATATAACTAAAATAAAATATATAAAATTAATAATTTAGAAAAATAATAGATAGATGAAACCAAAATTAAAAATATTTCGTGTTTTTAAAATATTTTGAAATATTTTGTGTGGATTTTATAATATTTTGCATAGATTCTAAAATATTTCTTTTTCTATTCAATTTTAATTTCAAAAATTCATAAATAAGTTATGTGAAAATGAGAAAACAAATTGTTTAAAGTCTGAAAGCAATTTGCTTTCAAAAAACAAAAAAAAAAACAAAAACAAAAACAAAACAAAACAAATGCTCACTTAGTCGATTTGAGGTTTTTTTATTTTTGAATAATTGATATATAAGAAAGTTAGATGATAATACATCAAAATATAATTTATTTTATTTAATTTCCTTTTGAGTGCTTTTATAATTTGAGAATCCTTTTATTATATTGTTTTATTTTAGATGTAGAATAATATAAGAAAAATTTACAATTTTGAATTCCAAAGTTTTATTACCACTTCAATTTAAAATCACCCATTTTAGCAAACTTTTCATGAAGGATAATTTTAATTTATTAGTTTATTTTTATTCTTCATGAAAAATATGAGATATGATATAGAAAAAAAAATTTATTGTCTATTATTTTTTATACAAACTAACAAAAAGTTATGGGTTCTCTTTCAATATTTCTTAGATTTATATCATTACTCAAAACTTTAAATTTTAAATTTTATTTTGAGGGGAAATAGAATAATTAATTAAAGCATAGGTTAAAAAGATAGTTTAATGTTTTCAATAATTTAATTGGAAAAATATTCATGATTAAATTATCTTATATTTCAACTGATATTACTAACTTAAATCTTACATAAAAAAACTGATATAAATGTTTTCAATTAAAATGAGCGTAATTGATTCTTGATTTTTTTTTTAATTAAAATAGTATTTTAAACAAATATGTTATATTATTTAAAAATTATGTGACACCTTAAAACCCGAGGGTCAGTTGACCAACTGTTAACCCGCGAAAATATCCATGGATAGCGTATATCTCGATACCCACTCTATCTAATCCCATTAATTGGGATCCATTCATCGAGTCCTAGGTAATCACATACCTACGCCCTAACATCATGCTGTGAAGCGAGGGTCAAAATTACCTGTGGATATCGTGTGTCTTGATACCACACTGGCTAATCCCATTTACCGGGATTTGTTTAACCACATTCAATAAGCTTTTTATATTATTTTAAAAACATATTACTGTGAGTTTAATCACAAACTTTATTACATACACAAACATATGCCAAAACTAGTTATTTTCAAAGTTTTTACAAAAAGAACTATACTAGCCACAAGTCGGCTTTCTTCAACCTCTCGGGCCAGAATGAGAGCCTTCCACAAGTGTATACCTTGCACCTGAAATGTTTTCCCATAAAGGGTGAGCCACGCCTAGTCGACAGACTCCTACAAAGGCTATTACCCCCCCTAAATGCACATGCAATGTTCACTTAGACACATTCACATATATATCAACATTTCAATATAATGATGCAACTCTAATGGAATAATACATGTCATGCCATGAAATGAGATGAAACTCACTCAATGCATGAAAAACCTGAGTCATCACAGACTCCCATCACATAATGCATAGCTAATGTGTGATAACATCCATCTTTGATGAATTTCATCAAATCTAATGTGTGATAACATCCATCTTTGATGAATTTCATCAAATGATCACTTTGAAGTAAAATCAAGTTTTTAGAAATCAAAACTTACTGGATGTTTCACCTCCAAGGATCATTTTATTAACAAAACATGTCTTTTTCAGTGTGCGACTTTCAGGTCTCACGCAAAGCTTCGCGACGCCTCTTCCTACTCTTTCACGGGCTTTCACTATTGGACACATATGTATAACCAAAAATACCGGGTCTTTCACCCGAGGAGGTATCTATCCTTGCTTGCTACTACCCGACACAAATTTTCATGCTTTGCAAACAATGGAACTCCGTTGAACTTCGTTCAATGTATCGAGCCCACTCATCAACCACCAAGGATGGTGTGTGATGGCACCATTTCATACTCTGCGAACAGCGAAACTCCGTTGAACTTTGTTTAACGTATTGAGCCCACTCTTCAACCACTAAGAATGGTGTGTGATCGCACCATGCAGTTACACTCATGACTGCGATGCCTCAGTGCATATGCAATGCATTATGCCACTGCATATCAATTCCATGTCTCATACGTAATGAATGTCATATGGACAATAAATCATGTATGATGGACAATTATATCAAAAGCATATAACTTCCAAATAGTTTATCTCAATGCCAATATACTCGAATTCATATATTCAATCAACAATTATCACAAAGTAAGTCAATTCAAAGCAACGAAAACGAAGAGCTTGGTTCTCAGAGACCAATTAAGTAAGAATATCACCATAAAGCAGTCACATACAGCATCACAAGCCACACAGCGTAGCACCTAAATAACCTAAGTAGTTTTTATAACATATTTAGGGTATAAAATAAGTTAAATTGTATTTTCAGGAATTTAGAATTGTTAAAGGAACAAAAAAATGATAAAACTGAGAAATTATAAAAAAAATTAAGGTTAAATTGGTAAAATGTCAAAATGAGAGGACCAAGGGTCGTAAATGAGAAGTGTATGTGCCAAAATGGAAGAAGGGTAATAAGTTGAATAGCAAATGAAAGAGAAAATAATGATTAAAATGCAAAAATGAGAAATGAGGAAATAATGTTGTGGACCCTACCCGATCTACAGGTCGGCGCGACTCGCTTTTAAATGAAAAGAAAATGTGGGTTGATTTTAGATTTGGAAAAATCGTCCCGGAGAGAGCTGGTTTAACTGGAGTGCATCACTTACTTTTTTATTTTATGAAGGGAAAACAGTAAGAACAAAAAAGCCCCGATAGCTATAGTACTGGAAGCGGTGTCTGAAAACTAGATTACGGAATTAGAGTTGATTCTAGTCGGGGAGGTACCTCTCATATGAAATTTAGCACCCTCTAGGCACAGGACTCGGTCTATACTAATTGAATTAGTTTGTAATGGGAACATATGGGTCGAATCGGATAATTCTCTTAAATTTAAACATACAACTTGGATTACACCAGCCTGGTGGTATCTAGCATCCTTAAGAACACTCAACGAGGGAAAAGAACGTGCCTATGGTCCATAGCCACGTGCTACATCAAGGTTAGCGATAAACATATGACATGCATGCCTCAAACCATGAAACCTCCATGTGAAATTCATTGACGACTAAAGCACATACCTGTGGTCCCTAGCCAAGCGTTGTAGGGGAAGGCTAGTCGTACGTTTCGGGCATATTGTTCACAAAATTAAATATCATAGAAAAGCAACAAGCGGGAGAAACCATACATTTGCATCTCAGCCACCCGGTGATGCTTTCTGATAATTGTCGGCTATCTGAAACCGTTTATTCATCTCAAAGGTGATCTTAATAAAACACTAATTTACCATTGCTTAACTAACCACCCTTTGACCCTTTGTAGACCCTAATTCTTAAGTCCAAATGAACCACATTAACTTGAACTAAACCCCATTTCAGACCCTAAACATAGCCCTACACTGATCTGGAGCGAATGGGCTGAACTCACAAAGGTCACGGGCTTCAATTAAACTGAAATTGGATGACCCACAAAACGACAAGCGCACTCTAGTTCTCAATTCGATCGGTTGAGAACAATTCTGAAAATTTTTAGAACATTCCTTACAGAGTAAGGAAACCAAAAAAAACAAACAATGTATAATTCTGACACCGAATGAATGAGATCTAACCCAAACAATGCAAAGTACCATAACTGCTATTTCTAAAAAAAGAACCTAATGAACCGGTAGATCTCTTTTTCCAACCAGTACATCTGGTTGAGAGAAGTTCTCAAAATTTGTCAGAATCTTCCTCACAGAGTTATAAATTCAAAAAAACAAACGAAGTACAATTCCGACTTTGAATGGCTGAGAACTAACACAAATGATGCCAAGTGCCCTAACTACTGTTATGGAAAACAAAACTTCATAAACCAATTGATCCGGTTTCCCAACCAGTTGAGCCGGTTGGGAATAATTCTAAAAATTGGTCAAAACCTCCCTTAAGGAGTCAGGAATCTAAAAAAACAAGCGGAGTAAAATTCTGACTCCGGATGACTGAGAACCGATCCAAACAAGGCAAAGTGCCTTAAGCGCTATTCAGAGCGAACTTCATGAACCAGCCCCAAGTCTGGATTCCCAACCAGTTAATTAGGTTGAACAAATTCTCCAAAATTAGTCAAAACCTCCCATAAGTCAGAATCTAAAAAACAACGGTGATTGATTCATAGCTCGGATAGTGAGAACCAACTTCGAAATAATCACATTTGTTTTCTAAAGCCCAGGAATGCCCTAGCGAGAAAGCCCCCATTAGACGGCTCTCATGTATGAGTGTGAAAATGTCAGTTCCAAATGGTTGAAGAAAAACCTCAATTTGGTCAGAATATCCACCAAAGAATGAGAGTGGAGCTAAGTGCCATTTCTTACCTCTTCCACAAAAGCACAGAAAAATCAAGCTAAGAGAATCGAAAATAAGCAAATGTGCATCCTAGCAGGAAAAAGTGCCCCAATCTCCCTTCTCTGATCTTTCTCTCCTTTTATCTGAGATTCTCCTCTGACCTCTCAAGCTTTAGAGCCCAACCCGGCCTCGGGACCAATCTCCCCATTAACCCCTCCCATTTTCCATGCAAGTCGACCATCCCGTTTTCAGCCTCATTCTCAAAATTGGCCGAACCTCCCCCGGCGGTCATCAGAATCTAAAAAGGCTGGGCACATGTGGGGTTAATAGACGGTGATTGATTCACAAATGATGAGTGAGAGAACCTAATCACTGAAACAATTCATCGTTTAAAACCTGGATCGCCAAATAGAACTATTAACCTGCCTCCCACGTACGAGCGTGTGAAACCGCTCAAATGGTTGAGGAAAATATACACCAAGGAACATCCCTTAAACATGAACCAAAAAAAAAATGGTGTGTGATTCTCAGCTCGGATGAGTGAGAATTGATGGCCAAACAATCCCGTCAGTGTTTGGAAAACTGGGTCGCTTAAGAGAAACTATCGAACCACTCTCACGTATGAGCGCGGAAACACCAAATGGTTGAGGAAAACCTCAAATTGAAATGTAGAATATCTCACAGGTGCAGGTGTGTGTAAGTGCATGAAATCTCAACAAACAAATCCAAGGCATGATTCACGATGAGTGAGAACCAATCCAAACAACTGCTGTTTTCTAAAACTAAGATCGCTTCAAAGAATCGCTGGAACCTACCACGTATGAGCGTGAAAACCGGTTCAAATGGTTGATGAAAAACCTCAAATTTGGTCATAACATCCCTTAAAGAATAAGAAAACCAAAAAATCAAACGGCGCATGATTCTCAGCTCAGATGAGTGAGAATCGACACAAACAATCCGTTGTGTTTTCGAAAACCGGGGTTGCCCAACAGAAACTGTCGAACCATTTCTCACGTATGAGCGTGAAAACCGGTTCAAATGGTTGAGGAAAATCCTCAAAGTAGAAAAACAAACAGTGGGTGATTCTCATCTCGGATGAGTGAGAACCAACTGAAACAATCAGTTGCTTAAAACCGACCCGCTCACAAACCGTTTGAATCTCGCCTTCACGAGGAGCATGAAAAACCGATTCAAAATGGTTGAGGAAACCTAAAATTTGGTCAAAATATCCCTTAAAGAATAGGAAACTAAAACAAAGTACGATTTCAGCTTGATGAGTGAGGTTGAAACTGAAACAAACCGTTGTTTTTAAACCTGGGATTCTTCTAATAGGAACCGTTGAATCGGTTCTCATGTATGAGCGTGAAAACCGCTTCAAATGGTTGAGGAAAAACCTCAAATTTAGTCATAATATCTCTTAAAGAATAGAGTGGAGCCAGGGTCTATTTCTTACCTCTTCCACAAAAAGAAAAAAATCTGCCAAGCATCCAAAAAAATCAAAGAAATGCATCCGAGCCTGCAAAAGCCCAAAGCGTCCTCCATTATGATCTTTCTCTCCTTTTATACCGATTCCTCACTGAGCCACCTGAAGCCTCCTTCCAAGCTTTGGAAAGAGCCAATCGCCCCGAACTCGCCTTCCCATTAACTCCTCCTCATTTTCCATGCAAGTTAACTATCCTAAGTTTTCAAATTTTTGCTTCACCACCAAGTATCCACATGGACCATGGTGGGCTGCATGTAAATTTTAAGCCAAATCCCAAAATGGACCAAATACCGCCTACACTAATCTTGGAGCATAAGGGCACGATCCATATGGGATTTGGGTCTAAAATCACAAAAATCGCTCCACACAGCTTCGGCCCACGAACGATTGGATCGATGCCAACCCACTCAAATCGGTTGAGAAAAATTACAGCCTGACATACTGCTCCTCGAAAAATATGAGACCAAAAAAAAAAAAAAAAAAACGGTGCACAATTCCAAGTTCGGATGAGGGAGATATGATCGAAACAAGCTGGGAGGAGGTTGCCAAATCACCAAAAACATTGTTGTATACGTATCGCCGATGAACTACCAAACCGATTATTGGAACGGCTTGACAAAATTATGAATTTTTAACAAAAACCTCCTTAGTAAATAAGAAATCCAAAAAAATAAACGGCGCTTGATTCCGAGTTCAGACAAGGGAGATACAATCAAAACAAGCTCAAGTGGTCCGAATTTGACATACTCCAATAAACTTTGATTGAGCCAAAACCTCGGGGGCCCCCATTTGCTTCCTATGGCACGATGCCAATAACTAAAAAAAAGAAGCCATGATGACACTCTAAAGTGAACTACATACGTGACTCAATGGACCAAGCCCCACCTGAGGCTCAAGACAAACTAAGCCTAAAAGGGGCCCTAATGAAAGAGAGGAGAATGATTGGGTGAGTGTGACACCCATAGATAAATGCAAAGTCAATGGAGGACAAAATCGAGGGTCTACAAATATGCCCCTCTTCAAGAGCGTGAATGAACAAGTGAATCATGGGTACGGCAACGATGCAAGAGTGAAATGAACTCAGTGAAGAACCCAGATGACTAAACAATTTTGTTCCTACCTAGTATCATACACAATGCAAGTCACTCCGATTGAAGGACTTAAACAAAACCGTGTAATGGCTACTCCGGAACATGAGGATCCGGCAGCACAATGCCGTAGAAAAGATAAATAAAACCAGGCGATGCCGAGAATAGGAAATCCGAGCAAGCTCCGAGAAGGGTCCGTGTAAGCACCGCGAGTACTAGCAGCAGACCTCGACGCAGTGCCTAAAGGTGGAATCCGTCAAGTACCGAAGAAGGGTCTAGGTGGAGTACTAAGAAATGAATCCGCGAAAATGGAAAAGTAGAAACTAAAGCAGTACCAAAAGGTAGAATCCGGGTGAGTGCCGGAAAGGTGGAAATCTGGGCGAGTACTGGAGAAAGGTGGAATCTGGGCGAGTACTAGAGAAGGGTCCTGGGCGAGTACCGAGTATGTAATCCGGCGAGTTCCGAAAAGTAGAAACTGTGCGAGTACCTGTAGAAGGGTCCCGGAAAGTATCAGAAAGGGTAGAATCGGGCGAAAAGTGCAGGTGAAATTCGGGCGAGTAATCGGAAAGGTGGGATCCCCGGCAGTACTCGTAAAGGTGGGATCCGCAAGTACCGTAGCGCGGGATCCGAGCGACTACCGTAAGAGGGATCCAACGAATACTGAAATGTGGATCCGGGCAGTACTCGAAAAGGGTCCGTGAGACGGAAGCGGATCCCGGCAAGCACGGAGAAGGGTCCGGTGAGTAATTCGAAATGTGGGATCGTGAGAGTACCTGAGAAGGGTTCTGTGTGAGTAATCGGGAAAGGGTGGAATTCGGGCGAGTGTCGGAAAGTAGAAACCGTGAGTAATCGTGAAGGTGGGATTCGTCGAGAACCCAGAGAAGGTCCGTACCGAAAGGGTAGAATCTGTGAGCCAAAAGTAGAAATTGGCTAAGACGGAAAGTGTGGGATCCGCTATAACGGAAGGTAAAACTGTGAGTACGTAAAAGGTAGGATTCTGGGTGAGTATCTAAATGAAGAATCCTGGATGAGATGCTGCAGAACTCAAACAAGCTTTAAACGAAGTAAACAAACTCAAGGAAAAGTGGGTAAGCTCCTAGTATGACGCCCTGGTCTCGTTAACAAATGACCTAATAAGCCGTAAATCAAAACATAATCATGACAAAAGAAGAGGGGATGCCCCAATATGACTACAGAAAATGCCACAAATGATAAGCTAGAAACCAAGAACTTAATAACAAGACGAAAATAAAGGGGTATGCCCTTGTAGGACAATCTCACAAATGTGACCAAGGGTGAAAGAAAGGGCTTATGCCCCAGTTTAGGGTATCAACGCCATGTCAAAACCCATGAGCCGCACACATGTGGTCAAAGTCGAGTCAAAATATCACAATCATTCATTCATGAAAAATCATCCATTTTATTCCACAACATCCAATATCCACAAAACTAATATAAGGTATGCCCTAGTGTGCACATATGATATGCAAGTGCCTCGATAAAAAACTCTGAAATAAATTTCTGAAGACCCAATCGTCTGAACAAGCGCACAAGACAATATAGCGGGAGTGCTACCAGACTTCTACCGAGTTGACGAATATGCGTGAATCAAACCCTAGGCTAGCCCTTTAGAAGCTACACTTCATTATATGAAGAAACTAAGTCAGTATACGTATATACTCAAACTTGATGCCAAAATATTCCCCAGCAAAATGGGCTGCCGCAGTAATATGCAAAGAGACAAAGACAACATGAAAGAATGGAGTATGCCCCAATGTGAATGTGTCAAAGCATCAAGCTAAGGCCCTATCAACGGTCCCAATTCTTTGTATCATCTGTATTCTGATCATGGACCTAAGGCAAGCAAACTAAATGGAGAAGCAATATGTGACCCTCGGAGCATTCCCTGTTGAACAAAGACTCCGTCGACATCCGTACTCAATCGCAGACGTAACCTATCCATATAAAATGTCAAGCAAACATGAGATCTCATGGTCTCGTGGTGGTCTTACGACTGGACCTGGTAATAAATGTAGGCCAGGGGTGAAAGGGGAATGACATGATGGGAAACAAAGGCCCATATACCCAATAAATACTACCAAACCCCTGTACGCGCAATGTCAAATATCAAAGAATCATGTGAGCAAGGTGACTTAACCAACATTTGAATGAACAATGTCAAATGACAAGTGAAGGTACCAGCGACACTCACTTAAGAAGCGAGATGACGATCAATAAAGGTAGAAGAAGATTGAAGGGGATAAGACAAATGATGAATGGATAAAGAAAAAAAAATGGAGAAACAAGCTGGGATACAAATCTGGCAATGTATGACCATGATGAACAACTCATCCCAGGAACGCCAAGTTAAAGCAAGTCACTATAAGATGGGAGTGGTGATGCAAGTAATGATCCGTGGACCTACATGGCTAATCCAAACCTCATTCCCAATGTGTGTTACTCGATCCATGGAGAAAGATCGCACAATGCTCTTACCCAACTTTCTCGTATGGAATAATAAATCTCTCAAACCCAAATGACCTTTGATGATCCCAAGTATATTAACGAATACCAAACAAGCAATTTTTTTTTTTTTTTTTTTGTTGTTGTTATTTTTTTTTTTTTTTTTTTTTTGCGTTAACAAATCCAAAGCAGTCGAATGCCATACTAGCACAATCCAACCAAAAGAACCTCAAACCTCCAATCCCAAATGGTTCCCTCAACCTAAGAATCCCATATCAAAACCTATAGGCGGAACAAAGGGTGTGACAAACCTGATTGGTAGCTCTGGGATGAGAGCAAGTCATCATCACACAAAAGGAGATAAAAGTGAAACAAATAGAGATGATAGAAACTAGACTCAAAGGCAGACGGTGTGAAGATGCAAAATGGAGAAGAAAAGAAACAAGCAACGAGAAAGAACAAACGAAGGATGACACAATACTCATAATGCTCACATATCCAATTAATAAGTAAAAAGCGCACAGGGGAAGGCCCCCCCAACCTAGGTTAGAAAAAGTATGCAAGGCTGAATGAAAGAATAGGCCATAATAAACCGCGTGAGGCACAAAGGGGTAGCAATAGGATATATCAATGTATAGGTGTGCAATAGGGAGTATGGCTACTCAAAATGATGGCCACCCATCCTCTAACCATGATCTCACGCATAAAACCTCTTCAGTTGATCCAGATTGACTGGCTCCGTAAACTGATTTCCATCCAAATCTGTCAACCAGGTAGCTCCTTCTCTAGTCAGATCTCGGATGACATAAGGCCCGCTCCAACTTGGTTTGAACTTACCTCTAGGGTTGTTGATCAATCCCCTAAGGACTTTCAAGACTAGGTCACCTCTTTGGAATTTCTTGGGCCTAACCCTCTTTCCGAATGCACGGGCCATTTTCCTCTGATAAGCCTAAACATGATCTACTGCCCTCAATCTCCTCTCATCCAAAAGGCTGTCGATCTGAGATTGGGTCCACTACCGAATATCTGTTTGCTCACAGTACCATTCTCAAAATCACCATCACGAGATCTGACCTAAGTAGCATTTGCCTCCATACCATACACCAGAGAAAATGGGGTAGCTCCATAGAGGTACGAAAAGATGTACGATAAGCCCACAATGCGAAGGGAGCTTCTCTGACCAATCACTAGAAGTCTCAACCATCTTTCTTAAAATCCTCTTGATATTCTCTTATTCGTGGCCTCGGCGCCACAGTTAGTCGTGGCTTTATATGAGATGTTCGATGATCTTTGAATACCATACTCTTGGACCAGTGTATCCACCTCGCCTCTGAAATGTGCTCCTCTATTTGAGATCAACTTATGAGGGACCCCATATCGGTAGATAATGTGCGATATGATGGGTGGCTGTTGGCGGTGTCAGTGCGCAGAGTAAACTTCCACTACTTAAGAAATGTCGATAGCCAGGATGTACTCATGCCCATTGGAAGACTTGGGTGAGATCTTCCCAATAATATCAATACCCCATATTTAAGAAGTTGTGAACAAAATCTTTAGGATATCTATTTAAAGTTTTTTTTTTTTTTTTGACAACTAAACAATTTTAGATATAATATACTAAACTGTCTCCACTAAGACTCATACCCAGAACCCCTTCCTTCACATGTCATATTAATACATTTAAAAACGTTGAACACTGCAGCGAAAAGCATTTAGACATGATGATCGGGCAAAAAGTATATACTTTATATATTATTGAATTACATGATTTGGATTAGGCATAAAATCCAAATACTTTACTATATTGTGTCCATATAGATTTATTTCGATGATTTCACATTCAAAGAAATAGCAAAACAACAAGAAGGTCAAGCACAAAGGAACAATGTTGTAATTTAGCTAATCTGATTACAAAAATTAGTTGAGTTTATTATTTTCTACCTGAATTGAATATGAAGAGTGAAAGAACACTAATGTTTTGGTTTGAAAGCTTGAGCACTCTAATTCTTTCTGCCAATCCAATTTAACATGAGAGAATAAAGCATATAGTACTGGATTTGTACTTTACTTCTAAAAAAGTATGTGCCATTGTCTAGATTAATTAGCTTGTACTCTTTGAAGCTATATTAACCAAATTCTTTCAATTTTGGCACATACTCAAAATAGAATGATTAGTTATACTGAGTTTCAAAGGGGAGGGGGGAATAGAAGGGTGGGATGGAATTAGATAAATTAGTTAGTGTTGTTTAGATGGTTTCATTAGTGTGAATAATTATCACACATAGCAATAGGTTAAAGGCAGTGGCGGATCTACCTTAGGCTTAGGGGGGCAAATGCCCTAACACCCCACCCTCCCGAAAATCGTTTCAAATGGGGTTTGAATTGATGACCTCTAGTTTGGAGGTAAGTTCTGTAAAACCCCGGAAAATTTAAAATTTTCTAAAAGTAAAATAATAATAATAATAATAATAATAATAATAATAATAATAATAATAATAAATTGTTGAAATGGCTCGAAGCTGAAAATTCCATAACTAGAACTTCGGATAATGAAAGCAGTTCTGTCGTTGGTCAGACTCACAACGAGTAACTCATAAAAGTTTGCATTTGAATTCCTAGTGGGAATTCTTTATGAATTTTGAGTTAGGTATGCAATGTAAGAGACGAGATTTTCTTAAAAATCTCGAGTTAAATTGAGTTAAGTTCATTTAAAATAATTGGAACTAAAAATAAATAAATTGTTTGAATGAAACCTTGAACCGGACCCGGTCGTGGAGCGAGTGCGAAGTGGGCCCCGCATCCAACTTAAACTTAAAAAGGGAAAATAGGAGAAAAGATGAGATTTTCTCCCATTTTTTTTGGACCCGGCAGTGAGTGAGAAAGGCATGAGTTAGAGAGAGAAATGAGAGAAACTTCTCCTTCTCTCTACGATCTATTGAGATCGGGTCGTCGGAATCCGTCGAGTCAAGATTTAAAGTTCATCTACTCGGCCAGGGGCTATGCGTGGTGCGAATGACACGCGATTTCGAAGATTTCGGGTTTGGAGAAGAAAGATCAGTCTGAAGGCTCCACTCTCTCTAAGATTTACGACGATCGGCGGCTCGGTTTCCATTGGGCAAAGACTTAAAGTCGGAGTATTCGTCGAGACAGCGTGAACCACCAGAGAAATCGGGAATTTTCGTCAAGATTCGAGTGGTGATTCGGGAGAGGCGGAGTGGGTCGGGTCTTCGGGACTCCAAAGTTTCCGTCTTACGGCTCAAGAGGTACTTAGAGAACCTTCTGCTCGGGTTTATTTCTTATCTAAATCTTTGTTTTGGTGTTGGTTGGGCCCTAAGGGCTGTTTGGATTAATGTTCCCAGAACAAAGAATTGTATTTTGTTGATTCGGAGTTGTTTTATTAAGTGATTTTGGTGGGGTTGGGGTGGGTTTTTGTGCCATGTTGGCTGAATTGTGGACTTAGTGGGATGGGTTGTTTAGGGTGAAAAGGGTTGTTTTAGAGATGAGTTTGGGTAGGAAAAATAGCATGTGCGAAACTTTAAAGAAGGAGCGCGGGAGGCTTGATTTTGTGGTTCTTCTTGCCCGGTCGATGTTCATCTGAGGGCCTCGACTTAGGGCGTTCGTAACTCACGTCAGAACTCAGTTTTGGTGTTTTTAGACTCCTTGGAAAGACAGCACGGAAGGTATAAATCCATCCATATAAGCGATAAAATTTGAACTCATCATTGGTCCAAAATTCTGCGATATAGTATGCCTCTTCTGAAAGTCTTGGCGTCAGATTCTTGTTCATATGAGGCCTCCAACTTTGGACGACCATAAATTTCTCGTCCGAGCTCCATTTTGGGTCTTCTTGGACTCTATGGAAAGATCTTGGAGTATAGAATCTGACCATATGATTTTCAATGGAAATTGGCGCTCACATTCTTGTTGAACAAAATTGATTGTTAAACCAAGTCATGCTTTAGATGTTGGTTGTGTGGATGTGAGGAGTTGTGTGTGTGACATATAAACTGGGGACAACAGTTGATATACATCGCTACGAAAAATCTATGCATCTCATTGCAGAAGACACACATGAGTAAAATGGCCGCCTTGGGCCTACATGTCGATACTCATCCCGACATACATTCGTTGACTATATTCCACGATAATTGATTAACACATGGCTCTTAATTGACATATATTAAAATTTACAATTCTAATACATGTTATACAATCAAACCTGATCGGCTTTCTTCTCCTTTACACCACTTTTATCTGACCTCTAATGAGTGCTACCTTCTCGATCGCTCATGTACTTGAAATAAATATTCCCTTGTGGGGTGAACTATACTTCAATGATTGGAATCTACCTTTAAATGGTTTTCCACAGCCTAAGTGCATATACGATGCTCCGATTAAACACACCTGGTAAATACATTGATCCTACTTAAATGTCACACATTCCCATTCTCATATCTAGTCCTCAGAGCTCTGCTTGCCTAAGCCATGTATGAAATAATCATTTTCAAATAAACTGAGTGTTGAAAATCTGGCCTAAATCATCAGGTAAATCTTGGGAGGTACCTCGAGGCGAATGATTTGGGAGGCTTCCAAAAGCAGTCATGGTCCTCATCCAGAAATGATACGTTGGATAGTCTGCGACCCCATTCTCAGGAGAAAATCATCTGTGAAGTTCCTTCCATGAAACCATGTTAGTTTTTCGAGGGAAAACTTCGTGTCATGCACTCACACTATTTCTAGGTTGCAGATGCATATGAAATGCATTATGTCATTTCAACCATTTTATACCAATATATATAATATGCATATATTCTCAATTTTACAATCACACCACATGTAATTCAACAATTTCAACCATCACCAAATTAACTCATTTGAGCAAATCACAATCTCATCTCCAATGGCCTACACACACAATTATATTCCATATAATTGTGACATCATGTTAACACCTCGACATTAACATTAATTCTTTGATCAACGCCAACTCAAACCACTCACTTGAGCAATTTATACATAACATATGGACATTTTGGTCAATTCTGTAAACTTAGGGACAGTTTTTATGATCCCAAATAAGCAAATTATAGAGTGTCCAGCTGACCGACCATGTCAAGCAGTTGTTCGCTTTTTGAAGCCAGATTTTCATGGCCATTTCAGGCCTCACATTCACAAAACACAGATTTATTGTATAAATTATACACCAATTGCCCCGAGCAGTCGGGTGGTGTCACTAAGCTGCTTTCGAATGGATTGAAATTTCGGTCGATTACGAGTTTTGGGGCCGTCCAACAGATCCCTCGCATTTCAATCGACTCAATCGTCGACAAAACACTTAAGCGAGTGTAATTCAGTAGAGTTAAAACCCCTACCTCATGGTTTGTCAAAACTCCTGGCTTAGAGGTGCCAGCGGTTGCCCTCGCCACGTAGAACAACTTTTCTTCTTACTCGTCAGCGAAGCGGTCAGATCGGCATGATGCAAGAAATTACGCTCTTTCTCTCCTTTCCCAAAAATATGAAAACCTAAGCTTTGCGCATCTCATCAGCCCCTCACGTTTGGTGCTTTGCAAAGTGTAGTGGAGAAGATGATCATTGTCATCTTTTGTCCTTACTCTCATTAACAATTTCAAATTCCATCTTGTCCCTTTTGTCACTATTTGACACATGGCTTAATCTAAGCCATCCGATATATATCTACTCCTAATCTTGTAACATGTCACAAAATGCATGTAGTGGGTGACTTTTATCACATCGCATCTCTTAATGATTTTCCGACTGCTCGACACCTAGTGCCTGGCAGTGCAAGTCTGACGTCTCGGAATTTGGCGAAGTCAGGTGGTAGCTAGATTTCACGAGAAGATTCCAATGGTGAAGTCCATTTTTTCATCCAAGATCTAGAAAAATTTTGGATTTTTACCAAAATTACGATTTTGCCATTTTTCAGAAAATTGGAATTTTCTCGGGTCTTACAGTGTGCTGAAGAGCCATTACATGGCAGGTTGTAGGCTATCTTAGGTGGATGATATGCCATGAATTAGCCTAGGAAATGAGGTGTGTCATTACTTGCCTAGGTAGTGACTTGATGAAATGTTAACATGTGTTTGTGTGATTGATTGAAATGACATTTCTTAGTTAAAAAAAATTATCATGCGCAGATGTGATATGTGATAACTCTAACATATTGGGTTTTGTGATGTGTTTTCATGTGGACATAACTATTACATGAGCATGTTGTAGGCTAGTTTATTGGGCATTATGCGCCGTGATATAATCTAGGGTGATGTAATGTTACTTGCCCAAATGGCAGTCGAATGATGTTGATGCATGCTTGTTTGATGTGTCGACATGAATGTGATAAATGTTAGTATGACTGCATGTGTATTAACATTTAATGAATGTATGGACTTTTGTATGCATTAGACATGAGTGTCGGGGCACCTGGGTAGAATACCGGTATATGGTGTCCATGTGAGGTCTTTAACGCCATTGGGCATGACTTAGAGTCTTGATAGCGCAGTGCATGCCTGCTTGGTGGGGACATCGCATGGTGTGGTTGTGGAGTGCCGTCGTTGTCTGTTCACCATCCTTGGTGAATGGGTTGTGGACTCGCGGACGAAGTCGATGATCCATGGTTTGCATGGTGTTACCGGAGTTAAGAAATGGAAATGGCTCATTGCATTTCATATGCATTAAGGGCACCCAGAAACGATAGAGTGAGTCTGAGGTGATTTCTTGAGAGAATTGTTCGGAGGGTTGACCAGCCAATGTGTTACATCGGGTATGTCACTACGTATCGGAGGGTTGTCCACACTGATATCAATCGTCGGTATGCCCCGATTGATATATATCGGAGGGTTGTCCACAAAATAGATTATCAGTGTGTCCACTTGTTATATTGGAGGGTTGTCACGGGTAACCTGAAATACCTTTGTTTGGAAATGGTTTCATTCATGGAAAAATGCATGTTTGAGGGAGTTGGTGAGGACTTGATACATGGGGCATGATGAGTGGTATCTCATTCTGTGATAAGTAGGATTACGTATTAGGTTAAGCAGACTGGGTTGGTGTGTGCTTGGTTGTTTGACCATTCTATGTGCATTTAGGTGGGAATAGCCCTTGTGGGACTTATCTCTATTGGGCATTAGCTCACCGGGTCGTGGGACCCCTTTTCATTGGGACGTGCATCGTGACGGTGCTCCTTAAGTCGACATCATGGCCCGGGCGGATTGTGACCTTGATCCATGTTTTGTATATATTATATTAGAACATGGTTTTAATATAATGTTTTTGTATTAAGAGTGTAATAACTCTTGGTGGCTTCGGTGATATAGATTGTATTTATATGGGTCAAATGGGCCTACGTGGCCATTTTACTCTTAATGTGGACAGGTGTGGTGGATTGTATAATTTTTGGGACAAGTTACCATGAAAATGCGGGTTGTATTTTGGGTAGATCTCACGTCTGAGAGGCTACTGCTCGATTTTAAGATTAAATCTACAGGTCGGAAAGGCCCAAATGGTCAATGGTGTCGGGTTGACATCCACGAATCTTCAGCGAGTTGTGGGTTGTCAACGGGCCCTCGAGATTTGAGGTGTCTGAGTTCCTTAACCATTGTCTTCATAATGCCCGAATTGGAAATTTTATGCCCCCTCGACTTTATTTCATGGGTTGATCGATGAAATTTGAGGTGCAAAACTTAAATTCTATTAGATGGAATAGTAAAAAAATGCTAAGACCTTTCCCTCTTATAATGTAAGTAGTAGCCTATTTATAAAGGGCTGAATATGGAAAGAAACCTACGACTTATACATCAACTTGCTATGTTAAACACTAGTGACTTATTGGGGCAATACTCACTTATAACACCTATTATGAATATGATCTCTTACCCATTTAATATGACATTCTATGTCTTGGGTTTTGGCTTTGCACATTCTATCAATCTAGTATTGCATTTTAATGTTATCTCTTATAACCACACATATAATAATCAATTGCATCTATCCTACCTTGGCTAGGGGTCTCAGCTCGAAACCCAGTGACTTTGAGGCCCGACTTAGGCAGGATGTGAACAAAGCTGATCGAGCTTAGCGGGGCTGTTTCTAGAAGTGCTATCTGGCGGGATTCATTTTAGGTCTAGCTAAATTTCGTTGACACCCACATCCGGAGTTCAGTTGACAACCCATCGACACACGAGAAGCCGGTGGGTGTCGAGATGTGACTTCAACTCCACACCATCATGTCCCATTTATGGAATCGCAATTTAACGAAGAATCGGATGAGTCTCTCTGTGCGGAAGGCTCACATCAAATACAACCTGTGTAACAATACATCACATGACCCATTCAGAGCTCGATATACCCTTGTAGAGTCATTCATGAGTCATAGCGACCACTGACCCACAATTAAACCATACCACGGATCACACATACCTTGACTATGTACATTAGGTATCATTTACAAGAGTTCGATTATACGCGGCATCACAGTGATATATTAAAAGCGAGTTGTTCTCATGTACATATACAAAATATGGTCCCAACCACATAAACTTTCTTCGTATCTTTGTCTCGAATGTGGGTCGACATCTTGCCATGACCTTTGTACACGAAGGGGGTCCCATGGCGGGGTGAAGCGAAACTGTGGTGATAATCTCCTGAGGTTACTCTGCACTAGAGTGCTCATACAATGAATTCGAATTGGCCCATACACATCTGAGTGAAAATATCTACGTAGATGAATGTGTCGTATAAATGCACGTAGAATGTCTTAAATGCCGTATCTGAGTTACTCACGGAAGCTCCACACTCACAGTGCACATGCAGGGGTGACAACTATCCTTAGTAAACTCAATGACATTATATCACAGAGCCACTTCCCGGCTCCACGGTGCCGATGCTGTAAGTGCTAATGGGCAGCTAATCTGAGTCTGATCAAACTCTATCCTCTGACTCGAAGTCATGTGATAGCAGGTGTGTCTTATTTTGGGCGATATAACTTTTTTGGATCACACCTCGGGTCTCCACCCGTGTTCACGCTTTCACACGAGGGTTAACAACCCCCTTCGCCCTCCATGACACGGTAATTATATTTCACTTTATGCTTTGAACTGAGTCATTTATTTGGGCGTCGTCCCGAATGCGAACTCACCCGTTCATCGACACTTGATGATGGATGACCATACCAAATGCACCCACATTTTGATATGCGATGTCCACACATGCATATGCAATGTTAATGTCCACTACATTTCTCATGTTACATGTATGATGCACACTACATGAACCATTCTCATCGATTGTACTTCATGTCAATTACCATGCAAACATATATACATAAGCATATAAGTTCCATATATTTCATGCGATATATATATATATATATATATATATATATATATATATATATAAATATTTATCAAGCATATTAGCATCCATCAATTAATGAATGACTAAACAAATAATGTCATCTGACCTTCCTTAGAAATTTAACTCATGGCAATTCCTACCCAATGTGCTTCTGACATACTACTCTGATGAATTAATATCAAAACCAGAGCTATTCACATCGACCTGTCAAATAACCTACACACTTTGTGCAAAACATAGATTCAGCCAAATTTATAATCACCTTATCCTCCATACAGAATATGTTTGAATCTTGACTCGATGGACTTTCCATAGAGTCAGACCGCTAGAAACGGGGTTTCAGAGACGAAGTTATGTTAAGGTCGAAGTTGTAGGCCTCAAAATTAGAAAAATGACAATTGTGTCCCATCGAAATTTCCCTCGCATCATAGCATCTTTGCTCCACTTTAGATAATTTACGAGTCAGTCGGAATTGGATATTTATTTCGAGGAGATATATTTTCCTAAAGTCCCAGTTTACCCGAGAATTTAAATAACTCAATTTGGATGGTGATGACCAAGTTATGAGGCGAGAACACGGATCATGAGGTCGAAGGGGAAGAGCGGACGGCACCTCAACGAACATACACTACATGCCACTAGGCAGAGTGTCGGTAGAAGAAAAACCCTACCTCAAATAGCATGATTTCCCGGGACACCGCCTTTTCTCGATTTCCATGAAAACCTAAACCTTGGACCTTGGAGAAATCTTGTGATTCCGGTACCAACGTGTAGCTCTCGTCGCATAGAGCAGCTTTGGCACTCTCGGCACGTGATTCAGGCCGTGAAACCTCGTAAAATCGCCGAAGAAGCTTGCTTTTTTTCTCCCTCCTCTCTGCTCTCTCCTAACATTTTGTTTAAACCAAATTGAGATCTTTGTACCAGATGTTTGCGATGTTATCTGAACATGTGGCTCACATCGCGCCACGTGTCACACTTCCTCGGTCCGTTTTCATCCCGAAATAATTTATTTCATCCCGGTTTAAATTCCATTTATCGTAAATAGACATTCTTTAAATATATGACATTTTCGGGATTTTTTTTTAAATCCCATTTTTTGTGGTCCACTCGACGTCCGTCATCTCGAGAGTCAGGAAAATCAGACGGTTTGAGTGCTCATCATTTGGGTGATTAGATTTTCGTCACGATTTCAACGGTGGTCAGTTTCATCGTGAGATCTAGAATATTCTGAGGTTTTAGCGCATCTAGCATTCACGGCAAATTACCATTTTGCCGCTTCTAGCTTAAATTTAAAATTATAGCTTTTTCGGGTCTTGCGATGGGCGGCTAACACAGGTCTTTTGGCCCGCCCGTATACTTCGCCTTCATAGGCGATCCCTTATCCTATGTTATTTATTTATTTTTTTTAAATACATATTGTAACTCTATTTATAATATATATTTTGTTAAAACTTCATTATATAAGTTAAATAAATGTATAATTTAGTAGGTGCATTAAATTTTAAGTTAGAGGGAGGGATTAAAATAAAATAAAAAAAAATGTTTTAATTCTTGGGCCCGCTGACCTTGGAGCCTTGGAGTGCATGAGGCACTAAGCCCGTCTTAGGCGTTGCTTAGGGCGCCTTACACCTTACCCATTACCTTACCTGCCTTAACCTTACCCTTGCCTTCCTTACCCATTGGGGCCCCTCAAGCTTACTTTATTAGGCTCTTTGTGTAAAACGCTTGGAAAATTGAATTTTGAAAAATGATAAAACGATAATTCAGTTGAAAGCGGAAATTATCTAGATCTCGGATGTGAAACGGGTGTGTCATTAAATTAGATGCTGAAAATCCTAATGACCCGTAAAAGTTTAGGTCAAATTCTAAGATAAGAGGAATATTTTACGATTTTAAGGTGATGTAAAATCGGAAGATGAAACGGGACGAGATTTTTACGAAAATCTTAGAAGTCGGGAAATGACTTGAGCTAAGTTCATTTAAAATAAAGTGAACTGAAAATAAATAAATTGTTTTGGGGTAGAAACGGATAGAATGAGCAATATATAGACAGTATCTAGAAATAATAATAATAATAATAATAGTAATAATAAAAGGATAAAATCAAAAACAGGGAGGAGACGGACGGAAGGGAGAGAGCGTGTGTAGGAGAGAGAATTTTATTTTTTTTATCTCTCTTTGTTTTTTTCTTAGATCTATGGATATTGGACTATAGGTCTTCGTCGGGGTTGAAACCAAAAAGTTGATCCAAATGCAGAGAGCTGCGATGTGGAGTCACCAAAATGCAGAGTTCGTCAGCTCGAGGTAGAAGAATTTTCCTGCTTATGTTATTTATAGTTTAAGGTCATTTAATGGCTTGAGATTGACAGAGGCCATGAAATGTCGTAAATTTTAGTACGATTTTTTGGTAGTGTGAAATTTTAAAATTTTTAGATTTGTTTTCGGACATAATCATTTGAATTTGGATATTCTGAGACAGTTCGAGTTGTTTTCCGAGCGATTCGACAAAATTTTCAGAATTGTTTTGAAGTCGGCCCATATTGAGGTTTGTTTTAGCTCGGGGTGATGTCGCCGGTTTTTGTGATGTGTTTTGGTATCATAATAATTCGGTGATGAATTGTGAATGGACCCGATAGGTGCTTTATTTTATGGGTCAGAGATTTTGGCCATTTGTGTTATTCTTGATCGAATAACATGCGGTGTGAAGAATAACATGTTATTGTGTATCTTTATTGATTATGTTGCATGTAGATTATGGTATTCATGTGACATAAAATAAATGCATTGGCATCATGCATTGGTGGCACCTGAGAACATCGCATGACATTAGGTGTGAGTGCATGGTTTGATTCCATTATGTTGCGTCTGTTGACTTTTGATTAATTAGCCTGGAGTGTTTGGTGTTTATGAAATTGTACGTAGGGACATGATGAGATCGACCCGGTGGTTGGTGTTGATGGTGGGCTCAGTGGCATGAGACTTCGTCCAAGCGATCGCGAGGTTTAAATCAGTAAGATGTCACTTGTTAAAATAAAAGTTTCATTAGGAATTGTCCAGGTTCGAGGATGTGTCAAGGTTGGGTATCATCCATGACTCGGAGGATGTCCATGATTGAGAGGGGATGTCTAAGGTTCGGAAATCTGAGTGTTGAGATGTCAGGTGACCGGAGGATCACGGTTTGGAGGATGTCCCAGGAGTCGGGAGGGATTTCCATGGTCGGGTGTGTCAGGTTTTGGAGAATGTCCGCCGTAAAATATAAAACAAATACCTTTGTTTGGAAAATAGTTGTCATTGGAAAATGACAATAGTTCCTGCTGGAAATATAGCATGTGTGAAGAGTCGGTGTAATTCGAAATATGGGATGGGTGAGTCAGCGTTTTAAATCCAGTAGCATATAAACATTCAAGTAGGGACATACATGATTCACTTGAATGTTTGTTGGTTTGTTTAGTTCTTAGATTACGTATCTTTCTTAGGTGGGGAGTAGCACTTTATAGGGGCAACTATCGCTCTTGGGCTTTGCTACTTCATCGTGGGACCCCCACTTTTAAGAATTATAGTTCAGGTCACGGTGGCTACTTGGCATATGGGATGAGGAGTGGATATAGTTTATGTATACCTTTTGTTGTATAAAATAATGCAAATGGGTATTGATTAAATAGTCTATCGTATGTGTATATTTGTGGTCTAAATATACGAGAAATATGTCTCAGATATATTGGGACAAATGAGTGTGATATTGGGACACCGATGTTGGCGTTCCACTTGAGTTGATGGGTTGTCACGTGGGACCCAGGGATAGGGTGTCCACGAAACATTTTAACGCTTTGATGACTTTATTCTTTTGAATATTTGAAAATTTTGACTAAATAGAAAAAACCAAAATATTTGGCTTTTTCTCTTTCTCTTAATGTTTTTTTTAAATTTGTTTTCTATTAAGAAAAAACTAAATATTGAAATATGAAAAAAAAAATCATACATTTTATGATCAAATTGAAACTCTCATGATCCGTTTCACGCTAATTAAATAAAATCATATGTATTTTACATTTTAATTTAAAAATTTATCGTCTCAAAATTTAGATAAAAATGAAAACATTGATTTTTTTTTTTAAATAAAAAATAAAATATTTAATCCTACTAAACACCAGAACAAAAGTTTTATTCAATTTTAAGTAAAAACAAAAACAAAGGTCACCTTACTCTTATTAGTCCCATCAAAACTAAGGATGTTTACCTAACTCTAAGCCATTTATAACATCAAGCCAACAGAGTTCTTAAGGATTCCTTCAAAGAAAAGGTCAACCATAATTACAAAATAGCATGACCAGTCTCCTTGTATATACATTTAAGAAATAAATGTATATATATATATTTGTAAGAAATAAAATAACATGACCATTCTCCTTGTATATACATTTAAAATTTACTTTTTTAATTACAATGTATATATTTGTGAAAATTATCTAATATCATTCAAATTTATACTAATTAGTTTAAACAATATTAAATTTGACATAGTTGGTCCGGCATCCGGTTTGGTCTTTTATGGTAACCACTTTAACTTTGCTTATAACTAGTAAAGGTTTTATATAGCCGTTAATTTTAAGGGCACATGAGATTAGTCAAGACATGTATAAATTAGCTTGGACACCTATAATTATCAAAGAAAGAAGAAAAAAAAACTAGTTTGTTAGATCAACGATCGAATATTAAAATCAATGACATAAATATCATTAACATTATCAATACCAAATTGAGAGGCTAATGTCATTATTATGTAGAAAATTCACCACTTGGTTATTTAGAAGAAGAAGAGAGAGCATGCGTCCACAATAATACTATATAGTATAAGGAGAATTCAAATGGTCCCATGTGATAATTTTGATAAATGAATATCCAAGACGCAGATGAAAATAAAGCCAAAAGATAGAAGAACCATGCAAAGGCTCTTAATCCGTAAGGAAGAAACAAAAAAGAGGAAAAATAAGAAGAGAATATGCCATATGTTGTATCTTTAATTTACAAACATTTGAAATTTAAAAGAGTAACAATTGTCCATATCTTTTGTTTTTATGAATATTTACTCAAGTGGGTCTCACTAGACACCCTAACAACCGACTCGTCTTCACCCTTTCTTGCTTGCATATTGAGTATAAATTTGTTTTGGAATTACTTTATTAACTTAAGATTTTCGGTGAGCCACCTCCTGTTTTTCAATGGGTCCAATTTAATTTGGGGTCGCAA
The DNA here is from genome assembly GCA_016808115.1 of Tetrastigma voinierianum. Taxonomy (NCBI): domain Eukaryota; kingdom Viridiplantae; phylum Streptophyta; class Magnoliopsida; order Vitales; family Vitaceae; genus Tetrastigma; species Tetrastigma voinierianum. The sequence continues at coordinate 1,588,714 of JAEQBH010000921.1, forward strand.
CCATTTGTTCTTCTTTTGGTTTATGTCATTTCCACTTCCTCTGATTTTCATCATTTCTGCTCCACAATAAATGTAAATCATTATTAATGAGAATAATTGGATCCAAACATAGATATAATATTATCTCTTTTAAATTTTTCAATAAGTCCATTTATTTGATATTATTTTTCCTTTATAAAAATATTTTCTTTAAAAAGTGGTTTCATAATAATTGAAGTGTTTTAAAAAAAAAAAAAAGATTAATGATTTTTTTTTAGATTTTTTAAAAAGCATTTTTAAAATATTTTTTTAATATATTTTAGTTTTAAGGGAGTAAACTGTCCCCGGACTTAAACCCGGGACCTTATCTTTTTATGCCATTTGCTTAAAACGATAATTGTTCTATCACTTGAGATAGGGGGCTGGTTTTTGAATTTCTTAAAACACCTTTTTTTTATATCAAAAAGTATATATATATTAACTCGAAAGAGTTTCCTAAAATAACTGTCAAACGGATCTTTAAAGTACATTAAAAATATTTTTATTGTATGTACTTTTAGTGAAATCATTTCCCATATAAACATTTCTCAAAAAATCTTCTATCGAATCCATATCATTATTTTCTAAACTTTATTAAAATGTACATTTTTTTTTTGTCAAAATTACTTTTTTATTAAATTTTTTTCTAAAAACAATGTGAGATGGTAAAAACTATGGGCCAATTTGATTCATGTTTTTGAAATTTGTGTCTAAGAACCATTTTTGAAAACACAAATAATACAATTTTGATGTTATTCACATTTTTGAATAAAAGAAAAAAATAACGTGTTCGTACCGTGTTTAATTTGTTTTTTAAAAAATAATAATATTATTGAGTTAAACTTCTGAAAGATGGAGTAGATTCCCGTTAAAAGCATATGGTATGGAAATATTGAGTTAATAACGTAGGCATCGCGCATAGATTTGATAGCCAGAGTCTGTTTAGAATATCACATAATTAGTTTTTTAACAATAGTAACGATCATAGTTTGATATCTTGATCGGTCGAATGGGTTTGCGTGTTTGAATCGTTAAAATGAAATAAAATGTTGCGACCGAGATGACGGAAATGACGTCGCGTCTTAATAAGTGATGGCATTAACAGTGCGATAAGGTGACGATAAATTAGTAGATAAGGCGGCGATAGCAGCAACAGATAAAGCGCAAATTTTCGTTGAAGAAACTGAATTTTATGAAGAAGAAAATAAGAAGAATATAAGAAGGTGATTTGGCAAGGGTAATGAAAAATCGCGAAATCGCATTTGAAGAGTGGTTAGAAAAAAAAGAAGAAAATAAGGGGAGGAGGGCAGCTGGGTTTCATCTATTACTAATTCTGAAAACCGTGTTCTACTTCATGTAAAAAGCATGTCTACCTAATAAATATTACTAGAACTTTCTCATTGTTGGACGGGTTTTTTTGAGAAGGCATTAAGAGAGGGAGAGAGAAAACAAAGACCAAACACAAAAGCAAACCAAAGCACGCGGGAATACCATGAGGTAGAAAACAGTGGGCCTGGCCTGGCCTATTTGAAGTGATGGCTTCCTAACATGTCTTTGAGGTAGAAATTAGAATAGGCCCAATTAGGAGACCCCAAAACGTGATATTTTGGCCCACTGGGCTTACATCATGGCCCACCTCACCTCTGGATGCTCAGCAAAACCCTTCCTTCCTTCAACGTTATGTTTATGCCAAATTTCCATGGATAAGAATGGCCCATAGTTGTCCAATCTAATGTCATTCTTCCAGGAAACATTGTTGGGAGTCTACATTTTTTAACCCTAAACTAATTAGGTCTCATTTCCATTTTTTTCTCTCTTATATTCACGGGTTTGTGGGTCAGCACTCTATGCACCTCGATCAATTTCATGAGTCTTTAAAATTAATGATTGGATAAATCTCTTATTTGCTTTGATATGAATAAAAAAAAAAAAATCGATCGCCAGTTTTTGGTTTGTTTTCCATATAAATTAAAAACCTAATCATCAATATGGTTAACCATAATCAAAAAATACATTTACGATTTCATAATCATATGTTAAAATTAAAATTACAATAATTACTATAAACACAATATAAAAATGCAAGGAAAAACAAATACTAGTTGATATTAGAACATTTGAACGGCAATTTATGCAAACCAAGAAGATTAATGGAGTAAAACAATAAATCGACGGATGGGAGTGAGAAAATCAAGATTCATTGAAGTAGAAAAGCCTATTTTACTTTTTTTTTTATATCAATTAATCGAAACCATGATTTTTGTATTCCATGAATCAAAACCAAAATCCGTATAAAATCAAAATCGAACTGACATGATTTGATTTCTTGGTCGGTTTGATTTATTGGTTTTTTTTTTGTTCACCCCTGTTAGTGACTATCACGGAGCAACCTCAAGGCATATTACCTAAGCTATCTTTCAAGATACTCATAATAATTTTATTCGAATTGTCCTAATATGCTCCTAGAATATTAAAAACAATAAAATATAATACCCACCAAAATCATTGGGAGACACATTGAGATTGGGGCCTTCAATTCAAGAAATTTGGTAAATCATGGAGGCTGAAATTTGAACAAGTGGTAGAATTATTTGTCCTGTGTTTTGTAGGATTGAAACGATTGCACACACATTCACTGATTTAACATGGCCATGGAGCTGCCTCCCTAACTCAAAGAATTGGTAGAAAAATATGATATATTGTACAATAATTGCCTTATCCCCCATGTGTCTGCATTCCCAACAAAGGAATTAGATGGTAAAGCATTGTGCTCTTGACAATCATACTCCTACCACTAGCATTAGGACAAGTGGTTAAAATTGCCTTCCATGGAACCAATAGAAAAAAAAATAATTAGAAAAATGATTTTCTTATGTTTCGTTTCAATATAGAAAATATAAAAAAAAATCAAATATAATCAAAAATTTTCAAAAATTTATATATTTTTAAATTTCTTAGCCCTTATATAATAGAAAGAACAAATAAAATGGGTTTTAATAAACATATAAAATTAATTTATTATATTTAAACCTATTTTGATTTTTACTTTCATCCAGTACTTCACATCTAACTTCTTTTTTTTGCTTTGATTCGAGCAGGCGCCTACTTAAAATCTTTGCTTTATGAGGCTCCAATCTATACTTTGAGCTAATAAGACCTAGTTCTAATGGTTAAAAGTTCATATTGACATAGAGAGTGATGGGCGTGGCTTTGAGCCATCCCAGGCTCGACGATATAGGAAGCACGAGTCAATTATAATTTGCTCGTTATTAGTTATTTATTTAATCGTCTTTTTAGGATTTATCTTTTGCAGAGTTTTTTATGATTTATCGTTTGAGAACTTTTTGGGATTTATACATTTAGGAATTTTGGGATTTATTTGTTAGGGTTTATATTGGTCTTTGTAAAATAGCAGCTTATGTTTTTGTTTTTGGTGAAACGATTAATATTAAAAACCCAGGAAATTTTAAGTTCAGTTTATTCAGTAGATTCTTTTTGATGTAGTGTGATATAAATCGATTGATATAGGAAATATAAACTACCGATCAGGGATAAATTGTATTTTGTCATCGCGTCGATTTGGTGTCAGAATAACGATCAGAGATCGAGTTATTTTATGTTTGTTTGAAGTTCTTAATTCGAGATTAGAGCTTAAGTTCTTTGTTATGTTTTGTAAAGTCCTCTCCAAAAAATTTCCCAAATTAGAACCCTCATCTTTCTCCCTCACCGACGCCTCCACTGTCGCCACATTTGACCTCACATCGGTTTTCGCCTGGTACAACCCGTCAGTTCCTAGACCCTACGAAACAACTCTGTGGACCTACGGAACTACTCGTCCCTATCAGAACCGCGTCCCAGAACCGGAACAATCTTCGCGAAGGACCTAAAAACCGATCATACCCCCATCGAGCACATCGGCACAAGCGAACGACCCCGAGGACGGCATGACTGTAGGCGAAAGCTCGATCTCCACCAAACGGCACAGCCGTAGGTGAAGGTTTCTTCACCACCCTTGCTCACTGTACAGGTTGAAGAGGAGTTCTAGAACAGGGAAGGAATTGATTTATTTTCGGGTGTGATAGTGGAGTAGTCTGTGAAGTGATTCATTGGGTTTGAAGAAAGAGGCTCGCGAAGTAAATTTGCCATTTATCTCATGTTGTAAGCAAGGGAAAATTAGAAATTTTAAAAATGGTAAAATATTAATAATAATAATAATAATAATATATCAAGTGTCGAGAATGGTTCGAGGAAAGCGAGAGAGTGCAAATGCCGGATGATGGCAGTTTGCGTCGTTAAATTCGATGCCATAATCTAGTGGCCAAGGAAAAGAATTTAGATTATAGTCACAGAAACTGATGAAATTTTTTATGATTTTACAGGTGATAAAGTCGTAGGTGATTCGAGGCAGATTTTCACAATCTTGGATCGAAATAGCTGACGATCTAAGATCGTTTAAAGCTAAATTGAAACTAAAATAAATAAATTGTTTTAGGGTATAAGCGGCTTAGAATGAGGAGATGGACATTGTCTGAAAGTGTATAAAAAAAAAAAAAAAAAGAGCAAAGTCAAAAGAGGAGGAGGAGGAGGAGAAGGGAGGCTGTGTGCGTGAGTTAGAGAGAGAAAAGAGAAGCTCGCCGTTACGGATTTCAAGGGAGATTGGGTGGTCGAAATCAGTAAGCGAAGATTAAGTTCGTTTCTTCCAGCGAGAAATTCTGTGATGCAAACGACCTGCGATTTTGTTGAAGATTTGTTTGGAGATGAAGTTAGAGAGAAACTCGACTTAAGAATCGCAATTCGGGTAGTCGCGTCTTTGCTTAGGGCGAACTTAAGTCGGAGTGCTGGTGAGGCCTGTGAATCTGGGAAGCTAGGAGTTTCGCGAGGACGCACGAAGGGGTTGTAGGGAGTCAAAACCGGGTTCGGGAAGTGTGGCAGGGACTTCCTTGGGTCGTTGTTGTGATGCCCACCCTGACTGGAGCATCCAGTGTCAGCTTGAGGGGGTGTCGTTTTTTACGTTTCTTATGAACTTTATAAACTTCAAACATTCGTTCGTATAATGTTAAAGCGTTTAAGCTTTATTATATTAAATAGCGGCGGATTACAAAATATCTAATTTCCGAAATATATATGGAAGTGTTGACATTTACAATCAATCTACGTGCTTACAAAAGAAACAAAAATGCATATATATTAGACCGATGGTCTTCAGGTGGAGTCTTTAGTGATGTGTTGACTTTATTTATGATGCGGATTATCCTGTCTCTGGTTTCTCTTGCATCTCTGCTGGGTTAATGGCGCAATGTTAGCTTATCTTGTGAGTGGGGAATAAATACATATAGGCGACCTCTAATCAAAATTAAATCAAACTTTAGGCAATTTGCATATAAAGCCCCATAACATTCACATTTACATATACACATGCTTATTCATGTTTTGAACATGCTCGTTATGACCTTACTTCTACATATATCACTTATTAAATCTTATCATTGTTTATTCATATCATCTTTTCGTTTACATTTTACATTTATTATACTTATCCTTTGTTCACGTATCATCAGCATGTAATCTTTATCAACCTGCAATATCAGTCGTACCGTTCGTATTCTTATCACATTTATCTTATGTTTCGTACTGCAAATCTTAATAGAAATTGGATATGGAAAAGAATGCATGTACCAGAAGGTACTATCCTTTGTATGAGGCATTGATTTCTATCTGCTCTCAGAAGACCCAAACGGAAATTCGCTATAATGTCAGCGGGATGCTGTCGTCGACTTAAAAGCAGGCCTCGATATCTATAAAAACTATATCTTTGCGGCAATTGTCTTGCACCATAGGCATCTTTTATCATCGACTACTCGGTCATAGCGATGATGGAGTTTTATTATGTTTCTTAACAATGCTAGGTATAAGAAAAGATATACCGTATCATGAATATTATTGATATAAATGTATCTTACGAAGATATGATTCTTGATATCTACTTACAAACATTTAATTATCTTTTCATATAACAAAATATTTATATAACCTTTATCTGATTTCAATTTCCATAACCAATTCTTCTACGAACAATTCGAAATGAGTTCACAAGTACATTTTCGTACAATTTTGACCCTATAAACGGGATTGTTAGAAAATAGTCTTCTAACTCAATATACCCCTATGTCTTAAGTTTCTTATGGTTCAAACATCATGTCATTTGGATAGTATAGCTTTCGAGTTATGATTTAAACAATGAAATTACTCTAGTTTAGGGGTTGTGCAGAGGCAGTTCGGGGACCAAATTGTTCCCTTACTTTGTGAATTTTACGGAGTCAATAGGGTCCAAATTTGGATATACTTATTTCAAAATATTTGTTCTTGAAATTACAGTTTATCTAGAAATTTCAGATCCTCAATTTGGATGAGTGAAACTGACTTATGGCTTAAATACAGCTGTACAAATCAATGTATCAAAATTGAACCAGGTGACACGAAGCGAGCTTCACGATAAAATTTTAAGATTCTGGGCTCCAAATTTTTATACACCTATTTCAGGGAGATTTGTTCTTCTAGAAGTCTAGTTTACTCAAAAATTTGAATCACTCAATTTGGATGAATAATGGTCAAGTTGTGACCAAAAATAAAACATGGGTTTAAAAAAAGGACATCATCTCCCCTAAAACCCAACATTTTCTCTATACAAATTTTTCCTCCATTGAGCACCACAACCAAACCAAACAATCATTCTAAACAAAGATTCTACACAAAAAGAGGTATTCCAAACCCCCAAACAAGTATCCATACAAAAGTTCCTAACAAGTTCCACACCTTTGCTTTTCTTTTCTCCTTCCTTCTTCCTTCTTCTCTTCTCTTCTTCTTCTCCTCTTCTTCTTCCTCTCTTCTTCTCTTCTCTCTTTCTCTCTTCTCTTCCTCACCGATTTGGCCCTATCATTTTAGACAAAATGAGATATTTTTCCTTTCAATAAGGCCGTGTTTGGCCTTATACAAATTTGTATTACTTTTTGGGTTTTTTGCTATTAGGTCCTTTAACTCCCCTTTATTTACAAATCAAGTTATTCATATGTCCATTTTAGCCTATAATCTTATTATGTTATGACCTTCAGGTCCTGAATTAGTAAATTACTAATTTGCCCTTGCCTCATGGATTAATCTCAGGTTTTTCTTATTTTACTTTTCTCACTTAGCATTTAGATTTTGAAAAAATATACATTTACTTTTAGTATACCCTAATCATGTTACTCAGCGTCGGGGTATAATTTTAGATGTATTTAGTTGCTCACACTTCAAGGTGAGGAACCTTCCTACTCGAACTGTTTTCCATCTAGAGTCGTTTTGTGGTCTTGGTTGAGCCTTAGAGATTTGTTTGGATTTCGTTTAGAACCCGAGGAAAAACATATTTTTAAGGTTCTTTGTTCAAATGAGGCCTCCAACTTTGGATGGCCATAACTTTCTCGTTCGAACTCCGATTCATGTGTTCTTGAACTTTATGGAAAGCCCTTTGAGTCTAGAATCCATCCATATATAACTTAATGCAATTTGAACTCATATTATGCACGAAAATGACAAAAAACAGTAGGCCCTGTTGGTTATGCTCGTAAGTCACTATTCATACGAGACCTTCAACTTTGGGCGACCATAACTTTCTTGTCCGAATTCCGATTCGTATGTTATAGCTCTCACGAGAATCCCTTGAGTATAGAATCTGTACTATGCCTATGAATGGCATTGGTTCCCCATAATTTTCTAAAAAATTTAATTGTAGCACCAAATTAATGCTTTGTTTGTAGTTTGTGATGACACGTATGGTCTAATACATTGCAAGTGGTGCATGTGGTTGAGTGATTATATGCATGTTGATATAATTATCTATGAGGCTTGAAATGCATGAGTTTGTATGATTAGAGGCCATTGAATGGCTTGTTGTAGGCTACTTGTGGACTCGATATGTCCACCGATTAGGCGTAGAAGTTAAAACATGTCGTTGCTCGAGTGGTAATGACTTATGATGTCAATGTATGCGTGTATTGATATGTTGGCATGAATCGTGTGGATTAATTGGAATTTATGTATTCATTGATATAACTTTCCAATTGATGCATAGGTTGAAATGCATGAGTAGGCATGTACATATATCACTCATATATATGTAGCATGGTGATCGGCAATGGCATATTGCATTGCATTTATGCACAAGTACATCGCATGAAATAGGTGTGAGTGTATGGGAAAATCAGCATTGTGTTTGGTGTTGATGTTGGTTTCTGTAACGCCCCAAAAAATACCTAGAATTTTATAATAATTTTATTATATATTCCGGTATGAATTGAGCGAACTTAGGTTTTTTGAGAAAAATTGATAAATTGATAAATTGTGAGGAAATGTAAATGAAAGTGAGCATATGATTTAATATTATATGCTAAAAAAAAAAAAAAAAAGAGAAATTGAGTGAACCCGGAAATAAACCCAAGTGAAAAAGGGCAAATGTGGAAAAAAAAAATTGTAAAATGAGGACCTAAGGGTCGATTATTTATAAAGAATAAAATGTCTAAGTGAATTTACTTAAGAAATGAATGGCCAAAGTGGAATAATAGGAGACTTAAATGAAATAATGGGTTTGAGGCCAAACATGGCCTTAAGAGAATAAGTGACTTAAGACAAAAGGTGGAAAATGAGAAAATTATAATAAGTGTGTGGGCAATGAGGCCTTACACTTAAAGGAGTTATAAAGTAAAAATGTGGTCTTAGGGCTTATATGAGCAAATCGCGTTTTGGAGAAGGAGAAGGAGAAAGGAAGAAATCTAAGTTTGCAAGGAGGAGTGGCTTTAGTTGGCTTTGCTTCATTTCTTGCTCTATGAGACGAGCAACATCTGAGGAAGTTTGAAGAGGTAAAGGTAAGAAAAATCAAAACTAACCTCACTCCTTTTGATTTGGATTTGGGTGGCCTTAGCAGGAAAATGGATTTTATTGATTCTAAACCGCATTGGAGTTGTTTGGGTAGATTCCATGCATTTTGGATTTTGGTATGGAGACCAGTGGAGAAGGTTGTGGAAAAAAATGTGTGAAAATGCCAAAATCCCTCATTTTTGGGCAAAAACTTGTAGGTGGTATCGATGCCAAGGAGTGAATGCCGTGCCATGATGCGGAGTGGGCAATCGATGCGGTACCACTCAAGCTGGCTCACGGTGCGGACTGGCGGGTGGATATTTGGTACGGTACCCGGTCAGTGATATCAGTATACCCACTTTACTTCCATGACCATGTTTTGACATATTTTTGCAGATTAAGTCCATATTCGGTATCTAGATGTTTAGGGACCCTAAAAAATGAATAATGGGGGTTCAAATATGGATAGAACTAAGTAAAAAACGTACCGTACCTCGCCGCCTCGGCGAATTCGTCTTCGGATAGATTTAGTGTCTTAACCCAAGACTGTTAACAAAAATAAATTTGTAATTCACAAAAAAAAATTGTTTAACAATTGTTTATCCACTAAGAGTGGCGTGAATGTTATTGACTAGGGGCCAATTGATGATGCGCTAACCTAGGACCGAGATCGAAGAAGGAAGCTAGATTCGACAACCGTATGTTCTCGACTCACATTCTTATTTCAAGTATTTGGTAGTTTGCAAGTAGGTATGAAATGAGTACATGGATAGTATGAAATAGTGCGTGAATGAGTATATGAAATAAGTACATAGATTGAGTATATCTTTGAAAAGATAATACAAAAGTGAATATAGAATTGAAATGTGCTATTTGAAAACCGAATGAATGTGAATGATGATAAGGACGGGATTCATCAAACGAAATCCGTCATAAATGTGAATTGAATGATATATTGAATGAACCGCCTGACGGGATGCACCAATCGGCATCCGTCACGAAGGCACTCGAGATTTTCCAATGTCCCACTTGGCGGGATGCACTTGATCGGCATCAGTCGTGATGGTATATGGCATTGAAGAAATGTCTCACTTGGTAGGATGCGATGACATCCGTCGTGATGGCGATATGACATTTTAAGTGATACCACATGTTGGGGTGCGCAAGCGGCATCGTCATGATGGGAGATCGAATAAGTGATACCACATGTCGAGTGCACCGTATTTATCCGTCATGATGGGAAATTTGAATTGTTAAATGTGTGAGCACATTAGAATGATAATAAGGCGGGATACATCCAAGCGAGATAGTCGAGAAATGTAGATTGAATAGTCAAAATTAGGAAATAACCAGCATTGGCGTGTAAATGGGATTTTGATGTATATGCTTAAATCTCATAAATTAGTGTGAATTGAAGTGTTGCATTAAAAATGCATGGTGATATAGTAAAGTAATTGTAAAAAAATGAAAAGCATGCGAAAGTGAATAACATGAGTATATGTTGATATAATAGGCATGGTTTAATGTAAGAATTCATGCCAGGATTAGTTGCCCGTTGTTGTTGATTGTTATTATGAATGTTTCATAATAGAAACGTATAGAACCACTAAGCATGAAAATGCTTAGCGTATAGTTTTTATCTATACGCAAGTTTCGAGTAGACAGGGAGGAAGACAAGATCGTGAAGCGAGTTATAAAGAGAGTGCAGTGTATATGCTATACCGGAGTCATTTATATCATTCCTTTTGAACAAGTGGAATTTTGTAAACAAAGAGGTTAAACTTTGAACCTTGATTTGATATCATTCTGGAAAGGCATGAATGCCTTCTTTGTAAATGTATTTTGTTAAATGTTTATGGGCCTATCGAATTGCATTGAATTTGTAAATGATTATGGGCTTGCCCAAAACTGAAACCGCTTCCGCAACAAAATGACATAATAAAATGTTTTGATAAGATAAATGAAAACGTCGAATTAATAGGGCTTGGTCGGATCAGCCATTCGAATTCGGGCTAGGGATTCGGTCGCGACACTTTTGAAAAAGAAAGTTTAATAGCTTCGAAAAATAAAAGAATTCGCAGGCGTCCACTGGGGTTTCAGTTCGAGACTCGCCATTAGGGTCGAGATAGGGCTCGGGGGTCACTCTGATTTCGATCAAAGACAAAGTCTAAGGTATGAATGATCGGAGGTTGCCTAACATGGCTTTTGAACAAAGTGGTTTTATCGAAGTATGTCTAATAAATTATATCGGAGGGTTGTCCACCAAATTTTATCGGAGTATGTCCAATAAATTATATCTGTAAAACCCGAGAAAATTCAAATTTTTTGAAAAAGGGTAAAAACGGTAATTTAGGTCAAAATTTGGAATTTTTCTAGATATCGGATGATGAAACGGACTTCATCATTGAAATCGTCTTGCGAAATCTAGCTACTCATTCGAATTTGCATTAGTCAGGAGCGATCGAATTCCAGCGTTTCGAGCAAAGTAGTACGGGACACTTGGCATGTGATAAGTGGCTCACGGTGTCTTGCGTGTCAGTGTGGGATGAGTCAAACAAAAGAAACTTGAAGTGTGAATATGGGAGACATGTGGCATGTGTCATTGGATAGAAATCCAAAGTAGATGGATAAGGGATAAGGTGCGTGAGGTGTTAGCCAGAATGTGACATGTGGCAAGTGAGAGGACAAGTTCTCTTGACCCATCTTGACCAAATTGGTTGGGAGAAGAGAAGGAAAGAGGGAGGAGAAAACCAAAAGAGAGAGAGAGAGGGAGAAAGAGAGCTTTTAGAGTAAGAAGCTATCACTTCTCTCTAGATTTTCCGACGATCGGTCCGTCGAATCCTGGTGAGACAAGAGGCAAAGTTGATCACTGCAAGAGCTACGCGTGGGTACCGGTATTGTGGAGTTTCGATAACTCCGGGAGGTAGGGGTCTTCTCCTACTTGGTTATTTCTTGTCTAAAAAGCCATGAAAAATGGTTTTGGGTGTTGTGAGGTTGGAAATGGCCATGGATTCCGATTCCAAGAAGTGGAACCGATGTGTGATGAGGGGGCCGTCCTTGGATAGCCCACAGACTGGTTTGGGACTGTTAAAAACAATCATGATTTGCTTGTTGGACCGAAATTGTCCATGTGAATTTGCTTGAATTGAATGGCTTGAAATGTGTATGGAAAATGATATGTTAATGCATGCTAATTGATGTGTTAACATGATTTTTGAATTATATGAAATATAATTGTGTATGAGCCATTGGAATTTGATATATGAATTGACATCATTGCATTCATGTGCACGGTGACATTACGTCGAGTCGGGTGTGGGTGCACGGTATGGTTGTTCACCACACTTGGTGAATGTGGGTTAAGTTTGTCTTTGGGGTATGTCATTCAGAACTGTGGATTCAAATCATAAAATGAAAGTAATTAATGTGTGTTAGGCGGGGAAACAAGAAGAAGTAGTTAATCTACTCGGGTGAAAAACTGGAACTTTGGGTGTAAGAGACCCGCGGTATTGTTTGGAAGTTATTTGGGTGTAAGGGCAGGCGTGGTTGAAATTTACGTTTCGAAAACCTACGGTCATGTTTATCTTGGTACAGAGTTGAGTGATGGGGTGAGGATTATTTCGGGATTGGTTTCCATTGGAAAATTGCATTAGGTGTTGGTGAGGTGACAGGCTCGATATATGGGTGTCATTGGTATTACCGAGTGGCGATTGCCACTGGCATATGGATAATGCGGTCGGTGAGTGACACAAGGGGTATGTGCATGAAACATTTCATGTGCATGATAAAAATCATTCCATGTATGAATTGTAAATTGTATGGAATGGATGTTGCAATAGTGCCGTGCATGTGCATTTTAGGTGGGAAGTAGCCTGGTAGGAGGAATTGACTCTGGGCATTTGCTGCTTCGTTGTAGGATCCTCCGTTTAAGTGCAGGGAGTATTCAAGAAGACGGCGCTCACTAGAGGCGGCACGAAGAAAGCGGAACATGTGACTTGATTATATATTTTTGTAAAACATGCCATTTATTATGAGGATTGATACATGTTTGTATAGGAGAATATCGTAACTCTTAAAAACTAGTGTAATATAGTTGGTGCCATTTGGTAAAGTATGGATGTAGAACCGATGTGGCCATTTTTACTTATATTCGAGTCTCGGTTAGAGAGACATTCATTTTGTGGCATTGAGACATTCAATGGCTACATGTATTCCGCAAGTTGATGGATTGTCAACGGACCCTCGGGTTTGGGGCGTCACAACTTGGTATCAAAGCTTAGGTTTATAAATACCTAGAGCTCGATGTCGGATACTAGAGTTATAGCTTAGTATCAAGAAGTTAAGTATACGATTACCTAGGACTTGATGGGCACGGGTTAGATCATGCATTCATTGTGCATTTTGAGGATTGTTGCGTGATTGTGTGTTGTATGTGTTGGGTAATTGTATGCTTGGTAAATAGCATATAGGAAAATGTTGAACACTAGGGTTGAGAAAATATAACCTTAGGGGTTTTAGGATTTATGGGCAGAATAGTCCAGAAATAAGTGGAAAAAAAAAAAAAGATTTTCTGGACAGTCGTTCCAGTTTTTGAATATAAACAGGTTGTGTTTTGAGGAATTCTGGAAGATTATTTCAGTTTTTGCATAAGAAAAAAGATTGTAATTAAACTCTTTAATTTGTGAAGTATATAAATAGCAGGTGTTTTTATATTTTCTAGTGAGTTGGAGAATTCAGCCTCACATCTTAGGAGTAGCGAGGTTTTGTAAAGTATGAGACGAGAAGTGGTAGGAAGACTCTTTGGAGGATTCTTAAAAAAAAAAAACGTGCGAGGAGGAAACTAGAATGGGCTCTTTGCTCATTTCCGGCCTGCGGTCGCGACACGATCAGGTGGTGTCGCGATAGGGCGGCGTGAAGCGATGCATGGTAGGCGTGCATGCGTGTTAACACAAGGCGGGCGGGCGCGACTATGTAGCCTGACTGACTCATTTCTGACATTGGCGTGCGGTCATACCAGCGGGTTTCCTTATTGGCCCAGTCGCTGACGTCAATTTTTGCGATTGCGACATGGGTAGCTCAGGACAAAATTTGGTTGCAGGTATGACAGTTTTCATGTAAGTGGCTGAGGCTGGCTACTAGGGGCGTGCGACCTGAAGGCTGAGGGGCGAGGTTGGGTCGCGACACACTTTTTGGTGTCACGACATGGAACAGGTAACTCAGTGTTGCGACACGATTCTTGGTGTCGTGACACACTTTTGGAGTCGCGACATGGTATGGCTTGCTTGGGTATAACTTTGAATTTAATTGTCGCGTAAACCACAGGCATAGCGAAGTCTGGTGTCGTGACATAGGATTTGGTGTTGCAAGCAGGGGCGAGGTTGTAGCGATTAATCCGCGACCTGTCCGCGTCCAACCCAGCGTAAGCGACATAGTGCCAGCGCGGCGTCGCGGCGGCAGTGTCTTTTGCTTGCATAGTGTCTTGCCGCGGTGCGCGCGCTGTGCGACCCACTGTTGCGATTACTATGTTATGCCTTTGTTTGGGTAACCACATGTGGAACCATTCATAAGTCAGCGTTGACTTAAAAATGCGATTTTTTTTTTTTGTGACTTAATATATAGAATGTTTATCTTGCATTACCTATGAATGCCTTGACGTGGTGCATTATTTTTTTTTTCTCGGTGCGTGAATAGTGTCTCGGGGCTGTATTTACACCCATAGAGATACTTCATTAAAACTCAACTTTCCATTTGACATGTGTAGATGGCTAGTCGAGGTGCTAGTCAAGCACCACCTATTTTCGATCAGCAGACCTTTGTTGAGGCTGTAGGGATTCTGTTCTTGCCATTGCGGAGTTAGTCTGTTTGGGGGGTCGGGGAGGGGCGGAAGTGACCTCCAGGAGGTTTATCTTTTCATCCTCCACATCATTCGGGGGAGGAGGATCAGGTAGTAGCCAGACCATTGGTTCCGGCAGGTCGAGAGGGTTTTGATGGCCATGGGAATCACTTATGATGCCACAAGGATCAAATTAGCTAAGTTTAAGCTAAAGAGTGAATCCCAGGTATGGTAGGATTGGGCTAAGGTCTCAAGGGACCTAGAGACGAAGACTTGGGGAGAGTTCCATGAGTTCTTCATGGCGAGTATTTTCCAGACCCTTCTTTGAACGTGCAAAGGCTTAGGTTCCTAAGTTGTTGAGGGCGGGAACGATGGTAGTGATGAAGTGCGTAGCTAAGTTTCTTGGGTTAGCGTTTTCTTGACAGCAACATGGCCTGAGATATGGCCAAGGTGAGAGATTGAGAATGGGTTTGAAGTTGTCCATTGAGGCAAGATTTAGGACTTCGCTACGAGGACATAGGCTCTATGGTTGGGGCGACTATGACCATAGAGGAGAGATAAAGACGGACGGAGCATCAGGGATGGTGTCGGTGCGAGAAGGGAAAGTCGGTCGTCTTCGGTTCGGGAAAGAAGCCCGAGGCCACAGTTGCATGGGTTCTAGAGCGGTAGCCAGTGCCAGCGAGTCGGTCGGGGCTCCCGGTCGAGCGAAGGCGAGGGCGATTTGTTATTTATGTCTGCTTTGGACATATGAGGCGGGATTGCCCCCAGAGGCAAGGATCCCAAGGTTTCAGGACAGTGCAGTCCCAGACATCAATGGGACGGGCACGGACACAATTCATTCCTCTACACCTTAGTGAGGGCCAGAGGAACTAGTATCAGTCCCAGGGTGCTGCACAAGCACCTATTACTACATAGATGGGCCAAAGAGGCCAGAGTACGGGTCGAGGTTGAGGACAGGGCTTACCGGCTGGGACTTTAGGGACCCAGGGGCGTGTCTACGCCATCATACCACCGATTGAGCCAGCGGATCAGCCAGTTATACAAGGTACGGTTTTGCTATCTCGCATATGGGCAAGAGTGTTATTCGATTCAGGTGCGTCGCATTCATTTCATCGCTGCATCATGTGTGATAGAAGTGGGCTTAGAGGTTGAGACCTTGGAGGAGCCCCTATATGTGAGTTCTCCCCTAGGGGCTAGGACGAGCATAGACCTAATATGTCGGGGTTACGAGCTAGAGATATCCGGGATTTTGCTCTCAGTGGACCTGAGGGTCATGGACATGTCAGAGTTCGACGTCATCCTTGGGATGGACTGGTTGATGGTATATCGCATCGTCATTGATTGTGAGAGTAGAAGGGTTACTGCCTACACACAGGATGGTACTTGTGTTACCTTTCAGGGGGACAAACACGATGTATTGCCCCAGACCGTGTATAATTCTAGATGGCACGGACAGTTGATGGGTTGGTTGGCTAGCCTTACCCTGGAGGACGAGGTAAGGCAGGACTTGAGCCTACCTCGGGTAGTCTGCGAGTACAAGGATTTTTTCCGGATGAACTACTAGAAGTTACACCTCCGCGAGGTTGTGGAGCTTATGTGGTGAGTTACACTCGAGCCCCTTCGCCCATCTCATGGCTCACATGGGATGGCACCGGTTGGTTGAGACTCAGGTCTAGATACAGCAGGCAAGGGATTCATTAGACCTAACACATCATCATGGGGCGCTCCGGTTTTGTTTGCAAAGAAGAAAGACAAGACCCTTCAACTATGCATTGACTACCGACAGTTGAATAGGGTTACGATCAAGGACCGGTACCCATTGCTGAGGATTGATGACTTGTTTGATCAGTTGAGAGGAGAGTGAGTCTACTCCAAGATAGACCTTCGCACTGGTTACCATCAGTTGAGGGTTAGGGAGACAGATATCCCTAAGACAGCGTTCAGGATGCGTTATGGGCACTTTGAGTTTACAGTGATGTCCTTTAGATTGACGAATGCACCGACAACATTCATGGATCTCATGCATAGGGTATTCTAACCCTATTTGGATCAGTTTGTCATAGTCTTCATGGATGACATTTTGATCTACTCCCAGTCTGAGAGGGAGCATGAGGATCATTTGCTGGTTGTTCTACAGCTGTTGAGAGACCATTAGTTGTACGCCAAGCTCAGTAAATGCGAGTTTTGGCTTTGATTATATATTTTTGTAAAACATGTATGAAACATTCTGATTGTTGGCATGGGTTGTGTGGCCCGGGTAGTGGCGTGTGAACCATCGAGACTTTAGAGACGGTGTCTTTGGAGATTCGGGATTGTTTCGGACAGTGCGGGGCTGATTTTGGACTAAGTAATTGTCCTGTGTGCCCGTTTATGTGTTAAGAGTTAAAATGAATAACGGTGTTGGATTGTCTTGCCCGAAGGGAATGTTTGGTTAATATTTTTGAACCATGGGAAGTGCCCATATTGTGGTAGTACATTAGTGGACTTTAGAACTGGTTTAGGTGGAAATAAAGAAATTTGGCAATGAGTCCTTTAGGTAGAAATTGTAACCACATCAGTGAACCCAATGTTAGGCTTTGAATTTCTCGATTTGGGCCTTTGTGGCGAGGATTATGGTCACTTTTATGTGGAAACGATCTAATGTGAATCATTTCAGGCTCGATAAGTCGGTCGGCAGCGAGTTAAGGTCGGCTCGGCTAGGTCAAGTCAGCTCAACTAGGTCGGTCGGCTCGGCGGATCCAGTCGACTTCGGCTAGGTCGGGTTGGCTCGGCCGGAGTTAGGTCGGCTAAATTTGGTTTGGCCACCTATGTGACTCAACTGGAAAGGTCATAACTTCTTATCCGAACTCTGTTTGGGTGTTCTTGGACTCTATGGAAAGCCCACATTGAGTCAAATTCCAACTCATGTTCCTATGGAGGTAGTGGGTACTAGAGCGGCCCGAAGGAGCGGGGTCGGTCGACGAGGTTAAGGTGGAAATTTGGCGGGTGGAGTGACTACTCATGTGTGACCTCTAGCCCGGCGGTCATAACTTCTTCGTCGAACTCCGTTTCTAGTGTTCTTGGACTCTATGGAAAGCCCATTGTAAGGTCAAATTACAATAATATTATTACGTGGACAGCGGTGGGTATTGGAGCTAGTAGGCAAGGTAGGTTGGTTAGAGACGGTCGGGTAGAGTTTGGCCAGGGTGGTAACTACTCATACGGGGACCTCCAACCAGTTATATTCAGCCGTGCGAACTACGTTTTGGGTGTTCTTGGACTCTATGGAAAGCCCATTGAGTTCAAATTTCATCCATGTGCTTGTGGAGGGCAGTGGGTACTAGAGCTGGCTGGAAAGGGCAGGTCGAGTAGACTGGCCGGGTAGGGCTGGCTACTCATGTGTGACCTCTAACTTCGTATGGTCATAACTTCTTCATCCGAACTCCGTTTCGGGGTGTTCTTGGACTCTATGGAAAGCCATTGAGTCAAGATTTCAGCCATGTTCCTGTGGAGGACAGTGGGTGACCATAACCTTTCTGAAATCTATGTTTTTGCACCAAGTGTGCAGGTTGCATGGTTACATCGAGGTGAATAGCCGGGATATGACATGACCATTGCATGGCATGTTGTAGGCTATTGTATTGGGTAAGAGATTTTCCTACTTGGTTTACTTTTAGCCTAAAGGCTGTATAATGGTATGGGTTGTTTATAGAAGGCCATGAGAGGCCAAGTAATTTAGTTCCAAAATTTGGGACTGGATGGTTGAGGTTTATGACCGGTTTTCACATAGTCCTAGACTTTTGTGGGTTGGGCTTTGAACTAGAGATCGATGTCTCCGGGTTAGGTTGCTTGTTTTGTGATATAATGATTGTATATAGGTGTGGAACCAAACTGGTTCAGGTTTGTGAAGGGACCGTGAGGTACCCTGTTGGATGGGTCCGTGATTAGGGCCATGTTGGATGTTATTGTAGAAAATGAATAACATGCTTGAATTGATATGATGGTTTGGAATTTGTATGCACTTTAATATAAATGTCCAAATGATGCATGGATGAATATGCATGAGTATGTATGCACATATAGTTCTCATTTTATATGTAGCATGGTATAAGTAGGCGATGGCATAAATTGCACATGCGATGCCGCAGCGTCGCATGACATGGGTGTGAATGCATGGTTGGGTTCGACAATGTGTTAGGTGTTTGATGGAGTGTCATGGGTACACGGTTATGGGTCAACATTGTGTCTGGTGTTGATTAGTAGGCTCGGTTGATGAGACAAAGTCCAAATGAGTCGCACTGGTTAAGGAAATGGTAAAGGATAATTATGTGCAAGGTATCAGCAAGTTGGGATAGATTCCCCCCAGGTTGAAAGACCCATCAATTATGGTCAGACATAGTCCCCAGTGGTGAAAGGCTGTAAAAGTGTCTAGGTTTATGGAGCCCGTTGATGCGACACCAGAAATCCATTACCCACAAAAGGCGCATGGTTGTAAATGAAAATGTGAAAAGATTAAGAACAATCTTTGGTTGTCATCGGAAAATGACAATAGTTCACACTTGGCATAGGCAAGTGTGAGGGAGTCGGTGAGTGACTCTAGATATGGGCATGATGACATTTCATGCATGACATATGACATTCATGTAGACATTTTACTTGGATGTGTGTTTGCTGTGCGACCATTGCATGTGCACTTAGGTGGGGAGTAACCCTTATAGGAGATTATCACTACTGGGTTTTGTTCACCTCGTCATGGGATCCCCCTTTCAGGTACAGGGAGACGACACTCACTAGAGGTCGCTTTTGGGAAGAAAGCCGACATGTGACTTTGATTATATATTTTTGTAAAACATTTATGAAACATGTTTGTATAAGAGTGTAGTTAACTCTTGAAACTAGTGTAATATAGTTGATTATATTTTGGTGAGTATGGATGTATGTGCCCGACGTGACTATTTTTACTCATGTTTGAGTCTCAGGTAGATAGAAACCTGTTTGGTGGCATTGAGACACTCAATGGCTACATGTATTCCGTGGGTTGATGGATTGTCAACAGACCCCCGGGTTTGGGGCGTCACATATATAATATACCCATAACTTTTCAATTTTAGAGAAATTAGCATTCATGGTATCAACCATGACCAAATATAACTATAATTATGCAAAATTGAAATAATTTCAAGCTAAGGATAAGGAGTTACCTTCAGAGCAAACTTGTGTTATAACGTGTTATAAATAATTGTGTAATTGCATTTAAATATGATGAGAGAGAAACTTGTATTACTCTCTTTGTATCTTATATGTAAGACGAAAAGAAAGAGAGCGAGATATTAGAAGCGGATGGAAAGAGTCATAGGGAGAGATAAATGAGAGAGATTTTATAGTGGATGGGAGATGCCTTTTATAGGCTTCACAAATCACTTGATATATGAATCGTAGGAATGAGGTTCATAAAGGAAGTTCATAAATCAACTTCATAATGAGCGTTCCTCATAAAATGTATCATTTCATGAATTGACTTCTTTAAAATGAGCAATTACCACATGAAATGGTTCATGTATGTGGTCATTCACCACATGAAGAACCTCTTCATTTACAACACATATGATTTATTTTAAAAAGGTAAGTAAATTTAAAATTTAGGGTCATGATCGGTGAAATCATGGCCCTTGGATAAGCTTTTTTTATAATTGGATTTTGGAACAAAATATAGCAGTCCCAACATCCGGTTCAATGACTTTATGGGCTATAACAGACCTTGATTCACCCTATATTTTCAGAACTTTTCACCTTAAATTCGTTTTGGGCGATCTACATAATAATTGATTTCAATTTTATTTTTAAATTTATTATCACTTTTCCAAAATTTATTTTATTGTTTATAGAATTAATTTTTATTTAATTAACAAATTTTCGACTCATGTTTCTTGGCTTTTAGAGGATTAAATGAATTTATAACTAGGATAAAAACTCTTTGAGTCGTAGCTTTTACCAGTGTAACCCAATCTACCACGATCTTCTGTAATTTTCCGAAACCTCAAAATCTGATCTAGTTTTAAACTTTTGGAATTAAACATTTGACTGACTTCTTCATCTGATTAAGTTCAACCCAGATGTCATCACTTGCCAATTTTGTCTCTAGGGAATGCACCTTCTTAAGGAGTTCATTTTTATCCTTACTCGATTGAGTGTTTTGTTTGATCAATTTCTGGTTTGTGTGCACGGTTTGCAACCATTTATATCATACATGATTTTATTCTACTGAATTAGTTCTTCTTTAGAAATATCTTCATCGTCACTATTTTCTGCATCAGTTGTCTGGTCATCATGTGGACCAAGTTTTAGAATATAGCCAGAAATCTAGAGCTGACTTTGAAGAGGGGCTTCTATAGAATGACTAACGAGAGCCACTGACTTAACGAGGATGTCTTCCATATCCTCGTTGTTTTCTGAGTCTTCATCACTCTAAGTTGCTGCATATGATCAAATGTTCTTAAGGATGTTGGAACACTCTACTTGAACATGGTCATACCCTCCACATTCTTTACCATTTATTCCCATATTCCTGTCCATCCTTCAAGCATTGTAGTTAGCATTCAAAGACATGTTACATTTTAAGGAAGTAGTACCTTTTTCTTTTTCTAGGTACATTTTAAACGTTTTGATTGAACCTAACAACTCTTCGAGCTTCATGATTTTGATATTTTTTGTCTCCTTTATGGTATTTACCTTGAAGGCAAATCTTTCCGTACTTTGTAAGTTAGCTTTCCTTTCACACATTCTAAATAAGTCAACAAGTTGGAGAAATCAAAATTAAGAAGTATTTCATCGTTCACTAACCTTTTCCATTATGTGCCTAAAAATAAGTCCCAAATGCTTATGTCATAACATTGAGGAATTATCATTAGCTCTTGGACGTTTAGAAGCAACAATAAGGACAATAACATAATTAATAGAACAATTGAGACTATTATTAAATAAATAAAGTCTATATAAATTGCCACATAAAGTTCCAAAACAAAAAATTTTTCCATCCTTAATTATATATTTCAACTTTGTTATTTTCAAACAAAAAAGCTATAATCTTGACTATGCAAAAAAGAAATAGATAACAAGTTTTTTCTTATTGAAGGTACATAAGAAACTTCTTGTAACTCTAAACATATCCAATAACAAGCTTCAACTTGATTGTTCCCATAATATCCACCTCGCTGTTGAGCTATCTCCTATATACACATACTGCTCTAGATGGGTTGGCCCCCTTTGACTTATCATCCCATACAATGAATTAGTAACATGAATGGTTGCTCCGCTATCTAACCAAGTATTCATTGGCACATCAATAATATTGGTCTCAATTATTAAAATATTACATTTATTCTCTTGTTTTCCTTTTAATTTCCAATAGTTTGTTTTCTTGTGTCTAACTTTCTTGTAGTAGCTACACCCAAGGATCAAAATATCGGTAAATACAGATATATCGGTACTTGGATTTTACGGATATATTGTAAATATCAGTAAAATATCAATGAAAATATTGATAAAATAAATGATTTAAAATCATTAAAAATGATTTAAAAAGTTTAAAATTTGATAAAATAAGTAAGAAGGCATACATTAACATTATTTTATAGATATAATCTATTTATTAATACCTAGATTTTAAATATATAAATACAATAAATAATTGATTTTGTTATATACATATATATATAACCTTGGTTATTGGATTACTTGGATCACAAAAGATAAATATCAAAATGCAAAATTTACTTTAGTAATTAAATTATTAAAAAATAAATTTATAATTTATTTTATAAAATTAATTTTAACGTATAAAATAGCATAATCTTATTATTATTATTGTGTATATATTTAAGGAACTTTTAAAAAAATCATATTTTTTATATTTAAATAATATACAAAAAAAAAAGTAAATGGATAAACATAAAAAATTAATAGTGAAATTATGAATAATTTGGAGGATAAATATGAGATATATTTAATACCAAAATCACAATTTAGTTAATTAAAATGCATTCAATAATATAAAATAATTTGTGACACGTGCACATTAAAATATATATTTAAGTTTTATTTTAACAGTCATATCTTATTGATAATTATTGATAATATAAAAATAATATAAAAATAGAAGAAAATATAATGATAATCCATATATTAAAATACTTTTTTAGGATATTATTAAAGTTTATGATAGAGAATATATGAGGATTGTTAATCCAGGGAAAAATTTAATGCAATATTTAAGGCAAATTTTAAAGCAAAATTTAAGGGCATTGATCTGGCTATTTTTTTTTTTTTTAAAAAAAATCGTCAATAAATCGGAGATAGGGCGATAAATCGACAATATTTTGGCGAATTTTTTGCTGTTGTTTTTTTTACACACACATGTTGAGCATGCCCCATATTTTGTCGATATATCGATTTTTTTTCGAAATATCAACGATTTTTTCGATTTTTCTCCAATCGACTTTTGATTGCCAATATCATGTCGATTGCCTCCGATATCCGATATATCGCCGATATATCGATCGACATATCATATATTTTTGTCCATGTATACACTGTCCATTGAAGTGCTATTTCCTTTCTCCCATGTGATGAGCATCATCCCTAGGCCATTTAGACTTCATACCAAAAAATTTCTTCTTATTACGTTTGGATTCTTGTCCCTTCTTTTGGAAAAACTTCTTGGATTTGTCTCTCTGATGTGATACCATAGCAACAGATCTCGACCTGTTTAGCTTAATATCATCATTCTCCTTGACAAGAATAGCAATCAATTCCTCCAAGCTACAACTGTTTTTCTTGCTTTTCAAACTAGACCTTATATTATCAATTTGGGATGGAAGACTCTTTATTATAAAATAAGTCAAGAACTCCCCTCCAATGTCCATCTTAAGGTCCTTCAACTTATTATAATAGGAAGAAAGTGACATAATATGATCTCTTACTCTTTTAACTTCGTCATACTTATTATTATTCAAAAGGTACAAATAATGATGCTTCTCATTTATATCAAACTTAATAAACTTCTTTCCTCCCTCCCTAAGAAATCCATTTCTTGTATCCATCTTATGAATGCTAACATATATAGCTTCATCCATGCAATTCTCCATCATCATCATACATCACTTGTTAGAGTGCTTCCAATCCTCATAAAGTTTCTTAAAAGCTGCATTACTCTCATCAGTCGGTATCTCTGGTGGATCTATCTCTAAAGTCAAATCCAATTTCATAAATGTCAGATTCATAACTGAAGTCTTCTTCCACTTCTGATAATTTGTCTCATCTAATTTCATCATGATAGTCATTGGCAGAACATTCGGGATGCTATTGGTTATGAAAATAACAAACCTAACAAGACATTTAAAATATATAAAACATTAACTATATTTCAGCCCCTTAACACAAAAAATAACATCAATATCGTTAGGGTCTTTGTAACACTAAAAATACCATTTCACAGGCCATTGATAGTCAACCAAATAACCACAATAAAATGTATTGAACTAAATTATCACTGACAAGGTAACTTAGAACCTACGATTCATGACATTTAATCAACTTCCATTGTCATTTTTGGTGTCATACAAAGCAACTAAAACCATCAACAGGGTAGCCCAGTTATCCATATAGATATTGGTTAATAAGTGGGAGAAAAATAACATATTGGCAATTTCATGAAATAGGTAAAAAAAGAAAAAAACTTATTCATTATGTCAACACACATTACATTGGTACACATAACACAAGCAAAAATAAGTCTTATGATAGGTGAGTACCTAAAATCCCACACAATTATACCAACTAGGCACAAAACCTCTTTAGGGAAAGCTAATATAATCCAATTCCGAACGTGGATATTTAATTTAATTCAAGAAATTTGGAATAGAATAATAGGAAAATAAATAAATAAATAAATAATAATTTTTAAATGAGATTTACTAAATTTGTGTGTTTCATATCAAAATTAGGGTTAAGAAAATATTCATTCCATGTAGAAAACACAATCACGCGGAATTTATCAATCATTTTCATTGGGTAGAAACCTTAATGAGAAAGAAAAGGAAATTAAAGAAAATATTAAAAGTATAAATGTGACGCCCTGACTCGGGGGTCCGTTGACAACCCACAACTCATGGACATGCGCCATCGAGGTTCAAATGCCACAAAATGAGTGTCTTTCCACCCGAGACTCAAACGTGAGTAAAAAAGGCCACGTCGGGCCCATACGTCCATACTCACCAAAATATGACCAACTATATACAATAGTTTAAAGAGTTAATTACACTCTTATACAAACATGTATAAATCATAATGTTTCATACATGTTTTAAAAAATATATAATCAAAGCCACAAGTCGGCTTTCTTCTCAAAAGCGGCATTTAGTGAGCGTTGTTTTCCTCAATACTCTATGTCCCTGAAAGGGGGATCCCACGACGGGGTGAGAAAAGCCCAATAGTGATAATCTCCTAAGAGGGTTGTTCCCCACCTAAGTACTCATGCAATGGCAAACACACACATTCAAGTGAATTCATGATTCCTACTCGAATGTCTACATGCCCAATCCCATACCTCGAGTCCTTACCGACTCCCTCACACATGCTTATGCCATGTATGAAAATCGTTTCAAAACAAAAATATTTGTTTTATTTGTGGGAAACCCTTCGATGTCATCGTTAGACAATTCTAGAGTGGTTGTTTAGTAACTCTCCGAAACAATTCATGGGCCTCTTTGACGTGAATTGTTGGACGATTTCCCAACACAATTTTTTGGACAACTTTTCGATAAAATTATTGGACAACCCTCCGAAGTATTTCATGTCATGCACTCACACCTACTATTCTAGGGTGCCCCAGTGCATATGAAATGCAATATACCAATTCACAACAATTCATGTTAATATATCAAGCATGCATATATTAACAAAAAGTGCTTTCTGCAAACAACATATTCATCGTAAGTAATAACCTGAAATTGGCTCACATGGGCCAATAGAAAAATCCGACAGTTCAACTTGGTGCTTTGTCGAATCATCACAAACACCTGATTAGGACCACGAAGGCGGTCTCCAAACCTAGCTTTGGGTGTCAAAACGGTCAATTTCATCTTATTGCTCAAAGGCAAGAGCATAGGCCTCTTCGGCTCCAAACACATAAACCATTTGTATGATCCTTAGATAAGAACTAAACCAAGTAGGAGAAATATGCCCTTGTAGCATACGTCCCAGGGAGGTGTCGTTATATGTAGCAAGTAAAGAGATTCGCATATGTGTGAGGGCTTCCTTAATTATTTTAGTGCCATAATGGGAATTTTGAAGTTGTTTTTAAGGGTGCAATTGTAAAGTTTTCAAGAATTGTGGCACTTTGCAGATAAGGAAAGTGGAGGAATTGAAAGTACAAATTATGGAATTTCAAAAGGATAATAATAATAAAGCGCTTGCCAAAATGGATTTCGGAAAGCATCGAGAAAATTCTGCAGATACCGGATGAAATGGCCAAGAAAAGTTTCGTCAGTGTAGAGGCAGTCGAATATTTACAAATTTACGACAGGTGATACGTCATGATATTTTAGGGACGAGATTTTTACGAAAATCTCGAAAGTCAGAAAATGACTTGAGTTAAAGTTCATTTAAAATAATTGAACTCAAAAGAAATAAAAATATTTCGGGATAAAAACAGATCTGAATGAGACAATATAAGTCATATATCTAAATAATAATAATAATAATAATTAAAAAAAAGAAAAAAAAAGAAAAAAAAAAAGAAAAAATCAAAACGTTAAAATGAGAGGGGCAGACGGAGAGAGAAAGAGGGCGTGGAGAGGTGATTTTTATTTTATTTTTTTCTTCTCTTCGTTTCTTTATCAGATTTATGGAAATTGGACCATAAATTTTTGTCGAAGCGAGCAAAGTTGGTCCTACTTAGCGGCGGGGCTACGCATAGATGCAAAAATATTCGTCAAACTTCAAAAGGGTAAGAATTTTTCTACTTGAGTTATTTTTAGCATAAATGTTATGTAATGACTTGGGAATTTTCTTAGGACGCTAAAGGTCATAAACTAGTTAAAATTTTTTGGGTAGGTTTAGGAGCCACAAGAATTTTGGACTATGTTAGGACCCGATCTGACTGAATTTGGTGTTTTCGGATGGATTCGAGTTGAAATTTCGAGTTTTATTTGGGCGACACAGACCAGGTACCAGTATTTCAGTGTTTTAGACTTTATGGAAAGTCCCTTGGAAGTCTGGAATCTAACCATATGCTGTCGATAACATTTTGGTACCCACATAATTTCTGAAAAAAAATTAATTGTAGTACCACGTGTGCGAGTGCACAGTTATGCGGCGTGTGTGGTCTAATACATCGAATAGCATGGTCGTTTGAAAAGTTGCTAAAGCGGATAGTTTATAGGACGTTTCGTATGTGGAAGCGTTTTGGTCGATTCGCTATAAGTATTATCGATGTCCTTACGAATGGGACTAGCACGTAAAATTTTGTTAGAATCGAAGTTCGTTCGATGTAGTCTCTTTGAAAGCCCTTTGTATGCTTTATGGTTAAAATGTTGAACTGAAGGCATTTTCGTAATTTGTATGAATTGTGTAGGCGATTTGAGCATACGACGATAATCTAGCTTGCTTGACAAGAATTAAAAGAAATTAGTCAAGAAAAAAGTGAAGTACTCAAAATCGTTTTCGAAAACGAAAGTGTTTAAATTACAAGTTTGTAAGTGCTTTTTAAAAATATAATGTAATTGATAAAAGCATTTTTTTACCTCCCACGGTATACTCGTGGAAAATTTGATTTTAGTACTTAAGCTTGATTTGGCTGTGGTTTAAACAAAACCCCTAGATAAGCACATTTCGGTTTCCGGTGAGATGTATCTTGGATTTATTGCATGGCGGGGTTATGAGACATTATGGGATAGTTAAACGTCTTGACACATAGTACATGGTGATGGTGTTAGTTGGGGTTCCATCAGGGTATTTTGGTCAGGGACTATGTTTATGCTTATAGAGATCCGTAGTGTTCCATGGACCATATTAGACGGGTAGTGTTCCAAGGTTCACTCTTAGTGCGGTCCAGGGATTAGTGGCATCGCGTGCGGGTATTTGAAATGGAGCCCTGATGGTTGTACTTGATTCTGATACGCACTTTCGGATAATGGCAACCACCATGAAACCGAGTTTTGATGATGCAGAAATAGTTTCAAATGATTTTGAAATGGGCTGATGGTTGGTCTTGATTTCTGAGTGTAGCACTTTCAAATAACCACCACTTTGAAGCAGTTTTTAGTAGCAGTAGTTTTCGAGCAGTTTTGAAATGGTTTCATAGCAGCTTCAGTTTTATCATAAGCAGTTTTACAACCATTTATATGCAGTTTTCATATTGGGAGGTACATCCGGTGACAATGACATTTAGAACTATAGTACTCACTTGGCTTAGATTTGGCTGCAGTTTTATGTTTTTAAATAATTTTCAGGTGCGGCTGCCAGAAGTAGAAAGACACTCGAATCCTCGGAGTCACTAGACGATGTGTTGTATTTATATATAAAGATAGGTGTAATGTAAGCGTAGTAAAGTTAAAAATGTGACATTTTGTATATGTAATCTTTTGTAAAAAATATGCATGCATGGTTTTGAGAGAAAAACAGGATTCTGATAAGAGGAAATTATGTTGGATTGATTCTTATCTTATATTTTTGAAGAGTACGAGAGGTCCTTTATGGTTGTAGTTGGATTTTGGAAAATATTAGGAGTGTATTTTTATCACAATTGATTTACGTATTTAGGCTTAACCCTTAGTGCAACCATTATCTTTGTCAGTTTTTCGTTAAATCTAAAGGTGTGATTTGATAGAAAAGTGAGAATTTTCCTGTGACATTTTCGAGCAGTTTCGGCGGTTTTCTTGAAGGCTTCATGGTAACTTGTTGGTGGCGAGCTTGGTGGGAGGTTCTTGTGGGTTGATGATTTGTCAATAGGAAGAGTCTGTCAGTTAGTATCAAAAGTTTAGGCGATAGTTACTTTGTTTTTCTTGATTTTCCACAGTATTTCCTATAAAATTGTTTTATAATGATTTTCCTATTACGACCTATATTGTTTGCTAAATCCTTGCATGCATCAAATATTTAGCAAAGTGTCACTTAAAATCTTTTAACCTTGAAATTCACAACGTATATGCGGGCGATGTAGTGAAAGCCGACCTAGGACCTTGCAGGAGCACCACGAGAGAAGAGAAATGCCGAGCCTGCCGGATCGGAAGATGCCTCGTGAATCGGCCCGAAGTAGAGAACCATCGGGTCGCGGACCGGGCGGTACCTTGGCGATGGATCAAGTTATCTGATTATTGCGGCGGCTACGGGTATTTCTGGGCCTCGGAAAGTGAGGGCATGATAGAAACGCTCCCAAAACTAGGGGCTAAAACTTATGATGGTACACACGAGCCCCGGAGGCGAGTGTACCCATATTAGACAGGTTAATCATTTATGCATTGATGGGGTGTTCGGATGAGCAAAGTCCTATTTGGGGTTCTTGATGGTAGCCGGGCGAGGACTAGTGGGAGGCCAGTAGAGGAGACACCTTACGAGGAGTCACTTGGGACCGGGTTCAGGCGAGCATTCTGGACAGATTTTACCCGCCTTGCAGGTTATTAGGATGCAAAAATAGAAGAATTCTTCGAGTTGGCGTGATCCTGAGTGACGAGAATATGAGCGAGAGGTTTTCCAAAGCTCATAGAGTGGTGCCTATGATCTGGGGAAAATGAGGAACATAGGAGTGTAAGCGATTCATATGGCAAGCTTGAACTTAGGAATTAAAGTTCATCCCTAGCACAGGCATCTTAAAATAACTTTGGAGTGGTTGAGGTGCACTAAAGGTAGAAAGAGGCGGTTTGAGTTCTAATAACTCGGGCGCGGGCGATGGGAGGTGCTCAGGCACTAGTCGACGAAGCACGGTCGATCTAGTAGAAAGAAAGGAAAGAAATGAGGCAGGAATTTGTAGAGGCTCGGGGTGAGGACGACATCTAGCTAGGATCTTAGGTGCTTGGCCCTGACCACAGAAGGTGTTAGATCATCGGGATCATCTTTTCCGTGTGCCCTACCTAAAGGTACCTCAGTATAATGAATGCGTAATAGAACCTCGTACCTTCGCATAAGAATATGTTAGATTTGTATAATAAAGCCGTGGAACATAAACCATGTAAATTTAGACAATGAACAACGAGAGAAAGGAATTCGAAGCTCGCTCTTATTGTATATGGGTATCTACGTATGAGCTCTATACTCCTATGGGAGATGTAAGAATTCTGTTAAAAGTCACAAGGTTCAAGTAGACAGAATTATGTAAATGACATGAATAGGAACACGACCTGAAACTCGAGAAAGTCATGAAACATGTAAAAAGGAGACAAATCAGATACCTTAACATGAATATGTATAAGTCTGAATATGATTATGATATAAACCTATTGGATATGTTCTGAATCTGTATGAACTCGGTATATGTATTTGATGTGATGCAGTACACTACTCTGAGGACTAATGCTTCATTATACGTTATAAGTACGATCGACCTTATGCAAACCCCAGTATGAGTTACATTAATGTTGGGCTTATAGTACCCTACGGTACCTTATGCAGAATAAGTTCGTAATACAAGTATAAGATCCAAGGAATACAAGAATAAACTCAGTAATACAAGTATAAGATCAAGTAAAGGCAGGGTTTGTGCTCCATAACTACAAATTATAAGATCCGGAGTATACAAGTATATGAGATCGAGTAAGACAAGTATAAGTATAAATTAGATATATATATGTCCTTTGGGAGATACGAGATCATTATCGTATGATGCAAGTACAGTATGTGTCTGTAAGGGCCAGACAAGTATCGTTTGCTGCGTTGAATATGTATAGATGATGTATGATTGATTTAAAGGGTGATATGGCATTCTTTTGCATATCTAGTCTTTGTTATATGCTCCATAAAATGAGTAATAGTGCATGTGTTTACGTATAAGTCATATGTTTCCACTAAGTAAAAAGCAGCACGGGTTTTAATCGCTTGTAGGTACGAGGAGAAAGGCGTCGAAAACTTCCGCGCTCTTCTTTGGGCGAGCGCACTAGTAGGGGTTCACTACATGGGATTCTATGCGCTCGATTTGTAAATGTAAAAATCAGTTTTGTATATGTAAATGGGACCAAAATTTGTATATATATGATAATGTAAACACCGCTACGGTAGTAGTTTGACCACAAGTATCCTTGGATATATGAGATTTTGATTTAGTTATAAGACTTGGACCTGTAATGCAGCGGCTTTCAATTAAAGAGTCCGAGTTTACTAGTCTCTCGCCTCGGCGTGACATTATGGATGACATGGGGACTCGATTACTAGCACAACTTTCCATCCCGGTGGTGGTGGTCGGAGAGAACTATTCGAAGCTAGAGGATATGCCGAGCATGCGTGAAACGAGAGTTTAAGGGAAGGCTGGGATGCATTTATCTCTAAATGGGTTCGCCTCGTGGCTTGATTATCAATCGGTATAAGCGCTCCATTTGGCGTTGTATGTGGAAGTGTCGTGCTCCGGTATCTTTGGGATAGTAGGAGAAAGGAGGCCCGATAGGCCTAAAGTTAGTCTGATTACCTTAGATAAGATCCAGTTATGCAGACGAACTCAAGACGACCCAGGGGATAGGCAGAGAAAAGTTATGCGGACAAGCAGCCAGTAGGATCTGATTTAAGGTGGAAACGAGTCCTCCTCAAAGTTTCCCCTTTGAAAGGTGTCCTTAGATTTGGAAGGCGAAGTGAGCTTTAGATACATAGGGCCATGAAGTTATTGCGGAGTGGGAACGGTAGCATATAGACTAGACCTTCCTCAGGTTGTCCCAAGATTCATAATGTGTTTCATGTATCCATGCTTTCATGATACATTTCAGATCCCTCCCATGTACTCGAGAGATCAGCCCGATAGAAATACAAGGATAATTTTACTTATGAAGCTGACCCAATCTGGATAGTAGTCCTTGAGATCGCGAGATTTCTTGAATAAGGACATTCCTTTAGTCAAAGTTTTATGAAGGAATCATGGGATTAAGGAGGCTACGTGGGAGTCAGAGGCTCAAATGCGCAATCAATATCCTCAGTTGTTTTCAGATTAAGGTATCATCTTTATGTTAGTTTTGTTCATTTCAAGGACGAAATGTTCTAAAGGAGAGAGGATTTATGCGCCCGAGTCTGAGAGGGTGTCGGTATGTGTAGCCATTTAGGGTCATATATATTTTAGGGCTTCTATAATTATTTTAGTGCCATAATAAATTTTGAAAGTTGTTTTTAAGGGTAAAATTAGCAAAGTTTTCAAAGAATTGTGACACTTTTGCAATTAAGGAAAGTGGAGGGGTGAAAGTACAAATTATGGAATTTCAAAAGGATAATAATAATAATAAATTGCCAAAATAGTTCAGGGAAGCCTAGAAAATTCTCTAAATCTCGAATGACGAAACGGACGGTGCCGTTAAATTCGTCTTGCGAAATTTAGTGACCCGGAAAAGTTTCGTCGAATTATGAGATAATCAGAATATTTTACGAATTTCTAGGTGATAAGTCGCCAGTACTTCAGGGATGAGATTTTTACGAAAATCTTGGAAATCAGAAAATGGCTTGAGTTAAAGTTCATTTAAATAATTAATTGAAAGAAATAAAATTTTTCGAATTTAAAACGGACTGAATGAGATAATATGAGTCATATATCTAAAATAATAATAATAATTAAAAAAAGAAAAAAAGAAGAAAAAATCAAAAGCATTAAAGGAGGCGGAGCGGAGGGCGGAGAGGGAGTGGAGAGATGATTTTTATTTTATTTTATTTCTTTTTTTCGTTTCTTTTTCAGATTTATGGAAATCGGATCGTAGATTTTGTCGAACGAAGACAAAGTTGGTCTGTGACCCAGGAAATACGCGTAGAGTACCAAGCTTAGCATTTAAATTCAAACTCAGTAGGGAATTTTCCTACTTAGTTATTTTAGCCTAAATGCTATGTAATGACTTGAAATTTTCTTAGAGGCCATGAAGGTCATAAACCCCGAGTCCATGAATTTTTGGGTGAGTTTAGGAATTTTGGGACTATGTTCGGACAATCACATTTGATTTCGAATTTGTTTTAGACGGTCGGGTTGAAATTTGGGATTTTATTCAAGCGAAATGGACATGAACAAAAATGTTTTGGTGTTTTTAGACTTTATGAAAGTCCCTTGAGTGCGGAATCATACATGCTGTCGATAGCATTTTGGTACTCACGCAATTTAAGAAAAAAGTAGCGTTGTAGTACCACGTGTGCGAATTGCGTGGTTATGCTGACGTGTGTGGTCTAATACATCGAATAACATAGGGTCGTTTTGAAAAAGTTGCTAAAACAGATAGTTTTTTTGGGGCATTTCATGTGTAAGGGCATTTTTGTCAATTTCACCTCCTGTGCTCGATGTCCTTGCTCCGGAATGGGACTATACGTAAAGTTTTGTTGAATCGAAGTTATTCGTTCGTTTAGTCTCTTCAGAAAGCCCTTTGTATGTTTTTATGGTTAAAACGTTAAGAAGTGAGAACCCTTTTCGTAATTTGTATGAATTGTGTAGGCGATTGGAGCCACAGCGATAATCTAGCGTGTATTAGAGTGAAAGAATTAGTCGAAAAAGGTAGTACTCAAATCGTTTTGCCAAAGCAGAAAGTGTTTAAATTACAGGATTTGTAAAGTACTTTGAAAATATAATGTAATTAGTAAAAGCATTTTTACCCTTATTATACTCAGCAGAGAATTTGATTTCAATACTTAAGATATAGTTTGATGCAGTTTATCAAAACCCTAGATGACCACATTTCAGTTTAGATCGGATCATATCTCGGATTGTATGCATAAGCGAGGTTATGGGACATTATGACTAACTATATTGCATGGTCGACAATTGGGGGTTAGATATAGTATATATTTACATGAAGCAGGTCGCCCTCTGCACATTCGAGTATATAGATAGTTAAGCGTGTTTGACATAGTACATGGTGATGAGGTGTTGGTTAGGGTTCCATCATAGGGCATTTTAATTCGGTTCCATTATGCTTATAGAATCCGCATGTGTTCAGGACCATGATAGGCGGAGTGGCGTGTTCCAAGGTTCACTCTGATGGGTTAAGGAGTTCGGTGGCATCACATCTAGAGTATTCGAGAAATGGGCCACCGATGGACAGTGCTTGATTTCTGAGTATAAGCACTTTCAAAAAATATTAACCACCACTTGAAGCAGTTTCAATGCTGAAATAGTTTTTCGAAACGGTTTGAGAAGTGGTTTTCATAGCGGCTTCGGTTTATCATAAGCGGTTTCTGACCATTGCAGTACGGATTTTCATATTGGTACATCCGTGACGACAACATTTAGAACTTATAGTAACTGCAGGCCATTCAGCTCTGATTTTACGTTCTTAAATAATTTTAGGTCACGGTGCGAAGCGAAAAGACCTTTCAAGGATCCTCGATCTGAAATGTGTTGTATTTATATATAAGATAAGGTGTAATGTAAGCATTAAGTAAAAGTTAAATGCGACATTTGTATATGTAAATATCTTTTGTAAAATATGCATGCATGGTTTTGAGAAAAACAGGTTGCGATGAAATTATGTTGGATTGATTCTTATCTTATATTTTGATGAGGACCAGAGGTCCTTTATGGTTGTAGTTGGATTTTTTGGAAAATATTGGGAGTGTATTTTTTTATACAAGTGATTTTTGTATTTCGGGCTTAACCACCCAATCGGCCAGATTATGTTGTCGGATTTTAGATTAAATCTATAGGTGTGATTTTTGATAGAAAGTGAAAATTTTTTATAACTTGGCGTTTCCAATGATTTGATGGATTTTAATGGCTTAGCTTTAGGCGCTTGTCGGATGAAGCGAAGCTTTGACTAGGATGTTACTATGAAGTTGTCGGCAGATTCCCTGTCAATAGGAAGGGGGTCTGTCACCCCTACCTCCCAGAGTTTTCAAAACTCCACAATGCGGTACCACGGCGTAGCTCTTGCGATGGGAGTCAACTGCCCCTCTTGTCTCGCCGGATTGACGGATGGGTGTTTAGGAAATCTAGAGAGAGTGGAGCCTCTCTCTAAACTCTCTTCCTTTCTCCCTCTTTCTCTTTTTCCCTTACAGGCTTGTTGAAGCTCAAGAAACGGGGTGTTGACAGAGTCAACCATGGGAATATTCGTGGATGTCGGGTAACTTGACTTTTGGCTCATAAAAATCGGGCAAAGTCTCCTTCATTACGAGGAGCTACCTTGAGTACAAAACTGTCCGATAATTGCAATGACCACAGGAGGTTTACATGCGAGTAAAATAATGTCCACTTGGGCCCTGCATCAACTTCGCAAAATATCCGACCAACTATCATGGTTCAGGATTAACACATTACTCTTATCTGAGCATATATTAAAAGTTTACAATTTCAGCCATGTTATACAACAATATCAAAGCCACAAGTCGGCTTTCTTCTAACCCGGGGCCTCTAGTGAGTGCCACCTTCGATGTCGCTCCTTTTGTGCGAAATGGTGATCCCTCAAACAGGGTGAGCAAAGCCAGTAGAATAATTTCCTACATGAGTTACTCTCCACCTAGTGCACATGCATGACAAACAATCCCATTCAAGCAATTTCATGGGCTACTAGAATGTCTGTGCCCCAGACCCATGTTTGGTCCTCAGACTCTCCACATGCTATTTGATATGCGGAAGTAAAATACCCGGTTTTCAAAACAAAAGCTTTTGTTCTCGAAACTCATTACGAATTCGGTAAAATGTTGGACTACCCTCAGGCGAATTGCTGGATGTTCTCAAAACGATCGTGGTCGCCGTCAGTGATATGTTGGACAACTCTCCGAGGCAATTATTCGGAAAATCTTCCTTAAAATTCTTTCACAAACATTTTAGTTTTCTTTCGATTTCATCATGCCTCACTCTAATATTCTAGAGATTGCCCAGTCATATGGAATGCTATGATGCCAATCACAAAACATTAATCTTTAATATATTAGCGTGCGTATATATTAACATAATTAAATCACATAAATCATGTTATGCAAATTTTCACCATCAATACACCAAAATTAGCTCACTTGGGCTAATTAATAAACATAAGCAATTCATTTTGAATCACTTAACAAACACATTTTCACACCAAATATTTCGTGTCACTATTCACATGAACAGTGAAACCCTCGGGTTCAAGACCACACAAATAGGAATTTTCTCCACTCGGTTCAAAGTTTTGAAGGAATGAATTCTACATTTAAACGAGCCTCGAACATTCCCTTAACCATTTACATGGCTCCTAGCCAAGGTCTGCTAGTAGGAAAAAGATGCTCTGCTCTTGCGAAGTTGTCGAGACTCCACGGAAATCGGGTATCCACGCGTAGCCTTATTTCTGATGAAACGACTTTACTTCTTGCTCGAGTCGGCAATTTGTCACGATCGGTAGAAAATATAGAGAGAATGCACTTTCTCTCTCTGAAATCAAAACCCAAGCTCCACTTGCATCTCATTTCTAGCCCCTCACGTTTTAGTCTCTTTTGAAGAGATGAACCAACATTCATCTTCGTCTTAATATCATTAAACATCTAAAGAATTATTATGTCCTCTTTTGATTTTTATTACTTGCAGCCTTCTCCCCAGACCATTCATTTCTCCTTCTCTCTACTCTATTTAACATGTGTCTTAAAAGTGCGTGTAGTAGGTGACTTTTGTCACATCATGTCTCTCAAACCACGTTCTGAGAACCTTAGGCGCTCGGTGCAAACGTGAAATAGAAGCCCATGCCGGAATTGGCGTAGTAGATTAGATTCCTTGAGAGCGATTCGAAAGTGAAATCCAGTTTGCCATCGAGATCTAGAAAAATTGGGATTTTACGAAATTCTTGTTTTACCATTTTTCAGAAAATTGGAATTTTCTCGGGTCTTACAAACCGATTTAAGGAGAAGATAGAGGTCCAAAGTGAGATGTCTCTCACTTGCCCTTATGTCCAATTCAATTATTTCTTTAGATTACCCTATCCTCCTATCCATTTTACCGCGGACTTTCACCTCACAAGTTGCCACATATCTCTCATAGGTCCCATTGAAGCTCATGTTTGAGCTCATTACACGCATATGACCGTGGTACCTCTTGGCACTCGCGTGTGTCGAGTGTCTGCGCCTTTGGCTCTCGGTGTCTCAAAAAAGTAATTTATTGTCTCGGTCGTGAAATTCGTGGTATATTGAATTTCTTGAGATGATTCAACGATGAAATCTGATCATCTGAAATCTAGAAAAATTAGGATTTGGCAAAAATTCTGGATTTACTCATTTTCAGAAAATTAAAATTTTATGGGGTCTTGTAATAAAAATTTGGAACAAAAAATATATATTTTTTAAGGAGGATGTATCACCAACTAAATATGGCAAATTTTCAACTGGGAATCGGCCAGAGATCGGGGTTTAGTAATATCACCGATTCTTTAAAGCTTTTGACATTATTTATCTTCAATTATCAATGCTTCGTGCCAAATACTTTATAGCCCATTGTTTTGCATTATGGTTAAGTTATAAAAAGCTCGTTCTCATATGAGAACGAGCTTTACATCATTAGATAATGATTTTATTTCTTGAAATCTGTATAGATTAAAATTTTGTCTGAGAAAACACAGATATCAAGAAATAAAATCACCATCTAACGATGTAAAAATCGTTCTCATATAAGAACGAGCTTTTTATAGTTAAACCCTTTGCATTAAAGTTTTTCACATCCCCATGTTGCTTAGTTGTCCCATTATCCCATCTCAAGTTTCCAATTCTTTACTGTTGTCTAGTCTATTTTCCTTCAAAACTGATTTGCTTGTTCTTCAAATTCACTAATAATGCAAGCACATATTCCCTTTTTTTTTTGTTTCTTTGCTTTGGTCCTCAACATGTGCTCGGCTCCAAAGGTCATGAAAACAAAAGAAAAAAAATGAAAATAATAATAATAATAATAATAATAACAATCGGGTCACCACATATATGTTTCACAGAAAACTCAGATTTAGTACGATAAATTACAAAATAATTTATTATATATATTAACATTTTCACTCATATAAATGAAAGAAATATATTAAAATATACTGATCAAAACATATATAACAAATTCTTCTAAAATATTTCTCAAAAAAAAAATTCTTTTAAAGTATAAAATATACTAATCTCCAAATATAACAATAGATAAATCATATCTGTAATCCTATAAAATAGACTTCAACGTAATGGTAGTGCCTATGGACACTATTCTCAACCTACTTTCTGAGAACCCTAATCATAAAGATACGA
Source organism: Tetrastigma voinierianum (assembly GCA_016808115.1). Classification (NCBI taxonomy): domain Eukaryota; kingdom Viridiplantae; phylum Streptophyta; class Magnoliopsida; order Vitales; family Vitaceae; genus Tetrastigma; species Tetrastigma voinierianum. Next base: position 1,626,821 of record JAEQBH010000921.1, read on the forward strand.
CTTAACTCTATTTAATTACTCTAGGCTTTTTATCCTTTGTGCAAGTCAAAATGAGCTTCTAAACATAGTTGATGTTCCAGTCCAATAGGCCAATGAGCCAATGAGAGTCTTACAAGGAATGTATGACCAAAGTCGTACTACAAAAAAATAAACAACCTAGTTCTATTAATGACATAAATTAATTGATTATGCTAAGTTCAAAAATATTTATTTATCTAACACACCATTCCCAACTCTCTCTCTTTGTATCTTCTTTGTCATCTTTTTCCCTCTCACACTTATTTCCTTCAATAGCATCACCACATCCACCGAAGGATAAAAATATCGGTTTCGACGAATATATCGAAAATATATCGGTGAATATTTTTACATAAATATATATAAAACAAAAATTATATAAGAAATTGTAATACTTTGAAAAAAGGATTTTAAAATCACATTATTGTTAATTTATATTTGTTGTTATTAATTTATAATTTAAAAATATATTAATACTTTATCATCGATTCATAATAATTGTAATATATATTATTTTTAAATTTTTAAACATAATTCTTGAAAATAATATTAATCTCTGTCGCATAAAAATAAATTTATCTCTAATATATATTATTTGAATGCCCTAAATTATCAAAAGCCTAGATTTTATTGGACAAGAGCTTGCTTTACATAGTTTTGGACCAAGTTTGAATCCTCTTAAACGTGTATTTTGTGAAATTGACGATTTCCTTCAAACGATAATCGTGATTTTTCAAACCTTGCATCCACCATATTTCTAAACGTCATTGCCATCACTTGTTGCTATTATGTTTTTAGCATTGTTTGCTGATCCAATCGGTGAACTTTCTGGTTCGATCCACCCCTTAGAACCGTTGGACACTTGAATCGGAATCGAACCGCTTGAATTGACGATTGAACCAACGAACTGCTAAACCGGAATTGCAAGGTTCTGGGCTCATAACTTTTGGGTCATTAGATTGGGCCCAAACACCCCATAGGGGATGTATTCATTGTAAGCCCAAAGCCCAAATATTAAAATTTTTAAGTAATATGAGCTGGGCCTCACTTGGATCCATTTTTTGCATCTATGTTTACGTGGATGCTGTTTATAAAGACCTTGGTTACCTTGTAGCTAATGTGGGATTACTATTACTGTACCAAAATAAAGAAAAATTCACATTCAAAGGGTCTTGAACTCTAGCTTGGAAAAATGTGGAGGATCCACTAGGATACGCTAACTGATGTTATATGAATTACAAAAATTATATATATCATTCCTCAACTTGTTATAATATGGCAAAATAAATACTCTCATATATATATATATATATATATATATATGCTATATATATATATATATATATACTCTTTCATATATATCTCTATATATATATATATATATATATATATATTAGATTAAGAATAAAATAATTAAATTTAATTCATTTGGATATATTAGGTTTAAACATTAAAAATATTTCATTTATAAAATTTAAAATATTATTATAATTACACTTATATTTAATATCAAAGTATTAAAGATAAACATTTCAAAAAAAGTATCAAAAAGATAAAATATTATATAATTTAATTTACTTGCATATATATATATATATATATATATATATATATATATATATATATATATATATATATATATATATATATATATATATATTATTAATTTTGATAATATATAATTAAATTACACATTATTACGTCTGAGTTCAACTATAGTTCAGCGCTTGATTGATCATCGATTGGGCCGTGAAATGGCCCGATAAACTTAGTTTAATGATTAATCAGATTTGGCATTGGTTTTTAATGCATGTTTTCATTCTCGATCATAGGAGTTCTGACAGAGATGTACTTTCTTTTGTTTTTAGTGTTATGTTTCGTTTTTGGGCTTCAATAAATGTTTTAGGTGATGTTTGCTTTTTAGATTTTTTTTTTTGGATTTGTTTTCAGACTTAAAGATAATTTATTTTTTATTTTTATATAACTTATTTATGAATTTTTACAAATTTCTTCTGAATAAAAATATTAGAAAAAGATATATTTTATAATCTACCCAAATTATTTTAAAATCAACAAATAATTTTTCAAAATATTTGAAACAAAAAGAAATAATTTAATTTAGTTTTCATTAATCTATTATTTTTAAATTATTAATTTTATATGTTATATTTTAGTTATATAAAATAAATAAATATAATAATTATTTTTTGTAAGAATGATAAAAATAAATTATTTATCACATTAATTTTATAATTTCAATTTTTTGTAAATATTGTAATGTGTTATACATATATTATACAAATAATTTTCATTTTATCATAATAATTGTGACGCCTTGACCTAGGGGTCCCGTTGACAACCCGTCAACCCGTGGAATACATGTAGCCATTGAGTGTCTCAATGCTACAAAATGAGTGTCTCTTTACTCGAGGACTCAAAGCGTAGTAAAAATAGATATTACGTCATTTGTATCAATGCAAAATATAACTAACTTTATATATTACGTAGTTTCAAGAGTTAATTACACTCTTATACAAACTTGTATCAAATTAGAATGTTTCACTTCTGAAGTTTTACAAAATAATATAATCAAAGCCGTAATAGGCTTTCTTCTCCAAGCATTATTGAAGGGTCTTGATCTTCGCGAGCTCACATGCACGGGGATCATGACGGGGTGACTTCAATCTAATAGTCTGTTTCTATATAGAGGCTACTCCACCTAAAATGCACATGCTGTGGCAAATCCTGACATCCACATTCATAAATTTCCTGATTATTTACATGGAATAATTTATATCATGTGAAATGTTTCATGCCCATACCGAGTCCTCACGAGCTCCCTCACATGCCTATACCCAAGTGTGACAATCGTCCTTTAGTAATACCCATGACACCCATATCGAGACAACTGTCGGCTCACCAACATAATGCAATTTGCCAATGGATACTTAATCCAGAGCTCCATCCACTCGACTCTCGTCTAAGTGATAAACTGTAGCCAGTCTGTCTTTTTGGAGCCATGAACTTCGGCCTGCAGCGGGTCCTCTTACACCCACCCAGACTTTTGGATCCTGCATGGTCTCATTACCATCTGAACTTTCGGATATCTGTGGAATCTCTCACCATTATGAACTTTAGGCTCATGCCGCGGGTCTCTTACACCCACACAGAACTTTTCAATTGTGGGGACTAAAAACCCTTTTCTTGCTTCACCCAACACACATTAATTCTATTTTACTTTATGATTTAAACCATGAGTCGTTTATTGGACGTCGTCCAGAACACGAGCTCATAACACATTCACTTCAAAGGGTAGTTGCTAGTTGGGTGCTCTCACTATAGGCACAGTAGTCAGGTGTAATTTTGAGGCTCTTGAAGCACTTTAACCTTTTCATCTAAACATTTGGTACCTTCTTCAGCGACTCATGGGGGTTTTGCAATTTTTGAAAAATCTTTAATAAACTTCCTGTAGAAACCTTCATGGCCAAGGAATTGCCTCACTGCCTTGACATTTGTGGGAGATGGTAGCTTAGAAATAAGCTCAACCTTGGATTTATCAACCTCAATGCCCTTGTTGGAGATGACATGTCCAAGGACAATTCCTTGATTTACCAAAAAATGGCACTTCTCGATTAAGCACGAGTTTTTCTCGATGCATACAATTTAGAGCAGTCCAGAGTTGGCGGGCACTCTCAGAAAGTACCTCCATATATGGTGATGTCATCCATGTACACTTCCATAATGCGTTCCACCATATCATTGAAAATACTGAGCACACACCTTTGGAATGTGGCAGGTGCATTGCAGAAGAAAAAGGCATTCTCCTATTGGCATAAGTTCTAAAGGGGCAAGTGAAGGTGGTCTTCTCCTTGTCCTCCACAACGATTTCTAGTTGAAAATATCCGGAATAGCCATTTAGAAAACAATAAAATGGGTGCCCGGAAACTCTCTCTAGAAGTTGATCAATGAAGGGCAAAGGAAAATGGTCCTTCCTTGTTACTACATTTAGCCTCCTGTAGTCTATACATATCCTCCAACCCGTGGTAAGGCGTTTAGGCATATCTTCTCCCTTCTCATTTTGCCTGATAGTACCCTTGTTTTTTGGGTGAGCACAGTGGGCTCACCTAAGGATTGATGCAAAATGGGGTAGATAATCTGGGCACAGGCATTAGAGACCGATTGCACACTGCCTCTTGCGTGTGGGGGATTAAATCAGTCTCTGTGGTTATCGCACCTTGGTTTTGGCCGTCCTCCGTAAATGTGATGAGTGCAGACGAAGGGCTTATTCCTTTTAAATGAGATTTGCCATCAATAAGCACATTTATGTGAAGGATCCGGCCGGATGCCTAAATGAACTTGGGGGGCCTGCACTCAAATGGATATGAAACTTTTCATAATGACCGAATAAAATCCATAGGCGAGCCACTACGATCCTTTACATATCTTTAGAAAATAATGCGGAGCGAAGTGAGTAAATTTTTTTTTTTTTTCTTTTTCAAACACTTGGATTTTTAGGAAAAATCGAGGCCCAGATTTTCCTCTGTTTTGGACTTTCCCAAATTTACAAAACTGATGAAGCATTTAAAAACGCTACAAACTTGATTTTCAATTTCCGTAATCGGCTCTAGTCCATGACCCGATCAAACACAATAGACATATACATTTATTTACTTGAATCATCAAAACATTGAGCAATATTACATCATTGCATTTTATCAAAGGTGGAAGCAGTCGGACTCGCGAAGCGGCCCCGATACCTCGTCCACGAGGATCAAAGCCGCGTAGTTCCTTTTCAAAATATATACATATATACATGCCCCTACATGACAAAATATTCAATGTACAATATGCAAAATATATATACAATGCGATCACATGCGTACGTCTCACCGATGACTCGACTCAACTGCCTTGAGAGGATGCCTATCTGGCGCACTTGTCTCGGTTCCTGAAAATGGTTTTGAAACATATGAGAAAAGAATAGGCTAAAGGAATTTCACAGGTGGTGTACATTTCATTTAGACAACATTTCGGTATATGTAAAGTAATAAATACTTATACGATTAAAAACCAATTTATGCTTTAAACTTTCTTTCTAATGGAACCAAGGGGGTAAACACAGAGCGGTTCCAGATGCGACGGTGAGGGCAGTCTCAATCGATCATAACCAGCATCTTCTTGGGAGAAACTCACGTCATGCATAGGGTTCGATCATAGCACCTTATCACGTGTAAGGATATTACACCTAAAATCCTTTTCCCTCCTCACATTAGTAACCTAATTTGTGTTTCCCTCTAAATCCATACATAAACTTAGTACCTGGTGATATCGATCATAGCAGTCATAACAGTCCTTATAGGAGTTAAGGTAACCATCATTAAACATTTCTTCAAAATACATTTATAAATCCATTTAAATCCTTTACTTTATCATTGAAACACATATGCATTGTTACACATTTAAAACTTTCTATGCCTTAATATATGCATACATATTAATATACATATATAAACATTTACATTAAACTTTTTCATTTCAACATTTAAAAATCTTTCACTTGTAAAACTCAATTTTCAAAAATCGGTTTTACACTCCTCTTTGTTTCAGGCAGAGCTGACTCACTACTTTCCCGCCTTTGCTTTTAACCTACACTCGGCGAATACGACAGCGTATTATTAAGCTGCGTATAGCGTAAAACTAGCATTACTTCACACACAAGTCACTTTGGGTCACCTGACATTCATATAAAATGATTAACCGATTACCCCCTTGAGCACTAAAAAACCACTCATTTTGTGACCTTTTTCCAGCAATACTCCTATAGACTTTGTAATACTAAAAATTATTCAAACGGTCTTCAAAATTGTAAAACTCTCGAATGGAGTCCTTTATATATCAATGACATCTCTTTAAATTTTCAATTCAAAATTCAGCTACTCTAAGGCCTCGACCACATAACCTGAGTTACAATGTTTTGATGCCAACTTGGTTAACTCATTGAATCACCTACTGTTATCCTTGATTTATGGGATCTTAACTCCATGCAAATTGGAAATGGTTTTCTTCCACTCATTTGAAGCTATGGTTCTAATGTTTCTTCTCGATTCAGAATCACCAATTTGGATCACCAAACTCAAGTTATTGTATTTTATATCTAGATGACTCAATTTAGCGAACGAGAATCTGCACATAGCTCCACTTTGATAAATTTTATGGGAACTTTAGGGTGACAATTTGTACTCAACCCGAGCGTATTTCCCTAGAGTCTATTTTACCCCGAATTTTGATTCACTCAATTTGGACGGATAGGTAGGCGCTCCACTTATGAGCCAAAACACTGACCATACCCAAAAGCAGAGCCATAATCAGGTGAGCTACAGGCTCACCTTTCAGTCCGTATTTAGGAGCCTTAGAACTACAATTTGCCTCTTAGTCCCTTCTATAGAATTTGTAGCCACATCTCTTGTGGTTCTTTACCAATTGGAATCAATTCATTGCATGATTCTAACTTAATCTATAGTGAAACAAAAACAGAGGGTTTCACGAAATTTTTAGCGACAATTCCTTAAAAACCAACATTATCTTTAAACTATTCATATCTATAAAATCAACATAGAAAGTCCTTCAAAACCACTCAGTAACATATTGGTGGTTGGAACTCCATACTAACAAAACCTAGGTAAATCTTATGAATTCAACCAAAGGTCCACAGTTCTCTAAAACTCATTATAAATATGATGATTCCATGTTTGTTTTCCACCCAGTGAGGTTTATCCACAAAACCTCAACAAATCAAAGGGTTTGTGTGGTCCTCTCAACCCAAAACCCTAGGTTTGGAACAAGCAATCTCATAGAAAAACGATCACACCGTGCCCTAGACCTCAGACACTTGATTCCATCGAAAAAAAAAAGCATACCTTTGTTCTTTCCTTCTTCTCTTCCTCTTCTTCCTCTCTTCTTCTCCCTTTTCTCCTCCAATGAAGTGAGCTCTAGTTTGAGAGACCAAAATGAAATATTAAGTTTATTCCATCTCTTATTTGAACTCAACTTTCCTTTAATTAACAGTGGTACCCATTCTCTTTAATGTTGCCGATCAACTTATGTTATTTGATTTTGGCACATCTATCTTAGATTTGCCCACATCCAACTTTGACATTTCTGTATGTATCTCTACTTATTTTATGATTTTCATATCCTTTATGGCAATTCTGAATTTTACCCTTTCTTCTAGTATCACATTCGGGTTTACTAGTTTTATCATTTCTAATTTCATCCAAAAATATTACAATGTGACACTTAGTGCTCATATAATGCCCCAATGAGTTACATGTCTTTAATACATCCTATGTGAGAGTTATAAAATCCTCCCTCCTTTAGAACCATTTGATCTCAAAATGAATAAACTAAACTCGAAAGAAAGGGAAGGAAAATACCTCATTCGGAAAATAATTGAGGATGCTGACGGCGCATCTGAGCCTCTGGCTCCCACGAATGGCTTCTCCCTCTCTTTGTATGAGCTCCTCCCACAATACCTTCACCCGGAATAGTCTTGTTGCGCGAACTTGCTCTTGACGGTCGAGATGCGGTTCCTCTTCGTATCATCGAGTTCTCTTGTATTTCCTTGGTTGCTCTGCTCCGATACATGTGAAGGGTTTGGTATGTACTTGCGGAGCATAGAAACATGGAAAACATGTTGAATACGTCGGGTTAGATGGCTGACTCTATCCGATATACCACCTCCCAATCCTCGACAATCTGGTCGATATCACGAAATGGATTTCGGCTTTCACGTTTCCCAGTCTTAATCACGCCCTTCCATGGGAAATCCTCAAAATACCATATCTACCTCGAACTCCCAGTCCTACGGCGATTATTAGCATAACTTTTAATCGATCTTGTGCAATTTTAGTCTATCCCTTATAACTTTGATCTTATCACAAGTCACTTGGGCTGGATTTCGAACCTACTAATTTCCTTTCCTTCTCGTCCCAATAATTTGGAGTTCGACATTTCCGTCCCATAAAGAGCCTCATAAGGGGCCGTACGTCTTTTGGCACGATAAGCTGTTATTGTATCACGAGCTCCATCGGGTAGATGGGTGTCAGCTCCCTCTAAACTCCATAACACATGCCCTAAGCATATCTTCTAAAGTACGTATAGTCCTCTCGGATTGGCCGTAGTGCATTGGATGAAGGCGATGCTTGAAATGTAGTCTAATCTTTGGGGCGTTACGTAAACTGGGCGGCAGAGTGAGGTAAACCTAGGATCTACATGCAAACAATGGGCGCGTACCATGCGGTCGATAATCTCTCTAGCATTATGGTGGAGCTGGCCTTATCCAATGGATCACTATTCACGATAGGTAGGAAATGGGCTAATTTCGTCGGTGCGTACCACGATCACTGTGCTCATTATCTGGCCACTCCGTGACGTGGAAGTCCTACAGCCAAAATCCATAGTGATTCTCTCCCATTTCAACGAGGATCGGGGTGCTTGTAATGATCTGTGGAAGCCCCGATGTTAGGCTTTGCACCTGGCGACATTGAGACATGCAGACGAACTCTACCGCTATCTCTCTTCATACCCTTCCACAGTAGTGTTCCTTTAGGGTATGATACATCTTTGTCTTCAGGATGCATAGCATAAGCGGAGGAATGGGCTTCCTGTAATCTCTCCTCCTCCACATCACCTACATCTGGTACACACAACCTGCGTCCCATGACCACGTTTCCATCCTCTCTCAATGTCGTCGTCGTTGCGGACTACACTTCACTCTCGACTTCACTATCTGTGGATCCGAATGCGAAGCTCTCTAAATCCTGTCTATCAATGGGACGTACATGAAATGTAGCTATGATGCTCACGAATGCGGTAGTTCAGTCTCACACCTAAGGACCTCGATTCTATGAATGCCGAAGGAAAGTGCGACATAGTAGATACTGGAGACTCACTTGGGTCTCCTGCTGGTATCACATACCCACGTTAAACTCCAGGGATGATATGATGCATTTGATCGCAATGTGATCAGTTAACGTCCATCTCTCTGTCTGCAATATTGGTTTCTATGCCGTGAATCTTTGCAATGTATATGATAAGTAAGGAAGTCCTACAGGCGCTCCATGCCAATGGCCTCCCGCCTTCACAGACTGTCTGGTGGTAGCTCAAGGAATTAGTGCTGGAATAATTACGTTACCCTTTATTTAGCTGCCTGAAAACATATGTAATCTGTGTCATTACCGTTGCCACAGCCTAGGCCTTTTAAGGCAGCCACCGCTCCCTTTGCACCAAGCCATCCACCACTGGGCCGATGTAAATCTGGGCCAGGAGATCGTCCTCTTTTGAGTTCGCCCGAAACTGCTGGCAAGCCTCAGCAGGCACGGTTCTCACTTACGTCCAATCTGATCAAATTGTTCATCTCCAGAAGATCTCGACGAACCTTACAGGTAATACCACTTGACGGAAAACTCCCATATCTCTGTAGCACTCTTGGGAGGTTTCCGATTCAGTATAACCGACCTTCAGGATCTTTGGACATTACATGACCATATGTGAAGGCGACCTTCAATCATTTAGTGGCCTCTCTTGAGTTTGGCATATAACTTAAGATATTTCATGATGTTTAAGACTATCCTGATATTATATTCTCCATTTAGAATATAGATCAATATATGTTGATAGCTTGATAACAAACTACTGATCTGATGGCTAAAATCTGTTCATGAGATGTATGCATGGTACAGGCGTTAGTGAATCCAGTATTTGTTGAGAAACTCAAAATGCGATAAGTGTTGAATCTTGTCTTGAAAAACATGTCATGAACACTCTCATTTGATGATAACTGACCTCAAATCAATGCGGAATCATTAGCTCACATGGCGTCGAGATCCTTCGATCTGGAAGGATCACGATTCTGTGTTATTACCTTATTAAATCTCTTGTAGTAATACATAATCGCGTGTAGTCACTATACGATAAGGCGGGGTGCTCCCCAGAAGACATGCCGGTCGTAGACACCATATTGACCATTTCATTTAATCTACACTTAAGTTCTTTCAATTACCAGGGGCAAGAACTTGTGGGCTCATGAAATCGGTTCGTCACGGGGGCTAACAGTGAAAATCGTCTCTCTATTTGAGATAATCTGGAAGGTCATGGAGCTTTGTCAGAAATTCTTTGACCTATCCGGAATCGCTCTTTGATCTCCATAATATCTGCCCTCAACTGCATGAGCTGATGATGACTGGAGCATCTTACAAAGTATCATTCAGGCATCCATGTGAGGATTGTGTCTTTACTTACCCCACAAAGTAATCTACGTTCACAGTTGGAGACTTGCTTTAACTGAAGCAATCCATGGTGAAGTAGTGAGACAATGAATTAAATCATAATAATAAAAATCAAGTCATGAATATCAGAATAATATTAGATTGACCTGTGAAGCATAGGCTCAAGTAAATCACTCTTTGCCAGTGTGTGCTCTATCTGCCCTTTCTCATTGAATCTCTTGTGGGAAGGGAGACTACCATAATGAATATAGATTTTATCTCTGTATTCCCTAACATGTGATAAGTTTCACAGAGGAAATAGGAGTGAATTAGAACCGGGATCTATCAGACATGAGTCCTAATCAAAGCTTGGATGGTACATATCATGACCTCAGATATTTTATCCTCACGTCTTGGGTGTTCACCAAACACCACAGCACTGTGTTTGAAGTCAGTCCCATTGCAGTCACCTCTGGGACCTTTGCCCTCTGGTCATAAGGATCTAGTAAATCTAGGTGGGAAGCCTCTGCCAGAACCCCTCTCGACTCGACCGAGCCTCTACCATAACCTTCAGGAAGCGCTCTGTCTGTCCCGTCCCATACGAGTCATGCAGAGAAACTGTTTATGGAGCTCATAATGAGTACAAAGCGGTCAGCATAGCTCTTGTCTGTGCCCAGTCACTCCCATAATAGTTCTTCCGCTTTTAGGCACTCTGGCTTTGGACAGAGCTTCTGTGACCTCCACTGAACCTGTTCATTGCCCCCCCCAGCAGACTCTTGCCAGTCCCCTTTGTCTTTCCTCCCTCGCAGGCACCCTTCTTTGAACCTCCACTGGTGGCGTCCCAGGCCCCGCTCAGTTCACAGTGTGTTGGTGGCGCCTGGTTTCCTTGTACTCCTCGACCCTGTTTGTGGCCTCTATTGCCTGGCCATACTATTCTGTGCTGACTGTCCCGACACTTCACGCTGAGTTATAATCGCTGGACTAGATTCAACCGACCTCTTGGTATTGAAACTGTCATCCTCAGTCGTGGAACATCACGGCAGGCTGGATTAACCATTTCTGTGCATGCGGAGTATCTGCTCTCAGCCACAAAGACTCTGACCTTAAAATCTCGTATTTGGTTGAACCACGACTTGTCATCATCTTTGCATGACTATGCGGGACATCTCTGGGCATCTCCTAAACGCCTCCCACCACTCTGGCTCTGTCACGTGGAAAGCGAAAAAGTGATATCTGCTGTCTGTGCACTTCATCTACACAGTGACACTCATTTCCCTCTATTGTGATGACCTTTGGGTCTCCCAGTCAATGTAGTTCCAGTACTTTAGCTTTGCCTCTTATTGAAGACTATGGCTCTTGGAATTTGTCAGTAAATAGTAGCTAAAAGTTAGACACTTTGCTCTAAAAATTATCCATCTCCCCGACCTGGGAATGGTGTGGATTCATGTAGTAGCTCTGAAGCGTAGGAATCACTATATCACACATGGGATTGGAAAATTTATGAATCATCAACATGTTCCTCGGATGGTGTGCTAGCCACCTCAGAACCTCATGTGGTGGCGGAGTCATTTGTGTTGCATTATGATTAAAGAATTTAATATGTCATGTAATGCATATAGGTTTAAAATGCACATAACTTATTTATCTGATTTTTAAATAAGCGTTGTAATGTATGAAGTAAATTTTCAAATCTTTTATAACATTTCAAACATAGCTCATTAGTTGAAGGATCCCGACTGGATTAACCTCATGTTAGGGGACCTCACTCAATGGATAAAACTTTTCAGATTGATAAATCTCGATGAACCCTTTGATCCTTTATATCTTTTACAAGAAAGAAACAATCGAATAAGTGGTAAATTTTTCTTTTTCTTTTTCAAACGCTAATTTTTAGAAAATCATTGAAGTTCTTCTGATTTTTTGGTTTTTCTAATTTACAAAACCTGATGAGCTTAAACCACTTCCTGAAACAGATTTTCAATTTCATAATGAACATATAATCCATGACCCAATCAACTCAAATGAACCATCCACATTATACATTCTTAGCTTCAAATCATCAAAACATTCAAACCTTCTTCTATTCCAGTATTTCATCAAAAGTTAGGCTTCAGTGGGACTTAAAGCGAGCCGCCCTCATTTTATAGTCACTTTGAGGATCAAGCCATGTGAGTTCTTTTTCAAAATATATGCCATATATATGACAAAATATTTAATATGTACAATATAAATATATGTAAAATGCGGTCACATCGCGTCAAATCTACCTCGATCAAACAAACTCCTTTCTGAGAGGATCTCTTATCAGGCCCTTTTTATCTGAGTTCACGAAAATGGTTTTGAAACATCAGAAAAATGACTAAAGGCTGGTGATGTTCATTACTTTCATTTAGACATATTTTGGTACATCTCAAGTAATACAATGCCTCACAGATTAAAATAATTTTATCTTCATTTCTCTGTGGACAGGGAGTCAACACCCTTCCGCAGTTTACAGATGTGTGGTGAAAGGACGATCTCTATGAAATCTGAATCATGCCACTATCTTTGGGAGAAACTCGTCTGCATGGTTCCAGTCATACACACTGCCCATCATGTGTAGAGATATTACCCTTAAAATCTATTCCCTCCTCTTGTTAACCAACCTAATTGTGTTTCCTCTAAATCTTGCAGGTACCTGAATTGGTGTCGATCCTGTAGTCATGATTATATAGGGTTGGGTAACTACAGTGAAACATTTCTTCAAAATACATTTATAAACATTTCAAATCTTGCTTTATCATTAAACACATATGCATTCTTTACATTTTAAATTTTCATGATATAACATATACTTTTTATATTAATACACATATAACTGTTTATTAAACATAATTTCAACATTTAAAAAATCTTCCTTGTAGCTCATGAATTGCAAAATCAGGTTTTCACACTCCACCTCTTGTTTTATAAACCAGAGCATGACTCCACCTTACCTTGCTTTTGCTTTACACTCATGAATAGTAGCGTATTAATCACCTAAATTATAACGTAAAATATATTATATACATGAGTGCTTTAGATTACTGACATTCATATAAACCAAATTAACAAATTACCATGAGCACTAAAACATATTTATTAATACACCGGCAATACTCTATAGACTTTGACAAAGTCTTCAAGCGGTCTTCAAGTGTAAACAGCCGAATCAGTGCCTTTCTATCCGATGATCTCGCTTTAATTTTCAGGAATTTAAAATTTCTTCTCTAAGGCCTCAAACATAACAAAGTTTGCCTGTTTTTGATACCAATTTAGGTTAACTACTTTGAATACCCTATTATTTATCGCCGGTTATGGGATCCACTCCATAAGTGGAAATGGTTTCTTCACTCGTTGACTAACTGGTTTCATGTTCTTCTAAATTAGAATCAGCGTTTGAATCTTCTAAACTCAAATTGTTGTATTTTATATCTAGATAACTCATTTGTGAGAATCACTTTTATAGCTCACTTTGTCGAGTACCACAGGAACTTTGGGGTGACAATTTGCTTGGATGAGTGAAACTCCGTATGAGCGAAACCTTCTATTATACCTGAAATAGAACAATCAGTGCCATTCTGAGCTCACTGAATCTATATTTGGGACCTTGAATCTACTAATTTGCTCTTGATTATTCTATATACATTGTGGCCTATCTCTTGGTTCTTTACCAATTCAGTCAGATTCATTTGGATGAGTTCTAAGCAATCTCATAGCCAAAAAAAAAAAAAAAAAGGGTTTTACAGAGTGCAAACAACAATTCTTCAAAAACCTTATTATCTTTACAACTATTCCATAATACCTCAAAAAATCAACATGAAAAGTCATTTCAAAACCACTCCATACTTATGTGTTGGTGGGTTTTGGAACTCCTTCTGTAAACCTTAGTAAAAATCTATGAATTCAATAGATTAACAATTAACTTACAAACTCATATAAGTATGGTAGTTCATGTTTATTTTACACCAAATGGTTTTATCCACAAAGCCTCAATAAATCAAGGGTTTATTGTGATCTCTCAAACAAACCACAGGTTTCAGAGACAAACCAATCTCCATAGAAAAACCTAGCAATCCACCAATAACCCTAGACATCAAAGGCTACTTGATTCCACTCTAGAAAAAACATGTTCATTCCTCCTTCTTATATATTATCTTATTCCTCTTCTTCCTCTAGTCTTTATCTTTTCCTCCTCAACAGTAGCTCTAGTTTAGAGACCCAAAAATGGAAATGTTGAGTTTTATATATCTCTATTAGTCTCTAACTTTCCTTTCATTAACAATTTGATTACTATCTATTTAATATTAATCAACATATTTATTTAATTTTGAAAAAATATATCTTATAGTTGTATTTTGTTTATTTCTATTCATGACCCATCTCTACTTATTTTGCTGATTTTCCTTGTCTTTGTATGAGTCACAATTTTATATATCACTAGTATCACATTAGGGTTTACTAATTTTGTCCTTTTTAATTTTATCTCAAAATATTACCAAATGTGTGTAGTGCTCATATGTGCCCATAGGTTACATATGCTGCATCCTCTAGGGTGGGCGTTACAATACTTCCTGGAATCCAAACAAATTATCTGTAGGCATTTGAGATGAAAATATCATAGGGCGTGTGCCCTCCTCTAAGTATGCATATTTCAAATTGGGAGGGGTTGAGATCAGCTTTGAGGGCTCTTCTTTTTCTTCCTCTTCACCGTCTTTGTAAGTCGTCAACAAGGAAGTTTCTTTTTCTCTCAAGGTTAAAAGCAACACATAAAAATGAGGTTAAATTATTTTCAGAGCTTTGTTCAATCCTCAGATCTAATTATGCCTTATTCTTTGCTGCTCACATTATTCTCCTGTCATCTAGTCCTTACACCTCTTCTGGTCCTTACTATTTTCAATGAACATGCTTTTGTTGGGGATGAAAGATGTTGAGCTCTAGTGTGTATATTGCCAAGAAGTGGTGCTGCTCCATTGACCAATTAATAGATTATTTAAGGTGGCGAGGAATGATCTTAAAAATAATGGAAGACACATATTAGCTCTGCTCACGCTCGGTGCTCAAGAACAACAAAGTCCAGGTAGTAGAATTTGTCCACACATCAAAAACATCTTCAAACCATTGCCCTTAGGAATTTCACTAACTGTTTGCTAAAGACCAGGTGGTAGTGGTGGGTTTGATTCTCTGAAAGCTTGACTGCTTATACCATGGTAGATAACAAGTTGACTTAAACCCCAAATCTAATATGCCTTACTCTACTGGGTTCTTGATAATTCATTTAGAAATGGTGGGACCTGGGGTCCTTATGCTTCACTAGAAAGGTCTTGCCACCTTGGATGAGTAACTCCTTTGTTCTGTCAGAAAACCTTTTGTTCACATTGACCTCTTCCATGCAGTGCACCAAAAACTTGGCATAACGTTGCTCAAACCTTAATCATCATACAAAAGGGAATGTTGGCTCTTTGGCTGGCACTTCTAAAATCTAGGATGAGTTTGTTCTTACCTTTTTGCCTCTAAATTGGAAGAAATGGTGGAGCATGCTCTTTATTCATCCTATATTAACCAGTCACTATCTTACCGGCTCCTCATCCTTGCCCCAGCCTTTAGCGTCATTTAGGGGTTTAGGCCTTTGGTTGCTCAATTTTACCAGCTCAGAATTGATGACGGCTTTACTTCAATCACCTTTGGGCGTTCCTTAAGTCAAACTATTTCATAGACTCCTGGGTTTGTTTAGTTTATGAGAGCACCACTTTTCTTATTATGATCTTGATTGGTAGGCCTGAGATAGATATTTTTGATTGTCGATTTTGAGCATTCATCTCAGACATCATTCTCTTGTTCAAAGTGCTCACAATGTTAAACCACTAGTTTAACTTCCATTCCTTTGTCTTGAAAGCTCTCACCTACAAATCACCCCCACCACTTTGCCACCGGGACTTGAATGAAACACTTTCGATTGGAGAAGTGAATGTGGTTCATGATAAGCCTGAGAATATTGATCATCTTGGCAGAGAGCGGGAGAGTACCTCTTGTGGAGTTTGAAAGCTCATAGAGATTTGGTCAGTTCTCTAACTAGGGTTGCTTAAGTGTTTGCCATATGAATTGCATTGGACCGATGGTTTGGTGACCGACAACATTTAGCCCCATTCCTAACATCTCCCTCATTCTTGAAATAGTTGGACCCATTGTTCTCCTAGATGCTCGGTGGGCCCGACCGATAGGCACTAGCTCCGTTTGGCATGGGAATCTCGATCCTTTGCTTGCATATGGTTTCTCATTTCTAACTTCCCGACCTCCTGGCCTCAGTTTGAAACTTTGTCTCATGTCCGTATCTCGAGAAGAATACATACTACCTTGCATTGGATTGAGGTCCATTCTCCATCACTTAGGTTAGGCTTATCTGGCTTTTGATGCTTATTCCCATAACTCAAATCAAACTTCTGTGGATTTTCTCATGATCTTCTCACACATAGTCTCGATGGTGCCGTGGCAGGAGAAATTTATCATAAATAGTGATAAAATGAAATGTCAAATGCATGATGAAGACTAAACATTAAGTGCTTCCATATGTCTATAAGCATACCAAAATTTTTTCATCTTCATTGGTTGAGAGGGTTGGAAATCTGCCTTCAAGTATTTGTTCTGTGTAGTCAGGAAGAATTTATTAAAAGAAATTAAACCTGCATTTGACCTAATTTGAATGTCTTAAGCCTTGAGGAGTTGTTATCTTTATCATTTGAGTGTGTGAGGAAAGGCTTCAACCTCATTAAATCGACAATGGCGAGTCTCTCTTTGATGTATTGCAGACCTCCTCAAACTCCCTTATATGTATGAATGGGTTTTCTGCTCTCTATTATGAGTGGAAGAAGTAGCAAGTGCAGAGGACCTATGACCCATAACTCAGGTTAGGAGCTTTTCTTGGGGAGGGTTTTTCAATAGGGAGGGTTTATGTGGTCCCTCATGAGTCTAAATACATTAAGGATTTCTTTCACTCCCTAAAACAACATTCTTGAGGTGAGTTCCATTAGGTTCAAGTGAGTTCAATTAGTTAGTTCAGTGAACCCCTATTTGGCAATACATATTGATTTAGTGCAGTTAACTCTCTGGAAGAAGCAAGAGGACAGCACTAAAAGAAAGAAAAAACAATTCTACCAAGATTAATGTTAAGTAAAATATATAAGTAGTGAGAAATGAAATTAAGTAGCTAACGATGAAATACTGAAAGAATGATAAAATAAAAAAATTCCGCTAAAGCTTGCGATGAGGGATGCAAGTGTTCGGTACATTGTCATTTGCACTAAGGCACATCTATTCTGATACCATTTTGATTCCTTGCCCAGTAGAGGTAGTAATGTATTATAACCCTAATACCATAATCTTGAAGAATTCTTAACATGGCTACTATAGCATAGTGGTTCTAGGATTGTCCAGGGAATGGGTTTCCTTGGTGACAGAAGCACAATGAAACACTGAAGCGTTTCTCTTTGGATATTGGGGTTGCCAGTAAAAAGGGTTGGTTTTAATGGTTAAAAGCTGAAAATAAGTAGATTAAAATATAAAAGAAGTCCCTTGAGTGTAGTCACTGGCTTAGGGTTTCTTAAGAACCCAAATAGGGGTTTAAGTTAACCTCCATTATGGGGGAGGATAACATATAGTTATCTCAGAGAAATGGGTTCTTCATTAAATTTATAAAAATTGACCCTCGATAAACATCCTCTTGAAATAAAATTCACTCCTGTTGTGAATATCGGACAAGTAGAAAACATATCTACTTTGACTCACCTTCCGATGGTTCATAAGTGGTAACTAACGAACATTACCCGGATCTAGCATTAAATATTAATGGGCACGAAGCTTACAGAAATATTAACCATTCAAGGTATTTCGAAGGGATCAAAAACCTAGAGTTAAAGGAAGGAACATTAATGACGGTGAATACTACACTTAGAAAAACATGACCCTTGGTTTGCCTTGGGATCCCTTTGCTGGTAGCCTTACTTCCAAGGAGGGAGAGTTTTATGCACTCATCCTGCGAAATCATCTTTAAGGGTGTTTGGCCAGTAGAAGAGGAAAGAAAATGAATGAAGAAAGCAGAGCTTCTCGAATGGCTTCCACGAAGGCTTCTATTATTAATCCCGTAATATGAAGTCTTCTTTTGGGATGTGTATACCCATAACAATCAATACAAATTTTAAAATATACAAAATAAACATATTACATTGGGAGAAATTGGAAGAAACAAAAAGAAATAAAAACTCAAATGTAGTGAATAATTTTACGATATGAGAAACCTGGCGAATTTTGGCATGGTTGCTACTACATCTTTCTTCTGGTTCTACTTTTGCCTTCTTATGCTCTGAAGCTCTGAATTTCTACTAATTTCTTCATGCTTGAGCTGAAACCCAATCTTCAAGATATATAGCCTTTGAAAACAACAAAACTTGCCACAAAATACTGCAAGTTAGTATGCCACTAAGTCCTTAACATGCCAAGTATTGGATTAATTAGGCAGATTACTGTAAAGTGCTTAAGAACCTGGAGTGTTAAGTGTATTCTTACTTTTTGGGTAGTAATCAAAGAGTAAGAATCTTAATCTCCCGAATAAATATCTTTAGCTAATGGAGAAAAGTAAGGATAGAGTTCATAGTTGAAAGAGGATTGAAAACTCATCTCCTTTTCTCGAAATGCTTGAGAGGATGGCAATCCTTGGGTGACAGAGGCTTTGGGCATCATTTGCGTTAGTCAGAAAGAATTTTTGCTAACGTGGTGGAAGAGGAAGGAAGAGGTGTATGTTAGGAAAATGGATATATTTTTACTTAAAGAAGATGATAAATGAATTGTTTTAATCTGAAGGTGTGAAGATGGCTCAAAATTGACGCTAAAGGCGGGAGTATAAAAGATAAATGGAGCCTACTAAACGGTCGGGGAAAGAGGAAAGTGGAAGGAGACAAGGTTATGAATCCATTTCCAGAGGTGATTTAACGAGAAGAGACAAGGTATGAGTTTATATTTTATTGGCTGGTCTTTTCCATCAAAGCACCTCGGCACGATGGGAGGGCGACGTCCCTTCCTTTGTGGAGCCTTTGGAGAGTGCAAAATCCAATGTGGGAAGATAATCGAGAACTAACTCTGCGAGTTACTCAAGAAGCAAATGCATGGGCAATTCATACCTAGCTACAATCTGTGCTTTGCAGCCTGCTAGGGAGTAGATGAAGAGCTGGAAGAAAGAAACATACCTTAGGGCTCCTTAGGACCTTGTGGATGACAGGTCTAAACGAGAGAAGGAGAAAGAAATAGAGATGGAAGAAGAAAGGGGGAAAGAAAGATGCAATGAGCTAGTACAGTGGGAAAGTCCACCCCAAAAGCAGCAAGAATTCCAGGAAGCTAGCCTAGCTTCAGAATGTATCTCCCAGGCCTAAGAAAATCCATTAGGAGCAATTTGAAAGTTCGAGGCTGGGAACAACAGGAAGCGGTGAATCACAAATCTAGCAAACATGAGATGAAGAAGGGATAATCAGCTAAAAATCCAACTTGACTCGAGGATGAATATTGGATACGAGCTCGAGAATAAGGGATCGAGAATCACAGGATGCGTGAAATGAAAGAATGGAAGTAGAAGCCCCAAGAAAAAAAGGATACAGGAATAGGAGAGCATTGATAAGGAGATAGAAGTGGCTTCTGATTTGAAGCGAGGGAAAACATAAAAACGAGGTTGGTAAAATGTTTGGAGGATAGGGAGCCAGCATGTAGCCTCTGGAGATCAGGGACGAATTGGTTGAATAGTCCTTTATTAGAAAGTTTTAGCTAATGACTTGACCCCAGTGAAATAATAGGACACTCTGGAATGAACCAGCTAAAGGTAATGAGGCCCGACAGAGAAAGTAATGTAAGATTTTGATTGTGAACCACAAAGACAGTCTCAAACAAAGAAGAAAGTGCCTTCACAAATCGAAATTTCAATTTGTGTACTTGCAAGTGGTCCCTCGGGGGTATAACAACGACCCACGATACCTTCTCTGGCTCACCTCAAAGGAAGAAAGACCTTCTAAACCTGCAAGAACCGCACTAAGATAGAGCCCCTAATGCAACGGGAAAAAAGAACTAACCCGATGACGAGGTTGAAGAATATTTAAGATGGAAGAAAGGGCCAGGTTGCAAGAGTAAAATATTATTATTTATTACACTTTCCTCCTCTTGTGCCTAACTATCACATCTTGAAAGATTACAAATAAAATAGAAAAATTCTTTTTCAAAGCAGTGTTCATACTTTTTATTTCTTGTTTTGTTTGTTTCAATTTTCTTTCTTTGAGTTTAATAATTTGAAATTGTTAACTTGTAATTTGATAAGCTTGGTTAGAATAAATAGAAGCAAATTTCACAGGGTTGGTGCTAAACTAAGTGTGGGTGTTTGGTGGAGCTGAATTATTGATGGAATACAGGGGTGTGAAAGATGGCTCAAAAATTCAAGGGAGCTGCTAAAGGAGCGATTTTGAAAGATGTGAACTACTTTTAGGTCGGGAAAGGAAAGTGGAAGGAGACAAGGTTATGAATCCATTTCCAGAGGTGATTTAACAGAAGAGGCTAAGGTATGGTTATATTTTATTAGCTCGGTCCTTTTTCCATCAAAGCACCTCGACCACGAGTAGAATGACAATCCTCTTGCCACATTTGGAAGTGAAATCTAATGTGGGAAGATAATCGAGAATTCTTTCACCGAGTTACTCAGAACAAAATCAGGGCTTAATTCCATACCATTTACAATCACAGCCTTTACATATGGGAGTGAGTGAAGAGTGGGGAAAAGAAGAAACATACTGTAAGACATCCCTTGAGGACCTTGTTTGGGTAATAAGATCTAAGCAGAGGAAAGGAGAAAGAAATAGAGATGGAAGAGAAAGGAAAGAAAGAATCATTGAGCTGGTACGGTGGGAAAGTCCACCCCAGCAACAAGAATTTAGGAAGCTGGCCTGGAATGTGTCTAAACCTGAGAAATCCGTAGGAACAAGTGAAGTTCGAGGGGCACCGGGGTGACACGGGCGATGGAATGCAGAAATCTGTGAAGCAGCGGATGAAAGAAAAGGGATAATGTCATTCAAAAATCAACCGGCTAGGGGATGAATATTTGGATGAGCTGAGAATAAAGGTCAAGAATCTTGGAGGATGCATTACAAATGAAGTGATGAACTAAGGATAGAATGAAGCAGTGATAAGGATAGAAGAAGTGGCTTTTACAAAAGCTTAGGAAAAACATAGACGAGTTGATAAATGTTGGAGGATAGACAACGCCTTAAAGCATGCACCGGAATCAAGGGACGAGGTGGTTGAATAATTACGGCACATTTGCAAGAAAGTTTTAGCTAATGACATGAGCAAGTCAATAATGGGACCTCAGAGTCATTGGCTAAAGGTAATGAGCCGTGAGAAAGTAATATAGGGTACAGATTGGGCCCGCAAGACAGGTCTCGAAGCAAAGTGCCCTTACAAGTCGAATTTGGTGTGTGCCTTACAGTGATCCTCGGGGTATAACAAAGCCCACCAAATGCCCTTCTGCAACTCTACTCAAGGAAGAAAGACTATTCTAAACCTTGTAAAAAGAACCTTTCAAATAAAACCCTAATAAAACTGAGGAAAAAATTGTTGATGACAGGTTGAAGAATATTTAAGAATGGAGCGTGAAGAATGAGTTGCAAAAGAGTAAAAATAAACATTGTCTTCCATAGCCTTTTCCCTCTACATTACTAATATCATCCTTGAAAATTGATAAAATAGAAATTCTTTCTGAAAGCTTGGTGGATTTCACTCTTTTTTTTTTTTTTTTATTTCTTGTTTGTTTTGTTTCAATTTTGCTTTCCTTTAGGTTTAATAATTTGAAATTGATGGCAGCTGTTAATAAACAGTTGAGATAAATAAGAAACCAGATTTCCTGATTTGGAATTGCTAATAAAATGTGAATTGTTTGGTGGGTGAATTGTTGATGGAATCGAGTTGTTCTTGTGTTACATTTCCTACGGAATTGAATTGTTAATCTCAGACATTCTAACTATTAAATAACAATAACACTTCCCACAAAACCAAACAAACTAAATTTGGTACATGCATTGGGGTAAGTGGGATGAATTGAAAGGGAAAGTTGCTGGGGAAATTAATAAATGTGTTGAGCTTGAGAATAAGGAAGGTTTTGTAATTGATGGAACATATAAGACTTATAATTCTATTTTTGTAACAGTTTGGTTATAAAATCCTGATAACTTTGCACATGGTCAACAATAGCTCTGAAACAAATTGTGCCAAGATTAGGGACATCTTCTAGGATCCATAACAGTTAAATCTCCAAATGTCCTAGAACTTGTTAGATTATTAGTCAAGGCGAGGCAATACCACTAATAGGAAATGATATAGGCCATCCTTGGAATTTTGAGCCTTTCAAGCTACCCCTAAGTATGCATAGCATACACACTGATTTGTATTTGAGCATATGCTTGATCTCGCCATCAACTAGCAAATGAAAAAGCGAATTCTTCCTTAAGCATAATCACACAGTAAGAACCACAATTTGCCTAGATTACAAGACAAAATATCGATGATAGAAAAGGACAAGTTTGGGGAATATTGACATTTTAAGTTAGAAGGATAAAAGGTTGAGAAAGAAAAATCTAATTGAGATGAGAAGAGAAGAAGAAAGTGCAGAAAAAGAAGCTATGAAAAGAAAAACATCAAGAAGAATGAGTTTGGTCTTGTAGCCTTCCTCCTTGAGCAGATTAAAGTTACTTGGGATTGTTAACACCTAATGCCCTATTATACAGCGGTATGGGAGTTCTTGGCCCAAAAGTTCGTTAAGGAGGTAGAAAGCTTAAAAATGAAAACATTTGCACCATTATGACCTTGATGAGGGATGAAAAGTGAAAAAGCTTTCTAAGATAAAGGAAGAGAAGTTATCATGGTGTGAATTAGGCTGAAAAGATACCTGATAGGAGAATATGGCAAGAAAGATGCAAAACCTGATGGGAAGGTTAGAAACTTGAAATCAAAAATCAAGGATACATGAGGCAAGAGTACTAGGGATTTACATTTACTTGATGCAGGTAAGAATGAGCCTAATTGTCCGATTATCTTTGATGCCTAAGCCACACATTTGAGCCTAAAGACCTATTTGATCACGAAGATGGCGTTATTTATGCTTACATTGGTGGAGATTAATATGACAAACAAGCATATGAGACTAAAAGTGGGGAAAAATGCTTTTATTGCGTGTTATTCAGAAGAATTAACTAATATACCGGAAAATAGGAAGACCGGCACACACTCACAATCAAGGTTGAGATGATTAAATTGTTTTGCTGTATGAATTATTTGTCTGATCAATGAACAGTAGAAAATCATCGATTCTATATTGGAAACATGTTTTGAAATAAATTTTACAGAAAATGACTTATGTTTATACTGCCCAATTGAAGTTTAAACGGAAAAATGTCCTTAAAAATAAAAGCAAAAGGAAATTGTGAGAATGACAAGATATCTTTTCTTTACTTGGAATGAAACGAAACTTTAAGTTTGGGGAGATTTGATGATCTAAGCTCATACATTACCCCAATCCATTGTTTGGCTGTTTTGGGTTTTAGATCTATTTTGTGCTAAGTGTGATCATAAATCTTCAACTTTGTGTTTTATGGTTTAATTGAAAAGAGATAATTCAGTAGAGAAATGAAGAAAAAGTGTAAATGCGACATTCTCTATTCTGACACCAGCATTTTGTGTGTTCAAACATAGTATTTGTGTGTTGCGACATAATTTCAAGCAAGTCAGAAGAACTATGTCATAGCTAGCAGTTGTATGTTGCAACAAAGTACAAAATTTGAACTCAAGAAAACAAATACTATCTTTGATACAGCATTCAACAAGAAGAATGTAAAGAAAGGTATGACTTACTCTTAACTCTGTCGCGACAATGATCAAAGGAAAATGGAAAAGGAACTTTTTCGTGACAATCCTGCATGCAGTAACATAAAGGAGTGAGAAGATTAGAAAGATGAACTCTCGTGACAAAACTGACTCTATCGGGCAAAATGGCAGGTTATAACCTGAGTAATTTGAGAATAGTGATGTTTTTATGTTGCGCCAGCTTTACTGACATGGGACCCGGCTCGAGGAAGAATCTACATCGACTCGAGAAAACTTTGTCACGACATAACATTCATAGTTCACAACAAAGAGCAAAAAGACTGTTGCAAAAAATATTATTTCTGTCACGACAAATGAAACATGAGGTTGTGGTGGTCTGTAACTATATGAGGAATTCTATCTGACGAAGGTAAAGAAGCGTCTATGAGGAATGACCAATAGAGATTCATGTTCGCGTTCATGAATGGTGAAGATTTGAATCTCTGTGTCGCGACGAAAGTTTTAACGTCGCGACAATAAGCTGCGGAATGATAAGTGCATTTAATAAAGATATTTGATGTGGCCCGAAATTAAGTGGCTTGAATTAGCGAAGTGAGTTTTTCGCAGCAAAATTTTCTAATATACGTGAAATAACTCAGTACTTGATAAGAATTTAGAGGAAAAGTCTATCGCGACAAAAGAAAATTATGTCGCGATAGAGATTGTTAAGGAACCAAAGAAATCCTGTTGTGACATAGAAAACTCTGTCGTGACATGAAGAGAAAATGCTTGTCGCGACAAAGAAAATTATTTCTGACAGTTTCAAAGCGAAGTGCGCAAGGAAGCGGTCAAACCGAATTTTTGTGTCATATGCAAGGTGTTCTTAATCCGCAGCCTGAGAATATTGGATCAAAACTCTATAAGTGCATTCATCAAAGTCTATCATAGCTGAAGATCAAGAAAAAGCTTGAAGAATGAATTTGTGAAGTGGGAAGGACAGATCTTGTTTGAAGCTTTGAAGAAAGTTGTTTTAGAAAATGGTAGATAGTGTTGAGTTCAAATCAGAATTTTACTAGATCTCGGATGAAGAAAGCAGGACACATGATTGGAATCGTCATGAGAAATCTAGCTACCGATCTCAATTCATCCAAGATTCAAAAACCAGATTGTTTCACGTTTTCAAGGCTTGGAGCAGTGAGTGCTTTGGACAGTGGTCTGCAGCTCAAGTGAGCCAGTGAGACACGTCGAGGCTTAATGAGCTAGTGGAAATGCAGGCTCAAGTGTGGGCCATAGGAGACACATGGCTTCATGCTACATTAGAAGGAAATCGATAGGAAGAGATAAGGTGATAAGGGTAATCTAGGTGTAATGAGAAATGGACACTTGGCATGGAAAAGGGCAGAGTATGTGACTAAGCTCATGATGGTTTGGGGAGAGGAAGGGGATAGAAAACCAGAAAGGAGAGATTTTAAGAGAGAGTGTCTACGCTATCTGCAGAATTCCGGTGATCAGGCAAATCAGGTTCTCGTCGAACGAGAGATAAGTTGAGTGCTTTCTGTTGCAGTACACGTGGATACTAGTTTTATGGAGTTTCGACAACTCCGGGAGGTAGGGGTTTTCTCCTACCTGTTTTATTCTTTGTCTAAGAGCTATTTTAATGGATAGGGATATCTTGACTGGATGGCGTGTTTTAGTTCCCTAGAAAAGATTTGGATGGTGGAAAATCACAAAGTGGTTTCTCACAGTCCGACCCGTAGTGGTGTTGAGTGTGTAATGAGTGTATAGATAATATGTTATTGCTTGATTGAATAGTATGTTGTATTAATGTGATAGTATTGCGGATTTATCATTGGCCGTATAGGCTAATTTTATGTTATTACTTTATATATGAATAGACATTGATTGTGGATGCAAATTCTATTAGTATGTACATTAATATAATGTATGAATTGTTTGTGAAATGACATATTACATTTCATATGCCTTTGGGATAACTAGAATAATGAGTGTGAGTGCGCGACATGAACAAAACCTAGAATAATAGATTTCACAAGAGCTGGTATTATGTTTCAAAGAAGCAAAAAACCTTTGTTTGAAAACTTGATGTTTTCTGTTTTCCATTGGCGTGCGTGAGGTCGATGAGCTCGAGAAGTGGAAGGGCGGGAGTGCATTTCTCATCCATTTCTTGAGCATTGGCATTAGGAACATATATGTTTTGCTTGAATGTTTGGTTTGCCATTACATATGAGCACTTAGGTGGGAGCCTTGTGTAGGATAATTCCCTCTTGGGCATTGCTTACCCAACTGAGGAAAAGTGTTTGAGTCTTGAAGGTTCACTTGGGATGGGACTCATCAGTTCTTAGGAAACAGAAGAAATGGCCCATATGTGGCCTTGTTATGTATTTTTGTAAAAATTTGGGTAAAAGACCTAGTTTTGGATAATTTGTAGTCAAACAGCCTTAAATTAAATTATTTTTGTATAAAATATACATTTTACATGGTAGATCTATGGATGTATGGTAGTAGTAATTTTATTCACGTATGGGTCTCATGATATGAGACACCTGATTTCCTTGACGGAGTTGAAGCGTTGATCAGCGGGATGCCCTTAGGAAATGGCGTCACAGCAGAAGCCATTGGCTGAGGCGAAGACTGTCACGATAGAGACTTTCTATGTTGCGATCGAGCAACGAGTGGAGCAAATTTAGGGATCCACTGTAACAGAATCTTGAAGGAGGTGCAACTTGACATTGGAAAGTGCTCAATAGGCTCATGGGGCGACATTACTGCTTCACAATTCAGACTCTGGGTGAGGACAAAAGACTCTTGTATATTCTTTTCCTTTTTTTTTATCTTTATTTCCTTTTTAGTAGTTTAGTTAGAGCGTAGTTTTGATAAGTTTTCTTTTAGTTTGTAGGTTGTTAATGAGCGTGTGGAGCTTTATTAATTTCTTGTAAAAATTTCTCTTTCGTGCGTTTTGAAATAAAATGAGTTTGGAAATTTTGGGGTTCATTTATTTTGGTTTTAGTTACACTTTCAGTGAATTTTCTACGATCGATTCTCCTTGATGTAGATAAACCAGGATTTTGAAGGTTGGAAGGCTCCCCTCAGAATGATTAGGTGATAGTTGATTTCCTTTTACGCTCTCAGTGGAAGAAACGATGTGGTTGAGGTGTAGATTTATTTGATTAGTGTGTGCAACTTAATTGTTTCCCAAATTACTAGTACCATGCCAAACAAAGTATTGTATCGCGCTGATTTCTAGGAGGCCCTCTCTGGTAACACAAGATGGAGAATCTTGGTGCTAGTGGTTCTTTGTGGGTATGGTAGGCTAATAATCTTGGAACTAATAGACTTTGAATGATCCACTTCCAGATAAATCACTAACTTACTCGTGATGCTGAGGATAGTTGGATAGTATCGGTTCATGCTCAGAGGCACCACTCGTAACAACTACGAGGATTTAGATCAGAGTGTTGAAAGCTTAGATCTAATCAAAGGTGATAGAGTTTCATCGGTGAAGGACAGTGCCAGCAGAGTTGAAGAGAGCTTACAAAATCCTGTCTGTAAGTGAAGAATTCTTTCAGTCCTAAGATTGGTTGTGAAAGGAAGTACGGAGAGGAAAATACTTACATCTTAGAAGAAAGCATATATTGCAAGTAACTAATTCAGACCCCTGATTCAAGAAAACATGAATTTTGATTACAGTAGAAGGTATAGTTAAGGGAGAAATCGAGCCATACCCTGATAAATCTTTGACAAAGTCAGCTTTCCAAATTATGAAACTAGCTATGATTGAAAATGGTGCGAATTGACAAGTATTGGTGTTTTCAGTGTTTGTCATACTCAGTGAACTCTCAATTCCATTCTTATTAGTATGCTAGTGAAATTACTTTAGTAATATTTTATTCTTTCTCTAATCAACTTAATATTGGAGTTCAAATAGTAAGGATCTTGAGTAGTTGGGGTAGTTGGTTTTGTGATTCATCATCAATTCTCATGGGAACGATATCTGGACTTAATGAAAATCCCACTTTATTACTTGTACAATCTTGTTGCACATGCGATGATTTAGACCAAATCAAAATTTTTAATGAATCAGTTTACAAAGAACAAACCTTATATTTTTATGAAAAAGGTCTTAACGAGGTTTTTGGCGTCAGTTATGAGTTAGATAATAGTCCTTGGGTGTGAGTCATAACTTGACTAATACTGTCAGTCCCAAGCAATTTAGAAGCTATTCTTGGGGATTAGATAATAGTCCTTTAGTAATAGTTTCATAAATTTATATATATATATATATATATATATATATATATATATATATATATATATATATATATATAATCTGGTACATCAACTTGCATATATATATAGCGAAAGGTCTTAACAAGTTTTGGCTGTTTAGAAGTTAAGATAATAGTCCTTTGGTAATAGTTTCATAAGATACTGTATATATATAGTCTAGGTCTGTCGAATTTAGGTATATATATATAGAAAGGTCTTAACAGAGTAGATATGATTGCTCGGAGATGTGTGCAGAAATAAAGCGGGGTGAGGTAGTGATAAATGCAATGCATCACCATATGGAGGACATTTTGCGGAGATAGAACCCAACCCATAAGGATTGTCAGGTTTTATTGGCTACTCTATTCAAAAGTATTTTAAATGGGTGAAGCATTGTGATAAATGTCGAAGTGACTGGCCTGCGGGAAAATGAGATGCCCTCTGAGGAATCTTGTTGGTGCGGATTTTTTATGTGTGGGGGATGGGCTTCATAGCGCACCTGATCATCATTTGAAATCTATACACATTCTCTGGTTGTGGATTATGCATCCAAATGGAGTTAGACAAATACCTTGTCCCAGTAATTCTGCCTGATGCTGTTTGGGTTTATACAAGAAATATTTTGAGCATGTTTGGAGCACCGGAACAAATCATTAGTGATGAGGAAGCCATTTGCAAAACTCATAGTGAATGTGGAATCATACATGCCAATGGATTGACATCACCACCGATCAAATAAATGAGCAAGAAATTTCCAATAGGGAGATAAGAAAGTGCGGAGGAAAATAGATGAATACTCGGAAGAAATTTGGTATAAGTAGATGATGCATTGTGGGCTTATGAGCTAACACAAAACTCCGTTAGAGATCCCCATACGAAATTGTAATTTGGAGAAAACCTTGTCATCTCCCTTTGGAACTTGAATAAAGCTATGTGAAGTCAAATTGAATTGTGATTTTCAAGCTAACAAAGAAGAAAGATTACTCCAAATGAATGATCTGGAAAAATTGAGGAATGAAGCTTATGATAATGCCAGAATCTACAAGGATAAGACAAAGAAGTGGCATGATCAGAAGATTTTGAGGAAGGAATTCAAAGTAGGAGAACAAGTCCTATTATACAATTCCAAGCTCAAGCCATTTCTAGGAAAACTAAAGTCAAGATAAGATGAAGTCTTACACAGTAGTAACAAGTACACATTTGACAGTGCTTTTGGCTGGTCTGCGTGAGTTTAAATGATGGTCAGAGTTTGAAGCATTATCTTAGAGGAAGCAAAAATGAAGATTATTTCCTGATTTTGAAGAGAGAAGAATTTTGCTGAAGGGAAAACATTTTGCAACAAATGTCTAGCTAGAGACATTATGGCGAGATTCTTAGGAGCCTTCAGAAAAAGTTTAATTTTCACGCATTTGACTTGCTTTTGTAAAATTTTGGTGTGTTTGAAGATTGGTTTTTAATTGTTTAAAATTTTGTTCAATGATTTTGTTAAATTTTCAGGACAATGAAGCGGTACTAGAGATAGTTTTATTGGAATGTTCTGGCCTCGGGGCTGCTCAGGTGAAGCCCAGAATCTTTGCAAGGGAGTTTCCTGGCATCATGTATGAATGCATAGTTGGAGTTGGGGGAATGTAATTTTTGTTTAGATAAGAATTTTAAATAGCTTTGTTGTGCTCATTCCTTGACTACCTTGATGATAATCATATTGAATTATACTAAGTGAAGAAATGAAATGTGATTGTTCATATTTGAATTGAGGTTCTTTGATGATTAGAAGTGTTTTCACAAGTATAATTTGAGTGAGAGGAAAATATTGAATACTGTTATTGAAAAATGTTAAATGTGAAATTTGGAGGGAAGAAGCCGTAGATTATGAGACGGATGTCTGGGGTCGAGACATTGTTCATTTCTGTTGCAACCTTTGGTTCTCTTGGTCGGGACAAAGAGTGAATTAGCCTGTCGAAGTCAACGGAAAATACATGTGACAGCCATATTTCAACATGTCGCGACATTATGTCAGATGAGGATGAATGAACTAGGTGTGTATTATTTCTCTATGTGGTACAGTTAAGTTGGCTCTAAACTCTGATCTAGTAAGAAAGTGTTTGTCACGACATAATCTCTATATAAACAAACATAAGTAAAAACTTGAACATCTATATTGCATGTCGCCTTGTTTTTATACATCTGCAACAAAGGACTAACCTAGCCTTTGTTGATTCTGCGAAAATGTCTTATGATATTATTTCTCTATGTCGAACACTGCAGATTAAAGGGAATAAACCTAAGTTAGTTTTTGTCGCGACATTTAATGAAGGCACAACCAAAACATTTGGCCCATAAATGAATGTTTGAACTCACGAAAGGACACTTCAACCATAAACCATCAACCCCACTCATCTTTCTTACTAAATCTCTATTTCCCTTTTAAAAACCATAGATCCCAGACAGACTATTACGACCATGTAATTCCTTATTTTATTCTAACTGGGCAAAATAGTGGAAGAGAGTACATGAGGGTGGCTTAGCTCAAAAACTCGATCCAGGAGCATTGAGAGATGAAGAAAGACAGAAACACTCTGTGAAGTTAAGGCAGCAGTTGGAAAGGAAACCCCGAAGAAAAAAGAAAGACTGAAGAAGGCGAAGTGAGAAAAGGAAGAAAAGAAAGCGATCTAGTTTCAGAGAGGGCTTATTTCTCTTTTAGGGACAAGTTTACAAATATGGACTGTTGCAGGCTTGAAGTTTGGCCAAAGTTGAAGCTCTATTCCAGAAATTATTGAGAAGAGGATGGCACCTCTTGAACAAAATCTGAACTTGTAGATTTACGTGAAGTAATTCTACCTATTATGATTGGGGATGGGGAAAAGGCTGTATGTCAGGAAAATGGATATTGTTCAACAGGAGAACATCATTAGGCTTTCCATCTGGCGGATAAGAGGAAGAATGGTTTGAAGTTCAAGAAGGCAATAAAGAATAAATTTTCGAGAAGATTTGATTTGTTGGCGGATGGGAAGGAAATGGAATATCATGGAAGAAATCCCGTGATCCATTACACGAGGATCATTATTGAACAGCCAAAGTCTGGTTTATTTCATTTGCTCGGCCATTTTACCTTGAAACCTTTGTGATGCAATTCGAGGAGAAGGAGCGGTACTTTGGCATGCCATCTTAAAAAATCTGAGTGGGTATTGGAAAAATAATAAAACTAGATTTTGGTTCTTATTACCCAAGTAGTTATAGGGGACTAGTGCCTCATGCAACACTAATCACAAGGTTGTGCATTCTAGGCGGTGTGGAAGGAGACTGGGAAGAAGAAGAGACCTATTCTAAGAAATAACCTGTGACGCCCCAAATCTTCTAAAAATTAGTTGACTACCAAATCAGCTTGTGAACGCTGCGTGAATCTTAGTGTTGACATCTCTCGAAAATCAGGCAGAGTCTCCAGCACCATGCAGAGCTCTACCCTTAAATACCTCTTTTAATCCCAACATCACTTGACATAAGGTTGATAGGTAAATATAATGTATGTGGTACACACAGCAAATATCACTCATTGATATATCTTGACCAATATATCTTAGTTTAGAAAGTTGATGATTCACTCTTATACAAACATATATCAAAATTCTAGAATTCTAATACATGTATACATAATGATAACAAAGCCACAACACGGCTTTCTTCTCAAACTCGGCCTCTATGATGGGCATTATAAAATCTTGCTCACCTTTTTACAAATAATTCCATAGTGGTGAGCTAATGTTCGATGAGTGGAATCACCCTAAATGGGCTACTCTCACTAGTGCATGTGCAATGCTCAGAAGTGGCACATTCAAGCCGTGCCTTGGTCCTGCTTGAATGTCTAATTGGTCAGCTCATACTTAGTCCTCTAAGGCTCCTCACACTTGCTAAACCACATATGAGACATTGGCACAATAGATATTTGTTTTTGTTGTGGACTGCCCTCGGAGTATAAGTAGTGGACCAGACTCATTCTGTTATATTTAGTGGACTGCCTCAGATGTATCAATTGGGCGACTCAGGCAGTTGATGTTTATATGGACACCTCCGATTAATATGTGTATCAATTTAGGTACATTCAGACGTTGATGTTATATCTGGACTACCCTCAGGTAAAATTATTATTTGTGATATAAGAACCATTCTTCTGAAGATCACCTTATGCACTTACTCTATTAATTTCAAAGAGTTTTGATTAACATATGGAATGCATGATACTTAATTCAGACCAATTATATAACACATGTAAATATATAATAACGTCATATGTTCACATAATTTAAATCACACAAACATATGAAATGTAATTTCACAATTCGTACCACACCAAAAATTAGCTCACTTTGGCTAAAGTATCAAACACGAGCAATTCAGTTTGGATTATAGCCAAACACATTATTTCACAAAAATCTAATTTTGTGAACCTATTCTCGAGAGCAGATGAAACCCTCGGGTTCTTTATTTCGACAATTCATAATCTATCGGTTCATACTTGAACCACAGATTTCCATGACCATTTAGGCTCATACCAGTAACTAAGTTGTTTCCCTAATTTCATAATTAACAACCCAAACATTATAAGTATTCTAGGGTATCCATAAATCCCAAAATTTTCAATAAATTGGTCCGAGTTTGGGACCGATCAGAAAACAACAATTAGGCCTGCCTGCCAAAACATTATATAACACTTAAACAAAGTGTAAAGCCCAAATAGGATAAAGCCCTGCCTCCACCGGGTTATTAAGCTCTCACTTAAAACCCGGAGCCAACGTAGACCTCGTCTGATAGACGGCTTTGTATCCGTAGGTGAAATGAATTCGATTGCTAGATAATCTAGAGAAAATCTCTTTCTCTTTTCTATTTTTACCATTATAGCTCTTTGCTCCTTTTCCCCCCATCTTTGCCAGTGTGTTGGCCTCATTTTGAAGGGAAAATGATGCTTGTTTTTATTCTGTCATTTTCCTCATTTAATCAGAATTCCAAAATGACCATTTGTCCTTAAGCTTGGATTTTCGACATTTGCTTTTCTCCGAGCCGTTCGTTTCATCATATCTCATTTTTAGCAACGAAACATGTTATATGTGACTTTGTCACATCTCAGTGGTTCCACTGACACCGAAACTGATGCCTCAGAAAAAAAGTACAAATTCATTGTCTCGAGTCAGAAGAATTTGGCGTGGTATTTAGATTTCGCAGGAACAATTCAATTAATCTGTTCATCTTGTCGAGATCAGAAGAATAAATTTGAATTTTTGCAAAATTACGATTTACCATTTTAAGAGAGTGGAATTTCTCGGGTCTTACATAACCCTTGACATTGACAGGAATAATTAAGGGTCCTAGAGGCAAGAAACCAAAGGAAAAGCAGAGAAATTGGAAGAGAGGAAAGAGATAACGAAAATAAATCAAATACGAGTTTTATTGTGCAGCTCAATATGCATCCAGTGAGTAGTTTGCAGGCCCAACACAGCGGTATCACTGATTTAAAATGAATCCATCGAGGAGCAAAGCTGAAAGCTTGGGCATCATGGTAACAATACAGATTGATGGAGATATTGAAGAAGGTATGAGCCAAGAGATCTCGAGAGGATAGTAATTGAAATATAACTCGATTAGAGATAGTACACAGCGGATCTGACTAAGAAGAAGAGATCATAATTTGGGAGGCTTGCTTGACAGAGAGATAAAGAGTGGAAAGAAAGCGGAAATAAGAAAAAGAACTAGAGTACAGAAGCTGACCCGAGGGAGTGCTGCCTATCAACGGGGAGGAATGATGAATCTGAAGATCGTGAAGGATGAGAGGATCTTGTGGAGCGGGAACATGCTGCAAGGAAGATGCCCAGCCCGGTGCTTGTATAAGAGACATACGAGAAGGAAATAAGGCTCCTCATAGAGCAGAAGGACAAAAGTAAACAACCTAAACTATAGGGAGAAATTGTGGATGGAAAGTTTAGATATAATCAAACAATAATTTGATCAAAATGTACTGGATGGAAAGTTTAGATATGATCAAACAATAATTTGATCAAAATGTACTTTGCCTAGGATGAGTTTGAGGGAACCCTAAACTCTATTGGATAAAGACAAAATGATCTTATTAAACTCGTGGCCCACTTTGTGGAGTAGTCTGCAGCAAAGAGATTTGAGAAGTGGCAGGTCAAGCGACATAAGTTCAAATCTTTGAGTTATCTCTCATTATAAGTGATTACAAGTTTGAATAAGTGAATATGAACCATCCCCATAGGCATGATAGAAGAAGAAAATAACTTGCCCTATTGTCTCTTCCTTTTTCTTTCTTTGTAACTAAATCCTTACACTTGGAAACTTAAATGCAAAATCATTTGCAAGACTTGGTGTCCACTCTCATTTTGCATTTCTTTTGTGGCTATTTTATATTTCTTTCCTTGATTTTAAATAATTAGAAATTGATGACTTTTAGTGTATAAGCTTTCTTGAACCATTGGAGAAACAGACTTTCTATACGGTTGAATTTCTTGAATAGCTATGAATTGTTTGGTAGAATTTGAAAGATGATGGAATTGAATTGTTGTTGTGTTAAATTTCTCTGAATTAATTGGTTTGATTTAAATAAGCTTTTAACTTGCAAAATAGCATATTAATACGTTCCCGTGATTTGTTGCGATCTGTATTCTTGAAGTTCGACATTCCATTAATATCCTTACAACTTTCTATCTTTGATTTCATTTATACTACTACTAATTATCCCATAAAGTGCATTTGGTTCTGAATAATGTTGCTTTCTCGCTATTTCTAGTAAAGAAAACATTTAAGAAATCAAACCTTAGATGTATAAGCTTTCTTTGAATGTGGAAGCGAGGCTTAAAGTTGGATTCTGTGAATATTTGTAATTATTTGGTAGGGTGAAAGATGGTGAGATTGAATTTGTTTGTTTGTGCTAAATTTTATAAATTAGAATTGGTTTGATTTAATGACTTTTAACTTTGTAAAAAATAGCATAGCAACATATCTAGAACTGAAACCAAAAAATTTGATAGATGAATTGAGTGGATGAAATGAACTAAAGGAAAGTTGAGAATAATAATAGTGTGTTGAGCCTCCAATCAGAAAGGTAACGTTTCTTACCTATGATTATGTTTTGTAGCAGTTTAGTTAACCATGAATTAGATAAGCACTACACATGATCAAAAGTATCCTGCAGGAAACAAATTGTACTAAAATTATGGACATCTTTTGGGATCTATCATAGTTAAATCTCCAAATAAGACATTTGGGTGAGTGGCGAAATCTAAGGAATACCACTAACGAGGAAATGATATAGGCCATTCTTGGAAGGAATTGAGTATTTCAAAAGCCTACCCTTTATAATATGCATAATACATTGATTCTTGTTTGAGCCCAATGCCGTTTCATCATCATGTAGCAAATGAAAAGCCTAGATCCTCCACCAGACATAATCCATTAAGAACTCTTATTTTCCCAGATTACATGAAAAATACATCAATGATGAAGAGGACAAGTTTGAAATATTATTTCATTACGAAGAGAAGGATAAAGAAGGGTTGAGAAGAATCAGGTGAGATGAGAAGGGTAAAAGAATGAAGAAAAGCTGTAGAAAAGAAAAGTATCAAGGTTGGAATAGGTTTGGATGTACAGCCTTCTCCTTGAACAATTAAGTTCTTAGGGGTGTTTCAACACCTAGTACCCTAATACCATTGGTATGGGAGTTATTGACCAAAGTTCGTTAAAGGTGGTAGAGCTTAAAAAAGCACATTGCTATTTCATAACATTGATAAAAAGATGAAAAGTGAAAAAGCACCTAGATGAGGATGAAAGTTTATAGTCTGAGTGTGGTAGAAAATACACCAATAGAGCATGTATCGAAAGATGCACCCAAACCAAATGGAGAGTTGAGTTGTCATCAATGGAAAAATCAGGATGCATAAAAACCCAATTGTATTAAGTTGTAAGTGAAATCTGTGATGGTGGAGACTAAATTGTCGATTATCTGCCCAATTACTGACTACTCAACTATAAACTCAAGAGCTAATTGATTAAAATGAGTATATCCTTTACATATTAAATTAATATGATAAACAAGCATATGGAACTTTAAAGAATAAAGGGGCGCTGTTTATGCGAGTATTGTTATCCCGAGAAGATTAACTAATATGCTAAGGAAGAAGAGAGAAGACCATCACACACTCACAAATCATAATTGAATAATTGAATTGTTTACACTATAGAAATTATTTATTTGTTTAGTAGACAATTAAAAATCACCTGATTTAGTTGGAAACATGTATGAAAATATTTTACAACTAACGCTGTTTAAGTGCCAAATTGACAGTTCAATAGAAAAATGACATTAAAAAAATAAAGCTAAATTATTTTTGAGGACAAACAAAATTTTCATTTATTTGTACACAGAGAGGACAATGATAAGGAGGGAAATGAAAGGTGACCATTTGGTTGGGGGTGGTGGGTCCTGCGCTCATATATTTTTAATCCATTTTTTACGGCATATTTAAGTTTATGATTCATTTCAATGATGAACTATTGAATATTTACCAACTTTGTGTTTGCGGGTTTTAAATGAAATGAGACTTAATTCAGCAAGAAAAGTGAAAAATTGTGTGAGAATGTGTGACATGAAAGCTTGATGGTGTGACATAATCTTAGTAGAACAAAGCCACGATATCATGACAAGCGGTTATGTCGTAATGAGTCAGTGACGAAAGCCGAGAAGCGAAGATTGTCGTGACATCTGCAACTCTGTCATGACATATATCTAAAGGGTCCATTTGATAAAAGTTGCAACAAAGAAGTGAGTGTTGAGACATAAAGGAAGTCGAAGATGGCTTTGTCGACAAAGATTTGTATGTCGTGAAGTGTGTTGCGGAAGAAGTTCTTGAAAGAAGAATGTCTACTGACGAAAATTATGTCATGACTTAATGAAGAAATAAAGCGAGAAATCTCCTATCAAACAATGATTAGAAAAGTTTGAACCACAAATGTGTAATATTATTAGCTAATAATAGAGACAATGATCAAGCAATGTTCAGTGAGAGTTTGTCTCAAGATAAATTTATGTCATAATGATAAAAACCTCTGAGTAATAGATTTCTGTCACCCAACAAAAAAAGAAAGAAGAATTATCATCACAATAGAAAATGGAAGAAAAATGAGACAAGCTAAGACAAGTTTGTCGCAACAAAGATTTCAATTTTGCAATAAACAATTTAGCCAACGACGAAGATCAAAGAAGGAAATATGTCGCAACATCTTCAGAGTTTGTCGCGACATAAAGTTCAGTCTTAGCAATGCAAGACAACAAGACTATGTCACGACAAAGAAAAGGTGCATCGACAACAACAACGCAATTGTGAAACTCTGCTCTGCGACCGAAAAGAAAATATTGTCCGCGACAAAAGGTAGAAGAACCTTAGAAAGAATGTGTGACCATATGAAGAATATCATGACCAATTAGAAGCCAGAAGCGAAAATATTTAATCGTGACATTTTAATGCCAAAGAATGACGACAAGTTGGTTGCAACAAAGTTTTTATGTCATGACACAAGACACTCATGTTTCCATAATCACTAGATAACTTAAGTAGAACTATGTCGCAACATTGTTAAATTTTGTCTTTGACGCAAAATCAAGAAGAAAGCCGCGAAAACCATCGCGATAAAGCGCAAGCCACGATAAAAGTGCAGGGAACAAAGATTAATGACTATGTCGTGACATAATTTTCTATGTCACGAAAAAGCAACAGTGGGCCATAATTTTTAGGGGATCCACAGGCCCCGACCTTGAAGTCGACACATCATTGAAAATCTATAAATAGAAGCATCGAGACACATGCGCGTTCATAAAACGAGAACTTTTTAGGTGTTTGGAGACTCCTTGTATATTATTATTATTTTTTATTTTTTATTTTTTTGTCAATTTAGTTTTGGCTTAGCATTTTAGTTAGTTCTTTTTTGGGATTGAACAGTGATCTGGTGTGAAGGTTCGAGCTAGGTTCATTGTAAATTTTTAGTTTTCAACCACTATTTGACCAGATTAGGTGGAAATTTTGGAGTTCAAACTAGCTGGTTCACTTGCAATTAGGTGGTGCTCCTAATCCAGTTAGTCACTGTTATTTGTGATCCGATTTTGAAGTGACTCACCCTTGCGGGATTGGATCGATCATTAATTATTGTTTTTGCTCCAGCTTGAAAGAATGTCTCATATTGAGTTCTTGAAATTATTTAATTATTGTTTCTGAGTTGCTTAGAATATTAGTAGCGTGTGCCTAGAAAGGTGTATCTTACTCTAATTTCAGAAGTATACCAGGTGACACAGTGGAGATTCTTAAAGAAGAGTGTAAGATGCAGTTACTTAGGGTATATTAGACTAATA
Source organism: Tetrastigma voinierianum (assembly GCA_016808115.1). Taxonomy (NCBI): domain Eukaryota; kingdom Viridiplantae; phylum Streptophyta; class Magnoliopsida; order Vitales; family Vitaceae; genus Tetrastigma; species Tetrastigma voinierianum. The sequence goes on from JAEQBH010000921.1 coordinate 1,665,692, forward strand.
TTATGGAACTATGAACTCTAAAGATTACTTGATAGATCACTAACTTATATGGTGTGAGGATAGTTTAGATGATGCATCAATTCAATTGATAAAGAGTTTCTCTCTATCGATGGATCTTGATCCGTGAAACCCAAAGCATAGATCTAATCAAGGAGATGAAGAAATTTTATCAGATTAGATGAATGAGTTACTAATTAGATTGGAGAAGGCTTGCCAGTATCTCATGTCTATAGGGGCAGAATTCTTGGTCCTAGTTTGGGTTTGAAAGTAAATAAGGAAATGAGATCTTAGAAAGAGATTTATATTCTATAAGTTACTGATTAGACTCTTGTATCTGAAAGGAACATGGATCTCTAATTAGTGAAATGTATGGTGTATGGAGAAATCCAAACTATCACAGTCAAAGCTCTGACCACGCGTACCTGAGCTGGCGGGGCTTGAAGCAGGGTTCGGGATGCAGTCACCTCTCTTTTTCGAAGAATCAAACCACAATTCATTTCCTCATTAGCATTCCAATGCCTCATTTGTACATTTCCTATCTGTAGCTTGTACTACTTGTTTTAAGTACCATTTAAATCAATTACATTTCTCCATTTAAGACCCACATTCACATATTTGTGTAAAATACTGTATGTATATATACTAATTCAACTAAAGGGGCCCTTAATTTTGTTTCCAATACTATTTTCCTATTAATATGGCATTACATGCCCATTTGGTCCATTACCACCTTTTATATATATTCTTTGACGCTATCGCGTTTCAATATAAAAATTATTCAAATCTGTATATAAAATCTGTTGACTCTGGCCAGACGATCCGATTCAGCACTCTACTTAAATGCAGGCGATGATAAAACAGCAGCGCTAACATTTCATGCTTAGTGGTTCTATAAATTCTCTCTTCATTTCAGTTTAAGATTCAAGTATGCAGATTTTTCAAGCAATGCTTTTTAACCTTTTTTGAATGATCAATGCAATACAAGCATATATTCATTTCACTTCACATTCATATACAATTTATTAGTCATTAAATATGCACTTTCATATGCAATAATTCAATCAAAGCACAATTCATTTCCAAAATTTTCTTATCATTTTTTCCTTAAAGCGAATTTAACCTATGCTTTAGGTGCATGGATATGATCTGACCTGATCCGTGGAGTTTGGAAGCCGATATATAAAAAAAAAAGTTTTTATAACACGATTATAGTCCGTTGAGGCTGTGATTAAGTTTAACAAAAATCGGTTTGAACATTAAATCTTGTCACATTTGGGTGGCTGGATGAAGTGACACATCTATTCGTTCGATCGTCACTTCAATTAGCATGACCCGAAATTATACTGTTCTCCTTAGCTCCGAATTTTATTGGTTGTGTTCTGTAAGACATTCAAATCATTCTGTAGAAAAAATACAATGTGAAGTATATACATCTTTATCTGATTATTCATTTTCCAATATATGCAATTTTTCATATACAAATCTTTGCAAATTATTTGCCTCAAACATTAAAAACACTCCAATATGCGATTTATTGCGAAAATCATTTCAATAATAGAACAATGATCGTAAGACTGAAATAAGAAGAGATTGAATGAACAAACTCAGAAATGAAACAAAAGTGAAGAACAAACCAAAAAGCTTGTTGCACTTTGGTTCAAATGTACTAGATCTGATCATTGGGCCTTCCTCCTTGTCAGCTATTCCAATACAATTAACAATCATATTAAATTAGGATGCCTGGGGCAAGGGGCCTTCTCTGGCGTGCACTCATGCCTAAGTAGGGGTCATTTGAACAGTGCGAGAAATTAACCATTTTTGGCCATTTTCACCGGAACTCTTACTTTCCAAACCAAAATACACCATCAAATCTTACCCAATACAACCCCAAAACGAACTACAACCTTTCAAAACACTTTTATACTACATTGGGTTTTTTATCATTGAAGCATGAAGTAGAAAGGGGTTAGGGTTTGGTTTTCCTTCTGCCAAACCTTAGTTCTTCTTTTTCTTCTTCCTCTTGTTGATCCAACTTGGCCCTTGATTACATGGAAGAAATCAAAATTACTCCCTATTTCTTTTCTCCAACCAAGCCTAGCTCTCTTTCCTCTCTCTCTCTCTAAAAAGGTATGGAAATGCTGCCCATTTTAAGACAAATATGGTCTGTGCCTTAGTCTCCATAGGCCTTGTTTGGCACTTTATAATTTCCCTATTCCCATTTTCTCATTTTAACACTTCATTCGCCTGTTTCATACACTGCTACATTTCATTTGTTCTCATTTGCATTTACGCTTCATTTACTTATTATAGGTCCTCATTGGGTACCAAATTTTATTTTGACTCTGTAAAATTTTAGAGTTTTTATCATTTTTTGTTTTTGGCCATTTAAACGCCAAAAAAAAATATAACTTAATTTATTTTACACCCTGAACATGTTATAAAACTATTAGGGTATTTTCACAGCGTTACATATACTACCTTATATCTTTGTGAGGTTAAAATCTCGGCTAATAAGCGAACTATGTTATAAGCAGTGCGAGAAAATTATAATTGTGCAGTCCTATTTCCACAATTGTTAACTTTACCTATTTGAACTTTCAATCCTTCTTTGAATTCTTTGCTATAGTTACTAAATTTTATTTAATTTTCACTTTTACTTTACAGTTTAAACCAATCACTTTTAACGATTCGAATAAGCAAAGGATCTTGAGTAGATGGGGTAATTGATGTTTAGATTTTCATATTGATCCTTGAGGAGCGATATACGGACTTAAATCCTTTATTACTTGTATGACGCAGCTGCGCTTGGGTGATCAAGATCAAGAGCACATTTTCAGCTGAAATTCTCTACTATCGAAGGCCTGTAGCATATTTATATCTTTTGGTAAGTCGGCCGTTTTGGATGCAGTTTTGGAGACTTGAATAGTCTTTGGTGGTGATGCCGGAAGTTTGGCACCTGCCCGGCATCATGTGTTTAGTCAATTTGGTCTTCATGATGAGTTAATTTTTGGTCTATGCAAAAATCAATTGGCAACAAGTTTTGGCGTCGTTGTCGGGACTGGGCAAGATCTTTGGTGGCGTGCCCGAGTTTGGCACCTGGTGACCTAATCATATTTAGTCAATTTGGTCATCAACAATTAGTTAGTTTTTGGTCTATGTGTAAAAATCAGTCTTGCTGGACATTATTCTTTCCTTATATTTTTCCACTAGTTTCCTTCCTCTCTGCTCTCCTCTTCTTGTTTGTTCTTTCGAATGTAGACAGTACAAAAGTGTATGCATTGGAGTCATATATTCTTTCGGCTCTTGGAGTAACAATTGACATTAAGCCCTTGTCAATTCCATGATTGAACTCAAATCGTGCACATTGGCGGAAACCTATTTCCAATTCAGCCACTGGTTTGCCTCTAACTGTCCATTCTCTCATGTGGAGGTTGATATCTCATTTGATGAAGAAACCACAATGACCAACTTAAAGTGGTCCACATGCAACCATGGATCTTGAAAATTCAAAGTTGTTCCATAGTAGATTCGGCTGAGTTCTTCTTGAATTCATCACTTAAGCTTCTTCTAGGCTTGATCTTTGGACTTGCTGAAAATTGAAGAAGTGTTCTGGCTTGTATTCATGAGGTCTTGGGCAATGTTACAGCCGGATTCTAATTGTTACGATACAGGGGTAACTCCATAAGACTTGAGCCATGTTCATATCTTTGGTTCTCTTGATTTGTCACTCTTTGATGATGCTCATTGTTGAAATTGCCTCATTCCTAGGTCTTGTTAAAGAGGCACGATGAATTTGTCAACTTGATGAAATGATCCATTGTGATTTAAAATTTTGCTTATCTTTGCCCTCTACATAATCTATTTGCGGTTCTCTCTGCTCGGGATCAAAAGGAACTAGTTTGCCTTGACCCTGTGTTTGCATGCACACAGATTAACCTCTTTAAACCACAAACAAAAAACAACAGAGACCAAGTCACAAGCACTAATGTAAAATGGGTAAAATAAAAAAATATAAAAAAAATTGATCCAAAGTTATATCTAGTGTGTTGCCAAATATCAACACAGAAACTATATAAAACGTGAAGCAGAAAACTTGACGGGCTCCGGATAGGCTGTGTAAATTAATATAAACGTGATGCTGCGCAAGTATCACAGCGTCAGTTTAGTAGTATATTTAGCTAGTCAAAGTTTCTTCCCACAGGAAAAGTGTCTTTGTCTGACTTTACTAGTAATATACGGGACTGGGGTGTAGATTTAATACAATAAAAAGAAAACTAGGGTGTTGCCTTCACTTTCCACACTCGATGGATTTTAATCTAAATAGATTATTCAATCAGTATATTAATTGATTTACACTGACGAATTGATCGTGCCTACAAGATATTCTCTCTTGAGATATATTTGCCTATCTTGCTAGTAGGGTGTGTTTTGCATCTACATACTTACACAGACACAAAGCCTTAAATCTTCAAGCACTTAATGCCACACTTAAACGGGAGAATATCTTTGTTTTCAATAGGTCTATTCAAATTTTCTCCTATTCATATCAGCAAGAGTTCATCATCTCTCGATCTGGACTCCAAAATAAAAGCAACGCCAATGTTGTGAAAGACAACACCACATAAAAATCGGAGATGCGGTAAGTCAAGATCAAAGTCATTCGCCATAATAATGGATAAGCGTAATTAAACATTAATCCATTCGAAAGTAGCAAGACTTTACAAAACCTAGAAATAAATCTAGAACATCTCTATTGAAAAAAGCATCAAAAGCAAAAGGATGAGAATAAATGATTTTTAGTGAAAGCGCCATCTCCTTTTCTTCAATATCCTTCTTCTTCAAGCTTTTCTCCTTCAAGATGTGTGCCCTAGGGTGTTTTCACCCTAAGAGAGGGCTTCTCCACCTTCAAAAAGCTCCAAAATCTATCACAAATCCGTCTTAATTTGTATATAGCAGGGTGTCATTTCGCCTCAATTATAGATACAGAAATGGGCTAAAATCCACCCAAGCTAAACCCTGACGTCGCGACGTCGTTTGGAAACATCGCGACGTCGGGATCTTCTGTTCCTACACTCTTTGCAACGTCACAAGGTTGGTTCTCAACGTCTTGACGTTGCTGGAGCTCCCCTGTTTTTGCACTAACTTTGTAAGGCAATACCTTTGTCATCCAAACTTTGATTTAGGTGTTCTTGGTACTGTTGGAAAGATATTGAAGTGTAGAATCTAGATATGGCTAGGAAAAACACTTTAAAAATGATTATAGAGACTGAATGTAAAAAATGCTCCAACTGGTCACTTTTGAGCTCTCTTCTCTTTTTCCTTTAGCTACCAAGAGTCATAAACAGTCATTTGAAGTCAAAATTGAGGCCAGGCCAGGTCTCTTTGGAAGCCACTTGGGAGTGGCCTATCATCCTGTGTCTGTGGTGGGATCATTGTGTAGCTTAAAACATCAAAGCATGTAGCTGCTGTGTAATTTGCTGATTTTGGGTTTATCTATTTGTTTGCTCCATATTGGCTCATGGTTAACCTAATCACAAATTGAACATTTAGAGCATTAGATCACTTATTTATATAATAAAAATACTAAAAATATAAGCAAAACATAAGGATAAAATGAGTATAAAGTATACTCATCACTCTACATTCGCTTGACAAATCTTAGAGGGAAATATTGAATTTTTCTTTTCTTTTTATTTATTCCTTTCTTCCATTGACTATTGAGAGGTTTTCGGGAAAGAAATATAATGAAGTATTCATCTATTCTTTTTATTAATTTTTTTATGGGATTTTTTATGGGGGTATTTTGAAGCCAAATTTTAAGTTTTTGCACCTATTATTAGTTTTCTATCCCATTAAGCATTAATTTGTTACTAGGACCAAGTGGTTTACTTTTAACTGAATTTTCAATCTTTTCACTAGTTAATACATATTGCTTCAGAATTTATATTTAGTGTTATTTGTAATCATTTATATCCATCGCAATACGATAAGATTAATCCTTATGAACTTAGGTAAAATTGAGAAATGTTTAATGCTTATGATCTTGCCTCTCGTGAGTCTAAGCATGTCAGATATTTTTTGGAATTGATCTTGCAATTGTAATTTCTCTCGTCTTATGCATCAATTTTGCTAAGATCTACACGAATAGTGAAGTTGTTCTATCGATTACTTTATTATTTGGTAGAATGCTTAGTTTGGTGAAGAGGTTTCACTAAGTGTCATGAATCACACAATTTTTTCACCCTTTATCGGTCGCGAAATTAGCGCATTTGATTGCCGTGACATTTGTTGAATGCGCCTCTTACCCATGTATGAGTCTTTTTGTATTTTATAGCTCTGGCATTTGTTTGACATTATTAGGTCATTTGGTAAGTCGAAGAATAAGGCAAATTTGCATGTCTTTCATTTTTATATGTATTTTTACTTGCTCTCTTGTTGTTCACAACTTTGAGCTTTCATCAATTTTTTGCCATCATGAAACTTAATGGGAATGGGCCAAATTACAAGCAATGGGTTAAATCTCTCATGATGAATTTGACAATTATGAGCGAACTTGGCCTTTAAGTTTCAGGCTCCTCAAACCCACTACTAAGAGTTACGCAGTGAAAATTCTATAAGGATTGAGTATTCTAATAGTTGTTGTTTGATGATCATGCGATCATGGAGGAATCATGCGAGAAGCATTCCTAAGATTGAGAATGCAAAAGTAGGATGCTAATGGCAAAGAGTATACAAGTCCTCAAAGAATGAGAAAAATGAGCTATCTGATAATCACTAGGTGAATGTTTGTTTTGAATCCAATATCATTGATGTGTCATATGATACTTGGGATAGTGGCGCTAACATTCACACTTGCAATTCTATGCGGCTTGATAAGAAGAAGTCAACTGGTTTGGAGTAGTCGATGTACATAGGAGGCAGTGCAGAATCAAGTTGATTTTGGGGTGTTGGAATTGTAGCTTAGTACAAGAAATTTTTTGGAATTGCAGGATGTGGCATATATACCCTTGATCACTAGAAATTTGATATCATAACCTATTTTGGATGGACTTGGATATAATTTTCTTTTTTTATCTAGAAAAGTTAATTGTATGAGATTCTTTATTGATTGGCAATGGAATACTTTATGAGAGTCTTTACAGATTAGAGTTGTCTACTTTGCCTTCTATTTTTGCTACATTTTCTATTAATACTGCTAGTAGCTCCAAATGTTTGAGATTGAATGAAAAATATTCTACCATTTGGCACAAGCGTTTGGGTCAGATTTCTAGGCAAAGAATGGAGAGATTAATTAAGGATGAGATTATTTCGAATCTTGATTTCTCATATTTTGATACCTAACCGCCAAGGTTAGGAACGTCAAGATTGATAGATGCACTAAGTTGCTTAGGGTTATTCATACAGATATTTGTGGGCCATTCACTCCTCTTGCTATGAATGTCAACAAATATTTCATCACGTTCAATGATGATTATTCCTGTTATGGTTTTGTCGAGCTCATTCTTGAGAAGTCTAACTCTTTAGGAAACACCAAACAAAGTTGGAGCTTGAGCTCAACAAAGGGAAATGGAATCCAAAAGTGGTTCATTGGTGGTGTGGTGAGTATTATGGTAGAAATGATGAGACAAGACGCAACTTTAGACCATTTGTGAAGTACCTTTAAGAATGTGGCATTGATGCTCAATATACAATGCCTAGTACTCCTTAACATAATGGGATTGCATAGAGGAAGAATTGCTCACTTTTTGATATGGTGTGGTGTATGTTTGTTAATTCTTCACTACTTGAGTTCTTGTGGGGTGAAGCTTTGAAAACTACAGCTTATATTTTGAACCAAGTGCTTAGTAAGTCTATTCCTAAGACTCCATATGAGCTATGGTCACAAAAAAAGCCTAGTCTTCGTCACTTCCATGTTTGGGGCTGCAAGGTGGAAGTGAGACCGTATAACACGCAATCCAAGAAAGCAGTCAAACCATTAGTGGATACTTTGTTGGTTATTATGCTTGGGATCAAGAGGTTCGAGTTTTATTGCGTCGCACCACGAGTGATTGAGTCGGATCGGGCTATCTATTTTATTAATTAGGCGGGTACAAGCCCCGGGGCCATAAGATATTGTGTTCAAAGAACACCTAGTTTTTATTCTTATACCTATTGCTTCCACTCCGATCTCTAGCCCTACTGTTGACCAGCATCTAGTAGTCACTCTTGATAATGAACCAATTGAGGAAGTAGACCCAGAAGCTCCAGATGTAGTCATGGACATACCCTTGAGGAGGTTAGAGGGGGCATGTAGGCCTGCAATTTCAGATGACTACATTGTCTACTTGCAGGACCATGAGTATGATGTGGGTGATGTATCAAATACGACTAACTACAAAAAAGCCATTGCTAGTCCTCAATCGAACTTCTAGATTAATGCAATGAAAGATGAGATGATTTCCATGTCACAAAATAAAGTGTGAAGCTTGGTAGATTTTTCAAATGGCTGCAGACCTATTGAGTTCAAATGGGTGTGTAACGTTCCAAAAATTCCCTAGAATTTCTATAATAATTTTATTATATATTCCGGGTATAAATTGAGCAAAACTTGGGTTTTTCCGGGAAAATTGATAAATTGTTAAATTGTGAAAAGTTAAATGAATATGTGAGCATATGATTAAATATTATATGCTAAAATGAGAAATTGATTGAACCCGGAAATAAACCCAAGTGAAGAAGGGAAAATTTGGAATTTTGTAAAATGAGGACCTAAGGGTCAATTAAAAAAATGTTTATGTGTTTAAGTGCAAATAGAAGTGATATATGTGCTATAAGGTAAATCGAGGCAACTTAAATCCAAAAATGGGCTTTTGATGTGCCAAACATTGCCTTATGAGTGATATTAGACCATATTGGTCTTAGAATGCTCATTGGAGCAAAAACGTTTTAGAGACAAGAGAGAGGAGAAAGCTAGGGTTTTGCAAGAAGAAGTGATTTTGGTGTGATTTCTTCTCATTCCTTGCTTCTAAATGATCAAGCATCTTGGGTGAAGAAGATTCAAAGGGATTTAAAGGTAAGAACCAAATCCTAGAATTCTTTAAATGATGTTTGGGTTAGAAAAACCCTAATCCATCCATGGGTTTTGCTCATGGTTGGTTTAGGATGATATTAAGATGTTATTGGGAGTGATTCCCATGTTTTGTTTTGAGTTTTTGAGGATTTTTGGAGAAAAATCGCAAAAGTGAAAAGCGGGAAAAATCTAGGCAAACATGGGCTCCTATGCCGTAGTGTAGGGAACCCACACCGCGGCATAGCCCTATGCTGCATCGTGGGATGCCCTCGCCGTGGCGAGGCCGGGGTGCCAAAATGGCACCCCTCGAGTACGCCACAACATAGCTTTGCTACGCCGCGGCGTAGCTACTGTTCACGGGGGGCAAATTTTTGGATTTTTGTTCCGAAAGTCTTGTATTCGTACACTGATAGATTAAGGACCCTAATAAATGATTAATAGGGGTTTGAATAAGGATAAAACTAAATGAAAAATGTACCGTACCTCGCCGCCGAGGTTCGTCTTTGGGCAGACTTAGTGTCTTAATCGAAAACTGTTAACAAAGATAAATTTTTCATTCACTAAAAGCTTTTAATAGTTGTTTATCCACTAAGAGTGGCGTAATTGTTATTAACTAGGGACGGGTGAGGATCACCTAATTTAAGACCGAGATCGAAGGGAAAGAAACGAGAGCCGACAACTTCGGTTTATTCACTGACCCTCTATCCTTATTTCAAGTGTTTTGATAGTTTACCAAATAAATCTGAAATGATTATATGGAATAATTATATCATTTGAAATGATATTGCAGTGCATATGGATTTGAAAATGTGTTTGATGATTAATTGCATGTGGTGATTAATCGAATTGTAAAACTATTGATCGGTCTTGACATCTTGAATTGAATCTATGCTCTAGAAAGACGACATGGTAGGATTCACCAATGAATACGTCATGAAGGCAACCAGTGTCGATCTCACGTTTGGTGGGATCGCTTGTCGTGTCTGTCATGATGGTGTATGGCATTGAAGAAATGTCCCACTTGGCGGGATGCACCAATCAACATCCGTCTTGATGGCATATGACATTTATAAGTGATCACATGGTGGGGTGCACCAATCGGCATCCATCATGATGGAAGACCAAAATTGTTAAATGTGTAAGCACATTACCGAATGATAAAAAGGACGAAATTCACCAAACGGAATCTGTTGTGAATGTGAATTGTATAGATAAAGTGAGATAACAAACTTTGATAAGTAAAAATGAGATTTGTAAACTAAATGCGTCCTTAAGAGTATATGTTTGAATCTCATGATTTGAGTTAAATGATTTGTTGCATGTGGAATTGCATATTTTGATATGATCAATGATTTATAAAGTGAAAGCATGAGAAAATGAATAAGCATGAGTATAGTTTGATATAAAAGGCATGATTTTATGATAAATGCATGTCATGTTAAACTGAAAATTGGAATAGAACTGTATAGAACTACTAAGCATGAAAATGCTTAGCGTATAGTTTTTATTTATGCGCAGGTTTCGAGTAAATAGGAAAGAAGACAAGATCAAGAAGCGTAGTCATAGAGAAAGTTGTGGTTTATAAGTATACCCCGAATCATTTATATGTTCTTTTAGACATGTGATATTTGTGAACAAAAGAGTTAAACTCACAGGCTATTGTTTTGTGTAGCATTTTGTAAAGCGAGATCGCCCGTTTTGTAGCAGTGTATAAGAGTAAATGTTTATGGGCCTACCATTTGAAAATGCTTCAGCGTAATTAGAAAACCTAAACGAAATGACATATATAAAATGTTTTGATAAGGTAAATCAGCAGTCGGAGTAAAATGGACTCGGTTTGGATCCTCCACTTGAGGTCGGGTCGGAGGGTCGGAGTTTGCGAACCTTTCTTTACAAAAAAAAAAAAACAAATAAAATAAACAAAAAAGAATTAGCAGGCATCCGGATAGGTTCGAGATTTGTCAATTGGGTCGGACCGGAAAGGGGTGCTACAGGGTGTTCAAGACTAAGCATGATATCAAGGGACAGGTAGAAAGATATAAAGCAAGATTAGTGGCTAAGGGTTATAGTCAACGAGAAGGTATTGATTTGAAGGAAACCTTCTCTCTCGTGTCCACTAAAGACTCTTTACACATTATTATGGCTATATTGGATCATTTTTATTTGGAGTTGCATCATATGGATGTGAGGACAACTTTCTTGAATGGAGACTTAGTTGAGGATGTTTATATGTCTCAACCTACTGGTTTTGAGGAGGTTGAGAAGGAAAACATGGTTTTTAAGCTCTTGATATCCATTTATGGTCTAAAGTAGGCTTCCAGGCAGTGGTATCTCGAGTTTGATGAAGTTGTGATTGCCAATGGTTTTTAGGAGAACATCATCTATTAATACATATATACGAAGGTTAGTGGGAGCAAGTACATATTCTTTGTTTTATATGTTGATGATATTTTGCTTACAACCAATGATACTAACCTATTGGTTGAGTGAAAGTAGTTATTGTTTAGCCATTTTGATATGAAGGATCTTGGGGAAGCATCTTATGTCTTGGGCATACAGATACATACAGATACTTCGTGATAGACCTAATGGCATTTTTAGATTATCTCAACATACGTATATTGAACGCCTTCTGAAAAGGTTAAATATGCAATCATGTTCTTCTGGTAAGACACCAATTGTAAAGGGTGATAGAATTTCCAAAGGCCAAATGTCCTCAGAATGATATTGAGATAGATAAATTGAAAGCAATCCTTTATTCTAGCCCGGTTGGCCAGAGGCGGCGTGTATGCTTTCAGTATGCACATGCCACGATGTTAGCTTTTGTTGTCGGTATGTTGGGTAGGTATTTGAGTGATCCTAGTCAAAGCCACTAAAGAGTGGCTAAGAAAGTTTTAAGGTATCTTAAGGGTACCAAGGATCTCATGTTGACATATCAACGTACCAACACTCTTGAGGTGGTTGGTTTTAGTGATTCCGATTATGCAGGCTACGTGGATGATAAAAAATCCACTTATGGTTATATCTTTATAATAGCTCAAGAAGTTGTTTCGTGGAAAAGTGTCAAGAAGACACTTACAGTTTCTTCTACTATGGAGGCATAGTATGTGGCGTGTTATAAAGCTACTTGTCATGCATTATGGTTATGGAACTTCATTTCATCTTTGGAGGTTATTCACTCAATTTCTAAATCATTGAAATTGTTTTGTGATAATTCTGCAACTGTATATTTCTTTATGAACACTAGGTTTACTTCTCACTCCAAGCACATTGATGTGAAGTTCTTTTTTGTTAAAGAGAAAGTTACAGAGTCCCTTATTTCAGTTGATCACACGCCTACGACTAGCATGTTGGCAAACCTACTAACCAAAAGGTGACCTTTTTGCGTGTTTCAAGAACACGCCACCCGCATGGGATTGTTAGCAGCCTAGACTCTTTGCTAAAGAGGGAGTGTTGCCTTTTCATGTATTTAGTAAGGAAAACTCATGCTTTTTCGTTATTACATGCACATTTTAATGTTTGTCATTATCTTATGATTTTGTGTCATTTTGACTAGATGAATGACATAATGATGTGTTTTCTTTCTATTGAATCAATACTCTTGTCATTGTAATGCTTCTAGATTAGTAGCGCCTGATTATGTATGATTTATGTATCCTCTCAGTGTATTAATTGTATATGATTGGGTATGGCTATGTAAGTCTTTTGTCGAAGCATTTGAGTTATGATTTTGATTAGTAGCGCTTGATTATTTACAGTTTATATATCCTCTCAGTATGTTAATTGTGTATAATTGGTTATGGCTATGTAAATCTATTGAGAAATCATTTGAATTATGATTATGTCGCCCAAGTGGAAGAATGTTAGATTAATTTATTAATTATGGATTAAGCATAATCATATTGCAATTTTAATTGTGTAATTGACATGTTAATTATGGGTCATTTATGAAATGATTTAATATTAACTAACTATGAGCTCATAGTTCTATCTTCTCCTTTGTTTTGGTAAACTCATTGAACCAAAACTCAATTGTTCCCTTGTGCTCTCTTTCTCTCTTTCTCTCTCTCTCTCTCTCTCTCTCTCTCTATATATATATATATAAGTAAATAGAGCTCTAGAATTTTCAAAGGGGTTATAGAACACACTTTGAGGAGAAGGAAATAACCATCTTCAACCCTAGCTTTTCTTTGATCTCATCCCTTGTAGATTTGAGAGACAAATAACAGCCAACAATTTCGGATATATGTCAGGTATTTTTTTACCCATTACAAATTGATATGCTTCTTTGTTCAATAAAGTTTTTATTTTGTAATGTATTTATTGTGTATTATTGATTGTTGATCAATTGTTTTTAGGCTCAATAAATACTTTTGATTTTACAAAAATAATCTAACAAAATATCGATCAAAGAAGGTAACTAAAGATTTAAATTTATCAACACTGTCCAAAGTGAAGACATGAGTTGTAATAAAAAGGAGGTGGGAGATTGAATCCGTGCCTAGACATTTTCGAAGGCATAAACAGAAGAATAATCAAGTAAGCTAATAATGTTGTTCCAATAATTGTTGTTTTCTTCAAAACCACCACCACCATCATCACCTGATCCGGCAGCGCTGTTTCCGTTGGCACTGTCGGAGTCTTCTCCAAATGAAAAGGAGGAATTATCAGCTAAAAGGTGCTGAGAGAAACCGTCCACATCAAAACTGACACAAGAGGTAACAATATTATTGTTACCCACGGACTTAATAATCCATGTAGACTCCTCTGTGGAGTAGTGCATGTCAGGGAAAGGCGTTGCGTTATCTTTCATAAACTTTTGCACTTTGTTCAGTCTTTCAAAGCAGTGATTCCAATCAGTCTCGGCCTTTTCCATGGAGTTCACACTGACTCCTAGTCCTAGAGTAAGAGTCGGTGACGAGTTGAACAGATAGTCTCCAGAAACTGCACGCTCATTGATTAAGCCTGATGACCACAGACCATGCCATGCGTTCACTGCATCAAGCGTTGTGGGTGGAGCCAAGGAGTAAGTGATGGGCAGAGCGGTGTCGAAGGGTCCTTGTTTGGACTGGTGTTGGAAGAGGTGGGGTGAGAGCTTGCATTCTCGGACGAATCTGGCTTCTGCTTCCAGTCTGGCGCTCTCCCACTGAGCCATGTGGCTGAGATTGGCTGCGTCCTTGGACTCACCTGTGGCTGAGCCAAGGGCTTGTGGGTAACTGGGTCGACCCCATGTTACTTATTTTCTTCAAATGCGTGTTCCAATAGTTCTTGATCTCATTGTCTGTTCTCTTGGTCAGGTGGGTTGCTATTGCCGACCACCTGATTAAAATGAAAAAAATGATCAAAGCTTTAAAATCCACGTATCCATAATTTCACTTTACTCGCTTGGGGGAGACAATTTTTGGAGTGAGAGTAGAAGAATAACCCCACAAATAATTTTTTTTAAAATGCAATATTACAAACATACATAGTAATAATAAAAATAAACAGTAGCATTATCTGACAATCCTGTTATAGATGGATAATCCAAAGAAAGGTGGATTGATATTATAATATGGTAGGATGGAGTTGGTATGGGAGAGTTTGTAAAGGAAGTTGCATTTATGCATGAATTGATGGTGTTGTCCATAAACTGAATTTATAATAATCTAATAATACTATAACACTATAATGATAGAGGGAGTAGTGTTATTTCCACATTAAAATTAAGTGGGTGGCCCACTAACGTAGTATTTAGCCAATTAAAAGAAAACTCAATATCTTTAAAATTTGTTATAAGATATTTACCCTTGATGGAGTGGGTAAATTATAATAAATATAATTTATTATAAAGACGGTTATTTATAATAAATATAATTTATTATATGAGCAGTTATTTATAATAAATATAATTTATTATAAGACCGGTTGTCGAATTACACGTTTATAACGGTTTTGAGCGTGTATTCTTGGCCCTCTTCTCCTATCAATAAGTTATATATAGAAACCCTTCATATGCGGATTTAGAGCACTCTTCCATCAATTCTGAAAACGATTCTACGTATGTCAGTTTGATAAGGAGAAGAAGAGATCAAGGATTTACAAGATCTATAAACTGAAGGGAAAGAGATCAAGGATTTAAGATCTATAAACTGAAGGGAAATCTCTCATGGCTGCGTGTTCTTCAAACGGTATGCAATCTATATGTTTATTTTTATTTATTATTATTATCAGAGATGAGTTTGAATTCGATGATCTGAAATATTGTGTGTTAATTTCCGTATTAAGGTTTACATTTGGTATCAGAGCTGGATTGAATTTAAATATTCAGAATCATTGTTTTATAAAGATTCAATTTTGAGATTTATCTACGATTGATTCGTCTCACTAAAATGAATAAAAAAAAAAATAAATAATAAAAATAATAAGACCATCCTCCAACAGCATTAGGAAGAAGATTTTTTTATTTTTTCCTTGCAAATATTGTTTGGATCAATAGCGGTGGCGGTTTGAGCGTCAGTCATTCAACCGTTCTGGCGCCATTCTTGGTCATTTCAAGCGCTTCTTCATACACCCAGATTAGAAGCTTCAATAAAGGAGAAATATAGAATCAAGCCTTTGGTTAGTGGGTTGTCATTATCACATATTTGAATATGGCAGAATTCTCTTTTAAGATGTCCATATATCCACATGATTTGAGCGCTTTGTAGAAATTATCTGATGAATGTCGATTTCTTTTATTTTATTATGATTGATTATTGAATCAGATGATTATTAAAGATACTATTTCCTTGATTTTTTAACTCAAATAAAAGAATTAATTTCATCTTGTGAAATTTTATTCAAATGACAATTTATAAATGTAAGGTTAACTAATTTAGATAGTTGCCAAAGTAACCTAAATTAGTGAGCGCATATTTATTCGAATTGCATAAAAGGAATAAAGGGAGACTTATAAAATTCTTAATACTTCTCTTTATAATTGCGAGAATGAGACTAACGAAAGGAGAGTCAATTTGCTAATTATTAATTAATAGTTTTATTTTGTGTGTTGCTTAGAAGGTAAAATGGATACCCAAGGTAACATATAAATGACACAAAATAGTAAGGTGTTTTAAGCTCCCCTTCAAGTGAACAGGATATGTTAAAAAATTCACCCAAAAAGGAGAATCTTAATGATATCAATAGTTCATTGCTATTTGTTTTTATACTTGAGGCCTTATTGTGGCGTTGTTATTTTGTATACAGTTCCGCTATTACACTCTCAACACATCACAGAATGGCTTGTTTTTTGATGGGTCGAACTTTTAAAATGAGTATGAAAGGTTCAATTCTCCTTTGGGCGTATTGGATCTTGACCTGGCTTTAATAACGGATAAACCTCCACGAAGCTACGGACAGCGGTACTTTCAGGAGCAAATTGGAACAATCAAAGCACAGGCAGATCCAATAGACTTCGATACGATGTTGCATGAGAATGGCTATTGCCAATAATATCAAGGCCTCTCTCCCTCAAACCGAGTTTGCCTCGGAATTTCTGAAATCTGTTGAGGAGCGCTTCAAACGCGCTGATAAGTCCCTTGCAGGCACATTGATGGCTGAATTGACCACCATGAAATATGATGGTCAGAAAGGTATTCAACAACATATTTTAAACATATTGAAAAGGCTGCAAAGCTTAAGGCACTAGGTATGGGTATGGATAGGTCCTTCTTGAGTACGATTTATCCTTAACTCCACTTCCATCGCGATTTGCTCCATTGAAATCCATTATAATACTAACAGGGATCAGTGGAACTTGAATGAGCTCACCAGTAAAAGTATACAAGAGGAAGTGAGATTAAGACAAGAAGGACATAATCTTGCTCTTCTTTGTGGCACTCATGGAGTCGTGAAGAAGAAGGGAAATTCAAAAGGGAAAGAACTTTCCACACAGAAAAGTGGACACAGGAAGGTAGCCGAGTCATGATGGAAAATTCACGGTAAGTTGCTACTTTGTGGCAAGAAGGGCATGTGAAGGGTTGTATCAAGCTCGGCTTGGTTGAAAAGAGAGGTATAAATCTTTCTTTTGTATGTTATGAGATCAATCTTCTTTGAAGTTCCTTCAAATACTTGGTGGATTGATTCTGGAGCCACAACTCATGTGACTAATTTAATGCAGGGATTCCTTACAACCGAGAACCAAAGGAAAGTGAAAAGTTCCTCTATATGGGAAACCGTCTCAAGGTTGGAGTGGTAGCTGTTGGTACCTATCGCTTACTATTAGAGACGGGTCATCGGATGGATCTTTTAAACACTTTTTATGTACCTTCTATTTCTAGGAATTTAGTTTCCTTGTCCAAATTAGATACTCTTGGATATTACTTGTTTTATTCGATTCGGGCAATTAAGTTTGATGTTAAATTCTATTACAGTTGGTTATGGTATTTTATGTGATGGTTTATATAAAATTTCCTTGAATCATGAATTTGCACAAACTTTAATAACCCTGCATTCAAATGTTGGTTCAAAACGTGGCTTAATTAATGAAAATTCTTCAATCTTGTGGCACAGAAGACTAGGGCACATCTCTAGGGAAAGAATAGAGAAGTTAGTGAAGGAAGGAATTTTGCAAAATCTTGACTTCACTGATTTTCATGTATCGTGGTGGCATAAGGAAAGCAAACTAAACATACGAAAGAAGGTGCCACAGTAATGAGCTCAGAGATAATTCATCTGAGATATTTGTAAGACCACTCTCTGTTCCATGTTTCTGAGGAAAGAAATATTTTATCACCTTTATAGATGATCTATCTCGTTATGGTAATGTTTATCTAATGCATGAAAAGTCTCAGGCCATTGACATCTTCGAGATGTTCATAACAGAGGTCGAGAGACAATTAGATAAAAAGATTAAAATTGTGAGATCAGGTCGAGGCGGGGAGTGAATATTATGGCGAATATGATGAATCAGGACAAAATCACGGTCCTTTACTTAAATTCCTTGAAAAGCATGGCATTCGTGCTTAATACACAATGCAGAATGCCAGCGAATGGTGTTCTTGAAAATGTCGCTTTGATAATGGAAATGGTTAGGAGTATGATGAGTTACTCTTACGTACCTATTTCATTGTGGGTGAAACCTTAAAAACCGCAATGTATATCTTGAGCGAGTTCCTAGTAAAGGCGTACCAAAGCTCTTCGAGTTATGGGTAGTAGGAAACCTAGCTTGAGACATATACATATATGGGGTTGTCCAGTGGAGCGAGAATCCCATAACCCACATGAGAAAAAGCAGTTCGAGAGCGATATGCGGATATTTCATTGGCTATCCGGATGTCGAAGAATTATAGATTTTATTGTCCTAACCCTGATGTGAGAATAGTTGAAACAGGTAATGCAGATTCTTAGGGAATGGTGAAATTAGTGGGAATGTGGGCGAAAGTAGATGTTGAAGAAATAAAGTGGATATCCCGCCCTCTTTTTACCTCGAAATTATTGTCCCTTAACTTTTGTTCATGAAGTTGAAAATAGGCAACATAATAGAGGATTAGTTTCATTACCACGGAAAATATTGCCATTGAAAATGTTGTAGAGCCCACCACAAGCGGCACCTTTGAGGAGATCTGAAGAGAGAAAAGAGCCTGCCATTACGGATGATTTATGTGGTGTATTTACGGGGAATGCGATTTTGATATTGGGATAAGGAAGGATCGGTTTCGTTTTCACAAGCCATGGAAAGTGATGATTTAATAAATGAATGGAAGCTATGAATGAAGGGGAGTTGAAATCTATGGCCCATAGCGGTGTAAGGATCTCGTGGTGCCTAATAGTTTGTAGAGCCGTCGAATTTGTGTAAATGGGTCTTTAAGACAAAGCGCGGCTAAGGCGATATCGAGCGATTTAAGGCGGACATTTGGCCAAAGGTTTCCACTCCAAAGGAAGGTATTGATTACAAAGATACATTCTCCCGGTTTCAAGAAGATTAAGCTTAGAATCATCATGGCCTTGTAGCTCATTTTGATTTAGAGTTACATCGAATGGATGTGAAAAGCGCATTCTTAAATGGGAATTTGGATGAAGATATCTACATGGAGCAATAAGAAGGGTTTCACAAAGAAAGGAAATGAACACCTAGTTTGCAAATTAAAGAAATCCATTTACGGTCTTAAGCAAGCTTCCAGGACAATGGTATATTAGAGTTTAATAAGCGCTTGTTACATTTTGGTTAAAGAACATTGTTGATCGGTGTATATATACGAAGTTAATGGAGCAAGTTTATATTTATGATACTGTATGTGGATGATATTTTGCTTGCTAGCAGTGATCTTGGTTTATTAGGTGAAACCAAGGAATATCTCTCTAAAAACTTTCATATGGTTGATATGGGTGAGGCAAACTATGTTAGTGGCATCGAGATCTTTAGGGATCGATCTCGAGGAGTGCTAGGTTTATCTCGAGGAAAGGATATATTGATCTGGTTTTAGAGATTTAATATCGATCATGTTCATCGGGTGTGCACCTATATTGAAAGGTGACAAATTAAGTAAAATGCGGTGCCCGAGGAATAACATGGAAAGGGGAGCAAATGAAAATTCATATGCATCAGGTTGTGGGGAGTTTGATGTGCGCTCGAACATGTCTGGCCCAGGATATCGGCTTTCTTTGTGGGTATGTTAGGAAGATACCAAAGTGATCCGGGATTCGAACAACGGAAATTTGCAAAGAAAGTGATGAGAATTGCCACAGGGACAAAGGATTATATGCTCACATAAGATTTGAACAATTAGAGGTTGTTGGTTGCCGGATTCTGATTATGGTGGTTGTCTCGATGGCTTAAAATTGGCAGGTTGTCTTTATGCTAGCAAATGGGAGCAATCTCGTGGAAGAGTGAAAAACAATCAATTGCCTTCTTGCTTCATCCACGATGGAGCCCAGGAGTTGTTGTTCTTGTTTTGAAGCTTCAAGTCATGCTTTATGGTTGCGGAATTTTGTCTTAGGGCTTGGTGTTGTCGACTCTATTGCTAAACCCTTGAGAATATATTGTGATAACACCGCAACTGTTTTCTTCTCTAAGAATGGCAAATTTTCTAGTGGATCGAAACACATGGATTTAAAGTGGTTGTTGAAAGAGTCCGAAACAGCAGTGTCAATTGAAAATATTAGGACCACTTATGGTTGCTGATCCATTAACTAAAGGATTACCTCCAAGAACATATTTAGAACATATTTGTGAGATGGGCCTTTTGAGTAATCCATAATGAATGGTGGTTATGTAATTGACAATTTGCGCATTAAAATTGTTTCTGTTTATTCTTGTTTTCAATTATGAGTGCACGTTTTATTGTTTGATAAACAAGAATTGTCCTGACAAGACAAATTACAGGGGCTATTTGGCATTATGACTGGGTTAGTAAGGAGTTATTGATGCGGTATGGAAGGAAACATGACATTATGGTCATGTGACCGCAAAACTCGCATTTAAATCTAAAGCGATTCGGTATTATGGTATATGATTTTGGACGTATTGGCTGAGTTTATTGAAATGAAGTGATCACGTCACTTAGTTTTCATAATCGGTTTTAGTGGGCCAAGTGGGGAGAATGTTATTTCCATTAAAATTAAGTAAATTTGACCCACTAACCTGTATTAGCCAATTAAAGAATACCCAAATATCTTTAAAAACATTATAAAGATGTTACCCTTGATAGGTGGGTAAATTATAATAAATAGAAATTTATTATAAGGACGGTTATTTATAATAAATATAATTTATTATAAGAGCGATTATTTATAATAAATATAATTTATTATATGAGCGAGTTATTTATAATAAATATAATTTATTATAAACGATTATTATAATAAATATAATTTATTATATGAGCAGTTGTCGAATTACGTTTATAGCAGTTTTTTGAACATGTATTCTTAGCCTCTTCTCTATCAGCCAAGTTATATATAGAAACCCTTCGTATCAAGTTAGAAGCTCTTATCGATTCTGAAAACAATTACGTATATCAAAGTTTATTAAAGGAGAAAGAGAGATCAAGGATTTAAGATCCTATAAAGCGAGAAGGAAAGAGATCGAGGATTTAAGATCTATAAGCGAAGGGAAATCTCGTAGCTGCGTGTTCTTCAAGCATTTATGCAATCTATATGTTTATTTTTTATTTATTATTATTATCAGAGGTGAGTTTGAATTCGATAATCTGAAATATTGTGTGTTAATTTCCGTATTAAGGTTTACAAGTAGATGCTATTATTGATCACCTGTTTCCGAGAAGAGCATGAAGTTGAATGATGGCCTGTTCCTCCTGCGAACTAAACTTGCCTTTTTGATGTCAGGTATGAGATAATTGGTCCACCTCAATCTGCAGCTCTTCCCACATCTCTGCAATCCTATAAAGAAAAGAGTTCAAGCAATGAAACAGCATCTCAAAAAGTTACAAAAAGAAAGGAAGAAAAAAGATGATGGTGCCTGGTGGGTGCTGCATAGTGTTTTAACTTCTTTGTACCTGCTTTGGTAGGCAAGGCACGCCAACTGCCATGACCGTGTTCCTGAATGTGGGACATGAGCTTCTCGTCTTCTTCGGGAGTCCATGAACCTTTCTTCAATCCAACATTCTCACAACACGGAGATCTTCCCATTGAGTGATCCAACGACTCCTTTTGGCTTGTACAGCTACCCTAAACAGTAAGGTCTAGACTGTCAACTTTAAAAGATATCAGGCGGGTGATGCAGAGACACAGATATAGAGAGGTATGAACTTGGACTTTGAAGTGGATGGGCATGGACAATGCAAAAATCTATATATAGACAGCAGACATCCTGGAATTTTTTCCATAACAATAAACAAAATAAACTAAAATTTGAAATTGACACTTCAACTTCCTTTCTCGGTATCTGAAAGTTTTGTCGAGCTTTTCTCACATTTGCCCTAGTATAAAAAAATTCGTCAAATACAAAAGGTAGATAAATATTCTCAAATCTAAAGCACTTTATGCTGTTATACACTTTCAAAAAAATTTAAAATTTTTAATTTGAGCTAAAAGTTTTACTAAAAGAATTACTTTCTAAAATTTATGAAATTATAAATTTTAGACTCGAAAAACACTTTTCATAATTTTAAATTTTTTGAATTTATATGAAAGTTTTTTTTTGAAAATACTCATTTCCATCGTCTCATAAAAACAAGATATTATATTAAAGGAGTTACTTTTATAGATATTTTCAATTTTTTTAATACTAAAATTTTAAGACAGTAAATTATTCCACTAGGACTTCAACATGGAAACCCTTTTTTTTATGTTTTTTGCATGTTTAAAACAGTGAACACTCTGTCATCACTTTCAATTTAATTCATAGTTTCTCACATTTTTTTAAAATGCCTCTTGAAGAGGTATTTTTAATTTAAATTAAAAATTTCAAACAAAACTTAAAAATGGGTATTCTGAAGATACTTTCGGTTCAATTTATAATTTCAAAAATTTTGAAAAGAGTTTTTTCCACAAACGCTTTCGCTTTAAATTTAAAAATTTTAAAATTATAAAAAATGTTTCTTCAAATTACTCCTTCAATATAAATTCAAAATTTTTAAATTTTAAAAACTGTTTATTTAAGGGGCATTTTCCACATGATAAAAAAATTTATTAGATTTAGTAATATTTTTATATTAAGGGCACATATCGGAAAAGTCTAAATTTTTTCATTAACAGGTTGGCTCCGTCCGGCCCTACCCCTACATAAATAAGTGGTTATCCGTACATTTTTTTTTCTCCCTTTTATTTCTATCATAATAGTTAATAATAATAATAATAATAATAATAATAATAATTATTATTATTATGATAGAGGAATGGATTTATTATTTTATCACGCGATTATTTACTTTTCTTTATTTTGTTGTAATTATCTATCTTTCTTCCTAATTTTATAAGTAATTCTTAAATTAAATAACTAGTTATATAGAGGTTATTTTGTATAATTATTTAACTTGCTTTTATGGTTTATAAATATTCATAGATTGTGTCTTTCTATAAACAATAGCGAGTCATTATATGGTAAGTGTGTTCATGATAAAAAATGGACATGACAAGAAGGGGCACGAAAGAATTTACAAAAAAAGAAATTGACAATACTGTATTTTTGTGAAACCCGGGAAAAAAAAATGTATTTTTCCGGAAAAAGGGCAAAATGGTAAATTTTGTTGGGTCGGTACAGATAAGACCTTAGATTTTTCTAGATCTCAGATTACGAAACGGATCACGCCGTTCAGAATTGTCTGTAATCAGTTGAACGGAAAGAATTTGTGGTCAGAGACGGTCGGTTTTTCAAGCATTTCGAGGCAGACGTGCCAATAGCGAGTGCCATGTGGCATACGGGTGTGAATGAAGTGGAGGCCAGGTGTCTCACCTTTAGGCTGCATGAAGGTGGGTTGACTTGTTGGTGGCATGTGGGACACATGGCCTAGCATGGGACATGTGTCAACCACCTTAGAACATGTCTAGGCTTGGTTAGTAGAATGAGTTGGAAATGAAATCAAACATTGTGAGAGAGGAGGGGAATTGTTGCTGGGAGAAGCAATTCATGGACTGAGGAGAACCAAGGGAGAAAAGACCAGAAAATAGAGGAAGAAGGAAAACTGAGAGGAAGGAAGGAAGAGGAGGAGGAAAAGCTACAAGACCTCCATTGTTGCAAGGTTGAAGGATCAAGGACTTGATCCACACTCTGAGGTAGGGACTTTTTGTTGGTTATTTCCTTGCTTGGGGCCATGGAAATGGCATTGGTTGAGTTTGGTTGTGACCCTCAATGGAGGAGATTTCGTGTATAGGGTGAATGTTGTGTTTTAGGGGAGATGTTGTCCAGTTTTTTTCCTCCCGACCCCTTGACTGTATTCTAGCCATAACTTGGCCATAACTTGTTTGAATTGAGTGATTCTAGTTTATGGGTAAACTAGACTTAGAGGAGAACATATCTCCTTGAAATAGGTCTATCCAATTTCTGACTCATTTTGACTCAGAAATGCATTCAAAGTGGAGCTAGGTTCAGGCAGTTTTCTTGTGCTATGTTGAGATCCCGTGACTATGTTTTGGCCATAACTTGGCCATCACACATCAGAATTGAATGATTCTAATTTCTAGGTAAACTAGACTTATAGGGGAACATATCACCTTGAAATAGGTCTATCCAATTGCCGACTCCTTTTGACTCAAAAATGCATTCAAAGGGGAGCTATGTTCAGGTAGTTTCGGGTCTTGTTTGAAAACTGAGTAGCCATGATAAAAACAGTGTTTCCAAAACTGTTTCTCCTTGCTTTAAGATCACTTTTAAATCATGGATTTTGTGATGTCTAGGGCTCTATACTCAGTTATGATGGTACGAGGCTTGAATCTTAAGCCATTGTGAATTATGGATCAAAGTGCCATCTCTTGGTTAAGAGATGACATGATGACTTTATTGTGTGTTCCAAACAATTGGAGTTATATGTGTTGTGCTTGAACATGGCCATGTTTTGGTATGTTGCAGCTTGTAGGACTGAGGTGTTATGTCCCACCCTAGAGACGTGAGCCATGACCTCTATTTGCCTAATTGATGCTAGGAGTTATGGGAATGTATGCTTGCATGATGTATTGAATTAAGTGAGTGGAATTCTAGCATGAAAACATGTAAATTGATATTGAATTGAATATATGAACTGCTATGTGCATTAGATATGAGGCTTCATGGTACACACCTAGTGTACAAGGTAAAATGTCCATGTAAAGGTCTTCATACAGTGGGCACGAGTTTGGGTGAGTTTGAGTGTGGTGGCATAATTGCATTGCATTGGTGTACGACAAATCAATGCATTACATGGGTGTGTGTACATCGTCTTGATTTGCTAACGTTTGGTCTTTGAATTAGTGTGGGCTCGGGAATGGGGTGAAGTCGATTAGATCTATAGTGTTAAATGAAAATGGAAAACAAATAGTGTCTTGTGTAGCAAGTAGGGGATAGACCCCCCCCTCACGTGAAAAGCTTGAAAGCCTGGTTAGACAGCGTATCCATCGATGAAAGCCCAAAAAATGTCGGAGGGTGTAAGAGACCAGCTGTGAGACCCCGGAAAGTTCTGTTGCCCAAAATGACACCAAACGATTAAATAAATATAAAATAGACTACGGTTTGTGTGATGGGAGTTGGGACTGACTCAGTATTGATTTCTCATTGGCACTTGCATTGGGTGGTGGGTCGGAGGTTGACCTGGTACATAGGGCATGTAGAGTGTCGTCTCATACATGCATGTAGTTTTTTTCCATGATAGGACAACATGTTTACATGGATTGTGTTGTTTGCTTGACTGTGAAATGATCATTTGCATGCGACTAGGTGGGGAAGTAGCCTTAGTAGGTTTGTTTCTATTGAGCGTAGCTCACCCTTCGTGGGACCCCCTTTCGAGGTGCGAGGTCTGTGCGAGCAGATGGCGGCTCTCTAAGAGGCCCGGCGGTTGAGAAGAGAGGTCGGGTTGTATGCTCCTTGTGTATTTTTGTATATGTATGAGAACTGTTACTCGTAATACATATCCTGTTTTGGTATATTGGAACAACACTTGGTTCTAATGCACACATTTGTACCATATGTGTGAGTGAGGTGCTATAACTCTCATGTTTTGTAAACGAACTGTATGAAGTTATTTTGTGTATTTATGAATGAAATATGCAGGGATGAGTCTTGGTATACGAGACATATGAGTGCGATATCGGGATACCCGATTTCCATAGACTTCCTTGAGGTTGATAGAGTTGCCCGGCCAGAAGACCCGGGTTTTAGGGTGTCCGCAGTTTGGTATTAAGTGCATTATCACGAATACTGGGAACCCGGTGGGGCATGGGTCTAGGTTTATCTTTGATAATGTGTAGGAGCATCACGGCAGGTATAGCTTGGTGTTGGACGAGTTCGAGTTACCTTGTGCTCGAGGTGATATCCGGATCATAGTTTGGTATCGAGTCTAGGTAGGAGGTTACCTAGGAGTCCACCGGGACGAGTTAGATCCTGACGCCCATTTGTGTGTTTTTCTTGTGTATGCTTCTATTGTATGTGAGTGATTGTGTGTTACAAATTACGTGAATTATATACGTGGTAGGATGTATATAGGAAATGCGAACACTAGGGTTGAGAATTCCTCCATACCCTAGCATGGGCCAGGGGAACAAGTATCAGTTTCAGGGTGCGACATGGGCATCGGGTGTTTCACAAACAGGCCAGAGGGGCCAGAGTATGGGTCGAGGTTGAGGTCGAGGGCAGAGTGTATAGACCAGGACTATGGGGACTCAGGGGTGTGTCTACCTTTACTCATGACCCCGGCGTAGCGGTCGATAAGTGATTGAGAATGCGTTTCTCTTTTTAGCACATGGGCGAGGGTGTTATTTGAGTCAGGTGCATCGCATTCCTTTATTCGCGCATCTTGTGTGGCGAGAGTATTGGGCTTAGAGGTTGAGACCTTAGACGAGCCACTACATGTGAGTTCTCCCTTAGGGACTAGGGCGAGAATTGATCGGATATGCCAGGGATGTGAGTTAGAGATCTCCGAGATTCTACTCACGGTGGACCTTCAGGTCGTGGACATGTCAAAGTTCGAGGTCATCCTCGGGATGGACTAGTTTACAGCACATTGAGTTATCATAGATTGTGGCCGTATGAGAGTTACCGCCTACACACCAGACGATACTTGTGTTGTGTTTCAGGGGAATAGGCACGATGCTTCACCCCATACTGTGTATGATTCATAATGGCACGGGCAGTTGACGGGTTGGCTAGCTAGCCTTACCCTGAAGGGCGGTGAGACGGGACGTAGGAGTCTACCTCGGGTGGTTTCTTGATATAAGGATGTTTTTCAGACCCAGGCCTACGGGACCCACCTCCAGGGATGTAGACTTCCGCATTGAGTTGTATCACAGTACGTCACCCCATTTCTATGACTCATAGGATGGTGCGGTGCCAGAGTTACGAGAGCTCAAGGTCCCGAATATGGGATTCTTGGGTAAAGGGTTTCATTAGACCTAGCACTTCACCATGGGGCGCTCTGATCCTATTTGCGAAGAAGAAGGATAAGACCCTCTATTTGTGCATTGATTATAGGCCAGTTGAACGAGGGTTCTGATAAAATCGGGGTATCCATTACCGAGGATTGATGACTTGTTTGATCAGTTGAGGGGGGAGCAAGTCTACTCCAAGATACACCTTCGCATTGGTTACTATCAGTTGAGAGTTAGGGAGGCAGACATCCCTAATACAGCGTTCAGGATGCGGTATGGGCCCTTTGAGTTTACGGTGATGCCCTTTGGATTGATGAATGCACCGGCAGCATTCATGGATCTCATGAATAGGGTGTTCTAGCCCTATTTGTGTAAAACCTGGAAAAATTCTAATTTTCTGAAAAAGGGTAAAATGGTAATTTCGGTCAAAATATGAAAATTTTCTAGATCTCGGATGATAAAACGGACTTCATCGTTGGAATCGTATCGCGAAATCTAGCCACCACGTCGAATTTCGTCGAATTTCGAGACAGTCGAAATTTCACGTTTTTCGAGGCACTGGGTGTCGGTGCCGTAAAACTTCTTGTGAAAGACATGTGATGTGACAAAAGTCACCTACTACATGTGCCCATGTGACACATGTTGCATGATTAGTGAGATGATGGAAATGAATGGCTTAGATTAAAATGAGTGTCGTGTCAAAACTTAAAGGGACATAGATGGAATTATTGGAAAGTTAAATGAATAAGATAAAATAGGAATAGTCTTCATCTTCTCCAAATGGGAGAAAATGGGCAGTAGGTTGGTGTTTCAGATTTTAGAGAGAGAAGGAGTGACTTATCTCTAGATTTCCTCTGGATTCGGATAGTCGGTTCTCGGCCAGACGAGAACAAAGTCGTCTGCCACGAGGCGAGGGCTCACCTTGTGGACACCTATTTGGTGGAGTGACAACTCAAGAGGTAGGGATCTTTTCCTACTTGGTTTTATTCTTTGGCTAAGAGCCATTTATGGATGGGGAGATTTTGAGGCTTGGAAGGCCCAGATGTTTCGGTCTCAAAATCTTTGAGGCAGAGTGGAGAATCACTGTGTGTGGTAGTGAGCGGTGTCGACCAGGGTTTCCTTTGGTCACGTGATTGGTTGTGTGATTTTTATGTTGTTGAGTGATTCAAAATGAATTGCTTGGATTTTTAGCCCATGTGAGCTAATTTTAGTGTTATTGATTGTGAATTGAATAATATGAATTATGTGAATTAATAATGTTAATATATGCATGTAAGATATATTAGCATGAATATTTTGGAATTGGCATAATGCATTCCATATGCATCGGGGCACCCTAGAACGACAGGTGTGAGTGCATGACACGAAAATGAAAAGAAAAGTGAAAATGGTTGTGAAAGGAATTTGAAGGATGATTTTCCGAAGAATTGCCTTAGAGAGTGGTCCAACAATTCATCTCGGAGGTGACCATGTGTTCGGAAAAATGATCAATGATGCCCAGGAGGGTAGTCCCGATATATTTGCAGAAACTCGTAGTGTGTTTTCAAGAACAAAAACCTTTGTTTTGAAAGCTGTATTTCTTTCGCATTTGGCTTAGGCATGTGTGAGGGAGTCGGTGAGGACTCGAGACATAGGATTGGGCATATAGACATTAGTGAATCATGTATTTGCTTGAGTGTGATTGTTTGCAATGACATGTGCACTTGATGGGAAGTAACCATGAAGTATCACTGGGCATTGCTCACCTGAGGATCCTTATTTCGGTGCGGGGGGAGTGTACGGGAGGACCGAGCGCTCAGGCGTGTTTAGAAAGCCGGGATTGTGGCTTTGGCATTTTCATTTGTATAACATATATTAAAATTGTAAATCTTAATATGTTTGAATTAAAGTGATTTATTAACTCTTGAACCATGTAATATAGTTGGTTGGGATATATTTTGTAGTATTGATGTATGGGCTAGTGGCCATTTTACTCATTTTATCCGTGTATCATGGAGGACTGATGGTCGATTAGTAAAATGTTGGGACGGGTTGTGTATCTTGGGTAGAGGCTGTCTGAAGGAGGCTCGTACTGATTTTTCATGAGTGGTGTCGGGTTAGCCGACATCCACGAATATTCCGCGGGTTGACGGGTTGTCAACGGACCCCCGGGAAATTGGGCGTCACAATTTGGATCAGTTTGTAGTAGTCTTTGTTGATGACATCCTGATCTACTCCCAATCGGAGGTGGAGCATGAGGATCACTTTAAAATCGTACTACAACTTTTGAGGGATCATTATTTGTATGCCAAGTTCAGTAAGTGAGAGTTTTGGCTTGGTGAGGTGTGTTTTTTGGGACACGTGGTGTCATCTTTAGGCGTGTTAGTGGACCCTAGGAAGGTTGAGACTGTGATGAGTTAGGAGAGACCGAAGTCAGTCTTCGAGATACGTAGTTTCTTAGGATTGGCGGGGTTTTACAAGAGGTTTATAGAGGATTTCTCCCCGACTAGCCGGCGCTATGTGAGATTGACCGGAGGAGGTCGGGTTTAGGTGGGTGACTGTGTGAGAAGGATCGGACATTGAAGGCTTGCCGACTCCTATATTGATAGTCCGGAAGGGGATAGAGAGGCCTGCTTGTGTTTGTAGTGCCTCGAAGGACCAGTGGGATGCGTCTTGATGCAATTCGGGAGGGTAGTAGCTTATGGTTCTTGACAGTTGAAAACCCATGAGAAGAATTACCCCACGCATGACATGGAGTTGGCATGTACCGCCCCAAAAATACCTTAGAATTTTTATAATAATTTTATTATATATTCTAGGTATAAATTAGAACAAACTTAGGTTTTAAAGGGAAGCGATAAATTGTTAAATTGTGAAAAGTGAAATGAATATGTGAACATATGATTAAATATTATATGCTAAAATGAGAAATTGATTGAATCCGAAAATAAAACCAAGTGAAAAAGGGCAAGTTTGGAAAATTGTAAAATGAGGACCTAAGGGTCAAATGATAAGCTTAAATGCTAATGTGAAATAAATGATAAGTGAATGTGCAAATAAGGAGACTAGTAAGCTTTAAGTGAGAAAAGTGGAAAATGGGATTAAATGAAAGAGCCAAACATGGCCTTAAGAGAAATGAGTGATATTAGACCATATTGGTCTTAGAATGCTCATTTGAGCAAAAACGTGTGGGAGAGCTTGAGAGAGGAATAGCTAGGGTTTTGTGTGTGAAGATAAAGAGATTTGTGTGGGGCTTGCTCTTTGGTGCAAGATCTTGCAAGGAGGAAGGAAGAAGAACGCTAAGGCTTTAAGTGCATAGGGATTTGCGGTAAGAACCAAACCCTAGATTTATTTAAATGATGTTTGGGTTAGAAAAACCCTAATCCATCCATGGGTTTTGCTCATGGTTGGTTTAGGATGACTTTAGAATGTTATTGGGAGTGATTCCTATGTTTTGTTTTGAGATTTTGAGTGATTTTTTGAGAAAATCGCAAAAAGGAGAAACTTGAAAATTTGGCATTTTCAGGTTCCTACGCCGTAGTGTGGGATGCCCTCGCTACGGTGAGGCCGGGGTGCCAAAATGGCACCCCCTTGGGTACGCTACGGCTTAGCGTTGCTACGCCGCGGCGTAGACACTGTTCACAACGAGCCATTTTTGGACTTTTGTTCCGAAAGTCTCGTATTCCTACACTAATAGTTTAAGGACCCTAATAAATGATTAATATGGGTTCAAATAAGGATAAAACTAAATGAAAAAAGTATCATACCTCGCCACCTCGGCGAAACAAGTTCATTTTGGGCAGACTTAGCGTCTTAACCCAAAACCGTTAACGAAGATAAATTTGTCATTCACTAAAAACATATAATAATTAGTTATCCACTAAGAGTGGCGTAATTGTTATTGACTAGGGAAGGGTGAGGATCACCTAACCAAGGACCGAGATCGAAGGGAAGGAAACGAGGGTAGGCAACTTGGTTCACCTAACCTCTATCCTTGTTCAAGTGTTTGGTAGTTTACCAAATAAATGCGAAATGATTATATGGAATGAATATATATTTGAAATGATATTCTACGAAAGTGCATATGGATTTGAAATATGATAATTGATGTTTGACCGATTAATTGCATGTAGTGATTAATTGAATTATGTAATTGGTCAATTCTTGACATCTTGAGTGAATCGATATGCGAACGACTAACATGGCCAGGATTCACCAATTGAATCGTCATAGAAGGTAACCGAAATTGTCCAATGTCCCACTTGGCGGGATGCACCAATCGGCATCCGTCATGATGGTGTATGGCATTGAAGAAATGTCCCACTTGGCGGAATGCACCAATTGGCATCCGTCATGATTGCGTATGGCATTTAAATACCACATGTCGGTGTGCACCAATCGGCATTCGACACGATGGGAGATCGAAATTGTGAAATGTATAAGCATATTACCAAATGATAAAAAGGGCGGGATTCACGAGCAAATTCATATGAATGTGGTGTATAGACAAGTGAAATAACAGCAGTGAGTGTAAATGAGATTTGTAAACTAAATACATCCTTGGGAGTATATGTTTGAATCTCATAATTTGATTTAAGTAAATTGAAGGCATGTGAAAATTCATATTTTGATATGATCAATGAATAAGCATGAGTATAGTTTGAAAAAGAGGGCATGGTTTTATGATAAATGCATGTTATGTTAAATTGAAAATTGGAATAGAACTGTATAGAACCACTAAGCATGAAAATGCTTAGTGTGTAGTTTTTATCTATGCGCAGGTTTCGAGTAAATAGGAAAGAAAGCAAGATGAAGAAGCGCAGAGTCATAGAGAAAGTTGCGGCGTATAAGTATATACCCCGTCATATGCATATCATTTCTTTTTGAATATGTGACATTTTTTGAACAATAGAGTTAAATTCAGAACCATTATTTTGTTTATCATTTTGTAAGGCATGATAAGCCATTTTGTAAACGAATTGTATAAGAGTAAATTTTTATGGGCCTACCATTTGAAAATGCTTACGCGTAATTGAAAAACCTAAAACGTAAAGACATAAATAAAATGTTTTGATAAGATAAATGAAAACGGTCGGAATGCATAGGGCTCACGGTTCGGATCATGTCGGATCGGGCGAGTTAAGTCACGACACTTTTGAAAAAGAAAACAAATAAATAAAAAGTAAATAAAAATAATTAAACGAGCATCCGGATAAGTTTGGATCACCCTTGTCGGGTTGGATCGGAAAGGGCGCTTCATGGCAGCACGTAGTCGCCGCCTTGAAGATTTGGCACCACTACTTATATGGTGAAGCCGGTTCGAGGTGTTTCGGACCCGCAAAGTTTGTAATACATGCTTCCGCGCGGTGAGACCTCAACATGAGGCGTAGGTGGATGGAGTTTTGGAGGATTCTGACTTCACTTTGCATTACCATCCGTGGGGAAAATGTGGTGGTACGATGCACTCAGCCGAAAGTCAAAGTCTTGGCTGGCCTGGCTTCACAGGGTGGCGGATGCTCGAGAAAGTGGGGAAGTTCGGATTATTGTACGATGACGGGCTTAGGGTGCAGCAGGAGTCACGATGGCTCACGTTGTCTCCTATTGAGGCGGGGTGATAGAGTCCTAGGGGCGGGGCCTTGAGCTAGTGTCCATCGGGAATTTGAATCTGTTCAGTCTGGCCCGGCCCGAGAAGGCTGGGCCATCCATAGATGGTGAGTCTTGATTATAGAGGATAGGTTGTGGTCCCTCTCGGTCGGCCAGTTTGAGGAGGAGATCTCGGGGAGTTCCATTGCTCGATTAAGGCATTGCATCCGGTGTACGAAGATGTATTGTGACTAGCCGTCGCGGTATTATTGGAGGCCCGGAATGAAGCGGCGCGTCGGGGCTGGTGCGATGGTGTCGCTGTCGGTAAGGTTGAACATCGAGAGGTGACAAGGCTACTCCGATGCATTGGAAACTGGGCTGAATGGAAGTGCGAGCACGCCACGATGGACTTTGTGACCCACTTGCCATGGACGCCGCGGAGACATGATGCGATATGGGTGATTGATTCGTGCCACAGTAGGGGTGCCGGAATCAACAATATTTATAAACCTAAATTCCTCCTACTGCCGTAGTAAAACTACTGCAGTATAGTGGCTCTAGGGTCGAACTCAGGGATGAGTTTTCTTCATGCAAATGACTAACAGTGAAGTGGTGAATTTAATTTGGATTTTGGGATTTTGTGAAAGCTTGAGAGTGTAATGGTTGTAGACTGAAATTTAAATAAAATAAAATGTAAAAGAAGTCTCCTTGGCTTGTCAGGATTCTTTGGATTCGGGTTCTAAAGTTCGAGGGGTTCTGGTCCATTTCCTCGCATTTGAGAGGGGATGACCTATAGTCATTTCAGGCTTTGGATCTTCATTTAGCTATAAAAACTAAACCCTAAAATTTTCCCTTTTGAAAAATGGCATCTACTGGCCATTCATGGTCCCGGTAGTGAAAAATGAGTCTCCCTGACTCACCTTACAATGATTAATAGAGGGTAACTAATGAATCTCAGTGGATCTAGCAATAAGCATCCACTGAACCCTAAAAGATTACCAAATAAAGGTCATTCGAGTGAATCTAGGGGATTTAAACCTAGTGAAGAGAAAAACCAAAATAATAACAGTGAATACTGCGTTAAGCACTTAGAACTGTTACACAGGTTCCCTTGCTCCAATAGCCTTCCTCTTCAAGGAAGAGAGGGTTTTAGCCGCTCATCCTCCGAGTTGTCATCCTCGGAGGGTGTTTGGCATGAGAGAAAATGAAAAAGAAAATGAGAGAAAGAGAGAAACGGGAGCTTCCTGGAGCCCTAATTTTATTCACAAAAAAAAAAAAACCGTCTCCTAACAGTGTATACAAATGGCTTATATAACCTTACAAACCAGGTGAAATACCATACAATCCAAACATAAGTGATTACAACAAGGGTAGAAAGGAGAAAAACCAAAAGCCCCAGGCAAAAGCAACAAAAGCGTGAAATCTGCGGGAGAAACGAGCAGGAAGGAGCAGTCTTGGGAGGTAGGAGCAGTGCTCGCGGAAAAGCATTCTGCGTGGTGCATGTTCTTCACTTTTGCTCTTCTAACTCGCCACAGGATGATCCTAATTTGCTTAACGATGAGTTTATTTCCGAATTCTTCGTGCTTGGATCGACTCAACAATTTTGGCATAATTAGCTAGCAAAAACTGCAAAATTTGCCACAAAATGAGATCAGTAGAATAATAGGGACCTTAATGTGCAAATCGGGTTAATTAGAATGATTAGTACAAAAAAAGCACTCAAAACCTATAATAAATAAAGGTTCAAAATAGCAATTTTTGGGCACTAATTAGTGATTGTGGAACGGCTCATGAAGTCGACACATTTTCTAGCCATGTGGATGACCTTCACTATGGAGGAACTCTGCAGATTATACGTTCGAGAGATTGTCCGGTTACATGGAGTGCTAGTCTCCACTTAGTATCCTCCACAGGGATCGGAGTTCTGACATTTTGGGAAGAGCTTCCCGGAGAGCGATGGGAGCGCGATTGATGTTGAGCAACGCTTTCATCCACTGGTGGAGTAGTCGGAGTTTGAGATGACCATACAGGTTTTAGAGGACATGCTGTGAGCATGTGTCCTAGATCATAAGGGTTCTTGGGAGGAGCATTTACCCTTAGTGGAATTCGCCTACAATAATAGTTATCAGGCGAGCATACGAGGGATTGTTACATGGGGCTCTCATGGGAGGCCATGTTGATCATAGATATGTTGGGTGGAGGTGGGAGTAGGCTCATCGCGGTCGAGATCTGATGGGAACACCTCGGAGGGAAGGTGGGCATGATCCGAAGCGTCTCACTTCTTTGCTCGGAGGCGGCAAAGGGTTATGTTGATATATCTGGCGACCTCTAGAGTTCGAGGGCGGGTGATCATGTCTTCTTGGGTGATGACTAAGAGAGGAGGACTGTGCCTGGGCAAACAAGGGAAGCTGTCGCCGAGGTACATTGGACCCTTCAAGGTACTCGAGAGGGTGGGCACGGTTGCATATCAGTTAGCGTTGCCACCGAGTTTATCGAGCGTTAAAGAGGTATTTCATGTCTCTATGCTCTGGAAGTACACCCGCATCCCATCATATGCTGATCGGGGCGAGCTTGTTGTCACGCGATCGACCTTCGGGAGAGGGACCAAAGTGAGTATCATGGATAACCGAGATGTGCTTTGCGCGGGTAAGACCGTTGAGGCTTGTGTGAAGGTTCAGGGTA
Organism: Tetrastigma voinierianum; assembly: GCA_016808115.1. Classification (NCBI taxonomy): domain Eukaryota; kingdom Viridiplantae; phylum Streptophyta; class Magnoliopsida; order Vitales; family Vitaceae; genus Tetrastigma; species Tetrastigma voinierianum. Next base: position 1,700,958 of record JAEQBH010000921.1, read on the forward strand.
GCACCGAAAGCAATGAGGAGGCGACATGGGAGCGTGAGGACATCGTGTGCACCAACTATCCCTTCTTGTTCGAGGGGGAAGGTGCGTTTTCTAGTCATTAATGTTTTAAATGACTGTCGCATATGCATGTGTTTAATTGTGTGTATGCATGCGGGAATTTTGGGATGAAATTCTTTTAAGGGGGGGAGAGTGTGAAACTCGGAAAAAAAAAATGTATTTTTCGGGAAAAAAAAGGGCAAAATGATAAATTTTTTTCGCCTGCATGTGATAAGACCCTAGATTTTCTGTATCTTGATGACGAAACGACCGCGCCGTTGAATCGTCTTGAAATCTAGCTTGAACTAGAAGAATCAAGCGCCGAATCTGAGGCCGGTTTTTCAAGCATTTCGAGACCTGAACGCGGCCAATCACGGTGCCATATGGCATCCGACCGTGGGATGGGTGGAGCTGTGCAAGGTCTCCACCTTTAGGCTACATGAAGGTGGGTCGACGAGTCAGGTATGTGGGACACATGGCCTAGCATGGGACATGTGTCAACCAATCTTAGAACATGCTCCAGTTTCGTTAGTAGAATGAGTTGGAAATGAAATCAAACATTAGGAGAGAGGAGAGGAATTGCTGCTGGGAAAAGCAATTCGTGGATTGAGGAGAACCAAGGGGGAAAAGACTAGAAAATATAGAAGAAAGGAAAGAAAGGAAGAAAGGAAGGAAGAGGAGGAAAAGCTACAAGATCTCCATTGTTGCAAGGTTGAAGGATCAAGGACTTGATCTCACACACTACAAGAGGTAGGGACTTTGCCTATTTAGTTATTTTCCTTGCTTGGGACCATGGAAATGGCATAGGTTGAGTTTGCCAGGACCCCCAATGGAGGAGATTTCCTCGTGTATGGGCAAATAAGCTGCGGTTTTAGGAGATGTTGCCTGGTTTTTTTACTTCGACCCCCGACCGTGTTCCGCCATAACGCATCCGAATTGAGTGATCTAGCTGGGCCGGGTAAACTAGACTTAGAGGAGAACATAACTCCTTGAAATGTCTATCCAATCTCCTAATTCTTTTGACTCGTAAATGCATTCAAAGTGGGAGCTAGGTTCGCAGCTTTTCCCGTGTCGTTGAGATCCTGGATCGTGTTTTGGCCATACCTTGGCCATAACACACGTAATTGAATGATTCTTAAATTTTTGCAAACTAGGCTTTTATAGGGGAACATATCTCCTTGAAATAGGTCTATCCACTTCCGACTCTTCGACCGTAAATGCATTCAAAGCGGGAGCTTGCGTTCAAAGCGCTTGGTCTTGTTGAAACCGAGTAGCATGTTAAAAAACATGTTTCCAAAATCAAGCTCCTTGCTTTTAGATCACTTTTAAATCATGGATTTTGTGATGTTTAGTTGTCTTTATACTCGCTATGATGGTATAAGGCCTGAATCTTAAGCCATTGTGAATTAGGATCAAAGTGCCCTCTCTCAAGTTAAGAGATGACACGATGACTTTGACAAGGTTCAAACAATCGGAGTTATATGTGTTGTGCTTGAACATGGCCATGTTTTGGTATGTTGCAGCCTATAGGACTAAGGTGCTATGTCCCAGCCTGGAGACGTGAGCCATAACCTCTATTTGCCTAATTGATGTTAGGAGTTATGGGAATGTATGCTTGCATGATGTATTGAATTGAGTGAGTGGAATTCTAGCATTACAACATGTAAATTGATATTGAATCGACATATGAACTACTCGTGGTGCACAGACATGAGGGTTCATGGTACACACCTAGTGTATAAGGTAAAATGTCCATGTAGAGGTCTTCATACAATGGGCATGAGTTTGAGTGCAGTGGCACAATTGCATTGCATTGGTGTACGACAAATCATCGCATTACATGGGTGTGTGTACATGGTATCGATTTAATAATCAAGGCTTGGTGCTGAATTGTGTGGGCTCCTGGAATGGGACGAAGTCCAATTGAGTCACACAAGGTTAAATGAAAATGGAAAACGAATAGTGCTGGGCGAGTGCGTAGGGATAGACACCCCCAGTGCGAAAAAGCCCGAAACCCGGTTGGGATAAAGGTATCCATCGGGTAAAAACTCAAAAATGCCTGGAGGGGTGTAAAGAGACTCGCTGGTGAGACCCCAAAGTTATGTCGCTTCAAAATGTCACAATACCAAATAAATATCACATAGACTATGCGGTTGCGTGACGAGTCGGACTGACTCGGTATTGATTTCATTGGCACTCGCATCGGGTGGTGGGCCCGAGGCTGTCAATCTAGCATTACGGGGGCGCACGGTATGTCATCTCATACATGCATGTAGTTTTTTTCCATGATAGGACAACATGTCTGCATGGATTGTGTTGTTTGCGTGACTGTGAAATGATCATTTGCATGTGCACCGAGGAAGGGAGTAGCCCTGGTAGGTTTTGTTTCTATTGAGCATAGCTCACCCCGTTGTGGGACCCCTTTCGTGCACAGTCACGTGCAAAGTGCATCTGGTGCTCCTAGAGGCCGACAATTGAGAAGAGGGCCGGGTTGTGGCCTTGATGTATTTTTGTTTATGTATGAGAACTGTTACTCGTAATACATATCCTGTTTTGGTATATTGGAACAACACTTGGTTATAATGCACGCATTTGTACCATATGTGTGAGTGAGGTGCTATAACTCTCACATTTTGTATATGGACATTATGAAGTTATTTTGTGTATTTATGAATTAAATATGCAGGGAAGAGTCTCGGTATACGAGACATGTGAGTGCGATATCGGGATACCCGATTTCCATAGACATCCGTAGGTTGACAGGTTGCTTGCGAGACCCCACAGGTTTTGGGGTGTCACAATTTTAAAGGAGCAGAGCAGTCCCTTATGTCTAATTTCTTCGATGGTGGAAATCAAAACCTTCTTTAATTTCACCTACTCGGTTACCCTTTTTAATTTTTTTTTTCTTTTTTGAAAAAATAAGAATAAGAAAAATACAAAAAATTTGTTTGATTCTCATTTTAGTATTTATGAAAAACACAAAAATCACTAAATTTAAATAATTTTCTAAAATGATTGTTATTTATGTTTTTAAAAACTGTTCTCAATAACAATTTTTAAAAAACAAGAATCAAATAGGCCCGTAATTTTCCATTAATTAGAGCAAATTAAGCCGTCAATAAAACCAAAGAACGCGTTGCTTAATTAATTAGAATACTTTCACATAACCGATTCTGTTTCAGGCTCAATGACAAGAATGAGAAGATGCAGCAGGTAACTAGAGGAGTGGAGGGGTAGGGGATAGAGGCCAGTGGCTAGAGAGCTCACGTTGAATAAGAAATAAATCAGGTGCGTGGGGGCATGCTTGGCTGCGGGAAGTGTGCAGAATGAGGCTATACCGTGATGAAATGCATATTTGCTGTTTCTTTTTTTCTTTTCACTTTTTTATAGTTTTCTGTGCTTTGGTGGGAGAGTGTAGTGGGAGGGCGGAGAGAGACTTGATTTTAATAAGCATAAAGAGGGAGATGGGTTTGCAGTTAATGAACTGGATTTATATCACCCTCTTGGCAGTTGGGAGAACTTGCTGGCGATCAACTCCCTCCTTCCATCTCATTCTAATTGTCTTTATTTTTATGCACTTCCATAGTTCCATATAGCCATCCTATTACAATATTATTTCTCTTCTTGTCCTCTATATCTTAATGCACATAACCTTCGTCTATGTGTGCATGCCAACGTCAATAAAATTATCAGCCCTTCTTACTTCATTATTTCCCATATACCACATGCTAGAAATATAACCGTAAGTTTTGTTTTTTTTTTTTAATAGCAATAACCGTAAGTTTTTAAAAAATATTATTTATTCTAAAAAATAAGGAAAAGAAGGAAAATACAAAGAACCTATTTAGTTTTTAGTTTTCTTGGTCTGACAAAATATAAAATACAAAAAAAAAAAAAAAAAATACAATTGAGTGACAAAATACAAAAAAAATACAAATTCCTCGATTTTTAAAAAATAAGAACCAAATAAACTCATATATATATATATATATATATATATATATATATATATATCAAATGATTTTAATTTATGCGGAAAATTAGGGGCAGAAGTGCAGAATCGTCATCTCCTGTGGATGGCTGAATAAATGTGGTATTAACACTATTGCCCAACTGTGTTAATCCATAGAACCTTATAGGACACAATGGATTCTGAGAAGATACATAGAACCTTATAGGACAAAACAGTCCTTATTTTGAAATAAAAGTAATCAACTGTAGGGAGTAATTGTGAATCTGGAAGGTCTTCAGCTGGGCATATTCTTTTCCTTTTTTTTTTTCCAATTTTTTTGTGTCACGAATTCTTAATAGCCTAATGATGAGTGTCCAAAACACTCATTATATACTTGACTTTTAGTATGTTTATGATCTATTTGGTATATAAATAAGTGGTGTTTTCACTTTGTATATAATATTTAGTTTTTTGTTGCATTATAGGTGAAAGTAAGGCATTCGGAGGCGTGTTGAAGACTTGAAGATAGAGAATTGAAGATCCTACTCCAATGTCACGACGTTCTAATGTCACGATGTTGAAGCCCAACAAAGTCCTGCACGTCTCCTAGGCTTGTTCGCAAGTCCAACCCATTTTTGGCAATCGGGGGGCAATTTCTTCAGGGTATATAAGGAATAATACCCTAATTTGCAAAAGTCTGCACTTTGGGACCAGAGAGAAGGCTTGGTACCTGTTTTTCAAGATTGGGAGATGATAGGTGTGAATCTTGTTAGCATTTATAGTATGATTTTCATGTGTTTTATGCAACATAAATGCTAGATTCACACCAATATCTTATAAGAAGCTCTAATCCCCCATTTGTTTATGATTTGTAGGATTAGAAGGAAAATCAAGCAAAGTGATGGAAGAAATCAAGTGAAGAGGAATATGTTGATCTACAATAGTTTCCTTGTTGCTTCGCCGCGATGAAGAGGTTCGCCACCTCGAAGGAAAGGCTTCGCCGCTGTGAAGGGAGCATAGATCAGAAGACAACTCTCGGGTTCGCTAAGGCGAAGAAGCCTTTTGCCACGGGGAAGGACGGCAGGCTAGACTAACAAACTTTGATTTTTACGCTCATCATTGCCCCATTTTCCAAGGCCTATAAATATTTGTTCTTTAGACTTGTTTAGGGTTCCGATTTTGAGGGAGAACACTCTCCTTAGGGTTTCTCCTCTCTTCTTCTTGAACCACCATTTTTAGGGTTTGAGATTTTATTAATTTCTACTTTGGATTTGGTGTAATATTGAATATTTAGCTCATCAGAGGAGCTCCTGCAGTTGTGGTGTAGAGTTTGAGCTAATTTCTAGATCTAATATGTTTTGTATCTCTAAACTCTATTCTATTTGTTAATTTTTCAATATTATGTTTATCTTAAATAGGATTTTGTTGGATTACTTGGTTGTGATGAGTAGCTAAACTTCCTCTAGAAACATCAGAGGTTTGATGTTTGGTTTATATATTTTAAGATGACTTGTGAATTTATTTCAAAGGTGGGATGTTAGTTGGTGTAGTTCTTAGAATTATTAAGGTTTTAACTAATAATTCATACTGAGAGTTGGCCCTTCGATCCCCATACTAGGCAGCATCCTTGGCGACGCTTGATTACGCCCCAAAATCGGGGTCCTCCTGCCCTTAAGGTATGAATTAGTTAATTGAAATACTAATTAACCTAATCAAAGAAGTCAAGGGAGTTAGGAATGCCTGCCTAATACTAGATGGATTTCTTTAGGAGTAGCACCATATCAGCATTATTTGAGGATCATATAAATCGAGAGGTGACTAATAGGATTCTCAAGGAAAGCACTACCTTATAAAAGTACCATACTTCATGATCTAGATGGATCGAAAGAAGAATAGGGAATGGGTGTGAGAAATTGAGGGGAGACAAGAAAGTGTAAACCTCATGTTGGATTCCGTGGACATGCACAAGTGTACGTTCACTCAATCAGCGCTTAATGAATATAAACTATAAATGCATAAATGGAGACAATAAACCCTAGTATATTTCCTTGAGTTATATTTCCAATATTATCCCAGTCCTTGTGAGTGGATATTGATCAGGAGAAGAACTAGGGATTTAGGGAAGAAGATTGAAGACTCACCATCATCTTGACTACTAGATTTTCTTCTTTCTCTTTTCTCATGTTTGATCCTAAGTTTGTGATGTATCGAACCTCCATCATGCTTTAATTTCGTAATCTAGGGTTTTGGTTGTATTTTGGAAATGAATCTTATATCTAATTGTTGATTTTCTTATTTCTATTGTCTATTTGTGATTGTCCATCTATTAATTCATGTTTGGTTGCTATTTACATATTGATTTCTAGCTAATCTCAATATGGAGAGTGGTTTCTCATGAGATCTGAGAAGTGAGTGAAGAATTAGACATAGATGAATCAACCTAATTGATTGAATAATAGAGATATTAGCAAGACTAGAAGCTTTGTGGTTCTTGGTCTTAATGCATTCTTACTGCACTGTGGTTGAGTTGAAAGGAAACCTAGTGTTAGTTGGTAGGTATTTGACCTCGAGAGAGGCTTATAATTAAGTTAGATAAGAATCGCCATGGATGACATTTTTCATGAGAAAATAGAGTGGAAATTTGGCCTAGATATAATATGATTGTCCTATTGCACCAAATACCTTAGGATCTTATCATCTCTTAGTATCCCCTAGTTGTACATTTCAATTGTTAGATAGAAATCTTAGATTAGTTTAGATTAAATTATGTTTTGATATTACAATTGGTAGTTTGGATATTAGAGAAGTATTCTAATTTTGGTACTTAGCATCCCCATTTTCCCTGTGGATTGATCTTTGTACATCTTGTACACTGTATTACTTGAGCGTATACTTGCGCAAATAGGCACTCTTTACACATTTTATTGCATATTTTACATACACAATCACGCAATACGCCTATCACCTAACCACATCTTTCTAGTCTACTAATATTATAAACATAATAAAAATTCCAAAATATTAGACCCAAATAATGTATAATAGAGAAACCCTGAATAAACATGTTTCTAACCATTTAATTCAAGAGATATTAAGATCGTACAATGGAAGCATACCTGTATTCATTGTCGAAAGTTGTCAAATGTACGAGTTAGATCTTCCAAATTCGGTAAGGCCCTAATAACAAGAGTTTGTCTTTCCTATAGTGATGGGGATGTAGAGAAGAAGAAGAACTAGTTGTGTGGTTCTTCAATCGTATAGAATGGGGACTGGCAACCTCAATATTTATACTAGTCATACTAGGTTAGATATTTCTAATTTGGCCTCTCATCAAATTAGAAATATCTCTAATGTATCAACACATTAATTCCATGACAATTATACTCTTAAGACAATTACTTAATTCAAATTAGATCACTTTAGTTAGGCTTAATTAAAATTGATAGTATGCACATATTTAATATTTACATATATGGGTCCATCATAATTATTGAAAATATCCAACAATCTCGCGCTGGCCCATATATGTAACCTTACAAATATATTCAACCAAATGAGCACAAAATTTGTTATCATAACCTTTGGGAATATCCAAAACAATCTCATCCATCAACTATTTTGACATAGGATCAAAGCGGTTTTTGTTGCTGTTAATGTAACTAAACTAATCAATTGTCAGATACATAAATATAGCCAAACGACATAGATCAATCATAGATGTGCAGCAAGGAAATTACATGCAATGTGATCTCTATATGTTTATTTCCAACTGGTCGAACTAAATTCTTTAGTGAGATCATAATAGGTTTAGAGTAAATATGAAGCATAAACTTTATTTTGCAGAAGATATCCATAAAATATGTCTACAACTGAATGAAACTTGAATACAAACTCCCACTGAAACTATATATCATCAATTGATATAACACCCATATGAGCAGTGTGCTCATGAATGACCTTGGGTGGTAAACCTTTAGTGAGTGGATCCACAATTATGGAATTCGTGCCAATGTGCTCAATAAACATTTGACCACTTTGAACTCTCTCTTAACAATTAGGAAATAGTTTTATTGGAGAACAAAATAAAAAAGATCGATTTATTGTCACAATACAACTTAAGTGGTATTTCAATTCCTTCCACTATTAGCAGCATAGTGACAAAGTTCCTCATCCAAATCCTTTAGTTTGATGCCTCATGACATGTTGTAACCTCTGCCATTATGGCATCAATAAATATTGGAGTCAAAATACCTAATGATCTCTACATGATCTAATCTCCTATATGTGAGCATATAATATTTTGTTCTTTGTAAATACCTTATAACCCGCTTAGCTGCTTTCCAGTGATCCATGCCAGGGTTACTTAAATATCTACTTAAAATCCGTACCATGTACGCAATGTCTAGACGCTTACATAAATAAGCATAATTCAGAATTCCTATTATTGATGAATATAGAATCTTCCTCATTTCTTGGACTTTGAGGCTATTCTTTGGGCATTGATTGAGACTGAACTTGTCTCCTTTAGCAACCGAGGTGTCATGTGGTTTGCATCCCTACATGCTAAATCTCTTAAGAACCTTATCAATATAGCTCATTTGTGATAATCCAAGAATACTCTGAGAGTAATCTCGATGGATATGGATTCCTAATACAAAAGAGGAGTCACCAAGGTCTTTCATTTCAAAAAGATTTGATAGAAATCTCTTAGTGTCATGCAATAAGCATATATCAATTGTGGCAAGCGATATATCATCAATATACAAAACAAGAAAAAAATATGATTATTCCTACTGAACTTGTGATACGCATAATCTTCAACAATGTTTATCTCAAAACCAAATGAGGCCACTTAATGAGAATTGTGGTACCATTGTCAAGATGTTTGCTAACCGTACTCTTTGGGTCTCCCAACATAAAGTTTTTTGTTTGCACCATATAAATTGCCATTGAGAAACACTGTTATGATGTCCATTTGTTGTAGGTCAAGATCAAAAAGTGCAACAAGTTTAATAATTGTTCTAAAAAAGTCTTTCAAAGAAACTCACTCTTTAAAACACCAACTGGTAGAATTGAACTTCCATGGCTTAAATGATGAGCGATTGGATCATCTTCCAAAATTCCACAATTTTCCTCATGTTCCCGGCGAAATATCATAAGATCCCTCAAAATTGTTTTTATCCTTCTTTAGTGGGCTACCTTAATGGCACATGTTGAGTTTGGTCCTCAAGAAAACCATCTTATGTTGAATGGGAGTAGCAACAACTATATGAATTAGTTTAGGAAGAGAAACCAATTCTTCTTCAAAGACAAAGTCTTTAACCTTATTTCTCCCCCCAAACTCACAGATCCCATCTCAAAGATATTCCTAAGTGTGGGATCATAAAACTTAAAGCCCTTTGATTGCTCCGTATAGCTAATAAAGGAAGCTACTCGCCAGTTCCACTTATTTTCATGTAGCTTGGTAGACCTTACCAATTTGATATCCCAAAACATTCTGCTTAAACTAGGCTTCTTGTGTCTATCCAAAAAGCTTATAATGTTTTTGCAAATGTGCTTTAGTTGGTACTCCTTATAATATAGGTTGTCAGCCTTAAGTGTCAATCTTATACTCGGTAAGGAGACCACTCAATCATGCTCCTCACCATACTCTTAAGAGTCTTATTCCATCTTTTAACTACACCATTCATGCTAGATGATCCCGACATGGTGTAATATGGGACGATTTCATATTTCTCTAGGTATCTAGCAAATGGTCCATGATGTTGTTCACTTGATCGATTAGGTCTACCATAATATTCACCACCATAGTTAGACTTAATGCTTTTTTATCCTTTTGTTGAGTTGGTTCTCAACTTCAACTTTAAATGTTTAAACACATCCAAGGACTGTGATTTTGCATGAATTGGATAGAGGTAGCCATATTTTGAGTAACCGTCTATGAAAGTTATGAAATACTTTTTACCATTCCTAGAAGCAGTAGGGAATGACCCACACATATGTAAATGTATTAATGTCAAAACTTCCATAGACTTATTGGCACCTAATGACTTAGCTTTGGTTTGCATTCCCTTTACACATGCAACACAAACATCAAAGTTTGTAAAATCAAGGGAATCAAGAACTCTGATCGCACAAGTCATGAACTCCCTATTTCTAGAATATGGCCCCATTCCTTATGTCATAACGCAGACTAAATTTTCTTTTATTTAAATAGGTTTAGCATATCATGGATTCCACAGTAGGGTTTCATTATAGGATGAAATAGTTTCAAGCATATATAGGTTATCATAAGCTTTTAGGAAACTAGTACCAACAATATTCAAATTTAAAGATAAATAAAATTGATTCTTTCTAAAGGAACAAGAATAACCAAATTTGTCCAAAAAAGAAACTAAAACCAAATCCCGTCTAAAAGATAGTTCAACGAAAGAATCAACTTAAAGTTCCTTATTGCCTTTGTACATTCCTTCTTTGTATATCCTTCCTTATTGCAAAAGAAACAACCATTGTTTTCCTGTTGTTGTTTGTTTTGGGTTGGACCCTTATCAACAGCTTTCATATTCTTTCTTTTAATGCCCTTATCCTTATTTTTAGGGGTGGTAGCTGATGAGTCTAAAACTCATCTATTTTTAATCCATTTTTTTGGCATGTTTTTAACAGTTTAAGATCTATTTTTTTGTCAAAATATCGAATATTCATCAACTTTGTGTCATGCAGGCAATTATTGAAAAAGGAGAGAATCCCAGCAAAAAAGAAGCAAAGATGAAAAGCAAATAGCTGGGTCGCGAACTAATTTTTCTATGTCGCGACACAAATACAAGCAGGCCAAAGAAACTATGTCACATCAAAGACTAGTCAGAACTCAAGGCTGAAAAGAGCTTAGGTCGCAATCAGAAGTTTTCATCATGATGAATTCAAGAAGATTTTCAAGAAAGTCATCGACAACCTCAAATCTATCGCGACATACATAAGGTAAATGGTGAAGGAATTGTGTTGTGACATTATGTCCTGTGTCGCAACATAAAAGCTGAAGACTAATGGATGAACTCTGGCTACGATAAGAGACAATTCGCCAGCAATGTGTTGTCAAGAAGGCAACACAAGTAAGCTACTACAAGTGTTTTTATGTTGCGACAAAGTTCTCATAACCAAGCCAGCTTAAGAAGGGTTTATATCGCAACACGAAAAACCCTGTCGTAACATAACATTATGAGTTTACACCATTGAAGGCAGAATTTCGGTCGCGACATAGAAATTTTATGTCGCGACAATAAAAGCTATGGAAAGATGAAATTACGCCAGGATGTAATGAAATTCGCCGCGACCGAACTCGAAGAAGAACTAAGATTTAGCCAAGGCAATCGTGGTCGCAACAAGGATTTTGGCGTCGCAACCAACAAACTTCAACAAGCAACTAAGAATAAGAGAACAATCTCTGTCGCGACCATAAGGTTTTCTGTCTCGACAGAAACGACTAAGGAATCAAAGATATATTTTTCGCGACACGAAAAACCTTGGCCGCTGATAGAGTAAATGCAAGCAAAACAGGAAAATGCTCACGCGATAGCGGGAAAATTATGTCGCGGATAGATCTAGAAGTCATACATAAGAAGCCGATCGCGAACAAATTTTGTGTCGCGACACAAAGCAATCATGTTGCGACACAATTAAGAATGCTACACCATAGTTTTATCGCGACAGTATCAAAGTCTGTCGCGACAGAACTCACATAAAAGCTTAGAAGTAAAGTTGCGACAAAGATTACAAGCTACGACAGAGGCCAGCGACAAGGACTTAAAGCTATGTCGCAACATAATTTTTTTATGTTGCGACAAAGCGACCAATTTGGGCCAAACTTTAGGGATCCACAATGCAATTAATGAAGTGCGGCCCAACATTGGAAAGTCTATAATACGCATTCAGTAGGCACTATGCCTAGCTGCAGCCCGCACTTCTGGTATCAAGACTCTCAGACATTTTTTTTATTTTTTTATTTTCCATTTTAGTAGATTTAGCTTATAATATAGTTTTTATTTTGTTAGTTTTCCTCGCACTTTTCGACTGGGAATTGTACGGGCGCAAACTAGTTGATATTTATTTATAAATTCATCTTTCCATTACTGCTTGATTTAAAATGAATGATGGAAAATTTACGGATTCATTTTCGCTTGTTCATGATTTCTAGAATTCTTCTCGACGCTTAGTCACTATATGAGGAACTAGTTTTGAAAAGTTAAGCTCACTGTAAATGGGTCATTGATGATAGTCATTTTGTCGCCATGGTGGAAGAAAGCTTTAATTGTAATTTTGAATTTATTTTGATCGCTTATAAATTTACTTGCTTCTCAAGACTAGTACCGTGTACCCAATGCAAGGCATCAGATTCACTCTAACAAGAGGCTCCTTGAAAGTGACACAAAGATGGAGAATCTTGAGAGTGTAGAGTAGTTCCTTGTGTGTATGGTAGACTAATACTATGGAACTAATGAAATTTGAAGGATTACTCAGATAGATCACCAACTTACTTATAAGTTGGGATAGGTTGAATGAAGTATCTATTTAATCACTCAGAGGTCTCTTCTCTTTCTGATGAATTGATTCTGATCCTATGTTAGCTGAGATCTTATGACGCCCCAAATCCTGGGGGTCCCGTTGACCATCGTTAACCTGCGGAATACCTGTGTCTCATATCATGAGACCCATACATGAGTAAAATGGCCACATTGGCCCATACATCCATACTCACAAAAATGTATATTTTATACAAAAAGGAGTTAATTTACAATTATCCAAAACTAGGTCTTTTACCTAGATTTTTACAAAATACATAAATAAGGCCTCATGGCCATTTCTTTGCTCTAAGACTTTGATGCATCCTCATCCCTAGGCAATCTTTGGTACCAAATAATTTTCCTCGACAGTATAAGAATCTTCAAAGAATGAATTATCCTACATGGGTTACTTCCTCACCTAAGTGCACATATTGAACACAAACACATTCAAGCAAATATGATGATCATGCTCTGGAACATTTTACATGATATGGGATGAGAATGTGACTCACCCTTTCCCACTTCTCAAGCCCTCACTAACTCCCCACGATGCCAAGCCAAATGTGAGAAAACATCGTTTTCAGAACAAAAGGTTTTTGTTCTCGAAAACATACTACCAAGTTTCGGTAAAATCTATTGGACAACCCTCCGAGGTGAATTGCTGGTTAACTCTCCAAAACAGTCATGGGTTCGCCTCTGAGATGAACTGTTGGACAACTCTCCAAGGCAATTCTTCAGAAAATCTTCCTTTGAAATTCCTTTCCCAACCATTTTCCTTTTTCTTTCATGTCATGCACTCACACCTATTTTTCTAGGTTGCCTCAGTGCATATGAAATGCATTATGCCAATTTCATTCAACACATGCCAATATATCAATCATGCATACATTGACAAAATTTACATACTAACCGCATGTTATTCATTCAAAGCAATAACATCAAAATTAGCTCACATGGGCTAATAACAATTCGCCCAATGGTCACACAATATATTTATATATCTAAACATCATGTTAACACATTAAATTCCATGCATTAACATATTATTTTCCACACAATTCAAGTCATTCATTTTAAGCAAATTCACATGGACGTTTTTGGTCCAACACACAAATCGGGACTGATTTTAACGGTCCCAAAAACAGTGCGTGGGCTGTCCATGGACAACCCCCTCATCAACCTCGGTTCCACTTCTTTGGAACCGAAATCCATGGCCATTTCCGGCCCAACAACACCCAAAACCACAATTTTCATGTTATTCAAATTATCGAGCGAAAACACACAAATATAGCACAAGCCACACAAACAGTCCGTGGACTATCCAAAACGGGTCCCTAATTTCCAGAATTTTAGTCCCAAGTTTTGGGACTGGCCAAACGGCCACTCACGGCCTCATACCATCCAAACCATTAACAAGGCTCTTAAACCGAAAATAAACCAAGTAGGAGAAAACCCCTACCTTCCGGAGTTGTCAAAAATCCAAAAAAACCAGTGCCCACACGTAGCTCTTGCCGTGGGGAGCAACTTTGCTTCTTGTCTCGCCGGAAACCGACGGTCCGATCGCCGGGAATTCTAGAGAGAAGGTAGAAACTCTCTCTCTAAATTCTCTCCCTCACGGTTTGCTCTTCTCCTCCCCTCTCTTTCTCCCCTCTCCCAACCCATTTGGTCAAGATCGGGACAAGAGACTTTACTGGCCCCAATGCCACTTGTCCACCCTAAGTGGCTCACGGATTACACCTTATTATCTATCATATACACTACTTCAAGATCATTTTCTCCACGGCATGATGCCATGTGTCCACCCATGGCCCACATGAGCTCATGTTTGACTAATTCTCGCATATATGCGGCACTCACAGGATACTTAAATGTGCCAAGTGTCTTGCACTACCCCAGTTGCCTCGAAAAACGTGAAAATTTCGATTGTCTCGGAATTCAACATGGTATCTAGATTTTGTGAGACGATTCCAATGGTGAAGTCCGTTTTTTTATCTGAGATCTAGAAAAATTCTGGATTTTGACCGAAATTACTATTTTACCCTTTTTCAGAAAATTAGAAATTTCTTGGGTTTTACAGATCTAATCAAGGAGATGGAAATTTACATCAGGAGTGTAGGATGAGGTGTCAATCAAATTGGAGGAGGCTTGCAATATCCTGTCTATGGGGGTAAGAATTCTTTAGTCCTAGGATATGAGTATGAAGTATTGAAAAGGAAAAATACTTAAACCTTAGAAAGATGGTTACATATTAAAAGTAACTAATTATAATCATGTTTCAAAAATGAATATGAACCTTTAATCAGTGAAAAGTATGGTAAAGGGAGAAATCCAAACTATACTACTCGCATTCGATAAACTCAAGCCCAATTTATGGTTGAGCTATGAATAGAAAAAAGATGCAAGTAGTGCGACTATTACTAATCGTCCATGTCCGCTTGTCTAACTCGGTGAATCCTAAACCCCAGTTTTTATTAACCTTTACTTTTTGTATTTAGAAATTCGAGGAAACGCGTGTCAGGCAACACATGGCGAGCCATGTGGATGACACATGGAAAGCCATGTGAGTGACACATGGTAAGCCATGTGTCACAATGCATGGCAAAGGCATGCATATGTGACACATGGCGTTATGCAGGACACATGGCATGCCATGGGTTAACATGCATGGCTCTTGCCATGCCTATATAAGGCCTACATGGGCTGTTGGAGAAGCAAGGAGAGCTCAAGATCACCCGTGGAGCAGCAAGGAGAAGAGAAGGGAGGGAAGGAGAAGGAGGAGGAAAGGAAAAGAGAAAGGAGGAAGTGAGCGAGGAAGGGGTGAAAGGAAAGAGAAGAAGAATGGGAGGAAGAGAGGAAAAAGAAAGAGGAAGAGGCTACAGATGTTGTGAGGTGGGAAGCACCCAGACGTGAAAAGAACCTTAATCGCGCTACAAGAGGTATGTTTCCTCCTACTCTGGTTATTTTACGCCTAGGGGCCGTGTAATGGCCTACGGGTTTCATCCGGTTTTCCGGGCGAATTTGTATGTTGTGTGGTTTGTTTATGATTGTGTGATGGTCAAAGACCAGTTTTACGGGGTTTCAGGACTGTTCGAGACCGAACATTGTGTTTTGGGGACAAAGAAAATCTCCCGAAGTAATGGCAACGAGGGGTGTGCCCAAATTTCGCGACACCTCAATCGCCGCCAACTTCGCCGGACGACCATAAAAGCCGTCCAACTCCGGGATGACGCCAGTTTTGAACTCTACGAAAGCTCGCAAGTCTAGGAATTTAATAAAATAAATTTCTCACCCAAAATATAGGCCGAAAAATTAGGCCGGGTCACTTCGATAGTTGAGGAATGGTCCGCCTGCCTAACTTCGCTTTTCAAACCCGCTTGTAAATCGAAAATGCTCGGGAGTGCATATGGTATGAGCAGGAATTCGGGCGTTGGATGTTTTGTGTGGTATTTACAAAAATCGGACCCTCTCGACTAAAGTCCGACATTTCCGGCGCCAAGCATGGCCAGAATGACTAATGTTATTGCCATAAATTCAATGACATACCGAAATGTGAAATTATGATATATGTGTGATAAAAGATGGAAATAATTATATGCATTGGGCTGTATGGACTCCATATACTATGTTCGCCCAGAATGAATTGCGGCATTATTTGCCTAAGTAATGGTTGGAATTATTTTAATACATGTCAATGATGTGTTGACATGAATGAACTGAATGATAGAAAAGATGTAGTGCATGCTTATGTGATGTATAGATTTGAAAATGTGGAATATTCACATGACTGCATGTATGTTAAATATATGAAATGTTGTGTTCATTAGACATGAGTGTTCATAACACACACATAGTGTACGGTGTAGAATGTCCATGCAGGTACATCGTCATGGGCTCTGAGTGCAATGGCACAAATTGCATTGCATTGGTGTGCGGTAATGACCACATTACATGAGAGTGTGTACATGGTAATCGATTTGTCATCACATGGTGTTGAATTGTGTGGGCTTCGGGAATGGACAAAGTCCAATTGAGTTCCACAAAGGTTAAACGAAAAATGGAAAATGAAATGTGTCGGGCGAGCAAGTAGGGATAGATACCCCCTCGTGTGAAAAGCCTAAAACTCCGGTTAGACAACAGATCCACCGTGAAAGCCCGAAAAATGTCAGAGGGTGTAAGAGACCCGCGGAGAGACTCCGAAAAGTTCTGTTGCCCAAAAAAACACGAAACGATTAAATAAATATCACATAAACTACAGGTGGTGAGATGGGAGCCTGACCGACTTCTAAGATTGATTTCCCATTGGCACTTGCATTGGGTGGTGGGTCGGAGGTTTACCCAGTACATGGGGCATGTAGAGTGTCGTCTCATACATGCAAGTAGTTTTTTTTTTCCATGATAATACAACATGTATGCACGGATTGGTTGTTGGTTTGACTATGAAATGATCATTTGCATATGCACCTAGGTGGGGAGAGTAGTCTTGTAGGATTTATCTCTATCGGGCGTTAGCTCACCCTGGCCGTGGGACCTCCTCGTGCACACAGATGTACAAAAGTGCATTCCACGCTCCTTAGAGGCTCGGATAATGAAGCAAATGATCGTGGCCTTGATTCTTGTTTTCACAGATATATTATAACGACTCAGTTTTAATATATGTTTTGTATTAGAGGATGTAATAACTTTAGATCTATAGAAATGTATGGTCTTGTAACTGTATGGGATCGACTATGGATGATGGGCCCATCTGGGTCATTTTATTTCATGGCTGGTCTCATGATATGAGACAAGTTCCGCAGTTAATCTGCGTGGTCAACTAACCCCGGGTTTCGGGTGTCTCAAGTTTTATGTCACAACAATCACAACATGCAGCTGTAAGGAACTCTGTCGTGACAAAATAAAATATTGTCTCGACAAAGGTGAAGAGCTAAAGGCAAAAATATTTGTCGAGATAGCGGAAAGCTATGTCTCGACATAAGTTAAAGAGAAGCGCCTAGAAGAGAAAAGAAGATTGTTTGTGACACACTGTGAGCAAAAGAGTATTTTATGTCCCGACATTTCAAAATTATGTCACGACATAAAACAAAGCTAAAAGGTGAGAAGTCTGTCGCGACAAAGAAATTTTATGTCGCGACATTTTTCAAGAGAAACAAAGTTTTTATGTCATGACACAAGACACTGTTGTGACAATTTTAGCAAAATTATGTTGCGACATTTTCTAAGTTTGTTGTGACATAATTTCAGAAGAAGGTAGTAAACTATGTCGCGACAGAAAACTAGAAGCCACAATAAAAGCTGGAGAACAAAGATGACAACTATGTTGTGACATAATTTTAAATGTCACGACAAAGCCACCTATTGGGACATATTTTTGGGGATCCACAATTTCAGCCTTGAAGTGCAGCCCAACATTTTAAAATCTATAAATAGAAGCACCTAGGGCATTGTATGGAGCTTCTGCAAAAACCAGGGAACTTCTGGATAGTTGGAGACTCCTTTGTATATTATTATTATTATTTTTCTTTTATTTCTTTTTCGTCATTTTAGTTTTAGCTTAGCATTTTAGTAGTTTTTCTTTCTTTTGGGATTGAACAGTGATCTGATGAGAAGTTTCTAGCATGGATTCATTGTAAAATTGTAGTTTTCATTACTGTCTGACTTGAATTGAATTTTGGGAATTTGTCTGGAGTTCATTTATTTCATTTCGTTTGCAATCTCAGTGAATTTTCCTAATAAGTTAGTCACTGTTATTTGTAATCCAGTTTTGAAAGACTAAGCTCCCTCTAGGAATGGATCGATGTTAATTATTATATTTTGTATAACTTGAAAGAACGTTATAGTTCGAATTCTTGAATTTATTTAATTGGTATTGTTCTTGAAGTCACTTGTTCAGAATATTAGTAGTGTGTACCTAGAAAAGGACTCAGATCTTGCTCTATTTGTGAAGCCTCTAAGTGACACAGTAAATGGAGATTCTGAGAGTATGGAGCAAGCATTTAGGGTATGTTAGACTAATATTATGGAACTAATGAACTCTTGAAAGATTACTCGATAGGATCACTAATTCACCTGCAGTGAGAATAGTTGGATTGATGTATCAATTTTAGTTGATAAGAGGTTCTCCTTAGCTCGATGAAAGGATCTTGATCCCAGAAAGAAGGTGAGATCTAATCAAGGAGATTAGATTTGAAGGATGAGATAACAATTAGATTGGAGAAGGCTTGTATTATCTCAGTTTATAGGGCAAGAATTCTTCGCCCTAAGATTCAAAAGGCATCAAAAGAAAAATACCTAGATCTTAGAAAGAGGGATTATATTCTACAAGTAACTGATCAGACTCATGTATCTGGAAGGAACTTGGATCTCTAATTAGTGAAATGTATGGTGTATGGAGAAATCCAAACTATACTACCTTGCATCTTTGACAAGTTTGGATTTCAAACTAATGGCTCAACTCTGCTATAAAATGATGCAGAAATTCATAATTGTACTATGATCTATCTCCTAGTGTTAGCTTACCTAGAGAATTTTTCAATCCAATTTTTTTAAATTCTTTATATATAGTTATAGAATTTAATTTAGTTTTTACATTTCCTTTAGTTCTAAACTAAATAACTTTTAAATTTGGAGTCCAAATAGCATGGATCTTGAGTAGATGGGGTAATTGATATTTAGATTTCTAATCAATCCTCGTGGGAACGATATTCGGACTTAAATCCACTTTTATTACTTGTATGACCTGTGCACTTGCAGTGAACTAGACCAAAACACATTTTCAAATGAAGCCTTCTCATATAAGGCAAACAACATATTTTATATCTTTGGTCAATCTAACAATTTGGTTGATCATATATTTTGGTTTTTAACAAGTTTTTGGCACAGTTGCTTGGGCTTGAATAGTCCTAGGTGGCAGTGCTGACTACTTGGTTAATTTGGTCTTAAACAATTAGTTAGTTTTGGTCTATGTTAAACAATTTATGTCCAACAAGTTTTTGGCACTGTTGCCTGGGACTGAATAGCCTTTGGTAGTTGTGTTAAAGATTTGGTGGATTTATTTTTTGGTTAATTAGTCAACAAGTTTTTAGCGTCGTTGTCAGGGACTTAGTTTAGTCTTTAGTAGCTGTGTCGGAAATTTGGTTATCAAGTTTTTTTGGCGCCATTGTCGGGGATCGAATGGCGAGTTTAAATATCAATATTCCAACCAAAGAGATAATTGCTAATTTGGACATTTTTCTCCGTTTTATCAAAAATTTCAGAAAATTACAAAAATAGTTTAACTGTAGTAGTTAAGAAAGCTACTAAAAATCTTTTATGAGCTTAAATGAATATAACCGTGTTCCACGGATTTCATTTGATCTTAATGTGTTTCTATTTCAGGAAAATCTTACATGCATAAAAAACCAGAAGTAGAACCATTGCCTTTGGACACAGAACTGGAAAGAACACTGAGAAATATGAGAAAAGTGAAAAGTGCTGAATCAACAACTATGGCAGAGTAGAGAGAGATAAGGTAACCTATCACAGAAGAAGCACTAGCAGAAAGACCTCAAAGGCAAATGACTATGGAGGACTTTTAGAGGCCAGTTATTCAAGATGAATATTCTGTTGTAAGAAAACCTGCTATAGAGGCCAACAATTTTGAGCTAAAGCCAGCTTTGATCACAATGGTGCAACAACATCAATATACTGAGCATGCAAGTGAAGATCTCAATGAGCATATGGGAAGATTCTTATAGATGGCAAACACAATGAAGTTGAATAGGGTGAGACTTGAGGTGATCAAGTTGCAACTTTTCCCTTTTTCATTGAAAGATGTGGCATCCCCTTGGTTTGAATCACTGCCATATGGATCAGTGAATAATTGGGAAGAGTTGGTAGAGGCCTACATGAGTAGATTCTTCCCTCCTGCCCTCACTTCAAAAAGGAAAGGGGAAATCATAGTGTTCAAACAAGGAGAGGATGAAAGTCTCTATACTGCATGGGAAAGCTTAAAGAGATTGCTGAAAAGATGCCCAATGCATGGTATAGATCTAACTACACAGATGGACATCTTTTATCACTCTATGAACTACACCTCCAAAGGCATATTAGGATGTACCACGGAGCATCAAGCAGAGGAGTGCGTAGGAGGCAAGACAAATTGAAGATCTCGGGCTAAATGAAACTATGTAGCCCATCCGAAACTCGTGGAATAGAAATAGATTGAAAGGCGTGGGGGTGATAGAGCTAATTGCACGATCACATAGAAGCAAAATCGAATGCACTACGAACAAGGTGGGAAACTAGGAAAGAAGAATGCACTCAACACATGAAGTGGGAACAGCTGAAAGAAATGAGTAGAAGAGTAGTATTGAAGAGGGACTAGCCCATGAGGGTACCTACCAAGTTAAGGAGGCATAATTTCTCAATGCTAATAAAAGCTACAATTTTAAGCCAAACCTCAACTTGCCAACTCATTACATACCAAGACTTAAAACCATGAATCTCATACGCACTGTGAGTATATCAAGGACATATTTCAGGTAAAATTATCACGCACTAGGGTCAACATGGTTTCCAAGTACAAGATGCCAGAATGTACCAGAGAGCCGAAAATCAAAGCAAAGAAGGTCTTAGTCTTTTGAAGAACAGATGTTGAGCTTTATGGGAGAAAACAAAAGACTGTTGAATCTACATGAACAAAAGCTCACAGCTAAGAAGACCTGTGCAAACACATTAAATGCGAGGCCGACACAATGTCTTTTTGAAAAATTTGGAGACACAAGTAGGGCAACTGGCCTTAACAATGCAAAATTAGTCCAAGGATGCCTTCCCAAGCAATACAAAGAAGAATCCTAAGGATTATATGATGGTGACTTTGAGAATTGGAAGAGAGATAGAAAGCAGAAAAGAAGAAGAGAAGAAAAGGACTGAAAGAGAAGAGAAAAAAGAAACTGGAAAAGAGACCAAGTTAAGCAGTTCAGACTTGGCAAAAGAGATTGAGAAAGAAAAGGTGCAGAATGAACAACTGGTGGAGAAATGAGAATTGAAAAGGAAAGAAGAAAAACCAGTTTACATGCCTGTTATTCCTTTCCCTCAAGTTTCAACAAGTAGAAATAGAGGAGCAGTTCTCTAGATTCTTAGATGATTTCAAGAAGATAGAGATTAATCTACCATTTGCAGAGGCATTGACTCAAATGCCTAACTATGCTAAGTTTCTGAAGGACATTCTGAGTAGGAAGAGAAAATTTGTTGAAGAAGGAATGTTGAATTTAACAACAACATGTAGTGTAGTGATCCAGAGGAGTTTACTAGAGAAGATGTAGGATCTTGGCAACTTCACCATTCCCTGCACCATTGGGAATTTTGAATTCAAAAAGGCTTTATGTGATTCAGGAGCTAACATCAACTTGATGCCATTGTTAGTGGTGAAGAGACTTAGTTTGGGGGAACTGACTCCCACAATTGTAACCATGTAGATGGCAGACAAGACAATGCACAATCAGAAGGAGTCCTTGAAGATGTACTAATCAAGGTGGGAAAGTTCATTTTCCCTATGGACTTTGTAGTTATGGATATGGAAGAAGATACACAAGTTCCATTGCTGCTTGGAAGACCTTTCCTAGCTACTGAAGCTGCCTTGATAGATGTTAAAAAGGGAAAACTCACTCTCAGGGTAGGAGAAGAAGCAATACACTTCAACTTGAACAAAGGCCTAAAACAGTCTGAGTGTGAAAGTACAGATTGTAAGACTATAGAAATAATAGTTCCCATCAGTCCTAAGCTGATGTTTGATTGTAATTTTCAGAATTCAATCAATGAAAATGAGATGAATTTCAAGTATCTTGATGATCTTGATTGTGAATGGCTGAATTCCAGTTTTGATTTCAAAGAAATAGTCTTTAGTTTGAATGAAAACGGTATAGAAAAATGTAGCAATGAGGAGAAGGCAGAAGAAAAAGAAACAAGTTCAGAAGGGTTAACCTTGAAGGAATTGCCCAGTCATTTAAAGTATGCTTTCTTAGAACCAGAAAAAGCAAGACCTGTTATTATATCAACAACATTAACTGAGTTTGACGAACAAAAACTACTAGAAATTCTCAAAAATATAAGGAAGCAATTGCCTAGTCAATAGAAGATTTAAAAGGAATTAGTCCTTCTATATGCATGCATAAGATCCTCTTGGAGGATAATGCAAACAACTCCATTGAACATCAAAGAAGACTAAATCCAGTAATGAAAGAAGTTGTCAGAAAATAAGTATTGAAATGGCTAAATGCAGGTTTTATATATGCACTTCGCATGTACTTCTCGTGAGCCCAATGCATGCGGTCACTAAAAAGTAAGGTGGGTTCATCAAGGATCGAAATGAGAAGAATGAATTGACTTATAAGAATCATGGACAGATGGGAGGGTGTGTATAGATTACGTAAAACTAAATATCGCATAAGAAAGGATCATTATCCTCTACCTTCATTGACCAAATGTTGGACAAAGCTAGCCGTGACACCCCATTACTATTTTCTTGATGGATATTCTGGATATAACCAGATTGCCATAGCCCTTGAGGATCAGGAGAAGGCTACATTTACATGTCCTTATGGCACATTTGCTTTTAGAAGGATGCCATTTTGATTATGTAATGCTCCTGCCACATTTCAAAGATGTATGATGTCTATGTTTTCAGATTTGGTGGAAGAGGTTATGGAAATCTTCATGGATGACTTCTCAGATAGATATGGATCCAAATGAGAAATACTGTTTGAAAATTTGAAAATAAGATTAAAGGTGCCAAGACAAAATCTAGTCGAATCGGGAAAATGCCATTTTATGGTAGCAGAGGGCATTGTTTTAAGGCGGAAGATTTCTGCAGCTAGGTTAGAAGTAGACCAAGCAAAATTTGCTATTATAAAGACTCTCCTGCCACCTACAATAGTTAAAGGGATAAGAAGTTTCCTAGGACATGCTGGATTTTACAGAAGATTTATAAGGGACTTCTCAAAAATCTCTAGACTATTATGTAGATTGCTGGAAAAAGGTGCGAAGTTTGATTTTGATGAATCATGCAAAGCTGCATTTGAAGAAATTAAGTCTGGACTGGTTACAGCTCCAATCATGGCAACACCTGATTGGAACAAGGAGTTTGAAATAATGTGTGATGCCAGTGACTTTGCAATGGGAGCAGTATTAAGATAAAGAACTCAGAAGATATTCAAGGCCGTATACCATGCCGCCAAAAACCTTCAACGGCTAATAAGAGAAATTATACCACGTAAAAGCGAGATGCAATGGTGTTTGCTTGTGAAAAATTCAGGCCTTACATATTAGGGTCCCATGTTATAATACACACTGATCATGCTACTATTAAATATCTGATAACAAAGAAATATGCCAAACGAAGACTGATCAGATGTGTATTTTTGCTACAAGAGTTTGATTTAGAAATTAAAGGCAAAAAGGGTAGTGACAATGTGATAGCTGATAAGTTATCTAGACTAGAAAAGATCATCAAGAGGAAAAGGAATTGAAATAAAAGAGAAAACTTTCCATGAGCAGCTCTATTTCAGCATCGGGCCAAATACCCTGGTATGCTGATATTGTAAATTACTTAGCTTGTGGAATTATGCCACCCGAGTTCAGCACCTAGCAGAAAAGGAAGTTGAGAATTGATAGCAAATTTTATATTTGGGATGATCCACTACTTTTCAAAAGAGGAGCAAACATGATTATCAGGAGATGTATTCCAGAAACAGACCAAGGTGGAATTCTTGATAAATGTCATGCATCACCATATGGAGGACACTTTGCAGGAGAGAGAACAACCCAGAAAATTCTCTAATCAGGTTTTTATTGGCCTACTCTATTCAAAGACTATTTGGAATGGGTAAAACATTGTAATAAATGATTACTACCTAAAAGGTGTTGTTTTATACTTTTAACACTCTATGTTTTGAGCACTTTTTGTGTAGTAATTGACCTAATTAATCTAGTTGGCATGTTAAGGACCTAGCAATGTTACTAATCAAATTTTATGGCAAGTTTTGGTTGTTTTTAGGGACTTTATATCTTTAAGACATGGATTCAGCTTAAAGGCATGAAGAATCCAGGTGCAGTTCAGAGCCTAGAAGCTGCAAAATTTCGCATGGGTTGTGAAATTTTCACAACCCTTGTGAAAATGTCTGCAAATTTTGACTTTTTGATTTTTTGTGTTTTTCCCACTTTCTCCCTATGTAATAGTGTTTTATTTGTATCTTTTGGTGAAGGTTTTGGATGATAAGGTGGGGGTTTTCCATGTTTTAACGGAGGTATTTTCCACCATTAATGGTTTCATTTCAAATGTTGGTTTTAATTCCTTCGGGTTACCTTGAATGATCCGTATTTGATAAGCTTTTTAGGGTTCATTGGATGCTTATTGCTAGATCCATTGACATTCGTTAGTTATCATCCATGGGTAATTGGAAGGCGATTCAAGGATATTTTTATTTCCTTCATATCCTAGATTCAATCCCTTCGATTCACCTTGAATGGTTAGTATTTGGTAAGCTCTCAGGGCTCATTGGATACTTATCGCTAGATCCAGTGATGTTCGTCAGTTATCATTTATGGACCATTGGAAGGTGAGTCAAGGAGATGTTCTTCACTGTCCAAGACCATTAATGGGAAGCAAATACCAATTTTCAAGGATATGTACTTAGGGTAAGTTATTATAGCTAAACCAAGAACTGATTCATGAGATAACTATATGTTATCCTCCCCAATGCTAGGAAAAGACCCGAAAACCCCCTCATTTGCCTAAGGAACCTGAAACCTAGTGACCTGACACTCTAAGGGATTTGTTTTCATGTTTTAGTAAATTTTTACTTTTAGTTTTAATCACTAAAATCCCCTTATCCAAACCCAAATATACAAAAATGAAATCACCAAGATAAGCTTTATCACAATCATTTTACTTAAGAAAACCCATATCTGTGGACGATCCTAGAACCACTGTACTATAGTGGCTATGCTACACTAGTATGAGGTATTAGGTTATAAATTTTGTTGATTAATACCCCACACTGGGTTAAAAATCAATAAATGTCAGAGAATGGGCAACATAAGCATAAGAAATAAGATGCCCCTACAAGGAATCCTAGTGGTGCAAATTTTTGATGTATAGGGAGTAGACTTCATGGGACCTTTCCCATCCTCATTTGGAAATCTATACATTCTCCTAGCTGTGGATTATGTATCCAAATGGGTAGAAGCAATAGCTTGTCTCAGAAATGATGTCAGCATAATGGTTGGGTTTATTCAAAGAAATATTTTGAGCAGATTTGGAGCACCTAGAACAATCATTAGTGATGAGGGAAGCAATTTTGAAAAGCTGATGAGCAGATATGGAATCAGACATGTAATGGGATTGACTTATCATCCTCATTCAAATGGGTAAGCTGAGATTTCCAATAGGGATAGAAAGAAGATTCTAGAAAAAACAGTAAACTTAAGCAGAAAAGACTAGTATAAGGCTAGATGATGCATTGTGGGCTTGTAGAACTGCTTACAAAACTCCTATTGGAATGTCTCCATACAAAATTGTATTTGGAAAACCTTGAGATCTCCCTCTAGATCTTGAATACAAAGCTATGTGGTCCATCAAGAAACTGAACTGTGATTTCCAAGCTGCCAAGGAAAAGAGATTACTCCAACTGAATGAACTGGAAGAGTTAAGAAATGAAGCCTATGATAATGTCAGGATCTACAAAGATAAGACAAAGAAGTAGCCTGATCAGAAAATTATGAGGAACAAATTCAAAGCAGGAGAGCTAGTCTTGTTATACAATTCAAAGCTCAAGTTGTTTCTAGAAAATCAAGTCAAGACGGGAGCGGTCCTTGCTAATAAAGAGTAGCAAGCACACTTTTACAAAGCAGTGAATTTGAAAACTGATTCTGGAGATGAGTTTAAAGTAAATGGTTAGAAGTTAAAGCATTATCTTGGAGGGAACATAAATGAAGATTAGATCCAGATTTTGAAGAAAGGGAAGAATTTTGCTGAAAGGAAAACAATTTGCAGCAAATGTCTAGCTAAAGACATTAAACTGAGCAGTTTCTTGGAAGGCAACCCAAGAAAATTTTAATTTTCATAGTTACCTTGCTCTTGTTAAATTTTGTATGTTTGAAGTTTAGTTTTAATTTTGTTTGAAATTTTATTTTGTAATTTTGTTGATTTTTCAAGACAATGAAGCCAGATGAGGATGAAACGATTTGTGCCATCTTATTCTCGTAATCACATGCGTAATGTGCTACAAGGGGGAGTTTTTCTTTTTCTCTAACTTGTTTTTTAATGATAATGCATAATTGAAGTTCGGGGGAATGCATTTTTATAAAGCAGAAATGAATAGTAGCTTTATTGTTCCCATTCCCTGAATATTTTTTATCATCACCATGTTGAATTATATTGAATAAATAAATGAGAAGAGTTGTTCATACTTGAATTGAGATGCTTTGATGTTAGATGTGTCTACACAAGTATGTGTTGAAAGGTATGAATATGTTGCATACAATTTTGATTGTTGATTGGTTGAAGGAATGTCAGTTGTGCAATTTTATGGAAAATTCAGGGGATTTTCGCGACATTAACTCTACTCTGTTGCAACAACATTACTCTTGTTGCGATAAGGATTGTTTTAACCTTTTAGAAATTGTAGGAAATTATGTCGTGACACAATTTTTATGTCGCGACATAAATCTTTTTGAAGCTATAGAAAATTATGTCGCAACATACTTTTTATGTCGTGACATTATTTACCTTGAGTAGAATAAACTATGTCGCGACATTATTCATCTTTATCGCAAATATGTCTCCAAAAAAACCCTATGAATTTTATGTCGAGAATAATATTTCATATGTCACAACATAACTTAAGCCTAAAAACCTAAGGTTTATGTTGCGACATAAAGTTTTATTATTGTAAAGATTAGAAAAACACAAATAATTAGTTGGCCTATAAATAGAGAATTTTGAAAACTGAAAGGCCACCTTCCTCATAAATCATCAACCCATTCATCTACCTTCATCAAATCTCTCTCATTTTCCTTCGAAAACCCTAGATCCTCAAGCCGTATTTCAACCATGTCTGACCCATCAAATCTGATTCCAAACCTAAATGAAATGATGGAAGAATACGCGGAAGTTGAGGAAGCGACTATTTAAGAAACTCAGTCAGGAGCATTATAAGAGGAAGAACGACCTGAAGTAAGAACAGAGACCAAACAACCTATTGAAGGAAGCAGAAAAAAAAAAGAGGAGCTGAAGAAGCTAGAACAGAGTAGAGGAATGTAATAGTAAGAGATTTAATTTCAGATAAAGCCTTTGTTTTATGGGAAAAGAATATGAAGAATAGGGGTTTCATTGTCGAAAGAGGATTCAACAAGCTTATCTCACCCTTCATTGAAATGATTGAGAAGAGAGGATGGCAATTACTTGGCGAGCACAAGGCACCTGGCTTTGTTGCATTGGTCAAAGAATTTTATGCTAACATGGTGGGAGTAAGAGGGAAGACGGTGTGTGTAAGAGGAAAGTGGATATCTTTTAGCAAAGAAAAGATAAATGAAACTTTTAATCTGAAGGAGAAAAAAGATGGTTCCAAGTTCAAGAAATAGTTAAAGGAGCCAGAATATAAGAAAATTATAGATTTGCTGACAAATGGAAAAGGAAGAATACATTGCCAGAGGTTCTTTGATAGAGGAAGCTAAGGTATGGTTTTATTTTGTTAGTTTAGTCTTGTTTCCATCAAAGCATCTCAGTATAGTGAGAAAAAAATGAAGCAATACTCTTGTATGCCCTACTGAAGGGGTATAAAATTAATGTGGGTAAGATAATTGAAAATTCCATTATGAGTTACTACAGAAGCAAATACAAGGGAGTAATCCCACACCCATTTACAATCACAAAACTCTGCATTTTAAGAGGTGTAAATGGAGATAGGGAAGACGAAGAATCATGCCCTAAGGGTTCTCCCCTGACATTAACTGGAGTGACGAAAGGTCCAAAGCACAGGGGCAAGGAGAAAGAAATGGAAACAGAAGAAGAAGATGAAAGAGAAAATGAGCCAGTACAATAGGAAAGCCCAGCCCAAGAATAGCAAGAGATGCAGCGAAGCTTGAGCCCTATTTGGAATGTATCTCCAGATGTAAGATAAACCCATGAAGAGCCAGCTAAGAGCTCAAGGCAACAGAGTAATAATGCAGAAATGAAGGAGATGTTGAAGCAAATGAGGGAAGAAATGCAAGAAAGGGATACACAACTGAAATTGCAACTGCAGATTAGGGACGAATATCTAGACAAGGAATTGAGAAGGAGAGATCAGTACTGGGAAGAAGAAATAAAGCAAAGGGATTTAGAATGGAGGGCCGAATTGGAAAAGAGAGATACATAATGGAGAACAGTGATAAGAGATAGAGAAGTAGCATTCTGGACAGAAACAGGAGTACATGAAGCCAGTTTGTTGAAAATGTTGGAGGATAGAGACAATTCTATGAAGGCAACCCTAGACTTGAGGGACATAGATTGGTTGAATAGTCTTGCACATTGCAGAGAAAGCTTTAGACTAATGGCTCAGGAGTAGGTAAACAACAGGATACTCATGGAATCATTGGCTAAGAGGCAATGTGAACTTACAGAGAGCAATGCAAAGATTTTGGATTGGGCTATGAAGATAGTCTCAGGCAAAAAGAAAGTGCCACTTCCATAAATTAGAATATTCGACTGTATACCTTACACAATAGTGCCTCAGGATGTCATAGACCCTCCCATACCTTTTTCTAACCCAAACCTAGCTGATGAAATACCTTTTATACCTTGTAAAGCACCATCTCAAATTAAAGCATTTGGTACAAAAGGAAAGAAGGAACTAACCCCAGTAGAGGAAGTTGAAGAATATTTGAAGATGGAAGCAGCCAAAGAAAAAGCCTCAAAATCCTCAAAATGACCAACTCCATGTTTTTCCTCCCTTACTTCCCTCTTTGTGACTAACTCCCTTGTACATGGAAACATAAATGAAAAATCAGTTTAAAACATTTGTGTCCATTTTCCTTTTGCATCTTTCTTGTGTTTATTTTCTTTTTCATTGCTTGATTTTAAATAAAGAAAGATTGATGAATTTTTAGTTGTATAGCTTTGCTGAATAATGGGGAAACCAGTTTTCTTGAGCTTATTTGCTGAGTAACTGTGAATTGTTTGGTGGAATTTGAATGATGACTGAATTGAAGTGTTGCTATGTCAATTTTTTCTGAATTGAATGGTTTGATTTAAGTAAGCTTTTGATTGGTAAAACAACATAATGACATGTCCAGAAACCAAACAATACACAGTTTTGAAACCAATTGGGGTAGGATGAAATGAATTAAAAGAGGAAGTTGTAAAATTATCATTGAATATGTTGAATTTCAAGATTAGGGAAGATTTAAACAAATGATGGAACAAATAAGACTTAGAATTCTGTTTTTGTAAACAGTTTAGTTATAATAAATCCTGATAAACAATGCACATGGTCAAAAGTACCCCTGAAACAAATTGTGCTAAGATTAGGGACATCTTCTGAGATCCATCACAATTTAATCTCCCTAATGTCCTAGACTTGTTAGAATATTAGTCAAGGCGAAATCCTAGGCAATACCACTAACAAGAAATGATATAGGCCATTCTTGGAAGTTTGAGTGTATCGTTCTAAAATACCCTAATGTGGGCTGTAACATGTTCGGGGTATAAAATAAAGTGTGAAAATTTTCCAGAATTTAAATCCTAAGAACAAAAAAATATACAACTCGAAATAGGAAGCCAAATAAATTTGGAAAAACTGTAAAATAAGGACCTACATCATATATATAAATGAGTTTGTAGGTTTATGTGAATATTGAAAATCAAGTGCAATTAGAGAGATTTATGGGCTATATAGAAATTAGAGAGAAACTTAAGTCAAGAATGCATTTTTGGTGGCCAAACAAGGCCTTGAGGAGATAGGGATTTAATAGACCAAATTTGGTCTTAGATGCTCATTTTTGAGCAAACACGTTTGGGGAGAGAATGAGAGCAAAGTGTGGGAGAAAAGCTAGGGTTAGCAAGAAGGAGTGATTTTGGTGGGATTGTTTCCCATTTCTTGCTTCTAAGAGACCAAGCAACATGGAAGAGAAGATTTAATGACTAAGGTAAGAAAACAAAACCATAACTTCATTTTATTTATTTATTTTGGGTTTGGAGAAAAACCCTAGCTTTGTGTAAAAGTGTTCTTGGATGGTTTTAGCTCAGTTTGAGGTTGATTTGTATTGTTGGTTGGGATTGGTTTTGATTGGTTTGGAGGAGTGTTTGTAAAAAGGGTAAATTGTTGGGTTTTCAAAGGAAATGCTGTCAAAATTTTGTCAAAACCCCTGTTCTTGTTTTGGTTATAGATTAAGTTATAATAATTACAATGAAGTGATTCCAATTGGTAAATAACCATAAGAGATAGGGCTACAAATGTATAGAAGGGACCAGGAGCAAATTGTAGCTCTAAGGCTCCCTAATATGGGCTTAAAGGTGAGCCTCGCAGATCACTGGTTATGCCTGCTGGGGTATTGTTATAGTGTTTTAGCCATAAGTTGAGTTTCACTCATTCAAATTGAGTGATTCAAAATTATGGGTAAAATAGATTTCTAAGGGAATAATGTACTTGAAGGAAGTGTACGCAAATTGTAACCCCAAAGTTCCCATAAATTTGTCAAAGTGGAGCTATGTGTAAGAACAGTCTGATTCTGCTTTGCAAATTAGAGTAGTATGGATGTAAAATGAAATAATTTGAGTTGTGTTGATCCCAATTGGATGATTCCAATTGGATAAGAAACCTTAAAACCATAGCTTCAAATGAGTAGAAGGGACCATCACAATTTATGGAGTTAAGACCCCTGAAATTTAGAAAAATAGTAGGTAACTGAGTGTGCTGGGCATACAGACCAGTTTGGCATAAAAAAGCCATAACTTGTGTTTGGGTGATCCAAATGAGATGATTCCAATTCCTACTAAAAATAGACTCATAGAGATAATTTTATTGAAGGGAGCATGAGCAAAATATGGCTCATGTCCCCAAAAATTTTTTCAAGTGAAAGAGTATTTGGTAGATATCAACCCTAACCAAAAACTCCTAGAATAACTGACTAATATGTGATTTTCATTATATTTGAAAAGGGGTTGATAAGGAGGCAAACCCGCATTGAAGTTGAGATTCCGAAGATTGGAATCAAAGCGACGATTTTTGGTTTGTTCTCAAACCCTCTCTCTATTTCTAAAATATTTGAATAATTACGAAATGATTTGAATTTTGGAAATGATTGACAAGAAAGTGCATATTGATTTGTGTTTGAAATGATTTGTTTTAAGTAATTTAAGACAATTGCTTGTGAAATGAATTTGTATAAGATAATTGCATGAATGTGAAATTGTTCTATTTGCATACAAATGTATATATATACTATTGTAAATTGTATTGAATGATTTTAATGCCCTTGAAAGAATGTTAACCGTTAGAATTTGAGTTAAGGATAAATTGATATACCAATAAGAATCGAACAAACGTACTATATTGACATATTGATTTGTAGCCCAACGGGACAGTATCGGTAGTATACACCAACCGAGTACATATTTTTATAAAACTGCGGTTTGCCACGCCTCGTAAATTCAACGGGACCGTACGGCGGATTCGCTGTTATCCCATGCAATCGGAATAGTTAAATTCAATAAGGGCTAAATGCAAAATGATAATGAGAATGAAAAGTGCATGATTTATGATTTGAATGATTTGTTGCACATGAAAATGCATAGTTTGAGATTACCAATGAATTGTAATTGATTAAATGGAAATATATCTTTATGTATGTATTGTACTGCATTGGTCATTTAAGAAAGTATGAAAGCATTGTCTTATAAAATTGCATGATTTGATTTAAAATGAAATAAAGAGAGAATTGTATAGAATCACTAAGCATGAAAATGCTTAGCGTGTTGTTTTTAATCAATGTGCAGAGCTCAGAGTCATCTAGAAAGTTCACGGAGTATGCTCCGTCACATGCATTCTCATCATTTTCGAGCATGACATTGTTTTGTAAACAAAAGGAGTTCAACTCCGAAATTATTTTTGTACCTATATCTGAATAAGATTTTGATATTATGTTGTAAATCTGTGATAAATGCCATTTTGGAAAAATGCATATTTTGTAAAGAAATTGCATTGAATTTGTAAATGTTTATGGGCTTGTCCCAAATTGAAATCGCTTCCACAAAGAATTGAGAACGAAAATGTTTATATTAATGAAATGTATTTGCTAAATGGATTTGATTAATGGCTTCGGTCGGTGTCTCGGGAGCCTGTTCTATTAATTCCAACTGCCGAAATAGTTTAACCCTACATTGAGCATTTTAAAGCCTACCCTTATAATATGCATATGCATATGCATATACATTAGTTCCTCATTTGAGACAACAACCAATTTCATCATCAACCAACAAATGAAAAGCCTAAATCCTCCCTTAAATCTAATCCTACAGTAAAAAACCCTTATTTGCCCATAATGCATGCCAAATACATCAATAATAGAAGAGGACAAGTTTGGGGGAGTATCATTTTGAATTGTGAAAAATGATAAGAAGGGTTAAGAAAGGACAACAAATTGAGGCGAGGAAAGATGAAAAGAATGCAGAAAAGAAGCTGCGAAAAGATGAAGTATGAAGGTGGAATGAGTTTTGTCTTGTAGCCTTCCTCCCTTGAACAATTAAGTTCAACACCTAGTACCCTAATGTCAACTGGTATGCGAGTTACTAACCCAAAGTTCGTTAAGGGTGGTAGAAAGCTTAAAAAGACAAAACATTGCATTGTTCCATAAACCTTGATAGAAAATGAAAAGTGAAAAAGCATCTTACACGAGGAATAGAATCTATAGTCTGAAAGTGGTCAAGAAAAATACCACAACAAAGAGTATGCAGAAAGATGCACTAAACCAAGTTTGGGTCTATTTGAGAGTTGACATCAATGGAAAAACTAAAGGATGCAGATTGAAGGCTATTAGTTTTGAGTTGTAAATGGAATTTGGGTAAAATTGAGCTTAAATTATCCATTCATCTACTCAATTGCCCAAGCCACACATTACAAGCCTAAAAGACCTAATTGATCTTGAAGGTGGTATATGCCTACATTAGTGGAGATTAATATGAAAAACAAGTATATGGGACTTATAAAAGTCAAAGAGGAGTTTATTATCTGAGTATTGTTTCAAAAGATTAACTAATCTGCCAATGAAAAAGAGAGAAGGCCATCACACACTCATAGATCAAGGTTAAATAATAAAACTGTTTATACCATAGGAATTATTTGCCTGTTTAGTGAACTTACTTGAAAATCTTCCTTGTTCTAGATAGGAAACTTATTCAAACATAATTTTACAACTAACTTATCTTCCCTGCTAAATTGTGGATTCAAGAGAAAAGATGTCTAGGGAAGAAAAGAAAAATATCCTTAAAAATAAAAGCTGAATTGTTTGAGGACAAACAAAATTTTCTTTTCTTTGCTTGGGGACAAGCAAAACTTTAAGTTTAGGGGAATTTGATGAGTCCTAAACTCATATATTTTTAGTCCATTTTTCTAGCATATTTTAGGAAGTTTATGATTCATTTTAATGTCGAATTATGGAATATTCACCAACTTTGTGTTTTGCAGGTTTTGAATGCAGAAGAGGCTATTCTAGCAAGAAAAGCAGACAAATTTAGCTAAGGCAGAAATGTCGTGACATAATTTCAAAGGAACTAACAGATACTATGTCACAACAACGATGAAGCTGAACTCAAGCTAGAAGTAAAGAATGTAGCGACCCCCGAGCCTGGTTAGACCCGAATATGATCCACACCGAAACCTCGGGACGTTTTTAGTTAGTCTTTTATTTACCTTTATTAAATTTTCTTTTAGTGTGAAATGTCACACTGAATCCCGGCTGAATTAATGATGGATTCAAACCTGAGCTCCTACATTCAATCGCTTTTTGTTTATCTTATCAAAACGTCATTTCATCTTAGAATTCTCATTTAGGAGGAAGCATTTCAAATGGTAGGACCATAAACATTTACTCTTATACAATTTGGTTACAAAATGGCGTGTCATGCCTTTACAAAACGATATACAAAACACATTTTCAGATTTTAACCCTTTGGTTCACAAATAACATGTGTTCAAAAGAGATGATATGCATATGGAGGGATATACACTTATACGCTGCAACTTTCTCTATGACTTTACACTTCTTGCTCTTGGCCTTCTTTCCGTTTACTCGAAACCTGTGCATAGATAAAAACTACATGCTAAGCATTTTCATGCTTAGTGGTTCTATACAGTTCTATTCCAATTTTCCAATTTAACTTGACATGCATTTATCATAAAATCATGCCTTTTATATCAAACTACACTCATGCTTATTCATTTCGCATGCTTTCACTTTACAAATCATTGATCATATAAATATATGCATTTTCACATGCAACAAATCATACCACAATTCAATTCATGAGATTCAAACGTACACTCTTAAAGATATGTTTAGTTTACAAATCCCATTTACACTCATCAAGTTCGTTATTTCACTTTGTCTATGCAACTCACATTCATGATGGATTCCGTTCGGTGAATCCAATCCTTTTTATCATTCGGAAATGTGCTTACACATTTCACAAATTTTGGTATCCCATCATGCCGGATGCCGATTGGTGCACCTTGACATGTGGTATTTAAATGTCATACGCCATCAAGACGGATGTCGATTGGTGCATCCCGCCAAGTGGGACATTTCTTCAATGCCATATGCCATCATGACGGATGCCAATTGGTGCATCCCACCAAGTGGGACATTAGACAATTTCGGGGTGCCTTTATGACGGATGCCGATTGGGGCATCCCGCCAGGCTGTTCATTCAGTATATCGATTCAATTCAAGATGTAAAGAATTGACCAATTCGTTTATAATTCGATTAATCTCTCACATGCTCAGATTTATTTGGTATACTACCAAAACACTTGAAATAGGGATATAGTCATTGAACAAACCGAAGCTGTCGGCTCTAATTTCCTTCCCTTCGATCTCGGTCCTAGGTTAGGTGATCCTCACCCGTCCTTAGTTAATAACAATCATGCCACTCTTAGTGGATAAACAATTATTATACATTTTTATTTAATGTCGATTAATTTTCGTTAACGATCTTGGGTTAAGACACTAATTTGCTTCGCCGAGGCGGCGAGGTACGATATGTTTTTCATTTAGTTTTATCCTGATTTGAACCCCCATTAATAATTTATTAGGGTCCTTAAACTATTGGGGTACGAATACGAGGTGTTTGGAAACAAAAATCTGAAAACTGCTCACTGTGAACAGTGACTTCGCGACGCTGAGGTGAAGCACTTCGCCTTGGTGTAGCAGGGCTACGCCTTACGAATCCCGAGGGGTTTCGCCCTTCTGCCTCACTCCTGGCGAGGCAACCGCTATGGTGTGTGGATACGCCACATGAGGGTGCCTTAGCTGTATGGCGGGGCTCGTGGATGCTCGCTTTTCTGGTTTTTCCTTTTTTGCGATTTTTCACCAAAAATTCTCAAAACTCAAAACACATCATGGGAATCACTCCCAATGTCATCCAAATATCATCCTAAACCAACCATGAGCAAAACCCATGGATGGATTAGGGTTTTTCTAACCCAAACATCAAATACAACTTTCTTGGGCTTAGTTCCATACCTCAAATCACTTGGAACTCTTCTAGCTTCTTCCTTCTTCCTTCTTGCAAGATCTTGAGAAAAAAGGGAAGAATCACACCACTCTTTTGATCTTCAAACAAAACCCTAGCTTTCTCTGTTGAGTTACGGGCAGAATATCCAATATGATTGGAACATAAATGCAGCAGAATTTAAAATTTTTTATCCCTTAACCCACCAAGGATCACATGAGTTTCATAAAAACCGAAGGAAGGGTAAATGAAACTTACCTCTTGTAGATCGATTCATTGCCTTCAAAGTCTCGCATCTGGTTTATTTGATCTTCAAAGGTGCTGCGTTTCTGAAAAGCGACCACCCTACAAGCATCCACACACGAACAAATAATAAACGACCTTGTTGAATGCTGTTCAGTTCGCTCTCTCAAAACGAAATTAGGTTTTTTCTTTCTTTCTCCTGCTTTCGTTGTTCTCGAGAGTAAAAGACGACTACTACAAAATATATATGTCTCACATATATATATCTATATAAGTCCTGCTAGGGTTTAAGTCAAAACGACTTTTATATTATTATATATTTAAAACTCTTTAAATAATAACAATTTAAATTCACAAACATAACCATTAAGAAATAACCAAGCTACCGAATTTAAACTTTCTCAAAATTAAATTCGAATTTAAATAACAATTTAAATTCACAAAACATAACTGTTCAAGACATAACCGTTTCACAAATTTAAACTTTCTCAAAATTAAATTCGAATTTAAATAACAACTAATTGTTATTTGTAATTTAAAATAATCTCATCATTTTAAATTGGCCAAAGAGAGTGAAAACCATAACCAAGCATATTCGCCTTAATGTGCGACTTATAGGTTCAATTAACATTGCGTAGGGCCTAAATCACATTTTGATCCTACAAGTCATAAGAGGCCTCTAGCAAGACATTACGACTACCTGCTAAATGAAAAGCCTGCGATCCGAGACAACCTTAATATAGCTAATGACATAATCCTTTGCCTCATGATATCTTGATAGAATATAAGGCATGGACAAAGTCAACCTTATATCGCTCTATCTTTTGATTACTCGAAACCCAATTAGGATCGACTAAACAAATGACATTGATCTCCATCAATTCATTTGAGCACGACTATGCATTTCTCAAATTTCAATCATTTAGGGACCCATATATATCTTCCATAATAAGAGGGATACCCATTTTAATCGCTTCATATCTCACTACATAATTCTTATTATGTCTGGGCATAACCTTATAGTCATCCGATTAAAGACAACGCTTGATTATATCAAAACACAATATTCTTATGTTGAGAACTATAGCTATCTCTGTGTCAGTGTCAAAGGATTTAATGACACAACTATTAGAGATTAACTTATGACTTTGATCCATGTATTAATCTCTCAAGATCGGTCTTTCTAATATTTGTTCTCAAATAAATAGATATAAATTTGATTTATCTCATACATTATATTCATCCCATGAATATCAATCAAAACTTTATACTATCTTAATTCATTGTTATTCCCATAATAATAACCGATTAGGCATTTAGAATAATTAATAATATTATTCAAGGACATTATATATAATAAACATGCAAATCATCATAATAATTAATTCTCATAAATAGTCAAAATACCATGTCCATATGATAGGCCTAGAGCACTATTACTAACATTCTCCTCTCTCAAGCTCTCCACACGTTTTTGCACAAATGTGCTCTTCCAAGACCAAATGTGGTCTTCTTTCTCCTTTTCCCTTAAAGCCTTGTTTGGCTTACATAATAAACCCCATTTCTCATTTTTGGCATTTTTCTCACTTATTGGTTTTCATTTCACTTTCATTTATCATTTATTTCACATTAGCATTTGAACTATCATTTGACCCTTAGGTCCTCATTTTACAAATTTCCAAATTTGTCCCTTTCACTCCTGTTTATTTCCGGTTCCATCACTTTCATTTTAGCATATAATACTTAATCATATGTCTACATTTTCATTTCACTTTTCACTATTTAACAATTTATCGCCTTTCTCGAAAACCCAAGTTAGCTTAATTTATACTCTAATATATAATAAAAATTATTATAAAAATTTAGGTATTTTTTGGGTCGAGCATAAAGAATGTAAATGTGATTTCACAATTGTCACAAAATGAGAGGGATTGAATGATAAATGCTATGCACAAAGAAGTAAATGTTACATGATAATGGTAATCGTATGTAACCTTGCGCGACAATGAATTTCTGTGTCGCAACATTGATTGAGAAGTTCTCGAAGAAGAATGTTGCAATATTATTTTTCTCTGTGACGACAATGATCGAGGAAATGGCAATAGAGTTCTGTCACAAAAATAAAATTTATGTCACGAAATAAAGAGCTGTAGAGGGAAAAATATCTGTCGCGACAAAAGAAAATTCTGTCGTGATAGAAAATAGAAGAGTAATGAGACAAGTCAAGACAATTTGGTCACGACAAAGATTTCAATGTTGCAACAAATCGTTCGACAAGCAACAAAGATAAAAGAAGGAAATATGTTGCGACATTTTCAAAGTCAGTCGCGACATAAAGTTTAGACTTAGCAGTGTAAGACAATAAGACAATGTCGTGACAAAGAAGTCTTATGTTGCAACAATCACAACATGCAGCTGTGAGGAACTCTATCACAACAAAAGAAAATATTGTCACGACAAAGGTGAAGAGCTGAAGGCAAAAATATATGTCGCGACAACGGAAAGCTATGTCGTGACATAAGTTAAAGAGAAGTGTCTATAAGAGAAAAGAAGATTGTCGCGACACATTGTGAGCAAAAGACTATTTTATGTCGCAACATTTCAAAATTCTGTCACAACATAAAACAAAGCTAAAGGGTGAGAAGTCTGTCACAATAAAGAAATTTTATGTCGCGACATTTTTCAAGAGCAACAAAGTTTTATGTTGCGACACAAGACACTCCTGTTGCGATAATTAAGAGACAATTTCAGCAGAATTATGTCGCGACATTTTCTAAGTTTGTCATGACATAATTCTAGAAGAAGGTAGTAAACTATGAAGTGACAGAGAATTGCAAGCCACGACAAAGCTGGAGAACAAAGATAAGAACTTTGTTACGACATAATTTTCAATGTCGCGACAAAGCCACCTATTGGGCCAAATTTTGTGGGATCCACAATTTCAGCCTTGAAGTGCAATCCAGCATTTGAAAATCTATAAATAGAAGCACTTAGGGCATTTTACGGAGCTTCTGTAAAAACCAGGGAACTTCTAGGTAGTTGGAGACTCCTTTGTATATTATTATTTTTTATTTTTTTATTTTTTTATTTTATTTCTTTTTTGTCATTTTAGTTTTAGCTTAGCATTTTAGTAGTTTTTCTCTCATTTGGGATTGAACAGTGATCTTGTGCGAAGTTTTGAGCATGGATTCATTGTAAAATTGTAGTTTTCATTACTGTCTGAATTGAATTGAATTTTGGAATTTTTCTGGAGTTCATTTGCAATCTCAGTGAATTTTCTTGATCAGTTAGTCACTGTTATTTGTAATCCAATTTTGAAAGACTAAGCTCCCTCTAGGAATGGATCGATATTATTTTCTGTATAACTTGAAAGAACGACCTAGTTCGAATTCTTGAATTTATTTAATTGGTATTGTTCTTAAAGTCACTTGTTCAAAATATTAGTAGCGTGTATGCAGAAAATGACTGTATCTTGCTCTGATTTCAAGGAGGCCCTCTAAGTGACACATAGATGGAGATTCTTGAGAGTATGTAGTTGTTACTTTGGGGTATGTTAGACTAATATTATGGAACTAATGAACTCTTAAAGGTTACTTCGATAGATCACTAATTCACTCATAGTGTGAGAATAGTTGGATGATGTATCAATTTAGTTGATAAGAGGTTTCTCCTTAGTCTGATGAAAGGATCTTGATCCCGTGTTAGCAGAGATCTAATGAAGAAGATATAAAATTTTATTAGATTTGAAGGATGAGATACCAATTAGATTGGAGAAGGCTTGTAGAATCCTATGTATAAGGGCAAGAATTCTTCAGTCCTAAGATTTGGGTACGAAGTACTGAAAAGGAAAAATAACCAGATCTTAGAAAGAGGATTATATTCTACAAGCAACTGATTAAAATCATGTATCTGAAAGGAACATGGATCTCTAATTAGTGAAATGTATGGTGTATGGAGAAATCCAGATTATACTACCTTGCATTTTTGACAAGTTCAGATTTCAAACTAATGGCTGAACTATGCTATAAAATGATGTAGAAATTCATAATTGTACTATGATCTATCTCCCAGTGTTAGCTTACCCAGAGAACTTTTCAATCCAATTATTTATAATTCTTTATATATAGTTATGGAATTTAATTTAGTTTTTTGCATTTCCTTTAGTTCTAAACTAAATCACTTTTAAATTTGGAGTCCAAATAGTATGGATCTTGAGTAAATAGGGTAATTTATATTTAGATTTCTAATTAATCCTCGTGGGAACGATATCCGGACTTAAATCACTTTATTACTTACCGCTGTTTGTGCACTTCTGCAGTGAACTAGACCAAAACACACTTTCGAATGAAGCTTTCTCATATAAGGCAAACAACATATTTTATATCTTTGGTCAATCTAACAATTTTGTTGATCATATATTTTGGTTTTTAACAAGTTTTTGGTGCAGTTGCCTGGGCTTGAACAGTCCTAGGAGGCAATGCTAACTACTTGGTTAATTTGGTCTGCAACAATGAGTCGGTTTTGGTCTATGTTAAACAATTTATGTCCAACAAGTTTTTGGCGTCGTTGCCTGGGACTGAATAGCCTCTGGTAGCTGTGTTTAAGACTTGGTGGATATATTTTGGTTAATCGATCCAACAAATTTTTTAGCCCAGATTGCGGAAAGTGGTTGCAGTCTTTGGTAGCCGTGTTGGAAATTTGGTCAACAATAGCAAGGTCTCAGCTCCCCCAAACTTAAGCTCAACTCACCTATTTGGAAGAAGCTAACTAATAAAGGATAAGAACACACCCTTTTTATTCATACAAAAATGCCTAAAAAGAACTAAAATACCTTAAAATGGAAGAAAACTAGTGCCAAGAAGTTTTAGATGAGTGTCCTGTGTGAAGTCCATTGGCCACTCCCGCCATTTGTTAAGGGAGTCTTAGGCATTAAGTGCTCTTCAAACTTCACCCCAGACATTCAGCTAGGCTTCAGGCCTAGGTTTGAGAATGATCTATCTTCTGTCTTATGTAGTGGGCAGTGAAGTCAATGACTCCTAGCCAGTTGGCTCGGGGCATTACTTTTCTTTTGTTTTTGTATTTTTCTCTTTTTGGTTGGGGCTCTATGACAATCCTCTTTTGATTTGGTGTCCATTACTTAGGTGGTTAGAATCCCCCAAGATTAGTTGAATTCAAGGCAAGGGGTTCGGGACCAAGGTGTACAAGGGAGATCAAACGTGTGTGTGTGATAGATTCCTTGGGAAATAGCTTCTTGAAGCACAAGGGGAACGACTAAGTTAAGTCACCCATACCAAGCAAGCACACAATTCTAGATCATTAAAAAACCTAAGGGTCAAATCCACTTTACACTTACCCTTTTTCAAATGCTTGTGTTCAAAATGACTTTCTACCATTAAACAAGGCATCAAACTTACTAAAGACTAGAGCTGGCAATATGGGCTAAGCCCAATGGGCCAACCCACTTTAGCCCGAATTTTTGGAGGGTTGGTGTTGCGCCCTGGCTGACTGACGGTGAACGGATCTGAGGCGTGGATTATGAAACCATTTGTCAAATACATTTCACTTATAAACATACATATATATGAATATATGATATTATTACTAACACATTCATTAATATGAGAAATATACATCATATCATTTCAAGATGGCCCATATCTATTCTTTAGTACAACATATTGATACGAAATGGCATTCCATGCCTTTCCAAAACATTTACAAACTATTACTGGAGTTCACCCCCTTACTATCTATGAAGACTTAAACATCTTTGATTTCCATAAAACTAATCACATGATATCATGAAATGAAGTGGTATGCATGAAACAGAGCTTTTTCGTATACTCTGAACTGTATGACGGTGACTCTATGCTCTACGGTCTTCAGTCTTGCCACTATCTACACGATACCTGCACGTGAAAAATCAACACGCTAAGCATTTTCATACTTAGTGGTTCTTTACGTTTCTATTCTCATGTCAAACAATCAACACAACATATATATGTACATATAAATAATATTTGGCTACAGACATACATTACTCATCACAACTACATTCAACATATTTTCTAAACAACATTTCGGCATACTGTTCATGTGATCAATATAATATTTATATATATAACATTTTACACTAGTTTAACATTCATTTATTTTATTTCGCATATAAAAACATGATAATTCACATCTTTCATGCTCGCATATACTAGTATTTTTGTCACAACACAATTCACATGTTTATTAATAATTTACCCTTAAAACGAATATAACCGAAATTTTCGGTGTAGAGATCTTGAGAATCACCAACCACGGTCCGCTAGGCCTCTTGTTTGGTTTAACGCGCAATAACTTCGATCTTGTCTCAGCTGAGCTGAAGCTGGTTATTTGTACGGTATTACATTTTGTGTGCACTATTGATCTTGTCGGTAGACTCTGGATGGTATGTCACTATAAAACATATCATTCGCGACCTTCTTTACATTTATCATATTGGTATACCAATCTATCCTAACTTTCGAATATGATGGCTAACATTCTCTTAAGGGCATTAATAATTAGTCATAGTAAAGGTACTAGATTATATTTATAAGAATTCCTAATATGATTTACAACCCATATGCCTACTTTACCACTATGTTAGCTATCCTATTAACCCATTTAAAAACCAATTTATTCCAGTCAATAGTGCGCACACAAAAGTTACATAATCTCATAAGAAACACTATCTCGCATTTGTATAATCCAATCACTTATTCTTCATTTTAACTCACTTAACACATGAGTTTTCACGCCTTTATTTCAATTACACCAAACCTTTAAACAGATTTGGAAACATAATTTAAACACATACATGCAGTAATTTTGCACCAAAACCGAACCATACACACTAATACACATTCGACTACACATGATTCGTGCATTAACATACATTGGGTTCCCTTTTTCATGTTAATCCCGCGAGATCAATTAACCAACACGAAACCAATTTATTTATGGTTGGCAAGGCGCACATGCGAGATTTTATATCAACACTTCAGGTTTGATGACAAAATAAACACAACACCGAAACAATAAGAGAAATTTGAA
The DNA here is from genome assembly GCA_016808115.1 of Tetrastigma voinierianum. Lineage (NCBI taxonomy): Eukaryota > Viridiplantae > Streptophyta > Magnoliopsida > Vitales > Vitaceae > Tetrastigma > Tetrastigma voinierianum. Next base: position 1,744,573 of record JAEQBH010000921.1, read on the forward strand.
GAACAAACCAAAAGAGTTGTTGATTCTTGTCTCATATTCTTTGAATCCTGATTTTTGCTCAGGTTTTATCATCACCAGCCCCTAATCCATCACAAATGCATCACAATTAGAGAACAAACAAAGAAAAATCAGTCGTGCATGCTAGGGTTGATTTCTACCCAATACACCTTCACTTGCAAAATTTTCTGGGAACCAATGAGCCATATTTCACCCAACCTTCCATCAAGAAAATGATAGCTCTATGAGTCTATTTTCAGTATAAATTGGAATCATCTCATTTGAATCATTACAACTTAACTTATGGCCAAAACACCAAAACAGTACCAAAACAAAGGATAACCCAGCAGCTTACCCATATTTTCACTTTAGTATAAAAAACAGGGACTTAGGGCTAGGTTTGCTTTTGGTACCTTCAATAATTTTGTAGGTTTACCTCTTAGGGTTCTTTCCCAACTGGAATCACTCAATTTGGATGACTAATGGCCAAGTTATGGCCAAAACAAAAACATGACAACCTAGAAATTTTCTTGTTTCTAGATTCTATTTTGGTCCATCTTAGAAACACCAACATAGCTGCTCATTCTGGATTGCTTTAGGTCTCTATTTCTTTTAGACATTTTCATCCGTGATTCTTATGCACCATCTCAAATTGGAATCATCCAATTTGGAGTCAGAAAACCAAGTGTAACGGCTCATTGTAGTTTTTAGAAAAAAAAAAAAATAACAACAATTTAATTCAAAACCTATACATCTCTTTTTACACTTCTTGGTCTTTAAGACCCCAAAAGCCAAACCAAAACAATCCAAAGCAATACAACTCCAATTCAAGAACAAATTACCCAAAGATGGAAGAGTTAGGTTATCCCTAAGCACAAAAACGAAAATGAGTTAGGACTTTCCTAACAATAAAAAGGAGAATCCATACCTTGCTTTCTTCTTAAAACCTTCCAATCAAGCTTCCTTTTTCTTCTATTTTCTTGCAAAACTTTGAACAAATGGAGAACAATCACCAAAAATGGCTCTTCTCAAGAACCCATAACACTAGCTCCCTCCCTTTTCCAAAACGTGAAAAATACCCATTCTAGGCATGAATTTTTGGTCTTATCCCTATAAATCTATTACAAGACCTTGTTTAGTATCTTTTATTTCTTTTCTCATTTTTGCATTTTAATCCTTCTACTTATTCTAATTAAACTTCAATTATCAATATTTGTATCACCTAAAACCAATAACATAACAAATAGAATAATAATAAAAAAATAAAATAAAATAAAATACTATAAAGTAAAATAATAAAATAAGAAGGCTATTTGTGACACCCCAAATTCGGGGGTCATTTTTATTTTTTATTTTTTTCCTGCATCTAATTCTCTCCCAATGCATTTAATTCAATACTACTGCCTCTATACATATTCTACAAGAAGTTAAAATATGGGAAACTATTAACACTACACTGAACAAGTCTAAAAAATAAGTTTTTATTACAGAACTTCTCATTTACATGTACAAAATTGGATATTCTATCCAGAATATTACAAAATACATAAATAGGCCACAATCCGGCCTTTTTCACAACTAATCTTTTGGACATGTTTCATCCCCCTGTGTACCTCCAGTACCTGAAAATATTTTCCCACGACGGAATCCTAGATGGAATATTTCATGTCATAAATGAGATGAGACTCCTCATGCCCATAACTCGAGTCCGGACCGACTCCCTCACACACGCAAATGCCAAGTGTGAAAACCTGTCATTGGTGTTTCACCTAATGACTCTTTTCTTCAAACAAAATCTTTTTGTTTTTAAAACTCAAGACCCATTGGAAATTCCTCAAATGTTCATTTGATTTCATCAAATCCCGTGTGTTTATGCATTTTTGAGCCACTGATTTTTCGGGTTTACACGCAGGATGTCGCACGCCTTTCCAACATTTTTACGGTCTTTCACCACCGATGATCATGTCTAACCGCGAATCAATTTAGATGCTTTCACCCCAGGGGCGTGGCATTTTGCTCAGCGACACACGTATTTATTATTATTATTATTATTTTTCATGTTATACAACCGTGAGTCTTAATTTTGGACGTTGTCCTATTTTCGAGCTCACCATCCATTCACCAAGAATGGTGAATAACCATTACCATGCACACACACCCAACTCGACGCGATGTTACCGTGCATATGAATTGCAAATATGCCATTTCATGCCATATTATGTTACATGCATCATGAGAGCTACATGCAACATTTTGAAATCATGGATAATTATATTTTCTACATATAATTTTCATTCACTATATATCTCATGTCATTACATCAAACAAGCATATATTAACATGATTTTCACACAAACAGCAAGATCTTAATTTTTTTTCCAGCAATACCCCATAAATACAGTTCACAAAATCAAAATAACAGTCTGGAAATCAGTCCTGGACCACACAAACAACATGTTATTCATTTTTCTAGCAATAACATACAACAAAACCCGAAGACATCAGTCTCGGGATCAAAACCAAGCCTCAAATACAGTTCGGGGTAGCGAAATCTAGCTACCGCGTCAGTGCGGTCGAATTTCACGTTTCGGAGCAACGAGGGTGAGTGCGAGGACACTTGGAACATTTGAGTGGCTCAAGAGTGCCGCGATGTCGAGGTGTGAGTGGTCAAACATGAGCTCAAGTGTGGGCCATGGGTGGACACATGGCATGATGCCATTAGATGAAAATCCAAAGTGGGTAGATAAGAGGATAAGGTGTAATCCCATAAGTCAATAGAAGATTGACATGTGGCAAGTGAGGGGACCCAAATCTTGACTCCTATCTTCTCCCAAACGGTTTGGGAGGGAAAATTAGAGAGAGTAAGGAAGGGATTACACAGAGAGAGTGTGTCGGCTTTATATACAAATTTCCCGACGATTGGACCTTCGAAGATACGGTGAGGCGAAGCGAAGTTGCCCTGCGAGAAGCTCTGGCGTGGAGCGCCGGTTTTGTGGAGTTTCGACAAACTCCAGAGGGTATGGGTTTTCTCCTACTTGATTTAATCATTGTTTAAGAGCCTTGTTAATTATTTGGATTGTATGAGGCCGTGAGTGGCCGTTTGATCGGTCTGAAAATTAGGTGCATGTTCAGTTGAGGACCCGTTTTTGGACGGTCGGGCCGATCTCGGGCGAAAATGGTCGCGCCTTGTGTGCCTTGGTTGTGTGATAAGTGCCATTGATTTGGAGTGTTTGGGGCCGAAATGGTCGTGAGTTTTCAGTCCTCCGGAGAGGGACCGAATGCTGTTAATTTTGGGTAGGTTGGACATCCGCGTCTTGTTTGGGCTGTTAAGCGGTCCGGGTTGATTAGTTTGGGCGAAATTGTCCATGTGTTGTTTGCAAAATATTGCTTAGAGTGAATGACTTGAATTGTGTGGAAAATAATATGTTAATGCATGGAATTTAATGTGTTAACATGATGTTTGAATTATATGAAATATAATTGTGTGTGAGCCATTGGAAATTAAATTGTTTATTAGCCCATGTGAGCTAATTGTGATGTTATTGCTATGAATAAATAACATGTGGTTAGTATGTGAATTTTGTTAATATATGCATGATTGATATATTGGCATGTATTGTATGAAAATGGCATAATGCATTTCATATGCAGGGGCAACCTAGAACAATAGGTGTGAGTGCATGACATGAAGAAAAGAAAGAAAGGAAATGATGTGAAAGGAATTTCCAAGGAAGATTTTCGAAGAATTGCCTTGATTTCCAACGAGTTCACGTCGGAGGCCATGGCGTTTTGGAAGAATTACCAACAATTCACCTCAGGTTGTCGATAGATTTTGTCCGAAACTTCGGTGGTATTTTTGAAACGAAAACCTTTTGTTTTGAAAGCAGTGGTTTTCTCACATTTGGCTTAGGCATGCATGAGGGAGTCAGTGAGGGCTTGAGAAGTGGGAAAGGGTGAGTCACATTCTCATCCATATTATGTAGATATTCAAGTAGGATCATGTATTTGCTTGAATGTGTTTGGTTGCCATTATATGTGCACTTAGGTGGGGAGTAACCCATGTAGAAGATTATCACTACTAGGCATTGCTCACCCTGTCGAGGGAAAATTATTTCAGGTATAGGGAGTGTTCGGGAAGACGACGCTCATTAGAGGCCACTTTTGAGAAGAAGGCCGACATGTGGCTTTAATATATATTTTGTAAAACATGTATTAGAATTCTTAATTTTAATATATGTTGGTATTAAGAGTGATGTAACAACTCTTGAAACTATTGCAATATAGTTGGATGTATTTTGGTGAGTATAATGTGTAGTCTAATGTGGTCAATTTTACTCATGTATGGGTCATATAAGACACCCAGGTTTCCGCAGGTTGACGGTGGTCAATGGGACCCTCGGGAAATGGGGCGTCACAGGTAAATATTTCATAAAATAAGTTATATACATGTGGATTAGTAGACACAGGATCAAAAATAACAATATTTAAAAGCTTTTTATTAAAAGAATGGAAATATACTAAAATCTCTATAAAAGGTGTAAGTGGAAATAAAGAAGAGATTACAAAACAAAAAGAAAATGTGGAAATAATGATCCACAATAAAATAATAAAAAGAGGAAAAGCAAGAATGGTGATAAATTATAAGGAGGTGAATAAGAATACTAAATTTGATGGGTATTATATCCCAAATAAGGAAATATTAATAAATTTGGCAAGAGGAAAAAATTATTACAGAAAATTTGATTGCAAATCAGGATTTTGGAAAATATAAAAGGATAAGGAAAGTATACCTATTACAACTTTTAGTACATCTAGAGGTCATTATGAATGGATGGTAATTCCTTTTGGATTAAAAAATGCTCCTCAAATTTTCTAGAGAAAAATGGATAAAATATTATTTGATTATTCGTCTTTTATAATAGTATACATTGATGATATGTTAATCTGTTCTGATAATGAGAAAGATCATGAAAAACATTTAAATATTTTCATAACACTCTGTAAAGAACATGGTATAGTTCTTTCAGAAAAGAAAATTGAAATCAAGAAAAAAGAAATAGAGTTTCTAGGAATGATAATAGACTCTAAAGGCATAAGATTACAGTCACATATAGCCAAAAAATAAAAGATTTCCCTGATGAATTTGTGACGCCCCCAAACCCAGGGGTTCGTTAACCCACCGTTAACCCATGGTAAACTTGTGGATGTCGAGTAACCCGATACCACACTATTGTGTCCCCTTTACCGGGACCCATAATTTAACAAAAATCGGACATAGTCTCCTTTGTGTAAGGAGTTGAACCCAAAAATACAACCTGTACAACAGATAATAGCATGGCCCATCCGGGGCCAAATATCATATCATGACTTCTCCAGGTCTATCTACAAGTAAAAATGACCACATAGGGTCCATGTATCCATACTCAACATAATGTACAAGGCTATAATGCCATAGTCCTTAAGAGTTTAATTACAATACTCTTTACACAAAAACATATATAAAAACTGTTTGTTCTAATATATTTTACAAAAGTAAGAATCAAGCTTGCTTCCGGCTTTCAGCTGCAATGGCGGCCTGGTGAGTGTCGTCTCCACGCACACTCCTATGTGAAATGGGGTCAGCGGCCGGGTGGCAATCTGTGAGAGAGTAAAAACGCCTACAGGAAATTTGCACTCGCTGAAATGCGGCACTTGTCGCCCGAAAAATATTAGGAATAATCAGCGGAAGCAATAATCATCAAGTGATTTAGAATATTCAATTTAATTACCAAACTAATATAACCAGTCAGATCATACCTTGTGGATTTGCAAAGAAGTATGCATACAAGAACCGCAGATCTTCCAAACTATCTTCGAGGTGATAGAGCAGCGTGTGGGCGCTTGAATCACTAAGAAAGGATTTCTTTTTCTCTGGCTATTCTCTAAAACTAATTCAGATTTTGGATCTAGGGTTGTATTATCTTTCTCTATTTATAGAGTACAAACCCTAGAATACTTAATAGCCATTTGGGCCTCCACACCTTAGGGCCCAAGTTCATGTGTGAACCCATTTAGTGTTTTAAACAACTTGGACTTGCTTGTATAGCAAAATCCAACAATCTCCCACTTGCTATAAAAACAAGTCGAGGTTCTTCTTTATGAAAGCTACGTGTCGGCAAGCATTTATCTGAGCTAGTTTAGGGATCTACGGTTATCAAATTAATCCAGGCTCTGATAATTTCCAAGAAATTATCTAATCAGGTGTTATTCCACTTAAAGCCCGAGTGAACTTCCGAGATTAATAGTATTAAATATTAATATTATTTTCTCCTTTGTAAAATATCAATAATTAATTGATAATTTTCTATCAATCAATCAATTATTTATTCTCTTGATTTATCGATTTCTACAATGGATAAAATGCATTGTTGGCTAGTGACTTATGCTGTCAGTCTTGGGAAACATATTAAGAGGATATTTCGTACAAATATAACATATTGTTTTATTTCATAAATACCCGGCAATTAAATAATCTTGCTCCCAAATCATCCAAGATGGTCGTTCAAATAGACCTCGTATTGACAACTCAAAGAGCAATAATCATTTAAATACCCTCATAATATTTCGGGATTGAGAGAAGAATAATAGCAATATAACTGAGATTTGGCTAGCACTACAGAAATTTAACTTTAAATAAATCTCACTTTGATCCTATCAATGCAAGCATAATTTGCACCAATATTTTATAATAACCCGGGGCAGATTATTTCATAAAATATTGCAATCTAAATAAAGTGCTTAACTTTGTTTAATATTTGTGATCTTATTCATTAATTATGAGAACCTGTAGTCATGTCTTCTATGAATGTATTCATATGATATAACCACAATTAATCAGGACCTTATACTCAAAATATGTTGTGCACAATAATATGAAAAATTACCTCATATTGTATTACAATTAAACTCAGAAAATATAATAACACATCTGTCTTGTTCTAAAAAAAACACAAATAAACTCCCACTTGCCTTAAAACAAATCTGGTAGAATCTTAACACCCATATAATCTACATGTTTCTCGAAAAATCGAACAGGTAGTGTCTTTGTAAATGGGTTTGCTAAATTTTCTGAATCAATATCCCCTTGGAAATCTGAGTCTGTATAACCAATAGTTTCTAGATTCCCACTAGAATATATTAGCATATAATCTCTTGTTCTCCTTAGATATTTGAGAATATGATTCACGACAATCCAATATTCTTCTCCTGGATCGGATTGATACTGACTAACTATTCTTATTGCGTATGAATGTCGTCTTTGGTACATAACATGGCATACATGAGACTACCTACGAAGCAAAGGCCATCTGCCTCACGTTCTTTACCTTTCGAGTTTTGGTGATTGCTCCTTGAAAGATGAACTCCATGCTTGAAGGGGTAAAGTTCCCTTCTTAGAATTTTCATCTTGAACCTAGCCCAATTTTATCTATATATAAAGCTTGAGATAATGCAAACACCTTATTCTTCAGGTCTCGTAGAAGTTTGATTCCAAGAATATAGTTGGCTTCTCCCAAATCTTTCATATCAAATTGCTTTTGCAGCCATCCTTTTACACTTGATTACACCTCTATGTCATTTCCAATTAGTAAAATGTCATCTACGTAACGTGTAAAACCCGAGAAAATTCTAATTTTCTGAAAAAAGGTAAAATGGTAATTTCGATCAAAATCCAAAATTTTTCTAGATCTCGGATGACGAAACGGACTTCACCGTTGGAATCGTCTCGCAAAATCTAGCTACCACGTCGAATTTCGTTGAATTCGAGACGGAGTCGAATTTCGTGTTTTAATTAGGAGTGTCGGATGTCATATGACGGCTTGTGAGAGACATGTGATGTGACGAAAAGTCGCACCTCTTACATGTACTAAATGTGGCTTTATTTTGCATGATTAGTAAGATGATGATGGAGATGAATGAAGCAGAATTAAGTCATGTGTCAAAAATCAAAACTAAAGGACATGAGTGGATTATGTAGAAAAGATTTAAGTGAATAAAACCCAGGAAGAGCGACTGCATCTTATAGGAATGGAGAAAAAACGTGCGATGAGGGTGTGAATAAAGATTTTAGAGAGAGAAAAGTGACCTACAGATTTCTGGCGTTGGGACGTCGGTTCTCTTCGGGCCCGAAGCCCAGTCGATCTACTGGCTGCGAGGGGCTACGGCGTGGACAGGTTTTGTGGGTTTGGTGGCACTCAAGTGGGATCTTTTCCTACTTGGTTTATTCTTTGGATAAGAGCCATTTTAATGGATGAGGATTTGTTGAGGCCTGAATGGCCATGTTTTCAGTCTCAAAAACAGAGCTGGGCGAGTGAAGGAAATCCACCCAAGTGTGGCGCGAACAATCTTGACCCTAGGGTTTTTCCTTTGTTCACGTGATTTGTTGTGTGATTTTTGTGTTGTTGGGTGATTCAAAATGAATTGCTTGGATTGTTATTAGCCCATGTGAGCTAATTCTGGTGTTATTGATTGTGAATTGAATATCATGATTATGTGAAATTAATTTTGTTAATATATACATGTAAAATATATTAGCATCAATTGTTTGGAAATGGCATAATGCATTCCATATGCACCGGGGCACCCTAGATGGATAGGCGTTAGTGCATGGCATGAAAGCAAATGAAAGAATTTGAAAACGGTTGTGAAAGTTTGAGGAAGTTTCGAAGGAATTGCCTTAGAAGTGAGTCAACTGATTCATTCGGAGACCAGACCCATATTTGTTCGGAAGGTATCGACAGTGCCGCCTCGAAGATGAGTCGATATATTTACGAGAAACTCAGCAGTGTGTTTTCAAGAACAAAAACATTTTGTTTTGAAAATTGTATTTTGCTCGCATTTGGCTTAGGCATGTGTGAGGGAGTCGGTGAGGACAAGGGCATGGGATTGGGCGTATAGACATTCAAGTATGATCATGTATTTGCTTGCCCAGAGTGTGTTTGGTTGTCATGACATGTGCACTTAGGTGGGGGTAACCCATGTAGAAGTATCACTACTGGGCATTGCAAACCCCTATCGAGGATCATTATTTCGGTGCGGGGTGTACGAGGGAGGACGGCCGCTCACTTAGAGTAGAGTTTTAGAATAAAGCAGTTGGCTTTGGTATTCATTACATTAACATATTAAAACTCTAAATTTTGATATATTTTTTAGTTAAAGAGTAATGTAATAACTCTTGAACTATTATATAGTTGATGCTTATTCTTGATGAGTATTGATGCTTATGGGCCCAGTGGCTGGTTTTTCATGTACGTAATATAAATGATACGAGACACAAATATTCCATAGGTTGACGGGTGGTCAACGAGAGACCCCGGGATTGGGGCGTCACATAAAGGACTAGGAAAACTACTTTTGTACCTTGGATCCTTTTGTAAACACAAGGTTCATCAGGACTTTTCTCAAAACCATATAAAGTTATGGCTTGATCAAACCTAATGTTCCGTAATTACGGATGCTTTGCTTTAGTCCATAAATGGACCTTTGCAACTTACATGCCAAGTGTTCTTGCCCTCTGGCTATGAACCAACCCTTCTGGTTGCCGATAGATGTCTCCTTTAAACTTCCATTTAAAATGCTATTTTGACATCCATATGCCAAATCTGTAATTCAGACTTGCGCCAGCTAAAAGAATCGATGGGATTTAGCATGGCTACCGGGCTAAAAGGTTTCTTCATACTCCATTCCCTCTTTTGTGGTAATCTTTTTCCACCAATCTAGCTTTGAAGGCTTCTACCTTTCCCATTCGGTCGTTTTTTCTCTGTAGACCACTACACCCTATAGGTTTTACTCCCCTTAGGTGCCTCACAAGAGACCGATTGAGTTAGAATACATGACTCCATCTCACTGTTCATGGCTTGAGCCACTCCTCGTGCATCAACATCCCTCCGCTTTTGTAATTTACGAGATCCACTTCGCTATCAATGGTTATAGCTAGGTACGATTCGCCCAACAAGAGATATCTCGATGGCTTGCTTGTCGTTCTCCCACTACGTCAAAGCTCCACTGGTTGTTGTGGTTCTACAGGAAGATCCTCTTGATCATTTTGAATTTGAATTTCTGGTTGTTCTGGTTCCACTTGTATATCTACCTGTTGTTCTACTACAGCCCCACTCGTGCAAGATATGCCCTCACCTTCGAAAGGTTTTCATTTTCCCCTCCGTTGAACACTCCACTGGAAACATTAACAATAGGTCCAAATTGTGGAGGGCGATTTCTGAGCTGAGTCAAGCTCCTCCTCAAGAATTACCTACTTGGCTTGAAATTGTTTTTTACATAGTCTTCCTTCAAGAATTTTTCATTAGTGCTCATATAACTTTCTTTTTGAGTGAACTATAAAAAAAGTCCACCTTCGTTCCTTTAAGGTATCCAATAAACAAACATACTGCCATTTTTTGAGATTCAACCATGTGGTTCCTTTCTCAAGACATACGCGCCGCAAAGCATTCCGTATACTAATATGGAATATGAATTCCATTTGCCCGTCACTCATATTACTGAGGTGTCGACTTAGAAGAACAGTTCCATGGTATAAGAGGTAGATCTTGGTGCACACACCCAAACGATACAGGTGAGATGAACTAAGTATTGATCTCGCCTATCCACAGGAGAGTTCCACCCCCCCAACCCCATTCTCAACGAGGTGCTGTGGCCGACACGCCAGAAACTATCCTTGAGTTAAGTAAATTTGAACCTTCTGATAAGTATTCATCGCCTCTCGCCAGATCGAAGTCGCTTCTTGATACGATCACCTAATCGCTTCTCAGCCTTATATTCCTAGAAATTTATCAAAAGTTTTCAGACTTTTACATTAGGTAAAATCGTAACCATATCTGAGTAGTCATTCTGTAAAAGTAACAAAATACCACACCACTCGCTTGAACACGATATTAGGCCGCATACACGCATGCACCACCTACAGCTTGGTTGCCGACATATCCTCGTCTCAAGGGCCTCTTAGCATTTTTACCTTCAAATGGGGATTCACACACATTGGCAGTTCAAATGCTAGAATTTAAATCCCACTTTTCACCAAACCATGTATCCTATTAGGATTAATAAGACCTAATCACAAATGCCAAAGGTAAGTTTCATTTGATACTTTCCTTTTCTTGGCAAGGTGATTATGTTCATTTTCAATACCTCAATGGCATTTATAATATAAAGACAAGGGACTTAAAAAATAAAGACTATTCATAAGATCATGAGAACAAATAAAAGAAGATTTACTTCTTATTGAAATTGAGGAATTAAACTGTACTGTCAATTGTGTTCAACTAAACAATTGGCAGAAACCAAATTCCTCTAGAAATCCAGAGCAAATAAACAATCTTCGAAACATAAAGTCCTATTATTCTCAAAAAATAAAACAACTGGTCCTATGGCCTTTACATAGATAGCTCCCTCAGCTCCCCAAGCTTCAAGTATCTTTGTCCTTTCTTCTCAATAGGACACGTGCTATGTTTCTGAACCACGCAAAGAGTAACAAACATGATTAGTGGCTCTCAATCAATGATCCATTTATCATTAAAATTTCTCCACTAAACAAAGCTCAACAACAAGTAAATCACCCATACCTGATTTCAGGCTCAGCAATTTCGCTTCCGTCCTTCGTCCACACTTGAAGCACTTGCCTTCGCTTCTTCATTGTGTCTAATTTGGTAACTGCATCATTGCCTTCTTTTCTTGTTCTGTTTCAATCTCAGGTTTCCCTTTAGGTTTAATAGAACCTTGTAAATTGATCTTGCACGGCTCACGAAACGTTGGCCTCTGAAACTCGGGCATCAATTGGTTGGTCAGATCCATCTTACTGCATATTGTAATTGACTTTTGAGCTGATTGAAATGTTTAGAAGGTGATTGCAAGATGAGATTTATCTTCATCTCCTTTTGAAATTTGCCCATCACTTCCGCTCGTGATATGTGAAATCATTGCCAAGCAATGATCCTTCGCACGCCCACCCGAGTCATACGTGTGTTTATCAAATCGGTGATAGCAACTTGTCTCTCGAAGCGGTACTTTTAGCAAACATCCCCGCCCGAGTGGAGCATTTCTACTCCATTGTCGAGAGGTGTTATTTGCTGCCTTAAATGACCACAACCAGCGAGAATATAACATCAGAAGTGATGTTTGCATTCTCCCAAAGTCGCATATCTTTGTTTTGTTATATCATTAGCACCGAACCGGGATAGTGGCAGGGTATCAGACAAACTTGATTTTCTCATAATCGAGCGATGTATAAGTTCGTTTCCAATATTCAAAGTTATTTCCATCCAATGGTTTTGATTCAAAATCATCTGGCTAGAGGGTTGAAAGATACTATTTACGAAAAAAAAAAATTTATACATTGCACTCTAATATTAACTTTCGTATATTATGCAATAAACATATATTTAGTAAATCTAAAACAAAAATATATTTGTTGTTTATTATGAAAAAAATAATTTAGTTCCATAATAAATGCTCACGGTGGGTAAGACATTTATAACAAACTAAAACTTGATCATAAAATGAATAGTATCCAGCTAAGTCGAGTCCCCGAAAAAATTGAGGGGGTCACTGCTGGTTACTTACATCCCAATCTTCTTAGATAGAACCTTCCTAGATAATACACTTTCATTTCAATCATTGTTCATATGGCCCATAATAATATTAATAGAGCCTCGTTAGGAGGTTAATAAAATTATCATGGTTTTTGAATCCTTGTTTAATTTTAAAATTCTCTTAATCTCTAAGAGTTGCCGGTGGTGGACAGGTCATTCTAATTAAGATTTTAAAATTATTTAGATCCAATCAATAAAACCCCGATCATGATTGCATCCGATGGGGCTTCACATAAGCATTTTATTATTTGGACCCCAAAATTAAGGATTTTCATAGTATATTTATCTAGATTTAAAAAAATCAAAATTTAATTATGCACATGTATATCATTGATGTGAAGATAATATGACACCACAGTCTATGTCATGTTTATCACAACTAAAGCATGTTGCAAATATGAATTTAATCATCCATGAATAAAAATAATAATAATATATGAATAAATATAAAAGCCCCGATCCATGGTTTTCCTAAGAAAGAAAAGAAAAAAAAAAAAAACAAACTCGCAACACTTGAGCTCATTGTTATTAATCCTAGTCCGACTTTGGTCTGACCCGTCTATTTAGGTTCAATTTACAGGCTTGGAGGCCTCGTGAAGAGATTTGAGTTAAACCCAAAATTCTAAACACAGAGGAAACCCTAGCCCAGTGTGAAAGCCATCGCTCGTGTCTTTGCCGCTCGAGCGAGCCACCCGTAGACGCGGCTACGGGAGGAGTGCGCAAAATCGATGGCCAAAACCCTCTCCCTTGGCAGCTCCTCCACAGCTTGGCCTAAGTGGGCGTGTGAAGCCGCCTTGACCCGCTTGTGGAAACCTTGCGTGGAGCGAATCCCGGTGGTGGTTCGGCTGAAAATTTTCTGGCGTCGTCTCTTTCCTTATGACTTAACCACGATGAGTCGTTTGTCATTTGGATGTTTGTAGCCTCCGCAGCAATGCAAATAGTCTAGCGTGTATAGTGTTCTCCGCGGGTTCTTCTTCTTCTTCGCTTATGTTCTTCATTAGTCTTCAAAATTTTACAAAAAATAATTCTATACTAATAAAGGTGTCCCCAAGAGAAATTAGATGATGGAGAAAATAAATCAGAAAGAAACTAATCTTATGATTCTTTTATGATACAAACCGATGAAATACATAGAAAACTGCACCCATGGATTGAAGGGCAAACCACAATTGTCGGTAAGCATCCATAAACAAAAAATCATATTAAACATGCAAACATCTTGAATCAACAAATATAGAAAACCTAGGTATATATTGCTAATCAAACACCAAAATACATGAAATTGTTTGAATCAAATTGAAAATTTAATCACCACGAAGGCTCACGATACCAATTGTTAGGAATAATCGGCGGAAGCAAAAAAAGTCATCATGTGATTTAGAATATTCAATTTAATTATAAACTAATATAACTAGCCGAGATCGTACCTTGTGGATTTGCGAAATATGCACATAGAGCCATGATCTTCAGACTAATCATAGGGTGATGGCGGCGTATAGGCGGCAGATACGCTAAAAAGATTTCTTTTTCTTTGGCTGTTCTCACAAAACTAATTCCAGATTTTGGATCTGGTTGTATTATCTTACTCTATTTATAGAGTGCAAACCCTAGAATACTTAATAACTTGATTAGACCTCCGCTTTTATAGGGCCGAGTCATAATGAACCCATTTAGTGTTTTAAACAACTTGGACTTGCTTGTATAGCAAAATCCAACAAAAAACACATTCCAATCAAGATTATGCAACCTAGAATGGAATTCTACATGCTATGAATGAGATGCGACTAACTATGTCTCATGTCTTTGAGTCCTAAATCGACTCAATAAAACGAGTCAATGAGCTCCTATCACATGATATCGATACCATACGTGATAAAATCCATCATTCTTGGATTACATTTAATGATCATTTTACAAAACAAATTTCATTTTCATTTCAAACCAAGCTACGGATGTTCACCTCAATGATCATTTGTTTTCAAAACTCATGTGTCTTTTATGGGTGGCAGAGTCCCATCGAGCTTCGCAAACCTTCCCACACTTTTACGGGCTTTCTGTGGATCCAACAAAAGATACTTGAACTCACGACACATAATTTCATTTTCCATTTCAAACCGTGCGACATAAGAATTACTAAATTTGTGGGTATAATATCTTGTAAATGTAAATAGAAAATTTGGGAGAAGAGGGAAAAATTATTACGACAAATTTGATTACAAATCAGTTTACAATAAACAAAAATGGATAATTACAGATACTTATTACAGCTTTTAGTACACCTAGAGGTCATTATGAATGGATGGTAATGCATTTTGGATTAAAAAATGCTCCTCAAATTTTCCAGAGAAAAATGGATAAAATATTCTCTGATTATTCATCTTTTATAATAGTATACATTAATGATATGTTAATGTTGTTATGATACTTAAGAAAAGATCCACTTAGAAAAAAACATTTAATATTTTCTTTTGCTGTAAGAACATGGTATAGTTCTTCGAGAAAAGAAAGTTGAAATAAAAAAAGAAAAAAGAAATAGGATTTCTAAGACTAAATAATTGTAAAAACTTGAGAAAATTCAATTTTTAAAAATGGTAAAAGCAGTAATCTCGTGGAAAATCTGCAGGAATTTTTCTAGATCTCGGATAATGAAATGGACTTCACCGTTGGAATCTATCTCGTGAAATCCTAGTTACCAGTTGAATTCGTTGAATTTCGGTAATTACAATTGATCCTGTTCACGTTTTGAGAGCATCGAGAGTAATGAGTGTTACTTGGCACATGTTGGATGGCCCATATGGAGCCATGTGGAAAATGGAGAGCAAGTCAAATAAAATTCTAATTGGGACCCATGTGGGACATGTGTCACAACCTAAGAGGATGGAAATCCAAAGTTATGGATAAGAGATAAGGGGAATCCAGAGAACTTGATGAGAGGTGACACGTGGCAGAAAGGACATCATAACTGGGTGGACCAATTTGTGGGGAGAGGAAGATGGAGAAAAAGGAGAGAGAGGGAAAAAGAGAGAAGAAGGAGGAGAGAGAAGCTCCACCTTATCTATAGATTTCCCGGCTATTGAACCGTTGGTTCGGGTTGGAGCAAGAGGCAAAGTTGGTCCACGCATCGAGAGTTACGCGTGGGTACCAAAACCAGTGGGTTTCGTCAAACTTCGAGAGGTAAGGGTTTTTCTCCTACTCGGTTTAATTCTTGTCTAATAGCCATTCAAATGGATGAAGTGTTTAGTAGGGAGCGGCCGTGCGATTCGATCCCAAATTTTAGGGCAGATCTTTAGATTTTGAATGTTTTGGGCCAGTCCGAGTGGATTTCGAGTTGTTTTGGATAGTGCAGGCGAATTTTGGGGTGTTTTGGACGAGTCCGGAACAATTTTGGGATTGTTTTAGGCGGTCAGAGACAATTTAGGGGATTTGTTTGGGCAATCCCAAGATGAACCACGGACTATTATTGGTCCATGTGTGCTGTTTTTATATGTTATTGCTAAAAAGGAATAACATGTTGGTTGTATGAAAATCATGTTGTTACATGCTCAGTTGATGTACTAACATGGATTGCTTGATGATGTGAATTGTATTGTAGAAAAATATGATTGTTCATGAATCATGAATGTTGTATGTATGAAATGGCATAATTACTTTGCATATGTATACAAATAACATCAGCGTTGGGTCAGTGTGTGCGCATGGTAATGGTTATTCACCATTCGTCTGGTGATGTAAGTTCACGAAAGTGTCAAAAAGGCGTGTGGCGTCCTGTGGTGGGAACCCGAAAAATCCATGGCCCACAAATGCATAAACACACGGGATTTGCTTAAATCAAATGAACGTTGGAGGATTGTCTAATGCGGAGTTTTGAAAACAAAAAGCTTTGTTTTGAAAGAAAAAGGTCATTAGGTGAAACACCAATGAGGAGTTCCATTTGGCATTCTGTGTGTGGGGAGTCGGTGAGGACTCGGGACATGGGATAGGGTGAGTCACATTCTCATCCATGGCTTGTAGACATTCGAGTAGGATTGTGCATGATTTTACTTGGATGTGTGTGTGTTTGCCATTGCATGTGCATTTAGGTGGGGAGTAACCCTTGTAGGAAAATTCAACTACTGGGCATTACTCACCCCGAAATCGTGGGAAAATATTTTCGAACTGTAGAGGTACAGGGATGGGCATCAGACCTTAGTGGTGAAGAAAAAGCTAGATTTGGTTTTGTTTTGTATTTTGTAAATTTCGGGTGGAAAGTCTCGTTTTGTTATGTAAAAAGAACATAGTTGTAATTAAACTCATTTCAATACATTTTGGCTAGTTTTCCAAGTTTCATATTGCCTTTGTAATAAAAAGGCTATTGTGTGTTGAGATTAGGGTGTATTGAAAGGAAAGAAAAAGGGAAGACTGGAGGTGCAGGAGGACCAAAGGGTTATTGCCCATTTTGGATCTTCTGTCACGACAGAGAGATAAAATTCTGTCGCGACAGGGTTTCTCTAGCCTTGTGTCGTGACAAGGTTTTCCGTGTCGCGACGGGTTCTGGCCCGGCCGCTGCGACCCGGCAGGCGCGCCTGACCGAGACGTAATGGCGTGCGGTTGGGGCGATCGTGCGATAGACATGCGCATGAGGTTAGGACACGCGCGTGACAGAGTTTTCTGGCCTTGTGTCTCGACAAGGATCTTCGTGTTGCGACAAGGTTCCTAGGCATGCTGGGATGTTTGGGTCGGGACAGAGGCCTTCTCTGTCGCGATAGAGATTTTTGGCCCCACGTCACGATAGAAGTTTTGTATCACGACGGTTTGGGTGGGGTGGGTGCTTGGGTGGCGCCGGTCCCCCTTGTGTCGCGGCGGAGTTTTCCGGTGACCATTCTTGTGCGGCGAGAAGATTTTATGTCGCGCGACGGTTTCTGAAAGTCTTGTTGTGCGATAGAGAGTTTCATGTCACGACCCACAGACCAGTCTTGCACGCACGACAGAGAGTTGGGCACGCCCACGACAAACCTGGGCACGTGCTTGAGTGCGCACACTAGTGGCGATCTTACGCGCGAATGGCGGCCCAGTGTGCATAAGCGTGTATGATAGCGTGCTGGCATGACGGCTGCGCGCCCACGGCCGGTTTTGTCCACGATGGCTAACGATTGCCTTTGCGTTGTGCAGCATTTGAGATACTATTCATGGACATTGTTGGAAAAAAAAATGGACTCTCGGAATTTGGGGCGTCACAGCTTGGTATCAAAGCCAAGGTATACGAATTAACTAGAACTCAATGTTGGTACAAGCATCACAGCTTGATGTTAGAGCTTAGGTTATACAAATACCTAGGACTCAATGGGGCACGGGTTTAAATCATGCATTCATGGTGCACTCTGATGAATTAACATGTGTGGTTGACAGAACATAAATTGCATGGATTATATACATGGTAAATTGTATATGGAACACTAGGGTTAGAAAACATAACCTTAGGGGTTCGGAAAAACAAATTGAACATGATAGTTCGGGAATTGAATTAAATTGTATTAGTGTTTGGCATTTTGCAACACTATGGAAAATAGGATGAACTAGGTAGTCCGTGATGATGAGGTCTATTAGTAGTGGCATATGCACTACTAGTTGGACTAGAAAAGGAATCTCAATTTGCTATTTGACATGTGTAGATGGAAAGTCGAGAAAGAAGATGTGGAGGCGGTGGACGGGGCAACAACCAACCACCATCGGCCTTTGATCAGCAAGCCTTCATGGGGCTATCGGTCTTTGCGGCTAGCGCCCTTAAAGCGAGCGGGTATTGCGCCTTCGCCTGAGTTAGCGCGATTGGGAGCCCCAGGGGTTCAGTAACCTCTAGAGATTCGAGGCACACTTTCCTTCGGCCCTCGAGGGAGGTGGAGACCCAATGGTGGCGGGTCATTATTCTCGACCAGTCGAGAATGATGCAGGCGCTAGTGGTAAGAGGAAGGAGAGCCAACCTTCTTCTAGCACCAGGAAGAAGCATAAGGCACATGTAGCCCCCGCCTGGACACATCGAGGGACGAGGGCCATGGCCATCGGGCCCAGTGTCCAATCGTCGGGTGGGGACACTTCAGAGCTCCTAGCCAGTTAGGGTAGAGAGCGTGTTTCCATTTCCACCATCTTGGACATTTTAGATGGGATTACCCATAGAGGCAGAGATCTCAAAGACATGGAACACCATAGTCCCAATCATCAGTGAGACTAACACCGCAGATGTTGATTCGATCACTTCTTACCAAGCATGGGCGGGAGCCCCGGTATCAAATCTAAGTCTTGCTAGAAGCACCTACTATTTCGCAGACAGGCCACATGGGCCAGGGCAAGGGTAGAGGCCAGGACTTCTAGACCGATACTTTAGGGACCTAGGGCCGTTCTTACACTGCGACACCGTAAGTGAAACTGCGGTCTGTCCAAATACGGGAGTAGGATTTAGGCTCTCATACTTTTGATAAGGTGTTGTTCAAATTCGGTATCATATTCATGCTTATTGTTGCATCATGTGTGAAAGGTTTGGGCAGAGGTTGAGACCTTGGAGAAGCCATTGTATGTGAGTTCTACCCTAGGGACTAATGTGAGGATTGATCAGATATGTCGGGATTGTGAGTTAGAGATCTCTAACATTCTACTCACTGTGGACCTGAGGGTCATGGACATGTCAGAGTTCGACGTCATCCTTGGGATGGACTGGTTGACGGCATACCGGGTCATCACTGATTGTGAGTGAAGGAGGGTTATCACCCACACACCGAATGGTATTCATGTGACATTTAAAGGGGAGAAGCATGATGCTTTACCCCAGACCGTGCAAGACTCCAGATGGCACGGATAGTTGATGGTTTGGCTAGCAAGCCTTACCTTGGAGAACGAGGTAAGACAAGATTTGGATCTGCCTCGGGTAGTGTGCGAGTATCAGGATATTTTACCGGATAAGCTATTGGGATTACCTCTGCAGAGGGATGTAGACTTATGTATTGAGTTTCACCCTTGTTTGGGTCCAATTCTAGCCCAAAGCTACTCATTCCACCTCAGTTCAAGTTCAAATTATATCCTATGAAATTAACCCAAGTCATTTCCTTACTTTCAAGATTTCCGTAAACAATCTCGTTCTTAGGAGTCACTTGACACCCATCACCCCGAAAAACGTGAGAATCCGACTTTCTTAGAATTCGATGAAATTCGTCTAGGTGACTAGATTTTGTGAGCCAGGTCAGCGGTAAAGTTCCATTTGTCATCCCGAGATCTAGAAAATTTCAGGGTTTTTTGACACAGTACTATTATCACAATTCTTGTTTTGCCATTTTTCAGAAAAATTCGATTTTTCTTGGGTTTTACCAGGAGAATGTGTTAACTTTTACTATTTAAACTCTTATCTGCATATAAGTATTCTCTAGTTTGATAAATTTCATCACCTTTCATTTTTTTTTTTTTTGTAGCTTTGGCTGTTTTTTGTGCTTGCATTATTGGTGTTGTGTTATTGGTTACCCTCGTGATATTATCGACCCCACATGGTATCGAGCCTAGGTTTAGATAAAATAAAACGAAGTAATCATATAATAATAAGATAATAATGTTCAATAGAGGGTAACCAGCGGATATGATTACTATTATTCTTTTACTAAAGATTACGCAATTGAAATGAAAGCATTATACTTTTCTGAGACCATATTCATTCCTTCAGCCATATCGATGGCGATATTATGTAATTTTCAGATGTTGTCGACGTCTTGCTCAAAAGTACGCAAGAAAATTGTCGATGCTTTTATATGAAAGTTTACCATCTAGATAATCTTATAGCACAATACCTTTTCATGTTATTTTTATAAATCACCATGACTTGAGTATTATCGAGTTTCTGAATAAAGGGTTTAGGTAATAAGAATACCTCGAATTTGTTAATTCCTTTTATTATTGCAAGTAACGCTTTCTCATTAATATCATAATTAAGCTGATTATTATTAAAGGTTCCACTTGTATATCGACATATTTCTCCTAAATCTGTTTTTAAAATTGCTGCCTAATACTTATCTGAAGCATCTATTTGTAGTATTAAATTGTCGTTTTCATTTGGCAATCTTAATTTAGGTAAATCTAAACATGTCTTTTAATCTCTTGACTATCATGGTATGTTTTCACTCCATCCTGTTTGGTTTTTCTTTGTTAACACTTTGTAATTCTGTCTTTTAATGATCTTTTATAAAATCAGAAGAGTAATTTAAACATCCTAAAAATTTTAGTATCATTTATTTGGTTCTTAATTCATCAGAGAAATCTTTTATTTTTTCGGCTATATGTGACTGTAATCTTATGTCTTTAGAGTCTATTATCATTCCTAGAAACTCTATTTCTTTTTTCTTGATTTCAACTTTCTTTTATGACAGAACTATAGCATGTTCTTTATAAAGTGTTATGAAAATATTTAAATGTTTTTCATGATCTTTCTCATTATTAGAACAGATTAACATATCATCAATGTATACTATTATAAAAGATGAATAATTAGAGAATATTTTATCCATTTTCCTGCAGAAGAAATTTGGGAGCATTTTTAATCAAAGGCATTCTCCATCCGCATTCATAATGGCCTCAGGTGTATTTAAAGTTACTTTTAATAGGTATCTTGTCATTATCCATTTTTGTTTGCCAAAATCCTGGTTACAATCAAATTTATTTGTAATAATTTTTTTCCTCTTACCAGGTATAATATTTTCTCATTTGGGATATAATACCCGTCAAATTTAGTATTCTTATTCACTTCCTTATAATTTATCACAATTCTTGCTTTTTCTCTTTTTATTATTTTTATTATGGATCATTATTTCCACATTTTCTTTTTGTTTTGTAATCTCTTCTTTATTTCTAGTTACACCTTTTATAAAGATTTTAGTATCTTTCCTTTCTTTTAATAAAAATCTTTTAAATATTGTTATTTCTAATCCTGTGTCTACTAATCCACATGTATATAACTTAGTTTCTGGAATATTTACCATTATAAATACCATAGTAGGGAATGTAATTTCTTTCATTTTTGTCTTTCTAGGAAAATACATATGTCTTCACTATATATTTCTATTCATTTTTTTGTAATCTTATATTTATCTAGTCTATCTAGGAAACTATTTCCTTACAGAATATCATAGTGTCAATTTCCTTATATTCTGTTATCTTTATAGCAATCTACCAAAAAGGTTATTCCTTGTAATCTTATAGGTATTTCTACCTTTGAATTACATTCTGTCTTTTTGAAACCATCTCAATTGCATAAACATATGGAGCTTGTTATACTCCCTATTATTTCTATGTACTTGGATATACAATTACAACCTTTTGTGTCTTTGTGGCGCTGATTTAGGGGAGGTCCCGTTGACAACTTGAATCAACCCTTGAAATTCTGTGGATTTCGAATTGACTCAGATACTACACTTGTGATGCCTTAATTTCGGGTCCATGACTAGTTTGTCAACCCTCATGAGTTTCTACCTTAGGTCGTTCTTTAAGTCTTGATGGATGATTACCATTTATATGGACAACTAGTTACTCGGCACCACCTTGATACGTCCCTTCATTAGGACCCATTCATTCATATTCAAATTAAAATATGAGACTAATATATATTGGTCTGTTTGTAGAGAGTCAATCACGACCCTCTTACCATAAATTACATACCCGACTATATTGGCAATAGTCCAAAAGAATTTAATTACAATTCTTTTATAGGCCTTCTTCACAATCACGGGCCTGTCTAAGCGTCGTCCACCGGTATTGATCCTGTACTTGTAAGGGTTGTCCCATAAAGGGTGAGCCACGCCTAACAAGGAATACCTCCTATAAGGGCTACTCCCCACCTAAGTGCACATGCAATGCTCACTCAACATTTACAATCACATTCCATCAGAGATACCCGATTCTATGGAATCTACGTATACATACCATGAAATGAGATGCGACTCACCAAGTACCATAAGCTACAGTCTCACGACTCCCTCTGTACTAAAGCCCATGTTAATAATGAAAAAAAAAGCAAATCATTCTGGATGGCATCAGTCATTTTCAAAACAAATTTCATTTGTTTATAAACCAAAATCTTTTTGGATGATACACCACAATGATCATTTTATATTCAAAATCCATGTGCCTTTATGTGGGTAGCGGATTTTTGGTGTCACACCACGGGCTCCACAAACATAGACACTTTTACGTCCTTTCAACATTGGGGACTATGTTTGACCATAATTGGCGGGCTTTTCACTCGAGGGAGGATCTATCCCTTCTTGCTAATACCCAACACATATTTTCTTTATCATTTTATTCAACCGTGTGACTCTATTGGACGTTGTCCCAATTACCATGCCCACCTAATCAAACCCCAAACACAGTGTCGATTTTACCAATCATGCACTCACACCCATTTAATGCGATGTCCCCATGCATATGCAATAAAATCTTCCATTTCTTCAACATATCATGTCACATGCATAATGAATGCTACATGGACAACACAATCCACACCACTTACCTGTGCCATGGACAATCACATCACCTGCATATGATTTCCATATATTATTCATTCATGTCAATACATCATGCAAGCATATATCAACATTTATATTCACATTCAATATGCCATTTCCATGGTCGATGTGGCCACACGCCTGGCTTGAGCCATGTAATGGCCATTGCGCCTGACAAATTCATCACATGTCAACATGTTAGAGCACGCACATTGACATCCAAACATGTCACTCTTAGTCAAGCAATGACACACTCAAACAAGTCACATAATGGCCCCCGAAGGAAGCCATGTAATCACAAATTGGGCCACGAAACCGACTCAAAACAGGCCACGAAACCTGAAAATACTCGAGCGATTCGCGGGCTCACCTGGCGTACTTGCCTGCGTCCTAGGCGGAATTAGTTTCGCTGGGACGCCTCGCCTGATGGACGGAAAGTCCCCGATCCATGTTTGGTTTTGCCTAGGTGTAGTTGCCCTCGCCTAGGCGGACCCCTACGCTTAGGCGAGCCTTCCCTTCACCTAGGGATAGTACCATTCTTCCAATGGAAGATTTCCACCTTACTTCGGACCATGAGGGTTCGCCTAGCAGTGAAGAAACATCATTGCACCGAATCCATTTTCTTCTCTATGAGGCCTTTAACCGAAAAACTCTCTTTTCCTGGCCCAAAAATGGAAACTAAGCCAAGGTAGGAAGAATCCATTACCTCTAGTCGTGTGATACATGGGTGGGAAGCCTCCTAAACCTGACAAATTCGATTTCCCAAAATCTCCCCTCTTGAATCTTCGGTGAAATCCCTCTTTTCAGATACCCACGTGTATTTCTCATCGATGCGATGAACTTTGGTTCTTGGCTCGATGAAAACCAACCCATAGAACTCTGTAGATCTTGGAAGGACGCTTGGCTCTCCTTTTTCCATCTTCTCCTCTCTCTCTCACGTGAATCGACGGGAAAAATGGGCTCTTTTTGCCCTAATTCCTCTTTTATCCCAACTTAGTTTAAGTTGGATGTGTGGCCCACGTTGTGCCACATGGCCACACTTGTTCGGGTCTGGTTCTGGTTCAAAGACATTTATTCAATCTCAGTTCAAGTTAAAATTATATCCCATGAACTTAACCCAAGTCATTTCTAGACTTTCGAGATTTTTGTAAACAATCTCATCCACACAAAGTCATAACACATCACCAGAAGCGTGGGTGGTATCTCGGGTGATGAAATTCTTCTAGGTAATTAGATTTTGGAGACAAATCCAACGTAGGTCGTTTAGATCATCCGAAGTCTGAAAATTTCAAGTTTCAACTGTCTTATTCCAATGATTGCCGTTTGCCTTTTTAGGAAAAAAATTTGATTTTTCTCGGGTTTCACATTCCCTCCCCCTTAAAAGAATTTCGTCCCAAAATTCCCACACACTTCACACACAATCTCATACATATGCAACAATCATTTAACTTCAATGACTAAAACATATCTTCTTTCTTGAACAAGAAGGGATAGTTGGCACTCATGGTGTCTTCGCGTTCCCATGTTGCCTCCTCTATTCCACGGTGTTGCCACAACACCTTCACTAGTCTCACGGTCTTGTTTCACAAAACCTAATCCCAGCTATCCACGATACACTTAGGTCCTTCCTCGAAGGTTCCATCTACATCAACTACAAGCTCTCCCTAATCCACCACATGAGTCGGATCTGGGGTGTACTTCTTGAGCATGGAGACATGGAATACCTTATGTACCTTTGTTAAGCAGGCGGTAAGGCCAACCCGTGTCTGTCATTGCCCACCTTTAGTACCTCGAAGGGCCCGATCTCACCTGGGATAACCCATAGGAACGACATCCTCTCTTGGAAATCACCTTGAGAAGACATGATCCTGCCCGCTCAGACTCTAAATTGTAAGGTAAACATCGGCGTAGCTCTTCTGTCGGCTTTGAGCCATGAGAAGACACTTCTGTATCAATTCCACATTCTCAGAGGTGTCTCTAACCAATTCTGGACTCATGGTGGTTCTCTCTCCCACCTCTATCCAACAAATCGGAGATTGACATGGCCTCCCATAAAATACCTCATAGGGTGCCATCTATACGCTCGCCTAATAACTATTGTTGTAGGCGAACTCCACCAAGGGAAAATGCTCTTCCTAGCTACCCTTGAGATCTAGGATACATGCTCGTAGCATGCCCTCTAATGTCTGGATGGTCCTCTCTGACTGATTGTCCGTCTAAGGATGAAAAGTTGTGCTCATCGTCAACCGTGTCCCCATGGCTCTTTGGAATCTCTCTTAAAAATGAGTCGTAAACCTGGGATCTCGATCTGATACTATGCGAATCACGGGCACTCCTATGCCAAACTAGAAGTATCTCAAAATTATCTCTCTATTCTGAATTCCTTTAGTGTGAGGTCGTTGCATAGCGAGTGTCTGCCAGACTTAGTGAGCCGGGTCCTTATCCTCCCACACCTCGTCATGCGCTCGCAATACAAAATCCATCGTGATGTGCTCCTGACTTCCCTCGATACCTCCCGATGGTTGGAGTAATCCTATTGACCTTGCCACGCGGGTGGGTTTCCACATGATGACCGTGAGACATGGTTGAACAAAGTCTCTCATGTTTATTCTCCCGCATGGTATCACGGCAGCGTGGGTGTGATACATCTTCGTTCCACCTAGATGCACAGTAAAACGAGAGTAATGGAACTCCTTGAGGATCTCCTTTCTCAGATCTTCTAACGGAAACCCGCAGCCCATCTCCTATCACGAAGACTACCATCACGAGAGTGCATGAGTCCGGCCATGTCTGCACGACCAGTACCCAGTCCACACGATGAACAATATCTCAGCGTCTTGTCTAATGTACCACGAGCTTGATCATTGTCTGCGATCTAAAGCTCTCCGGCCGATCCTCGAGCATTGCCATTCGGGAGTATACTAGCCAACCTCCCCGCGTGACTTAAATTTGGTGCATCGGCGCTGTTTACTAGCGGGATAGTAATGTGATCCATAATCCCCTCGAATCTCCATCACCAATTTGCCTCATGTTGAGGTCTTGCTATGTAAAAATGTACTTCAGACTCTTATAATCTGAAAACACCTCGAATTGCTCATCGTATAAATAGTGGCACTAAGCCTTTAAGGCAAAGACAATGTCCACTAATTCCATGTCATGTGTAGGGTAACTCTGCTCATGGTTCTTCAACTGCCAAGAACCATAAGCCACCACCCTCCCGGACTGCATCAAAACACATCCTAGTCCGTCATTGGTAGCATCACAATACACTGTGTACCTCGGCCCCTCTACGGGATAAATCGAATAAGGTAGTAGCCTTCTCTGATTCTGGAATGTCCTCTCACCAAATCATTCCACTCAAACTTGACCTCTTAATAGGTTAATCTTGTCCTTAGATTGCAAATAACCGGGTAGTAATAGCCTCTTTGTAACACCTAGCCAATCCCGAAAGCTGGCATTATCTCGAGAATAGCAAATTATCTCGACTCCTCATTGCCTCGACCTTCTGGGTCCATGGATACCCTCGAAGCCGATGCAGCATTACTTGAGAATCTCACCTGTTCAAGCGAAACTCACACTTACGTTTGGCATACAGCGATAACTCCCTCAAGGTACGGAGAAGCGACCCTCCAAGTGACGCTCGTGATCCTCCTCGGACTTGGGTAGATCAAGATGTCATCTCTGAAAACCCTGATGAGGCCGATCTAGGTAGAATTTGGAACCTCTATCGTGAGATCCATGAATGTATGTTGGAGCATTTGTCAATCTGAACGACATTACTGTGAACTCGAAATGCCTATATCAAGTTCTAAATGCGATCTTCAAGGACATGCGCCTCCACCCAACTCTCAACGTCAGTAATTCAGTGAGGAGATGCAATCTTGAGTATACCCACGCCCCTCTCGACTAATCCAAGCAATCATGATCCCAAACAAAGAATTTTTATTCTTGAAGTAGCCCTATTGGCTAACGATAATCTACCCCAGCAGAGTCTTGTCTCTCTTCTTGGAAAATAGAACCGGAGCGCCCTAAGGTGAAGTGCTCGTTCTAATGAAACCTCTGTCCAACAATTCCTACAATTGGACCTTGATCTCCTGCAACTCTGCATGCGCCATTCTATGTGGAGTCATAGAGATAGGCGATGTACCGGTGTAACTCGAAGCAAAGTCTACATCCTATCTGGGAGCTAATCCGTAAATAATTAATCTGGAAAGAGACATCCTTGTACTCACAAATCACCCCAGGTAGAGTCAAATCCGTCTCACCTTGTGTCTTGAGGTAAGGCTTACTGCTTGACATCAGCGCCTATGCCAGCAGAGTCGTACCTGTTTCGAGAGTGCGCGATCATGCTTATCTCCCTGAAATGTAACACAATTACCATCCAATGTGTAGGCCGTAACTCTCCTACGATCACAATTAATGAGGACTTGATGTGCCGTCAACCAGTCCATCCCAAGGATGACATCAAACTCTGACATGTCCATGACCCTCAGGTCCATAGTGGGTAGAATCCCTGAGATCTCTAGCTCATAATTTCGACATATATGATCAACTCTCACCCTAGTTCCTAGGGGAGAGCTCACATGCAACGACTTTTCCAATGTTTCAATCTCTAAGCTTAAATCTTTTGCACATGATGTAGTAGTAAATGAATAAGATGCACTAGAATCAAACAACACCCTTGCCTATAAGTGAAAGAGTAGAAATGTACCCTGAATAACCGACTGATCTGCAAGCTCAGTTTGAGGTGTGATAGCGTAGACACGCCCCTAGGTCCTTGAAGTCTCGGCCTATTAGCCTTGTCCTCGACCTCGACCTTAGCCCATATACGACGTGTGGCCCATCGTGAAATAGCAAAGTGCTTGTGGGCGCCTTGGGATAATATTGCCTTCACTAAGTTTAATCTGCCTTCCACGGCCCGTAGCGGCAAGGGAGGAACAAGTACGATGTGTAAGTCCCTACGATGGTAGGACTATGGTGTCCCATAACTCACGGGATCTTGCCTGCGGGAAATCCGTCTAAAGTGTCGGAGCGGGCGACCTTTGGAAACACACTCTGCGGCACGGCGGCTAGGGCTGGTACTCCGTCTTGGGATGGTGATCCACGCCCTTGGCCACAGTGAGTCATGACCTTGTCTTTGAAACCCTCGCGGAGCAGAAGTCCTCTGCTTCTTTTTCAAGCTAGAGGAAGAGAGTTGACTCTCCCTCCTCTTAACACTAGCACCCATATCCCGGATGCTCCGTGCGTCATCCACTTCCCTCTTTATGGCCATAGCTGTTCTAACCATCGAGTCCATATCTTCTTGTAGGAGGAGTCCCACAATTTTACCCTGGATGGATAATTTCAACCATCCTCAAATTTCCTCACTTTGGCTATGTCTGTGGCCACATAATCATCCGTAAAGCGTCTTAATTCGAGTGAACAGTACGTGTTCGAGCAAATCGTATTCCTTATTTCAGAGGCTCTAGGAAGTCCACAGCTTTTTTTGCATGTCGTGCAACTGTCTAGAAATATTTACCCATGAAGAGCTCATAGAATTCTTCCCATGTCATTGCCTCCAAGTTCCTATAGGCTTTGACTAAATCCTACCATACTTGGGATTCACCCTATAGCTAGAATGCAACTAGCCTTATTCTCGTAGCATTGGAGGTGATCTCCATAGCCTCCAAAATCTTTCCAACTTGCTAGAACCAATGATCGGCTTCCATTGGTTCCCCTATTCCCTTGAAGGTTGGAGGATGATGTGCCTTAAGCTTATGGAGATTTTCGGTCCTCTAGCCCACATTTACTGCTTGATTACATTCATTAGTAACCAACCTTCCGCTGCATAGCCAGTTGGTGTAGCCATAATAACTCATGTTTAGTGATCAAGGCGGTGGTGGGGACTGGTTGTTACCCCGTCCACCGCCTCTATGTCCTCTTCCTCGACTTTCCATCTACATAAGCCAAATAGCAAGTTGAGATTCCTTTTTCTTCTCTAACTAGTAGTGCATGTGCCAACTACTAATAGACCCAAACATCTCGAACTATCCCGTTCTTTCTTTTCCGAACCCCTAAGGTTGTGTTTTCTAACCCTAGTGTTCCTCTTTGCCTATATAAATTTTCTTACCATGCATATAATTCACACATTGTACAACACCAAACCATGTAGCACAATTAAGCACAAAACATGAAATTCACACAATGAATGCAATGGTCTAAACCCATGCCCATCGATCCCTAGGTAATCACATACCTATGTTTTGATGTCATATTTGTGACAGGAACTCGATGAATCCTAATGACTAGATCCATATCCATAAAGCCACACAGGAATTTGTATACCTATAACTATGACACAGAGATGCTGGTGCCCCCGATTTTTCGAAAGTCCATTATTGACTTTCTATGGATTTCGAGTAACCCGACACTCACACTTGCGGACGCCTCTAATTTTCAAGGTCCCTATTAACTTAAGGTGGAGTTTCTACCTTAGGTCATTGCGCACCTAAGTCTTGGTACCGGACCGGTACCATTTACTCGTGGACACCGAGTTACTCAGCACCACCTCGATACGTCCCTTCACCAGGACCCATTGATTCATATTTAAGTTAAAATATGAGACTAATATACTTAATTACAGCCCGTAAGAGTTCGATCACGACCCTATTACCATAAATTACATATCCGACTATATTGGCAATAGTCCAAAAGAATTTAATTAAAATTATTTTATACAACATAGATAGAACAAGTCATTCCCAAGAATTTTTACAAAAAGACGATCAAGGTCACATGCTCCGCTCTCCACAATCACGCCCCTTGCTCCGAGCCGCCATCCACGCACGACCCCGTACCTTTGCTAAGTCCCATAAAGGGTGAGCCACGCCCAGCAAGGAATACCTCTTACAAGGGCTACTCCCCACCTAAGTGCACATACAATGTTCACTCAACATTTACAATCACATTCCATCAAGAACATGCCAATTCTATATGGAATCCTACATGCCATGCCATGAAATGAGATGCGCAAGATACATGGGTAGGAAGCCTCCTAAGCCCGACAACTTCGATTTCCCAAAATCTCCCCTCTTTGATCTTTGGAAAAATCCCTCTTTTTAGGTACCCATGTGTACCTCTCGTCGATGCGATGAACTTTTGTTCTTGGCCCAACGAAAAACGACCCACGGAACTTCGTAGATCTTGGAAGGAAGCTTGGCTCCCCTCTTTCCCTCTTCTCCTCTCTCTCTCACATGAACCAGCAGAAAAAATGGGCTATTTTTGCCCTAATTCCTCTTTTTTCCCAACTTAGTTTAAGTTGAATGTGTGTCCCACGTCGTGCCATGTGTCCACCCTCGTTCGGGTCTGATTTTGGCCCGAAGTCATTTCTTCTGTCTTAGTTCAAGTTCAAATTATATCCCATGAACTTAACCCAAGTCATTTTCCAACTTTCGAGATTTTCGTAAACAATCTCGTCCCTGGGAGTCACTCGACATCCATCACCCAGAAAAACGTGAAAATCCGACTCTCGTAATTTGATGAAATTTGTCTAAGTAACTAGATTTCGTGAGACGAATCCAACGGTGAGGTCCGTTTCATCATCCGAGATCTAGAAAAATTTCCAGGTTTTCAACCTATACTATTCCAGTAATTTATAGTTTTGCCATTTTTTAGAAAAAAATTGATTTTTTTCGGGTTTTACAGGTCTTATCCTAAAGATTCTAAGGAAGCTTTTACACTAGTTAGTAATCTAATCGTCCTATAAAATTCTTCACAATCACATAATTCTTCCATATGATATTGAATATGATTTTCCTGTTAGATTTATAATTGTTTTTTTGATTTCAGTCTTAAATTCTTCTATCTTTTGTTTTTCGATTAGATCTATCATGCTTATGTTATAACAAACCTTTTTTTTTCATAAATTCTGTTATTCATCACTAAACCAATATTCTCTATCAAATTGTTCTAAATGATAAACATTTGATATTATCATATGAGATTCTTGAATAATTTATTTTTATATTATTTTAAAATAAAATAATATTATTTTTCTAA
Organism: Tetrastigma voinierianum; assembly: GCA_016808115.1. Taxonomy (NCBI): domain Eukaryota; kingdom Viridiplantae; phylum Streptophyta; class Magnoliopsida; order Vitales; family Vitaceae; genus Tetrastigma; species Tetrastigma voinierianum. The sequence goes on from JAEQBH010000921.1 coordinate 1,775,750, forward strand.
TATCTTTGAATTTTGTTATTCCTATTTCTTTGAACAAAAGAAATTTCATGATTCTGTAAGCACAAGAAGCCGAGCTAAAAATCAACAAAATTTATATACACCTAAGCCTTACTACCGCCGTAGTCAAGCTACTGCTATAGTGGTCTGTGTGGCCGAACACTGGATGGGTTTTCATCCAAAAATGATTTGCATAAGTGCAGTAAGGTAAGGCTTTCTATTTGGACTTTGATTTTTTATAGTTTCAAAAAACAAGCAGGATGAGCTCTTGAAAATCGACAATCGTAAAACTCGAAAATGAAGTGTGAAAAGTTAACTTGAAGATTTAGGTCACCAATCCTGGTGTTAGGCAAACAAGTGTCCTCGTTTATCCTCGTTATGACAAGCAACCTTATAGTCCCCTCGGCATAACCTATCTATGTTTAACTAGCAAACCTCACCCTAACAACAACTCCTATTCGAAGTCAACACTGTGTAGCATGTAGCTATACTCTTTTTCAGCTTTGAAACCCTAGCATTAAATATCATTTCGTAGGCTCAGAAGACCATTTAATGAACCACAGCAGCATCTAGCAATAAGTATGCACCTGTATCCTAAAGCATGGAGAGGCCACAAATCAATAACATTCAAAGCTATTCGACCCTAATTTGAGAAGATGAGGACCATAACGCCAAAGACTCGTGACTTTCAAGCATAAGAGGACAACATGCAAATGCCCCACAACCAAGCTAGTTTCCTTCCTCTTCAAAGAAAGGAGGCTTAGCCAAGCATCTCTTGAGTTGTCATCCTCAAGAGGGGTGTTTGGAAGCCTAGAAAGTAAGGGAAAGAGGAGAGAGGAGAGAGAAGAGAGGAAAATAAAACCCTAAATAAAATACGAGACTTTATTTACAAAAATGAAAACTTACAACTTCTTCTCTCCCCCAAATTGTTGCTTCCCCAAAAATTCTATATTGATTACAAAAAGAGAGGGGTTTATATAGGCCACCTCAATACATGAAAATACCAAAAAGCCTACAAATTTGGCTAAGAAGGACAAGAGAGTAATACACCAAATTGAGCTCATAGCATTAAATGTACAAAAACATGACGAGGTAGTGAATTTCACATAGATCAAGATTTTCGCTAGGGTAGCGAAATCACAAGGCATAGCGGAAATAGGAAATTTCGCTATGAGCTATAATTACTAGCTAGCGAAATTTACAATTTAGCGAATTCGTGGAGTAGCTTAATCATGAAATTCGCTTAGAACAAGGCCTGGGCTTAAAACCCCGGTGTCTAGCGAATCCACTCACGAACCATGAATTCGCTAAACTCTAAATTTTGCATCCCAATGGGAATTTTCGCAGGCTTAGCTTAAAATCTGCTGTTTTTGCCATTAGCACTCGCTTGCCTCCGCCTTCATCGTGCATCAATTTTTCTTCACTTTGCCTTCAGCTTTTCATTAGATTCAGGGTTGCTTCGACATGACACTTGAAGTTCAAACTGCGATTCATCAGAAGATCCCTGTATGATTCAGTCTGTTGTTGGCAAAACCCAAACGCCTAAAAATACTCTAAACACCATAAGTGCTACTAAGAAGACTTTCAACACTTCAATTGGTAGAGTAATGACATGATTAATGCGCAAAAGCACCAAACCTATCTAATATGTATTCAAACGACTTTCGGGGCATTAATCATTTCAGCATCATTATCTTATTATTATATTATCACTTCGTTTTATTTTATCTAAACCTAGGGCTCTAATACCATTATGTGTGGGGCTCTATAAAATCAATAGAGGGTAACCAGCGGAACAACACAAATAACTCAAAAAGAAATGAAATTTATCAGACTAGAGAATACTTATATGCAAATAAGAGTTTAAATAGTAAAAGTTAACATAGTCTCCTTAGTTACTTGTTATATGTAGCAATCCAGTGATCTTCGTATCTTACCGACAACAAATCCCCTCTTCCCTAACGCTCCCGGCTTCACAAAGACTGGGACAAGCCGCATCAAAGACACTCATCAGACATTGACACACAGAAAAGGTATCTGGGGAAACTTCAGACTTTTATTTCATAATACACTCTCTTATCTTACATACGAGCTTCTCTAAGGAAAGCTTAGAATTCCATTACAAGATATAGATACCAAGATGGATATGGGTTTTCTTTCTAATGATCCTCTAACTAAGAAACATTCTCAATTTATAGAGGAGCTTTCTACTATTTTTGGATTCCCTCTTATCTTTTGAGAAACGTGTCATTCTTCTTTTGCTTTTGGCCATACAACCGTCCTTTTTATCTTATGTCTTTTTTTTTTTTGTTGAGACGTGCAACTCTTTCTTTCTTTCTTTTCCAACTGTCATTTGTAAAGACAAGTGTCCTCTTTGATTCCCTGTCTTTTGTCTTCTCCTTCATGTTTTTCCGATTGCTTTGAATTTGGTTCAACTGTGTGACACCCTAAATCCCGGGGGTCTGTTGACAACCCTTCAACCTGCAGAAGATTCATGGATGTCGGGTAACCTGACACCACACCATTTAGTCCCCTTTTCCAGACTCAGATTTAACTAAAAATCTATGCACCTCTTGTACAAGGAGCTCACCAAAATACAACCTGTGTATTTCAAGAACCTCGGTCCCAATATTATACAACGATCACACCGGTCTCACATATTTATAAAATTATTGGGGTGTCTATTGAGTCACCCGTCTCCATGACTATAGACCATACCATAAGAGTTTAAATATGCACCACTCTTATACAAAAATATATCAAAATTAAGAATTCTAATACATGTTTTACAAAATATAAATCAAAGCCACAAAATCGAATTTCTCTTCTCATTATCGACCCTCTAGTGAGTCACCCATCTCCGCACATCTCCTCGTGATCCGAAAGGGGTCCCATGATCAGCGAGCTAACGCCCAATAGAGATAAGTCCTACAAGGGCTATTCCCCACCTAAATGCACATGAATGGTCAAACAACTAAGCACACACCAACGTAGGACATGCAATCCTAGCATAGAATCCTATTTGTCATGAATGAGATGTGACTCATCATGCCCCATGTATCAAGTCCTCACCGACCCCCTCAAACATGCATTTTTCCATGAATGAAAACCATTTCCAAACATAGGTATTTGTGTTTACCCGTGGACAACCCTCCGATATAAATAGTAGACACATTCCGATAATCTATTTTGTGGACAACCCTCCGATGTATATCAATCGTGGTATACCTCAACGACACATTATATAATAACCTCCGATGTATATCAATCAAGATACCTCGACAATTGACATTATATGGACAACCCTCCAATGTATATCAACTGGGCATACCCGACGATTGATATTGTGGATAACTCCGATATCAGAGGGACATACTCCGAGCAATAATATTGCTGGTCAACCCTCCAAACAATTCTCTCAAGTTCACCTCATGCACTCACCTACTGCTCTAGTGGTGCCCATCGCATGTGAAATGCCATGAGCCATTTCCATTTCCTTAACCCGTGCAACACCATGCAACCCGTGGATCTCCATTGGACTTCGTCCAAAGCACTAGTCCACAACCCATTCACTAAGGATGATGAATGACAATGACTATGCACTCACACCCACAACATGCGATGTCCCCGTGCACCAGTGCAATGCAATTGTGCCATTTCACTCTAAGTCATGCCCAATGTATAAAGACCTCTACATGGACACCCTATACCGTAGACTCCACTGTGTACCATGGACACTCATGTCTAATGCACACAAAAGTCCATACATTCATTAAACCTTAATATACATGCAGTCATACTAACATTTATCACATTCATGTCAACACATCAAACAAGCATGCATCAACATCATTCCAACTACTACTTAGACAAGTAATGTCGTACTCAAATCCCTAGGCTACATCATGGCACATAATGCCTAATAAACTGGCCTACAACATGCCATGCAATAGCCATGTCCACACGAAAACACATCACAAACCCAATATGTTAGAGCACACGTATTGACATCCAAGCATGACACCTCTTAACCAAGAAATGCCATTTCAATCAATCACACAAACATATGTTAACATTTCATCAAGTCAATACCTAGGCAAGTAATGACACATCTCATTTCCTAGGCCAATTCATGGCATATCATGCACCTAAGATAGCTTACAACCTGCCATGTAATGGCCACTTCAGCACACAACTCCTCACATCCACACAACCAATAATTATCACACTTGTTGTAACAATCAATTTTTTTAACAAGGATGTGAGCTCCAATTTCCATTTAAAATCATGTAGTCAGATTCTAGACTCCAAGATCTTTCCATAGAGTCCAAGAACACACAAAACGGAGCTTGGACAAGAAAGTTATGGTCGTCCGAAGTTGGAGGCCTCGTATGAACAATGACTGGGCAAAGAAGCAGGAAACCCACAAATCATTTCGGGCTCCTTTAAAGCTCCCGTACATGCTATTTCCTTTTTCCTACTCTAAACTCATCCCTGAAACAACCCTTTCACTCGCAACAAACCCATCCCACCGAAGGTCCACAATTCAACCATAAACATGGCACAAAACCCGTCCCAAACTCAGCCCGAAAATCAACTTAACAAAAACAACTCCAAATCAGTAAAATATGATTTTTGTGTTCGGGAACACAATCCAAACAGCCCTTAGGGCCCAACCAAGGCCAAGACATCATTTAGATGAAATATAAACCCGAGTGTAGTTGCCCTCACTTCGGAGTGAAGACGAACCAGAGTCTCGAAGACCCGAGACCCACTCGCCTTCCCGAACTTCCGTCGACCTTCGACAAAAATTCCCGACAGGTCCAGCGTTGCCTCGACGAAGACTCGACTTTAAGTCTTGGTCCGACTGAAACCGGTCGATCACAGAATCTTAGAGAGAAGGTAGAGCTCACTCAGATTTTCTTTCTCCAAACTCGACCTTCTGAAACTACATGTTGTCGCATCACGCAGCTCGTCGAAAGGTGAGAACTTAAATCTTGGCTCGACGGATTCCGACCACCCGATCTCCGTAGATCATAGAGAGAATGTGGAGATTTTCTCTAATTTCTCTCTCTAACTCACACCCTCCTCACTCACTGCCGGTTCCATCCCAAAAATGAGCTTTTTTATTTTTTATTTTTGTCTCTCTTATCTTAAGTTGGACACGGGGCCCACTTCGCTCCACGTGTCCATGACTCGTCCGAGTTCATTTCTATTCCAAAACAATTTATTTCTTTTCAGTTCAATTCATTTTAAATGAACGTAACTCCAGTTATTTCCTAACTCTCAAGATTTTTAAGAAAATCTCGTTTTTGGGGTCACTAGATACCTAACTTCAAAAATTCATAAAGAATTCCCACTACCTATAATTCAACAAACTTTTCTGAAGCATCGTTCATGGTGACTTTAGACTCAACGACACAACTAAGCCACATCCGAAATTTCAGTGGGAATTTTCTAGGCTTCCCGAGCCATTTTTGCATCCACTCTTATTATTATTTATTATTATTATTATTTATTTATTTATTTTTTTAATTTTAGAAAATTTTAAATTTTCCGGGGTTTTACAAGTTGTCAACTTCAACTTCATCCTTGCTATCATTGTTTCTTTTTGCCATATGTTATTACCATTATAAAGGATGTTTCATTTATTTTCGTGACACTTTATTATTTACATTTATAACGGAAGCATTTCTTATCAGGCTACTTGGAAAGCTGGGATTACATTTTCTTTCCAAGAGTTATCCAGCCTTCATCATCACTTTTTTTTTCTTTTTCATGAACCTTATGGCTTCATTTTTTTCATCCGACTGTCAAGTAATACAACTTGGCCCAAATATTGATTTTTTCTATTATCATTCTTATTCTCTAGTTTTCCATCAAGCAGACTATATCCAATTGTTTGTTGCATAGTGGACTGAGCAATTCTTTTTTCTCATATCTATCATTCTTCCAAGCACTGCCTTTATCCCTAATGCTCTCCTTGTCTTTGTCCATTTTCTTTTATAATATCCCTATTTTTTGGGTTTAGAATCATTTATTTGAAACCTCGATTCTTCACTACTATTTATTGTGATGAGATGATAGGCTTTGATGCATATTCCGCTGTCTTCATTATATTCTGGACTGATGGTAAAGAATTTTATATAGAAACTTTGATGACCTATCATGTTACGTAATTGAATTCTGAGGGTGTTATTAAGTATTTCATCACAATTAGCACAAATTATTGCATTTTATAAACGACATTTATAGGTATTTCTACCTTTAAATTAGGTTCTAATGTTTGACCATCATAATTTTTATAAACATACGGACTGTTATACTCCCCCGCTATTTCTCACACTTATCACCGATATGATTACAACTAAAGACTGTGTCTATTAAAATTTTTGTTTCTTCAACTTCTCTTTCTCCATTGTAATAATTTTCTTTTATTAGGAAATGTGAATGTACATCTTCTCTTATTCTTGGGAAACTAATTCTCCTTGTATTATTTATGATATTATTTCCTATCAAGGAATTTCCTCTAAATATGGGTAACCAATTCTTCAGACACAATCTCTTTTAGAATATCATCTTCAAGACTAAAATGTAATTTGCTAGAATTTCTATTCTATCTAACTGAGACTTCATTATTCGATAATTTCTCTACATTATCACTAATTTCTATAGATGGTTTATCTTGCAAATCCTTCCATAATTTGAGTCATAGTGTGCCAAAGCACTATACTATCACATTACATATTACTTTCTTCATAAAATAATTCCTTAAAAATTTGAAATATAAGCTTATACTATTAACAAAATCTTTATTTCCTAATGTAATGTTATATTTTGGGTAACATGTGAACATTAATTTCGTATATGCTAAATTTCCTTGGATACTTCCTAGGTGGCTTTCATGTGTTTGTATCAATCTTTTATCATGTAAACTTAGAACTATTGGTGTATTTATATTTTCAAGGAATAACAATTTTATTATTATTTGTACTCTTGCTAAATATACATACTTTATTTTTTCTCTTACTTTTTCCTTTTTTATTTTACTTAATGTTTCATTTATAGTCTCCTTTGTCAATAAATTAAGCTTTATGTTTCCTTTAGCTTTATTAATTGTTATACTTCTTTCTATCTTTTGGTATTCATGGATTGCATATTTTCTATGCATATATTTTAATTTTATTTAGGTATCTTAGCAATCCTTCTCCTGTGGCTTTAAGATTAAAATTTAGATTATGAATTTTCTGTAATTTTCTATTATCAAATTTTCAATCTATATCCTTCTTGATCTTCTTTAGCACTAATAACTTCAAATTCAGAAATGTCATCTTCTTCAATTATCTCTTTACTCACTTTGTATCACTTATGTGGAACTATTATCATTTTCACTATAAACCCTACTCATTTCACTATCAAAACTTAGTATACTTTTTAAATCATCTTCTTTATTTTATCCCCATAAGATATATGTCTTTTTCTCTTTTTGACATTCATTACTGTAATGTCCAAATTCTCCACATTTCCAACATTTGAATTTGCTTCTGCCTTTTGATGTATTTTGCGTAACATTTCTTCTTTTATAATTAAATATTTTCTTATAATATTTTTAAATGGTTTTCTCCATTCTTTTCTAAATCTTTTATATTTTGTAATTTTTTTTCTTGACTTTCCTAATTGTTTTCCAAATTTTTTTCTTATACTTCTTACACCCCTATTTTCCTGGGATGTTATCTATCTTATCACAAAATATCTTTTCTCCATTTCTTGCACCTTTATAATCTACCTTTGGGTACATAATTTTGTTAATCTTTCCTTTAAAAATTATATTTTGGCTCCTAGAGTATCAGCATCCTCTATTCTTATTTTTCATATTCTTCTTGGAAATAATTACTCCATTGATACCTATAATTATTCCATTCTTTCATATTGATTTTAAATTTTGGAAAATTTATCGGACTAAAGAATACTTATATGTAGATAAGAGTTTAAATAGTAAAAGTTAACACAGTCTCCTCAATTACTTGTTATATGTTACAATCCAGTGACCTTCGCATCTTACTGACAGCAAATCCTGTGACACCCTAAAACCCGAGGGTCCTGTTGACAACCCGTCAAACCACGGAATTCCTGTGGATTTCTGGTAACTCGATACCACACTATTGTGTCCCATTTATCGGGATCCATATTTTCACAAAAATTAGGTAGAGTCTCCTTTGCTCAGGAAGCTCTACCCAACATACAACTTGTATAACAGTATAACCATAACCCATCCTGGGCCTCAACAGAAATAGTAATGACCACACAAGGTCCATCTGTCTATATCCCCGGCCAATACACAACTATATCACAATAGTCCATAAGAGTTTACTACAACACTCTTATATAGAACATATATTAAAACTAGATTGTTCTTGTCAAAATACTAGATAACAGAAAAATACGAAGAGAGATTTTTTGGAAAAGTTCCTCTTTGATTCCATCAGTTTGCCATACATATAGTCTCCCAAATTATCTAGTCTTTAGCATCTATACATGGTAACTAACATATTCCTAATCTTTAGATCTATACATAGTAATCCAACATATTCCTAGTCTTAGCATCTATACATGGTGTAATTCTAGTCTTTAGCACTATACATGGTAGATCTTAGTCTTACATCTATACATGGTAACTAACATATTCCTAATATTTAGCATCTATACATGGTAAGATCATATATACAACTAACAATAGAGTCCCAAATTTCATAAACTCCTAAAATTGTATATGGTAACATCCCCCCTCAAATTGATGCTAGTAAGTCAGTCAACAACAATTTGCCAACAAGAAATTGATGCTGTTGTCGAGTTGTGAAGCCAGAAGACATCAACCACTGAGATCAAGAGATATGAGGAAGAGATATCACCGACTTTCCAAAGTTCCCGAATATAATGACAATCAATCAATGTGCTCTGTGCTCACATGGAAAACTAGATCGTGGCAACTGAATGGCACTAGTGTTAATAACATGAAAAGGAGTAGAAGTAGTCTGAGGAAACCTAAGTCTTTGAAGGAGACCACGAAATGATACAATTTAGAACAAGTAGTAGACAGGCACCATACTCGCCTCGTAGAGGATTTACAAAACTACTAAATCTTGTTTCATATCTCCAAGAAATTAATGCATCACCTAAAAAACATACAATTCAACCCGTAGTAGATCGACGTGCATCCGAACACCCGCACCCAATCAACATCACTATAGGAACAGTTGGAAGAGAGGTCGGTAGGAAAAAACAACCCACGAGAAGGTGATCCTCAAAGATAACGAATTATGCGGCGAACTGCAACAAGATGGAGATGCCGAGGAGAAGACATAAATTGACTGACCTAATGAACATCATAGGAGATATCAGGTTGAGTAGTGGTCAAGTAGATAAGACTCCCAACCAAGTGCCGATAGAGAGTAGGTTCTTCCAGAAGGTCCCCTTCATCTTCCTATATTCGATACATTTCACTTCATAGGAGTATCACCAGAAGAAGTGTACCCAAACCAGCCAAAGTGATAAGATCTGAATATACTTATGCTGGTTCACGAAAAGGCCATGGATCGAAAAATGAACTTCCAACTTAAGAAGTATGTGAGTTGGCCAAGATCTTCATATGGAAAGTCGTATGCAATGTTTGTCGGGCTTAGTAATCAAACCACAATCGTTGTTAGTGTAATGATAAATATCATCCACATAAACTAAGAGAATAACCATAATTTCATACATAGATGTGTGAAGGAAGAGAGAAGAATCATATTGACTTTGTGTAAAACTGAAGGAAAGAAGTGTATTGCGAAACTTCTCAAACCAAGCGCGGGGTGCTTGCTTGAGCCCATACAAAGAACGCCTGAGCTTACAAACATCATGAGGAGAAGAAGTACATACCAAAGGGAAGCTTTATGTAAATCTCCTCCTGGAGATCACCATGAAGAAAGGAATTCTTCACATCCATTTGATGTAGTCGCCATGATTGTGAAGCAGTAATAGCTAAGATGGTTCGAATCGTGGTCATTTTGGCAACAAGGGCAAACGTCTCCTCATAATCAACCCCATATTCCTACTTGTTACCCAAAGCTACAAGGCAAGCTTTGTACTGATCCAAAAATCCATTAGAACAAAGTTTTATAGAAAAAACCCATTTACTCCCAATAGGTTTGACTATAGGAGGACAAGGAACAATATCCCATGTGTGATTCTCCTCAAGTGCTTGAAGTTCAAGCCTGATTGCATTGCCATTAACACTCATGTTCCATGGCCTCTTTGTAACAAGAGGGAATGGAAATAGTGGATAAAGTAGCGACAAGAGAGACAAGAGAGAAGTAACTAGGTTTGAACCGCTCCCACAATCAGTGGAGATTCAAAAATAAAGCGTAAGAGATACGTGATGCGCATACGAGATGAAAGAAACATTTGTTAGCGATATGTTTCACCCCAAAGGGCATATACATTGTCATTATATGCTATATAAATGAGGCATTTTATCATTTATCTATTATTTAAATTGTGGTTTAACTTGATAAAATCAGATCCTTGAATAGTTGGCTCTACTTTATGTCAATAAGTATGTGACTTGGATAGTAAAACCTTAAGGCATAAGAACACAATTTGGGCAATTCATAGTATATCATTATTTGCGGGGAATAATAATGAAGTAAGACTATTATGTTTTTGAGAAAGACCGTCGCTTGCTTGTCATGAATATAAGATGTTACTTTAACATAAATACATGTTAAGTTCATGTTATTGGACTGACTCGCTAAGAGAAATACTAAGCATGGATTATGTCATCGTAATTTCATTGCAAAGAGTGGTATTTTAGCCCCCGACCGAATTCACCATGGATTCCTACATGAGGAACTTTGTGTTTTGACGTAGCTCAATGACGTCTTTAACAGGATGGTAATACAGGCTATGGTTGGGCATGTAATAAATCATGTGGAGGAATGTGAGTGATAGTGAAGGAATTTGTCCCGCTCTTAATTGAGTGAGATGTTTGTTGGCCTCTTGATAAGTGAGACTGAGAAATGCAGGGCCGTGCTCGAATAAGATTGATAGGAGTTATCAATATCATTTGTTTAGTCAGTTTACTTGAGAATCAAGAAACGATTAAGTTGTATAAAGATGACTTCATCCATGCTTTGTGCTTAATCGAGACATCGTGTGACAAAGGACTAATATCATACTATGGTAAGGTTTTTCGAGTCATCGAATTCACTTGATTTAGGTAGTTATAATGTCTTGCTAGAGACCAATTATAACTTGTGGGCTTAGAATATGATTTGGGCCTGCTGCTAACATTGAGTGAACCTATAGGGTCACACATAAGAATGAGCTATAATGGGATGTTAGAAATGCTCTCTCTTTAGCCCATGATTAAGCCCAAGCCCATTAATAGTTAATGGAATTTGGTTTAAATTCGTTTTAATAAAAGGGTTTAAATTCTTTTTAGAGTTTTGGAAGACATTAAGGTGTCTTTGGTTTTTTGGGACAAAGACCTATCATAAGGTGTTAGAACATCCATCCCATCCATTAGCCGTTCATGTGGATACCTTGTGAGGGCAAGCCAGACAAAGGTATCGTTTCGCTCGCTGTCACGGATCGTTTTAAGGAGTTCTGTTTGTGTTTCAATGTGTATGTGATCAAGCAAATCTGCACTAGTCAAAAAGGATTCGGTCTACAAGAGGTAAGGTCTTGATTTCCTTGATTCATTGCTTACTTTCATCAACAAATTCGATCCCATGCGCCAAGATTAATTTTTTATTTATTTCCGCTGCGTTTTCATATCACTGGATTGTAACAATATTGATTTTCAAAGAATATCACATTCTGGGAAACCTGTATATGAGAAGCATGGGGATTGTAACAAACATAACCCTTGTGAGGGATAGCATAACCAAGAAAAACACACTTACCGCATCGAGCAAAGTAAGTTTGTCATTCATGAGGAGGGAGATGCACAAAACAAACACAACCAAATGTACGAAGATAGGAATATAAAGGAGAATGACCAAACAACTTAGAGAAAGGAGAAACATAATTTTTCGTAGGAGAGGGTAAGCGATTGATCAAATGAACTGCTATAGAAAGAGCTTCACACTAAAAACGAGGAGGAATAGATTATTCAAGTAAAAGAGTTCTTACGACATCAAGAAGGTGGCGATTTTTCCTCTCAAGAACACCGCTTATTGCGGGTGTCGGCTGACAGAACGCCGAGATGATCCTTTGCTTTGAAGAAAACTAAACTCATTAGACATGTATTCACCGCGTAATCGTGAGTGCAAGACCTTGATGCCGGGCAGAATTGAGTCTCAAGGAGTGCAAGAAGGCGCTCGAAAATTTGAAAACTTCACCCCAAATGAGGAAGTAAACCCAAGTAGCGTCTAAAGTCATCAATGAAAGTAACAGTACTTGTACGCGCATGAGAAACAACAAAAAGTAATCCCCTCAAACATCACTATGAATAAGCTTGAACATTGTGAGGAAAATGTAGATAAGGATTTAGGAAAGGGTAGAACTTTACTTTTGCCAAGTTTGCATGATGTACAATCAAAAGAAAGATTAATAGAAGAACATGCTCTATTTCCCAATAATCTAGAATTAAACAAAGTATGAAGGACATCAGAGTTTGGGTGGCCTAGACGTCTATGCCACATCTTATTGCCAAAACCAACAACATTACATGCAAATGAAAGTAAAGGAAAACTAGGAATAAAAGTGGAAGGAGAAACATGAAGAGGGAAAGAGCTCTGTCCCACTTAGTCCCTTCGATCCTCGCCTCGACACTTGATCCTGCACAACACAACTAGAACAGGAGAAATGGACATTACAATTGTTATCAACCAATTGACCAACATAAATAAGATTTGTGGAGAGGTCAGGAAACACAAAAACATCAGTTAAGGAAAAGGAAAGATCACCAACAAGACCGGACAAGGAGAGAGTCACATCAACTGCAGCACTTTCGTGATTTCCATCATAATTTCTGTTGTTGGAAAGAGGAACAATAGTATTAGTCATATGGTTAGAGGCTCCAGAGTCAAAATACCATGGCTTAGAAGAAACTTTATGATTACCTGAGAGCCCAAAAGCAGTAAAAGCATAAATAAACATCTGTTGTACAATTTCAGGAGTGAGTGTGGCTAGGTTTGCTAAGGTCAGAAGAGCGTAAAGAGGGAGAACCGACGAGGTAGTGGTGCAATGCAAGAGGAACTGCAGGCATGAAGTGGAGGCATGATAAGTAGTACCTTGCCTTCAGGCGAATGAGACAAAGCAGAGATGATATGACCTCATTTACAAAAGAGTTACGTAACTTCGGGGACAATCCCGAGCAATATGGATAAAAGCTTTACAATTAAACCACTGGACAACACGCATGTCTCTACCCGTATGGTCTCCCCTATGCTGCGTAAGCCATAGAAACAGATGCACTAATAGTAGCCCAATGTTCTATGGCAGCCTGAGTAATGATACGTTGCTCCTCACGAAGAAGTTCACTCAAACAAGCATCTAGAGATGGGACAGGATGACTGTTCATCAGATTAGAACGTGCAATTTCAAAGTCGGGTCGTAACTTCATCAAGAATTGATCTCGCTTACTGGTGGCATGCACTTCTCGGACAGTAGAGAGAGTTGTAATGGGAACATTAGCATAAACAATGTCGCAATAGTCAGCCCAAAGAGTTTGAAACCGTAAAACATTCCTGTCAGACTAATTGGTGGTGAAATTAGCCATCTCATACTCCAAATGAAATCATTTAGCAGAAAGGTCTGATTGTAAATCGTGCTAAGATAAGTCCACATAGCAAAGAAGAGTTTTATAAGGCCTCAAATTGAGAACAAGGTGAGACTCAACCGAGCTAAGGAGCCAAGTCATAACCCGAGCATCATGAATTTCCCACTTAGACAAAGCCTCGACACCTTGAGGTGCTGGAACGCTCCCATCAATATGACCCCACAATTCTTTTCTTTTGACAAATAATTTAAATTGGAACTCCCAAGTTGAATAATTTTTACTAGTAAACCAAATAAGGAATGATTCCAACTTATCCGATGACATGATGGACCAAACGACGAAAATGATAAATTGCCGAAAGCCACGACCGAAAAAGGCACTGGAAATAAGAGTAAGAACCAAACACCCGCAGATGACACCGAGAACAAGAGAACAACACCAAGATAAAACCCAGAGTGCGCCGAACAAGAGAAAACCCACAAAGGCAAGAGAAAAAATTATTCGAACAGATCATAAATCAAGAACTTGGGCTCTGATAATAGAAAAATACGAAGAGAGTTTTTTTGGAAAAGTTCCTCTTTGATTCCATAAGTCTACCATACATATAGTCTCCCAAATTATCTAGTCTTTAGCATCTATACATGGTAACTAACATATTCCTAATTGTTAGCATCTATACATGGTAGATTCCTAAGCTTTAGCATCTATACATGGTAGATTCCTAGTCTTTAGCATCTATACATGGTAACTAACATATTCCTAATATTTAGCATCTATACATGGTAAGATAATATATACATCTAATAATGGAGTCCCAAATTGCATAAACTCCTAAAATTGTATATGGTAACAGTTCTAATACAGTTTACAAAAATATTTATCAAAGCTACATCCTGGCTTTCTTCAAAATCATGGCCTTGAGTGAGCGCCATCTCCCTGCACACTCCCTGTACCTGAAAGGGGGTCCCACGACAGGGTGAGCAATGCCTAGTAGAATAATTCATACAAGGGCTACTCCCCACCTAAGTGCACATGCAATGCCATAATCACATCATATCACATTCCACATAGAATATGCAATCCTACCATAGAATACTACATGTCATGAATGAGATGAGACTCATCATGCCCTATGTCCCGAGTCCTAATCGACTCTCTCACACATGCATATTCCAAGTGTGAAAAACACCGTCATTGATGTTTAATCCAATGACCTTTTTTCCAAAACAAAATATTTTTTGTTTTATAAATCAAAACCCATTGGATTAACCTCCAATGTTCATTTATTTAGTAAAATCCCGTGTGTTTATGCATTTGTGGGCCACAGATTTCTGGGTTTTCACCGCAGGACATCGCAAGCTTTCCCAACATTTTTACGGGCTTTTACTGCTGGTGATCATGTCTAACCGTAACTATCGGGTATTTCACCCGAGGGGGGTATCTATCCCTTCTTGTTATGGCCAACACACGTATTTTTCATACTATGCAACCATGAGACTCATTTTGGACGTTGTCCCATTACCGAACTCACCAAGAATGATGAATGATCATAACCATGCACACACACCCAACACAATGTGGTGTCCCTGTGCATATGCAATGCAAAAATGTCAATGCATGTAGCTCATGTTACATGTATAAGGAAAACTACATGAAACATTTACATTCCATACTTTATACAAGTATCATTGATAATTATATGAAACACACATAATTTACATCAATTCATGCTAATATATTTAAACACCCATATATCAACATATTTTCAACACATTTAGCATGTTATTAAATTTCCAACAATAACACACCAAAAACAGTCCACACAAACTAGTCATTTCTGGCCAATAATCTACACTCAGTCCAAAAATTTCAGCTTTTGGGAAATAACACACAAAATCCAACATGCATTTTCCACCAGTCCCAGAACCAAAACCGGCCTGAAATGCATTTTCTAGCCGTTCCGGAACCCATAATCAGCCGGATACCGACCTTTACAACCTAGTCCTGAACTGTCCAAAAACAGTCTCAATGTCCGAAAACTCAGTCTCATGGTTGGGGCTGTACCATACGGTCATTTACGACCTTTAAGTGAAAAGGAAACCAGTGTAGGAGAAAACCCCTACCTTGAAGCTCATGAAAACTAGATTTCCAAGATCTAATACTTAGCCTCGCTGGTAATGGACCAACTTTAGTTCTCGATTATCGAAATTCCGATCGGGCCGGAACACCGGGAAAATCTTCTCTTTCCCTCTTTCCCTTTTCCTTTTTTTGTCCCACGCACTGTTTTTTTTCCTTCACTTATGTTTTTCTTTCTTCCTTTTCTTTTCTTGTCTATCTACCGAATTGATCAAAGTGGGGAAGCTTCCCCCCACTTTCCCACTTTCCTCACAACTCGGATGTCCTTAACCCTATTTCTGACACATGGCTCTAAATGAGCCATTCAGTCCAAGTGCCATGTCACATGGACACATTTCCTGCTGCATAAGCCACACCACATGGCTCTCATGCCATGTAACACCCCAAATTATACCCTGACAGTATTATAACATGTTTAGGGTATAATAAAAGCAAAAACATATTTTTCCTGAATAAAATAAGCAAAAATCCGAAATTAATTCAAGAATCAAGGGTAAATTGATAATTTACCAATTCAGGACCCAAAGGTCATATGATAAGAAGATTATAGGCTAATATAGAGATAAGAATAAGTTATATTTGCAAATAAAATGGAGTTGAAGGACCAAGAGGCAAAAAGGAGGAAATTGGCTCAAAAATAGGATAAGACCAAACATGGCTTAAGAAATATCTCATTTGGCATTTAAAGGTTAGGGAAAATACGATGGGAGAAGAGAAGAGAAGGAGAAGAAGAAGAAGAAGAAGAAGAAGAAGAAGAAGAAGAGAAGAGAAGAAGGAAGAAGGAAGGAGAAAAGAAAAGCAAAGGTATGGAATGTTTGGAACTTTTGTATGGAATTTTAGTATGGAATGTATGGATACTTGTTTGGAGGTTTAGATTACCTCTTTTTGTGTAGAATCCTTTTTTGGAATAAATCTTTAAGGTATGGATATTTGATGGAATGGTTGTTTGGTTTGGTTGTGGTCCTCAATGGAGGAAAGTTTGTATAGATGAAATGTTGGGTTTTAGGGGAGATGTTGTCCTTTTTTTTTTAAACCCATGTTTTTGTTTTGGTCATAACTTGGCCATAACTCATCCAAATTGAGTGATTAAAATTTTTGGGTAAACTAGACTTATAGGAGAATAAATCTCCTTGAAATAAGTGTATCCAAATTTGGACCCCATTAGACCTAGAAAATTCATCAAAATGAGGCTCTGTTTTCGGGTCAATTCTGATAAAGTTTTGGGTTTTTGAACAATTTTGGTATTTAGGCCATATGGTGAGTTTCACTCATCCAAATTGAGTGATTCAAACTTTTGAGTAAAATAGACTTCTAAAAATAAAAATCTCTCTGAAATAAGTGTATCCAAATTTGGACTCCATTGGACCCAGAAAATTCATCAAAGTAAGGGAACAATTATGTCCCCGAAATATGTCTCAAAATAGTCCCCTGAATTGGAGTAATTTAAGTTGTTTAAATCATAACTTGAGTTATACTGGTCCACATGAGGTGATTCAAATTTTTGTACAAACTAGACATCAGGGAGAATAACTTTCATGAAGAAATTATGGTCAAATTATGTCTCTATCATTCCTAGAAAATTTTTAAATATAGGGACACACCTGCATTCTGCTCGAAACCGCCCACAAAGTACTGAAATTTATTGGTAATTCATATCTCCTAAATTAAAATTCCAAATGACATGATGTTTGAACTATAAGAAACTTAAGACATAGGAGTATATTGAGTTAGAAGACTTTCTCTGAACAATCCCAAGCATGTGTGGACAAAAACTGTAGCCGAAAATGACCTGGAATTGCCTCAACCATCTGCATAATTGGTTATGGAAACTGAAATTATATAAAGGTTATATAAATGTATTGTTATATGAAATAATGCATCATAATAATATGATCATGATAACATGTGTTATGAAAGTTAAAGAGAATACACGTATAATTTTGTTTTATGAAAAAGTACAGTTAAATGTTTATAAGAGATTAGTTGATAATGAATATCTCATAACTATACATGATATCAGTAGTTATTCATGTATATGAGAATTTTTTTTTCTGATACATGAAAGATTGTTAAGAAAACATAATAAGACTGAATGCCTGCTTATGATCGGGTAGTTGGATAGGTGAGCATGCCTATAGGGATACAGTTGCTACAACATACAGTTTATAGATATCGAGGCCCCGTTTGGATCATTATAGTAGCCCCGTTTGGGTCATACAGATAGAGATCACTGTCTCGTACAATGATAGTACCTTTGGGTACATATAGTTCTTTCCCGTATCCACTTCTAAGGTTTATGCAGGCATCAAACACAAAAGCAAATGACAAGTATATGAAAATGAGGTGTATATAATATATGACATGATATGAGAAGCATAGCACTGCTATGTGATGATAGTATATAGTTACAAGAACAAGAAGTAAAGTGTAAGATGACACGAAAAGTATATGAAATATGATAAGAAATGAAACATATTATGAAAAAGTAGATATGAGAAATGGATAAGTATATGTAAATGTTATATTTGTCATAAGTATATGAATGTGTCTAAAGTGAGATGATCCTTATTAGGGGTCATCCACGAGTATTATTCCTACTAAACTATAAGCTTAGCACGGGTGTTGCATCTATGTAGGTACAAAAGAGGAAACCAGAGGATAGGACAATCCGCATCAGTAGTCAAAGTCAACAAATCACTAGGTGCCCACTGGAAGACCATTTGGTATAATGTATATATTTTGCTCTTTTGTAAGCAATGCAAATATTGTAAATGTTGAACACTTCCATGTATGGAGCTTGTATATATTTTGTAATCCGCTGCTACTGAATATAATACAAGTTAAATGTTTAACATTATATGAATGAACAAGCTTAAATTTATAAGTTTATAGTAAATAGGAAAAAAAAAGAAAAAAAAAGTGACACCCTCGCCTAACACTGGGAGTTCTTTGTCTAAGAGTTTAGGGCAAAGTACGTTACCGAGATGTATAAGGAGTCTATGGAAACGCTCCCGACTTAGCTAAAGGAACTTGTCAGGTGGCTGAATATGAGAAAGAATTCGCCATCTCAAAGAAGTACGACGTAGCCAGTCCTCCATTGAGGCATTTCGGTGTAGACAATTTGAGGATGGACTGCATGATTCCATTAAGAGGTATTTGGCACCTATGACATCTCTCCAACAAGAGCTAGGGAGTCTCCAGCTCAATCATAATATAGTTCCGCTTCCCAGTAGAAGCGAGTCGATGTAGCACCTGTACTGGTAAAGTGCTTGGTTAGACGAGGAGAAATTCCAGAATGCCCTCATTTCCATAGAAAAAATTTGTGTGTGTGCAGATTATTGATAGGAGGGTGCTTCCGGTGTGGAAGTACTGATAATTTGAAAGCACAGTGTCCCAAAGATTTAGGGGATAATAGAAGTCAGCAAGGAAGTGGCAGAGGAAGATCATTACTACCATGTGAGAGATTGAGGTAGAATTCGAGTGGCCCGATTTAGCATAGAGGGCCCAGGGAGGCCTGATCTACGAGAGCGGTGGATCATCCTATACCTAGAGCATCGACACGAGCATATGTTATAAGGGCTCGTGAGGATCAAGATGTTCCTAAGGTTATAGCTGATATATTTTCTCTTTATGATATAGAGATACATGCATTGATTGATCCTAGATCCACTCATTCATATGCATGCATTGAACATATATTGATAAAATACGGCGATTAGAGCAATTAGCATATGACATGCATGTGACCCGATCCATTGAGGCCTGATGTCGCGTGAATGGCGTGCGCCATAAGTACCGTTATTATACTTAAGCGAAAGAGAGTTTCGTTGATAACGTCGACCAGCGAATTCTGTGGGTTTGTTGACTCGATACCACAACTGTTTATTGTCCCATTTCGCTCGGTCCATATTTTACAAAAATTGACGAGTCAATTGTTCGAGAGCTTTATCGATATATAACTTTGTATAGCGATTATAACCATAACCCGTCGAGGTCTCGTCGAAATAGTAATGACCACCTGGTCCATCTGTCCATATTCTAATATCGCTCTCTTTACGGGACCATTCATTTCACATTTAAATCTAAAATATGAAAATAAAACACTTAATTACGATCGAAGTAAGAGTCAGATCATGGCCCTCTTACCATAATTACATACCCGACTATTTAAACAATAGTCCCAAAAGAATTTAGTTACAATTCTTTTATACAAAACACTTTTTAGAAAGATAATATCAAGGCCACGCATTGACCTCCTTCATAATCACGGCCTCATCGGAGCGTCGTCTCCCTGTACACTCCCTATACTCGAAAGGGGGTACCACAATGGGGTGAGCAAGGCCTAATAGAGAAATTCTCCTACAAAGAGACTACTCCCTTTGAAATGCACATGTGATACTTCACATACATCATACACATTCCATACAGAAATGAAATCCTATATGGAATGTTTCATGTATCATGGGAATGAAGTGAGACTCTTTATGCCCATAACTTTCGAGTCTTAGTAGGCTTAAATACACAAGACGACGCCAAGTGTGAAAACCCGGTCGTTAGTGTTTCACTTGATGACTTAACTCGGTGGACAACCTTCGATATTCATTTTAATTTATCAAATCCGGGTAATATATGGGCCCACGTGTTTTCCGGTTTGCAGTAGGATAGTTCGCGGCGCCTTTCCAACATTTTTACGGTCTTTCATCGCCGGTGAGTATGTCTAACCGCGAATGAATTTGGGTCTTTCACCCTGGGGAGGGGTGGGGGATCTACCCATCTTGCTTCGCCCATGCACATGAGATTTATTATAATATTTCTTTTTTTCCATGTTATACAAACCTTGAGTCTCAATTTGGATGTTGTCCCATTTTCGAGCTCACCACACATTCACCAAGAATGGTGAATAACCAATACCGTGCACACACATCCGACTCAACGTGATGTCCCCGTGAATATGAAATGCGAATATGCCATTTCATGTCATATCATGTTACATGCATAATGAGAGAGCTACATGCAACATTTCCGAAACCTGGATAATTATATTTTCTACATATAATTTTCATTAACTATATATCTCATGTCAATACATCAAATAAGCATATATTAACATGATTTTCACACAAACTGTAGGATATTCATTTTTCTAGCAATACCTCATATATACAGCTCACAAAATCAAATAAAAGTCCGGAAATTCAGTCCTGGACCACACAAAGAGCATGTTATTCATTTTTTTTCCAGCAATTTACACATCAGCATAGGACACACAGTCCACTAGCAGTCCGAGTTTCTGTCCCGGACTGCTTAAAACCAATCCCAATGCTAAACTCAGAACAAAACCTATAAACATCAGTCTCGAGACCAAAACAATTTTTCAAACACGATCCCCGATTGGGAAAAACAGTCCCAAAAATTCCTACACTCAGTCCCAAGATTTTGGGACTAAAATGCATGACCTCTCATGGGCTCAAGGAAAAGCCCAAGCCATTAAATGACCTATAGGCTAGAAATAACCTAAGTAGGACAAACCCCTACCTCTTGGAGTTTGGCGAAAACCTAGCAGCCACCTATCACGAAGCTCGTCGCGTAGATAAACTGCCTCTTTAGCCGATAAAAACCGACAACTTTGATCAGTAGATCTTAGAAGAAGCGGAAACCCCCTTTTCCTTTCTCTCTCTCTCTCTCTCTCTCTCTCTACCTTGTTCCTTTTCCTCTTTCTTATCTATCAAACTCCCATATTGCTCATACATTCCTTTTTAATTTTCATTTTTTTTCTTTTTCTTTATCAATCCATTTGACTTTCTTTTCCTTTATTTCTCCATTTGACACATGGCTCTAAATGAGCCATTCATTTAAGTGCCATATGTCACTTGCTACTCCACATGGCTATCATGCCATGTGTCTATCTCCTAAGGTGCCATGTTGCATCCACATGGTCATGCCATGTGTCACGGAACACCTGCATCTTGAAAAACATGAAATTAGACATCTTGGAATTCAAGTCGACTAGGTAACTAGATTTCGTGAGACGAATTCAACGGTGAAGTCCGTTTCATCATCCGAGATCTAGAAAATATATGGTTTCCAACCAAAATTACCGTTTTACCCCTATTCATAAAAATTGAATTTTTTCTCGGGTTTTACATTCTTCCCCCCTTAACAGAATTTCTTCCCCGAGATTCACACATACTAGCACACACAAACACATGCATATGAAATAGTTATTCTAGTTTCCAAATTTTAAATAACGCACCTTCATCCTCAAATAGGAAAGGATAGGTGGCCCGCACATCATGTCTCCTTGTTCCGTGTACCTCCTTTACTCCTCGGTGTTGCCCTGACACTTTCACTAACATACGGTCTTGATCCTAGTGATCTTGTCTATCCATGATACACACTGGTCCCTCCTCGAAGGTCTCATACGTATCACGATAATCTCTCCTAATCCACTGCAGGGTTTGGATGCGGGTAATGTAGGACCATGGAGCCATGGAACCACCTCATGGACACTGATCGCTCGGTGGTAGGGCCAGTAGATATCTGCCATACCCACCATCTCAAGTATCTCGAAGGGCACGATATACCTCGGCGATAGCTTCCCTCGCCTGCCGAATTTGGCCACTCCTCTCTTAGGTATCACCTTCAGGAAGACGTGATCACCCCTCAGGCTCTAGAGGAATTCGTCTTTGTTTGTGCTTTGTAGCTCTTACTAGTGTCTCCTGGCGGGTGAGAAGATAGTAGTATCAAATCCACATTCTCAGAGGTGTCTCTAATCATATTCGAACCAGTGATGGAATGCTCTCCCACCTCTATCCAACAAATTAGAGATCGACACGACCTCCCATATAAAGCCTAATAGGGTGCCATCTGTATACTTTCCTGATAACTATTATTGTAGGCGAATTCCACTAAGGGTAAGTGCTCCTCCTAACTACCCTTAAGATCCAGGACACATGCTCGCAATATGTCCTTTAAAACCTGTATGGTCATCTCCGATTGCCATCTACCTGCGGATGAAACGTAGTGCTCATCGTTAATTGTGTCCCCATAGCCTTTTGGAAACTCTTCCAAAAGTGTGCCGTAAACTTGGGATCCGCATGCGATACCATAGAGGTAGCACTCTATGTAGACGCACTCCCTTCCTTGTGACAATAAACTCTCACCTGTACCACCATTCCGTTGTGTTCTCTTTCTTTCTGGAACAATCTGAATACAACCTGTCAATTCCTCTAATTCTTGAAAGTCATCCACCCAGATTTAGAAAATGTCTTGAGCTTAGTGAGGTACGGTACGCAATCACCCATCGCATCATGCCTCGCTGGTGTCAGTAACAAAAAAGATGGGTCGCAAAGTCCATAAGTGACATGCAAGCTGCACCAGGCTACCTCCACGGCTGGAGTAGCCTGTGGCCGTGACTCGGCCTTTGCAACTAGAGCATGTGAGACACCATCAAAAAATAATCTCCAGCGCGTGTCGCTTCATCACTGCTCGATATGCGGCGGCGAGATCACGATGCATCTTTGTATACGGATGCATAAATCGAGTAGTGGAACTCCTTGAGAATCTCACTTTCTCGGTTGGTCGGTTGAGGCCACAACGTCCCTTATCGAAGACTACCGTTTGTGTGGATAGTGACCTTCATCGCTTTGCGATACTGTTTGTACACGGTCACGATGGGCGATATCTGCGTAATCACGCTGGGACTGCAATCCTTACTACTCGCGGTAAGGGACGACGTAACCACGGAAATTCCCCAGCGCTCCACGAGGCGCTGATCAACATCTTAAGTAGCTACTTTGTCCCACGATCTCAAGCATCTACTCCCGAGGAGCTCTACGCTGCCGATTACTCCGCGTTGTTTATTGGCGCATATTTTCGTTTGCACTTGCGTGATGGTGTGCGAGTGAAGTCATAATCCTTAAGATACTTTTATCCACGCTAATAAGTTGCCTATGTTTGAGGTCTGACATGTGAAAATATGCTTCAAACTCTTATGGTTTGAAAATACTTCAAATTGTTCCTGTATAAGTAAGTGGCACGAATCTTCCAGGAAAAAATGATAAGCGCTGACTCAGGTCATGTAAATTAATTTGCTCACTTGATTCTTTAGTTGTTTGGAACCATAAGCTACAACCCTCCCAAACTGCATCAAGATACATCCTAGTTCGTCCTTAGAGGCATCACAATACACCGTGTACCTTTATCCCTATTTCGGGACTATCATAATAAGAGCTAAAGTAAGCATCCTTTTCAATTCCTAGAATGCCTTCTCACACATGTCATTCCACTCAGCGGACCCGCACAGGTGGTCCGTCATAGTGTTGCTAGCGGAAATCCTCAATGAACCTCCTATAATGCCCTACCAATCCCAGCTAGTATCTCGAAATGACTTGGCTCTCCCGACTAATAATAGCCTCGACCTTCTCCGAGTCACGACACACTTGAAGCGAGCCGACATGTCTGATAATTTCATGATGAAGCCAAAACCGCACTTTGAACTTGGCGTACAATTGATATTCTACGAGTGCTTGAGGCAGTCTCAAGTAATCCTCATGCTTCTCCTCGGGGCCAGAATGTCAGAATGTGTCGACAAAGTATAAGAAAATGATCTAAATGAGGTTAGAATACCCGATGCATGAGATCCATGAATGCCGCTAGACATTTATCCGTCAAGAAAGGCATGCTATAGACTCAAAGTACCCTTCCGCACGTCCTAAAAGGCATCTTAGGGATATACGCCTCCATGACTTTCAGTGATGATAATCGGTCTGAAGTCTATCTTGGGGTAGGCTGTGCGCTTCGGTGATCAAATAAATCATCAATCCTGGCCTTGACCTCGACCTATGCCCTAGCCCATGTGGCCCGTATAAGAAATAGTAGGTGCTTGTGCAGCATCCTGGGGCGTCTTAGGTTCCACGGCTTTATCTTTGTGGTAAGGAGAAGACAAACTACGTCTGTGCATGTCCCGCGATGACTAGAGACATCTTTGTCCAACCATGGATCTTGCCTCAGGCAATCCGCCTCATATGTCCAGGCTAATGGTAGTAATAACATGTCATCGGCACATTTGGCTGAAATACTGGTAGGTTTAATGATAAGCATAACCACAACTCCCACACAATAGCTAGGCCTTGCCGCGAAACACTTTCGTGAGTAAGTCAGCTCTTTCAAGACTAAGAAGAGGGTGAGGCCTGCCCATCTTGTCATGGCAGCGTGTCTTAGATGCTCGGTGCATCTTCTGTATCTCTTATGGCCATAAGCCAGTGCCGACCAGGTCCACATGTCTTGTGGGAGAATCTTACAAATCTTACCCCAGGATGGACAACTTTGGGGCCATCTCGAACTTCCTCACCTTGGCCGCGCCTTGGCGGCCCGTGTCATCCCAAGCGTGCCAATTCGGTGAACTTGGCTACGTGTTCGGAAACCTGATCATATTTCCTTGTTTCAACTCAGGGAACTCTCGAGCTTGCATGTCTAGGCGATCTGGAAAACTATCCATGAAAAGCTCTTAGAACTCTCCCCATGTCATCGTCTCCGGATCCCGTGAGACTTTGACCCAATCCCACCATATCTAGGACTCACCCTCTAGCCGAAATGTGGCTAGCGATCTAGTAACATGGGGTAATCTCCCATATCTCCAAAAATCCTCTCGACTTTATGCGAACGATGATGTTCTGCTGGATCCCCTCCTGTTAAATATCGAGGAGGATGTCTATATCATCGTTGGAAGTTACTTGGCCCCCGGCTTCACTAACTTTGTCTGATATGTTTTGTAAGACAGGAAAATCGATTTTAGTGAAAGGAGTAAAATAGTAATTTATGTCGAAAATCAAGAAAGTACTCATAGATCTCGGATGATAAAACGAGACTTCTTTGTTGGAATCGTCTCCACAATCTAGCTACCACGTCGAATTCGTGGTCAGAACGTTGAAATTTCATTTTAGGCATGTCGAGTCTGAGGACACTTGGCATGGGTTGAGTGGCTCACATTGAGCCACGTGTCAAATGGAGAGCAAGTCAAACACAAGTCTATGTGGCACCCAATTGTGACATGTGTCACTGATTAGTGCCTAAATAGTGCTATTTTGAACCCTTTTTATGGGAGGTTTTGAGCACTTTTTGTGTACTAATCAACTTAATTAACCCAATTTGCACATTAAGGTCCCGCGCTATACTATTGATCGCATTTTGTGGCTATTTTTATAGTTTTTGCAAGCTAATCTGCGAATTTATTGAGCGCGAATGGCCCGAAGAATACAAGGTTGGGCTCAGTGGTATTGAGATAAAACCCGAGAGGAAAGGAATTAGACGAGAAGATGTTGACGATCTGCAAATTTTGTAGGGTTGCGAGAATGTCGCAACTGCAAAATTTCACCAAGTTGCAAAAGTGCGATTTTTAGCGGCCGCTTCTGACTTTTGACTCGATTGTCCCCTGTTTGACCTCTTTTTGTGATTTTTCCTTAAATACCCTTTATGTATAGTGGGTATTGGGGATATTTTTGTAATTTTTTATTAGAGCCTTATATAAACCCGGTTAAGCTTTTGTACAAACATCTCTTATTCATTCTGCATTTTTAATACAGAGCACTAGGCGGGAGTTTTCCCGCTATTTTTCTTTTCCTTCATTTTCTCTCCCTTTCTTCCACTTTCTCAGCTGTCAAACAACCCTTGAGGATGACAACTCAAGGGATGGTTAGCTAAACCTCCTTTATCCTTGAAAAGGAGGGCTATTAGGCTACCGTTTTTGAGGTAAAATGATGGTTCTCTTAATGCAAGCATTTATTTCCATTAATGTTTCTATCTCTCATGCTAGGTTTAAATCCCTTACATCTACCTTGATTGACTAGTATTTGGCAATCTTTTAGGGTTCAGTGGATGCTTATTACTAGATCCATTGAGATTCAGTTAGTTGCCATCTATTTTTTCCAGCATGTAGTGAATCGAGAGATATGTTTTTCCTTTGTCGGGAGCATTAATGTCGATAAATGCTATATTTCAAGAAAATTATTAGGAGTTGAGTTTTATAACCAGAAAATGAAAGTCCAGGTTAGAAGCAAACTATAGGTCCATTCTCCCCAGCCTTGAGAAAGGACGAGAACTTCATTTACTGGGACCTTGATTAAGTGCCTGATAGGGTGATGAGAGTAAAGCAAAATTTGTATCCTAAATTTTCCCCTCTTATTGTAGCAAAGCTTCTCTGTTATAAACGGTTTCTGAATTGAATCTGAGGGGATGGGTTTTCTTTATACAAATGATTTGCAGTGAAGTCCAAAATGGTGAATTTGGTTTGGATTTTAGGGTGGTGATAAAACAGTGAGGTTTTGGAGTTTAAAACTGAAAATAAAAATTAGTTAAAAATTGTAAAATAGAATTCCTTGTAGTGTTAGGTCATTTAAGGAAATTTGAGATCTCACCAGAGGCGGCGGAGTTCTCCATGGTCTTTTCCTCATGTTGGGGAGGATGATATATAGTCATCTCCCAAACCGGTTATTCATTTAACTGTAAAAACTGACCCTAAATAACTATCTTTGAAAAATTGGTATTTGCCTCCCATTGATGGTCTCGGACAGTGAATAACATCACCTTGACTCACTTTCATGATAATAAATGATAACTAATGATGTCAACGTATCTAACAATAAGCATACAATGAACCCTAAAAAGCATACCAAGTATTGAAATTAATTTACTCAGTGACAGAAGGATGAACCTAAAATTTGGGGAAAATAAAAATATCTTGAATGTACTGATAACCCATAGATGATAACTAACGGTGTCAATGGATCTACCCGGTAAGCATCCAGTAGACGAAAGCTTATGTCGAATACTAATCATTCAAAGCAACCTGAAGGGATTAAAGCCTACGTTTGACTGAAACCATAAATGGTAGAAAATACCTCCGTCAAAACATGGAAAAACCCTCAGTTGCCTTCGATCCCCTGCCAAGTGGCCTCCCACTCCAAGGAAAAAGGGTTTTAGCCGCTCATCCTCCGAGTTGTCATCCTCGGAGGGTGTTTCAAGCTGCCAATGACGAAAAATGAGATAAAGGGAGAGGAATGAAGAAAAATGAACGGAGGAAAAAAAAGCGAGTGAATACTTGGCGAGAAACTTTATTGATTAAGTGATTTTTGTACAAGAAGTTTCACTTCCGGGGCAATAGGTGCTGGTGTATAGAAATTACAAAAAACGAAATAAAAGAAAGCCATTACAAGGCAATTTGGAAGGCAAAAGTGGAACAAACGAGGAGAGCGTCGAAAAGGTGAAGCGTTAGACATTTGGATAAATGATGTCGGGAGCATGAGCGGTGCGTAGGAATTTCCTGCAGCTCCAAATTTTCTACATTTTATGCTCTTCTTTCATGCTTGTCTACGATACGCGTCTGAGTCGGTTTCAAATTCTTCGTGTTTGAGATTGACTCGATAATTTTGGCTTTGATTATCTTTTTAAAAACTAAAATTAGTCACAAAGTGCGATCGATGGGAATAGTAGGGACAGCAATGTGCAAGTCGGGTTAATTAGAATGATTAGTACACAAGCACCTAAAAACTGCAATAAATAGGGTTCAAATAGCACTTTTTGAGCAATCACACCCCCGACCTACAACTTGCTAGTCCATATGATAGAAAGAAAGAAAGAAAGAGAGCATCTTAACAAAATCAAAATTATGTTCACAAAAAAATATATTTAAAGGTTGTGAATGAGTGTGCTAACCTAAGTAGAATCATCAAAGCCTTGCCCGATAACTATCTTGAGAGAATGAATGTCATACAAATTGAGTATCAAAAGAGCCTCCTTCTTGCTTTGAATCAACGGAGACTTCCACTGAAAACCTAAGTGTTTGTTTTGATTAGTTCTCAACAACAAAATTTGCTAAAGCGCACTCACACTAACCAGACTCAGCGCAACCTAGTATGCTAACCAACTTCTAAATAGATCAGGACCCACTCTTGTTCATGACTCTTTTTTGTGTTGTAGGGGTCTGCGATGTGAGGAATCGATCCCACGAAGTCCGTAGCAGGGGATCTACCGATGACTCCCAACCAATTAAGGCTTAGGGGACCAAGTCATAAGGATCTTTCGACCACTAACTCTTCAAGTTTCACCCCGGACTTCGAATGATTTCGAGACTAAAGCTTTTCTGCTCTTCCAGCCTCTTGTCCACCACGTGTGGCGAGCCCAAGTCGGTGACTCCCAACCAGTTGGCTTAGGGCACCGGGCTTTAAAGGCTTTCGCCATATACCCCTAGGACCGTGCTCGAGTTTCAAGGCAAAGCGTCGTGACTTTTCTATTCTCTTTTCCTCTTTCTTTTTCTTTTTATTTTCTTTTTGCTTTTTCTTTTGTTTTTGGAAGACACATCGGCCTTCTATTCGCATGGGAGTCCCTTAACTGTCTAGTAGTCCATGAGGAAACTAGGGTAGGTTGTGCAAGGCTTAGGAGGCTAGGCGATTTTGAGTTATTGAAGAGCACGATGTGCCTTTGTGTGTGGTTAACTAAGGTGGAAGAAAAGGTCAAAAGCAGCAAGAATTCAACTAATTATCCGCTCGGTGGGCATGGAACCAATCTAACATCAATAGAATTGGACGAAGTTTCAATTTTTCAAACTACGAGCTAAGCGAAAAAAAAAGTAAGGTACAATTTTTGAAAAAATTAAAAATTTGTATAGTATAAATGACTTCACAAAAGGAAAACCAGCAAGCCACTGAATCATCCGCAAAAAATGAAGCATCAAAATAATAACAAAACATAAATGCACAAGCCACTTCATCGCTAACTCCCCAACCAAATGTCTCATTGTTTCCGTAATGGGGCTCGGATTGGAAAGTTAGAGAAGGAAGTGCTACCTCCTTGATGAGATGTGCTCGTTTTGGATAGGAGACTTCACAAGCTTTCCATCGACACCTTATTCGCTCCGTTTGAGAACTGAGATAAGCGAGTTAGGAGAAAGAAAAAAAAAGTGACCAGTTGGAGCATTTTGAAAATTACACCTTCATAATAATTTCAAAAGTATTCATTCTGGCTATATTTGGATTCTTCACTCTCTAAGATTTCCAACGGTACCAAGAACACCTAAAACGGAGTTCGGATGAAAAAGTTATGGGCAAAACAAAATTAGGAGGCAAAACAAGGGAGAGGTAGCGAAATTTTCGCTCCAATAGCGAATTTTTTATTTTTATTTTTTTTTAGAGACAAAAATTTATTTATTTATTTTATTTATTATTATTATTATTTTTTTGATAAAAATAAAAATAAAAATAAATTATTAGTGTGTGTTTATTTATTTATTTATTTATTTTACACAGTGTTCCTTTTGCTCTGAGACATACGAAATTAAGCTCTGAAGCGAAAATTCCTCTCTTTTTCCTGCTTTTCTGATCTTCATTCCTGCTTCAAAATTTTCACTCCAACTGCAAAAATTAATACAAGAAAAATTAAGAAAAATTGCAGAAAAGTGAAAAACAAGGTAGAACAAAGATTAACTTAAAAATTAGGGAAAATCTAAGAAGAAAAATTATAGAAATCCAAATAAAATAAAATAAAACAAGAAAAATTAAAACAAAAAAGTGGGGGAGACCGTGCTCCCCAGGCAATTCCTTAAGCGCTGGAGGCTGCTTTGCGGAAGTATTGGGCTTGAAATGTTGAGGTCCGGTGCTCCATCTATGCGAACAAGCCTGAACCATCCACTATGCCATGCCATGCGGCGTGAGTGGGCTGGCAATGTTTTTTGATGTAATTAAGCGAAAGCTTGTACGGTGGCCACTAATTTCTTGAGATTTTGCGACATAGGCGGTGATGGGGTGGCCTTTAGTGGAGTGCTTGGTGTAATTGTCTTCTTTGGTGTTGGTTGTCTTGCGATGGGTATACAGGTGCAGGGAGAATCTTTGTGGTAGTGGCTTTGTTTTAGGTTGGGCAATGGCACCATGATACAGATTTATGGGGATTGGTTGAATGATAGGCTCCTCCACTGTGGTGTCAATCAGGCACTCTTTTTCTGGATTCTCCTCCTCTTGATGAACATGTTGCTGGGCAAGCCTTGAGATTGAGCACTGCAGGTTGTCTAATTTCTGGAACATGTCATTTTGTAGCTCATCTAATTTTTGGCTCAAAGAGCTCTCCACATTATCAATTCTTTGATTCCAGTGTGCATTAATCATTTTTACCTTTCCCCAGCGAAGTCACCCGCTAGCTTGGTAGGTTGAGGCCTTGTTCAAGTGGAGGTTGATTATGGTGGTTGTCGTGCGAGATGGAGAAGCATCTTTGTGAATGTGCATGAGGTGCATCTTTGTGGAGGTCTTGGTGAATGAGATTTTGAGTGGTTCCTCGGCTAGGGTCGTAAGTATTGCTATGGCACATTTGTTGGGCCTGATGTAGGAAGGTGCACTCATCAGGAGGGTTTCTATAGTCCCTCATGGACCTATATCACGTTTGGATTTCCCTCCATGGGTTATAACTATGCTGATCTTCTTCCATTGGGTTCCAAATTCAACTTTGATTTACAATCTCTAACCGTGGGCCGGCCCCCTACAATGAGCAGAGGCCGGACACAAACAGAAACAAAGAAAACAACTCTACGAAAGGAGTAAGAATTAGCTAAATATATATATATATATATATATATATATATATACTCTTTATATATAACACCATATATATATATATATATATATATATATATATATATATATATATAAGCAGTGAAACCAAATTTAACAAATGTGAAAATTGCTAAATAGAAAATAAAAGTAAATTCACCATGAGGATCACAAGTGCTCAATAAATGGTCATTTGCACTTAGGCACCATTCCCGGCAACAGCGCCATTTGATTCTTGCCATAGTAGGGTGATCCGAAATCAACAAAATTTGTATCCTAAATTCCTCCTACTGTCGTAGCACTACTACAGTATAGCGGTTCTAGGGTCGAACACAGGGATGGGTTTTCTTTATACAAATGATTTGCAGTGAAGTCCAAAATGGTGAATTTGGTTTGGATTTTTGGGTGGTGATAAAAACAGTGAGGTTTTGGAGTTTAAAACTGAAAATAAAAATTAGTTAAAAAATGTAAAATAGAATTCCTTGTAGTGTTGGAGTCACTTTAGGGGTACAGGTTCTGGGAGCGGTAGGGATCTTTAGGGTCTTGTCCTCGTGTTGGGGAGAATGATATATAGTCATCTCCCAAATCGGTTCTTCATTTAACTATAAAAATTGACCCTAAATAACTATCTTTGAAAAATTGGTATTCTTGCTCCCATTGATGATGGTCTGAGACGTTGAATAACATCACCATGACTCACTTTCCAACATTTAATAGTGATAACTAATGAATGTCAACTTTGTATCTAATAATATAAGCATACAATGAACCCTAAAACACTACCCAGTATTGGCTATTTACGAGTGAGCAGGAAGGGATCGAACATAAAATTTGGGAAAATAAAAATATCAGCCAGATAAGCCTTTCAATAACCCATAGATGATAACTAACAGATGTCAATGGATCTACCAATAAGCATCCAATGAACCCAAAAGCTTATCAAATACTAATCATTCAAAGCAACCGAAGGGATTAAAGCCTACATTCAACTGAAACCATAAATGGTAGAAAATACCTCCGTTAAAACATGGAAAAACCCTTAGTTGCCTTCGATCCCTGCCTAGTGGCCTCCCACTCCAAGGAAAAAGGGTTTTAGCCACTCATCCTCCGAGTTGTCATCCTCGGAGGGTGTTTGGCTGCCCAGAAAGTGACGAGAAAATGAGATAAAAGGGAGAGAAAGAAGAAAAATGAGAAAAAGGAAAAAAAAAAAAAACGGGCTGGCTTGACCCGAAACTTTGATGATTAAGTGATTTTGTACCAAAGCTTAGCTTTGAGGCTTAAATAGGTGCTTAGTGTATAGGAAATTACAAAAAAAATAAAATAAAATGAAAAGCCATTACAAGGGACAAATTTGGAAGACAAAATTGGGAACAGCGGGGAGCGTCAAAAAGGAGAGAGCAGTGGCTATTTGATGAATAGTGTCAAGAGCATGAACAGTGCGCGTAGGAATTTCCTGCAGCTCCAAATTTTCTACATTTTGTGCTCTTCTTTCCTTCTCGTCTCTGATTTGCAATGCTAAGTCAGACTCGAATTCTTCGTGTTTGAATTGACTCGATAATTTTGGCCTGATTATCTTGCAAAAACCACAAAATTAGCCACAAAATGCGATCAGTAGAATAGTAGGGACCTTAATGTTCAAATCGGGTTAATTAGAATGATTAGTACACAAAAAGCACTCAAAACCTATAATAAATAGGATTCAAAATAGCACTTTTTGAGCACTAATCAGACCTCAACCCCAGTAGCTCGATGCTTCAAGGAGTTATTCTCCATATTTTATTTCGGTTTATTTTCAGTTTGCAAACCATTCACCTCTATTGTGTTTACAACACCCCTAATCCAAAGTGAAATTCGCCTTTTTAAGACAACTACAAATCATTTACACCAAGAAAACCCATCCCTGTGTTCGACCCTAGAGCCACTATACTGCAGTAGCTATGCTACGACGTGCAAGGAAGATATGGTATATAAATATTTTGATTTCATTCAATTCTCTAACCTTTGATGAATCAACCACAAATCAAATGGCGTCGTTGCCGAGGATGGTGCCTTAGTGCAAATGTTGATTTTTTAAACTTGTGATGCACATAACAAGTATTGGTGAAATTTGAACCCTTTTTGTCTTTACTTTTATTTCTCCTAGCAGTTCACTGTTTGGTTGATTTAATTTTATACTGTCTATATACAATTTCTTTCTTTTTAATCTTAGCTAACAGTAACCTTTTTGGTAGCCTAGTTTTCGTTTCTTGCTATGTTTTGTGTTGTTTTCATAGGAGTTTATGCACCACTAGGATAGGAACACAACAAGCAGGTTAGAAATGACTAGTGCTCCACAAGAACAAGGCTGTGAAGTGAGCTTGAACAGTCAATAGATGGAGCCTCCACCTGAGGAATAACAGAGCCAACAAGGGATACAGAGGAATCCCAATGCATATAGGACCATGAGGGACCATATACACCCTCCGAGTGGTACACCTCGTGCATTGTGCCTCCTCGGAGGATATAATTATCAAGCCCTACATTGTGCCCCTGCTCCCCACTTTCCATGGGATGGAGGGTAAATCCTATTCATCAAGGAATTCGAGAAGTATGCAATGCCTTGAGGACATCTCATGTGGATTTGATGAAAATTTGAAGTTCTTCCCTCGACTCTAAGGACAGGGCTAAGATTTGGCTCAGCTCCACGAGTGAGGATATGTCGAGAGTTTAGGCGAGACATGCGAGGCTGAATTTTGAAGAAATTCTTGACACCCACATAGAACCAATAGTCTGAAGGCGATTTAAACCTTTGCGGCCGAATGAGAAATTCTACCGATCTTGGGAGAGGTACTGGAAACCATCAATGCATGTCCTCACCATGGCTTTGATACTTGGATGCTGGTTAATCACTTCTATGATGGAATGTCCCCTGCTATGATGCAGTTGTTGGAAACTATGTGTGGAGGGGACTTCATGAGTAAAAATCCAGAAGAAGCCATGGATTTCCTGAATTATGTGGTAGAGACATCCAAAGCATGGGATGAACCCAATCCAAGAGAGGCAGAGAGGATGAGACCAACAACCAATTCAAGGGGAGGCATGTACTCACTTCCGGAGGACATGGAAATGAAGGCAAAGCTATCCACCTTAGCTAAAAGGTTGGAGGAGCTAGAAATGATAAATCAACACGAGGTGCGAGCAATAGCTGAAACACCACTGCCCAACTAGCCATGCTTCATTTTCCAGTCTACTGAGCATCTAGGAGTGCAATGCCCAACTATTCCTTCAATAAGGGAGATGATAGCTGAACAAGCCAATGCTGTGGGCTAATAAAAGCCACCAACCAATGCCCCATACAGTAACACATACAATCCCAATTGGAGGAACCATCCTAATCTCTCCTGGAAACCAAAGCCTCCAACATATATACCCCCTAGTGCATAGCAACAGTATGGTTCTTCATCTCAACCACAACCACCACCATCCTCATCTCCAGTTGAGCAAGCTATAATGAATTTGAGCAAAGTGGTGGGCAGTTTTGTATAGAAAACAGGCGATAAATGCTGGTAACGGAGGATTGATATAGTAAAAAGCACAACTGAGCAAAGATTGAGAACCCTGCTGATGCAGTCTTGCCCAAAAATTTGACAATGTGTGTATTCGATTTCTAGGTTGACAAAACCAAGCGGAGTGCAAGAAAAAGGAAAGTTCCACTCTCGAGACCACCGCGGCCCAGTGCAAGAGTACATGAATTAGAGCTCTTCCGGTGAAACGTAGCTTCCGGGATAGATGAAGTAAGCGATGATCACTTTTGAGAAGTGGAAAGGAGGAGTTGAGCAGCCAGTCCCCCGAACCAACGGGAGAATCAGATCAAGAGGAAAGAAAGGCGACAGGAAAGATTGTGATTAGAGAATCACGATTGAAGAAGAGCACACCCCGCCCTTTTCCTCAAGCCTTCAAAAAGAAGAAAGGCCATCCAACTTGAGGCTGAGATTCTAGAAGTGCTAAGGCAGGTGAAGGTCAACATCCCCCTACTAGACATGATCAAACAAGTTCTAACTTATGCAAAATTTTGAAGGACTTGTGCATGGTAAAGAGAGGGTTAAATGTTGATAAGAAGGCCTTCTTGACAGAACAAGTCAGTGCCATTATTTAATGTAAGACCCTAATGAAATACAAAGACCCGGGCTATCCTACCATCTCGGTGAACATAGGGGGAACTTGTGTAGAAAAGGCATTGCTAGACTTGGGTGCGGTGTCAACCTCTTTGCCTTAATCGATGTATAAAGCGGTGACACTTAGGAAGAACTTAAGCCACATGTCGCGTTGTCCACGAGTAGACGAGATCCGCTAAAAATCGAAGGGCCTTTGTGGAGGACATGTTGCTCTAGTGGACCAAATTCTACTATCCTATAGATTTTGTTGTGCTTAATACAGAGCTAGTTGCAGTGGGAGCTAATTATGTGCCTACAATCCTTGGAAGACCATTCTTAGCCACCTCCAATGCGATCATCAATTTTCGAAATGGAGTTATGTAACTTACATTCGGGAACATGACTTTGGAACTCAATATCTTCCACTTGAGCAAAAAGCTTATGCAACCATTAGATGAGGTCCAGAGGAGGTTTGCATAATTGATGCTATTATGGAGGAACAAGCTGAGCAACAACAACTACAGGATGTGCTTATTGAGGAGTTAACTGATTTGTCTGAAGAGTTGCAGGAAACCCAGAAATATATGTTGTACATGGGCCATGGAGAAAAAATGAAGAAATTCTATCTTTAGCGAGGGAAGGAACAATGAGCTCAAAGTTGATCTCAAGCCTGCTATAGTGAAATTAAAATATGCATACTTAGAAAATGGCTTGATATCAGTTGTTATATCCTCTACACTAAGTAGCTATAGGAAAACGATGCGTTGGACATCCTTAAGGAGAACAAGCAGGCTATTGGGTGGAAAATCTCTGATTTTAAGGGAATTAGCCCTTTGGTTTGCACACACCACATCTATTTAGAAGAAGAAGCGGGAGATCGATCGAGGGCGACCCTGACGAAGATTGAATCCTCACATGCAGGAAGTAGTACATGCAGAAGTTCTGAAATTGCTATAAGTCGGCATCATATACCCTATATCCGATAGTACCTAGGTGAGTCCAACTCAGGTTGTGCCAAAAAAATATGGGGTGACTACTGTGCGCAATGAGAAAGGAGAAGAGGTGCCCATCCACCTTACTACAGGTTGGAGGGTATGCATTGATTCTGAAGAGGTGAGATAGTGACCGAGAAATATCACTTCCCATCTTATTTTGCATGGATTAAGCTCCTAGAAATTTGCAAGAGACCACTTCACTATACTTTGGATGGCTATTCAAGGTACTTTCAGATCGAAATTGCTGTAGAGGACCAAGAAAAGACCACTTTCACCTATCCATTTGGGACTTATGCTTATAGGAGGATGCCCTTCGGCCTATGTAATGCCTCTGCCACATTCCAGAGATGCATGCTTAATATCTTCAGTGATTTGGCGGAGCGCATTATGGAGGTCTACATGGATGACATTTCAGTATATGGAGGGAGTTTTGAAGAATGCTTGATCAACCTGGAAACTGTCCTGCACAGGTGATTAGTGCTCAAAAAGTGCTATTTTGAACCTTGTTTATTACAGGTTTTGAGTACTTTTTGTATACTAATCAGCATAATTAACCCAATTGGCACACTAAGGTCCCAACTATGCTACTGATCGCATTTTGTGGAAAATTTTGCAGTTTTTACAAGCTATTTATGCCAACATTGTTGGTCGATCCGAAACGAAGAATTAGGCAGGCTTCGGCCTTGTAGATCGAGAGACGAGAAAGGAAGAAGAAGCGAAAATGCGAGAAATTGGAGTTGTAAGAAATTTGGCAGGGTGCGAAATTTTCGCAGGCTGCATTGTTCATCTTGCGAAAATTTCATCATGTGCACTATTCATGCCTCATACTGCTGTTCACTTCTCTTTGCCCCATTTCACCCTTTGCAGTTTGAAGTTTTGCTTTGTTCACTCTTTTGGTTTCTTCCCATTTTATCATATGACAGCTTTTGGTTTTTAGTTTTTGTAATTTCCTTGCTGCGAAGCGGTATATAAAATTTGATCAAGGACTGTAAAAGGGATCAATCTATCAATCAATAAAATTGATGGGAAGCTTTCATCTTTCCCGCTTCTTCTCTTCTGCTTCACTTTCTTTCATTTCTTTTTCATTTTAAGGCGTGAGCACCTTAGAGGATGACAACTGGAGGATGACGACCTAAAACCCCTTCTCCTTGAAGGCGAGAGGCTGGGTGTTGGATCCGGAGGCGGGATAAGGAGTCCCTGTTTTCCTTGTGGTGCTCAACGTCATCTGTGTTCTCGCTTAACTCCCAGAGTTTAGGTCAGCGATTCATGTTGAATGGTTGGTATGATACAATCTTTTTAGTGCTCATGATGCTTATTACTAGATCTCGTGATGTTCATTGGTTATCATTTATTACCCATTGTAATGTGAGTAAGGAATACCGTTTGAGCGGCGAGACATTAACGACCCGATGAATGCCATTTCAGAGAAATTTAATAAGGGTTAGTTTTTATAGCTACATGAAGATCCGGTTCGAGAGATGACTATAGGTCATCCTCCCCAACGCGAGGAAATGACCCTAGAAACCATCAGTTGTCCTAGGATCCTAATCCCAATATCCTGATACTTCAAGGAGATCTTTTTTATTATTTTTCTTATTTCACTTCAGTTTATTTCTAGTTTTCACCATCAAAACCCCCACTGTTTTTACAAAAACCTTAAAATCCAAATTGAATTCACCAGTTTTAAGCTCACTGTAAGTTATTTGTACGAAGAAAACCCATCCACATGTTGGGCCACAGGCGCTATCTGCCCGATAGCTTTACTCTGGCGTGGGAGAATTAGGTTATAAATTTTGTTGATTAAGACACCCTCTTGTGTACGAATCAAAATGGCGCCGTTAAAGGGGATGGTGCCTTAGTGCCGAGTGAGATCTTTGTTGAAATTGTGATCCTCATCACAAGTGTTAGTGAATTCCAATCTCTTCTTGCCTTTACTTTTATTTCCCCTAGCAGTTCACTATTGGGTTGATTTAATTTTTATACTGTCCATACATAGAATTTTCATTTTTTTTTTATTTCTAGCTAGCATTAACCTTTTTGGTAGCCCTGGTTTCTTTGGTTGTCTATCTGTGTTGCTTGCCTAGTAGCTTATGCACCATTGGGACGAGAAATCTTGCGATGATTAGAAAATTCGGTGCTCCAGTTGAACGGGGGTGAAGTGAGCTGGCGTGAGCAAGTGGAACCTGCTGAGGCGGTAGAGCCAGGGGTTCAAAGGGATCCTAATGCCTATAGATGAATGTGGGATCACATACACCCACCAAGGGTGAGTGCACCCTCATGCATTATTCCCCCTACTAAGGATGTGGCAGTGAGGCCTTATCTGGTGCCCCTGCTCCCAACTTTTCATGTTATGGAAAATGAAAATCCATACACACACATTCGGGATTTTGAGGAAGTTTGCACGACTTTCAAAGAGGGTGCAGCCGATATGGAGCTGCTGAAGTTGAAAGCCTTTCCTTTAACCCTCAAAGACAAGGCCAAGATTTGGCAATTCTCTGGGCAGAACTATCGGGAATTGAAGGCGTTTATAGCGAGTTTTGAAGAAGTTCCTCCGGTGCACAGGGACTAATAGCTTGAAGAAGCGATTTATACATTTCGCCCATGATAATGAGAAGTTCTACCGGTCTTCAGGGGAGAGGGTATATGGAGACCATCGGTGCCTGCCTCCATGACTTTGAAATACATGGATGTTGGTGAATCACTTTTATGATGGGATGTCCCTTGCTATGAAGCAATTGTTAGAAACCATGTGTGGAGGGGACTTCCTGAGCAAGAATCCAGATGAGGCCATGGATTTCCTCAACTATGTGGCTGAAACCTCCAAGGCATGGGATGAGCCAAACCCAAGGGAGGTAGAGAGAATGAAGCACACAGCAAACCAAAGGGGAGGCATATACTCACTGTCAGAGGATGTGGAAATGAAAGCCAAGTTATCTTCTTTGACTTAAAGGTTGGAAGAGCTTGAGATGCGAAATCAGCATGAGGTACGGGCAGTAGTTGAAACACCTGTACCTCTCCAGCCCTGTTTTAATTGCCAATCCACTAGTCACCAAGGAGAGCACTGCCCAATTGCTCCCTCAGTAAGGGATTTGATGCAAGAGCAGGCAAACATAATGGGTCAAAGTAAGCCACCAACAAATGCTCCATATGGGAACACCTACAATCCAAATTGGAGGAATCATCATAATCTATTATGGAAGCCAAAACCCCCAGCTTATACTCCCACAGGTTCACAATTGCAGCAACATCCTGGTTCCACTTCACAGTAGCAGCAACCCCCACCCTCACCCTGTAGAGCAAGCCATTGTGAATTTGAGTAAGGTTGTGGGTAACTTTGTGGAAAAACGAACGTTAATTTGTGGACCACTCAGAAAAATGAAACATTAGAGCACAATTAACAAAAAATAGATGACACGCAATACCCAGTTTCAAGGTTGACTAACCAGCGACGGAGTTCTCGACAAAGGAAATTTCCATCCCAAACTGTAGCCAAATCCCAGAAGTGCATGAATTAAGCTCTTGCCGGCGAGCCTACGTCGAAATTGATGAAGCAAAAGCAATGGTCACTTTGAGGAGTGGTAGAGAAGTCAAACCATCCACCCCCAAACCAGCAGTGGAAGGTCCCAACATAGTTGAACCTGAGCCAGAGAATGAGGCACCAAAAGGGGATACAGTGAATAAGAGTACACCCCCTCCTTTTCCACAAGCACTGAGAAACAAGAAAAAAACCATCAACCAGACATAAATATTAGAAGTGCTGAGGCAGAGTGAAGGTCTGACATCCTCTGCTTGACATGATTAAGTAAGTCCCCACTTATGCTAAATTTTTGAAGGACCTATGCACGGTGAAGAGAGGTCTAAATGTCAATAAGAAGGCCTTCTTAACTGAGAAAGTCAATGCTATCATTGAGTGCAAAACCCCGGTAAAGTACAAGATCAGGTGTCTACTCACATCTCGATTAATATCGAGCCACTGTGTTGAAAAGCCTTTACTCGACTTGGGAGCTGGTGTGAACCTCTTTGCCATATTCAATGTACAAGCAATTTGGTTTGGGAGAACTTAAGCCCACTTCCATCACGTTGTCTCTAGCCGATAAAGTATATTAAAAATACCAAAGGGGACAATGAGGGATGTTCCTGTCTGAGTGAATGAATTACATTATCCGGTGGATTTTGTCGTACTTGACGAGGCGATTTGCGATGAGAGACGACCATGCTTGCCCATCATATTGGGAAGGCCATTCTTGGCTACTTCGAATGCCATTATAAATTGCCAAAATGGGGTTATGCAACTCACCTTTGGGAACATGACCTTGGAACTCAATATCATCCACTTAAGTAAAAAGCATATGCAACCAGTGGAGGATGACTGTGAAGAAGTCTGCATAATAGACACAATTCTTGAAGAATAAGCTAACTAGCGGCAAGTGCAAGATATGCTAAACCAGGAATTGTCTGACAACCTCGTAGAGCAACACGACCCCCAAAGCATGAGTTTAGTACATGGGCACTGGAGAAAAAAGGAGGAAGTTCTACCTCATTGGTGGAGAGAAAGAAAAGCTTGAATCTAACTTGGCTGGATATCAAGCTTTGCTGTGGAACTAAAATATTCATTTTTGGAAGAAAACAGACAGTGTCTAGTTATTATATCATCACTACTGAGCACTCCACGGGAAGACAATCTATTGCAAATCCTCAAGAGTAACAAGCAAGCTTTAGGGTGGAAAATTTCCGATTTAAAAGGTATTAACCCAACAATCTGCACCCATCACATTTATCTAGAGGAGGAGTCAAAAGCTGTTAGGCAACCATAGAGGAGATTGAATCCCCATATGCAAGAGGTAGTTCGCATTGAAGTCTTGAAGTTGCTACAAGTCGGTATTATTTACCCCATATTTGATAGCACTTGGGTGAGCCCAACCCAAGTCGTGCCAAAGAAATCAGGGGTAACTAAAGTGCAGAATGCAAAAGGAGAGGAAATGCCCACCCTCCTTACTACAGGTTGGAGGGTATGTATTGATTACAGAAGATTGAATGAGGTGACAAGAAAAGATCACTTCCCTCTACCTTTCATGGATCAGCTCCTGGAAAGAGTTTCAGGCCACCCCTT
Organism: Tetrastigma voinierianum; assembly: GCA_016808115.1. Taxonomy (NCBI): domain Eukaryota; kingdom Viridiplantae; phylum Streptophyta; class Magnoliopsida; order Vitales; family Vitaceae; genus Tetrastigma; species Tetrastigma voinierianum. The sequence goes on from JAEQBH010000921.1 coordinate 1,817,476, forward strand.
CTACTACTTTCTGGATGGTTATTCGAGTATGCAGTTAGAGAGTATTGCGAGCGATTGAGACAAGACTACCTTCAACTGCCCTTTTGGCACATATGCCTACAGGAGGATGCCCTTTGGCCTGTGTAATGCCCCTGCCACATTCCAGCGATGTATCCTCAGTATTTTCAGTGATCTGGTAGAATGCATTATGGAGGTTTACATGGATGATATCACGGTCTACGGGGAAAGCTTTGATGAATGCCTCATCCATTTGGGAACTGTCTTGCATAAATGCATTGAGAAGAACCTAGTCTTTGGCTGGGAGAAGTGCCATTTCATGAGTGAACCAGGAATAGTATTGGGACATGTCTCATCTACGAGAAGGGGAATTGAAGTGGATAAAGCCCGAAATTGAACTGATCTCTAAATTACCCTCTCCCGCCAATGTGAAGACAGTGGCAATTCTTGGGGCATGCAGGCTTCTATAGGAGGTTCATCTGAGGACTTCTCAAAATTGCCAAGCCACTTTATAAGCTTCTAGAAAAAAGATGCCAAGTTTGAGTGGGATACGGAACCACAGTGAGTTTTGAAGAGCTCGAGGCTTACTTGACCTTGCACCCGATAATGAGGCCATGGCGGTTGCCTTTGAGGTGCATGTGCGACACAAGTGACCTCGCTGTCGGAGCGGTTCTCGGAAAAATAGCAGAGGGAAAATCGTATGTGGTTTACTATCACCGAGCAAAACATTGAATGAAGCTGGAGGAATTGTACCGAGAAAGAATTCTTTAGACGATGGTCTATGCCCTGGACAAGTTTCATGCGTATTTGATTGGGTCCAATATAATCATCTTCACAAATCATTCAACTTTGAAATATCTGCTCACTAAGAAAAATGCCAAGGCTAGGCTTATCAGATGGGTCCTCTTACTACAGGAGTTCAACCTGTAGATTCAGGATAAGAAGGGTGTGGAAAATGTTGTTGCCGATCATCTTTCCAGACTAACCATAGCACACAACACCCACAACCCTTCAATCTATGATGAATTCCTAGAGGAATCTCTACTCACTATGGACAGTGCTCCTTGGTTTGCCCACATTGCTAACTTTTTGGTAATAGGGGAGTTGCGACGGAGATGACACGGGACGGGAGGATTCTTCCATGCAAAATTAAAACCATACTATTAGGAAGAACCTTATTTGGTCAAATACTGTGCTAATCAAATAATCAGAAAGTGTGTGTCGGAAGGAGAACAAAAGGAATACTCAGCCACTACCATGACAATGCATGTGAAGGTCATTTCACTTCCCAAAAAAGGGCAATGAAGGTGCTACAGGCAGGTTTTTATTGGCCTTCTTTGTTTAAGGATGCCTATACCACGTGCAAACAATGCGACAAATGCCAAAGGTTGGGAAAAATCTCTCGTCGTCACATGATGCCACTAAACCCTATTCTAGTTGTTGAGTTATTTGACGCTTGGGGCATCGACTTCACTTAGGTTCCTACTTCCTTGGATATGCATTCTCGTAGGAGTTGACTATGTGTGAAATAGGTCGAAACAATCTTAAGTAGAAACGGCTTGAATCACAAAGTATGAAATTCTTAGAAGAGAGAATATTTTCTCGGTTGAAGTCCCCGAGGCCGCTAATCAATGATGGAGGTTCACATTTCTACAACAAACCTTTTGAGAATCTCCTATCCAAGTACGATGTCAAGCACAAGGTGGCCACCCCTTATCAACCTCAGACCAGTGGCCAAGTAGAGCTAGCCAACAGGGAAATCAAGATCATACTGATGAAAGTGGTAAATTCTAACCGAAAAGATTGGTCTCTCAAGCTGCTTGACTCTCTCTAGGCATACCGGGATAACTCTGAACCGTGCGGGCATGTCTCCTTATCGCTGGTTTATGGCAAAAGCTTTGCCACACCTTGTGGAAATTGAATACAAGGCTGGAGTGGGCGTTAAAAAAATTGAACTTGGACATGGGGCGAGCTAGTGCAAGGCTCTTCGATATCAACGAGCTAGAAGAGCGAAATGATGCTACCCTTAACAAAAATTGCAAAAGATAAGCTGAAGGAATTGGCATGTGATCCCAGTGAGCTTTCAAACATTTCCCACAAAGGGACGAAATCTTGCTCTACGATTCAATCAGCTCTTTCTAGTGACTTAAATCAAGATGGGTAGACCGTTCACCATCGAAGTCTCGATAGTTCGATGGAGCTGCTCCAATGCTAGAGACAATCAGTGTTGAGGTCAATGGCGAAGAGTGAAGCCATATGCGACTCAGCACTCAATAGAGAAGGAAAATCCCCCTCACACTTGACCCTCGTGAAAACTCACAACATATATTTGGAGTGACTTTGATATCTCAGGAAGTCTTATAATTTAATTGCTTAATTTTTTTTTAGTAATCTTTTATGTCCTTGTTATTGATTAGTTTGTTTCCTTTTTACAATTTTTTATCATTTACAAGTTCGTTTCCCTCACAATTTTAGTCTTACATTTTTGCGGGTGTGGGAATTTGAGGAGTGGTTTTAAAATTTTGTGAAATTTTTCGCGACACACTTGAGATTTTCTGGGGAGTCATGAGGTACCGCAACCTATGAAAATTCGCAGGCCAACTGTTCATCTCCCTGACCTTTCGTCTGCCGTAAACCCTCTGTTTCCTGTGCCCACCATCAATTTCCCTATCTTTTTGTTCCAACCATTTAATAGGACCATTAATTGGCCATGACCTTTCAATTACCCCCCTCCTCCCTTTATAAAGCCAATTTCCTTTCTTTCCTTTTCATTCCACTTCCCATTTCGATTTCACAGAAAACTAACCCTCCTCCACCCTTACCTTTCTTCTCCTTCTCCTTTGGTATGGCGAACCGCGGAGCGCTTTCGGCCCGCAGTGCGTCGTTCACGCGCCGCCGGGCTCACGGCTGCGCCTCCCACCGCCCGACCCCCCGAGCTTTGCGGGTTGCGCCTGCCGTCGCCGAGCCGCGAGTTGTTCCTCTTGCACATTTGTTGTGGCTCCCACCGCGGCCAGCTCGGGCGATGCGGCCATGGGTTCTTCTAGCTGCTGACCCACGCCTCGGAGATGCCACGCTCGCGGGGTTGGCCACGCTCCGCCCCTCTCGCCATCCTAGGCCATCCGGTCCACATGATCTAAGAGGGCCTGGACCTCCAGAGCCTGGAGTCCTCGGCTCCTGGGCCTCGGGCCCGGTCACCACCTCATCAAAGCCTCTTTGGGGCCCCTCCTCTGGACTTGTCCCAGCTTTATCGTCAGGCCCTGCCACGTGGGACCCCTATTCACAGGAATGCTGGTGTGTAGTGAGAAGGACCTGCATGACAAGGTTTTTTATGATTTTCCATCCTTTTCCACAGACCTGGAGCTTCGAGACTCGATGCTCTAGTGTGAGTACTCCACAGGTCGTTCCGCGAGCAATTAAGTCGGTTCTTTTACCCTTGGGTGGTTGCTCGAGTTCTACCGGTAACATCGGTAACCCCACCCTACTACTCTTCATTTCTCCATCGACGGCCGGCCTGGGATACTCAGGGCCTCAGACATCGCTGCTACAGTCAATTTGCCGATGGTCCTCGCCAACTCGATCGAGTATAGGCAGTGGCCCCTTCCTTATCCCAGAGAGATGGTCCATCTTCTTTCTAGGGACATTCACAGTCGGATCGGTTAATTCGAGGCGCTCCGCGCATATAGCTGTATCGATCATTCGGTCTAACCTTTTCCCACTTCAGCATACCGTTCAGAGGAGAGGGGCCATCTTGGAGGCCCTCTTTCGCATCTTAGAGTGCTCTTTGGTTGATCCGGTGGGGCTGGTATGACCTCCTTGATTTCCCACTTGAGGACAGGTCCATCGCTGCAGGTCACAGCTCTCGAAATTTGAGTCCACGCCTCTCTTATTCCCGAGACTCCTATGCCAAGTGCTTGAGCATATGGGCTTCCCTAATGAGCCTAGATTGGAGCGCCGTTGTGACTCTGCAGCCAGCCTTACCATCGACTGTGGCGAAGCACGCGCGCTCTGTGTTCTATCCAATGGGGACCGGCCCGGTTGGGCGGTTGCAGATATTTACTGGCGGGAGCAGCCCCCTCCAGTATAGCATTTTGGGGAGCCTCAGGCTCTGGCACCCTCAGTACCGGCTTCTCCCCTGCAGTTCAGTCTTTTGGTCGGCTCCGCGCCTCGACTCTTGAGCCCATGGCCCAGTACCACCCCTATAGACGATCTTTTGCTGCTAACGCCAGCACCACCTCGGCGACATATCCGCGATTTCCACCCGCGATTTTCTGACCATCATGGGTGTAGTTCGCACGTTCTCCACTACAGCAGCATCATTTGCAACTGCCCTTTCAGCCCTCGCGGACAAGATGACTCACGAGGGGGCCGCTGGCTCGGACAGCGCCATTCGCCGCGAGTCAGGCCGCCTGCCGCAGTCCAAAGACACTTGGGCCTCCCTGCTATATCCCCATATGTACCTACTCAGACTGTTCCCACTCCTACTCTAGCAGGACCAGTGCCACCCCCACCTCCAGCCCCTACAGGCTCCCTTGCCGTCCTAGCAGACCGAGGACGCCTCTTCACCGCTGCGAGGCGGGAGGTAGCACTTCCTCATTGCTCTTTCAATCCCACGCCCCATTGCGGACAATGGCATACTTGGTTGGGGGGAGAGTTAGTGAAGGAAGTGATGATTTTTTTTATATACTGTAGATATTAGTTTTTGTTACACTGTTTGAATCTACTACATGTGTAAGCAAAGCCCATTTTGTTTGTTTAATGGCATCTTACAATACAAAATGAAATATGAAATAAGAGTGGAACCAGATTTATTTAGGTTGGTCAATGTGCTAGGATTTGGCAGTAGCTTGGTTGGGGGGAGAGCAGTTTAGCAGGTTATTGTTGAAAACTGATCACTTAAACACTTAGATTTTGGTGGAAATTTCAGGTCGATTCCCTTTGGATGGATACTCTTCTAAAACTTGATCTGTTGGCATTTTTCTCCCAATTTGGTTGTTGTCACGGGGTCTCAATCATTCACACTAAGGGTAGGGCATTACTTATCCATGCACTTTTTGAAAATACCATTCCTTTTGCATGAGCATAACCAGTCTGCTCTTCCTTCTTTTTGTCATTTATAAGGGACTAGCAATGTGTCGGTTGGGGGGAGTGATTAGTACCCAAATAGTGCTGTTTTGAGGCCTGTTTATTGCAGGTTTTGAGCACTTTTTGTGTACTAATCAACTTAAATAACCCAATTGATACACTAAGGTCCCAACTATGCTACTAATCATATTTTGTGAATATTTTTGTAGTTTTGCAAACCAGTGTACTACTTTCTTCCAAGCCAATTCAAATGTAGAGAACTTTGAGCCGGAGCTTGAAGAATTTGCCTTGGACAAAGCAGATAACAATTGGAGCTAAATACAGAGGGAGAGTGAAAATTGCATAAAATTTTGTAGCATGCGAAATTTTCGAATGGTGCGAAATTTTCGCAGCATGCAGCCACCGCGTAATTTCGCGACATCTTGAGAATTTTGTGGTATCCTGTTTTGTTGTATTGACCACTTTGACCGCTTTTGGCTTTTGCAAAGGCCCTTGATGTAATTTTGTTAACCATACATTTTATGTAAATTCCTTGACTGACTATAAGCTCGGTCGAGCTCTTGTAACAATAACTTTAGTGGACTTGATAAAGGTTGGGGCGCCAAAGCTTTCGACTTTCCCGCCTGCGCAACTTTCATTACTTTCTCTCCCTTTCTCATATTTTCTCACCTGCCAACCCTTGAGGATGACAACTTAAGGGATGCTTGGCTAAACCCCTCTCATCCTTGAAGAGGAGGGCCATTGAGTGAAAGTTTGAGGTAAAGAACTATCCTCATATTGCCAACGTAAGCATTTATTACCATTTATGTTTTTGCATCTCACGCTAGGGTTGAATCCCTGTGATGTACCCTGAGTGGCCAGTACTTGGCAAGCTTTAAAGGCTCAGTGGATACTTATTGCTAGATCCATTGTTGCTAGCTTGATTCATAGTTTATTTGCTCCTACAGGGGCTAGATGCAGGAATTCGGTTTAAGCGCGAAACATTAATGGTCAATAAATGTCGTATACTAGGAGAAACACTTTTAGGGTTCAGTTTTTATGACTAAACGTAGATCCGGTTTGGGAAATGACTATAGGTCATCCTCCCCAACGAGAGGAAAAGGATCCGATGATATTATATTTCCTTCAGAACCTTTAAGCCTAGTGGCGGCTTGAGACTTCTTTTACACTTCTTTCTCTGTGATTTGATTCACCAGCCATCAACCTCACTTTTTACCAAAACCCCCAAATCAAGTTGAAAAAACCAATTTCAATCAATGGTGACTCATTGCTTATGAAGAAAACCCATCCACGAGTTCGACCTTAGGCGGTACATACTACGGTAGCTGCCTTTCGACAATAGGAATCCTAGGATACAAATTTTGTTGATTCTGGTGCACCTATTGTGGCATGAATCAACAGGTGCATTGAGAAAAATTTGGTGCTAAATTGGGAAAAGTGTCATTTCATGGTCAACCAAGGAATTATGCTGGGGCATATCATATTCAACCAAGGAATTGAGGTTGCGCGCAAAAATTGAACCACTTCCAACCCCTTCTCCCCAATAAAATGTGAAACAAAGAAGGCAATTTCTTTTGGGCACGTTAGTTTCATGTGGAGGTCTCATCAAGGACTTTTAAACTTTAAACCTCTTTACAAGCTACTAGAAAAGGACGCCAAATTTGCATGGAATAAAGACTACCAAAGGAGCTTTGAGGAGCTCAAAACCTACTTGACCACTGCACTTTAGTAGCGCCCCCAACCGGCGCCACTAAGTTATGCGGCGCGGCGATCTTGCCATCGAGCGCTTCTGGTCAAAGAGAAGCAGCGGAAACCTTATGTGGTATATTATGTAAGAAAAGTTGAACAAGTACGAGGAACTATACCACCACTAAGAAAGAATCACGCGTGGGTCTATGCATCGATAATTTTCGTGCATACTGCGGGCTCTGACATCATAATTTTCATGCATCATCTCTACTTTAGCACCTTCTCACCAAGAAAAGGCCAAGGTTAGCTTATTAGGTGGGTTCTCCTCCTTCAAGAATTGACCGTAGACTGCTGTATAAAAAGTTATGTGTCTGTTACTGTATCATCTCTCACGACTAACCATAGCACACAACACCCATAACCCTCCAATTAATGATGACTTTCCTGAGGAGTTCCTGCTGCTTGTGGAAAATGCCCCATGGTATGCTCACATTGCCAATTTCTTGGCAACAGGAGAATTACCAGTTGACTGAAGGCATGACAAGAAGCTCTTTTCGTGATTCATTCCCTACTTATCAGCTAATCTCATCTTATTCAAATATTTGGTGGCCGATCGGTATTTTAGAAGATGCGTGCCCGATAAGAACAACAAGGAATGCCTACCACGCCATAAGAATGCATGTGGAGTTCATTTTGCTTCCCAGAAGACTGCCATGAAGGTGCTCTAATCTAGGTTCTATTGGCCTTCTCCTTTCAAGGATGCCCACAAAATATGTCGAGAATGCGACAAATGCCAAAGATTAATGAAAATATCTCGTCGTCACATGATGCCTTTAAACCCACTCGTAGTTGGATTTGTTCTACGTTTTTGGGGCATTGACTTTATGGGGCCATTCCCTCCCTTTGGATATGTATACTTAAAGGAGTCGACTATGTGTCAAAAGTTGGTCGGCAGTGCTCTACAGAAAAGAATATGGTGGTGCTCAAATTTTTAAAAGAAAATATCTTCTCCAAATTTGGGGTCCCAAAGGCCATAATCAGTGACGGAGGTTCACACTTCTACAACAAACCCTTTGAGAACCTCCTAACTAAATATGGTGTCAAGCATAAAGTGGCCACCCTGTACCACCCTCAGACTAGTGGTCAAGTTGAGCTCACCAACAGAGAAATCAAGACCATATTGATGAAAGTGGTGAACTCCAATAGAAAAGATCAGTCTCTAGTCGCTGATCTTCTTGTGGGAATATAGAACAGCCATCAAGACCATTATTGGAATGTCGCCGTATCGCCTGGTTTATGGCAAGGCATGCCACCTGCCTGTAGAGATTGAATAGAAGGCATGGTGGGCCATCAAAAAGCTGAACTTGGATTTGGGACGGGCTGGCCTAAAAAGGGTCCTAGACATTAATGAATTGGAAGAATTACGAAACGATGCCTACTTTAACTCCAAAATTGCAAAAGACAAATCGAAGAAATGGCATGATCAAATGATAGCCCACAAAACTTTTAAGCATGGGGACTAAGTATTGTTGTATGATTCGAAGCTCCACCTCTCTTCCTGGGCAAGCTCAAGTGAAGATGGACTGGTCCATTCATCATCCACCAGCTTCATCCTAATGGATTAATGGACCTGCTCAATTCCAAAAACAACAGAATATTCAAGGTCAATGGGTAGAGGCTAAAGCCAAGGCAGCATAGCCAGAATGCATATGAGGAGAGATCCCTTTATCGAATTCTCCATAAATTGGAGTAGGCTACTTAGTTAGCTTGGTCTCCTTGAGATCAAAATGCCACCCATTTTTTGTGTTTAATGAATTTTATTTGGTTTATTCCAAGTTTTATTTGTGTTTTCCCATTAATTGTAGCTTGGTATTAATTGCATTTTCTTATTCTTTTATGCACATTCTCATAATTTCGGTATTCTATTTGGCAGTGTAGTCGCAGAAGTTGAAATTTCAAGAAATTTTTACAAAATTTCGCAACCCTGCGAAACTTTTGTGCCTGCTTTTCTTTGGCTGTTTAGCTCCCTAGATTTTTGACCCTCGTTGCCAACACCCTACCGTAAATTTATCCAGTTATTTTTTAGCCATATTTAGTGCCCATTTATGGGCACTAAATAGGTTAGCCCTTTCACCTCCCCAAAATCCCTCTATATAAACCTCACCCCGCACCCCTTCTTTCTTTTCATTTCCCATTTTCTCTTTACTCTTTCTCGAGACTACCGAGAAGAAGAGATCCTCCCATCTTCTCCATTCCCGTCCTTCTCCAATCATCCAACCATGCCCAAGACTCGAGAAGGGCACAACTTCGTCTCCCGAGTATGTCGCTCCTCTCGCCCCCTCGCCGGTCGCCTTCCCACACCGCTCATCCTCCACGCACCCTTTGCTCGCGGACCACCTGTCAGAGCCGCTCTCGCTGCTATTTATCACCACGGCCAAATTCCTTCCTACTGTTGCGGCTCCTATTGCATCTCTTACCCCCGCCCTGCTCCGACCGTCCGCCTCCACACGTGCATGACACCGAGGAAGCCTGGGCCCACCCACCATCTCCTCCACACTCGCGGCCATCTCGAAGGCCCCCATCGCCAAAGAGGGCCTGGACTTCATGCCCAGGCGAGTCATCTAGTTCGAGGCCTCAGGAGTCCCATTCGCCACCTGTTCAGGGGCCAGCTGATGACATCTCCCCGGATCTGTCTCCTGCTTCTATTATCAGGCGTCCCTTTTTCCATTGCGGCCCCATTACAGGAAATTTAGATTGCAAGACTACCGATTTGTAAAGAAAACATATTAGTGATTTTCCAGCCTTTGTCGATCCCCGAGCCTGTAGATTCCATGAGGCTTGTGTAGCGGTACTCCCTGGATCCTTTTAAGACCCCGCGCCGATTTTTCTACCCCCGGGTGGTCATTGAGTTCTACCATACTATGACATCCAGGCAAGTCCCCCATCCTACTGCCATCAATTTCTCCATTGATGGCCGTGAGGGGACACTCCAGTCGCCGACATTATCACGATTCAACTTCCCACTGGTCCCAGCTCAACTCCTACTAATTATAGTCGTGGCCTCACCTCGCCCTCAGAGATGGTTTGCATATTATCCATAGACGCATCAGCAGGATCTATCCTTTTCCGGAGACACCTTCCCCCGAATATGCTCCTTATCGATCATATACTGCGGTCTAACCTATTCCCGCTCCAGCATATTGTACAACGGAGAGGAGCTATTCTGGAGGCTCTATATCGCATATCCGAGGGTTTTTTGTTCAACCCTACTGAGCTTTTCATGACCTCCTTGTTCCAGTTTGAGGACAAGGTCCACTGCAAGAACCTAACCTTGGGTTGAGTCCACGCCCCTTATATTCCTGAGGCTATTATGCCAAAGTTGGGAGCATATGGTTTTCCTTAATCGGAGCCCCGAACAGCGCCGAGATCATGAGGCCAAGTCAGCTTCTTCCCGTATCACACTCCATCCCCAGATAAGCCGAGGACATAGCAGCTGACTATCCTACCTGGAGGATGGCTGCTGAGCCCCATATTGCACCATCCGCAACTCCAATAGTCACTGCTCCATTACCTACATCGCTGACATCCTCTACACCTCCAATGCCTTCAACTCCTACAACGTCAGATGGACTTAGTACATCATCTCCACCACCGTAGAAAATCTCCATATCCACTCGGGATTTTCTCACTATTATGGATGCAGTCCGCACCTTCTCAGCCACATCAGCATCTTTTGCGGCTGCCCACACAGCTTTAGCTGAGAGGATGACACACATAGAGACCGCCATTACACATAACCATGCCATCCTCGTGCAGATTCAGAGTCACCTGGGCCTACCTCCTATATCTGCATCGCACTCTGAGCCCCTTCAGATCATCCTCCAAACAAAGACCAGCAAAGAATTAATCTACCCACCACTCCACCAATTCCACCACCCAATTACAAATTTATCGGGATGGCGTTGAAGAAGCAGAGCAGATTCTCCCCTCCAAACTTCATCACAGCCCCTCACCGCTCTGTGCAATGATGGATGCCCAAATTTCAGCCACCACCATTAGCAGTGTGCGGTAGCACTCTTCCCTAACTTTCAATCCGGAGCCCCATTGCGACAATGAGACATTTGTCAGGGGAGAGTTAGCTAAGGAAGTGACTTTGCATTTATGTTTTTACTACTTCAGCAAGTCAATTTGTTTTGTCTGGCTTAACATGGTTTTTGGTTGTAGCTCTAGTTTATTTTTGTAAAGCCGAAAAATATAGTCATATCTCTGCTTATACATATTTACACAACTTTACAATAAATAATTTCAAAATTACACCTTTTTGTGTTTCTTGTCTAGCTTCGTAGTTTGGAAATTGGAAATACGTCTCAATTCTCGGTTGATGTTAGATTAGTCCCATGCCTAATTGAGTGACACGCTGAATTCTTGTTGCTTTCGACCTTTTCTTCCACCCTAGCTAACCACATATCAGGCACATTAGGTTTCAAATAATAAGCTGAAAAATCGTTTAACCTCTTAAATCTTCAAGTAAAGCTCGACTTAGCATTGCTGACCACCTTTGACCTGCTAAGGACCTCAAGGTATGAAGGCTAATGAGTCCTCCAAAATAAAAAAGAAGTGAAAAGAAAAAGAAAAATAAAATAAAAAGAAAGAAAATTGCAACGCTTGGCCTTGAAAGCCAGTAATTACCGAGGGTATATGGCAAAGTCTTTAAAGCCCTGCCTTAAGCCAATCAGTCGGGAGCCACCCACTCGCGCTCACCACTTATAATGTGCTGCTTTCAAGAAGTCAGGTGTTGGAGTTTCGAAATCAATTGAAGTTCGGGGTGAAACCTGAAGAGTTTGTGGTTGAAAAATCCTTTTAACTCGATGCCCTAAGCCTTAAGTGCTTGGGAGTCATCGGTGGATCCCCGTTACATGGACTTTGGTGAAGTCGATTTCTCAGCATTACACCCTTACATCACAAAATGAATTGTGGAATAAGAGTGGGTCTTATTCTATTTAGGTCAGTTAGTGTACTAGGTTGTGTCAATAGCTTGGTCAGGAGAGGAAGAAGCGCCATTGTTGAAAGCTAATCATACAAACACTTAGATTTTGGTGGAAGTTCTAGGTTGAATCTCTAGATAAGGAAACTCTTTTGATGTTGAATTCTGTATGGCATTCACTCTCTCGAGATGATTATTGGGCAGAGTTTCAGTGATTCTCATTGAGGGTTAAGCATTACTCATCCGCATACTTTTTGAAATACCATTTTTTTTAAAACATAATATTGTTATTATTTTGTTGCTATTTCTTTCTTTCATTGCTAAGGGACTAGTAATGTGTTTCCAATAGAGATGGATTAGGTCAAATAAGGCTATTTCAACCCTTTTACGGGAGGTTTTTGAGCACTTTTGTGTACTAATCAACTTAATTAACCCGATTTGGTACATTAAGGTCTCCTACTATATTATTAGATCTCATTTTTCCAGTTATTTTTGTAGTTTTGAAGCTAATCTCGCCAAAATTATTGAGTCAACCTGCCCGAAGAATCCAAGCTTCAATTCAATATTTTTATAAAAACCAATGTGAAAGAGGAGCAAAACAAAGAGAATTCAGCAAGACCGTAGGCTTTTGTGTGTGGTTGCAAAAATTATGAACTCCGCAAATTTCGCAAGTTGCGAAATTTTCACAACCTGATCTCCAACTTTTGACCTCGATTGTCCCCCGTTTGACCTCTTTTTGTGATTTTTCCTTAAATACCCTTCATGTATAGTGGGTATTGGGGATATTTTTGTAATTTTGCTTACTGGGAGCACTATATAAGCTCAGTTAAGCTTTTGTACAAACATCTCTTATTCATTCTGCATTTTTAATACAGAGCAATGGGCATGAGTTTTCCCTCCATTTTTATTTTCCTTCATTTTCTCTCCCTTTCTTCCACTTTCTTGGCTGCCAAACAACCCTTGAGGATGACAACTCAAGGGATGGTTGGCTAAACCTCCTTTATCCTTGAAGAGGAGAGCTATTAGGCTGCGCTTTTGAGGTAAAATGATGTCTCTCTGCTTTAACGCACGTTAATATTTCATGAATGTTTCTATCTCTCATTCTAGGTTTAAATCCCTTACATCTACCTTGATTGACTAGTATTTGGCAATCTTTTAGGGTTTAGTGGATGCTTATTACTAGATCCACTGAGATTCAGTTAGTTTCCATCTATTTTCCACTGTAAGGTAGATCAAGGAAATATGTTTTCACTGTCGGGGAGCATTAATGTCCAATAAATGCTATATTTCAAAAGGAAAATTATTAGGGTTCATTGTTTATAGCCAAATGAAGATCTGGTTCAGGAAATGACTATAGGTCATCCTCCCCAACGAGAGGAAAAGGACCCGAGAACTTCTTATTTACCTTAGGACCTCAACCCCAGTAGCCTGATGCTTAAAGGAGTTCTTCTCCATATTTTATTTCAGTTTATTTTCAGTCTACAAACCATTCACCTCTACTGTTTTTACAACACCCCTAATCCAAAGTGAAATTCACCTTTTTGAGCCAATTGCAAATCATTTACACGAAGAAAACCAATCCCTATGTTCGACCCTAGAGCCACTATACTGTAGTAGCCATGCTACGACAGTAGAGGGTATAGGTATATAAATATTTTTGATTTTGAACACCAATTCTCTAACCTCTGCTGAATCAACTACGAATCAGTCACCACTTGATAGGAAGGAAATCCAAAGTTATATATAAGAGGATAAGGAAATCCAAGGGAGCTAATAGGAGAGTGACATGTGGTACATTATACTTCCACTTTAATTTCCCTCAACCAAACAATCTTGTGGAGGAGAAGAAGAAAGAGAGGGAAAAAGAAAGAGAAAGAGAGGCTGTGAGGTACTCGAGAGAAGCTCCACCTTCTTTCTAGTTTTTCCTGGCTGATCGACTGGTCCTGAGCCTCAGCTTCCTGAGCAAGAGGGGAAGCTGCTCATCCTCACGACAAGAGCTTTGAGTAGAGACTGGAATCGGGGAGTTTTGACAAACTCCAAGAGGTAGGGTTTTTTCTCCTACTTGGTTTAATCCTTGTTTAAGAGTCGTTCAAATGTCTTAGGGTTTTGGGGCCGGAATGGCTGTGTATACCAGTCCCAAAGAAATGGGATCGAATGCTAGATGTGGGGATTGTCTTTGGATAGTCCAAGGCTGGATGTTTGGGGACTGTTTTGGACAGTCAGAAGTTAAAATTAAGAACTGCTTTCGGATAGTCTAGGACTAAATTTGGGATTGTTTTTTGACAGTTCAAAATAGAAGTTTCGGGACTGTTTTAGGGCAGTCTCAGGACTGATATTGGATTGAAATTGTCCATGTGTATTGTTTGGGTATTACTGCTAAAATGAATAACATTATTAGTTGCGTGAAAATTATGTTGTTAATACATGCTAAATTGAAGTATTAACATGGATTGCTTGAATGATGTAAATTATATTGTAGAGAAATATAATTGTCGATGAATCATGAATGTTGCATACATGAAATGGTATGATTGCATTCATATGCATGGTAGCATCGTGTCGAGTTGGGTAAGGGTGCATAGTAATGGTCAATTCACCATTCTTGGTGAATTATGGTGAGCTCAAAAATGGGACAACGTCCAAGATTGAGACTCATGGTTGTGTGAGGCGGAAATTGAGTATTAGAGTCATGTGGTAGGCTATATGGTAGCAGTAGATTGGGGTGGGTGAAAGACCCAAATTTACATGCTGTTAGACATGATCACCGGCAGTGAAAGCCCGTAAAAATTTCGAAAGGCGTAAGACGATCCTTCAATGTGACCCCAAAAAATGACGTAGCCCATAAACAATTAAACACACAGAATTTGATGAAATTCAAATGCGTATTGGAGGTCGGTCCAATGAGTCAAGCCATGGTGTGAAACACCAATGACTGTTTTTCTCACATTTGGCGTTGCATGTGTGAGGGAGTCCATCTAGACTTGGGTTGTGGGCATGAGGAGTCTCATCTCATGCCCACCTAAATTCATATGCAATGGCACACATACATCATACCACATTCCATATAGAAATGCAATCCTATATGGAATGTTTCATGTCATGAATGAGATGAGACTCTTCATGCCCATAACCCGAGTCCTGACTGACTCCCTCACACCTGCGACGCCAAGTGTGAAAACTAGTCATTGGTGTTTCACCCAATGACTTAACTCATTGGACAACCTTCCAATATTCATTTTAATTTATCAAATCCCATGTGTTTATGGGCCACGTATTTTTCGGGTTTACACCGTAGGATCGTCATGCGCCTTTCCAACATTTTTCCGGTCTTTCACCTCCGGTGAGCATGTCAAACCACGAATGAATTTGAGTCTTTCACCCTGGGAGGGATCTACCCCATCTTGCTTCGCCCATACACACGAGATTTATTATTATATTTCTTTTTTTCCATGTTATACAATCGTGAGTCTCAATTTGGACATTGTCCCATTTTCGAGCTCACCACACATTCACCAAGAATGGTGAATAACCAATACCATGCACATATCAGACTCAACGCGATGTCTCCGTGCATATGAAATGCGAATATGCCATTTCATGTCATATCATGTTACATGCATAATGAGAGTTACATGCAACATTTCCAAAACCTGAATAATTATATTTTCTACATATAATTTTCATTTATATATCTCATGTAAATACATCAAACAAGCATATATTACCATGATTTTCAATAATAAATAGCAGAATATCTATTTTTCTATAACAAATTTATAAAATGATAGAACATTAATGTGATGTGTTAGAAAATGGTGGGAAGGATTATCAACCCTTAGTTTAAATGTAATTACAAATTACACTACTATAGCCTTTGAAAGTAGCATATTTGAAGGTGTAGATACTTTTATTAGATGCATAGTAAACGAATTCCTAGGAGAATTATGGATGACAGACAGTATAGAGCAAAGAAGAAAAGCCATAAGAGAAGCTAGAAATAAGTAATCACAATTACAAATTTGTAAAATGAAAAACATATATGAATATAAATGTGAATTTAGAAAATGATATTATGATGCATTTGATAGTAATATGAATATGGACAATCTTAGCAAATACATACTATGAAGTTACCAGGAAAATGGAGTAATTATTTCCAAGAAGATATAAAAAAAATAAGAACAGAGGATGCTAAAACTCTAGGAGTCATAATAGAATTTTTAAAGAAAGCATTAACAGAATTATGCACCCAAAGGTATATTATAATAGGTGTAAGAAATGGAGAAAAAATATTTTATGATAAGATAGATAACATCCCAGGAAAATGGGGGTGTAAGGAGTAAAAGAAAAAAAAAAGGATAACAATTAGGAAAGTCAAGAAAAAAAATTTACAAAATATAAAAAATTTAGAAAAGAATGGAGAAAACCATTTAAAAAATATTACAAGAAAAGATTTAATTATAAAAGAAGAACACAAAATACATTAAAAGACGGAAGCAAATGCAAATGTTAGAAATGTGGAGAATTAGGACATTACAGTAATGAATGTCCAAAAGAGAAAAAGATATTTATCTTATGGGGAGAAAAAAAAGAAGATGATTTAGAAAGTATACTAAATTTTGATAGTGAAATGAGTAGTGTTTATAGTGAAAATGATAATAGTTCCTCAAAAAATGATACAGAATGAGTAAAGAGATAATTGAAGAAGATGACAGTTTTGAATTTGAAGTTATTAGTACTAAAGAATATCAAGAATGATATAGATTGAAAAACACTTTTGATAATAGAAAATTACAGAAAATCTATAATCTAAAATTTGATCTGAAAGCCCCAGGAGAAGGATTACTAAGATACCTAAATAAAAAATATATGCATAGAAAATATACAATCCATGAATACCAAAAGATAGAAAGAAGTATAAAAATTAACAAAGATAAAGGAAACATAAAGCTTAATTTATTGACAAAGGAGACTATAAATGAAACATTAAGTAAAATAAAAAAGGAAAAAGTAAGAAAAAAATAAAGTATGTATATTTAGTAGGAGTCCAGATAATAATAAAATCGTTATTCCTTGAAAATCTAAATACACTAATAGTTCTATGTTTACATGATAAAAGACTCGATACAAACACATGAGTTTTCACTTAGAAGTATCCAAGGAAATTTAGTATAATTTAAATTAATGTCTCATATAGTTACACAAAAAATATAACATTAATTTAGGAGATAAAGATTTTGATAATAGTCTAAGCTTATATTTCAAATTTTTAAGGAATGATTTTATGAAAGAAGGTAATAATGTAATGACAATGTATTATTGTGCTTTGTACACACTATCAAACTGAAATTATGGAGGGATTTACCAAGATAAGCCATTTATAGAAATTAGTGATGAAAGTAGAGAAATTGCCGAGATAATAGAACCTCAAAAGTTAGATAGAATTGAAATTCCAGCAAATTACATTTTAAGTCTTGAAGATGATATTCCCAAGAAGAGATTTTGTGGCCACAAAAAGAATTGATTTACCCATATTTAGAGGAAATTTCTTGATAGAAAATAATATTAGAAATAATACAAGGAGAAATAATTTCCAAAGAATAAGAGAAGATGTACATTCACCTTTCCTAATAAAAGTAAATTATTACAATGGAGAAAGAGAAGTTGAAGAAACAAAAATTTTAATAGACACAGGTGCTAGTTGCAATCATATCCAGGCTGATAAGTGTGAAATAATAGGGAGTATAACAAGCCCATATGTTTATAAAAACTATGATAGTCAAACATTAGAATGTAATTTAAAGGTAGAAATACCTATAAGATTACAAGGAATAACCTTTTTGGTAGATTGCTATAAAGATAACAGAATGCAAGGAAATGGACACTATGATATTCTCTTAGGAAATAGTTTCCTAGACATACTAGATAAATATAAGATTACAAAAGAAGAAATATAAGTATATAGTTAAGACATATTATTTTCCTAGAAAGACAAAAATGAAAGAAATTACATTCCCTACTATAGTATTTATAATGGTAAATATTCCAGAAACTAAGTTATATACATGTGGATTAGTAGACACAGGATCAGAAATAACAATATTTAAAAGCTTTTTACTAAACAAATGGAAAGATACTAAAATTTATATAAAAGGTGTAACTGGAACTAAAGGAGAGATTATAAAACA
Organism: Tetrastigma voinierianum; assembly: GCA_016808115.1. Lineage (NCBI taxonomy): Eukaryota > Viridiplantae > Streptophyta > Magnoliopsida > Vitales > Vitaceae > Tetrastigma > Tetrastigma voinierianum. Next base: position 1,835,416 of record JAEQBH010000921.1, read on the forward strand.
AAAAGAAGATGTGGAAATAATGATCAATAATAAAATAATAAAAAGAGGAAAAGTTTATTAGTATGACAATGTAGAATACGATATTATATTAGGAAATGGATTTTTATAACAATTCTCAATATATCAACAAACAATTTATACTATATTATTTAAAACACCTTGTAACTACTAGATAAGAGTACCTAGAATATTAAAACCCTTTAAGATAAATTATGACCAAAAAGCCAAAAAATGGAGAATGTAAAAATAAATTACATCGATACATTTATAAAGTAACAAATTCCATGACATGTGAAAAATCAAAGCAGTGTACTCTTAGTAATAACCCTTTAAAATACTGGGAAAAGACAAACATCTACTGTAAATTAGAAATGATATATCATGATAAGGTTATTAGAGTAAGACCAATGATATATTCACAAGAAGATATAGAAGATTTTAAAATACAAATTAATGAATTAATACAAATGAATCTAATAAGAGAAAGTAAAAGCCCACATAGTAGTCCTGCTTTCATGGTAAGTAAACATAGTGAGATAAAAAGAGGAAAAGCAAGAATGGTGATAAATTATAAGGAAGTGAATAAGAGTACTAAATTTGACGGATATTATATCCCAAATAAGGACATATTAATAAATTTGGTAAGAGGAAAAAATTATTGCAGCAAATTTGATTGCAAATAAGGATTTTGGAAAATAAAAATGGATAATGACAGTATTGTAAAACCTGGAAAAAATGTAATTTTTCTGAAAAATGGCAAAAACAGTAAAATTGTCGAAAAGGTTTAGGGAAGCCTGGAAAATTTTCTAGATCTCGGATGACGAAACGGAATTCACTATTGGATTCGTCTCGCAAAATATAGTTACCTAGAAAATTTTCGTCGAATTCCGAGACAATCGGATTTTTTCATGATTTTCGGGGTAACGATCGTCTAGTGACTCCCAAGGTTGAGATTTTTATGAGAATGTCAGGAGTTAGGAAATAACTCAAGTAAAATTCATTTAAAATAAATTGAACTTGAACCAGGACTAAATAAATTATTTTGGGGCAGAAATGGACCCAAATGAGTAATGGACACATGGTGCGATGTGGGCCATGTCTCCAAACTTAAGAATTAAGTTGAAAAATAAAAATAAATAAAAAAATAAAATCAGTTTTGAGGCAGAAAATGAGCAGATTTTTTGCTAGGAAGAAAGGAAAACTTGGAGAGCGAGATAAGGAGAGAAGAAAAATGAAAATCAAAACTTCTCTTTTCGATCCATGGAGTTCCGTCTGTCGGAATTCGTCGGGCCAAGAACGAAAGTTCATCTACTCGATGAGGGCTACGTGTGGGTAATGAAAACACGGGATTTCATCCAGGATTCAAGCCAGGAGTTCGGGAAATCAAAGGTTTCGGGTTTAGGAAGTGTCCATGGGACCTAGAGTTTCTTCTATGATCCAAGAGGTAGGGATTCTTCCTACTTTGGTTTATTTTCCATTCTAGGGGATGTTTGGTTGAGTTTTAATGCCCTAAGGGGCTGTTTGGAAAAATAATGGATTATGAGAATAGTGCCCTGTTTTGACCCTATATGATGTCCAGTTTTTAGGGCTGATTTTTGGTTAGAAAAAGGGAGAATTTTGACTAGTATCCCTCAAGGAAATTGTAGCCTTATTTGAGAACTTGATGTTAGGATTTTGAATCACTTAAATTGGACATCTATAACTCAAGTTATGGTCCGTTCTTTCAGATCGCCACAAAGGCCCTGCTTGGTCGAACCTTACTATCCGCATTTTGGGACTGATTTTTGGTTGGGGAAAAGTGAGAATTTGGACTCATATCCTTCAAAGAAATTGTATCTCTATTTGAGAACTTGATGTTAGGGTTTTGAATCACCTAAATCAGACCTCTATAGCTCAAGTTATGGCCTTTTTTATGGGACTGCTACAACTTAGGTTGTTTAATGGTTTGTGTACGTATTGGGGATTGTTAGGACTAGTTTCGAACTAAGTCTTGAACATTCTAAGGGCTATGATGGTTTATCATGGTGGCATCTCTATGCCAACTGGTCTCAGACTGTTCTTTTTTTTTTGTCATTGCTTGACTAATGCTGACGGTTTGAGTGTCAATGTGTGCTCTAAATATGTTGACATGAGATGAATTGTTATGTGCAATAGTCATTACAGGGCCTGCTTGTGTGTGTCATTGCTTGATCATAATAACATGTCAATGTGAATGTCGATATATGTCGGTTTGCGGACAATCTCAATCACAGGTTTTTTTTTTTTTACCACTATATGAAGTCTATCACGATAGAGATTTGAATAACTCTGTCATGCCCGCCCAGCCTTATCGTGAGCGCCCGACCAAGTCTGTCGAGCGCGTACGCGCCCGACCTGGTCTGTCGCGTTCTCATGGCCTTCTTTGTCGTGACACAACATAGTGCCACATTGTCACATTGGGGAAAGCTCCACGCAAGACATAGCCCTGGTTGCATTGACGCTGCTCATTCCCCACCTGTCGCGACATAAAGCGCTATGTCGCGACATGGAAAACCCCATGTCCTAGAACTTTCTATCGTGACGTAAGAATACTCTGTCGAGACATAAAAACCCCGACTAAGGCCAAAATCTACAGCGACACAAAAATACTATGTCGCGACATAAATTCTCTTCACCTTGGCTAACTTTGTCGTGAAATAAAAATATTTTGTCGTGATATAAAAACTCTTGGTCCTGATCAAACTCCGTTGCGACATAAAAACACTTTGTCACAACATAAAATCCTTACCCAAGGCCAAACTCTATTGCGACGCGACACAAAAATATCCTTTCGAGACAAAAAAACTCTGTCGCGACACAAAAATACTCTATTGCGATAAAGAAACTCCTGGCCTTGACCAAACTCTGTCGTGACATAAAAACACTTTGTCACAACCTAAAATCCTTTCCTAAGGCCAAACTCTATCACAACACAAAAATACTCTATCGCAACATAGAAACTCTTGGCCTTGAAAAAACTCTGTCGCGACCTGAAATGCCCTATCACAATAGAGAAACCCTTGCCAAGGCTAAACCTGTTGCAATATGAAGGATGCAACACCTGACCTCTTGTCGTGGCCGTCTCGGTTGCGACATGGAAACCTCTCTCACGACATTGTCATGATAGAGAAACTAAGCAATATCGCGACCAAGCAACTCCGCCATGTACTCGAACCATGTCGCGATTACGTGGAACCTCGGCCGCGACACAAGACCGTAAACTTTGTCGCAAATGAAGAATTAATCTAAATGATGTATATATATATATATATATATATATATATATATATATATATATATATATATATATATATATGGTCAAGGGAGTGAATGTGGTAAATACTAAAAAAAACTTATTTGAAACAAAAGTAAGAGAATTAAAAAACTGAAATGAAAAGTATTACCTAACATTCATCCCCTTTCTCGCAAGTGCACTGTCATACAATAAAGTGACTGTGTCCGACATTCGACCCCACGATGATTGGAGGTTCTCTATAATTGGAATTTGATCACCTCGATTACAAGGGCTCTTCATTTAGGCGACCAAATAGGATGTGGAATAAAATCACCGCACTGAAATAAAAATCATTTAAAACTAATCCTAAAATCTACTAAATAAATAACTACTTAATTTAAAAAATAAGAGAGGCACTAAAGATGCGGATAATTATTTACAAAAATGGGCTTTATGTGACGCCTAAAAATCTGAGGGTGTTCCTGCTGACAACCCGTCAACTCACGAATAGTAGCGGACGTCTGCAACTCGACACCACCATGAAACGCGCAGTCTCCTCTTTCAGACGGGGAGCTCACCAAACACAACCTGTCCTAATACTCTTGCTGGCACGACCACTCCGGGTCCACATACGAATAAAATGAGTAAAAATGGCCACTTAGGCCCATACATAAATACTCACCAAAATACAACAACCAACTATGTCCCAATAGCTCAAGAGTTATTACATTACTCTTAATACAAACACATACTACAATGAAGAATTCTAATACATGTTATACCAAAAACATCAAAGCCACAACCTGGCTTTCTTCTAAAAATCGGCCTCTAAAGAGCACTGTCTTCTCGAACAGTCCCTGTACCTGAAATAATATTCCCTCGACAAGGTGAGCAATGCCCAGTAGTGAAAATCTCCTACATGGGTTACTCCCTACCTAAGTGCACATGCAATGATTCAACATAAACACACACTCAAGCAGATACATGACCCTACTTGAATGTTTACATGCCCAATCACGTGTCTCGAGTCCTCACCGACTCCCTCACGCTAGCCTAAGCCAAATGCGAGAAAAACATCGTTTTCATTTCTTTCATGCCATGTATTCACACCTAATTTTCTAGGTTGCCCCGGTGCATATGAAATGCTTTATCCCATTCTCAAACCACACATCCCAATATATCATTTACACATATATTAACAAAATTTACATACATGCCACATATTATTTAATTCACATCAATAACATCATAATTAGCTCACTTGAGATAATTACAATTCATTTCCAATGGCTTACACATAATTATATTTTTTATATAATTCCACATCATGTTAACACATTTAATTACATGCATTAACATATTAATTCTCACACGATTCCAAGCCATTCATGCTAATATATTTACATGCATGTATTAATACAATTAATTCCCATAATTCATATTATTCGATTCTCAATCAATAACACCAAAATTAGCTCACATGGGCTTATTAACCAATCAAGTAATTCATTCTTTGAATCACCTAACAACATAAAAATTCACACCAAAAATCACGTCACTACGCCATGCACTGCAAATGCTGAAACCCCTAAGCTGGCACCGTTCACGCCACAAATAACGGGATTTTCTCCACTTGGTTCAAATGTTTTGAGACCGAAACACGGCTAATACAAATATTCCTAACCATTTACATGGCTCTTAGTTAAAGAATAACACAAATAGGAAAAGATCCCTATCTTTTGGAGTTGTCGAAAATCCACCAAATCGGTGTCCACGCGTAGCCCTCGACGTGTAGATCGACTTTGCTTCTTGCTCCGTCGAGAACCGACGGTTTGAACGGCCAAAAATATAGAGAGAAGGAGCTCTCTCTCTCTCGAAAACCAAAAAATCCCAGCCCACTGCATGTTTTTGCTACTTTTAAGAAGAAGATCACTATTCTTCTTTGTTTTATTCTCATTAAACATTTCATTAATTCCCAATGTGTCCCATTTTTCTTGATTTTTGACACTTGGCACAATCTAGGCCATTCATCTCATCCTCTCTCTAATCATGTAACATGTGTCACATGGGTACATGTAGTAGGTGACTTTTGTCACATCACATGTTTCTCAAACCCGTTTTACGGCACCCGACACCCGGCAATTAAAAAGTGAAATTCGACTGTCTTTAATTACGAAATTCGACATGGTAGCTAGATTTCTCATGAGACACCCAATGGTGAAGTCCAAGCCATTATCCGATATCTAGAAAAATTCCGGATTTTGACCGAAATTACCATTTTGCCTTTTTTCAAAAAATTAGATTTTCTCGGGGTTTCACAGTTTGCATTTCCTTGAAAGCACAACATTTGTGAGTTGAACGCTGGATTTGTCCAAGACCAATGTAGTATAGCTTGGATTTTTCCATACACTATACATTTCACTAATTAGCATAACATATTTATTTTCAGGACAAATGGGTATAAATAGCTACTTGTAGAATATAATCCTCTTTCTAAGATCTTGATATTTTTCCTTTTCAGTACTTCACACCCAAATCTTAGGACTGAAGAATTTTTTCCCCTATAGATAGGATAATGCAAGCCTTCTCCAATGTAATTGATGCATCAGCCATCAAACTCCATTACACAAAGTCTTCTCCTTGATTAGATATATGCTAACACGGATCGAGGCCATTCTATCAATTTGAGGTGAGACCTCTAACATTAAACCGATACATCATCCAATTAATCTTCACCATGAGTAAATTAGTGATCTATTCAAAGTAATCTTTAGAGTTCATTAGTTTCATAATATTAGTCTAACATACCCCCAAAATTCTGCTCTTTACTCTCAGGAATCTCCATCTACTGTGTCCTTTCAGGGTCTCTAAATCAAAGTAAAGATCTGACTCTTTTCTAGGTATAAGCTACTAATATTCGACGACTACTTATATAGGCAATTACCAATTATATAAATTCAGTTTTGAACTCACAAAAATAAATGAGAATCTGCCAATCAGATATCAACAATTAATCCGCACCCCTAGAGGGTGTTTAATGTTCCATTACTGGATTCCAATCATCACCAATAAAACAGTAAGAAAATGAGTAAAGAAATCAAGAGACAAGGAGTGAGAGAAAAATCCAGATTTTAGTTTCAATCTTTGTCTGAACAGTAATTAAATTTGAATCTTGTTATACATCACATAAATCTCTTCAATAGAAATAAAATTGTGCTCTAAAACTACTTTAAGATCTATTAAAAATCAAAATTTGTAGCAAAACTAAGAAAATGGGCAGTTTAGAGAGAGAAACCCCATGAGAGGTGTTTTCCTCTTAATCTCTATCGCGACAAAATCTGGTTTTGTCACGACAGAGTTTGTTGTTAACTCTATCTCAAAAAAATTTTGTTTTGTCGCGATAGAGTTTGTTGCTACTCTATCATGAAAAAAATATTGTTTTGTCACGACAAAGTTTGTTGCTACTCTATTGCGATTAAATCTTGTTTTGTTACGACAGAGTTTGTTGCTAACTTTGTCGCGACAAAATCTTGTTTTGTCGCGACAGAGTTTGTTGCTACTCTATCGCGAAAAAATCTTGTTTTATCGTAACAGAGTTTGTTGCTAACTCTGTTGTGACAAAATTTGGGTTTTGTCGCAACAAAGCCTTGTCAATGGCTTTGTTGCGACAAAATCTGCTAAGGGACTTGTTTTCTTCTCCAACTTGTTGATGACATAACTTCTTCGTTTGAACTTGGATTTGGGCGTGTGGGGTGTTGTTGGAAAGCTCTTTGATCGAAGAACACAACCATTTGGGAATTTGAACCATTTGATGTTCCATCTAGTACAGAAAAATTCATCTTCCCGATGGCGCGCTGTGAGACACTTAGTTGACTCTTCTTTTGTATATATATAGTTCATTTCTTGCCAAATCACTTGCTTTTCATCAATAATTCAACAAAACCAAGTTTTGAGGAAATGTTATGAGTTTTACATGAATATGGATATAAAATGGTCAAAATAGCATGTGAAATGAACTCAAAACATAGATGAGTGTTACACTCATCAACCAGGAAACCATTATCGCGACCTAAGACTTGCCTAAACCTGCAATAGCCTTTCTGACATTTCCTACACCTCCAACTTTTTCCTAAGACACTCTAAGTTGTCATAATGGCCTCAGCATAATAAAGGCAACATAAAAATATGCGAAAAACTTGGCAAACTGTATTAACAATTCAAAATGAGTTTTATTACAACTCTTATAGCACACATATGGCTTGGATAGCTGACTCAAAAATTTTCAAAATGCGGGGATAAGCCATAATCTGGACTTCTTTACCATTAAGGCCTCAGATGAGTTCCATCTCTTGGTGGGCCTCCAGCACTTGAAATTATTTTCCCACGACAGGGTGAGCAATACCCAGTAGAGAAATTCTCCTACAAGGGCTACTCCCCACCTAAGTGCACATGCAATGCCATGATTTAATCATTACAAACACATTGAGTAACAACATATGCATTTCTACATGAATGCTCACATGTCATGCCAATGTCTCGAGCCCCCACTAACTCCCTCACACATGCACACATCATGTATGAAAAACCTTCATTTCCAAAACAAAAGATTGGACAGTCTCCGAAAAACTGCTTTATTCAAAAGACATGTGTCTTTTATGGGTAACGAACTTTCTGGGGTTTCACCGCAGGCATCGTACACCTTCCGACACTTTCGCTGACTTTCACCGTTGGATGCAAATGTCTGACCAAGAATACATGCCTTTCACCTAAGGGGGGTGTCTATCCCTTCTTGTTACTTCCCAACACATAATTTCAAATCGTGCGACTCTAGGACGTCGTCCCTTTTTCAGAGCCCACCATTTAAACACCAAACACCATGTTCTTTCATGCAATGCACTCACACCCGTTTCACGCGATGTCCCTATGAATATGTTATGCAAAATGTTTTTGCATATTCTTTCATGTTACATGCATGATGAGAGCTACATGCAACATTTATAATTTATGGATAATCATATCTACAGCATACAATTTACATCCATAATACAAGCCATGTAAATTCATCAATTTCAGCATATATCCACATGATTTTTCACACACTTGCATGTCATTCAATCAAGCAATAACACCTGGCTGGATCTTCATGTTCGGATCGAGCGATTTTACCTCAGTTGACATGTCGACCCGTATCTACTTGACCACGACCGCAAATCATCATACTTAAGCCCGTATTTTCCAATAAATACAACGTACTTCAGAGCTGAAGTTATGAGAACAGAAAGGACCAGAAATTGGTCTGTAATTCACCAATAGTTTGATCACAACTGTTCTTGAATCATCCCAACCTTTGGCCTACACCTCATGGCCATCAAATATTATAGATAAAGACTAGCAGGAGTAGGGGAGAAGGGAACCCTACCTCTGGGGATTTAGTGAAAACTCAGGATCTTGCGAAATACTCTGCGAAGGCTCGTTCACGTGAGCAAAGCTTTTCACTCTTCTTGATGAGTTTTATCATCACTTTATCAGAGATCTATGGAAGTGTCGTCGATCGCTCCTTTGTTCCTCTCCCCCTTTCTTTTCCCTCTTTCTTTTTCCTTTCTTTCCATCTTTCCTTCATCCGTTCTTATCTACTACTTAATCTTTCTTCAGGGGTGTGACACATGGCTCTTATGTGTCCCCTTTTGTTTTTCCTTTTGGTGACAAGTGTCATCTATGACAGTTAAACCACTCATTGATCTTTTCAAGACCACACATTGTCTCACCATGTGGCATTTTCCATATGTCCCTATTTTAAGTCATGATGCCATGTGGTACCGTGTCACACGTTGTCATACCATTTACTCGTCTCACCTTGAATTACGTGAAATTTCGACCGCCTTAAAATTCGACGCAATTCGTCAGGGTAACTAAACTCTACAAGACGAGTTATTGGTGAGGTCCATTCCGTCACCAGGGTTTAAAAATTTCCGGATTTTCCACACGGACTATGAACAACAGTACCGTTTTGCCATTTTTCAGAAAAATTGAATTTTTCCCAGGTTTTATAGTGTTGGGTTCTTACTAGAGATTAAGCATACATACACAACAGAAAAATTAAAAAATTTTCCTTTTTCTAACCCAACCAGGGATCCATGTGATCCGATATGATGATTCAAGGATAAACAAATACCTTATTCTCGTTGGAAGATCCTTGTTCCGTAGCGTCGTGTGTGCTTCAAACCCTCCTTGTCGAACTGAAAGGCATAACAGATCGCTCCACCCTCTATAGCTATCCACATGAACAAGCCTTCTTCGGAAACTAAGAGAAATGAGTGTGCTAGCACTGGTTTGAGTCTCACGAAAACCCCTAGCCGCCTCTCTCAATTGTGAAAAATGAATGAATCAATCTGCATAGGGATCCCTTGGGTTTAAATACCAATTTTAGGCCTAAGGGTTGGTTTTCGGCCCATTCTGTGTGTGACCCTGTAGGTCCACATAATGTTGGCAATGGGCTCAAAAGCCTATTTGAGGCCTGGATCATAAACGGCCTACAGCAAGACGCCATGACCACCCAATTTTGTGGATGTGTGCTTGAGCATAACCTAATCCATATAAATGTCATAGTCCCTTTGTCTCACGATATCCTAATTGAACACATGTCATGGACTATGTCTCCCTTGTAAAGTTCAATCATGCAATTTTCTCAACCTCCATGTAAACTGATAATCCAAATCACATTAATAACCCTTATTAATTATTTGGAGCATAATATATCCTGACCCCCGATCTCACGTAATCGAGGCTTGAATATCTCTCTAAAATGAGGAATATGATCCTTTCATCCACTCACGTCCCTACACATGATTCTATGTCAACTCCGATCTGTAATACCACCTAACATAGATGATGTTGAAATGTGTCAAAACATAAAGCTCCTCATGCGGGACTATGGTGTTAAATTGAAAGACGAAAAGAACTTATTATTCTGATAGAGTACTTGTGACTTATAATCCGTGTATTATTCTCATGATGGGTAGATCCAGTACAATGTTCACCAACACGTACTTATGAGTTGACTTAATATCATATATGCGCCAGTCAGTAGATCACGATCATCGATCCGAACTCATGCAGTGTAATTCCACTATTGCTCCACCAATAATGAACGACTAGGGACAATTTAGAATAGTATTCCATTTGAAGTCCCGAGTTCTACAATCAAGTCACACACTTGATAACCATAAGTGGAATCAACTATTCATGGAGTAAATCACCAAATTAGAAATGTAAGATGATAATGAAAATGCCTATTTATTATTGAAATATGAAAGTAATAACAATTACACTATTGCCTTAAGGCACATCACTAACAATCTCCCACTTGCACTAGGGCCAATCTGACATGTATCTAATACCCATTTGCCTAATATGACTCTTATGCTTTGCTTGTGGGAGTGGCTTAGTTAGTGGATCTGCAACGTTTTCATTAGTAGATACTTTGCATATCTTGACATCTTCTTTGTCAACAATCTCTAGGATGAGATGAAAACGCCTAAGTATGTGTTTGGATCTTTGGTGTGATCTAGGTTCCTTAGCTTGTGCTATAGCCCCATTATTATCACAAAATAGGTCTATCGGGTTCGAGATACTAGGAACCACTCCAAGTCTAGTTATGAACTTCTTGATCCAAACAGCCTCCTTAAATTGCTTGATGCATCTATACTCAGCCTACGTAGTAGATAAACTCACGGTGTCTTGCTTTGAACTTTTCCAGCTAATAGCACCTCCATTCAAACAAAACACAAAACCTGATTACAATCTGAAATCATCCTTGACAGACTAGAAGCTAGCATAAGTGTAACCATTCTGACTAAGCTCATGCTTTCTGTCACTCCATAAGATTAGAATGTATCCTTAGATGTCTTGCTTAAGTACTTAGGATATTCAGCAATTCTTGTCTCTTATTTATCCTTTAGGATACGATTGGTATCTTTTGCTAGTCTGCTTAAGGCATATGACTTAAATCAGGTTGAGTACACAAACCATAAGCATCACATGATGGAACGATAAGCATATGGAATAGAAACTCATACGGTCTCGCTCATCTTACATCGTTGGACACTAAGTCTTGCTTAGACTAATGCCATGACACATAGGCAAAAATCCCTCTTAGAGTTTTGCATCACGAACTATTCGGTACTTTGTCTATATATATTACTCACGACTTAGGCCCGATCATTCCTTTAGATCTGTCTCTATAGATCTTAATGCGCCTAGAATATAGAGGCGGCCTCACATAGTCTTTCATTGAAACAACTACCTAGCTAAGACTTGACATTTTGCAAGGCAGGATGTCATTCAGTAGGTAAAAGTCATGACGTAAAGCAGAAAAACTATCGGCTCCGCTGCCTTCTTGTAAACACAAGGTTCATCTTCATTTTTGATAAAACCAACTACTTTAATGGCTTCATCAAAACGAAGATTCCAGCTTCGAGATTCCTACTTCAATCCATAAATGGATCTCTGAAGCTTGCATACCTTTCCAACATTCTCAGGATTGACAAAACCCTCTGGTTGTGTCATGTACACATCTTCAAGCAATTTTCCATTAAGAAATATTGTTTTGACATCCATTTTCCATATCTCATAATCGTAGTACACAGTTATGGCTAATAGGATTCTAATAGACTTAAGCATAGCCACTGGTGAAAAAGTTTCATCATGGTCAACACCATATGTTTGCTTGAAATCTTTTGCAACCAATCGTGCCTTAAAGGCATGCACATTACCATCCATGTTAGTCTTCTTTTTGAAGATCCACTTACACCCTATAGTCTTTAAACCATTAGGTGGATCAATCAAGGTCCAAACTTGATTATCATACATGGATTGCATCTCAGATTTCATGGCTTCTAGCCATCTATCGGAGTCTGGACTAGATATGGCTTCTTGGTAAGATGCGGGCTCATCATGATCCATGCGAATGACATCATGATTGTCAGTTACAAGAAATCCATATCTCTCAGGATTCTGACGTATCCTACCAGACCTTCTTAGGTCTTGTGGTACTTGTGTAGGTTCGAAAACATCTTGTGAGAGCACATTTGAGTTTCCATCAGCGCTCAGTGCTTCTTGGTGGTACTGAATTTCGTCGAGAGCTGGATTACCTCCCACTAGTTCCTTTGGATATGTGCTTTCTTTCCAAAAATATAGCATTTCGAACAATAAACACTTTGTTATTTGAACTATTGTAGAAGTAGTATCCTTTTGTTTCTTTAGGATACCCCACCAAAATGATTTTATCTGATTTAGGTGCTAATTTGTCAGAGATATGATGCTTCACATAAGCTTCACAGCCCCAAATTTTAAGAAAAGACAAATTAGGAGGCTTCCTAGTCCATATCTCATATGGTGTCTTTTGAACCGACTTAGATGGAATGCGGTTAAGTAGAAATGCAACAGTTTCTAAGGCATACCCCCAAAAGGATATTTGAAGATCTGATTGACTCATCATTGATCGAACCATATCTAATAAGGTTCTATTTCTTCGTTCTAAATCACCATTCCATTAGGGTGTTCGTGGTAGAGTCAATTGTGAAACTATTCCACAATCTTTAAGATAGTCATCAAAATCTTGACTTAGGTATTCACCACCTCGATCTGTTCGAAGAGCTTTTATACTTTTACCAAGTTGGTTTTGAACCTCATTCTTGAATGTTTTGAACTTTTCAAAAGACTCATCCTTATGTTTCATCAGATAGAGATAACCATATCTACTATAATCATCTATAAAGGTAATGAAGTATTAGTAGCCTCCTGCGAGTAAATTTATCGGCCATACATGTTGTGTCTGAGGCTAATAAGTCATCAACCCCTTTCCAACATGACTGTAAAGGGTGCTTTGGTCATTTTTCCTAGCAAACAAGATTCACTTACTTCATAAGATTCAAAATCTAATGAATGTAAAAGTCCATCTTGATGGAGCTTGGAAATCCGTTTCTCCTTTATATGGCTGTGATAGTGCAGATAGGTTGTGTTTAAATCATTAGATCTAAACCTTTGGTATTAATGTTATAGATGGACTTTGCATTTGGATTGTCATGGTTTAGGATATAGAGACCATTTGATAAAGTGACATCACCTAAAAGAGATATTACTGTAATAAATGGAGCAAGTATTATTCTTAATAATAAAAGAGAATCTAACCATGTCGTAACAAGAAATGGAAATGATATTCCTACTCATTGTAGGAACATAATAACAATTATCTAATTCCAAAACTAGTCCCGAAGGCAATGATAAATAATAAGTTCCTACAGCTAAAGTAGCAACTCTTGCTCCATTGCCTACTCGTAGGTCCACCTCGCCTTTAGTCAATGATCTTTTGTTTTGAGACCACACACATTTACAAATGTGAGATCCACAACCGGTATCTATCTGGAGTAAACAATGTATAAATTGACTTCTATTACATAAATACCTGAAGATGTAGTCTCACTATCCTTCTTCTTCTTCAAATCTTCCAAGTAGAGCTTGCAATTCCTTTTCCAATGACCTAGCTAATTGTAGAAAAAGCATTGCCCTTCCTTTGGTTCCTTAGCCTTAGGCTGCTTAGTTTTAGGCTTTTTCCCTTTAGTATTAGGATTGGGCGTGGGCTTCTTGTTATCCTTGGCCTTGCCCTTTGTTACCCATTTCCTCTTCGTGTCATTACCCTTACCCTTTTGAACCATCAGAACATTACTAGTAGTCTTAATGCTCTGTTTAGTAGTCTTAAGCATCCCGTGTAGCTCAGAAATCGTTTTCTCCATATTATGCATATTGTAGTTCATAACAAAACCATCATAAGTGCTTCGTTCTTATTCGTATGTTGAATTTTATTCCCAAGCGTAGGAATTAAGTTGTCTAAATTATCAATACGCGGAGTCCACAGGTCATCTCCCGCAATTAGTCTTTTAGTTGATCCTTAGGGCTATTCTCGAAAAGATGTGTATTTGAAAAAGGAAATTATGGGGTTGTGGTTGGTTGATTGAGTAGTTAATTAAATAGATTATTTTAAAACAAGAAGATGATTGATGGGGTTCTTAGGTTTCAACTCACTATTGATCAAGTAATTCCCAGCTCTTAGTTTACAAACTCATCTAAGAGCCATTGATGAATGGTCTTCGACGGAAGATTTTTCTTTAAACGCTCTTTTGGAATGAAAAACGATCGAGGGATGTTAAACACTTGTTCAATAATTAATTCAGACTCTTAGCTTGCATTTGTAATCAAGTACAACGTGTCTGAGGATCTCGTTCTACGTTATCAAAGAATACAACTAAGGTTTATAAAGTTTCTCTACAAATTAGTAACATCCACAATCCATTGAAGTATAAAGAGGAATTGAGGTTATTACCTTGATCGAGGTGAGTTTCCACGTTTAGAACCCCAACATAATAGATAGAACTTCATTAGGATTATAAAATAAATCATAGGTGGTAGAAGCTAGTCATAAGAGGAGTGAGAAAATCAAACTTCAATTGCAAGGCAGTATTCCAAAAACCTGAAATACGGAAAGAAGAAAAGCAGGTTGTGTGATCCTAACTGAAAAGTTATGAACTTGAAATCCAAAATCTGTAGAAAAGTGAAGTCTTCAACCCTACTCTATAAACCCTAGCCTAAACTATGAGAAAGAACACCCTTTTTTATGAAAACCAAACCCTAGGAATCAAAAGCTACTTTCTCCACCTTTCCTTTGGCTTTTATACTTTTTCCATTGTGATCTCGAGTTGATGGTTAAAGGACAATCGTACCCTTGCATTAGAATCGTGTTCTTGCTCAATTCCATAATCTTACATCCGATCTGATACAGGGTTAGTGCGGTACCCGATGAGGTTGGCCTCGGGTGCTTTCTATAGTGTCTGGGGTACATGTTAGAGATGTACCGATACGGGTTGTTAATTTCTTAGTGAATTTTAAGCGGTGATTAGTCTTGAAAGGTATGGTGGGCTATTCCGAATGGTTTGATACTTTTCGCTTTAATCATCTCAAGTAACCAATTGATGTGTGGGTCAGGATCAGCCTACGATGCCATTTTGTTTATTTTTTGTAATTTTGCAGGTCTTTGTGAACCTCAGCCATTTATGCTGAAGATTTGCGGTGTCTTCATCCATTAAAAATGAGAATGTCAAATTAGTTTTGAAGGAGGATACGTGGGGATGTGACAGCGGAAAAGCAATCGAGGATTTTTGCTATTATTGCAAAAATTTATTGGGATGAAAATTTCATGTCATAGCGAAAATTTGCAATCCCCAGCGAAAATTAGAGAACCGCTATCACCAGCGAAAACTCGCATTCCTAGTGAAAATATCTGGTTTAGCTATCTCTCACAAATTTACTAGAGCTAGCGAATTTAAGCCTATGCGAGGATTCCTTTGTTGATAGCGAGAATTTTCAGTTCGTATCTCTGCCAGAATTTATTAGGCTAGCGAAATTTCGCTAGACTAGCGAAATTTCGCAAGCTAGCGAATTTTTAAGCTATCTTAATGAATCCTGCATAAGCGAAATTCTTTGCCTGTGATTTTTTGTATATTTGATCCTAAGCGACCAGTTACGGTGTGTCACAATTTAAGCCCTTATGTAATCTCATATTTGATATTACCTGGTAGTTTCACACTGGGTTGTACTATATAAACCCTACGAACTTGTAACCCTAGCGACTTTAAGGCTTGACTTTTCATTTTATAAAGTTTCCGTGACTTTCATTTTAGGGTTTCATTTGCTCTCTTCTCTCTCTTCTTTCTTTCATTTTCTAGGCTGCCAAACACACCCCTTGAGGATGACAACTCAAGGGATGCTTGGCTAAGCCTCATAGCCTTTAAGAGGAGGGTTGCTAGCTTGGTTTTGGGGCTGCTGCAGGTTGTCCTCATGCTTTGAATGTTACAGGTACTGCATTTATGGCTCCCAGCTTTCCAAACTAGGGTTTAATGCCATTTAATGTTGTTTCTTTGGTCAATACTTGCCATGCTTTAGGGTTCAGTGTAACAATACTAGATACCTTGATATCCTTTAGATGTCATTCTGGCCAAGTGGGGAATGAGGTTAAATGCTAGGGTTTCAAAGCTGAGCGGGACTTTAAATGCTTAATGTTGGTTCGACTCAAATAGGAGGAATTGGTTCTAGGAGTTAGGTTTTATAGCTAAATAGAGATCCGGTTTTGGCTTTGACTATATGTCATTTGCCTAATGCGAGAAATAACAGAGACAACGCAATACCCGTGTTGTCATTTAGTGACCCGAGCCTTAAGAGCTACCATTTCACGCTTTCATTAAGCACTACGAGTTAACAAGTGAACAAACAACCTCCCCTGTTTTTAACCAAATCCACAGATCAAACAAAAGCCTCACCATTTTTCCAAACAACTTGATGCAAATCATTCGTGGGATGAAAACCCCATCCCGTGTTCGACGAGACCACATTATCACTGGTAGCTTGACTACGCGTGGGAAGGCTGACAAATTTTGTTGATTCCGCTCACCCTACCGTGGCACGAATCACTTGGGTGTATCGGATTTTGCCTTGCATTGTTTCCAACATTGTTGCACTTCCAGGAAACTTCACCAAGCGGTTGCCATCATCTATAAATAGTCCATATTCGCTGCGGACACGAACCCTTTTAACAAATTATGTATGAAACTTGAAAAGAAATACAATCTGAGTCCAAGCTACGAAAACAATTAAAAGTACCTATTCTTATGCAAAATGTAGGCAAGTATGACCTGAAGGTGTTAAATTCTGATATAATTATTGCTCTTTTGTGTATTAACTTTACCCCCAACTGCATCTTTTAGTCCCCTAGCAAGATTTAAATAGTGACACAATGGTTATGAATTCCAAATCGCTAGAGTCTTGTTAAACTGTCAAGTTTCTCAAAAGGGCAAAAATTAAACATAGTACTTTAACCTGATATAGTGTGCACCTGTCTGACTCAATTAAAACAAAAAACACAGTCTCGAGCATTGAACATAACAACAAACTATCACAAAACCAAGCTGTACATATAAAGGACCATGGAATTGAGAAAAGAAAAGTTGCAATGCAAGCACTAAACTGAAATGAAGGATATTATAGAGGCAACAGTTTAACATAACCATGCAACTACTATGCATAAAAGTCAAGAGGAACAACTAACACAACTGAAATCAAAGAGGTCTTTAAGGCTTATAACGACCATAGGCTACCTGAGCCTGACGTATGAACAAAATGGGTGTTGGCATGACATGGTTGAGGTCTCTACGATTACTTGTACCACCACAATCCTAACTGCATGCTCTGCTCAATGGCTTCCCATCGTATGTCGAGAAGAAAGCGCGTCCTCCTGCCGGCGGTCACGTCTATCTCCTCCGAATCTCCTTCCAAGTCAGGAGGGGGGGCATCTCCCAATGCAGGCTCTCCTTGATAAATATGACTCTCGAGCCTGGAGAGCCTATGGTCATGCAGTTTCTATTTCCCTAAAATGCATTTAAACCACCCCTTAATCGACGCTCCATTTTCTTCAAAGGGGATGTGCTCATAGTAGTAAGGTCGCGCGTAGGCGAAGAGGCCACTGGGAATAGCCATAGGGGGATGCTTGAAATTTGGGGGTCTTGTAGATGCAGCTCGGCTCTTGGCCTCCGTTTGGCTTGTAATGGGCCCCAGCTTAGGAAGAATTCTTTTTTCCTTAACCACTCCCCTCATCCCAACGGCTTCCACAAGATTTGTCACTAGAGATAGGAATGGAATATGCCTACTTTCAATCGGAGACTGTAGAAAGTCCCTCATAACGCACCATATGACCAAAGCATAGTCAATAAGTTTCCCGGTCATCACCTCATATAAAAACTGAGTTTCTTCTTTGCTTGGATATTTCTCGTTGCCCTTTGGCCCGATTCTATCATGAATAATTTTGTTCATCAATGCATATTCAGGCTTTAGCTTCCCTGGCATAAATTCCTTGCGTATAAAACCACTCATGGCCATAGGATGAGTGCACATGGCCTCAGCGAACAAATGGGCGTCGAAATCAGTAATGGCCCTAAGGGGGTAAGGTCGATCAAAGCGGCCGGGGCGGACGTCTTGTAAAAGAGTGAGCTATCAAATCGAGGAGTGATCTTCAGTTGCTTGCAATCACAGTAGTCTCTAGTAAGGTATCTTCCCGCTGATTTTCTCTCAAATTAGTGTAAAACTCCCGAACCAAGGTAGGTAGATATCCCTGAACTTCAGTATGCACAAACTGCAAATTCTACTCTTGAATAATGGCCCTGATGGGATGGGTGAACAAAAATGTGTCCACCTTCACACCCCTCTCGCAATGAAATCCCCGCTTCGCGATCGATTAGGCCCATTTTTCCTGAATAGAATCAGAAGCCTCAGCAATCATGGCCTCGATCTCCTCATCATCACTCTTAGAAGATGAATCTCTTCGCTTTCCTTTGCCCACTTCTTCTGATGCAGCGAGGTGTCGGTTTCCTTTATTCCACGGCCCAGCTCATAGAGGAGCTAGGCGCTTTACCCTTTCGGTGTTTTAGATCTTACCTAGATATGGCAGAATAGAAAATAATAGCGAAGATAGCCCAAACACATAAAACAATATCCCGAAATCTTGTCTCATGAAATCTGCAAGATTTGTAGTCTGAAATCCGAGATAAAAACTTCCTCCTCATAATATCAACCGAAGAAGCCCTAAACCATAGAGAGCAAAATACTACTAACCCGAACCAACCAAACAACTCCATGGATCCAATGTAATACCATAGAAACAACACTTTCAAGGAATTACAGGGTGCTTACCACGTCTGTACGATGCACGAAGAATGCGGGCTGGGGTGAAAGCGATGACGGGACGAGTGAGCTCGGATTCGCTTATGGGAGGGACAAAGGGCTAGGGTTTTTGTCTTAAGAAGATTGGATGAGATGGGTAATGAAAAAAGGTGCAAAAATGGGGTTAAAAACCCTAATTTGCCCCAGCTTAGGCTGTATTAGTGCCAGGTGTGCGATGCCGTGCGGGTGCCATACCTGCTTTTACCTTAGTGAGTAGGTAAAGTCATACTGTCACCGTGCAGTAATCCCCAATTTTCTTTCTTTTTTTTTTTGTATATATATATATATATATATATATATATATATATATATATATATATATTTTGTAAGTTGGGAACAGTAGTGCCGATGTAAAATATATCCTTTTCAAATGCCTCTATCCCAGATTTCACTGCATGCTCATTTCTCTCCCTGCTCATATGTTGCCCCCAAGTAATTGTGTTCACGGAGTTAACAGATTGTACTTCCTTCTTTTGACACTTTCCACCTCTGCTTAATTCCCACTGTATTTCTTGTGATCAGGGTTCCTAGGGATCGAATAAATTAGTGACTCGAGGCTCTGAAAATAGAGTGCAAGGTTAAGTTAAAATGATTTCACAGGTGTAACCACGAGAGTGACCTCCGATCATTTTCCAGTTATGCATGATATTCCTTAGAGAATTTGATCATGTAGTTAACATGCTTATGCAAAATAATGCACGGTGGAAGCATGCGAGCAGCAAAACAAGAGTATGAGCAGAGGTCAGTGGTTTGTGTAGGGAATTAGAGCAGTCGGAATTAATAAGGTCCTGATATGAACATAGAGATTTTGTGCATGCTTGTTATTATGTAAATGCAATGAGATGACGTGGAGTGTGTATAAAATCATGTGGCTACATACATTACAGGTCAAGTACTATACCCAAAAGAGCCACAAATCGAAAATTTTTGCCATACATTGAACATATTAACTGCATAGTTGAGTCCAGCGATTCATATCCACCCTGGCGGCTCATTGTCACTCAATGCATAGGGTACACCCCGGGAAATTGGCATCATTATTATTATTATTATGTTTTATAAAAGCAATTGAAATAAAGAAAGCAAAAAGAAAAAAAAAAGAAAAAAAAACTATACAACAAGGTTGGGTAGGATTTACTCTATGGGAGTATCTGGTAGACGGATCTACAGTCCTCACTACTCTCACGTCGGTCGAGAATTAACCGAAATGGCTTTAGGCGTTAGCCATTAACTTTAAAGGATTTCCCATTTTTGATTTTCAGCTAATCTGCTTGCACCATATGGTGCATTGCTTTGACAACGACAGACGAGTCCAGGAGTTTACACAGAGCATGTGCAACCGAGAGCTATACAGCAGTACTTTTTGGTTAGGTTCAAAAGTTTTCGCCCATGATAGTCTTATCATGGAGCAGCAGAGCCTCTCTTTGTAAATGGGAGCTCTCATACGATTCGCCTCCAGTTCTTGAAGCTCGTTCATGCACTGTGACTGGCTGTTTACTTGCTTAAAAATTAAAAGTTTTAATAGCCCAAATATGCCTGTGCTCCATTTCTGCGCGGATGACAAACCTTTCCATAAACAAGCTGTAGGAGACATACCGAGAATAGTTTTAAAGCCGATGCGGTAAGCCCGAAGAGCATCGGTAGGTCGAGAGCGGCCAATCTTTGCGATTTGGGGCCTTAGTTTTTCCAAAATGTGTTTGATCTCCTATTAGCTAATTCGGCTTGACCATTGGTTTGTGGGTGGTATGCGGGTGAAACTTCAATAGGTGACTCCATACCTTTTCAACAAATTCTCAAAGAACGATTCTGAAAATGGAAGTCATACATCACTAATAATTGCAGTACTCAACGAGAAAAATGTGTTCTTTATAAATTTTAAAATAACCTTGTGGTCATTAGTTCTCGTTGGAATATTCTCGACCCACTTAGACACATAATCAGCGGATAACAAAATGTAAAGTACCTGAGAGAAGGGAAAAGGCCCTGTGAAGTACCACCCCAACAATCAAGAAGATCTCGATAATTAAAATCGGGGTAGAGGCATCATGTTCCTTTTGTGACTCCGCCTAATTGTTGGCACCCGAGCACAAGTTTGCAAAATTCAAAACGATCTTTAAAAAGTGTAGAAACAAGCTAGAAACCAGCTTGCGAAATTTTATACATTGTTTTCACTTGCGAGAGAAATACCCTCCACGAGCTTTTGGTCTTAAAGGTGAGTTTCCCAATTTGATCATCATTGGGTACACACCTTCTCATCAATTGGTCTAGACAATATTTAAACAGATATGGATCATCAAAATAATATTTCTTAATGTCCGCCAAAAATTTCCTTTTTTGTTGAGAAGTCCATTGGGGTGGAATTTGACCAGTCACTAGGTAGTTTACTATGTTCGCGTACCATGGGCAGTGAACAAGAGCAAAAAGCTGCTCATAAGGAAAACTCAGCCTATGGGTACGCCATGAGAACTGGATTTCGGAACTAGCCGAGATAAATGGTCAGCTACCACATTCTCGACCCCCTTTTTATCTTTAATAGTCAGGTTGAATTCTTAGCACGTGAGATCCACTAATCAACAGAGCTTGGTATCACAGCAGAGGCCCAGTAAGCTGTAGCTAGCGTGATATGTGAAAATGGTTACCGGGAGATTCTACAATGTATGGCTGAACTTTTCCTAAAGAGCGAACTGACGGCTAAAACTCACTACGTGGTTGTATGAATTTAGCGAAGCGGAATCTAGAGTCTTCTTGGCATAGTAGATCCCAGGCTTTTTATCTTCCCTTTGTCACAAAACATCCTATATAGCATAGTCACTAGCGTCACATGATCCCAAATGGAAGGTTGAATTAGGAGATCGCATGATAGGAGGGGACACTAACATAGTTTTGAGTTTATCAAAAGGCGGCCTCCTGAGCACAGTGACCATGCGAAAGGGACATCATTGGCAAGAAAATTGCATAAGGGACGCGTTATAGCACTAAAATCTTTTATGAATCTCCTATAGAATCCAGCATGTCCCAAGAAAGACCTTATGTCTCTAACACACTTAGGAGTAGGTAAGTTGGAGATCAACTTGACTTTGGCCTTATCCACTTCAATTCCATTTTTTGATACTATGTGGCCTAAGACAATCCCTTGTGTCACCATGAAATGACACTTTTCCCAATTTAACACAAGGTTCTTCTCTTGACATCTCTCTAAAACCTTACGTAAATTCTCCAAACATCCGTCGTATGAGTCACCAAAAACTGAGAAATCATCCATGAAAATTTCCAAAATGATTTCTATCATATCACTGAAAAATCCCCATTATGCCGTTGGAAGTTAAGTGCATTACATAATCAGGCATTTCTGGCGAATGCAAGGGCAGCGGTGAATGTAGTTTTTCTCTTGATCTTTCTATTGAAACTATCTCAATTTGATTGTACCACAGACTACACATTGAGAAAACAATAAATTTGCCTGCAACTCTCTCTAACATTTGGTCAGCCAGGTAAAAGGAAAGTGGTCTTTCCTAGTACCACTTCGTTAAGCTTCCTATAATCTATCACACCTCAATAGAAGGTGACACGAGGTGGGAATTAGCTCATTGTTTTCATTCGACCACGGTGACTCAGTTTCTTAGGGACTACAGGTTGGGCTCTCACCCACTTTGCCTGATAGGGTAAATAACACATCAAGAGTTTTAGAACTTCTTTCTTGACCACTTCTTTCATTATCGGGTTCAGTCATCTCTGTGGTTGTCTAGAGGGTTTAACATCCTCTTCCAAGTGAATCCTATGAGTGCAGATCAAGGGACTAATTCCCTTAATATATGCAATTGTCCATCCTAGGGCAGTTCGGTGGGTTCTCAAAATCTCCAAAAGTTTATTTTCTTGGTCTAACTCCAAGGAGGAAGATATGATTACCGGAAAAGTTTCTTCTACCCCTAAGAATGCATATTTGAGGTGTGATGGTAAAGGTTTCAACTCAAGCTTAGGTGGTCTCTCTTCCGAAGGTAATGCCCTGTCCTCGATTGGTGGCAATGGTTCAAATTTAGGTGCCCACCCATTCACTTCCAATACCTCATTGTGTTCAATTATGGAGTGTAGGAACTCCGACTCAGATGTGGTCACCTCCTCGTCCAAGCTAGGAGGAAACGCAACGGGGCGTGAGAGGGTCATCATGTGAGATATTATCTAGTATTCTGGCACCACATAATCAGCCATATTTACCTCACAAACATCTTCCTCATCCCCATTCCTTGATAACATTAAAATCATTCGGATCAACATCATGTACGAATGATAATTGTCTTTGACCTCCCTACGGTCATGTGATAGCATTATGATAGCGAATGGTCTACGAATCAGGAACTGAGTTCCCTTGGTTCTACCAGGTTGAGTGTCAAGCACGACAAAATCTATCGGAAAATAGAACTTATCCACTTGTACCAATACATCCTTCACTAACCCTTTAGGAATTTTTACACTACGGTCAGCTAATTGGAGGGTGATATTGGTGGGCTCTAATTCTCCTAACCCTAGGTCGACATATACTGAGTAAGGCAACAAATTAACACTTGCCCCTAAATCCACTAAAGCATGTCCTAACTTTGAATTCCCTACTACTATGGAAATAGTAGGGCTTCCCGGGTCTTTGTATTTTGGGGGAAAATTATTTTCAGTTAATAGGGTAGATTGCTCAGTCATAAATGCCTCCTTGTTGACACCTATTTTTCTTTTTACCGTGCACAAATCTTTTAGAAACTTGGCATATGACGGAATTTGCTTAATGGCATATAGTAAAGGAATGTTCAACTTCACTTGTTTGAACAACTCATGGATCTCAGAATGGTTGTTCACTTTCTTTGGGGCTCTCAACCTATGAGGGTATGGAGCTAGAGGGATATGGGTAGCCTTATCTTGTTTTGGCTCACCACTCGTATATCTGCCCTACAGAACACAGAGGCTTATCAGACACCTCATCATCTCTCACTGGTTCACTTTGAGACTCTTATATGGGTTCCTTGGTTTGAATAGTTTTGTCAATTACCTTACCACTTCGAAGAGTGGTGACAACCTTGCAATGTTCGAAGGTGCCCTCACTTGGACCTGAAACTCCAACATTATTTTGACCTGGGGGGTTTTGGATGGTTTGAGATGGGAGTTTCCCTTTTTCTTGTTGAAAATTGCCCTTTTTTGCACCAAAAGGGGGGGGAGGGTTACAGCTTAGTGATTTGGGATCTCACATCATTGAGGCAATTAATTCTGTGTTGTGGATGTTAGTGCAATACGACGTGTGCAATATCACTCAAACTTCTGCTTATGTGGAGGTTGATAAAATTTTGTGGGTTTGGATTATGATTTGTGGATGGAACCCTTGATTAGGGTTCACAGGAAATCCTTGGGGACCTTGATTCTGAAATGGAGGAGGCTGGATTTAGAAGCCTTGGTTTTATTGATGGGGACCTTGATTGTTTGGCAAGTTATAATGGAACTCCCTCATTTCTCCAACTAAAATTAGGGTGCTTACCCCATCCTAGATTATATGTTTAAGAATATGGAGAATTGAAAGGTTTCCTTTGGTAGTTAGGGCATTGGCTTGCTCTGTGGATGCTCCCTTAGCAAGGAAGGTTCAGCGGAGTTAATAGTTGAGTGCATAGGGTCTGTCCCACAAAATGATGCATAGCTCCTCCACTGCAGGTCAATAGTTCTGAGACCGCAGAGGCACACTAGTTACCTCATGCACACCTTTTGACTCTATAGCCTCCGACTTCCTTGTTAAATTGGTGATTTTTGCTTGCGAATCATCATTCTCTCTTAAGTGATGGATTCCTCCCCACAGCAGGTGTACTATGCACTTTGCTTCAGGTGTCTACGAATTATTAGTTTCCCATGTTCGAGCATTTTACGCTATGGTGTCAAGAATTGAATTGCCTTCTGTGCTCTTCTCATAAAACTCTCACACTTTTATCATTTGGATGTATTGTTTATTATTAAGGATAGCCCTTGATGAAAATACGCGCAGTTGTCCCACATCAAACCATGATGAGGGATAGCATGGAGAGATCCTTGTATCTTTCCCCGAGCTACGTCGAAAGGTTTCACGGCACTACGAAAAATTTTGGTGCTCGCATAAGAGCATTGGTACTTCACGGGAGGAAGAACATGTTGAGGAATTCATTTCGCATGTCTTCCCATGTAAAGATTGAATTGGGTGCAAGCGAATGAAACCAGATTTTGGCCTTCTCCTTTAAAGCAAAAGGAAATAGAACCATACAGATTATGTGGAGAGGTGATCCAGTAGAGAGGAATGTACTACAGACATCCTCAAATTCTCTCATGAATGAGTAAGGGTTCTCAGAATCGACCCCTTGATATACAGGTAGAAGACGGATCATTTCCGACTTCATGAGGAATTGATTAGCCTCTTCAGGAAGGCTAATACATGAGTTTGTTGTGGTTCTTTGAGGTTGCAAAATCTCTCGGAGAGTTCTTTCCACATTGGGTAAAGGAGCAGGGGGAGCTCGATATTGATTCGGCCCGAGGATTAATATTTCCCCCTCTATTAATGGGTGTTCTTTGATCACAACGCCGTCTCAATGCGAGTTCATGGAGTCCTTGTGGGTTAATAGGGCATCATATGAGCATTTTGATTACTTGAAGTTCTTTGATTCAGGGATGGTCCATTTGAGGTGTAGGGTTATCTTGAAGCAATTGACATACTGTAGACTCTTCGGAATTTCTAGGAGGTACAATTCCACAGATTGACATTGCTCGTTGCGAGCAAACAGTATCACACTAATCCTACTCTTCATGGACTCACCATGATTCCTCACAAAGCAAATTAAAAGAAAAGTAGAGAACGTACCGGATTTGCAATGCAATTGCAAATTACCTCTAGCTCTCTTCAGATCAACTGGATTGATCGCCACTCCCCGGCAACGACTCCAAAAATGCTTCGTTCTTATTCGTATGCTGAATTTTATTCCCAAGTGTAGGAATTAAGGTTGTCTAGCATTGTAATACTGTGGGAGTCCATAGGTCATCTCCACAGGGAGTGGTCTTTTAGTTTATCCTTAGGATCTATTCTCTAAAAGATGTGTATTTGAAAAAGGAAATTATGGGGTTGTGGTTGGTTGATTGAGTAATTAATTAAATAGACTATTTTAAAACAAGAAGATGATTGATGGGGTTCTTAGGTTTCCACTCACTATTGATCAAGTAATTCCCACCTCTTAGTTTACAAACTCATCTAAGAGCCATTGATGAATGGTCTTCGACGGAAGATTTTTCTTTAAACGCTCTTTTGGAATGAAAAACGATCGAGGATGTTAACACTTGTTCAGCAATTAATTCGAACTCTTAGTTTTGCATTTGTAATCAGTACAACGTGTCACAGGATCTCTCGTTCACACGTTGTGAAACTCCCAACTAAGGTTTATAAAGTTTCTCTGCAAGTGCTTAACATCCCATACAATCCCATTGAAGTATAAAAGGAATTGAGGTTATTACCTTGATCAGGGTGAGTTTCCACTGTTAGAACCCCAACATAATAGATTAGAACTTCATTGGAATTATAAAACAAATCATAATTGATGAGAAACGAATCATAAAAGAGAATTGAGAAAATCAAACTTCAATTACAAAACCAAATATTCAAAAACACGAATGCGAAGGAAAGCGAGTTTATTGTGATCTAGCGAAAGGTTACATGAACTTGAAATCCAAAATCTGCGAAAAGTGAAGTCTTGACCACTAC
The DNA here is from genome assembly GCA_016808115.1 of Tetrastigma voinierianum. Taxonomy (NCBI): domain Eukaryota; kingdom Viridiplantae; phylum Streptophyta; class Magnoliopsida; order Vitales; family Vitaceae; genus Tetrastigma; species Tetrastigma voinierianum. Next base: position 1,862,229 of record JAEQBH010000921.1, read on the forward strand.
TCATAAATACAGCTAAATTATGAGAAGAACACCATTTTTTATGAAAACCCGAACCACAGAATCAAGCTACCTTCTCCACCTTTCCTTCGTTTTATACTCTTTTTAGTTGTGATCTCGAGTTGATGGTTGAAGGGCGATCGATACCTTACATTAAATGTGTTCATAGCTCAATTCCGCCGTCTTGCAGCGATGCTGGCTGCAGTTGGTGCGAATCTTGAGTGCAGTTAGCTGCGGTGCTTTTGCATATTAGTTGCAGAGTGCAGTTGTTTATCTGCAAGTGCAGGTTGGCTCTTAGTAGATTTAGCTTGGGTGTCATAGCTACACTTGCCCTGCATTTGTTTTGACATTGTTGCACTTCGAAACTTCCTGACGGTTTCCATCATCCTCAATGATCCATATTCGCTTTCTGGACACAAACCCTTGTAACAATTATGTATGAAACCTGAAAAACCTGTACAAGTCTAAAAACACGAAAACAATTAAAAGTACCTATTCTTATGCAAAATGTGAGCAAAGTATGACCTGAAGGTGTTAAATTCCGATATAATTATTGCTCCTTTGTGTATTCAACAATAAGCATCATGTAGAGTTTGGAGAATGATATCAGTGGCCAATTCTTGGCTAATCGGTAGCCCAAGCTTCTCAAGATGATCTAGGTAGCTCTTCATTTTTAAGACATGACGGCTGACTAAGCTGCTTGCAACCATTTTGCAGGAAAGTAATGCCTTTACGGTGGCAAACCTCTCAATGCGGGCCTGCTCTTGGAACATTTCCTTGAGACGGGCTATCATAATGAATGCCTCAATATCAACCATCTGCTTCTGAAGCTCAGGTTCCATGGTGGCAAGCATAAGGCATTTAACATCTACTGAATCATTTTGATGCTTAATATAAGTATCCCTTTGAGCCCTAGAAGCATTTGCTGCAGGTTCTTCAGGGATAGGTTCATCTAGGACATATAACTTCCTTTCTTGCATGAGAACGATTCTCAAGTTTTGTGCCAGTCAAGGAAGTTGGTCCCATTGAGTTTGTCATTCTCAAGGACTGATCGTAGTGAGAAAGTTGGTGTGTTGTTTGTTGTCATTATCTACAAGTCACATGAAAAGTATTTTAGAATTTCAACAATTAAATATGCGAGGCATAAAATACTCCCACTAAATATTAGCAAATATTTAACCCTGTTATTTCAATTGGTTAATCTCAATATTTTAGACATTAGTGGACCCATATTTCACCAAACTCAGTAAGCAAACATACAGCGTGCCCTAACGGGGTCCTTTGTGTCAGTCGGCTTCCTTGAATACATGTAGCCATTGAGTGTCTGATGCCACAAAATGAGTGTCTCTCTGCACGAAACTTCAGGCGTAAGTAAAAATAGCTACGTCGGGCCAGCCATCCGTACTCACCAACATATAACCAGCTAGATTACAATAGTTTCAAGAGTTAACTACACTCCTATACAAACATGTATTAATCAGAATGTTTCCTACACGTTTTACAAAAATATATAATCAAAGCCACATGTCGGCTTTCTTCTCAAAAGCGGCCTCTAGTGAGCGACGTCTTCTTGAATACTCCCTGTACCTGAAAGAGGGATCCCATAATAGGGTGAGCAATGCCCAATATTCGAATTTTCCTATAAAATTTCACTCCCCCTCACAAAATCATGCAATGGCACCCTGATCATCCACATTCCATACAATTTTCAATTTTCACATGGAATGCTTTATATCATGCATGAGATGAAACCCCCCATGAAACACCCAGAGTCCCGACTGACTCCCTCACACATGCCATACCAAGTGTGACAAATAGTCATTGGTGTTCATCCCAGTGACTTACTCATTGGACCAACCTCCAATACACATTTGAATCGTTGTCAAATCCTGTGTGTTTATTTATTTATGGGCCACGTCTTTTTGGGGTCACATCACAGGGTCGACGTACGCCTTCCGACATTTTTTCGGACTTTCACTGCCGGAGATCATGTCTAACCACATATGAATTTGAGACTTTCACCCTGGGGGGGCATCTACCCCAACTTGCTCAGCCCAACACATGTGATTTTTATTTTTTTATTATTATTTATTTCTTTGTTTCCAATTATGGACCGTGGGTCTCGACCATGGACGTTGTCTAGATTTAGAGCCCGTCACCCATTCACGGAATGGTGAATTCAACATCACAATTCTCCGCCCAGGCTCGATGCAATGCTACATGCTTATGAATGCAATCATGCCAATTCATATATTCAATTATCATGGTTCATACGCAATTATATTTCATATAATTTAAACAATCATGTTAACACATCAATTTAGCATGCATCAACAATCTCATTCTCCACACATCGTTGTGATTCATATCAAGCAATAACATGCAAGCAATTTCACATGGAAAATTTCAGTCCAACAACCAATTCCGGACTGCACAAGGAAGTCCCACTACAAGCCGTGGACTATTCAAGGATAGTCCCCTCATCAAGCATTTAGTCCCATTTCTTTGGGACTGAAATACACGGCCGTTCTCGGCCTCACAACTCCCAAACCCATATTTTCATGGATTTTTAGACAAGAATAAACGAGTAGGAGAAAAACCCTACCTCTTGGAGAAACTCCACAACTCCAGTCTCTATGCGAAGCCCTTGCTGCGAGGATACACTTTCCCTCTTGCTCCACCTGAAACTGTCGATTCGATCGTCGGGAAATTTAGAGAGAAGGTAGAGCTTCTCTCTTTCTTTTCTCTTTTTTTTTTCTCTCTTTTTCCTCCCTCTCTCCCCATCCCACTGGTTGGTCCAAGATGAGTCAAGTTGGAAAGTACTTGTTGCCACGTGTCGCCACCCCATTGGCTCCTTGGATTATGTTATCCCTTTATCCATCTAATTTAGATTCTTACCCAATCATGGGTTGCCACATGTCTTCCAAAAGTCCCACTTGAGCCCTTTGTTTGAGACATCCTGCACTTGACACGTGGCGCACTGTGAGACACTCAACATGTGACAATTGTTCCGTACTACCCTCGATGCCTCGAAAAATGTGAAATTCCGACTATCTCGGAATTCAACGAAATTCGACGTGGTAGCTAGATTTCGTGAGACGATTTCAACAGTGAAGTTTGTTTTGTCATCCGAGATCTAGAAAAATTCCGGATTTTCCACCGAAATTACTATTTTACTCTTTCTTAGAAAAATTGAATTTCCTCGGGTTTTACATTCTTTCCCCCTTAAAAGAATTTCGGGACATTCCATGCAATCACATCAACTCACATGCATATGCAACGTGAACTATATCATGCATGTAAACTAGTCATTCAATTACTAAACGACTAAACCACGTACCTTCATCCCTAAACAATAAGGGATAGGCGGCCCGCATCGTGTCCTCGCGCTCCCACGTGGCTTCCTCCACTCCACGGTGTTGCCACAACACTTTCACTAGCCTCACGATCTTGCGTCGCAAAACCTGATCCCGACTATCCATAATGTGCACTAGTCCCTCCTCAAAGGTCCCATATGCGTCAATTGTAATCTCTTCCCAATCCACTACATGAGCTGGATCTGGAGTATACTTCTGGATCATGGAGATGTGGAACACCTCATGGACATCTGACATGCTAGGTGGTAAAGCCAAATGGTATGCTACAGTGCCCGCCCCTCTTGGAAATATCTGAAAGGTCAATGGAACCTTAGAGGATGACTTCCTCGCTTGCGAACTGAATATCACTCTCTTAGGCATCACAGCCGAAGACATGATCATGACCTCAAACCTGAGACCAGGCGTACAAACATCGGTGTAGCTCTTTTGTCGTTCTGGCCGTGAGAAAGCGGCCAGGCGTATCAAAGCTCACCTTTAGTGTCTATAGTCAGGTCGGACGTGTGGAGCTCTCTCCTACTTCGGTCCAGCAAATCGATGATCTGCATGGCCTCCCGTACAAAGCCTCGTAGGGTGCCATCTGTATACTCGCCTGATAACTGTTGTTGTAGGCGAATTCCACTAAAGGTAAGTGCTCTTCCCAGCTACCCTTCTGATCTAGGACGCATGCTCGTAGCATGTCCTCTAAAATTTGTATGGTCTTGTCCGACTGACCATTTGTCTAAGGATGAAACATAGTGCTCATAGTCAACTGCGTTCCCATAGCCTTCTGGAAACTCTTCCAAAAGTGCACCGTAAATCTCGGGCCTCAATTCGACACTATGGGTATTGGCACTCCATGTAGCCGGGCGATCTCTCGGATATACAACCGGCAGAATTCCTTCGGAGTGAAGGTCATCCGCATGGCTAAGAAATGTGCTAACTTTGTGAGCCGGTCTATTATCACCCATACCGCTTCATGCCTCCGCGGTGTCCATGGCAAGTGGATCACAAAATCCATCGTGACGTGCTCCCATTTCTACTCAGCTACTTCCAATGGGTGGAGTAGCTCTGCTGGCTTCTGGTGCTCAACCTTAACCCGTTGACACGTGAGGCATCGTTGAACTAGTCCCGGCGTAAACTGCTGTCGCTCCAGTGAATGCGCGGCGAAGATCATGATACATCTTACGTGCCACTTGGATAAGCAGAAGGAAGCGTGAAACTCCTGAGGATCTCCTCTGCTTAGATATGTCGACTGAGGGAACTTCTTTACCTTTCTTTATATAAAGACTACCATACGTATTTGATGGTCCAAGCCCTCGTCACGTAGCCGAGCGTACCCGGTCCACGATAGACACTATCTGCAACGTCCACGTCACAGGACTCAATCACTCTGCTTTCAGAGGAATGGTGTAGCTACCAAACTTCCTAATAGACGAGTTTGCTCACCATTTATATTGTAATTAGTGCCTACAGTCTCTGGCATCGCCACTCAGGGAAGATATACTAGCGATGCTCCTCGTGACTTAATTTGCAGTGCGTCAACCACCACATTTGCCTTATCAGGGTTGAAATGCAAAGTGAAGTCGTAATCTTCTAGGAACTCCATCCACCTACATTGCCTCATATTGAAGTCCCACTGCGTGAAGATATGTAGGACTTTTGTGAATGCAGTACACCTGTTTGTTAAGCCATATAAGTGGTGGCGCCAAATCTTCAAGGCGAAGACTATGGCCGCCAACTCCATGTCATGCATGAGGTAGTTCTGCTCATGATTATTCAACTGTCTAGAACCATAAGCTACAATCCTCCAGGATTGCATCAAAGCGCATCCTAATCCGGCCTTCGAGGCATCAAAATACACTGTGTACCTCTGTCCCTTCTCCGGGACTATTAAAATAGGGGTTGAAGTAAGCCTCCTCTTCAACTCCTGGAATGCCTTCTCACACAGGTTAGTCCACTCGAACTTGACCACCTTCCGGGTTAGTCTCATCATAGGTGCAACTAGTCGGGAGAAATCCTCGATAAACCTCCTGTAATATCCCTTGATCCTAAGCGTGTATCTGAAGGCCCGACTTGTCTATCTGACTCATCACGACCTCGAGCCTTCTCGGGGTCCACTAACACTCCTGAAGTTGACACCACGTGTCCTAAAAACCTCACCTCAACAAGCCAAAACTCGCACTTACTAAACTCGGCGTACAGCTGATGGTCTCTCAGAAGCTGTAGAACGACCCTCAAATGATCCTCATGCTCCTCCTCATATTAGGAGTAGATCAAAATGTCATCCAAAAAAACTACTACAAACTGATCCAAATAGGGTTGAAATACCCTATGCATGAGGACCATGAATGCTGCTGGCGCATTCGTCAACCCAAAGGGCATCACCATGAAATCAAAGTGCCCATATCATGTCACGAGCTGACATCTTAGGGATGTCACCTCCTAACCCTCGGCTGATAGTAACCAAGTCATCTTGAATGGAGCTCGCGCTCCCCTCATCTAATCGGAATAAGTCGCAAATCACCGATAATCTGATTGACCCGTAACCACATTTGTATCATTAGTTAATGCCTGAATTGAAGGTCTGTCTTTCTTCTTCACAACAAATCGGAGTGCCCCATAGTGAAGTGCTCGGTCTAATGAATCCCTTACCCAACAACTCCTGTATCTGGACCTTAAGTTCCTGCAACTCAATTGGTGCTATCCTATGTGGAGTCATAGAGATGGGCGATGTGTTAGGGTGTAACTCAATATAGAAGTCTACAACCCTCACAGCAGGTAATCTGTGCTTCGTCGAGAAAGACATCTCTTACTTGCACACTACCGAGAGCCCAGTCCAGGAGGATCTCATTCTCACCCTCCTCCCTCTAGGGCAAAGGCTTGCTTCGTAGCCATCAGTACTTGTGTCATGCAGTGCGTGCGGTTTGAGGCGAGACATCGTGCTTGTCCCCACGAAGCGTGACATGGTAAACTCTGTGTGTAGGAGTAATATACGCTCCTGATTGATGGCGACCAGATATGCCGCCAACTGGTCCATCGAGGATGACATCGAACTCTGACATCCATGACCCGCAGGCTCAGCGTGATACGGGGGCCTCTAATGTCACCGACCTCTAAGCCCAGCTCTCTGCGATTAATCTGTGAATAGATGCGATGCCTTTAGAGTGAATAATACCCTTACGCAGGCGAGATAAGCGAAACGTAGCACATGCCAGTGATGAGTCAAACTCATTGGATTTTTAAAATCATTTTCTAATTTATATTACAATGCTGAATCTTGATTAAATATCTCAGAAATATGGATATTTTACTCAAATATAATTTTGTAGGAAATTACAGGCCCGAGTCAAGCCCAGTAGAACCTTGACCGATTAATAAGCGGGGATGCAGTGTAGCGAGAATTGAAATTAGCAACAAGAACTCTTGATTCGATTAATTCAGGTCATGACACCACTAAGACTGATCTTGGGGAGAAATGGAAGAGACGCGTAAACCAGTCGCGACGGGGAAAGTGAGGTTGCGACTGAAATACCAAAGCGCCTTGATAGGCGTTGCGACTAAGGAAGTTGCTGGACGGAACATTCAAGGAAGAATGCGAGTCGCGCCAAATGAAGACAACACGAGGTCCACGACATAAACTTGGTGCGTGGAAAGGCGCTGATAAGAGAAATTACTTAGTCGCAGCACATTATCGACGTCGGCAACGACATGTATGAGGGCGAAGCTTAAACAAAGAAGTTGCAACCAGAAAAGTCATGACCTATAACTAAAGACATGGCCACAGAAATGTGGTCGCGACCTGAAATAAGTCGTGACCTTGGAATGCGGCGGAAAGCTGAAAAGAGCGGATCCACGACTCCATTTTGAAATTGCGACCACTAATCAAAGGCAGCTAGGAATCTAGTCACAAGCGAGAGATGTCGGTCGCAGGCTGAACAAGTGCAAATGCGAGAATTTAGGTCGTGACTCCATCTTGAGGTCGTGACTTGAAAACAGTAAACTGGGCCTTTCTTTTAGGAAATCCACCTGGAGCTTGGAATCAGGCCCAATTTTGGACAGTTATAAATAGCCCTTATAAGTTTTAGTAAAGCAGCTCCCGTCTTCAATACCCAAAACTAGGAAGAGGAGAAGGACTCACTGTATATTTTTAGAATAGATTTTTTTTTATTTTCTTTTATTTTCTTTTTCTGGATCTGAACCATTGACCTATGTAGAAACGATGAAGCTGGATTTAATTTATGATTTTCTCTTACAATTACTGCCTGAAATTAATGGAGTCTGGACAAATTTCTGGAATTTGTTCTTTTCAGTTTATTACAATTACAGTGGGTGTACTTGATCAATGATCCATTGTCGGTTGTAATCACGCGGTATTTAAAGCGTGGTTTCCTTTGAATTGGAATTCACCCAGATTAGATTACAATCTTTTCTGCATCATTTAGAGAGAAATACTTGGATTGGAATTTATTTGATTGATGTTGTTATTAAATCGACCAATTCCCAATGGTAGCATATGATACCATTTCAAAGATTGTTTCCTGCTCTAATTTCCAGGAGGCCCTCTGCGTGACATAGAAATGGAGATTCCTGAGAGTTGGGAACATTCCACTTGTAGGTATGATAGACTACAATTGATGAACTACTAAGCTCTGAAAGTTCACCTCAATAAATTCCCTTTTCACTAGTAATTGAGGTTGGAGGGGAATCTTTATCAATTTAAATAATCAGAGATCCCACCTTAATCTAAGGGGAAGTTCCTAACCCTGTGTTAGCAGAAATCTAATCAAGGGAAGGGAAGAACCATTAGATTTAAGAACCCAACCATCGATTGGGTTGTAGAAGTTTTGTGTTAACCACGAAGAGGAGCAAGAGATTTGGAGTCTCAAAGAAATAGGTGTGAAGTATTGAAAGAAAAAATACCCAGATCTTGCGAGAAGGTAAAAAACACAGTAGGCGGATTTAGATCCTTGTCTTTGAAAGCGAGAGACCTGCTTGATGAATATGGAAGAATCAATTGCATTGTAAGGCATCTTGGACAAGTCCACATCTAGCAACAGAATAGAGTAATGCATATTAATGCAGGAATTGGCTGTTTCATAATACCTCCTTGATAGTGTTCATTTCTCATGGAAAACTGATTCAGTCCAGTATTTGTTCTTTATTTTTTTTTTGTAACATTTAATTTCCTTTTATATTCCTTTGTATCGTCTAGGACTATTATCTTCTAGATTAAACCATCACTATTCACTTGAAGTTCAAATAGTGTGGGCCTTAAGTAGTTGGAGTGGTTGATTCCCAATTCTTGTCAATCCTTATGGGAATGATATCTGGACTTACATCCATTTTACTACTTGTATGATCTGTGCACTTGTAGCGAGGGGTTGAGTGTTGGTAATATTTTTCATTTCAGTTTTTGAGTACACTTACTTTTGTTTCAAATCAGTTTTTTAGTATTTACCACATTCACTCCCTTGGCCATAATTTTCATATATAAAATTCGGTCTTTATAATGGTAGGCGATCCGGCTCGATGGGTGGTATGATCGTAAACACGCCCTGAATCCACGATGTCAGACTATGGACCACATCCTTGTTCAACCCTGCTTTGGCCTCTGGCTTTGTTTATTATGAGAGGTGCTTGTCGCGGCTTGTGGGGTGTCTGATTCCTCGACTGTATTAGAGTGGAGGAATAAAGCTAGCGTCATTCACTTGGTTGATGACTGGACCGGTGCTGTCCCTAAACAACCCCAGGATCCTTGTCTTTAGAGACGATCACTTCATATGTCGGTGATGGCGAAATAACGGTCCTTTGTCTGTGCGGCCCAGGAATCTTGATCATACGACCTAGAGGGCCCTGACTCACCAGGACCCACGTGAACTAAATATAGATTCTTTCTGAACTAGAGATGTGGGCTCTCCTTTCTCTTTCCACTGACACTTGCATCTCTGATGCTCCGTGCGTCCTCTATCTCTCTCTCTATGGTCATAGCCGTCCCGACCATAGAGTCCATGTTCGGTACGCGGAGTCCCACAATCTTGCCTCGAATGGACAACTTTAACCCATTCTCAAATTTCCTTACCTTGGCCATATCCGTGGCCACGTAGTCATCAGTAAAACGGGCTAACTCAATAAATTTATCCACGTACTCTATCACTGTCATCGTTCTCTGCCTTAGCTTTAGGAACTCCTAGGCCTTTGCATGTCTAGTAGTGGTCAGAAAATACTTGCCCATGAAGATCTCATGGAACTCTACCCAAGTCATTACCTCTAAGTCCCTAGAGGTCTTAACCTATTCCTACCATATATGGGATTCACCCTCTAGCTTAAACATAGCTAGTCTGATCCTTATGGCATCGGAGGTGATTCCTATGAAAGCTACAAAACCCTCTCGACTCTTAGAGACAGTGGTCGGCACCCCATCGGATCATCTCCACTGAATGATGGAGGATGGTGTGCCATAAACCTTTGGAGGTCACTCTGTCCTCCCTGACCCCCAGTTGCACTAGCCTGTACAATGGCAGCAACTGCAATACCCGCGACCTCTACAAAGGCCTACTGATCAAAAATAGGTGGTGCCTGGTTAGCACCTCATGGAAGACCTCTACGTCCCCGTCCTCGACTTACCATCTACACACGTCAAATGACAAGTTGAGTTTTAATGCAATATCTCAAAGGGTGTAAATACAGCCCTGAGACACTATTCACGCACCGAAAAAAAAAAATTCATGCACCACATCAAGGCATTCATAGGTAATGTAAGATAAACATTCCATATATTAAGTCATACACAAATATATATATATATATATATATATATATATATATATATATATATATATATATATATATATATATATATATATATATATATATATTAATTTTGTACATGAATAGTGACCCCAAACAGTGCACCACACTGTACACTATCGTAGGTAGGTCATGTGCATAGTGCACGTCACATGCGTCGGCATAGCGTGCGCGCCATTAGATGTTATCACTTTCGGCGTTGAAGCGCGCGCTTCGGTCAGCGACCGCGCCCGACTCTCACGGCGCAATGCATGACCCAAAGCCTAGGTCGTGACCGCGAACCAATGGCCGGCTCTGCGGCTCCGGTCAGCGACCAACTTTAGATCTCGACACTAGGCCAGCGTCGACTCTGTCGTGACGAGAGAAAACCCTATTGCGGCCGAGGCTTTATTCCACCGCTGTCGTTCCTATTCGTGACACTGAAAATCGCGTCAGCGACACCCGAAACACCTTCATCGTGACGCACCCAGAAGTCGGGCCGCTTCTGACTTGATCACGGTGGTACCTCACGTGGCGACATCAAAATTGGTGTCAGCGACCGGAAAAACTAACTAAATTTGTGCAGCCATAACATTAAGGTTCATGTTGTGACCCGACGCGCCCAGCTGCGTGACCCAGTCGCGACCACGATTGGACCCGTGTAGTGACCGGAAAATCTATGTCGCGACATAACCCATCGGTCAGCGTGCTCGACACCCGGTCGTGGCGGTATTTGGCGGTATTATCTGTGCATACCTTTCTTGTCTGTGTGCCGCAGATTGTGCCTACCATGCATGCCATGGCTTTCCGGTCTCGACACCACATGCAGTGTCGCGACCCAGAACAAGAAATGGGCAGTAACCCATCTAAGTGGTCCCCTGCACCTTTTATTTTTTCTTTTTTTTTCTTTTTTTTTTTCAGAATCCTCCAGTAGCCTTCCTACCACTTCTTGACTCTTATAGCCTTTACAAAACCTGCTACTCCTGAGATGTAGTAGCCTGACTCTCCAAATCACTAGAATATATATAAACACCTGCTATTTATATACTTCACAAATTAAAGAATTTAATTACAACCCTTTTTCTTGTGCAAAAACTGGAATAATCTTCAGAATTCACAAACACAACTTTGTTTATATTCAAAAAAGTTAGAGCATTTGTCGAGAAAATCTCTTTTGTTTCACTTATTTGGACTATTTTACTTATAATTCCTCAAACCCCTAGGTTATATTTTCTCAACCCTAGTTTTCAACATTTTCCTATAGCATATTTACAAAGCGTAATCACACCTTGCTGCGTACAACCACGGAATCACGCAACCCAATCATCGAGCGCTGTAGATGCATGATCTAGCCCGTGCCCGTCAAGTCTTTAGTGTCGTATGCCTAACTACGATACTAAGCTATAACTAGCATTCAACGCCGGGCTCTTGGTATTTATAAAACTGGCGATGATAAGACTGTGACACTGACGGTTTTTCGTTGACAATCCGTTAACTCGCGAAATACATGTAGCCATTGAGTGTCTCAATGCCACAAAATGAGTGTCTCTCTACCCGAGACTTAGACATAAGTAAAAATGGCCACGTCGGGCCCATACATCCATACTCACCAACATATAACCGACTAGATTACAATAGTTTCAAGAGTTAACTATACTCCTATATAAACATGTATTAATCAAAATGTTTCCTACATGTTTTACAAAAATATATAATCAAAGCCACATGTCGGCTTTCTTCTCAAAAGTGAGCTCTAGTGAGAGTTGTCTACGAATACTCCACATTGCACGAAAGGGGATCGCGGCGGGTGAAGCGTACCCGATGGTCGAATTTTCCTATAAAGGCTACTCCCCTCCTAAAATGTGCATGCAATGGCACACCACAATCATCCACATTCCATACAATTTTCAATTTTCACATGGAATGCTTTATATCATGCATGATATGAAACCCCCCATGGCAAATCCAGAGTCAATGAGCTCCTCGCGCATCTTAGGTACCAGAATGTGACAAATAGTCATTAGTCATTCATACCGGTGACTCACTCATTGGACCAACCTCTAATAGACATTTGAATCGTTGTTAAATTCCATGTGTTTATTTACTTATGGGCCAAGTCTTTTTGAGTCTACCTTAGACATTTTACGGACTTTCACCATCGAATCATGTCTAACACTTTATGTGGTCGGGACTTTCACTAGGGATCTACTGACTTATTTCGATGACTACGTGATTTTTTTTTATTATTATTTATTTATTTGTTTCCAATTATGGACCGTGGGTCGACCTTGGGCGTTGTCCCATTCCAGTATCACACCCATTCGCAAGAATGGTAGATTCAACATCTGGATTCGCGCTGGGCTAAGTGTCTTTACATGCTATGAATGCAATCATGCCAATTCATATATTCATACGCAATTATATTTCATATAATTCAAACAATCATGTTAACACATCAATTTAGCATGCATCAACAATCTCATTCTCCACACATCAAACATGCTATTCATATCAATCAATAACATGAAGCAATTTCACATGGACATTTTTCAGTCGACAACCAATTAGGCCCCATAAAGCGGTCAATCTGGCGTGGAGCGTCGAGGGCAGTCCCTCATCAAGCATTATGTCTCATTTATTTGGGACTAAAATATACGGCCATTCTCGGCCTCGCAACTCCCAAACCCATATTTTCATGGCTTTTTAGACAAGAATAACCGAGTAGGAAAACCTCTCTACTCTTAGGTTTAGCGAAACTCTACGACTCCGATCTCATCACGGGCCACTTGCTGCGAGGATACACTTCCCTCTTGCTTTGCTTGAAGTGATCGATCAAGGTTGCGGAATTTAGCGAGGAAAGGTAGAGCTTCTCTCTCTGGCTCTTTCCTTCTTTTCTCTCTTTTCCTCCCCTCTCCCGTCCCACCGAGTTGGTCCCAGATGAGTCGAGTTAGAAAATTGTATTGCCTGTGTCGCCTCACTCATTGGAGCTCCATGGATTACCTTATCCCTTTATCAATCTACTTTAGTTCTTACTGATCATGGGTTGCTACATGTCTTACGAAGGTCCAGCCCAGGCCCTTTGTTTGAGACATCCTGCACTTAACACATGGCGCACTATGAGCCACTCGAAAAACGTGAAATTCCAACTATCTCGGAATTCAACAAAATTCGACATGGTAGTTAGATTTCACAAGACGATTTCAATGGTGAAGTTCGTTTTGTCATCGGAGATATAGAAAAATTCTGGATTTTTCACCGAAATTACTGTTTTACCCTTTCTTAGAAAAATTGAATTTCCTCGGGTTTTACATTATCACCAAAAGTCTGGTTATTTAGGTAAGTAACCAATTACCAATTGTATCTAATGCAATTCTTGGATTCCCATGGGACTTGACAATCACATGTCGCCAAGTAAAATCCATTAATACTTACAGGTCAGCGTTTTGATAACCTTGTTACGTCTACCAAACACATACTTATGGATTCATTATCCATCATGCTTTACTAAGATGGATTACATACCCTGCTATGGCATGACCCATGTAGTCAATCAAAGTCTTGACAAGTGTGAAATTGTGGTAGGCATTTTATCACTTAATTTCTAGACAGGGATTTAATTTATATTTTAATCCTACCATTTGAACTATAATTCACTGCATGTACCAGTTTCGTATCATCATTGCAGCATAATAATGGCTCAGAATTAAGTGTGTGCATTTGACCAGTTGTTCTGTTGTGAGTATGAGATCAGAGAGTCGATCTAGGTAAAAACTCCAACTCCATGGTTACATGGGATATGTACAGAATGGTCTCCACCCGTGAATAAAAGTTTGAGAGGCCATCCTCTCTAGCCTTTTGTGATTTTGGGTGATCTCCGTCGGCCCGAAGCGAAGCTATTATTGTTTACAGCTACATTTATCTTGCTCTGACTTATAAATAGAATTACAAAGAAATAAACACGACACACATGTCGTATTTAAATTACATATCCCAAAAATGCTTAAAAATTAAAAAAGCGACACGGTCAGTATTTAAATTAAGTATCTGAAATAAACAAATATTTAGAATTAAAACATCACATTCACATTGAATTTAAGGGCCATGCTATGCACCATTACATATTTTCACAAAACATACAATAATTATAATGTCTCAATAATTTATGGTAGTATTTTGTAACATTAGAGTTTGTTTGTATTTATAGGCAAAAATTTGGTTTGAATTAATTTGAAGCGTTAATTAATTCAAGCAATTGTAAGGTAATTCACTTAAGAATTAATTTGAAGCACGTTATGAATTAATTCAAACTTAATTTATCAAATTAATTGAAACATTGCAATTAATGCAAACTTAATTGTAATAATTAATTTGAAATGTTACGAATTAAATACAAACTTAATGGTTAGAATTTGAATTCAAAATAAACCCTAAATTTTTCAAAAAGATGGTTGCCCTAGGGTTCAAGGGCAGGCGCCCATATGATGATTCATTGGCCGGTCGATGGGTAGAATTAGAGGCGGCGCCAGCTTTAAAGCTGTCATCACATTGTCAGTTAACATTCTTTCTCCTAGTACCATTGCCCTTCATGATTATAGAATTAATACCACCTTTTACAGAACCATATATGTCTGTATAGTTCAACCATGCATAAAGACCCAATCCTTGATGAATTACACAAATCCTATGCATCATCTATGCAAAAAGATACAATTTTTAATGAACTATACCTATCCTATGCATCATTTATGCATAAAAATATGATTTTTAACATATTAGACGAATCCATACACATCATATGCATAGAAAATAAAGAAACCATCTTGAGAGCAGGTCCGCAGTGGCTATGACCTGTATTGGGTTCTGTCGCGATTAAACATACATACACAACGGAAAAATTAAAAATTTCACCTTTTTCTAACCCCGACCAGGGATCCAAGTAATCCGATCAGATGATTCAAGGATAGAAGAATACCTTATTCTCGTTGGAAGATCCTCATTGTTCCATACGTGTATGCGTGCATCAAACCACTCACTTGTCAGGCTGAAGGCGCGGCAAATTGCTCCACCCTCCATAGTATCCATAAAGAAGAAGCAGGGCCTTCTTCGGGGCTTAGGAGAAGCAGGTGTGCTAGCATCGGGTTGAGTCTCACGAAGAGCCCCAGCCACCTCTTTGATTTGTGAAAATAAATGAATCGATTTGCACCAGGGATCCCTTGGGTTTAAAATACCAATTTTAAGGCCCAGGGTTGGTTTTTGGAGGTCCATTCCATGTGTGTGACCACATGAGTCCACATAATGGTGGCAATGGGCTTAAAGCCCATTTGAGCCACAGGATCATAGCTGGCCTCTATCAAGGCACATTATGACCGCAATTATGTGGATAATGATGGCGAGCATAACCTAATCCATAATAAATGTCGTAGTCCCTTTTGTCTCACGATATCCCTAATTGAACACATGTTACATAGATTGTGTCTCCTTGTAAAAGTTCAATCGTACAATTTTCCAACCTCCATGTAGTGATAATACAAATGACATTGTAACCACTTATGGTTAATTTGAGCATATTACACAATTTCAGTCTCACATGTCGAGGGGCCCGTAAGATATCTCTCGAAAATGAGGAATGATCCCTTTCATTCATAAGTCCCTCTACATGATTTATTCTATGTCCAACTCCAGTTTATATTACCACCCTATTATAGATGATGTTGAATTGTGCCAAAACATAAAGCTCCTCAGCTAACAGGGACCTATGGTGGTGTTGGTCGAGACGAAAGAACATTATTACGATGAGAAGTACTTGTGACTTATAATCCATGTAGTATTCTCATGATGGGTCGATCTAGTACAATGTTCACCAACACGTACTTATGAGCTGCCTTAATATCATACATGCATGATCAGTAGAACATGATCATCAATAAAACTCCATACTAGTCTTAATTCACTATTGCTCCACCAATAATGAATGACTAGGGACAATTTAGAATAATATTCCATTTGAAGTCTCGGGTTCTACTATCAAGTCACACACTTGATGACCATAAGTGGAATCAACTATTCATGGAGTAAATCACCAAATTAGAAATGTAAGATGATAATGAGCCTATTTATTATTGAAATATGAAAGTAATAATAATTACACTATTGCCCTAGGGCACATCACTAACATGTTGCTTGTTAGGTTGATATGAATGAAATGATTTTTGGAAGTCATATGCAGGTTATGTGATTGTCCATGACACTAGTCATTGGTGTGGATTGTGTTGTCCATGTAGCATTCATTATGCATGTGACATGATACCTGTATGCAATAATCTTACATTACGCATACTGCAGGGACATACGCATTAAATGGGTGTGAGTGTATGGTTGGTAAATCGACACTGTGTTTAGTGTTCGATGGTATGTCGTGAGTACATGGTAGATCGACACTATGTTTGATGTTCGATGGTGGGCTCAGTAAAATGGGACAATGTCTAAAATGAGTCTCACGATTGCATAAAAGAAAAAGGAAATGAAAAATATGTGTGTTGGGTATATCAAGAAGGGATAGATACCCCTTGGGGTGAAAAACCCAGTATTCTTAGTTAGACATATGTATCCAGCGATGAAAGTTCGCGAAAGTGTCGGAAGGCATGCGAAGCTTGCGGTGATGTTAGTGATATGCTCTAGCCCAATGGCATCTACATTGTCATTATATGTTTATATACATGAGGCATTTATCATTTTATCTTGTTATTTAAATTGTGGTTTAACTTGATAAAATCCTTATCCTTGAAGCTGATTAGCTCAGCTTGTAATATCAGTATATGTGACTTGATGAAGTAAAAGCTATAAGGCATAGACACGTCTAAATAGTCCATAGTCAATCATTATTGTGGGAATAATAATGAGTAAAGACGAATATGTTTTTACGAGAGAAAAGACCACGTTTCTTTGGTCATGAACTGCATAAGATGTTACTCAAAACATAAATACATGTTAAGTTCATGTTATTAGATTGACTCGCTATGAGAAATACTACATGGATTATGTCATCAGTAATTCTCATTGCAGTAGTGGTATTTGAGTCCTTCGACCTGAATTCACCATGGATTCCTACATGAAGAACTTAGGTGTCTTGGCTGGCTCCGATGGCGTCTTTAACCAGGATGGTAATGCAGGACTATGGTTGGGCATCACCGATAAATCATGTGGAGGAATGTGAGTGATAGTGAAGGAATTTGTCAGCTCTTAATTGAGTGAGATGTCTATTGGCCTTTTGATAAGTGAGGCGAGGAAATGTAAATGGGTGCTCGAATAAGATTGATAGAATTTATCAATATCATTTGTTTAGTCGGTCTACTTGAGAATCGAAATGATTAAGTTGTATAAAGATGACTTCATCCATGCTTTGTGCTTAATCGAGACATCGTGTGACAAAGGACTAATATCATACTATGGTAAGGTTTTCAAGTCATCGAATTCACTTGATTTGGGTAGTTATAATGTCTTGCTAGAGACCAATTATAACTTGTGGGCTTAGAATATGATTTGGGCCCGCTGCGATGAGTGAGACACAAAGAGGTCACATATAAGAATGAGCTATAATGGGATGTTAGAAAGGCTCTCTTTAACCCATGATTAAGCCCAAGCCCAAGCCCAAACCCATTAATACTTAATGGAATTTGGTTTAAATTCGTTTTAATAAAAGATTTTAGGAGGCTTGATATAAATATGGGGTTTATCATCAAAGAGTAGGTGGTTCTTTTGAAGAGGGCATTTGCACACTACATCGTCTTGGCGCTTGTTCTTTCTTCGGATCGTTTCCGAAGGGTTTTTGTTTATTAATAGTGAGGCGAAATGCATGGCTAGATAACTTGAATGAGAATGATATGAGTTATCAATATCATTTGTTTAGTCGGAGTCTAGCGAGAGAGCCAGCTTGATTAAGTTGTATAAAATTGACTTCATCCGTTCTTTGTGCTTAATCGAGACATTGTGTGATAAAGACTAATATCATACTATGGTAGGTTTTTGAGTCATTGAATTCACTTGATTTGGGTGAACAATGTCTTGTTAGGGCTTAATTACCAACTTGTGGGCTTAGGAATATGATTTGGGCCCAGCTTTGCTAACATTGAGTGAACTTTATGGGTCACCACTTGTAGAATGGAGCTATAATGGGATGTTAGAAAGAGCTCTCTCTTTAGCCCATGATTAAGCCCAATGACCAAACCTATTGTACCAATGGAATTTGGTTTAAATTCGTTTTAATAAAAGGGTTTGGGAGGCTTGATATAAATATGGGGTTTATAATCTAAAAGTAGGTGGTTCTTTTGAAGAGGGCGTTTGCACAGTGCATCGTCTTGGCTCGTTACAGCTGTATCGTTTCCAGAAGGAGTTCTATTTGTGTTTTAGCATGTGTGTGATCAAGCAAATCTGCACTAGTCGAAAAGGATTCGGTCTATAAGAGGTAAGATCTGGATTTCCTTGATTCATTGTTTTAGTTTCATCAAGCCAGCTTGGATCTGATGCAGTTCGGTGATTAAATTTTTATTTCATTTGTGTTTTCTTATCACATTTGGATTCAACGGTGAGACCCGGGAAATTAGCTACCACAAAAAACACATGGGACTTAGTAAAAACCAGTAAGACTGACCAGGTTGTCAATGGATTTTGATTTATAAAACAAAAAGCTTTTGTTTTAAAAAATGGTAATTGATGGAACATAAATGACAATTTTCACACTTGGCATATGCATGTGTGAGGGAGTTGGTGAAGACTATGGACATGGGATAGGGTGAGTCACATTCTCATCCTTGGCATTTAGACATTTGAGTAGGAATGTGTATGTTTTTACTTGAATGTGTGAAATAATGCATATACACGAGGACATCGCATGAAATGGGTGTGTGTATGTGCATGGTTGTAGTCATTCACCATTCTTGGTGAATGGGTGGTGGACTCGGTATCTTGGACGACGTCCAATAGAGTTCCACAGTTTGCATGGTTGTAAATTAACATTGTGTTTGGTATTGATTGTACGGGCTCGGAAAATGGGACAACGTCCAAATTGAGTCGCACGGTTTGAAAATGGAAAATGAAATTTTGTGTCGGGTGAAAGCTCTGTTATCTTTTTGGTTACACATATGGATCCATCTATGAAAGGCCGTAAAAGTGTGGGAATGTTTGCGAAGCCTGCGGTGGGACCCCGAAAAACTCGCCACCCATAAAAGACACATGAATTTTTGAAAACAAAAGATCATTGAGGTGAACATCCAAAAAGCTTTTGGTTTGAAAACAAATGAAATTTGTTTTGTAAAATGATCATTGGATGTAATCCAAGAATGATGGATTTTATAACGCATGAGTTTCGGCATTGTGTGATAAGAGTCGGTTGGGGCTCGGGTTTAATGGAGTCGGTTAGGACTTAGTACATGGGACATGGTGAGTTGCATCTCATTCATGGCATGTAAAATTCCATTCTAGGTTGCATAATCTTTATTGGAATGTGTTTTTTTTTTTTGGTGACATGACCATTTCATGTGCACTTAAGTGGGGAGTAGCCTCTATAGGAGTTTACTTTACTGGGCATTGCTCACCCCATCATGGGACCCCCTTTCAGCTACAGGGAGTGTGTAGGGAGACGACCCTCGCAAGTAGCCATTGTGAAGAAAGCTAGGGTTATGGCTTTGGTTCTTACTTGCACTGTAAATATATTAGAATATTTGTTTTCATATATGTTTTTGTGTAAAGAGTATTGTAATTAAACTCTTAGGGACTATGGCATTATAGCCTTGTGCATTATGTTTGAGTTTGGATAAATGGACCCTATGTGGTCATTTTTACTCGTAGATGGCCTGGAAGAGGTCATGATATGATATTTGGCCCCGGATAGGCCATGCTATTATTTGTTGTACAGGTTGTATTTTTGGATAGAGCTCCTTGTACAAAGGAGAATATGTCCGATTTTTGTTAAATTATGGGTCCCGGTAAAGGGGACACAATAGTGTGGTATCAGGTTACCCAACATCCACCAGTTTTCAGTGGGTTGACGATTGGTCAACAGACCCCTGGGTTTTGGGGCGTCACAAGTATACCTATTACAAGTTTTAGTACACTTAGAGGTCATTATGAATGCATGGTAATGCCTTTTGGATTAAAAAATGCTCCTCAACTTTTCTAGAGAAAAATGGATAAAATATTATATGATTATTCATCTTTTATAATAGTATACATTAATGATATGTTAATATGTTTTGATAATGATAAATATCATGAAAAACATTTAAATATTTTTGTAACACTCTGTAAAGAACATGGTATAGTTCTTTCAGAAAAGAAAGTTGAAATCAAGAAAAAAGAAATAAAGTTTATAGGAATGATAATAGACTCTAAAGGCATAAGATTACAATCACATATAGCCAAAAAAATAAAAGATTTCCTTGATAAATTAAGAACCAAAGAAATGATACATAAATTTTTAGGATGTTTAAATCACTCCTCTGATTTTATAAAAGATTTAGCTAAAGAAATACATGAATTACAAAAGTTGTTAACAAAGAAAAACAAAACGGGATGGAATGAGAAACATACCATGATAGTCGAGAGATTAAAAGAAATATGTTCAGATTTGCCTAAATTAAAATTGCCAAATGAAAATGACAATTTAATACTACAAATAGACACTTCAGATAAGTATTGGGCAGTAATTTTGAAAACAGATTTAGGAGAAATATGTCGTTATATAAGTGGAACCTTTAATAATAATTAGCTTAATTATGATATTAATGAGAAAGAGTTGCTTGCAATAATAAAAGGAAGTGTAATTTAAGGGTATTCTTATTACCTATAAACCCTTTATATGGCGATAATACTACTCAAGTTGCGGGATTTATAAAAATAACACGGGAAAAGGAGTGTCTGAAATTTGAAGAAGATTGTCTAGATGGCAAACTCTTCTTAGTTATTATAATTATAAGATTATTCATATAAAAGGTATTGACAATTTTCTTGCAGAATTTTTTAGCAGGAATGTCGAATAACATCTAGGAATTGCGTAATATTGTAAAACCCGGGAAAAATTTAATTTTTCTAAAAAATGGCAAAAACAGTCAACATTGCTGAAATGGTTTAGGGAAGCCTGTAAATTTTACAAGATCTCGGATAACGAAATGAACTTCATCGTTGGATCGTCTCGCGAAATCTAGTTACCTATAAAATTTTAGGTCGAGTGAAACGATCCCGGTTTCATGATTTTCGGGGGTAATGGGCGTCACAGTGACCACGAGGGCGATAGTTTATGAGAATCTCGGGAGTTAGGAAATAACTAAAGTAAAGTTCATTTAAAATAAATTGAACTTGAAGTGGGATGAAATAAATTATTTCGGGGCAGAAACGGACCCGAATGAGTAATGGACACATGGCACGATGTGGGCCATGTCTCCAAACATAAGAATTAAGTTAGACAAAAAAAAAAATATCAGTTTTGGTGTAGAAAAGGAGGGGATTTTCTGCTAGGGGGAGAAGAAGAGCCGAGTAGAGTGAGAAGGGGAGAGAAAGAGAGGAAAGAAAGAATAAAATCAAAACTTCTGCTTTGATCCACGCAGTTAGATTGGTTGGAGTGTCAGGGCGAGAGCAGTTCATGCTCGATGAGAGCTACGTGTGGGTGCAATGCGGGATTTTGCCAGGATTAGTGAGGTTCGGAAATCAAAGGTTTCGGGTTTAGGAAGTGTCCACAGGGACTTCCTAGATTTTCTTCTACGGTCCAAGAGGTAGGGATTCTTCCTACTTTGGTTTATTTTCCATTATAGGGGCTGTTTGGTTGAGTTTTAATGCCCTAAGGGGCTGTTTGGAAAAATAATGGGTAAGGGAATACTGCCCTGTTTTGACCCTTTATGATGTTTAGTTTTTGGGGCTGATTTTAGATTAGAAAAAGAAGAATTTGGACTAGTATCCGTCAAGGATATTTTAGCCCTATATGAGAAATTGATGTTAGGCTTTTGAATCACCAAAATCGGACCTCTATAACTCAAGTTATGGTATGTTTTCCGGGACTACCACTGGCTGCCCTGTTCTGGCTGAACATACTATCCAGATTTTTGGGACTGATTTTCGGTTGGGAAAAAGTGATAATTTGGACTAGTATCCTTCAAGAAAATTGTATTTCTATATGAGAACTTGATGTTAGGCTATTGAATCACACAAATTGGACCTCTATAACTAAAGTTATGGTCCGTTTTTCAGGACTGCTACAGCTTAGGCTGTTTAATGATTTGTGTTAATATTTTTTCCACAATTGGCATATGATTGTAGTATATCATTGCTTGAATTGAGTGATATACTTGGTTGAAATTTTGTGGAAGACAAATTGTGTGTTCTAATGGTTTGGCTCGTGATGTGTTTGTATATGAACAAGGCATTGCATGGCTTGATTGTAGGCTATTTGTGGACATAGTGTCAAAATTAAGCCTAGAGTATAATGTAAGTCATTACTTGATTGGTGATGACTTGTAGATGTCAATATATGTGTGTATAATATGTTGACATGTATTGTGTGGTTTATTTAGAAATTTTATATTAATTGATATGACTATCCAAATGATGCATGGGTATTATGCATGGTTTAAAATGTCCATATAGCACTCATCATATATATGGCATGGTATAGGCATGGAATGGCATAATTGCATTTCATATGCACGGGGACATTGCATTAAATGGGTGTGTGTGCATGGTCATAATCATTCACCATTCTTGGTGAGTGGGTGGTGAGCTCGGTACTTTGGACTATGTCCAACGGAGTCTAACGGGTGCATTTCATAGCTTTGAATAAAGTTGTTTATCGGAAACTATCAGTACTTTTGAATAAAGCGGTTTGGAGAGGCGTCAATGCTTTTAGATAAAAGCTTTTTAATAGAAGCCCATCAAATGCTTTTGAATAAAGTTGTTTATCGGAGACTATCAATGCTTTTGAATAAAGCTTTTATCGGAGCGTCAGTGCTTTTGAATGCGCGGTTTTATGCGAGACTGTCGATGCTTTTGATTAAAGGTTTGTCGAAAGAATGTCAGTGCTTTTGAATAAGATGTTTATCGGGGGCAGTCAGCGTTTTTGAATAAATTTGTTTCTCAGAGAGATTGTCGATGGCTTTGAATCGCGTTTTATTGGAGATTATCCAGTACTTTTGATTAAAGCCCAGGTGCTCCGGGCTTGTCGATGCTTTGAATAAAGTACATTTATCGAAGATTGTCTAATGCTTTTAAATAAATATGTTTATTAGGTGTCGATGGCTTTGAATAAAGTGTTTATCGGAGAGGCGTCCCGATGCTTTCGAATAAAGTTGTTTATGGGCTAATCGATGCTTTTGAATAAAGTTGTTTATCGGGAGGCAGTCCGATGCTTTTGAATAAAGTATTTATTTATCGGAGGTATCCAGTGGCTTTGAATAAGCGGAGTTTATCGGAAGCATCGATACTTTTGAATAAAGCTATTTATCGGCTTGTCGATGTTTTTTGAATAAAACATCGGAGGCATCGATATTTTGAATAAATTTGTTGCTCGGAGCGCATCCGATGCTTTTGAATAAAGGCATTTTTATCGGAGATTTTCAATATAGGTTTGAATAAAGCGGTTTATCGGAGGATGTCAATGAGTTTTAAAAAAAAAAAGCTTTTGTTTTTGGATAAAGATTAGATTGGGTGAAACCTGATGACAAGTTTTACATTTGGCATAAGCATGTGTGAGGAGTTGGTGAGTACTCATGTTAAAGGCATGGTGAGTGACAACTTCATTCATGGCACATGTAGGCATTCAATTAGAAGCGCATTTCTTGGAATGTTTGATTGTGTGAACATGGCATTATAGGAGTTTACCCTAATGGGCATTGCTTACCTGATCATTAGGAACCCTTTGGTACGAGGAGTATGTAGGTGGGCGGCCCAACCTTTTCGAGGTATGAGTTATGAAGAAAGCTAGGGATTGTGCCTTGTAATTAATTTTTTGTAAAGAAGCTTGTAGACAAACTAGTTCTAGCTTGTATTTTTATTAATAAAAGAATTGTAAAAATACTTTGGAACAACCTTGTTCTAATTGTAATATTGTAGGAGTGTTGTAATTAAACTCACTTGAGGACTATGAGTAATTAGTCTGTATGTGTAGTGTGGATAGAGTGAGCTTGGAGTTAGGCCACTTTCACTCATAATTGGACTGATGAGGTCATTGTGTTTTATTGGGCCATGTTGCCGAGTTTTTGTCTGAGGTTGTATTTTAGGAAGGTCCCAGTAAAGGAGATTTGTCAGATTTTGGTTAAATCATGGGTCTGAAAGGGACATAGTGGTGTGGTGTCGGGTTCTTGGCATCATGAGTCTTAGAAGTTGTGGTTGTCGATGGACCAGGTTTTAAGATGTCACAAATATCACCATCGATATGGCTAAAGGAATGAATATGGTCTCATAAAATTATAATGCTTTCATTTCAATTGAATAAAAAGTAATAAATTTACAAAACGATATCAATGATATAAGAACTAAATCATATATTTCACAAAATCTCCTTGAAAAATGTTTTGAAAGGTTAGGAAATGATAGTGAGACGATTGATGTTTCCTCAGTCTCCTCGAGACTAAAAACATCGATAGATGAAATTGGATATGTAAGTACCATTTGGGGAAAAAAGCCGGGGCGACGTCGATTGCTAATAACATTAGGACGAGAGATATATATGCAGCCGAGTAATATGCAAAAAGTATTTGAAGTATTTATCTTGAGGATAAAAGCTTTGAAAAATAACAGTCTTGGAAAAGTTAAACACCTCCGAAGTGGAGATATCAGTCCCTCAAAGGACAAACTCCTCTCAAGAGGAGAAAATTCCGATGATATCCTCTTTTTTCAAGAGGAAAAAACATAAAACGCTATCATAAATACTTCATCATTTATTTTGTACGACGCTTGGAAGAAAGTATTCACACAACCTCTTAGTGAATTATCTATAGAGAATAATAATCGTGAAAAGTAATCTTTATTTGTTTAAGAGGCCATAGATTTCGATTTTGTTTATTGAATCTATTTAAGCCCTAATTATGATGAAATACTTAACGACACCCTCAAAATTCAATTATGTAACATGACAGGTCATCAGAGTATCTACATAGGTATTTCTATCAGTGCAGCAATATAATGAAGACAACGGAATATGCACATCGAAAGCCCTATCGTCTATCATCACAATAGATGGTAAGAATCAAGGTTTCAATGAATGATTAAGCCCGAAAAGCAGGGGATATTATAGCGGCCGATAGAGCGTGAAGACAAGGAGGCATTAGGATAAAGGCGGTGCTTGGAAGAATGGCAGTCCCGAGAAAAAAGAATTGCTTTCAGTCGACATGCAGCAAACAAGTGATGATAGTCACTGGCGATGGAAAGCCGGAGGACGAATGATGAAAAATCAATGAGTGGACCGACTATTGTACGGCAGTCATATGACAAAAAATGAAGCCACAAGGTTCATGAAAAATACAAAAAGTGATGATGAGGTCGGATAACTCTTGGAAAGAAATGTAATCTGAGCTTTTCAAGTGGCCTGACAAGACATGTTTGCCACTATAAATGTAAAAAATAAAGTGATATGACAATAAATGTCTAGCACTATAATTGTAATAAAATATGGCAAAAAGAAACAATGACAGCAAGGATGAAGTTGAAGCTGACAACTAAACCAAATTCAAAGCAATCGGAAAAACATGAAGAAGAAGACAAAAGACAGGGAATCAAAGAGGACACTTATCTTTACAAATGACAGTTGGAAAAGACAGAAATAAAGAGTTGCAATCTGACAAAATCAGACGGAAGATAAGAAGGAACTGACTATATGGCGAAGAAGAAGAATGACACGTTCTCTCTGCGAAAGAGATAAGAGGAATCAAAAACCGATTAGAAAACTCCTCTATAAATTGAGAATGTTTCTCAATTAGAGAGGATCATCGAGAAAGAAAGCCATATCCATCTTTTTGTATCTATATCTTGCCAATGGAGTTCCTAAGCTTTCCTTAGAAGCTTGTATGTAAGATAAGAGAGTGCTGTATTATGAAATAAGTTTGAAGTTTCACTAGATACCTTTTAAAATTGTGTCCAATTTATACGAGTGAGTGTCTTTGATGCGACTTGTCCTAAATGCAGGTAATAGTAGGAGGGCATTAGGGAAGAGGGGATTTGTTGTCGGTAAGATGCGAAGGTCACTGGATTGCTACATATAACTAGTAACTGAGGAGACTGTGTTAACTTTTACTATTTAACTTATCTGCATATAAGTATTTTCTAGTTCGATAAATTTCATCTCTTTTTGAGTTATTTGTGCTATTCCACTGGTTATCCACTATTGATTTTATAGAGCCACACACATAATGGTAGCCAAGGAGCCTTGGAATTTAGGATAAAAATTATTGATGATCATATAATAATAGAATAATAAGTAACTTTGAGAGTTTATCTTGTTTAAAGAATGGGCGTGACAAAAGTTCAGAGAGTTGAAAAATAATTATTATTTTTATGTTACAGAGCTATTATAAATGAAATTATTAAGAATCTTTAAGATGATAATATCAAAGTTTTACCAGTTTATGTTAAATTGCAGTGCAGAAATATTGATTTGTGATGAGTGTAAAGGCAGAAAATGTTTGTTCTTAAACATAGTGTGACTAGATCTAACTAAAAAACAAAAGATAGAAGAATTTAAGACTGAAATCACAAAAACAATTATAAATCTAGCAGAAAATCATATTCAATATCATATGGAAAAATTCTATGATTGTGAAGAATTTGATAGGACGTTTAGTTTACTAACTAATATAAAAGCTTTCTTAGAATCTTTAGGATAAGACCAAACCAAAATTTACATAAAATATAAATCAGATAAAAAAGTAAATGAATAGTAAAAAGAATATTGAATATTATTTACAAAAGTTAAAAAGTTTGATAAAATGTACAAATTGAAAAATTTTACAAAACGTGTTTGAAGAAAATTTGAAAAACTATGACAGGTAAAACAATAATCTTGATAAATCCAGCACAAAATTGATACTTGTAATAGTAAGTTAGTCGAATAATAAATTCTAAGTCAAATAAAAGACTTTATGTCTAAAACATAACGAAAATCCTAAACATGATATAACCCTGAGAATTTTTTTTAATGATGAGGTTTTATAAATCGCCCAAGAAAAATAGGAGAAAAGGATGATTATGATCTAAATGACATAGTGTTAATAGAATCTTTAACTTATTACACATTATAATTCTTAATAAATGATTGGATATTAAAACATTGTATATCTTGAAGCCTCAAATATTTTTACAAGAATCATTGACAATTATACAACTAAATCTCCCTTAGGAGATGAAAGAATAAATATTAATAAAAGCTAAGATAGAAAACTTAAGAAAAAAAATATACTTAATGGTTATAACTTTAGATTTAAATAATAATATTGATAATAATATTCAAGAAGCTTATAATCAAGAAGAAGATCTCTGTAAAACTCGAGAAAATTGAATTTTTCTTAAAAAAGGGCAAAACGGTAAATTGCTAGAATAGTATAGGTAGAAAGCTTGGAAATTTTCTAGATCTTGGATGACGAAATAGAACTTACCATTGGATTCATCTTGCAAGTCTAATTAGACCAGTTTTGTCAATTCGAAAGTCGGATTCTCACGTTTTTAAGGTATTCAGGTGTGAGTGACTCGAGAATTGGAATTGTTGAAATCTGAAAGTTGGGAAATGATTTGGGTTAAGTTCATGGGATATAATTTCAACTTGAACTAAGGTGGAATGAGTAGCTTTGGGCCATAATCAGACTCAGGCAAGGGTAAAAAACTTGATAGGCGTATTTTGTGATGTGTATTAAAAATATGCGATAAAATATGTGATGAGTGCCTATTATGCGCAACTATACGCTTGTCGAGTAATAAAGTGTACCTAAGTACGGATATCAATCCCCAGGGAAAATGGGGATGCTAAGTACCAAAATTAGAACGCTTCTTTAATATTCAAACAGTCAAAGGTTGTTTAAGTATAATTTAAATTAAACTAAACTAAAGCAAACTTAATAGACTAACAAACTATGCAACTACGGGAAACCAAGAGATAATATATTTCTAGAATTATTTGGTGCAATTGTACATTTATTATATCTAGATCAATATTCCCACTCTATTGTCTCATGAAAATGCTATCGGCGAGTTCTTATCTAATGTAATTAAATCCTTTCTCAGGTCAAATAACTACTATTTATCACTAGGTTTCTTGCTTCTTAGCTCGACCCAGTGTTAAGGTGCATTAAAATCAAGAACTGCAAGCCTTCTAATTATTAATAATCTATATTATCAAATTTATTAGGTTAACTCATCTATGTAATTTCTCACTCACTTCTGAGATCTCACTTGAGAAACTACTCTCCATATTGAATTAGCTAGAAATCAATAT
Source organism: Tetrastigma voinierianum (assembly GCA_016808115.1). Taxonomy (NCBI): domain Eukaryota; kingdom Viridiplantae; phylum Streptophyta; class Magnoliopsida; order Vitales; family Vitaceae; genus Tetrastigma; species Tetrastigma voinierianum. The sequence goes on from JAEQBH010000921.1 coordinate 1,890,828, forward strand.
GTAAATATCAGCTTAAAATGAATTAATAGATATACAATCACAAAAGACAATATAATAGGAAAATCAACCATTAGATATAAGATCCATGTCCAAATACAACCAAAACCTAGAAAACGAAAATAAGTCCATCATTGGGGAAAAATCACGACCATAAATATAAGAGAAAACATGAAGGGAGAAGAAATAGCCTAATCGATGAATGAAGCCCACGAGAATGTTTCCTTTGATCTTCATCTTCTAACACACTTGAAAGAACCGTACCCTAGGGTGTTTCCCACAGCTGAACCTACGAAGCGTTTCGTTGGTCTCTTTCGGGTTTGAGCTCTAGAACCCACAATTATGGTCTCAAAATCAACCCAAAACCAACCCCGAACGTCACGACATTGTTTGGAAACTTCGTGGCAGTTAAGGATCTTTGCGTTCTTTGCGGCTCTCTCACCCTGCTTGTCATGGCGTGAAACATCGCGACTTCTTATGACTTTCTACATTTTTGCTCCAACTTAAATGAAGCCTAACTTTGTCATCCGAACTTCAATTTAGGTGTTCTTGGTACCGTTGGAAAGATCTTGAAGTGTAGAATCTAGATATGGCCAGGACAAATACTTTAGGAATGACATAAATACTGAATGTACAAAATGATCCAACTAGTCACTTTTGAGCCCTCTTCTCTTCTTCCTTCAACTACCAAGAGTCATAACTTGATCATTTGAAGTCCAAATAGAGTGAATAAGGTCTCTTTGGAAAGCCTGAGAAGTCTTCTATCCATCCATATAAATATTGTATCCATTTGGGATCATCTTGGGTGGCTAAGCATCAAGCTGATGTGCTGCTCACGTGTGTAGTTTCCTAGCGATTTTTGGAGCTTTGTCTCTTTGTTTTGCTCCGTATTGGCTGCATGGATTGACCCTAATCTGGAAATTGAACATTTTGAGAAATTAGATCACTTATTTATATAGTAAACTCCCAAAAATAAAGCGAAACATGTTGATAGAGTAGGTATAAGTATACTCATCATGGACACGTGGCTTGACGTGGGCTACACATCCAACTTCAGCTTAAGTTGGGACAAAAGAGGAATTAGGGAAAAAAAGAGCCCATTTCCTATGTTTGGTTGTGAAAGATAGGAGAAGAGAGAAAGAGGACAGCCAAGGCTTCCTCCCACGATCTACAGAATTTTGTTGGTCGGTTTTCGTCGTGCTAAGAACAAAAGTTCATCACATCGACGAGGGGTATGCGTGAGTACCAGAAAAGAGGAATTTCGCCAAAGTTCCAAGAAGGGAGATTTCGGGAATTCGAGGTTGTCGGGTTTAGGAGGCTTCCACCCAATACCATCACGTGCCTGAGTGGGGCTTACTTTCCATTTTTGGGTCGGAAAATGGGTTTTCAATTAAGGGCACATTTAGCAGAAAAAAAATGGGATTTTAATTTTATCTCGATGTTTTTTCTTCCCACTAGGCAAATTAAAGTTTACTTTAACAAAGGCGAAAATCGCTGGCTGAGTTAACTAAGGTGAGGTGGATCTTCCCATGGAAGGTGGTGCCTTCATGCAAAGCGAAGGAGCGAAACTGCTAGGCTGGGGGAAGGCTAGCAGGCGTGGGGTCCGCCTAGACAAGGGAAGCTACGCCTAGGCGAACCTAGGGACATGGATTGGGGCCTTCCTGAGTGCAGCAGGCGCGGGCGTTCTTTGCCTAGGTGAACCACTCCCCACTTTGCGTGGAGAGCAAAGCGACTCTGACGAGCCCTACATTTGTGAAGACTGTGTTTGTGGCCTGTTTCTTATTGGTTTCGTGGCCTGGTTTGTGATTACATGGTTTGCTTCAGGGGCCATTGTGTGACTTGTTTAAGTGTGTCATTGCTTGACTAAGAGTGACATGTTTGGATGTCAATGTGCATGCTCTAACATGTTGACATGAGATGAATTGTTGTGTGCAATGGCCATTATGGCTTCTTGTGCGTTATTAATCCTTTAACCTGACCATGGAATGGCATATAAAATGTGAATGTTGATATAATACTTGAATGATATATTGGCATTGAATGAATGATGTATATAAATCATATCTGGGTTATATGATTGTTCATGGCCCTTCGATAAGATGATATGAGATTATGTTGTCCATGTAGAATTCATTATGCATGTGACATGATATAACATGCAATGACATCTTGCATTGCATATGCACGGGGACATCACATTAAATGGGAGTGAATGCATGGTTGGTAAAATAGATACTGTGTTTGGTGTTTGATTGGGTGGGCTCGGTAATTGGGACAATATCTAACATAGTCACACGGTTGAATAAAATGGTAAAGAAAATATGTGCCAAGTATTAGCAAGAAGGGATAGATCCTTCCTTGGGTGAAAAGGAAAGGCCCACCAATTATGGTTAGACATAGTCCCTAGCGGTGAAAGGCCGTAAAAGTGTCTAGGTTTGTGGATCCCGCGGTGTGACACCAAAAATCCGCTACCCACATAAAGCCATATGGATTTTGAATATAAAATGATCATTATGATGTATCATCCAAAAAGCTTTTGGTTTATAAACAAATGAAATTTGTTTTGAAAATAATCATTGGATGTCATCCAGAATACGATTGTTTTCACACATAGGCTTAGGTGTTGTGTGAGGGAGTCGGTGAGGACTCGAGCGCATGATACATGGTGAGTCACATCTCATTTCATGGCATGACATGTAGGATTCCATAAAGAATTGGCATGTTCTTGATGGAATGTGATTGTAAATGTTGAGTGAACATTGCATGTGCATTGAGGTGGGGAGTATGCGGAGCTATTCCTTCTTTGGGCGTGGCTCCGCCTTTGGGGCGACCCCCTTACAGTATAGGTTCGATAATGCGGTCGGTTAAGGAACTCAGGCAGGGGTTGTGATTGTGAAGAAGGACGACATGTGGCATTGATACGTTTTTTTTGTAAAAAGTGCTTGGGGACAAGCTAGTTCTAGAACATGTTTTCGTATAAAAAAATTGTAATTAAATTCTTTTGGACTATCGCCAATATAGTCGGGTATGTAATTTATAGTGCAGGGAGTGTGATCGGCTCTTACGGGCTGTGAAGTCGTACATTAGTCTCATGTTTTAACTTGAAATATGAATGAGTAATCTTTAGTGAAGGGCTGTATAGAGGTGGTGTAGGAAGTAACTCGGTGTCCATGAATAAATGTTGCAATTCAGGTGCGAGACTTAGGTGTGCAATGACTGGGTAGAAACTTCCATAGGTTGATGGCTAGTTAACGAGACCCCCGAAAATTGGGGGGTCACAAGTGTAGTATCGGGTTACCCGAAATCCATAGGAATTTTGTGAGTTGATGGGTTGTCAACGGGATCCCCAAAAATTGGAAAGCCACAGCTTGGTATTAGAGCATAGGTATACGAATACCTAGGGCTTTATGGATATGGCTCTAGGTCATTAGATTTATTGAGTTCTGGTGTCGTAGTTTGTACATCAGGACATGGGTATGTGATTACCTAGGGATCGATGGGCATGGGTTTAGACCATTGCATTCATTGTGTGCATTTCATGTTTTGTGCCTACCTATGCTACATGATTTGGTGTTGTTCGTTGTGTGAATTATATGCATGGTAAGAAAATGTATATAGGCAAAGAGGAACACTAGGGTTAGAAAACACAACCTTAGGGGTTCGGACAAGAATGAACGGGATAGTTCGGGATGTTTGGGTCTATTAGTAAGTTGTACATGCACTCTTGGTTAAACCAAGAAAAGAATCTCAACTTGCTATTTGACTTGTGTAGATGGCAAGTCGAGGAAGAGGATGTAGAGGTGGTGGATGGGGCAACAACCAACCACCATCGGCCTTTGATCAACAAGCCTTCATGGATGCTATTAGTGCTACGACTGCTACCATTATGTAGGCAAGAGTTGTGGCTACCACCATTGCACAGTCTTGTGCGAATGTGGGCCAGGGAGGACCGAGTAATCTCTAGAAGTTTAAGGCACATCATTCTCCAACCTTAAAGGGAGGAGGGGAATCGATGGAAGTCGATCATTGGTTTCGGTAAGTTGGCAAGATTTTAGAGGCTATGTAGATCACCTTTGATGCCATGAGAATAAGGCTAGCTGCATTCCAACTAGATGGTGAATCCCAAGTATGGTGGGATTGGGTCAAAGCCTCGAGGAACTTGGAGGCAATGACATGGGAAGAATTCCGTGAGCTCTTCATGGGAAAATATTTCCGGCAGTTGCACAACATGCAAAAGCTAGGGAGTTCCTAGAGTTGAAACAAGGAACAATGACGGTGATCGAACACGTGGCTAAGTTCACTGAATTAGCACGTTTCGCGGATGATTATGTGGCCACGGACTTAGCTAAAGTGAGGAAATTTGAGGATGGTTTGAAATTATCCATCCGGGGTAAAATTGTGGGACTCCTTCTACAAGATATGGACTCGATGGTTTGGACAATTATGGCCATAAAGAGGGAAGTGGATGACGCACAAAGCATCTGGGATGTGGGTGCTAATGTTAAGAGGAGGGAGAGTCAACTCTCTTCCTCTAGCTCAGGAAAGAAGTAGAGGACTTCTCTGAGTGAGGTTTTTAGAACGGTATGGCCACCGGGACGAGGCGGGATCGGAGTCATCCCGATATAGGGCGCCCGGGGCTCCCTAGCCGGTGAGCGAGAGGGGTGTGTTTCGGTGTCACCAGTCTGGATACTTTAGACGGGATTACCCTAAGAGGCAGAGATCCTAGAGTTATGGGACACCACAGTCCTAGTCATTAGTGGGACTTGCATAGACGTTGTTTGTTCCTCGGTACCTTGCCATGGGCTAGGGAAGGTAGTATCAGTCCTAGGGTGCAGCAAAGCACTACTCTTTCGCAGATGGGCCACATAGGTTGAGGTCGAGGTCGAGTATAGGGCTCACAAACCGAGACTTTAGGGACCCAGGGGTGTGTCTACGCCATCACACCTCAGACTGATCTTGTAGATCAATCAGTCATTCAGGGTACATTTCTACTATTTCTCTTTTGGGTAAGAGTGTTATTTGATTCTGGTGCATCTCATTCATTCATTGTTGCATCATGTGTGAAAGATTTGGGCTTAGAGGTTGAAACCTTGGAAAAGTCGTTGCATGTGAGTTCTCCCCTAGGAATTATGGTGAGGGTTGATAAGATATGTCGAAATTGTGAGCTAGAGATCTCAGGGATTCTACTCACTGTGGACCTAAGGGTCATGGACATGTCGGAGTTTGATGTCATCCTTGGGATGGACTAGTTGACGGCACATCGGGTCGTCATTAATTGTGATCGTAGGAGAGTTACGACCTACACAATGGATGGTACTTGTGTTACATTTCAGGGGGATAAGCATGACGCTTTACCTCGAGCCGTGTATGACTCTAAGTGGTATGGGTAGTTGATATGGTGGCTAGCAAGCCTTACCCTGGAAGATGAGGTGAGACGGGATTTGGATCTACCTTGGGTGATTTGTGAGTACGAAGATGTCTTTTTGGATGAACTACCGGGATTACCTCCATATAGGGATGTAGACTTCGTTATTGAGCTACACCTTGGTACATCGCCCATTTCTATGACTCCGCATAGAATGGCGCTTGTTGAGTTGTAAGAGCTTAAGGTCCAATTGCATGAATTGTTAGATGAAGTTTCATTAAACCGAGCACTTCACCTTGGAGTTCTCCGGTTCTTTTTGCCAAGAAGAGGGACAAGACGCTTTGGCTATGTATAGATTATCGGTAGTTGAATAAGGCTTCTATCAAGAATAGGTACCCTTTACCATGGATTGATGAATTGTTTGATCAGTAAAGAAGGGCACAGGGCTACTCCAAGATAGATCTCCGCACCGGCTACCATCAGTTGAGGGTTAAGGAGGCAGATGTCCCTAAGACGGCGTTTAAGACGCGATATGGGCATTTCGAGTTCACAATGATGTCGTTCGGATTAACGAATGCCCTAGCGGCATTCATGGATCTCATGCATAGAGTGTTCCAGCCCTACCTAGATCGGTTAGTTGTGGTTTTTCATGGATGACATCTTGATCTACTCCAAGTCCAAGGAGGATCACGAGCGTCACTTAAGGGTCGTTCTCAGGCAGAGGGAGCATTAGTTGTGGCTACTGAAATTCGCCTTGAGTGTGAGTTTTTAGGTTCTTTGGGGTGAGATTCTCTCGGGACGATGGTATCGGCTTCATACGTATCCATGGACTGGGTTGAGAGCGGAGTTATGAGTTAGGAGAGAGAGAGAGAGAGAGAGAGGAGCCAAGTCTTTCTTCGGATTTCTTAGGATTGAGTCGTGTATTATAGGGGTTTTATTGAGGGGCTTTCACAGTTTATACGTGCCTATGAAGGGTGCTTAGAAAGGAGTAAAGTTTGAGTGGAATGGCTTGTGTGAGAGGGCTCTAGGAATTAAGGGAGGCTTACTTCGGCTCTGTCGATGGTCTAGAGAGGGGTCGAGGAGGAATTACATAGTGTGACCACATGGAGCGGGATGTGTTTTGATGCAGTTTGGAAGAGTGGTGGCTTATGGTTCTTGGTAGTTGAAGAACCAAGAGTAGAGTTACCCTACACATGACATGGAGTTAGAGGCCATTGTCCTTGCCTTGGGTTAGGCGCCGTATTTATACGGTGAGAGCAAGATTCGGGGTGTTTCGGACCACAGGAGTGAGTACATTTTTACACAACGGGACCTCAACATGAGGCAATGCATGTGGATGGATTATATGGAGGATTATGACTTCACTTTGGAGTACCATCGTGAGACATGGTGGCTAATGCGATTAACGAATCCGCGGGAGTGTTGGTTGGTACCTTCTCGGGGCGAGTGCTCGAGATTATGGGACGAGTTTAGGCTGCGGTGTGATCCCGGGCTCGGGATACGTTAGGGTTTTGAGTGGCTCGCCTTCCCTCACCCAGGCGAGTGATAGAGTTATAGGGACAGGACGTGGAGATATTGTCCATCAGGGACTGGGTACGGTCAGGTACAAGTGACGGAGGTTGGACCATGCACTCAGATGGTAGTCTTCGGTATAGGGGATAGGTTGTGGTTCCCACGGAAGATGCGAGAAGGAGATCATGGGATTCCATTGCTCGTTTTTCTTTGTACATCTTGGTGGCACGAAGATGTCGCGATCTATGTCGACCGATGTACTAGAGTGGGATGAAACACGTAGGAGACCGTTCGCGTGTCTCACGTGTCGGCAGTGTTGAATCTTTGAAGGCACGGAGGAATGGGATTACTCCAACCAATGGAGATGGCTGAGTGGAAGTGGGAGCACATCACGATGGATTTTATGACTCACTTTCCATGGACATTTCGAGCACATGACGCGGTGTGGGTGATAGTAGACCGACTCACTAAGTCGACACACTTTTTGGTTGTGCAAATGACCTTCACACTAGAGGAATTTTACAGGTTGTATATACGGGAGATATTCCGGTTACATGGAGTGCTAGTATCCATAGTATCATATCAGGGATCCTAGGTTTACGGCTCATTTTTGGGAGAGTTTCAAATGAGCCATGGGAAGCGCGGTTGATGATGATCACGACTTTTCATCCCAGAGGCAATTTGTAGCCGGTCGAGGAGAGGGGCCATCGGACATAGAGGGACAAGCTACGAGGGCATGTCACGGATCTTAGAATTAGAAATTTGGGAAGAACATTTACCCTTGGTGGAATTCGCATACAACAATAGTTATCAGGTGAGCATACAGATGGCACCCTATGAGGCATTGTATGGGAGGCCATGTCAATCTCCGGTTCATTGGACAGAGGTGGGAGAGAGAACCACTACGGGTCCGGAGTTGGTTAGAGAAACCTCTGTGAAGGTGGAATTGATACGAAAGTGTCTTCTCATGGCTGGTAGGCCGAAAGAGTTCTGGCCCGATGAAGCGCGGTGACCTTTAGAGTTTGAGGTGGGTGATCATGTCTTCATGAAGGTGATGCCTAAGAGAGGAGTGGTCAGGTTCGGCAAGCGGGGAAAGCTATCGTCGAGGTATATTAGGCCTTTTGAGGTACTCGAGAGGGTGGGTACGGTTGCATACCGGTTGGCCTTACCACCAAGCTTATTGAGTATACATGTGGTATTCCATGTTGCTTAGGAAGTACGCGAGGATCAGGCTCATGTGGTGAATTAGGAGGCTTGTAGTTGATACGAGGAGGGACCGCGAGGGGAGGACTTTGTGCGAGATCCCACGGATAGTCGGGATCGGGTTTGCGACGGACCACGAGGCTAGTGAAGGTGTTGTGGCATCAGGTGGAATAGAGGAAGAAAGCTGACATGGGAAGCGAAGACACCCCGTGCGTTACCCAGCCATCCTGCTATTCAAGGACTAATGTATGATTTAGTCATTGATATTAAATGATTGTTGCATATGCATGAGATTGTGTGTGCTATGTGTGGGAATTTCAAGATGAAATTCTTTTAAGGGGGAGAGAATATAAAACCCGAGAAAAATTGAATTTTTCTAAAAAAAGGCAAAACGGTAAATTTCCATAATATTACAAGTCGAAAACCTGGAAATTTTCTAGATCTCGGATGATGAAATGGAACTCACCGTTGGATCCATCTTGTGAAATCTAGTCACCCAGACAAATTTCGTCGAATTCCAGGAAAGTCGAATTCTCACATTTTTTGGGGTGATGGGTGTCGAGTGACTCGTAGGGACGAGATTGTTTACAGAAATCTCAAAAAGTTGGGAAATAACATGGGTTAAGTTCATGGGATATAATTTGAACTTGAACTGAGGTGGAATGAGTAGCTTTGGGCCAGAATCAGACCCGAGCGAGGGTAGACACGTGGCATGACATGGGTCACACATCCAACTTAAGCTTAAGTTGGGACAAAAGAGGAATTAGGGAAAAAAAGAGCCCATTTCTTGGTTTTGATCGTGAGAGAGAGGAGAAGAGAGAAAGTGGAGAGCCAAGGCTTCCTTCCACGATCTCTGGTCTGGTGAGTCGGTTTTGCTTAGGGCGAGAGCGAGAGTTCATCGCATCGATGGGAAGTGCATGAGTCTTAGAAAGAGGGTTTTACTTGGCTTCCCAGAAGGAGATTTGGGGAATTGAGGGTTGTCGGGTTTATGAGGCTTCCTACCAATGTATTACACGCCTAGAGGTAAGGGATTCTTCCTACCTTGACTTACTTTCCATTTTTTGGTCGGGAAAATAGGGTTTTTTGGTTAAGGGCTTGTTTGGCGAAGAAAAAAATGGGATTTTCGGGTGCAGCTCGATGTTTCTTCACTTAGGCAAACCTCGGTTCACCTAGGCAAAGGTGGAAATCTTCCCATGGAAGATTGGTGTTATGCCTAGGCGAAGGGAAGGCTCACCTAGGCGAAGGGAGGCTACGCTTAGGCGAGCCTATGACTATCCGAGGCCTGTGTTTATGGCTTGTTTCAGGTAGATTTCATGGCCCGGTTTGTGATTACATGGCTTTCTTCAAGGGCCATTGTGTGACTTGTTTGAGTGTGTCATTACTTTACTAAGAGTGACATGTTTGGATGTAAATGTGCGTGCTCTAACATGTTGACATGTGATGAATTGTTGTGTGCAATGGCCATTACATGGCTTGCTTGTGCGTGTGTCATTGCTTGACCATGGAATGGCATATTGAACATGAATGTTGATATATGCTTACATGATATATTGACATGAATGAATGATGTATGGAAATCATATGCAGGTGATGTGATTGTCCATGGCACCGCTAAGTGTTGTGGATTGTGTTGTCCATGTAGCATTCATTATGCATGTGACATGATAAAACATGCACTAGCATCTTGCATTGCATATGCACGAGGACATCGCATTAAATGGGTGTAAGTGCATGGTTGGAAAAATAAACATTGTGTTTGGTGTTTGATTATGTGGGCTTAGTGATTGGGACAATGTCCAATAGTGTCACACGATTGAATAAAATGGTAAAGAAAATATGTGCGGGTATTAGCAAGAAGGGATAGATCCTCCCTTGGGTGAAAAGCCCGCCAATTATGGTTAGACATAGTCCCGGCGGTGAAGGCAAAAGTGTACGGGTTTGTAGATTTCGCGGTTGACCTGAAAAATTCGCTACCCACATAAAGGCGCATGGATTTTGAATATAAAATGATCATTGTGATGTATCATCCAAAAAGCTTTTGGTTTATAAACAAATGAAATTTGTTTTGAAAATGATCATTGGATGTCATCCAGAATGATGGTTTTTTTCACACATGGGCTTAGGCATTGTGTGAGGGACGGTGAGGACTCGAGCGCATGGTACATGGTGAGTTGCATCTCATTTCATGGCATGGCATGTAGGATTCCATATATAATTGGCATGTTCTTGAAGGAATGTGATTGTAAATGTTGAGTGAACATTGCATGTGCACTTAGGTGGGGAGTAGCCCTTGTAGGAGGTATTCCTTGTTGGGTGTGGCTCACCCTTTATGGGACAACCCTTACAGGTATAAGGTTGATACCGGTGGACGGTGCTTAGACAGGGCCGTGATTGTGAAGAAGGTCGACATGTGGCTTTGATACGTCTTTTTTTAAAAAGTGCTTGGGGATAAGCTAGTTCTAGCACATGTTTTTGTATAAAAGAATTGTAATTGAATTCTTTTGGACTATTGCCAATATAGTCAGGTATGTAATTTATGGTAAGAGGGTCGTGATTGGACTATTACAGGCTGTAATTACGTATATTAGTCTCATATTTTAACTTAAATATGAAAGAATGGAGTCTAGTGAAGGGACGGTATCAAAGGTGGTGTAGAGTAACTCGGCATCTCTGAGAAAATGAATGCTAGGTCCAGGTACGAGACTTAAATGCAGACAGCTTAAGGTAGAAACTTTCGCAGGTTGACAACTAGTCAACAGGACCCCTGGAAATTGGGGCGTCACAAGTGTGGTATCAGGTCACTCGAAATCCACAGGAATTCTACGGGTTGACGGGTTATCAACGGGACCTTAGGAAATTGGGGCACCACAATTTCAGTGAAATATTTTATAGTAATCTAAATAGATAGAAAATCCAAATATAGAAGATAGTTAAAATAAGTGAAAGTGAAATAGAAGATATAAGGATAGAAATACAGAGAATGAATTTAAATGATACAAGCGTGACACTGATCGAGGGTCCTTTGTTTTTTTAATAACGTAAAATTTATGTGTGACGGAAAACTCGGAGTCGGTGTGTGCCCGGTATACGCCATCACGTCCCGAAAAGCGCAATGAGCGCGGCATGCTTTATCGCGTCTGTCATAGCGCCACACTATCCGCGACATCAAATTCTCATCACGGCATAGAAAAATCTCTCACGAGGCAAAACCTTGTCCGCGGCAGAAATTTTCTATGATCTGAAAACCCTGCAAAATTTGAATTTTGTCGCGACATGGGCGCCTTGTCGTGACATAAAATCCCTTAGCCTTGGCCCGAGCTAAATCATGACATGAAGGGTGCGACACGCATTCTTGTTGAGGTCGTCTCTATTCATAATGAGGAACCCTGCAATACGCAGCATTATCAGTGAGAGAAACAAAACACTTTCGCGACATGGAAAGATTATGTCGCGACTTGGCAACTGTCGGTAGCATGAGAATCATGTTGCGAAATAGGGAACCCCTGTCGCGACATAGGAATAGAAATTCTATCACGACTAGGAATTCCTATCGCGACCTAAAACCCACCCAAACCTGTAATAGCCTTTCTAGCCCATCCTACACCTCAAACTCTTTCCCAAAACAATATAAAATTAACACATGACCTCTACACAATAAAGGCAAAATAAAAATATAGGAAAAACATGATAACTGTATAGAACAATTTCGTAATGAGTTTTATTATAACTTTTCCCTTTTTAAATAGCAGAAACTGGATCACTGTATAGAATTTTATAGAATACAAAAATAAGCCAGGACTTGGCCTTCTTCACCACTAAGGTCTCAGACGAGTTCCATCTCCTGGTGGACCTCCAGCACCTGAAATGATTTTTTTTTTCCACGACCCGGGGTAAGCAATGCTAGTAGAAATTCTCCTTTAAAACGAAAATAAAAATCAAAAACATGATAGCCCCATATGAGAAACAATTTCATGTGGGTTTTATTACAACTACTTATTTTTAAATAACATAAAGACTGGATCATATTTGTATAGAATTTTATAAGAATACAAAAATAGCGGGACTTGGCCTTTTTCTACTAAGGTCTCGAATGAGGTTCAACTCTGGTGGACCTCCACGGCCTGAGAAATACTTTTCCACGATGGGGTGAAGCGATGCCCACATTAGAAATTCTCCTTTAAAATTTACTCCGCACTAAGTGCACATACAATGCCATAATTTAACATTTATCAACACATTGAGCAAAACATATGCATTTCTACATGAATTCTCTCATGTCATGCCAATGTCTCGAGCCCACACCGACTCCCTCACACATGCACACGTCATATATGAAAAACCTTTATTTTTGAAACAAAAGATTTTTGTTTTATATTTGAATTCCTTGGACAGTCTCCGAAAAACTGCTTTATTCAAAAGCCATGTGTCTTTTGTGGGTAACGAGATTTCCGGGGTTTCACCGCATGCGTCGTACACCTTCCAGCTTTTAGGGACTTTCAGGTTGGCGCCATATCGATGAAGAATCTGGACCACTTTCTTTCGAGGGGGGTGTCTATCCCTTCTTGTTACTACCCGACACATAATTTCAAACCGTGTGACTCTAGGATGTTGTCCCTTTTTTAGAGCCCACCATTAAACACCAAGCACATTGTTTCTTTGCCACCGTACTCACACCCATTTCCGCGTGATGTCCCATTACATATCTGTCTGAAATGCCATTACGAGGTTCTTTAAGTATTTACATTTATGAGCTACATGCAACATTTATGATTCATGGATAATCCTTATCTACAGCTTATATAATTTACATCCATAGCCACAACCCATGTAAATACACGGGTTCAGCATATATCCATATGATTTTTCACACACTTGCATATCAATGTCGATCGAAGTAACGACCACCTGGCAGAGATCTTCATGTTGAGCCAGGAGCGGTACACCTGATTCGATGTCAGTCCATGTCCAGCACTGACACACCACAAAATCACCATACTCAAGCCTGTATTTTCTAATAAGTACAACCTGCTTCAGTACTATAGTTCTGAGAACAGAAAGGACCTAGAAACTGGTCCGTAATTCACCAATAGTTTGATCATAACTATTCTTGAACCAGCCCCACCGTCAAGGCTACACCTTATGGCCATCGAATGGCCCTTAGACAAGGACTAACCAGAGTAGAAGATAACCCCTACCTCTTAGAGCGTAGTCCCAGCTACTTCTTGACCGTCGATCTCTCGCCTTTCAAATGCTGGAAAACCAGTAGAAAACTGGACTTCCTTTTTTTTTTTCCTTTCCTTTTTTTCTCCTTTCTTTATATCTTTTTTCTTTCCTTTCTCTTTTCCACGAACTCACTTTGATCTAGGTGTAGGATACCTTTCTCAATCATTGTGACACATGGCAATCATCATGCCATGTGTCTCCCATGCCACTTCCATCCCACTTGTGTATGGTGAAGCATGACATGTATATGACACTTGGCTTCCCATGTGCCAAGTGTCCACTTTTTTAGTGCCATATGGCACGTGTCCTTGTGTCATGTGTCACCAATTTGCCTCGAAAAACGTAAAATTCCGACTGTCCCGGAATTCGACATAGTTCGACTATGCAACTAGATTTCAAGAGACAAACTCAACGGTGCGGTCCATGTCGTTATGTCGAAGATCCCAGCAAAATTCAGCTCGTCGATATTCTTATGGTAATCATCGTTACACTTTAGGTCTCATATCTTCCCCCTTAAAGAATTTAGTCAAAATTCTCACACACCTGCAATACTATCATGCATATCTGATCATTTAACATTGATGACTGAAGCCACGTACCTCCATTATGATAGGAAAGGATGCTTGGTGAGCATCGTGTCCTCACGTTCCCAAGTTGCCTCCTCCACTCCTCGATGTTGCCACAACACTTTCACTAGCCTTATAGTCGTATGTCGTAAGACCTAGTCTCAGCTATCCAAAATACGCACAGGTCCCTCCTTGAAGGTCCCATCTGTATCAACAACAAGCTCGCCCCAATCCACTACATGAGTAGGATCTGGAGTGTACTTCCAGAGCATGGAGACATGGAGACATGGAATACCTCGTTGACACCCGATAAACTTTACAGTAAAGGCAACTAATACGCAACTGTGCCCACCCTCTCGAGTATCTCGAAGGGCCCGATGTATCTCGACGACAACTTCCCCTGGTTTCCGAACTTGACCACTCCTCTCTTAGGCATCACCTTCAAGAAGACGTGATCACCTTCTTCAAACTCTAGAGGTCGATGTCGTGTGTTGACGTAACTCTTCCACCGACTCTGAGCCGTGAGAAGACACCTTCGTATCAAATCCACCTTCTAAGAGGTGTCTCTAATCAAATTTGGACCAGTGATGGATCTCTCTCCCACCTCCATTGATGAGTCTTAAACTCATGTATTTTTAATCCATTGTTTTGGCTTGTTTTTAACAATTTTAGATCTATTTGTATGCCAAATTATGAAATATTCACCAACTTTATGTTTTGCAGGTGTTATTTGAAAAAAGAGAGAAAACAAGTAGAAAAGAACCAAAAAGGTGAAAAATTAAGCAGTTTGTGTCACGACATAATTTTTTTTTTTGTTACGACACAAAATTCAAACAGGCCAAAGGAACTATGTCGTAGCCAGCAACTAAATGTCTCAACAAAGTTCAAACAGAGCTCAATGGTAAAAGAGGAATTTATGTCACGACAAAGAGTTTTTCTATTATGACATTATTGAAGAAAGATGTGAAAAAAACTGTAGCGACAATGATCAAAGAAAATAGAAAAGGAGTTGTGTCGAAAGATTTCCTCTATCGCAACATAAAGGACTGACGATTAACATATTATCTTTGTTGCAACAAAAGACAGCTCTGTCGTGATAGAAAATGCTAAGAATACAACACAAGTCAACTGAGACAAGTGTTTTTATGTTGCGACAATGTTTTCAGCACCAAGTAAGCTCAAGGGGAAATTTATGTCGCAATAAAGAAAATCCTGCCGTGACATAACATTTAGAATTGACAACCAAAAGCAAAAAAATCTCTATTGTGACAAAGATTATTTCTTTCGCGACAAAAAAAACATGAAGGAGGTGAATTCCCTATTGTGATAAGAAGTTGAAGAGCAACATAAGAAGAATGGCGACGAATAAATTATTGTTGCGATATAATCAAGAGTTGAAGGAAAAAACCTGTGTCGCGACAAAGAAGTTTTCTGTCGCGACAATAAAAGCTACGGAATGATAAAATTCTATCACGGAAGAGAAAAATTAGGTCGCGACATAAATTTTAGGCGAGAATAGCGAGGAAATTGTGTATGACATATAATTACATGTAGCGACAAGCGATTCAGCCAGCGATAAGAATCGGGAAAGAAAATGCATGTGACCAAGGGACTCTGTATGAGTTGACAAATTGAAAAGTAAATGTTTGTAGCGACAAGGAAAATTATGTCGCGACAAACTCCGAGAACAAGGACATGAGGAAATTTGGAGTGCGAAGCAGGTTTGGTGTTGCGACCTGAGAGGCATTCATCATGACAAAGAACAAGACTACTAAAATAAATTTATGTCGTGACATCATCAAAGTATGTCGCAACACATTCAAAGAACAAGCCTATAGAATAGGTTGCAACAGAAAAACAAGAAGCTACGACAGAGGCAGCGACAAAGATTGGAAGCTCTGTTGTGACAAAATTTTCTATGTCTTGACAAAGAGACCAATTTGGGCTATAATTTTGGGGATCCACAATGCAATTAATTAAGTGAGGCCCAACATTGGAAAGCCTATAAATACACACTTATAGGGCAATGTGCGCAGCTTTCGGCAGCTCCAGTATTTCTTAGTGGTTGAAGACTCTTGTACATTTTTATTTTTATTTTTTATTTTATTTTCCATTTTAGTAGATTTAGCTTGGTATAGTTTTATTTTGTTAGTTTTCCTTTAATTTTTATGGATTTGGGTATTGTACTAAAGTGCAGCTTCAAGTTGGTATTTCTTTATAAATTATTCTTTTCATTTACTGTTTGATTTAAATGGATCTTTGGAAAAGGTTTAAGAGTTCATTTATTTAAATTCGTTATGATTTTTATTGAATTTTCATTGATTAGTCAGCATTAAGTATAAGCCGATTTTGAAAGGTTGAGTTCATTGGAAATGGGTCACTGATGATAGTCATTTTGCTGCATAAGGTGGAAGAAAGCTTTAATTAGAATTCTTGAATTTATTTGATTGGTATTGTTTATAAATTTACTTGTAGAGTCGTTCCTTGTTGGTATGGTAGACTGATACTATGGAACTAATGAACTTTGAAAGATTACTCAGATAGATCACCAACTTACTTATAAGTTGAGGAATGTTGAATGAAGTATTTGTTTAATCACTCAGAGATCTCTCATCTTTCTACTTAATTGATTCTGATCCCGTGTTAGATGAGATCTAATAAAGGAGATGGAAATTTTCATCAGAAGTGTAGGATGAGGTGTCAATCAAATTGGAGAAGGCTTGCAATATCCTGTCTATGGGGGCAAGAATTCTTTAGTCCTAAGATCTAAGTATGAGGTACTGAAAAAGGAAAAATACTTAAATATTATAAAGAGGGTTAAATATTACAAGTAACTAATTAGAATCATGTCTTATAAATGAATATGAACCTTTAATTAGTGAAAAGTATGGTTGAGGGAGAAATCCAAACTATACTACCTTCCATCTTTAACAAACTCAGTTTTCTAATTTATGGTTGAGCTATGAATCGAAAAGATGCAGAAAGTGATTGTTACTAATTGATCCATTTCTAGTTTGTCTCACTCAGTGAATTCACCAACCACAATTTTATTAAACTTTTTACTTTTGAATATAAAGGATTTAAACTAGGGTATATTTTTAGTCCTCTTATCATCATATGATGGAGTTGAATAGTAATGATCTTGAGTAGTTAGGGTAGTTAGTCTTTTGATTTATCATCTTTCCTCGTGGGAACGATATCTGGACTTAAATATCCACTTTTATTACTTATACGACTTGTGCACTTGCAGTGATCGAGACCACACACAAAAATTTTAAATGAGTTATTTTAAACACGAAGAATAATTCCATCTTTTCATACATATGAAATATGGTCTTGACGGTTACAGCATTGTTGCCATGGTGAAAGGGTTCTTGTGTTGTAGTACGGAAGATTAGCATACACGAGATCCACATATATAACTGGTCTTAACAGAGTTTTTTAGCAGTTGCGGGGATTAGGCCAAGCAGATCACAATGGTAGTAGTGTCAATATCATTTGGTCTTTACAAGTTTTTGGCGCCGTTGGCCGGGGATAGAAATGATAAATTTAAAGATCAATATTCTAACCAAAAAGGGATTTACTAATTTGGACATTTTTCTTTTTGATATTATTTTTCAGAAAATCAAAAAAAATAGTTTGAATGGCAGTAGTTGAAGAAGCTACTGACATGTTTCTATGAGCTTAAATGGATATAACTATTTCCCACATAATTAATTTGATCTTAGTGTAATTTCTATTTGGAGATTTTAGGCGCATAGAAAACCAAAAAGCCAAGTCTATTTACCTCTAGACATTGAAATTGAGAGAACACTACGAGAATCTAAGGACGATCTAGTTTCTTGAATCTAGAAGTGATGTGGAAGGAAGTCGAGAGGAGATTACGAGGTGACTAGAAGAAGAATAAGTTGAGAGAAATCAGAGGCCTAATACTATAGAGGACTTTTGAAGGCTGCTATCGAATGAGTACTGCGGTAAAATGACTGTGGCAAAGCCAACAATTTTGAGCTGAAGTTAGCATTGATTACCATGGTACAACAACACCAATTCACTGGTCATCCCTCTGAAGATCCCAATGAGCATATGAGGAGATTCATAAGGATGGCCAACACAATCAAATTGAATGGGGTGACACGAGGTAATCAGGCTGCGCACGGCTCTTCCACTCAGCGAGGATGTGCGCAGCGTGACATGGTTTGAGTCATTGCCGATTAGGGATCGATGAACACTTGGGAAGAGAGTTGGTGGGAGGCTTTATATAGGCGGGTTTTCCTCTGTCCCAGCGTTGAGAGAGAGAAATGTTGTCTTCAAGCGGGGGGAAAATGAGATTTCTCTTCAGCGCCCGGGAAGATTTGAGACTATTAAGATGTCCCATCGCCAGGGGCAGATCTAACCGCCAGATGGATATATTCTATCAGCGCATGAATTAGTACCTCAGAGAGATTTTTCATTGATGCATCTGCCGATGAGCATTTAAGAGAAGAAGTACGGAAGGCAAAGCAGTGATTGAGCACTTAGTACAGCCCCAAGAGGCTAAGTTTGAAGTTTAGAGGAAGCGACAGCAGCGAGGGAAGTGGTTTTGATTAAGAAGTACAGGCAAATATAATTATATAGAAACAAAGCTAGATGCGATAGAATAAAGAAATTTGGAAGGGAATGAAAGGAGAATCAAAGTTGCGCTTTTTTATGGAAGTGGGACGGTAAAGAAGAACTAGAAGCATTGATGAGGGGCGGAGTTGAAGAAAAATACGGGTTGAGGAGACCAAGTATATGAGTGAGCGAGAGTTATCACTTTAAAAGCCCTAGCTTACTAACTTACACCTGATATACACCAGCACTAAGGAACCATGAATACTTTTCATATGGTGGAGGAGCCTGACAAAGACCCCGGACACAGAGAATTACCATCGAACTTCATGCTCAACCCGGGTTAGAATAGTAGCGTGAGGAATGATAGGGGAGAATATCGGGGTCGAGAAAAAGGCTTCGATCATTTGAAGATCGAATCTTGAATTTCTTGTCAAAACAAGAATTTTGAATAAGCATGAGAAGAGATTTTCGAGAACTTGAAATTTCAGAAAGCATGAAAGCTGCGTTTGGACTTAATGCAAATGCTTCATTGAGACTTGGAAACTGAGTAGGGTAGATAGCCATTCCTTACAAAACCAATCAAGGAATGCATTTCCTAAGTAATGACAATCAAAGATTTTACCTACTTCACATTGAGAGACAATGAATTACGAGGAAGCAAAGAAGATGTAGGAGGAAGAAGGCATTGGAAAAAGATTAAGGAAGAACTGCTTAGACTAGAGAAGAATACAAGGAGATGTTGAAAATGAATAAATTATCAACAATGTCTAGCTAAAGACAGTAAAGTGAGCAGCTTCTTGGGAGGCAACCCAAGCGAAATTTATAAGTTTTAATTTCGAGTGTTGATTAGATTTTGTGAGTTTGAATTTTCCAACTTTAATTCTGTTAAAAGTTTTATTTTTAGCGGTTGTTGACTTTTCAGGACAATGAAGTTATATTAAAGATGAATTTTATTAGGAAGTACCTTGTGGCCCAGAAAAATGCAGAAATAGCTACAATGGGGAGTATTTCTATTTCCCTAAATTTGTTTTTAATGATAATGCATAATTGAAGTTTGAGGGAATGTGATTTTATTTTAAGGTAGACAATAACTAGTAGCTTTGTTGGTTTCAAATTTTTTTTAGAAATGAAAGTTTGTTGTTCATACTTGCATTGAGGTTCTTGGTTGATTAAATGAGTTTACTAGAGTATGTTCGGTGGGTGTAATTGAATACATCTTGCTTTAAATGTGTCTTGAGTGAAATCTGGATAAGATGCAATTCTGGAAGATTTTAGTAAATGTCGCAACATACTTTCCATGTGTCGCGACATGATCAATTTTGGACTCAATTTGACAAAGCAAGTTATGTCGTGACACATATTTTCATTGTCGCGAAATAAATTCAATAGAGCACTAAAAAGAATGTCGCAACATTCTTCTCAATGTCAGCGATGTTAAGCTAGACCGATTTCGATTGATTGCAAAAACTATGCGAACTTAATTATTTCTATTTATCGGACATAGTGTGTTAAAAAGCTCTAGAGAACCAGACCACAAGAGCAATTCGCTGTCAGAGCATTTAATGAAGACACAACAAAACGGGTTGAGAGCATAAATGAGAAATTTTTGAAGCTGAAGGGGCCACCCCTTTTCTCATAAACCATCGACCTCTCGGCTTCCATACTCAGATCTCGTCTTGCCTGCAAGAATCACTGGGCTCGAAACCATAGCAGGGTCTCTCACGATGTACGAGCCCTGGCTTTGATTCAGACCTCAACGAAATCATGGAAGAGTATGTTGAGTTGGAGAATGAGACAATTCAGGCCACTCAAGCAGTAACAGAGCAAGATGAAGAAAGGGACGAGGTAAACAAAATGTTTGAACCGATAGAGGAAGAATCAACAAAGAGGAAGAGGAGAAATAAAGAAATTGGCTCATGAGAGAGTGAAAGCGAGAGAAACTTTATCTCGGACAACCTTGGTTACTAATGGAGAAAAGTCTAAAGGAAAGAGGTTTCATTGCTGAAAGAGGTTTCAAAGAGCTTGTCTCCCATTTCGTTGAAATGCTTGAGAAGAGAGAATGGCAAGCATTGGGTGAGCACAAGGAACCCGGGTGCGTTGCTATGGTTAAGGAATTCTTTGCTAATATGGTAGAAGAGGAAGGAAAGAAATTTTATGTCAAAGGACATTGGATTGACTTCAGCAAAGAGAGGATAGATATGTTGTTCAACTTAAAGGTGCAGAAGGATGGCTCAAAGTTCAAAAAACTACTAAAGGAGCCAGATTACTAGATGATAATAGACCTGTTGACAGTCGGAAAAGGAATGCGGAAGGGAAAAATAAAAACCCTATACAAATCCATTTCTAGAGGAGACTTAACCGAAGAGGCTAAGGTGTGACGCCCCAAAACCGGGGGGTCCGTTGACAACCCGTCAACCCGCGGAATACTCATGAATGTCGGGTAACTCAGAGCACCGTTCAGAAAATGATGAGTCTCCTTTGTACGAGGAGCTCTACCCCAGAGAGTACAAACTGTCAAACAAAGTTCTGATGAGCGCATAGAGTCCATATCACGGGTAAAATAATGGCCACTTGGGCCTGCATCGATACTCACAAAATAAATATCGACCAAATATATATCATGGATTCGAGAGTTTTACATTACTCTTAATACAACATATATTAAACCTTAGAATTTTAATACATATATACAAAATAACTGCAAAGCCCACGGCAGACTTTCTTAAAACATCCTCTAATAGGTGCCACCTTCCCGATCGCTCTGTGCACGAAATGTTGATCCTCGACGGGGGTGAGCAAAGCCAGTGAATAATTTCACATGGGTTACTCCCCACCTAAGTGCACATGCATGTAAAAACAAACACATTGAGCAATTATATGAACCTACTTGAATGTCTACATGGCCAGATCCAGGTGTCGAGGTCTCAGACTCTCATACGTACCTAAGCGACATGCGAGTAAAATGTCATTTTTTCAAAACAAAATCTTTTGTTCTTGAAAACACACTACAAGTTTCGGTAAAAATGTTGGACTACCATCAGGCGAATGTGTTGGAGAACATAGAAACAATTCATGGGCTCCTAAAGTAATTGTTGACCGTCTCCCGGCCATGATTCTTCGGAAAATCTTGTCGAAATTCCTTTCCTGAAACATTTCATTTAACTTTCAATTTCCAAGTCATGCACTCGCTCCCCAAATTCTAGGGTGCCCAGTGCATATGGAATGCACACATGTTCACCAATTCAACATTCATGCTAATATATTCACATACATATATATTAACATAATTAATCCAAACAAATCATGTTATTTAATTCACATAAATAACACGAATTAGCTCCACATGGGCACAATTAGCAAACCATAAACAATTCATTTTGAATCACTCAACATCATAAAAATTCACACAAAATATTCATATTTTATTCATGTGAGCAGTGAAGCCCCTCGAGGGTTCTTTGATTCCGCGACCCACACAAAATAGGAATTTTCTCCACTCGGTTCAAAGCTTTTGAAATCGAGTTTACGGCTAAAACAAGCCTCAGAACGTTCCTAACCATTTACATGGTTCTTAAACAAGGATTAACACAAGTAGGAAAAGATCCATACCTCTTGGAGTTGTCGGAACTCCTGGCGAGGCGATCGCAGCGTGGCGCACCGTCGTGTAGAGCAGCTTTGCTTCTTGCTCCATCGAAAACCGACGGTCCGATCGGCCAAAATCCTAGAGAGAATCCACTCTCTCTCTAAAACTCAAACAACCAGCCTACTGCATCACGTTTTCTTCCTCTGCATGTTTTTTTTGTCTCCTTTTTGTTTGAGAAGATCACTAATCATGTTTTGTCTTTTCGTTAACGATTTTGCTAATTCCCCATCGTATCCCCCTTTTTTCACTATTTTGACACTTGACACAATCCTGACCCGTTCATTTCCATCCTCTCTACCACTCATACAACATGTGTCACCTTGAGTACATATTATAGTGACTTTTGTCACATCACATGTCGTTTTACGGCTGGAGTACTCGGTGCCTCGAAAAGCGTTCAAATTCAATCTCGGGTCGACAAAGTCGACGTGATCGCTAGATTTGTGAGAGACGATTCATGATGAGAAATGCGCGTTTCGTCATCAAAAGTCCCCAGAAAAAATTTTAGTTTGTAGAAATTCACAATTTTGCCACTTTTCCAAAATTGGAATTTTCTCGGGTCTTACATAAGGTATGGTTCTATTTCATCAGTTCTGTCCTTCTACCATCAAAGTACCTTAGCACAATGAGAAGGGATGAAGCAATCCTCCTCTATGCATTACTAAAGGGGTATAAAATAAATGTGGGGAAAATAATTGAAAAGTCCATTTTGAGCTACTCCGGAAGCAATTGTAAGGGATTGATTCCACACCCAGCCACCATAACCCGACCTATGCCTTAAGGGGGTTGAGGCGAGAATGGGAAAGAGAAAGAAACATACCTGGCGTCCTCGGCATTGATAGGAGTGACGAAGATGGTCAGAACAAAGGAAAAGGGAAAGAAAGAGATGGAGAAGAGTGGGGGTGAAAGGTGCACGAGCAGGCCTAATGGGAGAGTTCATCCCCGAGCGGCAAGAGCCCCCGGGGAAGCCCAGAAGCCCTAAAATCTTGAATGCACCCTCGAGATTTGAGACAAAACCATCGGGGAACAAGTTAGAAGTTAGGCACCCGAGTGTAATAATACGGAACTATTGGGAGGTGTTAAAATCAATGCTTGAGGAGATGAAAGAAAGGCTGAACCAGCTAAAAGATCCAACTTCTGACTTCGGGGATGGAGTACACTTTGGAGTGAGCTTAAAGAAGAGATGAAGAATGGAAGTGAGATTAGAAAAGATACGGTGCTTGGTTGAATAGTATGGGACAACTGCCGAAGCTGAAATTTTATTTTAAGCAAAATTTTCGACTAATGACTTATGAGCAAGTCAACGGCGAGCATTCCCTTAAGTCATTGGTAAAAATTAGAAGAATGACAGAGGAAACTGATAAAAATTTTGAAATTTGGGCTATGAAGACAATCTCGAACAAAGAAAGCTCCGACACCCGCAATCATGATCCTCAGTTGTGTGCCTTTATCAGTCCCTCCAGGAGAAACAAATCCAGTACTACCTTTCTTAAACCCAAATCCAGCTAAAGAAGGACCTTCTGAAACCTATAAAGAACCAGTCATAAATAAAGCCCCTAGTGTAAAGAAGAAGAAAGAAATAACCCTAGTAGACGAAGTTGAAGAATACTTAAGGATGGAAGCTACCAAGGAAAAGGCTGCAAAAAGTAAAAAATGAAAATTGTCCTACTCTTCCATATCCTTTTCTCCATGTAACCAATACCAAATCCTTGACAAATTTAATAAAATAGAAAATTCTTTGCAAGATTTGTGTACATTTTTGTTTGATTTTTCTTGTTTGTTTCCCTTCTTTCATGTTTAATAGTTAGAAATCTTTGACTTATGATAAATAGCTTAGTTGAAATAATTGAGAAACCAGTTACCTGGATCAAGTTGTCAAATTGCTGCAACATGTTTGGTTAATTAGAACTTATTAAAGAATGACATTGTGGTTTTGTTGAACTGTTTGAGCTAAATGCATGATTGAAATGAACATTTTGACTGGTAAAGCAGCACAACAACAAATCTCAAAACCAAGTAAAAATATGATAGATGCATTAGGGTAGGATGAAATGAATGGAAATGGAAAGTAGTAAGGTTATGAATAAATGTATTGAACTTTAAGATTGAAGAAGACTTTAATAAATTAATGGAACAGATAAGACCTATGATTATGTTTGTGTAAACAGTTCGGTTACAAAATCCTGATAAACCTTACACATGGTCAACAATGACTCTGAAAGAAATTGTGCGAGACCAAAATTTTATCTTAAAGTCCATACGACAGCTCTTCAATTAATCACAGAACTTGTTGGATTATTGAGTCGAGGCAGGAAATCTAAGAGCAATACCACTAATAGGAATGATTTACAGGCCATCCTTGGAGTTTGAGCCTTTCAAGGCCTACCTTGTTAGCATGCATATTACATACACTAGTTCCTTATTTGAGCTATAGCGATCGTCATCAACTGACAAATAAGAAGCCCGATTCCTCCTTTACACATAATCCCTCCTGATAAGAACCCTTATTTTTGAGATCCATCGGATAAAGTACATTAAGGACAGAAGAGGACAAGTTTGGGGGAATATTATTTCAAGTTGTAGAAAAGGATGAGAAGGGTTGAGAAAAACAATTCAAAGAAATAAGAAAAGATGAAGAGGATTGTGAAAATAAAAAGATGAAGGAGGAATGAGTTTGGTCTTATAGCCTTCCTCCTTGGAACAATTAAGTCCTTAGGGGTGTTCAACACCTAATACCCTAATGTTAATTGGTATAGGAGTTATTGACCCCAAAGTTTATTAAAAGGGTGGTAGAAAGCTTAAAAAAGACAAAACATTACCATTCCACGAACTTGGAGAAAATGAAAGTGAAAAGCATGGAATAAGGAAGAGTTATCTTCTATGTGTGGGAAAGGAAAGGAGAAAAAAGACACCATAATAGAAAAATATGCGAAAGATGCAAAAACTTTGATGGGAAAGGTTAAGAGCTTTGCAATCAAGAGAAATCAAGGATGCATAAAAAAGGCAAGAGTGTAAGTTGTCAGTAAAGTTTGGGTTAAATTAGGCCTAAAATGTCTAATTATCTACCTCATTACCCAAGCCACACATTACAAGACAAAAAGACTTATTTGATTCTAATGGTGGTGTTATGCCTACATTAGTGGAGATTAATATGATAAACAAAAATATGGGACTTTAAAAATGAAGAGTATACTTGATTGGTATTGTCCCAAAGATTAAGCCCGATGCGCCAAGAAAAAGTAAGACGGCCCACACACACAAAAGTGGGATTGAATGATTAAATTGTTACACACTATGAATTATTGATTGGTTTAGTAGACTTGTTAGAGAAATCACTTCTTGGGATTCTAGATTGGAAAAATGTTTAAAAATGAATTCTCTAATGCGACATATGTTACCTGATTGAGCTTTAAAAGCAGAAAAATGTCCTTAAAAATAAAAAATTTGGGTGTTTGAGGATGTTTCAGAAATTTCTTTTCTTTTGTTTGGGGATAAGAAAAACTTTAAGTTTGGGGAATTTGTTGATCTGAAACTCATATATTTTTTAATCCATTTTCGGCATGTTTTAACAATTTTAGATCTATTTATATGCCCGAAAGGTATGGAATATTCACCAACTTTATGTTTCCACGGGTGTTATTTGAAAAAGGAAACAAGCGAGAAAAGAAGCAAAAAGATGGAAAATACGGCTTGATCGTGGCCATTGACATAATTTTTTTATTACAGCGACCTGAAAATTTACGCTTGACCAGGAACTATGTCGTAACCAACAACTAAATGTCACAACAAAGTTCAGACATAGCTCAATGGCAAAAGAGAAATTTATGTCGTGACAAAGAGTTTTTCTATTGCGACATTATTGAAGAAAGGTATGAAGAAAACTATCATGACAATCTGTTGCTCTATTGAGACAATGATCAAAGCAAATAGAAAAGGAGTACGTAGTGTGATAAGATTTCCTACATCCGCGACATAAAGGGATGACAATTTAACAAATTAACTGCAATCACGACGAGAAACGGTACAATATGACGGAAAATGCTAGAATACAACCTGAGTCGGTGAGACAAAAGTGTTTTTATGTTGCGATAAAGTTTTGACTTAATGAAGCCTGAGGGGAAATTTTTGTCTTAATATAGGAAATCTGGTCGCGACATAACATTAAGAATTCACAACCAAGAGTAACAGAATCTTTGTTCCGACAAAGATTATTTTTGTCGCCACAAGAAGCTGAAGAGCAACATAAGAAGAATGACGACAAAAAATTCTTATTCTGACTTATAATCGAGTTAGAAGGCAAAACCTATGTGCGACAAGAGTTTTTAACATCACGACAATAAAAGCTATGGAATGATAAACTTTTGTTACGACATAAAAAAATTAGGTCGCGATAGAAATTGTAGAAGAATTGAGAATAGCCAAGGAGTTTCCTGTCGCGAAAGAAATTGCTAAGGATTCAAAGAAATTCTATCGCGATAGAGTTGACAGATTGAAAAGTAAATGTTTGTAGCGACAAGGAAAATTTATGTGACAAACTCGAAGAACAAAGGACATGGGAAGATTTGGAGTTGCAAATAGGTTTTACAGTGTGCAAACCTGAGGCATTCACAATGCGTGACCTTAAGAACAAGGCCCCATTGAAATAAATTTTTGTCACGACATCTAGCCAAGTATGTGTGACACATTCAAGAACAAGCCCAGGAGAATGGGTCGCGACGAAGCAGGAAGCTCGCATTGTGCTGACAAAGACTAAAAGCTGCAGCCGTGAGAACATTCTATGTCGCGACAAAGAGACCAATTTGGGCCATAATTTTGGAGATCCACAATGCAATTAATTAAGTGAGGCTTCGACGTTGGAAAGCTATAAATACACGCCACGAGAGGCCCGATAATGCGCGACTTTCGGTGGCTCTAGGATTTCTTGAGTGATTGAAGACTCTTGTACATTTTATTTTTTATTTCCATTTTATTTTATTTTTCTTTTATTTTCCATTTAGTAGATTAGCTTAGTATAGTTTTATTTTGTTAGTTTTCTTTAATTTTTTGGATTTGGGTTATTATCTCTTGAGAGTGACTTGGTTGGTATTTATTTATAAATTCTTCTTTTCATTTCTTTGTTGGATTTAAATGGATGTTGGAAAGTTTAGGTTCATTTATTTTAGTTCGTTTGTGATTTTTGGTGAATTTTCTTAATGGAGTTAGTCACTAATAGGCAACCAGTTTTGAAAGGTTGAACTCACTTGAAAATGGGTCAAGTGATGATATTCATTTTCTTTGTAAAAGGTGGAAGAAAGCTTTAAAATAGAATTCTTGAATTTATTTGATTAGTATTGTTTATAAATTTACTTAGTCTCGATCACCCAGTGCAGTGTACCCGATCTGAGTACCGTGTCTCGCTCTCCCAGGTGTTAGGAGGCCTCCCCAAATGACACATAGATGGAGATTTCTGAGAGTGTAGAGTCGTTCCTTATGGGTATGGTAAACTAATACTATGGAACTAATGAACTTTGAAGGATTACTCAGATAGATCACCAACTTACTTATAAGTTGAGGAAGGTTGAATGGGTATATAATTTTAATCACTCGGATGTCTCTCCTCTTTTCTGGCCGAGATTGAGTTTTGATCAGAGTGTTAGTGAGATCTGTCGAGATGTAAATTTTCATCGAAGTGTAGGATGGGGTGTCGATCAGAGGTGGAGAAGGCTTTACTTGATATCTTGTCTGTGAAATGAAGCATTCTTTAGTCCCCAAGATGCGAGGTATGAAGTACTAAAAAAGGAAAAATACTTAAATCTGAGAAAGAGGGTTACATATTACAACTAACTGATTAGAATCATGTCTTAGAAATGAATATGAATCTTTAATTAGTGAAAAGTATGGTTGAGGGAGAAATCCAAAATATACTACCTGGAATCTTTGACAAACTCAGTTTTCCAATTTGTAGTTGAGCTATGAATCGAAAAGATGCAGAAAGTGATTGTTACTAATTTATCCATTTCTAGTTTGTCTCACTCTAGGAATTCTTGATTATTACCCCAAAAATTTTATTTTACACTCTATTGATACTTGGTTTTGACACTTTGCGTAATGTCCGGTTGATTAACCGGTTGACATGTGAGACTAAATTGCCTCACCGATCACATTTTATGGAAAATTTTGTAGTTTTCTCAAGCCATTGATGTCAAAGTTATTGAGTCAGCTCAATCATGAAGAATTCAAGTTGAACTCAAAGTTGCAGATCAAAAATTGGAAGAAGAGAAGGCATGCGAATGGTGCACACGAGCTGATTTCATAAGGGTTATAAATTTTTGCAACTCTTGCGAAATTTCGCAAGGCTGCGAATTTTCGTAACCCTTGCGAAATTTCGTAAGGCTGCGAATTTTCGCAACTTGCGAATTTTTTGCTGCTATTTGTTGACTTTTTGACTCCGAATTTTGTTCTTCCCAAATTGTCAACTATGTAATAATGACTAATTCATACCTTTTTGTAATTTTTGTTGCTAGGGTAGTATATAAGTCCCAAGCAACACTCTATAGGAGAGATCTTAATCATTAATAAAGTTTTGGAGGGAAGTTTTCAAAGTTCCGTGCTCTATATTTTCTCTCATTTTTGTGACCAAGCATTTGAGGATGACAACTCGAGGAGGATGGCGAATTTGAGAAACCGTCAATTCAACTTCCAAGTTGAAGGCAGTAGAGACGATCTAAGACGGTAGGGGTTCCATGTTTTTCATGTAGGTATTCACTATCATCACTGTTCTCCCCCTTTTACCCTAGGTTACATCCCTTCGATACACCTTGAATGGTCCGTATTTGATAATCTTTTTAGGGTTCAGTGGATGCTTATTGCTAGATCCACTGAGATTCATTAGTTATCATTTATTAGTCATTGGAAAGTGGGTCAAGGAGATACATTTTACTCTTGAGCCGTGTACTCATTGAATACCATTCAAGGAATGATTGTTTTAGGTCGAATTTATAGCTAAATGGCTTAGGTTCGAGGAGATGACTATAGGTGGATCCTCCCAGCCCGTGAGAAAAGACCCGAGAAACCCTCATTTTTAAAGCCCAGTGATGTCTTGATACTTCAAAGAATTCCTTTTTTTACTTTACTTGTTTATTTATAATTTTCAGCAAATTCTGACTTCTTGTTTTTTACAAAATCCCAAAATCCAAACCATAATCACTAGTGTAAGACTTAGTATTAATCATTTCTATAAAGAAAACCCATCCCTATGGACGATCCTTGAGCCACTATATTGCAGTAGCAATGCTACAACAGTAGGAGACATTAGGTATAAATTTTGTTGATTCAGGATACCCTACGGCAAATATGAATCAAATGGAGTCGTTGTCGGGAATGGTGCCTAAGTCTGGCTGATGACTTATCCCCGAACGCGCCTGCGATCTTACGTCACAAGTTAAATTGATTTCTTATCTAGTAGTTTACTATCAAATTTTTTTTTTTCATTTTATTGCTTATTTTTTTAGAAACCAGCATAACCCCTTTTTGTAGGAATTTTTCTTTGTAAGTATAGTCACATGCTTTCATTCGAGGTTTATGTTCAGTGGAATAGGAATCTGACGAGGCGGATTAGTGAGAATCGGTATTCAGCCAAGACCCGGGTTGTGAAGTGGGCTTGAATTGGCGATCAAATGGAACCCCATGAAGAAGCGGCAAAGTCAGCGGGGGAGTGGAGAGGAACCTCAATGCTTATAGATCTATGAGGGACCACATACACCCTCCACGAATGAGTGCACCCTCCTGCCTTTCCATGGTATGGAGAGTGAGAATCCTTATACACACATCAGGGAATTTGAAGAGGTTTGCAACACCTTCAAGGAGGACATTACCACTTTGGACTTGATGAGGTTAAAGTTTTTTCCTTTGACATTGAAAGACAAAGCTAAGATTTGGCTCAACTCCCTGAGACCAAGGACCATTCGTAATTCGATCGAGATGCAGACGGAATTTTTAAAGAAATTCTTCTCCACCCACATAACGAACACTCTGAAGAGGAAAATCTCCACCTTCTCAACCAATGAAAATGAGAAATTTTATCAATGCTAGGAAAGATACATGGAAGCACTTAATTCTTGTCCTCACCATGGGTTTGACACTTGGCTGCTAGTCAGTTATTTTTACAATGGTATGTCTTCTACCATGAAACCATTGTGGAAACTATGTGTGGAGGAGACTTCTTGAGCAAAATCAGGAGGGACACCATGGATTTCTTTGAATTATGTGCGGAGGCATCAAAGGTTGAGATGAGCTGACGAGGGAGATAGAAGGGATGAAATTTACTCGACGAGCCCAGAGGTGGCATGTAATTCCCTTCCGGGGAGGATTTGGACATGAGAGAGCGAGAGTCTGACCTTAGGCTAGAAGGTTGGAAGAATTTGAAATGAGAGCAAACATGAGGTCACGAGTAATGGTGAGACCCACAGTGCTAGATAAGCCGTGTTTCATCTGTTAGGCTCTTGAACATTTGGAAGGCGATGCCCATTTGTTCGACAATGAGGGGAGATCTTGTAGACGAAGCTAATGTTGTTAGTCAATTCAAACCATAACCAATGCGTCATATGGAAATGCCACAATCCCGATTGGAGAATCACCCAATCTCTTGGAAACCGAAGCCTCCACAATATACCTGCTGCCTGACCACAATCGGCTCCTCATCCCGACACGACCACCATAATCAACATCTCCCGATTGGCGACAATGCGAACGAGCAAAGTGAACGGGTAATTTTTGTAGAGGAATGAAAGGCACATGGAATGTTGAGCGAATCAAAAAATTGATACGTGGGAGAGCACCTTGAGCAAAGGGTGAAGGCCCTTGGCGAAATTACTCCAGGTGACAACTGCAGTACTTCGATTTCTAAGTGAAAACCAACTGACAATAGGGTGCAAGAAAGAGGTAGATTCCTTTCTGGGCACGGCCCAGAGCCCTAGGGAGTCCATGAAGTAACCTCTTTTCAATAGACCCACCCTTAGGATGATGAAGTGAAAGCGGTCATCACTCGGAGTGGTGGTTTCTTGGAACAACCAATGCACTGCACATTGAAACTAAAGAAGTAAAGGAAGCAAAATCGGAAAGCATTGTAATCCAAGAAGATATGATGAAGAAGAGCATGCCCCCTCCATTCCCTCAAGCATTAAAAGGAAAAAAGAAGGTGCTCACCAAAAATGAATTTCTGGAAGTATTAAGGCAAGTTAAGGTCAACATCCCACTTTTGGATATGATTAAACAAGTCCCAATGAATGCTAAGTTCTTGAAGGACTTTTTCACTATAAAAAGAGGGTTGAATATCGACAAGAAAGCTTTCCTGAAAAAACATGTTAGTGCCATCATCCAATGCAAAACCCCTATGAAATACAAAGACTCGGGTTGTCCTACCATCTCGGTAAATATTGGGGGAACATTTGTAGAGAAAGCCTTATTGGATTTGGGGGCTAGTGTCAACTACTACCACACTACGGTTTATAGCGAGTTGGAAATTTGGGAGAGACAGTACCTACCACCATTACCACATCTTTAGCGACGGATCGATTAAATTCCCGAGGGCACTATTGAAGATGTCTTGAGTACGGTGGACAAATTCTATTACCCTAGTGGACTTAGTTGTCATACGACAGAAGCGGGTGCAATGGAGACTACTTCTGTTTCCATCATCCTTGGGAGGCCATTCTTAGCTACCTCAAATGAGATTATTAATTTTCGAAATGGAGTTATGCAACTGACATTTGGGAATATGACACTGGAACTGAAATATTTTCCATGGCTTGAAGCATATGCCGATGGAGGAGGATCTGGGTTTGCTGATTGACCAGTGGTGTGGATGAACATACTCGGTCTTGTAGCTCTGAGAAGGAGTTTACTAAGGAACCAGTAGAAGTTTCTGAAGAGCTACAGGATGCCCCAGAATTATGTGCCATTTATGGACCGTGGAGGAGAAAATAAGAAATCCTTCCTTTGTTAACTAAGGAGGATGGTAGCGATCGGGGCGACCATGCATTACAAGAAAGCAGTCCCGAACCTCTGCCGTTATAATTAAAATATTCATATTTGGAAGAGGGTAAACAATGTCCAATTGTGATATCCTCATTGTTGAATGCCTCTCAGGAGAACAGTCTTCTTGATACTCTCAGAAAGTATAAGCAGACCATTGGATGGAAAATTTCCGATCTAAAGGGGATTAGTCCTTTGGTTTGCACTTATCACATCTACATGGAAGATGAAGCTAAGCTAATAAGACAACGGGAAGCCCATTAAATCCACACATATCACGAGTAATTTGTGCCTTTGAGGTCCTCGAACTCACGTAGGCGGCATTATTGCCTGATTTGATAGTCATTGGGTGAGTCCAAACTTAGGTGGTGCGAAAAATCAAGGGTGACCATTGTGTAAAAATGAAGGGAGGATGTGCCACCTTCCGCAATTGGAGGTATGCATAGACTATAGAAGATTGAATGAAGTGACAAAGGAAGGACCACTTCCTTTGCCCTTCATCGATCCCGACTTCTTGAGAGAGTTTAGGCGACCATTATGTTGCTTCTTAGATAATACATTCCGGATATTTCAAATAGAGATTACGGTGGAGGACCAGGAGAAGACCACCTTCACTTGTCCATTTGGTACCTTAGCTACGGGAGAATGCCTTTTGGCCTCTGATGCACGCTACATTAAAGATGTATGCTCGACATTTTAAATGATATGGTGGAGCAGCGTCTGGAGGTGTATATGGATGATATCACCATATACGGGAATATTTTAGTAGTGCTTAGCGACCTTGAAAGCGTCTTTGCCTGGATACATTGTTAAGAAGAATCGGTGCTCGATTGGGAGAAATGCTGGTTAGCATGGTGAATCCCCGGGGGGTGTCACGGGACATGTTATCTCTATGAGGGTAAAAGTCGATGGGGGTAAAGTTGAAGAACCATGTTGTGAATTACACCACCCACGAATGTAAAGGCTATGAGACAGTTCCTTAGCCATGCAGGCTTCTACAGGAGGTTTATTAAAGATTTTTCCAAAATTGAAAAACCCCTGTATGAGCTGCTGGAAAAGGATACTAATTTTCATGGAATAAAGCTTGTCAGAAAAGGCTTCGAAGGCTCGAATCCCATGACCACTTTGCTATGGTAGAGGCACCTTATTCTTAACTTCCTTTTAAAGTTATGTGTGATGCCAGTGATCTTGCCATTGGGGTAGTCCTTAGGCAGAGAGAGGATGGAAAGCCTTTTGTGGTTTATTATGCGAGCAAAACTTTGAATGAAGCTAAGAGAAATTACACTACCACAGAGAAGGAACTATTGGCAGTAGTCTATGCCTTAAACAAGTTTTGAACATACTTGGTGGGGTCAGACACTGTTATCTTCATCGACCATCCCGCGTTGAAATACCTACTAACCAAGCAGGATGCTAAGGCAAGACTTATAAGATGGATTCTCTACTCCGAGAATTTAATCTCTCTTGGTCGAGGGGCGAAAGGGGTGGAGAATGTTTGTGTGAGATCCACTGTCGGGTTTACCATAGCCCGTAATACACACAATCCTCAGTGTGATGAGATCCTAAGGAATCAACTGGCTGGTAAAAGTACCTGGTATGCCACATTTGTAATTTTTTGGCATTAGGGAAGTGTGTGAATGGAAGGCACGGGATGAAATGCCCTGGCCGTAGGGTCGTTTCCCTATTATTAGGAAGAAGCATTTCATTCAAATCTGTGAACTGATCATGGGAGATGTGTGCTGAGAGGAGAGCAGTGGGGATTCTTAGCCAACCTTACAAAAATGCCTATGGTGGTCCATTTTCATTTGCGTATAAACGACTATGAAGGTGCTCTAATCAGGGTTCCTGCGTGCTTCCCTCTTTAGGATGCTCACAACTATATTGTGAGGTTGCGATAGATGCGAGAGCTCTGGGAGGCTTTCTCGCCATCATATGATGCCCTTGAACCCAATCTTAGTAGTGGACTTATTTGATGTGTGGGGCATTGACTTCATGGGGCCATTCCCTATGTCCTACGGATATTCATTTATCCTGGTGGGGGTTGATTACATGTCTAAGTGGGTTGAGGCGATTCCCTGAAAGCAAATGACCATAGGGTAGTACTGAAGTTTTTAAAGGAGAATATCTTCTCCAGGTTTGGGGTACCTAAGGCCATAATAAATTATGGGGGTTCATATTTTTGAAACAAACCCTTTGAAACCCTTCTAGCTAAGTATGGAGTGAAGCCATAGTAGCCGCACTTATCATCTCGAGACCCGATAGACGAGTTGAGCTTGCCCGATAGGAAGCTAAAACTATCGTGAAGTTACTCCAACGGGGGGCCCGGTCCCTCAATTTGGTGGATTCATTATGGGCCTCTTGGACGATAACCAGAGACAATTCTTGGAATATCCCACATCGCTACGGTTTATGGAAGGCATGCCGTCTCCATGGAAATACCAGTGTAAGGCATGATGGGCGATCAAAAAGTTGAAACGGATTTAGGAAGCTAGACCTCAAAAGATTCCTTAACCTTAATGAGTTAGAGGAACTGCAAAATGATGCCTACCTAAATTCAA
This sequence comes from Tetrastigma voinierianum, assembly GCA_016808115.1. Lineage (NCBI taxonomy): Eukaryota > Viridiplantae > Streptophyta > Magnoliopsida > Vitales > Vitaceae > Tetrastigma > Tetrastigma voinierianum. The sequence continues at coordinate 1,925,496 of JAEQBH010000921.1, forward strand.
AAATTGCAAAAGAAAGATTGAAGAAGTGGCATGATCAGATGGTGGCTCGAAAGAATTTCGAAAAAGGCATCAAGTGTTGCTCTACGATTCCAAGCTTTACCTATTTTCAGGAAAACTCAAATTGAGGTGGATTGGTCCATTCATTATCCATCAAATTACAATGGAGCGAAAGTGGAGTTGCTGTTGAAGGACAACGAGACTATTCAAAGTGAATGGCGAGGCTCGAGCCGTATATAATCCCACTTCACAGAACTGAGGGGACTTTTTCCTCCTTGAGCCCTCAGAAGTTTAAGAAGTTGATTTGGGTGGGCTTAGTCTCTTTAGAGACTGAAGATGCCACTTCCTTTTGTTGAGATTTTGCTTATTTCATTTCGAATTTTATATATATTCCCCTCATCTTTTCTCTAGTTTAAACATAGTTTTAGATTGAGTTTTCACTTTTCTGTGTTTTTATTCATTACCATTGTGTTTTCCTTGTAGGAATCGCTTATCTCAGTGAAGTAGGGTTTTGCAGGTTGAGGGCTCCATTTTCGCAAGGGTTGCGAAATTTTGCCGCCCTGCCTCCTGTTGCCTGCACCTTTTCATCTGCCTGACCTTTCGGTTCTAACAAACCATATTCATTTCTTCCCCATTAACGAGACCTAGAAAGTTTGCACTCATTCATGGTTACTAAATATCACAACTTTCCATAGGCTCGTCACCTTCCCCATCCCCCTATATATATCAACACCCCACCTGTTCATTCCATCCCCTCATTCCTCCTCTCCCTGAATCCCCCCCTCTATGGAAAACCATTCACCCCATTCCCATTAAGCTGAGAAGCCGCGGTCATACGGCTCGTCCTTAGGACCTTGTGTGAGGGTCCCTTGCCCTTCGCCAGTGACCTCTTTATGTAGCCCTAGGCACTTAATTTGAAACACCCGGTCGGTTGCTCCTGTGTTCCTACCTACTTGCAGATTATGAGACCGAGGGCGAAGGTCGTTCCTCCTTCCCCTTCATCCATTGTGACCCGGGGCTGGCCTGAGGGGCTGGGACCTGGGCCCATCAGCTGAAACTTCCAGGTTCACGACCCGGGAGCATCCTTGGTCTCCACTGCCCTGGGCCCCCGGCGCACAGCGAGCCTCGAGACCACTCTCAGAGTACATCATCAAAAGAGGAGTACTGTACACTATGTGGCCCAGTGGTGGTCGGACTACGATTGGAAAGATGCATAATAAGAATTTTTATGATATTCCATCTTTCTCTACCCTCCTCGAGCTTCGAGACTCCATGAGGCTTGTGCAGTGGTACTCCTTGGAGCTCTTCATGACTCCGCGCCAGTTCTTCTATCCGCATGTGGTCATCGAATTCTACCATACCATGACTTCCAGGCAAGACAATAATCCAACCGGCCTGCATTTTTCTATCGATGACCATGAAGGAATCGCAGACCAGCGACATAGTGCCACATTCAATCTTACGGTTGTCTGTGATTCGGTAGTCTGGCGGTGGCCACATCCCTTACCTCGGGGATGGAGTGCGCATCCTTCAGGAGACACATCATTTGGGGCCCGTTCTATTGGTGACAACTTTCGCGAGGATGCTCTTTATTGACCATGGCCTGCTGGCGGTCGAGCTTATTTCACTCCCGGCGTTCAGTGCGAGAGAAGGAGCATCTTGGAGGCTCATGTCGCATTTCGATGGTTTACGGTTCGATTTTCTGAGGCTCATCATGAGCGCCCTTTTCCTCTTTGAGGAGAAAGATACCACCATGAAGAACCTTAAAGAGTGAGACCGTCCACTCACATTTCATGGCTGCTTTCTATCAAGTGTTAGAACATCTTGGTTTTCCGGCTTAACCCCAATTAGAGCGTCGTCGAGTTTGCACAGCTGTTTTCACTATTGAGAAGTGGAAATTTGTACCAGGGGCTCCTCCTATCCCACTCAGAGATCCAGAAGAGAGATAGCCACCCTGCAGTTCCTGTTGAATGACCCGGCATTCAGCGTCGCAGCCTGACCACTAACCCAGCTACCCTACATCGTAACTTCTTTAGTACCTCCAATTCCTTCATATTCAACGGGACCTAGCACTTCAGCATCGCCCATGGAGACTATCCTTATTTCTCCTCATGACTTACATTTATTATGAAATTTGCCGGTCTGCAGCTCGTTTCACATTTACTTGACCTCTTTACTTCCATTGCTTATCTTTGCCACGGGTGAGAGGATGGCATGAGGTCGTGGTTGCTTTCCAGGAACAATGCCATCCTTCTTCATATTCAGAGCTACCTGGACTTGTCTCACATTCCTCCCAGTTCCCAGCTGCCAGGCTCTGAGTCCTCGCGACGAAGCGAGTAGCGTCCCAGCCCATATAGCCCCTCCTGTGTCTTCTTTGGATCTCCTTGCAATAGCAGCAGCAGTAGTCCTTCCCCCAATTCCCCCTTCTCCTCCAGTCTTGTCAACAGCTGCTCAGCCTGCTTAAGATGAGGATGACATCCTGTTGCCCATACGGAGGTAGCACCCCATTTCTTGCTCCTTCAATCCATACCCCATTGAGGTCGATGTGCTATTTGGTTGGGGGAAGAGTTAATGGAGGAAGTGGCTTTTATATTATGTTTTTGCTTTTGTTTTGAGCAAGTCCTTTTATGTAATTCAATGACTTGCTAGTAGTTACTTTTATATATGTATATATATACACACACACAAATATGCATTTAATTTAAAGCCTACAGTTAAAGTTTCTCAATTGCAAACATATTTTTGTAATGCCCAACTTATAGCAAGAGAAATTGAAATTTTGTTCCAATGTTGTTGATGTTAGAATGGTGTTATGCTTAGTTGAGTTGATAACCTGTTGAAATTTTTATTGTTTTCAACTATTTTTCTTCCACTTTGAACTAACCACACACTGTTCACATTAGATTTCATTTATAGGTTGAAGAACTGCCTTGCCTTCTAAGCCCTGTAAAAGTCCGGCCTAGTACCTTTGACCACCTTTAATAGGTCAAGACCCCTGAATAAAAGACCAATGAGTCTTTCAAGCAAAGAAATAAAAGAAAAAGGAAAAGAAAAGAAAAGAAAGAAATTGTGACACTTTGCCTTGAAACACGAGCACGGTCCGAAGGGTTTATGGAGAAAGTCTTTAAAGCCCGGTGCCTTAAACTAACTGGTTGGGAGTTACCGAATTTGTTGCTCATTACATGGGTGAATAGGTAGAGTTTAGCAAATTGTAGGTGCTAGAGTTTTGAATTCATTAAGAGTCCGAGGTGAAACCTGAAGAGTTAATGGTCGAAAGATCCTTATGACTTGATGCCCTAAACCTTAATTAGTTGGGAGTCATAGATGGACCCTCGTTACATGGACACTTGTGAGTTCGATACCCTCAACATTGCACCCCTACACAAAAAAGGAGGAAGTTATATAATAAAGTTGGGTCCTGATCTATTGAGGTTGGTTAGGCTGCTAGGTTTTGATAAGAGCTAGGTTAGGGGGAGAGAACAGTTTGACAGTTTATTTTTTAAACCTAATCAAATCAACTTAGTTTTTTTGTGGAAGGTGTTAGGTTGGTTCTCTAGGAGGGGACACTGTTTTGATACTTGATTTTGCATAGCACTCAGTCTCCCAAGATATTTATTGGGCAAAGTTTTGGTAACTCTTGTTGACGGTTGAGCATTATCACTTCATTTTTTTGAAACATCATTTTTTGTGGACATATATATAGTCGATCTTGTTTTGTGTGCTTTCTTTTTCTTTCATTTCTAAGGGACTATGTGTCGATTGGGGGGAGTGATTATTACCCAAAAAGAGCTATTCTGCACTTTGTTATTACGGGTTTTGAGCATTTTTTGCATAGTAATCCCGTTTGATGGCTTCCCGATTGACATGTCGGAGACCTAGGTATACTCACCAGTCACATTTTATGGCAAATTTTGTAGTTTTCTCAAGCCATTGATGTCAAAGTTATTGAGTCAGCGCAATCATGAAGAATTGAAGTTGAACTTAGAGTTAAAAATCAGAAACTAGAAGAAGATAAGCTGTGCTAAATGAAGATTGCACCATGGGAATTTTGCAATTTCGCAACCCTTGAGAAATTTCGCAGGGCTGTGAATCTACTGCTATTTGTTGACTTTTTGACTCTGAATTTTGTTCTTCCCAAATTGTCCTCTATGTAATAGTGACTAATTCATACCTTTTTGTAATTTTTGTTGTTGGGGTAGCATATAAGTCCCAAGCAACACTCTATTGGAGAGATCTTGATCATTAATAAAGTTTTGGAGAGAAGCTTTAAAAGTTCCCGCTCTTTCTCATTTTCTCTCACTTTCTCTCATTTTCTCTCATTTTTTGGCCAGCCAAATAGCCTCTGAGGATGAGCGGCTGAAACCTCGTTCTCCTTGAAGTTAAAGGCCATTGGGCAGCGGATCTAAGGCAAACTGAGGGGTTCCATGTTTTTCACTTAGGTATTCACTATCATCACTGTTATCCCCCTTTTACTCTAGGTTACATCCCTTCGATGCACCTTGAATGGTCCGTATTTGACAATCTTTTTAGGGTTCAATGGATGCTTATTACTAGATCCACTGAGATTCATTAGTTATCATTTATTAGTCATTGGAAGGTGGGTCAAGGAGATACGTTTTTACTATCTTGAGCCATTAATGCTCAGTGAATACCATTTTCAAAGGATAGTTGTTTTGGGTCAAATTTTGCTCAAGCTAAATGAAGAGCTAGGTTCGGAGATGACTATAGGTCGTCCTCCACAACACGAGGAAAAGACCCGAAAAACCCTCATTTTCCACAAGAGCCCAAGTCCAATGTCCTGATACTTCAAGGGAAATCCTTTTATACTTTACTTCATTTTATTTATAATTTTCAACCATTACAACTTACTACTTTTACAAAATCCCAAAATCCAAACCATAATCACTAGTGTAAGACTTAGTATTAATCATTTATACGAAAACCCCCATCAAGATGATCCTAGAGCCATATACTGCGATAACAATGCTACTTGATGGGAAGTATTTAATTATAACAAATTTTGTTGATTAAGAATACCTCACGACAATCTGAAGATCAGTTCTCAACCATAAATTTTATTAAACACTTTGAATATAGTTTAAAGCATGTGACTATATTTTTTGAAATTCACTCTTGTCATCAACAATTGGAGTTCAAATAGTAATGATCTTGAGTAATTTGGGTGAATTTAGTCTTTTGATTTATTATCTTTCCTGCATTAGGAATGATATCTTGACTTAAATATCCACTTTTTATTGTATGCGACTTCACATGCACTGATGATCAGAACCCAAATTTTAAAATGAGTTATTTTAAAACCGCGAAGAACAATTCCATCTTTTCATACATATAAAAATAAATTCTTGCTTTCCAGTTTTAACATTCTCTCGATGACTAAAGGTTCTTGTGTGGTAGTACGGAAGATTGGCATACACAGTTATCCTTATAGCCGGTGTAGCAGAAGTTTTTGGCGTTATTCATAGGGGATTAAATGTTAATAGTCCTTTAGTGGCCAATGTTATAAACTTGTATATATCATTTGCGTCTTTAACATGTGTGACGTCGGAGTGACATGGTGATGGTGCAAAACTCATTGGATTTTTTAATCATTTTAAGTTTATTATGAGATAAATGTTGATTTGTTTTGAAGAAAAGTGGATAATTGACTCAGAGGCTGTTTGCGGGAAAATACAACATAAACTCAAATTTTGCTTGTCCCGGAAAGGAAATCGGCCCGACGACGGGGTGGTCGCGGCGGAGAGTGTCGCGACAGCCAGATATCAGTACTAAACCATTCAGTCCACGACATCCAACAAATTTGGCTTTGAAGAAGAAACTGAAAACTTGAACAAGTGAAGTCGTGACTTGAAAAAGGAGATTGCGACAAAGAAAACGTGGTCGAGACTAAAGGAAACAATCAAATGGAGAAATTCATGTCGCGACATTACTTTGATGTTGCGACACCAAAAGGATATGAATGATGTCGCGACAAGAATCCGTCTATGAAGCCATAAGAGGTCTTCTGAAAGAGGGTTCTGGCGGTTTTTAAATACAAGGTTCCATTTCATGTCACGACATCAACTACTATGTCGCAACATAAAAGCAGGAAGATTTAAAGTGCAACCAAAGATAGAATTTGAAAGGAGATTTATGGCACAGCCAAATAGAAGCACTTGCAAGGAAGCTGAACTTCGACCTTTTCTGAGTCAGGGTCGAAACTGATCATCGACCAACTAATTTAGGTCATAACACGAAGAAAAATTTGAGCGAGAAGAAATTGATGTCGCGACATGCAGGCGAGGTCGCGACTGGAAATAGATGGGAAGAAGGAAATTGGATTGCAACGTAGGGCGAGGTTGCAAATGAAGAAAGAAATGGGAAAGCGAAGAGGTTGCGACATCATCATGATGTCGCGACGTAAATTGAAAGATATGAAGACAAAGAATACACCAACCTGATTGCGACCTGAAAGGAATCGGAGTCACAACATGAAGTCATCGCCGCAAGCGACAAAAGTGGTCCCTGACCAGCGGCGTCGCAACTCGGAAAATTTGGGAGAAAGGAAGACAATGATCATGCGACAGTATGGCGAAGTCGCGACATCGACCGCTGAAAATTTGATGAGAAGGCGAATGAAGTCGCGACCACACACGATGTTGCGACCGATCTGTATTTTGCAAGACAAGCTGGTTGCAACTTAAAGAAAGAGATTAAGCTGCGATCATGAAGCGATCAAGACAGTCGTGGCCATGACATCAGCGAGGTCGCGATAGGGCGGTGGTGGGCTTTTCTTTGGATTTCCACTTGGGCATTTTGAGGATTGAAACCAGAGTTCTTTTTCACGATTATAAAAATAGATGGCTTTGAAATAGTAGGCAACTTCAGTCTTCGCTATGACAAAGGGAAAGAAGAAGAAGACTCGATTGTATATTTTAGAGTAGAAATTTTATTATTTTTATTTTTAGTTTAATTTTTCAGGTTTTGAATCTGCGGCTTGTGCATAGGCAGTAAATTTGGATTTTTAGTTCTGTTATTTTTCTTCGATGTGCACGAAAAATTTATGAAATCCTAGACAATTTATGGAATTCATTTCTTTCGGTTTATTGCAATTATAGTGGTTGTGCGTGATCGGTGCTCAGTTTCTTAATTCGCGATCTGCAGTGTCGAGCAGCGGCTGTGGATTTGATTTACATTTGGTTCTGATCTTTCCTACACAATTTCACGGAGGTAATTTGGGTTCGATTTTTACTTAATCGGTGTGATTTTAATGGATAAGTTCCCAATAGTAGTACCTAAAGTACGATTTAAGGGAATGTATCTTTCTCACGATATCAAGGATACCCTCTGCTTGCGTGACACGAGGCGAGATTCTGAGAGTTGAGAGCATTCTTTTCTAGGTATGTTCGACTACCGTGATGGCTTCTTTGAGCTCACGAGTTTATTTTGATAAATCCCATTAAGCTCATAATTGAAGTTGGAGGGGTGTATTTAACAATATAAATGTCAGAGAGTTCACATCTACGAGGTAAGTTCCAGTCAGGTGTTAGCTCGGATCCCAATCAAAGGGAAAGGGATGAACCATAGATCCCGAAGGTTGAGCCACCAATTGAGTAGTAGAAATTTTGCGAAAATCCTTAAGGTAGAAGCAAAAGTTCACACAATGTGAAACAGGTGAAGTATTGATAAAGAAAACACCCAGATCTTGCAAGAAAATTCGAATAATGTAGTCGTTAGATCTTGTCTTCGAGATAAGCAAGGATATCTAATAAGGAATATGGAGAAACCAATCTCCAATAATTAAATTTTGACAAAAAATAAGATCCATACATAAAACAGAGCAACAGATTTATGATAATCGACTGCTCCATCTATTTCTCATCGATGGCTTTCATTTCCTCACAGGAACCGATTCAATCCATTCTTTATAGACAATTTATTTTATTCATTTACTTTTTGTTTTGTAGCTTAATTCTTGAAATATATCCACAAGTATAGGATTTTTAATTCAGGCTGCTTAGATAAACCTTCACATGGGTTTCTGAAACCAAATAGCATGAAATTTTAGCAGTCAAAAAAAAAAAAAAAACAGTTGATCCAGAATTGCCATATCAATCTGTGGGAATGATACCAAAACTTACATTCATTTACCATCAGATGACCTCAGAGACTCTGCAGCGGTTGCGACTTTACCCTTTATTTTTAGAATCATGAGCAATTAAGAAAACTATTTTTATCAAGCAAAATTATCCAAGTACGTATGCAGTTATAGCTTGAAGGCTCTGTAATTATGCTAATTTGAGGGGTTTTTAGTCTATAGAAAGGCAAACAATGGCTCCCATATAACATTCGCAGGCTGCCATCTTTATATCTCACTGATATTTAGTTATTGCTGTTGTAAAAATCCCACCATGGGCAAGTGCTCTACTAACTACCCTTAAATCCAGAGAAGCACACATGTCGCCAAGAATACGTCCTTGTAAGACTCAGATGATCCTTCCCGACCACCATCCGTCTGCGGATGAAACGCAGCTCATTGTCGAACTTGTTATTTATCCCTATAGCCTTGCGGAAACCCGTGCGTGATCGAAACCTGAGGGATCCCGCCCGATTCTACGACACCGGTACCCATGTAACCAGATAATCGCCTCGGGCATGTATAACTTCGCGCACTCCTCTACAGGGGCCATCCGTATCAGCTAGAAGAAGTATTTGCCGACTTGGTGAGCCATCCACTATCACCCACACCACACTCCATGCCTCGCATTGTCCATGGCAAGCCGTGGTCACAAACCATCGTGACGGTTCCCACCTTCCACTGCACGATTCCAATGGTCGGGAGAGCCCTACTAGCATCCGATGCTCAGCCTTTACCTGTTGACACGTGAGGCATTGTCGGACAAAGTCCCCAACGTGCCTCTTTGACCCCACTCCAAGAATACCGTGACCGAAGATCTTGGTGACATCTTCAAGAATCTCGATGTATCGCAAAAACGAGAGCAATGGAACTCCCTGAGGATCTCCTTTCTCAGACATGTCAACTGGGGAACTACGACCCGTTCCTTATACCAAAGACTACCATCTGCATGAATGGCTTAGCCTTCGTCACCAGAACCTGTCTGTATGCGGTCCTTGATGGCCACTATCTATGTATCCTGTCTCTAGGACTTAATCACTTTGCTCAGTAGGGAAGGCGTAGCCACTAATCTCTCCAAAATACCCTGAGCATGATCACTATACTATAGTTTAAACCATCCCACAATCTCGAGCATCTGCCACTCTCGAGAAGCTATACTAGCCAGTACTCCGCGTGACTTCCGACTAAGTGCATCAACCACCACATTTTCCTTACCAAGATGGTAATGCAAGGTGAAGTCATAGTCCTCCAAATAATCCATATCCATCTGCGTTGCCTCATGTTGAGGTCCCTCTATGTGAAAAATATACTGACTCTATGATTTGAATAGTTTCCAACCCTGGGCTTAACATACGTAGTGGCACCAAATCTTTATGACAAAGACTATGGCTGCCAACTCCATGTCATGTGTAGGGTAATTCTGCTCATGATTCTTTAGCGATCTAGAAACATAAGCCACAACCCTCCTAGAATACATCAGGACACAACCCAGTCCGTCCTTAGAGGCATCACAATATATCAGGTAATCTTTATCCCTCACCAGACTATCAAAATAGGAGTCAAGTAAGCCTCTCTTTTCACCCCGGAATGCCCTGCCACACAAGTCATTCCACTTGAACTCTCGACCTCCTTCCGGTCAACCCGGTCATAGACCCCGCGAGCCGAGAGAAATCCTCTAAATCGAACTCCTCAGGTGACTTCGCCATCCTAAGAAACTCGAGATTCAAGATCGCACTTTAAATTTCTCCCCAACTCATAACATCCTCAACCTTCTCAGGGTCTACTGACACACCTGAAGCCGACACAACGTGTCCTAAGAACTTCACCTCATTAAGCCATAATTCACATTTTCTGAACTTTGCATACAACTGACAGTCTCTCAAAACCTGAAGAATGACCCTCAAATGATCCTCATGCTCCTCCTCAGACTTAGAGTATATCAAAATGTCAATAACGAAGACTACAACAAACTGATCTAAATAGGGTTGGAATACCCTAGGCATGAGATCCATGAATGCTGCTGGCGCATCTGTCAATCTGAAAGGCATCACTGTGAACTCGAAATGCCCATACTGCGTACTAAACACAGTCTTAAGGATATTAGCTGCCCTAACTCTCAATTGATGATAACCGGTACTAAGATCTATATTGGAGTAGATCCGTGTCCCTCTCAACTCGGAACAAATAAACCAATCCGAAACGATACCACCTCGGGATCCCGTTCAAATGTTGGTAGTCAACGATGACCGGCTGGTTCTGGCCCTTTTTCTTGCAAACGCGCACGTGAGCGCCCTGCAAGTGCCTGGGCTTTTAAATAGGAAAAACTTTGGCTCTTAATAATTCTATATATGGGACCTTGAGTTCATGCACCTCAAACTCGCGCCATCCATGGGGAGCTATGGTAGGGCCACACGACGCATAAAGAATCTGACCGTGAAGCCTGCATCCCTACGCGGGAGGTATCCCAAGAGGTCATCCAAAAAATATCTTTATATTCAGCAACTACCGAGGTAAAACCACCCCAGTCTTTACCTGCCTTAAATAGTAGCGAGTTATTCGTCAACCAACCCATCAACCACTATGCCACCCAGAGCCACGGCCCGGGGGGGTAGAAGCATCATGTCCTCCCTCGAAAAGTAACAATACAATACCATCGTGTGTGTAGGCGCATCCTCCCGCCGACGAAGAAATCAATGACGACTCGATGTGTCGTCAACCAATCCATGCCAAGAATGACATCAAAGTCTGATATGTCCATTACCCAAAGGTCCACCATGAGCAGAATCCCTTAGATCTCTAACTCACAATCCCGATATATCTTATCAATCCTCACCCTAACCCTTAGGGGAGAGCTTACATGTAACAACTTTCCCAAAGATTCAACTTTAAGCCCAAAACATTCACACATGATGCAGCCATGAATGAATGAGATGCACCAAAATAAAAGAATACTCTTTCGCCCATAGATGGCCAGTGAGGAAACGTATTCTATATAATCGATCGACTCCATAACTCAGCTCATACGTAATGGTGTGTATTATGCGCTGATCCCAGGGTCCACCCGAGGAGCCTTTAGCTCAGCCCCGCCCATACTCCGGCAGCCCGGCCCGGTCGTGACATGGTAAGCGCCCGTGTCGCACTTTTTTTTTTAAGACTGGAGCACGGTTCTTCCGGCTCAGGCTGGTATGAGATCAACCAGGTCGGCATAATCATCGGGATGACAGACCGCAAATGGGCCTCATAATCTATAGATCCCCCGCTCTCGTGGGCAATCTGCCCGATGTATCCGAAATGATGACAATGGTAACAGATGTCACTCCGGCCCCACTCGCCAGAGTCTTATCTGCACCAATGGGATGGTTCCCGATACCGCGGCCCGTCCTAAATCCTCGTGGAATAGAAGTCTTATGTTTCTTTCGAACCAGGTTAAGGCTTCCACCTCCTTCCTTATAATCAAGACTGGTATCTAGATGCTCCACGCATCATCTATCTCTATTTCTATGGTCATAGCCATCCTAGCCAAAGAGTCCATGTCTTGTAGGAGAAATCTCATAACTTCGCCCCAGGGAATGGATAAATGCCTTCCATACCATCCTCAAACTCTCACCTCGATTAGTGCTCCCTGTGGCCACATAATCATCCCCGAAACATGCTAATTCAGTGAACTTAGCTAAGTATTTGAGTACTGTCATACTTCCTTGTTTCAACTCAAGGAACTCCCGAGCCTTCGCATACCTAGAAGATGCCAGGAAAAACTTACTCATGAAGAGCTCTCGAAACTCTCCCTATGTCATCTTCTCCAGATCCCTCGAGACTTTAATCCAATCCCACCACACCTGGGATTCAATCTCCAGCTGTAATGTACGCCCCGGGATCCCTGGCATCGAGGTGGATCTCCATAGCCCAAACCTCGCCTGAACCCGTCTAACCAATGTCACTGTACCACGATCCCCCCCGTGAATACTTCCGGAGGATGATGTGCCATAAACATTTGGAGGTTACTTGGTCCTACTTGACCCCCAATTGCACTACCCTATGCAATGGCAAAGAAATGCTGCACCCATACCCCAAGGTAAAGGCCTCCTACCAAAAACAGTGGCGGCTCCGCTATCGTCTCAGGCAACCTCGTGTCCCTCCTCGACTTTCCATCTACATGTGTCAGATAGAAAATTGAGATTTTCCCAATTTCCTTGTTCAATTAATAGTGCATATGCCACTACTAATATACGTCACAATCTAAACTAACATATTTATTCATTCACCAAACCTCTAAGGTTATTTTCTTACCCTAGTGTTCAACATTTCATATACACTATTCACCAAGTATATAATTCACCCAGTACATAACACACTATCATGCAGCGTATGACCCATAATAATTCATCAGAATGCACAATGAATGCATGATCTAAACCCATGCCCATCAAGTCCTAGGTAATCGTATACCTAATTTCCTGATACTGAGCTACACCGTTACTATCGGACATCGAGTTCCAGGTATTTATAAACCTAGGCTCTGATACCATGTTGTGACACCCCAATCTCGGGGGGTTCTTTTTTTTATTTTTTTTTACCACTATAGGGGCGGGGTGGGTCGCGATGTAGATCTCTCGTATTGCACGCGGCCTGGAATAAAGACCAGCCACGCGCGCCCTGACGGCACGCCTGTCTCGGCCGCATAACGCAACACATTGATAATCGCTACGTAAAAACTAGCAGTTTTGCTTAACCCCATTGCGACATCGGGCCTCTATCGCAACAAGAAAACCCCTATCAAGGTCGAACCCTATCGCTGATGTAAAAACCCTAGCCCACGCCAAACTCGCTTTCGCTGTAATACGGCGGTATGACACCGACTCCTCTCGTATCGCCCTTGGCCACGACAAGAAAACCCCATCGTGACATTGTCATGACAGAGAAACAAAACACTTTTGCAACATGGAAAGACTATGTCGCGACCTAGTAACCGCCGTAGCCTTGGGAGAACTATGTCATGGTTATCAGGAACCCCATCGCGGACACAGACTAAAAAACTTTGTCGCGGACTGTGAATTCCTATCGCGACCTAAAATCCACCCAAACCCGGCAGAATAAACTTTTCCCTCGGCTCCATCCTGCACCTCCAACTCTTTCCCAAAACAATATAAAAATTACCAGACGGCTCATGACATTAAAGGCAAAATAAATAAAAACTGGGAAAACTTATTGAATCAGACCACTTCAGAATGAGTGTTGCCATAACTCCTTCCTCTATATACGATAAAAACTAGATCACCGTCCGCACTTTAAAGAATACAGTGGTATCAAAGCCAGACTGCCTTCTTCACCACTCAAGGTCCGCACGGAGTTCCATCTCTCAGCGGACCTCCAAAGACCTTAAATGATTTCTCCCATGATGGTGAACACACCCAAGATGACCCTTCCTACAAGGGCTACCCCCACCTAAGTGCACATGCAATGCCATACTTAACATTTATCAACACATCAAAGAAAACATATGCATTTCTACATGAATAAGCCCTCATGTCATGCCAATGTCCTGGCGCCCTCATCGACTCCCCGCCACATGCATTACTGGCCATGTATGAAAAAACCTTTCATTTCCAAAATGTAAAGATGTTTGTTTTATATTTCGTCTACTTGATGCCTTAAAATCGTTTAAAATCCATGTGTCTTTAAGTGGTAATGCTTTCTCTTCCAGGTTTCACCATGCCGCCGACACCTTCCGACACTTTTGGGCGGACTTTCATCGCATCACGCATATCCACCAAAAATACGTGTCTTTCACTGGAGGTGTGTCTATCCCTTCTTGAGTTCCTACCTCGACACATAATTTCAAATCGCAAGGGACTGTAAGACGCCAAGACCTTTGTCGCAGGCCTCCACCATGAAAACACCCTCAAAACACGCTGCTCTTTCATGCCATGCACTCACACCTATTTCACACGATGTCCCCATTCATATGCACGCGCACGTTATCAGAGGGTTCTTTCATGTTGCGCAATGAGAAATGCATGCACATTTTGATTCATGGATAATCATATCTTACAACATACAATTCTTGGCATCCATAATACAACCCATGGGAACTTTTCCGCTTCAAAGATATATCCACATTACGATTTTCACACATCGCGATGTCAATCGATCAAGCAACAACACACAAAACTAAATTTTCTCGTCTTCGCATCTGCAACAATACAATACGCTCAGCATGCCTGGCCCATGTCTAGCACTGACACACCATAAAATCACCATACTCAAGCCCGTATTTTCCAACAAGTACAACCTAATTTCATTAGGAACCGGCAGCTCGAGGAACATAAAGATCCTGAACCGGTCCGTAGTTCACCAACAATTTGATCACAACTATTCTTGAACCAGCACCACCGTTAAGGCTACACCTAATGGACATCGAATGGCCTTTAAACAAGGACTAACCAGAGTAGGAAAGAACCCCTACCTCTTGAACCGTAGTCCAGTTCACTTCTTGATCGTCGAACTCTCGCCATTCGAACGCTGGAAAACCAGTAGAAAACTGGACTTCCTCGCTTCTTTTTTTTTTCGCTTCCTTTCTTTCTCCTTTCTTTCTATCTTTTCTCTTTCCCTTCTCATTTCCACGAACTCACTTTGATCTAGGTGTAGGACACCTTTCTCAATCATTGTGACACATGGCAATTATCATGCCATGTGTCTCTCATGCCACTTCCATCCCACTTTTGCATGGTGGAGCATGACATGTATATGACACTTGGCTTTCCATATGCCAAGTGTCCACTTGTTTGGTGCCACATGACACGTGTCCTTGTGTCATGTGTCGCAAATTTATCTTGAAATACATGAACACTTCGACTGGCCCGGGATCTGATGATGACCCGATCAGGCAACTAGGACTCAAGACCCATCCCAACCTAAGTGGTTGTCTGTGTCGCTAGCCCGAGATCTAGCACCCCCTGTAGGTGCTCGCGCCAGATCAACTGCACATATCATTATACTACCTGTGTCCTCACACAAAGATGGACCTATAGGACATGTAGGAGGAGTAAAATAAAAGTACACCCAAATACATTTGAAAAACAATACATAATACCTAAATACGAACCAAGAGAAAATAACAATTGAAATAACTAGAATACAGTATACCTGTGATATAGACTGTGAAAAAAGATATTAAAACAAAGGTTAAAATAAATGGTCTCAAGCAATGGTAATACTATACTTTATGACACACAAAGGAACAAATCGTATTAATAATACTAATAATTCAAATAATGATAGGAAACATTAACTAGATGTGTTAGAAATGAAGGGAAGGATTATTAGCCCCTACCCAATGTGTGTAATTGCAAATTACACTCACTTATACTCCTTCGAAAGCAGCATATTTGAAGGTTTAGATACTTTTATTAGATACATAGTAAATGAATTCCTAGGAGCATTATGGATGATAGACAGTATAGAGCAAAGAAGAAAAGACATAAGAGTAGTTAGAAATAAGTTATCACATTTACAAATTTGTAAAATGAAAAACATATATGAATATACATGTGAATTTAGAAATGGTATTATGATGCATTTTATAGTAATATGAATATGACAATCTTAGCCAATACATACTATGAGAAGTTACCAGGAAAATGGAGTAATTATTTCCAAGAAGAGTATGAAAAAATAAGAACAAAGGATGCTGATACTATAGGAGCAAGAATATAATTTTTAAAGAAAAGATTAACAAAATTATGCATCCAAAGGTATATTATAAAAGGTGCAAGAAATGGAAAAAATATATTATGTGATAAGATAGATAACATCCTAGGAAAATGGGGGGTGTAAGGAGTATAAGAAAAGAAAATTTGGAAAACAATTAGGAAAGTCAAGAAAAAAATTACAAAATATAAGAGATTTAGAAAATAATGGAGAAAACCATTGAAAAAATATTACAAGAAAATATGTAATTATAAAACAAGAAATGTTACGTAAAATACATCAAAAAACAAAAGCAAATGCAAATGTTGGAAATGTGGAGAATTAGGACATTTCAGTAATGAATGTCAAAAAGAGAAAAAGACATTTATCTTATGGGGAGAAATGTGAAGAAGATGATTTAGAAAGTATACTGGTGCTTTGATAGTGAATGAGTAGTGTTTATAGTGAAAATGATAAAACAGTTCCAGAAAGTGATACTAATGAGTAAAGAGATACCGAGAAGATGACATTTCTGAATTTGAAGTTATTAGTGCTAAAGAAGATCAAGAAGGAGATAGATTAAAGAGCACTTTTGATAATAGAAAAGTACAAAAAAAAATCCATAAGCTAAATTTTGATCTGAAAGCCCCAGGAGAAGGATTACTAAGATACCTAAATAAAAAATATACAATCCATGAATACCAAAAGATAGAAAGAAGTATAACAATTAACAAAGCTAAAGGAAACATAAAGCTTAATTTATTGAAAAATAAGACTATAAATGAAACATTAAGTAAAATAAAAAAGGAAGAAGTAAGAGAAAAAATAAAGTATGTATATTTAGTAGGAGTAGAGATAATAAAAAAATCGTTATTCCCTGAAAATCTAAATACACCAATAGTTCTAAATTTACATGATAAAAGACTGATACAAACGCATGAAAGCCACGTGAGGCAAGATTCCAAGAAATTTAAGATGATACAACGAAATTAATGTTCACATATTATCCAAAATATAACATTAATTTAGGAGATAAAGATTTTGATAATAGTCTAAACTTATATTTCAAATTTTTAAGGAATGATTTTTATGAAAAAAGGTAATAATGTAATGACAATGTATTATAGTGCTTTTCACACACTATCAAACTAAAATTATGGAAGGATTTACCAAGATAAGTCATTTATATAAATTAGTGATGAATGTAGAGAAATTGTCAAGATAATAGAACCTCAAAAGTTAGATAGAATAGAAATTCCAGCAAATTACATTTTAAGTCTTGAAGATGATATTCCTAAAGAAGATTGTATACAAAGAATAGATTTACCCTTATTTAGAGGAAATTCCTTGATAGGAAATAATACAAGGAGAAATAGTTTCCAAAGAATAAGAGAAGATTTATTATCTCACCTTCTAATAAAAGGAATTGATCATAATGGGAGTAAAGAGAAGTTGAAGAAACAAAATTTTACTGTATTGACAGCTAGTTGTAATCATATCCAAGCCGATAAGTGTGAACAATAGATATGAACAAGCCCGTATATTTATAAAAATTATGATGGCCGAACATTAGAATGTAATTTAAAAGTAAAATATGTAAAGGACATCACAGGCGAACAACATTTGTGTAGACATTGCCATAAGATACAATATAATGTAAAGGAAAATGGATCAGCACCCCCAACCTGCAGGGCATTTTTTTTTTTTTTTTTTTTTTTACCACTGTAAGAAATCTGTCATTACAAAGAAATCTCTGTCGCGACATAATACCTTTATTGCCGCACTCCAGTTTTGGTGCAGCGCCAACTCGCGTTCACACCGACCCAGTTTGTCGCGAAAGTATAGCCTTTCGACGCAACGCACATGTCGCCATACTATCGATACATACACGCCTTATCGCCACGCACTCCACGCTGGCGATAGTGCTCCTTGATCCCACGTCACGACATAGAGCGCTATGTCAGCGACATGGGAAAGAAACCCCATGTCTTCGAACCCCGTCACGACAAAGGAATCCACCTTGCCAAATACGTTTCAGTAGTGAGATCCTCTCGCCGGCTAATCGAAACTTCCGGTCGTGACGTAAACTCTCGACTCGCCTAAACTCTCGATCGCGACAAGAAAATACCCGTCACGGCCTGCAATCCCCTGCTTCCAGGCCAAACTATTTTCAAGGACGTAAGAATACTTGTTACTTATTAAAACCCCATTCAAGGCCAAACTCAAGCAGACACAAACATTTTGTCATGACATACCCTTCACTCGACTGAACCTCGCCGCCGACAAAATATTTTGTCGTGACATGAAAACTCTTGGTCTTAACCAAACTCTGTCGTGACATGAAAAATACTCTTTCGCTACCTAGAAACTTCTGGCCTTTACCAAACTCTGTCGCGACATCAAAAATACTTTGTCGCGACAAAGAAATCCCTACCAAGACTAAACATGTTGCAACACGAAGGGTGCAACACCTAACCTCTCACGTCGACCGCCCTTGCCAAGGATGAAAACCTTTGTCGTGACATTGCTCACGATGTTAGGCAAGTAATCGCTTCTGACATGAAAATACTATGTCGCGACCAAGCAAATCGGGCCTCGTAGCCTCCGGAGAACCATGTCGCAACACGGAACTCCCCCCGCCGACACGTGACTAGAAACTATGTCGCGACCAGGAAACCCCTATCACGACCTAAAACTTGCCTTAAACTCAGAAAAGCCTTTCCTGCATTTCCTCAGATCAAATTTTTCTCAAGATGACTCTATTATCGCTGACGGTCTCAAAGGCATAATAAAGGCAACATAAAAATTCTTGGGAAAACCCGCTTTAAACCCTAGATAACACCAAAATGAGTTTTTATTACAACTTTATCTTTTTTACACTATTTAAAACTAGATAACCCGCTAGAATTTTTTGGCAAAATACACAAGCCATAATCTGGTCTTCTTTACCATTAAGGCATCATATGAGTTCCATATCCTGTTGGCCTCCAAAGATTTGAAATACCTCCACGATGTGGTGAGCAATGCCCCAAGAGGAATCATCTTACAAGGGCTACTCCCTATTACAAGTGCACATGCAATGCCATGAGATTCAATCATTACAAACACATCAAGCAACACATAGTGCATTTACATGAATGCCTCACATGTCATGCCAATGTCCCGAAGCCATCACCCCTCACACACGCATTGCCATCATGTATGAAAAAAGCCATTTCCAAAAAAAAAAAAAAAAAAACAAAAGATTTTTGTTTTATATTTCCTTAACCTTTGCGTTTCGAAAAACCACTTTATTCGCGTGCTCAGGCGTGTCTTTTCAGGGGTAAATCGAACTTTCCCGGGATATTTCACCTCCAGTGTCGTACACTCTCCAACACTTTCAGAACTCACCGTCGATGCATATATGTTTAATTGAGAATACAAGCCTCTTGACCTATAAAAATCTTATCCCTTCGCTACTATTATCCGAAACATAATTTCAAACCGTGCGACTATAGACTTCTCAGGCCCTTTTTCGTGAGCCCACCATTTAACACCAAACACAATGCAGTGTTCTTCATGCCATGCACTCACACCATTTCTAATGGATATGGTCCCCTTGCAAGATATGCAATAGACCGTCAGATGTTCTTTCATGTTACATGCATGATCAAACATTTATGATTCATGGATAATCATATCTACAACATACAATTTACATCCATAATACAACCCATGTAAATACATCAATTTCAGCATATATTCACATGATTTTTGACACACTTAGATGTCATTCAATCAAGCAACAAAGACACAAACCGGATCATGTTCAAACCCGCATAGTACACACAACATACTTGTCAGTCCATGTCCAAGACTAACACACTACAAAATCACTCATACTAAGCCCGTATTTTCCAACTGCCTGGAATACAACTCGCTTTTAGAATTGCGCTTATGAGAACAGAAGGACCCAAAAATCGGGTCTCAGAATTCACCAATAAATTGATCATAACTATTCCGAAGTCACCCACCTTGTGTGGCTACACCTCATGGTCATCGAATGGCCCTTAGACAAGGACTAACCAAAGTAGGAGAGAACCCTTATCTCTTGGAGTTTGATGAAAACTCCGGATCTTGGTACCTACACGATGCTCTTGTTGCATCGATAAACTTCCTTTAACTTCATCCGACGGCTCGATCACAAATGTCGGAGATCTACAAAGTAGCCGATCGCTCCTCCATTCCTCTCCCACTTTCTTTTCCTTCATTCTTTTTCCTCTCTTCCCATATTTTCCTTCATCCGTACTTGTCCACTACTTGATCTTTTCTAAGGGTGTGGACCCATATTCTACAGAACCCTTGTTTTCATTTCTTTTGGTGACAAGTGTCATTTATGACACTTAAACCACTCATTGATCTTTTCAAGACCACACATGGTGTCACCCTATGGCATTTTCCACATGTCACTATTTTAAGTCATGATGCCATGTGGCGCAGTGCAACACGTTGTCATGCCATCTACCAATCTCACCTTAAATTACTTGAAATTTCAACCGCCTCAGAATTTGATGCAATTTGTCAGGGTAACTAAACTCCACGAGACACCCATCAGGTGAGGTTCGCTCATTCCCTGTCTAGAATTTTCTGATTTGCCACTGTACTATTATGAACATCATTTACTCCTTTTTAGAAAAAAATTGAATTTTTTCCAAGTTTTATATTCTCCCCTCCTAAAAAAAAATTTGTCCTCGAAATTTACACAAATATACATGCATATGCAACAGTCATTTAATTTCCAATTTACTAAATAATGTACCTTCATCTTCAAATAGGAAAGGATAGGTGGCACACATCGCGTCCTCGCGTTCCCATGTTGCCCTCCCTCCACTCCTGGCCGCTACAACACCTCTCACTAGCCTCAAAGTCTTAGTGTCATGCAAGACCTAGTTTCATTTACTTGCACATGCACAGTCCCTTCCTCGAAGAGTCCCACGATCAATAGACAAGTTTCCCGTCGGCAACTAGATCATTTGAGCTCGATTCGGAGGCATTTCCAAAGCATGGAGACATGGAATACCTCAAGGACACCTGATAAACTCAGCGGTAAATCCAACCAATACATAATCATGTGTTTCACCCCTCTCGAGTATCTTGAGCCCGACATACCAGGATAGCTTCCTACTGGCCGAACCCGACCACCTCCTGAGAGGCTATCCCCCATGAGTGATTTGATCCATCCAACTCTAGAGGTCGATGTGTCGTGTGTCGACGTAGCTCTTCCGATCGCTCTACCATCGAAGACACTCAGATCAAACCACCTTCCGAGCCAACACTTTAAGATCCAGCCACATGCTCACAAAGATGTCCTCTAAAACCCGATGGGCCCTTCCGACTAGCCGTGTGTCTCGAGGATGAAAAAGCAAAGGCTCATCATCAACTCGTGGTTCCCATGGCTCGAAACTCTTTCAAAGCGAGCCGCCAACCCAGGATCCCTCGTTTCGATACACAGAGACGGCACTCCATGTAATCGGACAATCTCCGCCGAACATAACCCGCACCTCTCTAGGAGCAAAGGTCATCCTCGCACGCTTAAAAATGTGCCGACTTAGAGTGAGCCTGGCCCACTATCACCTACACCGCATTATGCTTCCCGTGATGCATCCGTGCAAGTGAGTCACAAAATCCATCGTGATATGCTCCCACTTCCACTTTACTACCCCCACGGTCGGGAGACCCGGCCGGCCTCCGTGCTCAACCTTACTTATCGACACGTGACATCGTCAACGTCCCCAACGCGGTTCTACCATCCCGCCTGCACACCGCTACGGCCAAAGATCATGGTACATCTTCATGCCACTTGGATGCCTCGCAAATCAAGAGCAATGGAACTCCCTAAGGATCTCCTCTCTCATATCTGTCAACTGGGGAACCACAACCCTTCCCCTATGCCGAAGACTACCATCTATGTGAATGGCCCAGCCTTCGCCACCTATACCTGACTGTACCCAGTCCCTGATGGACACCATCTCTACATCTTGTCCCTGGGACTCAATCACTTTGCCTTGCTCGCAGTGGGAAGGCATGGACGCTGAACCCCCTCAAAGACACCTTTGAGTTTGATTCTCAGACACTGCACCCAACCGGCTCTACAACCTCGAGCATCTACCACCTGGGCGAACTAAGACTAGAGGTAGAGCGGCTCCTGCGGACCTCCGCGATAAGGAGCACGCAAACACCACAATTGTCTTTACGTGTGACAGGTAATGGAAAGTGAAGCCATAATCCTCCAAATACCTGGTATCCCATATGCGCGGCCTCATGCCAAGGTTCCCAAGCCAAGGTGAAGATATACTTCTCGCGACTTTTATGGTCCGAAACACTCGAATTGCTCACTCATATGTAATGGCACCAAATCTTCAAGGCGGCACTATGGCCACCAGCTCCATGTCATGCGCTGGTAATTCGCTCATGATTCTTTAACTCCGGCCGAGAACCATAGTTACTACCCTCTGATCGCATCAAACGCATCCTGGGCCTGGTCTTTCAGGCATCACAATACAACTGTGTACTGTTTCCTTTATGTGACTAATGTAATGGGGAGTTGTATTAAGCCTCCTTTTTTAATTCCTGGAATGCCTTCTCACACAGTCATTCCACTCGACCTCGACCTCCTCCTTCTCAGTATCAATCTCATATAAAGAGTGCCAATCTATAAGTCCTAAATGATGACCCTTGCACACTCGCTAGTCCTAAGAAACTGCGTATCTCAAAGACTAACTTCGGCCTCTCCTAACTCATAACTGCCTCGACCTTCTCCGGGTCCACTAATACACCAGAAGCTGGCATTACGTGTCGCAATCCAAAAGTGAGTAGAATCCCGAAGATCTCTAACTCACAATCCAGACATATCATATCAACACTCACCCTAGTTCTTAGGGGAGAGCTCACATACAACAGCTTTTCCAAGGTCTCAACCTTTAAGCCTAATTCTCTCACACATGATGTGCAATATGAATGAAAGCGATGCACCGTAACCGGGCAACAATACTCTCGCCCATGTACTACCCAGAGAAACATACCCCTCGATAATCGACTGACCGCAATCCCGCCTACGGTGTAAATCCACGCAGACAAGCCCGGGTCTCCAGTCCCAAACACCGTGAGTCCCGCCTCTCGCCCCCTCGACCCATACCCGGCCTCCTCTCTAGCTCACCCTCTGTCGTGGCGCACCCGACCTGGAACCACTACGCACATATGGCCTTTCCCGTCGCTAATACAACATAAGGCTGACACTATCGCCACAACAGAGATAGCCACACTATCGCAGCCGTGCCTCCGGCGCAGCCGCAGCCGCCTTGCCCCAATCGTCACTGACATAGTTTACATGTCAGTGACATGGAAACCCCATGTTCGGAACTTTAAGACGATCGAGGGTTCAATTCCTATTGAGACACAAGCTTAGGTGAATCCGCGACATCAAATTCTCCTTTCGCAGGGCGGCAACCTCTCTAAATTTTTCGCCTAAACTCGCTGCGATAAGAAAACACTGTCACATCTAAAACCCCCTGCCTAAAGCAAACTTTGTCGCTATGTAAAAATACTCTGTTGCTACATAAAAACCCCATCTAAGGCCAAACTCTATCGTGACACAAAAATACTCTATTGCGACATAAATTATTCACCTCATTAACTCAGAATGATAAAACCTCGGGTCTTTAACTTCAAACTCGTCAGGATAAAAATACTGGCCGCAACATCAAAAACACTATGTCGCAACTCTAGAAAACAATTTCCAAACACCAAACTCTCTATCATGACATGCGTACACTGGTTTGACGCAGAAACTCGCGAAGACTGAAACTTGCCGCAACACGGCGCTAACACCCAACCCTTGTCGGTCGCCTCTTGCTATCACATGAACCCGCCGTGAGATTATCACGATAGGCGCACCGGCTACCACATGAAAAATACTTTGTCGTGACCAAGAAACTGCCTATAGCCTGAGAACCATGTCGCGACATAGAACCCCGCCGCGACACAGACCCGTAAACTCGTCGTGATTCAGGGAAACCTGCCACGACCGAAAACTTACCCAAACTCCAATGTACTTTCTAAAGATTTCTACACCTCCAAACTTCTCAAGATACTCTAAATTGTCACAATGGCCTTAGCATAATAAAGGAACCATAAAAATTTGGGAAAAACTTGTCAAACTATATTAACAATTCAAAATGAATTTTATTACAACTCTTCTCTTTTACATAACAGAAAAACTGGATAAATTCTAGAATTTTTACATAATAAAGAATAAGCCATAATCTGGCATTCTTACTCATTATACTCTCGTGATGAGTCTCACCATTCGCTGGGCCTCAAAGACTTAAATACTCTACGACGCAGGTGAGCAATGCCTAGTAAAGGAATTATCTTACAATGGCTACTCCCCACCTAAGTGCACATACAATTACAAACACATTGAGCAACAACATATGCATTTACATGCACAATACATGTCATCATGCCAATGTCCCGGCGGCTCTCACTCGACTCTCACACATTGACACATCATGTATGAAAAACCTTCATGTCCAAAACAAAACATTTTTGTTTTATATTTCAACTCCTCGATGCCTCCCAAAAAACCGCTCTGATCTCAGAAAAGCCAGCGTATCTTTCAGGGTAACGAACTTTCCGGGGTTTCACCGCAAGCGTCGTACACCTTCCAACACTTTCACGGACTTTCACTGCTAGATGCAAATGTCTTTGCAATTAAGAATACGCCTTCTATCCGAGGGGGTGTCTATCGTCCTCTTCTTGCTACTACTCCTAATACATAATTTCAAACCATAACCCTGTGGACGTCGTCCTTTTTGTGAGCCCCCCATTTAAACATCAAACAAGAGTAAATTCTTCCATGCCATGCACTCACACCCCGTTTCACGCGATGTCCCCGCATATGCACTGCGTAATGCCACATAGCCCATGTTGAAGATGAATGATGACATTTATGATTCATGGATAATCATATCTACAACATACAATTTACATCCATAACACAATCCATAAATACATCAATTCTCAAAGATATATATTCACATGTTTTTCACACACTCGCATGTCATTTAATCAAGTAACAAACAACACAAAACCGGATCTCTATGTTCAAACCCAAAACAAGCATAATATAGTTCAAGATGTCAATCCATGTCCAAAGACGATACATCAGAAAATCATCATACAAGCCCGCATTTTCCAAAGAACATACACCGGCTTCAACTACAGCTTCGAAAGAATAGAAAGGACCCAAAAATTGGTTCGTAATTCACCAACAGTTTGATCGCAACTGTTCTTGAATTAGTCCCACCGTTAAGGCTACACCTCATGGCCATCGAATGACCCTTAGACAAGGATCCCAATCCGTAGTAGAGAGAATCCCCTACCTCTTGAGTTTTTTGCAAAAACTCCGGATTCGTACTCTACATCAAGCTTCCTTATCACAGATAAACTTTTTACTAAGTCTCGACGAGTTTTGATAGTCACTTTGTCGGAGATCTAAGGAAGTGTCGCCGATCGCTCCTCCGTTATCCCCCTTTCTTTTCCTTCTTTCTTTTTCCTCTCTTCCCATATTTTCCTTCATCTGTTCTTATCTACTACTTAATCTTTCTTTAGGGGTGTGACACATGGCTCCCATGTGTCCCCTTTTGTTTTGCCTTTTGGTGACAAGTGTCATCTATGACACTTAAACCACTCATTGATCTTTTCAAGACCACACATGGTCTCACCATGATGTCACTATTTTAAGTCATGATGTCATGTGGCGTCGTGCCACACATTGTCATGCCATCTACCAATCTCACCTTGAATTACGTGAAATTTGAATCGCCTCATAATTCGACGCAATTCGTCAAGGTAACTAAACTACACGAGGCGACCTTACGAAGGAGGCCCATTCCGTCTCCCTAAGGTCTAAAATTCTCTGATTTCCACTCACAGATTTCATTATGTAAATTACCGCTTTGCCCTTCTTTCTCTTAGTAACCGATTTTTCTCGTGTTTTACATGAACACTACGATATTCTCTTATGAAATAGTTTCCTATATAGACTAGATAAATATAAGATTACAAAAGAAGGAATATAAATATATAGTGAAGGCATATGTATTTTCCTGTGAAAAGCACAAAAAAATAAAAATTACATTCCCTTACTACAGATATAATGGTAAATATTCCAGAAACTAAGTTATATACATGTGGATTAGTAGACACAGGATCATAAATAACAATATTTAAAAGCTTTTTATTAAAGAATGGAAAGATACTAAAATCTCTATAAAATGTGTAACTGGAAATAAAGAAGAGATTACAAAACAAAAAGAAAATGAGGAAATAATGATCCATAATAAAATAATAAAAAGAGGAAAAGCAAGAATTGTGATAAATTATAAGGAAGTGAATAAGAATACTAAATTTGACGGGTATTATATCCCAAACAAGGAAATATTAATAAATTTGGCAAGAGGAAAAAATTATTAAAGCAAATTTGATTGCAAATCCAGATTTTGGCAAATAAAAATGGATAATGACAGTATACCTATTACATCTTTTAGTACACCTAGAGGTCATTATGAATGGATGGTAATGCCTTTTGGATTAAAAAATGCTCCTCAAATTTTACAGAGAAAAATGGATGAAATATTCTCTGATTATTCATCTTTTATAATAGTATACATTGATGATATGTTAATCTGTTCTAATAATGAGAAAGATCATGAAATTTTTTTAAATATTTTCATAACACTCTGTAAAGAATATGGTATAGTTCTTTTAGAAAAGAAAGTTGAAATCAAGAAAAAAGAAATAGAGTTTCTAGGAATGATAATAGACTCTAAAGGCATAAGTTTATAGTCACATATAGCCGAAAAAATAAAAGACTTCCCTGATGAATTAAGAACCAAAGAAATGATACATAAATTTTTAGGATGTTTAAATTACTCCTCTAATTTTATAAAAGACTTAGCTAAAGAAAGACAGGAATCACAAAAGTTGTTAACAAGAAAAACCAAACATGATGGAATGAAAAACATACCATGACAGTTAAGAGATGAAAAGACATATGTTCATATTTAACTAAATTAAGATTGCCAAATGAAAATAACAATTTAATACTACAAACAGATGCTTCAAATAAGTATTAGCAAAGAACAAAAACAAGATTTAGGAGAAATATGTCGTTATACGCGGAACCTTTAATAATAAACGTATTTAATTATAATATTAATGAAAAAGAGTTGCTTGCAATAATAAAAGGAATTAATAAATTTGAGGTATTCTTATTACCTAAACCCTTTATCATAGAAATGTGAGATTCTGAAGTGGTGCAACGTTTGAACTTTTGAAATTCTAAAACTTGAATTTCAAAGTGGTGATGGTTCATAAAGAGCATTCATGAATCTGGCAAATATATCTAGGGTCCTCTCTTGCTACTTCACTGAAAAAACAATCCATTTTAAGAATACCATCAAAGAGCGAGAAGCAAGGGAAACAGTTTTTGATGCTTAACACGTAGTTTCAGAATTCAATGGTGAGGTATGTAACTTGCCTCATTTCCCTATGTTTCCATATTATAAACATGATCAAGTCGATATATAAGTCTTTCATTTGGTATCGCAGCACAGGTTACACCTTCCGCCTTGATTTTCTGCAAGTTTTATATTCTCTAAAAAAAAATTTGCAAGACATGAAAATTTGCAAGACATGATCTCAATTTTCCGTATTTTATCTTCGATTGACCTTTTCATTGTTTTAGAAGCATTAAATCACATTTCCATTTGTTTAAATGTATTATGTGATTATATGGGACATCAAATATGTTTTATTCTCGGATGAAGGTCCTTCTTAATGGTGGTTCAAATATAATGTAAGAATATGACTTAAAAAAAAAAAAACAAATAAAAACAGCCTTCTTTTATAAAAAGTTGTTCGGGGTCAATTCTTATTTTATCCACCCATTTATAAGTGGCCTTTTATTTTCAAATTTTCACAAGCCTTATTTTGGGCTTTAGTAATATAAAGTGGGCTTGCTGGAAATCCTTTTGAAGTTTAAAAAAAAAAATGTTGTTAATAAGGTTTGAACCTATGAGCAAAGGTTCAATTAAGAGCTCTTCCACCAAGCCAACTTGGCTTCGCATAAAGTGTTTATATTTAATTTATACGCTCGTATTCATTACATTGACATGTTTAAGCATTATTTATTAATTGCTCAAATCATGCTATTTAAGAATAATGCTAATAAAATTTACAAATTTTAAGGCTTTCATGCATGAATATATTATTTATGTTTTTGATTCTTTGTATGAAATCAAATCAGGTGTAATAATTATGATTAATTATACAATTTTTATAGCATAATAAGAGTGTTTAATTATGCTATTCAAATAAAATTTGATATTATACATAAAACTAAGTTTAGTGCCTAATTTAGAAAGCACAACTAAAACTCATAAAATGTCCATATCAAAATAATTTTGGTTACATGAATAAACACAGATCTTTAATTAATAAAATTATTTATTGCTAAGATCATATAAAGAATGAGACATAAACTTGTAATTAATTATACTTATTATAATAAAATTTATCCTACGAAATTTTGTTATATTTATATAATTAATTAGATGAGATGCTAAATTATTTTCATAATCTACCCACAGAATTATGAATTGATACATAATTTGTGGTAGTTTTATCTTTATGATAGAAATGCAAATTATATAGGTTTCTAACCTTGGAACATTATGGTACTGTGTGGACTATACATGTCTAGGAAAGTTCGACAAAAGGGCGATATAAGTAAGAGCCCAAGGTTAGTGGTTTTTAAGAGGGACCACAGACCCTCCCACTTACCTCGGGACTTTCCCCGGTGTATATAAATGCATGTACCTATCCGTTTCATAGGTTATTGTTCACCCATTGCACCAAATAATTTACAATTTCTAACATGGGTGTTAGAAATACCAATTAAGTAAAGATTTTGCCCACAGTAATCTTTTATTAAATTAGATATAGTTTGATGCTAAGGTTTTACATTGGTAACACATACCAGTAATACATGCCTCTACATCTAACATGTTTTTGGACCTTTTATTAGCTCAACCCGCTAGTTACAATCGATATGCACCTAGACATTCCAGTAACTTAGGGGTGACAACTACAAAATATGGAAAGAAAGGATTCTCCTTCATTTAGGTATAAGTACACCATTTGCCATAAGAATCGAACCACCGTAAGGACAAGAAAGCACACCTACTCAAGTCATACGCATGAAATGGTGAGAAATCCAATCTGACTCAAACAGAATGTTCATTAAGACAAAATCATTTAGTATTAGTGTGGTTCCGCTGAGCACATGATAAGGTCCAAGATCACAAAGCCATTGGAGAACACTTGTCACTTCGCACAAAGCTTAGCAAGTACCTGATAATGAAATTTTCTTCCATTCAGATCACAAGCGCAGGGGTGCGCGTAGCGCCATCATGCAATGAGGGAGGATCATGGGTCAACTTAAGAAACTCTGGATAGATATTCGGATTCCTTTCTACACTTTATTCTAACACTCTTCCTCATCACGACCTTAAGATCTCTTATAATACACATATGACAAATGGTCAATTCAATGAATTAATCATGTGTTCAAGAAGAAAAGAGAGGTTTCGTGATGGAATTAGGTGAAAGTGCGATGTTGGCTACAACTTTTGGGAAGAACAAAAGGAATGATACATCTCGCACTTACACTTCTAAATCAAATCATAAAGGTAGAATACTCACCTCAGTCGATATCAAGAAGGAAAATAAGTGTTTCTTTAAAAAGAAAGGGACACGTGGAAGAAAGATCAGCCCTTAAATTCAAGAAATGGCTTGAGTAAAGAAAGCAATATATCATCCTTTGTTTGTTATGAATCTAATATGGTTAATGTTAATATTAACACCCTATGGATTGATTCTCAAGTTCTACAATCCATTGCAAAACTCTCATAGGTATATGAAAACCTAAGGAAGCCGCTGGGAATGAGCTCAAAGATCTTATCACAACAAGATGGGGCTTCACCGGAGGCTATCTTTAGACATGCACATTAACATTAGACAATGGCTTTGTTTTTTTTAGTTTTGGAAAGGACTTTATGTACCAAGGTTTCTGCTTTAAACTTGACTTGCTTTCTAGATCACTTCATTAGGTTTTTTCTACTTTTCAAGACAATGTATTTAACTTATTTTATAAATCAAAATAATAGCTGAACAGTATTTTGTTGTGTATGGTCTATATAGAATTTGTTTATGTAATGAAGCCACTAATAATTCTTCTTTTGCATGTTCATATCGGGTACTAAGAGGTGTAATATTAATGAGGATTCTTCTATGGTGTTATGGCATCTGAGATTAGGTCACATCTCCAGATAGAATTAAGAGATTAGGTAAGATGGAGTACTTAGTACTTTAGATTATATTTCGATTTTGAGACTTGTGTGGACTACATTATGGCGACAAACAAGTCTAAGAAGCACGCCACAGAGTTCAAAACATATTAGAAATCACATACATACCGACATATAGCCGGGCCCGCATATGGATATGCCTGGTCAAAAATATTTCACTTTCATTGATGATTACTCATCGATATGTATGTATACTTGTTTATAACAAGTATGAAGCATTGATGCCTTCAAAATCTTTAAAGTCAAGGAGAACCAATGCAAAATACACATGTTAGAGATCCGATAAGAGGTGAAGCAATACTATGGTAGGTACACTGAGAATGGACAAGCACCTGGTTCTTTTGCAAAGTTTCTTCAAGAGCATGGGATAATTGCCCACACACTATGCCTGTTCTCCTGGACCAAAAATGGTGCAAAGCAGAAGAAGAAACTGAACTCCTTAGTGGACATGGTGCGGAGTATGCTTAGCAACTCCAATCTTCCTCACTTTGTGGATCGACGTACTCGACAAAGAAGTGTATATATTAAATCAGTTCCACAAGGTTGTCCTGAAGACACCTTTGAAATATAAAGTTGGAAACCGAGTTTCATGTATATATGCTCGTTCGGGGGTCATTCATTCGAGGTGAGAATATATAATCCACATGAGAAGAAATTGTGGACTCATGATGCTTAAGGGTTTCTTTATCGCTACGTTAAAACGCCTAAGGGTTATAGATTTTACCGTCCATCCTCATTCCAATCCAGGTTTGCACTCAAGGAATGCCAAGTTTATTGAAAATGACATGATCAGCAGAGGATCGATTCGCGATTTAAATTCCTGCTCACGATCATATAGAAACTCAACCTTCCACGCCACATGAGAGATTGGTTATAGTTCATCACACCTCAAGTTCCAATTAAGGCTGAACAAACTAATCATCAAGTTCCACAAATAGCCGAGAACCTTCCAGAGGACTTGTCAGTTCAGGAATTACCTGGCAATCTTCAACAAACAAATTGAACCACAAGCTCCTCCAAGGTATGCATGATCCAACACAAGACGACCCACTGTGGAAGGAAGTCGGCTGATTCCTAGTGATTACATACAAGTATTTACAAGAAACTCGATATCGAGTCGAAAAATGATCCTCAAACCTTTCTTCTCATGCTTGCCATAAGTTGTAAACTAGTCCAATTGTGGTATAATGCTGGTGAAGGATGAGTTAGAATCCGCTTGAAAGCACCTAAGTCTCGGGACCTGTAGAGTCACAAAAGTGGCAGCCATTACCGTAAATGGGTCTATAAGACTGCAAGAGAGACTTCTTAGCAACATTGAAAGATATAAAGTTTGTGATTTGTTGCTAAGGGATTTACCAAAAGAAGGAATCAGGACATAATGTAGACCTTTCTCCCGTATCCAAGAAAGACTTTCAGATTATTTTAGCATTAGTTGCACACTTGCACTTTGTTGCAAACAAATGGATGAAAACAATACATTTCTTAACTAAGATCTGGAAGACGAGGTACATGAAACAATCCTCAAGGTTTCTAGGGAAGGTGAGTACTTGGTTTGCAAGCTTAAGAAATCCATATACTGTTTGAAACAAGTTTCACACGTATTAACATATAAATTCCATGGATAATTACTTCATTTGGTTTCATTGAAACCCCATGGATCAATGTATATACTGTAAGGTCGAAAACTGCTTTCCTTGTTTTATACGTGATGACATTTTACTTGCAACCAATGATATGAATGATGCATGGAGTGAAACAATTCTCTCCAAAACTTTGATATGAAAGATATGGGTGAGGCATCTTATGTCATTGGCATTAAGATCCATAGAGATAGATCTCTGGTATTTTAGGTCTATCACAGAAACCTATATATCAACAAAATTTCCTGGAGAGATTTCTTGGAGTGAAGGATTGTTCACCAAGTGTTGTTCATTATGAAGGGCGAGGTTAAGCCCAAATCAAATGCCTAAAATACTAGAAAATGAATCTATGAAGAATATTCCATACGCTTCGTAGTTGGAATCCTATGTATGCTCAGTTCAGATAAGACCTGGAGACAGATATGCAAGCTGGAGTGTTAAAGGGGACAAAGTAATCTGTGGGACCACTGAGAGTCGCAAAGAAAGTCACAGGCATCTACAAGGAACTAAAGATTATATGCTTATGTATAGATGCATCTGACAACTCTGATATAGCCGGGCTATTCTCGCATTTGCCGGGCCGTACGATTCTCAAATCAACATCCGGGTACATATTCATTATGGCCTGAAACAGCTGAGAAGTGTCAAATGACTTTAATGCCACTCTACCATGGAAGCCGAATTTATCTTGTTTTGCCATCACAAGGTGTATGGCTTAAGAGTTTCATTTCGGCTTAGAGTTATGGATTCTATTTCTGTGCCTTTGAAGATTTTCAGGATACCAAATTACAGTTGTCTCTCGCTAAGAATAAGAAAAGTGGAGTCAAGCAAGCACATCGACATCAAATACTTAGCCATTAGAGAACATGTTAAGGAAAAGAAAGTGGCTGACATATTAGCACGAGCGATTCCCTGATTCGACTAAAGGCATGCCACCAATGAAATTCAAGGATCAGTGTGGGATGTAATGGGGATTGTTTCCTCAGAATTGTATATATACATTCACTTTATGGAAATTCTAAGTATCTAGTTATTTTCTCATTTTCTATGTGCACTTTAATTCATTTGAGAAAATATATATTTTTATTTGGACCTAGAATAAAACATAAGGTTTATTCATTAAGTTTTTCATTACCACATTATACTGAAGCAAAGTGTACAGGATACATAGTTGATAAAAACTCATTATCGAGGACTTATCTCTATGATTCATGGGTTTGTTACTAAAGAATTTGGATTAACTTTTGCACCAAGTGGAGAATGTGATTCTATGGTATCATGCTGAATTTTTGAAATAAACTTGAATTTTAAAGCAGATGGTTCATAAAAAGCACGTGATTCTCACGGGAGACCTATAGTATATCTATGTGGTCCCCCTTGCTACTTCACTCAAAACAATCTATTTTAAGAATACCATCAAATAGTGAGAGTAAAGCAAGGAAAAGTTTAAAGTTTCGAGGTTTTGAACACGAGTTTCGGTAGAATCAGTCATTGGAGGTATGTAAAATCCTATTTCATTTCATGTTTCCATATTATAAACATGATCAAGTTGACATATAAGTCTTTCAAGAAATTGATAATACTCAAGTTATAGGATTTATAAAAAATAACATTGGAAAAGGTGTATAGCCTAGAAGATTGTCTAGATGGAAAACTCTTCTTAGTTATTATAATTTTAAGATTATTCATATAAAAGATACTGACAATTTTCTTGTAGACTTTTTTAGCAGGAATGTCGAATAATATCCAGGAATTGTGTAATATCACTATTGATATGGCTGAAGGAATGAATATGGTCTTAGAAAATTATAATGCCTGCCTAATCAAGAAAAGTACAACTTACAAAAAGATATCAACATGAGGATCTTAATCATATATTTATTAAAATCTCCTGAAAACGCTTTGAAATAGGAGAAATGATAGTGAGGACAGAAGATGTTTACTCAGTCTCCTCAGAGACTAAAAACATCAATAAGGTAGTTTGACATGTCATTCCATCTGCGAAAAGCAAGGAAACAACAATCGGCCGATAACATTAAGCATACATCTCGTTTAAGGGAAAATATCTCAAAGGTATTCAGAATGCCTATCCTTCAAAATGATAAAAGCCTGAAAAATAACAGTCCTGGAAAAGGTAAACACCTCCCAAGTAGAGATAATAGTCCCTCAAAGGACAAACTCCTCTCAAAAGGAGAAAATTCCGATGATATCCTATTTTTTTCCAGAGGAAAAAACATAAAACATTATCATAAATACTTCATCATTTATTTTGTTCAATAAGAAAGTGATTCACTTTCTCCAATTTATCTATAACAAATTCAAATGGTAATGTATTACCAGACTCTATCGAGTCTATCTACCTAAGAAATACAATTCACGTGACCATCCTTTATTTGTCTTATTATGGATTTTGGCTTTGTTGACTACTTCATTTAAGCCCTAATTGTGATGAAATACTTAATGAAACCCTCAAAATTCAATTATGTAACATGACATAATTGAGTTTCTACATAAAATTATTTACCATCAGTCCAGAATATAATTAAGACAACGGAATATGCATCAAAGCCTATCATCTCATCACAATAAATAGTAGTCAAGAATCAAGGTTTCAAATAAATGATTCTAAACCTAAAAAATAGGGATATTATAATGTGCATACGACATAAAAATATTAAGGAGAGCATTGGGATAAGGCGTCTCAAGAATGACAAATTCGAGAAAAAGAATTGCTCAAGAACAGTAACATTAACCGATGATAGTCCTAGGTGATGGAAAAGCCAGAGGACAAAGAATGATAACAGAAAAAATTAATGAGCTGGACCAGCTATTATTGCTAGCCAGTCATATGACAAAAAATGAAGCCACAAGGTTCATGAAAAACACAAAAGTCAGATGATGGGCGCCTGATAACTCTCGTAAAAAATGTAATCCCACTCTTTCCAAGTGGCTCAACAATACGCCCGCTAATTGAATGTAAATAATAAAGTGATCTGACAATAAATGTCTATAACTATAATTGTAATAACATATGCCAAAAAGTAATAACGTTAAGGATGAAGATGAATACAACCGAACCAAATTCAAAGCAATCGAAAAATATTTAAGAGCAATATAAAGACAGGAATCAAAGAGGACACTTGTCTTTACAAATGACAGTTGGAAAAGACAGAAAGAAAGAGTTACACGTCTCAACAAAAAATAAGACAGAATATAAGAAGGACAATTGTATGGCCAAAAGCAAAAGAAGAATGACATGTTTCTCAAAAGATAAGAAGGAATCCAAAAACAGTAGAAAGCTCCTCTATAAATTGAGAATGTTTCTCAATTAGAGGATCATTAGAAAGAAAAACCATATCCATCTTTGTATCTATACCTTGTAATGGAGTTCTAAGCCTAGAGAACATGTAAGATAAGATGTTTTATGAAAATAAAAGTCCAAGTTTTCCTGTGATACCTTCCGTGTGTCGAATCTATCACGTACACAGAAAGGTCTTTGATACCGATTTGTCCTAATACCGTGAAGCCGTGAGGCGTTAGGGCAGGATTTCGCAATCACATGCGAAGGTCACTGGATCAAGATAGTACAACTAAGCACTATTTTAATTTTTACTGTTGTCCTATATGCATGTAAGTATTCTCTAGTTCAATAAATTTCATTTCTTTGTGAGTTATTTGTGCTGTTCCGTTGGTTACCCTCTATTGATTTTATTAAGCCCCACACAAAATGGTATCAGAGCCCTAGGTTTAGATAAAATAAAATGAAGTAATCATATAACAATAAGATAATAATGCTAAAATTTCTCTTTTTTAAAGAAATAGGCATAACAAAATTCAAAGAGATTAGAAAATTAATATTATTTTACATTTTTTAAAATAATATAAAAATAATTGTTCAAGAATCTATACACAATAATATCAAGTTTATGATTTAGAAGAATTTGACATTAATATTGGTTTAGAGATGAATAAAATAAAAGTTATGCGTAAAAGGTTTGTTAGTAACATACATGATAGATCTAACTAAAAAAGATAGAAGAATTTAAGATCAAATCACAAAATAAATTATAAATTTTAATAGAAAATCATATTCAATATCATATGGAAGAATTATGTGATTTTAATGAAGAATTTGATAGAGATCATTAGATTACTAACTAATATAAGAGCTTTCTGAATCTTTGTGATAAGACAAACCAAAATCGACATAAAACATAAACTGATAAAAGTAAATGAATAGTAAAAGAATATTGAATAGTATTTACAAAAGTTAAAAAGTTTGATAAAAGGTACAAATTGAAAAGTTTTGTTTGAAAATAAAGACTTTATGTCTAAAACATAACGAAAGGATAGGAAAACAAGACTTTATGTCTTGTTTTCAATTTGAAAACAAGATATAACAAAAGAATTTTTATTAATGTTTTATAAATCATGAAATAATAGAGTTAGTGATGCTATGATCTAAAATGACATGTAGTTAATAGAATCTCAACTTATTACAAATTATAATTCTTAACAAATGATTGGATATTAAAAACATTATATATCTCTAAGCCTCAAACAATAATCAATGACAATTATACAACTAAATCCCTGTGAAATGAAAGAAGAAATATTATAAAAAAGTCATAAGATAGGAAAAAACTTAAGAAATGTTATATTTAATAGCGTAACTTTGATTTAAATAATAATATTGATAATAATATTCAAGAAGCTTATAATCAAGAAGAAGATCTTAGTGAAATATCTTATAATAATCTAAATAGATAGAAAATCCAAATATAGAAGATAATTCAAATGAGTGAAATGACAATAAAAACGTTAGTAAAAAAAGCAATACACAAATATTTAGAAAACAAAATTTATGTAAAGACTTTTACTAACAGTAAAATGGAAAGAATAAAACACAATATATAAAATGGTTATGGAATGTTTAGAGAGTAGTTTACCTTATTCATAAAGCTAATGCATAAATATATAGAACATACGTATATAATAATATCTAATATAGTAGAAAAATTACAATAAATATTGTTCCTTCAAAAAGTTAACTAGATCGTAAAACAAGAAAAGTAATCGAAAAAATAAAACTTAATAGAAATAGAGAAACATTCAATAATAATTAAAAATCTAATGCAAAGAGAAATAAGAAATTTATATCCAAAAGATAAAATTAAAAAATATATATGTGGACTATATAAAGATTAAAGAAATAAACTAAATAACATGGAATCTAGAAAATTGAAATATTAAGGCTAGAAAAAGAATGATAATAAATTAGAAAAATTAAAAAATGAACAAATTAGAAAAATAGAATGATAATATAATTACAAAAGATTTTATTAGTAGGGAAAGATCCAAAAACATGTTAGAGGAACAACTAGAAATGATACACCTTACCTTACTAGGCAGTAATGTGTGACGCCCCAAATCTCAACCACACAAACCGCCACCAAATGAAAAACCTCGTGCCTCATATCATGAGACCCATACATAGCATGGGCCCATACATCAATACTCACCAAAAATCTAACCAACTATATTACAGAATGAATCATATAAAGATTACATCACTCTTAATACAACATACATCAAAATTTAGAATTCTATGGCATGTTTTAATAAAATAAATACTAAAGCCACATGTCAGCTTTCTTCAAGCGGCTCCTCAATGAGCGTCACTCTTCCCACACTATACCTCAAATAATGATCCCCTCGATTGTGTGAGCAATGCCCAAGAGGATAATTTCACGGTTACTTCCTCACCTAAGTGCACATGCAATGATTCAACATAGACACATTCAAGCAAATACATGATCCTACTTGAATGTCTACATGATATGGATGAGAATGTGACTCACCCTTTCCCTCTTCTCGAGCCCTCACTGACTCACGTATGCCTAAGCCAATTGTGAGAAAAACACTGTTTTCAAAACAAAAAGTTTTTATTCTCGAAAACACACTACCGAGTTTCGGTAAATATATTGGACAACCCTCCGAGGTGAATTACTGGGTAATTTTTCCGAAACAGTCATGCGGGTCTGCCTCCGAGATGAACTGTCTGACAACTCTCCAAGCAATTTTCGAAAAATCTTCCTTTTGAAATTCCTTTCACAACCATTTTCATTTTTCTTTCTACTACGACTCACGCCTATTTATCTAGGTTGCCCCGTGCATATGAAATGAATATACCATTTTCATTCAACACATGTCAATATATATCATCATGCATATATTGACAAAATTCACATACATTACATGTTATTTGATTCATGGTATTAACATCGAATTAGCTCACATGCTAATTGATAATTCTAATTCCAATGGCCTGACCTAATTATATTTTTATATAATTCAACATCATGTTAATGACATTTAATTATATGCATTAATACCATTTTCCACACACCAAGCCATTCATTTTGAGCAATATTTTACGATAATACACATGGACCATTCTCATCTAACAAGAAAACTGATTGTTTTTAACAAATGAGTGCAATGCCCAAAGTGGATGTACTTCTTCCTTGGATTAGTTATCGTTCCACTTTGTGAACCAAATCCATGGCCATTTCCGCCCATCCACACCAAACCATAATTGATTGCTTAAATTATAACACAAACCACCCTAAACAGTCCAGACCGCCCAAAACGTTCCAATATTCAAACAATTCCCAGCGGAATTACCAAACGGCCATCTACTTTCTAAACACTCCAAATCATTTGGTAAAAGCCAAAACTAATAGTAGAGATGACCTCGCCCTTGAGAAGAGCGCCTAAACTCCACAAAACCGGTGCTCACGTGTAGCCTCTCACACAGAGAATAGCTACTTGTCCTGATGTGAACCGACTGGTCCGAGCCGGAAATCTAGAGAGAAGTTGCACTTTCTCTCTCTAAAAACCCTCAATTTTTCAAAATCCGCTTCCCTCTCCCCACCGCCGGATTCAGAAAAAATGGAGAAGAAAGCTCTTCTTTTGTTCCCTCGTGCCACATTACGTCCAATCATTACTGCTGGTAGGATTCCTTATCCATTTATCCACCAATTAGAGAGATGCCACATGTCACCTATGGGCCCCACACCCTGAGCCTCTCAAGTTGACTGATGCCAGTTCGACATCGGCACACCGCGAGCCACTCAAAAATGTGTCAAGTGTCCTTACACTACGCCGAAAACGTGAAAATTCCAAATTGCCCCTGGACCACAAATTTGACGGGTAGCTAGGATTTCACGGCAGACGATTCCAATGGGTAGAAGCCCTGGTTTTGTCATCCAATATCTAGAATTTTTTTTGATTTTTTGACCGAAATTACCATTTTGCTCTTTCGTGAAAAATTAGATTTTCCTGGTTTCACACAACAGCCGACAACCCCACAAAAACTCCCGCACCCGATATCTCAACAACTGTAGAACTATGCGAAGCTAAGTCGTGTTGCTTGTTGAAACTCCGTATAAAAAAATTTTTCTAAACTTGTGATTTTATAAAGCCCCTATATATATCACCGTGATATAGGACATGTCCCAAAACCTGTAAATACAATTTACACTTCTAAAATATGGCAACCAACAACACTTCTTCAAAAGAGTGAGTAAATACACTTCTTCAACAACACTTGTATAGTTGTGCACATGTACATACATATGCACAACTATACAAGTTCAAAGTATTTTCTAACAAAAGTTAGTTACATTTTCTTTACAAATATATACAAGAGTGAGTAAATACATCACATATAACTAGAAATTAGGAGGATCATGATATGTCCCAACGTCCGATGCACCTGTACCTGGAAGACAATTTTTAAAAACAGAAAAATAATGAGCTAAAAGAGCTCAGTGAGTGTATGCTTTATAAAATGCTTGCTTTTTGTGAAAATGTCTCAAAATTGTAAAAACGATATTTTAGAAAACCTTGCTTGCTTTGATATAAAAGTTTCTAAAACTTTTCATAAAAATGTTTGCTTGCTTATCAGTGGTCGATTTTAAGTCGTATGTAAAATGCTAAATATAATGATCAACCACTGGAGGCCTTTCTTGCTTGTTGTACCCTTGTAAACATATGTTCCTGCAGTTCTTTACCGTGTCATGGAAGGACCTCGTCCACATCGGAGATATTCCTGGGTAAATATGGTGGATTGCCCATCACCACATAATAAGCTTTTCTTTAGCTGAAGCAACCCCATATACTTCACATGGCACGGTCCTCCTTAATATGCCATACTGCCAGAGCTAAGTTTGGTCGACTAGGCAAATATAAAATGAAATGCAATATGTCTTAACTTCCTATGCATCAAGATCAATACCTTTGACCGATAATGCTTGCTTAAGATTTAGGATTTTTAAGGCCTAACTTATAAAATATAAGTTTGCTTGTTTGCTTAATAAAACATATTGTTTGCTTTATAAAATATGGTTTAACAAATCAAAACCATAAGCTTTAAAATATGGTTTAACAAATCAAAACCATAAGCTTTAAAATATGGTTTAACAATTAAAACCATAACATACAAATCATAAAACGATTTATAAAATAATACACTAGCATTGAAAAATAAAGTTTAGAACACTCACTTTTCTGTTTACAATAATTGAGCACGACTTCACAATTTCTCCATCTCTGCTTTTACCCTACACATTCAATGTATTAGACCACACACGTCATCATAACAAAGAAACTTGCATCCTTGGTGCTACAATTAAATTTTTCAGAAAATATGTGGGCCCCAAATGCCATTCATAGGCATATGGCCAGATTCTAGACTAAAGGGGCTGCAGAGTCTAAGAATTGATCCAGAGTTTGACTATCCCAAAAGAAATCTCCAGTAACTAACCTGACTGTCCGAAATCAGTCCTGAAAATTCCTAAAAATTCCTACACATAGTCCAAAAATTTTGGAATAAAATTTACGGCCTCTCAAGGCCTCTAAGCAAATCCCAAGCCATTAAATGACCTTTACGATAGAAATAACACAAGTAGGAAAATTTCCTACTTCTTGTAGTTTGACAAAACGCTAAGATTTTGGTGCCCACGT
Source organism: Tetrastigma voinierianum (assembly GCA_016808115.1). Classification (NCBI taxonomy): domain Eukaryota; kingdom Viridiplantae; phylum Streptophyta; class Magnoliopsida; order Vitales; family Vitaceae; genus Tetrastigma; species Tetrastigma voinierianum. The sequence goes on from JAEQBH010000921.1 coordinate 1,966,454, forward strand.
GTGGCTCTCGATGCGTGGACTGACTTTGCCTTTTGCTTCAATGAAAACCTAAAGTCTGATTTCCGTAGATCTTAGAGAGAAGCGAAGAAAGAAAAAAAATAAAAATATCTCTCTCCCTTTCTCTCTTTATCCCTTATGTCCGTCCTCTCCTTTCCTTTTTGATTTTTGATTTTTTTATTTATTATTTTTTTATTTTTCCTATTATTATTATTATTTGAATATATGACTCATATTGCCTCATTCTAACTCGTTTCTTCCTAAATAATTTATTTTTCGGGCCTAATTTATTTTTTAATGAACTTAGCTCGCTTTCATTTCGACTTCGAGATTTTCGTGAAAATCTCTGGCCCCCGGGTTACAACATGATGGTTTATCACCTTAAAATCGTAAAATATTCCGCGCTTGTCTCACTCGACGAAACTTTTATAGTACCCTAGATTTCGTTTCGAGAGACAAATTTAATCTGGCAGCCCGTTTCGTAATCCGAGATCTAGAGAATTTTCTAGGGTTCCCTTAACCGTTATGCCAATTTATTATTATTATTATTATCCTTTTGCAATATTTGAAAATTTCTAATTTTTTTCCAGTTTTGATAAAGGTTTTATTTTTGAAAACTTTACAATTTCATCCTTAAAAAACAACGTTAAAAAATACTACTATGGAACTCACAAAAATTAAGGAAGCCCTTGGTGCACATAGCACTTACTTGCCATAATGGCACTGCACACCTTCGGGATACAAGCAGAAAAAAATAGTAGAACAAATGATATTTAGAAAATGTAAAAACAAAAAAAAAAATTTCAATTTTTCTGAAAATGGCAACCAAATTTGTTTAATAAGACAGTGGAAACCTGGAATTTTTAGATCTCTGATGATGAAACTGACCATCATGAAATTGCCTCGCAAATTCTAGTTACTCGGGTCACTGCTGAATTCGATATGGTCGACCATGTTCTTTGAGGCATCTGCACCCAGACACATGCGGTGGTCCACATGGCATGAGAGCCATACTGCCAAGTAAGCTGACATTTAAAGACAGGCCCACGAGACATTAAGGCACATATTACATGGATCATGAAGACACATGGCCATGAGAGGAAGGAAAGGTGAGAGAAAGTTTCCTCACTTGTGACACCAACAAAATAAAAGAACAAAACAATCTTATAATGAAAACCAAAATGGAGGAAAAGAAAAATAAAAAGAAAGAAAAGAGAAAAGAAAGAAAAATAAAAGAAAATGAGGAAAAACCAAAGTGGAAAAAAAAAATTCAGGTCGTGGGGAAGAGAAAAAGGAAAAGGGAGAGAGGGAAAGAGAAGATTTTCTCGGTGTTAGAGCTCGATAGTCCGAGAACTAAAGTTGGTCCACGCAATGAGAGCTACGTGTGGGTACCGAAATTCGAATTTTTCGTCGAAGCTCCAACACTGGTTCCTTTTCACTTAAGGGTCGTAAATAGTCGTATGGTATAGCCCCAACCATGGGACTAAGTTTTTAGACATTGGGACTGTTTTTGGACAATTGAGGACTAGGTCGTGAAGGTCGGTATCCGAGCCAGTTATGGGTTCCGGAACGGCTAGAAAATGCATTTCAAGTAAGTTTTGGTTCCCAGACTATTGGAAAATGCATGTTGGATTTTGTGTGTTATTTCCCAAAAGCTAAAATTTATGGATTGAGTTCAGATGATTGGCTAGAAATGACTAGTTTATGTGGACTGTTTTTGGTGTGTTATTGCTGAAAATTGAATAACATGTTGAATGTGTTGAAAATATGTTAATGTATGGGTGTTTAAATATATTAGCATGAATTGATGTAAATTATGTGCGTTTGATATAATTATCCATGATACTTGCATAAAGTATGGAATGTAAATGCCCACGTGAAGGCCATCACGCCGCAGCGTCGTAAAAGGTGTTCCTTATAGATGTACGAGGTACATGCATTGGCATTTTTGTATCAGATATGCACGGGACACCGATCGTGGTTTGGGCGGTGTGCATGGTTATGATCATTCATCATTCTCAGAACGGGGTGGTGAGCTCAAGAATGGGACAACGTTCAAAATGAGTCTCATGGTTGCATAGCATGAAAAATACGTGTGTTGGGCATAGTAAGAAGGGATAGATACCCCCTCGAGTGAAAAACTCGGTAGTTGTGGTTAGACATGATCACCGGTAGTGAAAGCTCGTAAAACTGTTGTGAAGGCGTACGGCTTTCTGTGGTGAAAACCTCGAATTCTGTGGTCCACAAATGCATAAACACACGGGATTTTACTAAAGAAAGGAACATTGGAGGTTTATCCAATGGATTTTGATTTATAAGACAAAAAAAAATGTTTTGGGAAAAGGCCGGATTAAACATCACGTAGTTTTATTTTTTTCACACTTGTATGGTAATGTGCGAGGAGTCGACAAAGACTTTGACATGGGCAATGATGAGTCTCATCTCATTCATGACATAGTGAGTATTCCATAGAGGATTGTATCTATGTGGAATGTGATATGATGTGATTATGGCATTGCATGTGCACTTTTAGGTGGGAGTAGCTCTATAGAAGACTACCTGGTATTCTTCACCCTGGCCATGGACCATATTTGCCATGTGTCAGTGGGTCACCTGCTCAAATCAAGACGATTGAAGAAAGCCACAGGCTTTTTTTTTTTTTTGTCTCTTATTTGAGCAAAACTGGAGCAGGTGGTATATTTGCATAAAAATGAGTTGTAAATTAAACTCTTGTGAATGGTTTTTAGATAGACCTATACGTTTTCTAAATGAATGGATCCCGATATCACCAAAACAAATAATCTTACACATCATTCACATAAAGGGCTCCTGCATGATCAAAGACAATGGGACCTGGGTTTTTGGGTAAGAGAAAATATCCGAAGAACAATAAAAAGAGAACATATAGAAAAAAAGGAGTTTGATATGCTATTAGAAACAACATTGTACTGTAGAAAAGAAAATAAAAATAAAGAAGGAAAACAGATAATGTGAGGGAAAAACTATAGACGAATGAGTCAAATATATGAAATAGAAGATATAATGATAGAAATACAGATAATGAATTTAAATGATAAAAGATAAACCTATAGGACAGCGTCGAAGGACTTAGTAAAATAAAAAGAAGAACACCCAAATACATTAAAAAACAATACACAGACACTGTAAAATATGAACCAAGAGAAACAAAAATCCTAACAATTAGGAATACAAGTGTATACCCAGAAATCAAAGATATTAAAACAGTTGTTAAATAAATGGTTCTCAAGCTATGACATTATATTTTATGACACAAGGAAACAAATTGATACACACAAAACCCAAATAAATATGGAACATTACGCATGGTTAGGAAAATGTGGCGCCCTACTTCCTCGGGGGTCTCGCACCACCACAACCGGGAGGAAGTTCCACTCTTAGGCCATTGGCAAGACTTGGGTCTGGCACTTGAACCCAGATCATTTACTGGTGGACACCTAGAAGTTAGCTTCGGCACCAACTCGATACATCCCTTCACCAGGACTCATTCATTCATATTTAATTTAAAATACGATACTAATATACTTAATTACAGCTTGTAAGAGTCAGATCACAACCCTCTTACTATAAATTACATACCTGACCATATTGGCAATAGTCCAAAAGAATTAACATAATCTTTATACAAAAAACATGTGCTAGAACTATAGCTTATCCCTGCCACTTTACAAAGACGACTGGGCGCTACAGGCCTGGGCCACACAATGACGCCCGTCTCGGGCGCCAGCCCACCGGTATTAACCCTCAGACTAAGGTTGTCCATGCAGGGCCATGCCCAAGAAGGAATACCTATAAGGCATTCCCACCTAAGTACATGCAACAGTTCACCACATTTACAATCACACCCATTAAGAGCTGCTAATTTATATGGAATCCTACATGTCAAGCCATGAAACGAGATGCGACTCACTACGAACTACGCGCCCCAGTCTCATCGACTCCCCACGCCAACGCCTTAAGCCCATGTAAAACCCTTTATTCTTACTACATCAATGATCATTTTCAAACAATCATTTGTTTATAAACCAGTGCTTTTTGGATGATACACCAGAGGATCATTTTTATATCCAAAATCCATGCGCTTATGTAGGTAGCGTATTTTCGTGTCACACGCAGCCCACAACCCATGCACTTTTGTGACGCCTAAACTCGGGGTCCGTTGACACCACAACTCACATGGAATAGTGGATGCTCTGGCACCCGACACCACTGGGAATTCTGCAGAGTCCCTTTATACTGAGAGCTCACCAAATATATAGTACTGTATACAATTGGTCTCAAAATTAATATAATCTCAACATGAGTAAAACGGCCATCAGCCCATAAACAATACTCATCGTCAGTCATACCAACTATGAATCCAACTATATCCACAGTTCTAAGAGTTAGCAACATTTCTTATACAACATATATCAAAATTAGAAAATTTAATACACGGAAAAATCATCAAAGCCACACCCTGGCCACAAACTCAAATTTCAGACAAGCCGCCCTCGCACGCTCCCTGTACCAGAAAATACTATCCGACAGGTGAGCTTAATGCTCAAAGAGGAATCGCCCTAAGCGCTACTTCCACCTGGGCGATATGCAATGCTCCAAAATAAACACACATCCAAGCAAATACATGATCCTACTTGAATGTCTACATGATCAACTCATACCCCGAGCCCTCACAGACTCCCTCACACCTTCTTAAGCCATGTATGAGAAAACATATTTTTCAAAACAATTCTTGTTGTTTTCAATCGATACAATTTAAGACCTGCATGGGACTACTTCTGAGGCGGAATGTGTGTTGGAGAACCAAAATGTGCCTTCATGATCCTCATCCCAAATGAGGGACTCGGCTGGACTGCCTCCTAACCTCATTCTCCCGAAATTCATCCTGTGAAATCTTTCAAAACGCTTTTTTCTTTCAATTTTCCAGCGCACTACCCACTTAGCTACCCCTCACATATGAAATGCATTATATTGGCCTAATAACTCATATAACACATGCAAATATATAATCATGCATATTATATTCACATAATTAAATCACACAATCATGTCATGTGTAATTCCACAACTACACCGCACTAGTCTACTTGGTCTAATTATCAAACATCGAGCAATCCACTTGGATCACTCGACCTAGCTAATATTATTTCACAAAAATTACTCAGGATCGCTGCTGAAACAAGAAAACCCCGGTATCACCGTCTTCTATCAAAGACAAATTATCGCTCACTTGTAGTCCAAAATTTCACGGCCATTTCCTGGGCCATACATATCACAAAACAATCCAGTTAATCTACAACTATTAGCTCACTCAACAAATCTGTGAGCAACATTTAATGTAAATTTGGGATCCATAATCCAAACACCCGGTCCAAGTCAGACTCGATCAAAAGGCCCCTCACGGCCCTTGAATCAACCTCAAGCATCATAACACACTTAAACAAAGATAAACCCAAGTAGGGAGAAACTCCTACCTCTCTGAAATAGCAAACTCCCTAAACTGTGGCACCACGCCGAAGCCCCTCTCCGCGAGAGCAAGTATCCTCGTCCTCAAGACTCACTGGCTTGATTTTTCCATCAGGGAGAGGAAGTCTAAACTTCTAAAACCTGACCTCAAGTAAATGACCGTCATTTTCCTCCCGTCTCAATGCTTTTCCTTATAATTTGAGAAGAAGACACTTATTCTCGTTTTATTATTTAAATTACTAAACAAATTCTAAATGACAATTATGTCCTTCTTTCTCCAAGCACATTCTGTATCATTCTTACAATATTTCATCATTTCCTCGCTCATGCCTACTTATGGTACATGAGATAAGGTATGTGATTCTGGCTTTATAGAAACTGTTTTGATTTAAATAATCTTAACCACAGATGCCTTCTCAGTAAATGGTCACCCCACTGCTTCCTTTAATTCACTTAAAGTTTGACAGCAAGTACAGACTCTCAAGGGCACATTCTAACGGAACTGCTTTCACATCCGAGATCTTAGATACAAATTATGTATATTTTTAACTCAATTAACAATTTCAGAACTAAATTACGATTTTGCCCTTATTCCAGAAATTGGAATTTCTGTCTTACATTCTCCCCTCCTTAAAAGTAGCCTGCCCGCACCAGGACCATTACACCACTCACATGCATATGCAACGGCACTCTACCATACATAAACAATTATTTAAATCTTAAACGATCTAAACCAATGACCTTCATCCCAAACAGAAAAGGGATAGGTAGCCCAAGATCGTGTCCCTCGTCCCACGTGACTCCCTAACTCCATAGTGCCGCGTATAGCACTCACTTCAGCCTCACGGCCTACGCCAAAACCCGATCACGCATCAATACGCACACCATCCCCTAAGGTCCCATCAGTTGTCAACCCTAATTCATCTTTAATCCACCACATGTTTGATCCTGAGATATTTTCTGAGCATGGTAGATGTGAACACCTCGTGGGACACCCGACATGTTGGGCGAACGCCAACCGACATACGCGCTATTTATGCTCTACCCTTCGAGTATCTCGAAAGGGGCCCAATAAACCTCGATACTTCGCCTGCCTAACCCTGACCACCTCTCTTAGGCATCACCTTCCAAGAAGACGGATCTCAAACCCCCGCCAAGGGTCGACGTCAAAGACATCGCATAGCTCTTCACGCCTGCCGAGAAGACGTCACACATCAAGCTCACCTTCTCTTGAGGTGTCTCTAATCGATCGTGACCAGCCGATGAAGCTCTCTCCCACTTCGGGCCCAACAACATAACTATGATCTACATGTGGCCTCCCACATACGCTCTTATGAGGTTATTCGTATACTCTAATAACTATTGTTGTAGGCGACTCCACCAAGGGCAATTAATCCTTCTTACCCTTATGACCCAGACGCAGGCCAGAGCGTGTCCTTTAATACCTGTGATATAATCCACACAACGTGTACTCTACATAATCCTTGTCAGGTAAACGCTAACCTCTCCAAGGTCACAATCATCACATAACTAATGGGATCTGGCCAATCAGTCCATATGAATGACATCCATATACCAAGCTCCTTGCCACTGTCAACAATCTAAATAATTTCCAAAGGTATCCAAACCTCGAGTCACCCCTGACTCCTATCACTCAACTCTCAATCTGCGTGATAACCATGTCCGTGTGTTTTCATCCCCGAGTCACTCCCGACCCCATCAATTCGACTTCAAGTCCGCGGATAACCTCACCAGGTGTCACCCAAGTCACTCCCGACCCCATCACTCAACTCCCAAGTCCGCGATTAATCCGACCGCAGGTTTCATCTCGCAACATAACTTTTCGCCAGCATCATGGAGCCTCTTTCTGTCATTACTGAAAATTTGATATTTCACTGGCCCTACACTCAGCTGGCCGTAAAATTTCTATAACTCACTTTCGCAAGCCTCTACACCTTACACGTAAATTTCCTGATTTCTCCACTGGCCTCTGCGACCCATACGTAAATTTGGGATTTCCACTCGGTCTCTTACACTACGTAAATTCTCGATTTCCACTGTCTCTTACAACCTCACGTACCTGTGTGACGCCTCCCAGCTCTTACACCCATACGAAATTTGAGACTCTGGTCTCTTACACCTGATACAGGTGCCCTGGGATCTCTCCCCGGGTCTCTTACACCCACACACGTAAATTCGGACTTCCCTGCCCCATAATCTACGTAAATTTATCTCCCTGCCCTTACACCCATACTCCAGCTTCTCACATTAGGGATTAACGACCTCTTTTGCTTTGGCCCAACACACTTTAATTACTCTTCATTTCCCCGAGACCGAACTATGAGTCTTCATCGAATACCTCCTCCCCAAGACAACTCCAACTCACACTCACCAAGAGAGCGGTGAATGAAACATACCAGGCACCCACACCCCACTCGACGCGACGCTACCGCACACGAACTAATGATGCCACCGTGACCCCCAATCCCGGCCGTCCACCATGAGCAGACCCTAGGAGATCACTCACTCATTATCTCGACCTATCAGTCAACTCTCACCTCTACATCCTAGTGGAAGAACATCTATATCTCGGCTTCTCTAAAGGTCTTAACCTCTAAGCCCAAATCCAAGGTCGTGCCTGGCAGACAACCGCTTAAAAGTCCTAATTACATCGACAACCCGATGGTCACAACTTCATCCAAGGTCAAACTCCGACATCAACAAACCAATAGGTCTACCACCCTAAGGTCCACCACGCCCGGGCCGCGCAACTCCGATCTGCCCCACTTCGACCCACACTTCCGGCCCTCTAGCCATTCGTGGCTGTGGAGTGCTTCAGATACTCACCCCAAACCGAACCCGGTTCCTCCGACCTGCATTTCAGAGTGTGGAGGAATGAACCAGATACTTCTCCCGGGTCTCTACGGCTAACTAGATCGCATTGTCCCAAAGTCTAGATCCTTGTCTCCTGGTGCAATCCCGCTACCCATGCCTGGGTCCCGGCCTCTAGTCCCCGAACTAGTGTGGCGGTCTTCCCCATTTCTTCCCCGAACTAGAAGAAAGCCGATCTCCTCTTGCTAATACCAACACCCAGATCCTAAGTGCCCGTATCCGATCTCTATCTCTACGGTCACATTCCAATCCATGGAGTCCATATCCCAGAGACGGTCCCATAATCCCCGCCCGAATGGACAAATCTCAGCCCATTCCTCGACCCTTAACTCGCTACCGGCCACGTAATCATCAACAAATCGGCTAGCTCGCGGAACCTAGTCACAGCACTATCATCATACACGCTCGCTTCCAGCTCTAGGAATGAGCTTTCAAGTAGCTCGAGTACGGTGACCATGAATGTACCTCAATTCCTGCCCATGTCATCGCCTAGGTCTCTAGAGGTCCGCCCGCTTCCAACACATATTTGCCTTACCCTCTAGCTGAACAGCCATTTAATCCGGTCGCCGAGGTAATCTCCATAGCCTCTAACACTTCACATGACGGTCCAACGGTCCGCTACCATCTGACTTCCTCGTGGAATGCTCCAGACAAGCCACACCTAAACTTCCTCGGAGGCACTGTGACTCTACCACTCCGCCATGCTAGCCCCGTGCGATACAGCAGCCGCCGTAATACCTACGCGCCTCGCAGGCAAAGGCCCCACATCAACCGGTGTCCGACCAATTTCATGGACGCCCCCACGTCCCGTCCCGTCTAGCCATCATCACAGCTCAACGGCACGCTTCAATTTCCACCAGATCTCTAAGGCACAAAACACCGCCCGAGACACTCTTCATACACATAAATCAGTTGTATATATGCATCGTCTCAGATTTAAAATATTGTTTTCAACAAAAATTGCTTTAAAATTTCATTTTTGAAAATTTTATTTTTTCTAAAAATTTTGCCAAATTTTATTTCATTTTATTTCATTTTTATTTAATTACAAAAAATATCGGGGTATTTTTTAGATGAATGTTACTTGGCGAACCGTTCATGAACACTGTCCAAAAGTTGACTCAGAACAAAGATCGAGTCAAACCGCCAAAACAGTCAGCACAAGTGCATGCCTCGCCAGCCCACGCGCCGTGCCGGCGCCAGCACCTGTGCCGCCGCCATGTACTTTATCGCGGGGCTCCATCAGTTTCGCCCTGTGTGTTTCGTGCTCCCGCGCCGCCAGTGGTCAACACGCCGCGTCGCCACCACTGCCACCGAGCCCGCCCCGGCGCCGACGCCGCCGCCAAGGCTTCGAGCGCTGGGCCGCCACGCTACCAAGGCCTCAAATACGCGCTTAGCGCCTTTGTCGCGGGTTCCGACCGCCATGTCGCTGCCTTGTGTCACGACATGTACCCAAAGAAATTTCACCGCCCCCGTCGCTACAATACACTTTTTTGTGCCAGATAAATTTTCCCGCAGCCTTCTCAATAATCCCGCACACACTTCCTTACAACTACTTTCTTCTCGAGACATAATAAACTGTGATGGTAAATATGCCTCTCCAAAGAGCTAAGTCATTGTCATAATACAAATGTCAGATTGCAATACAAATTTCATGTTCTCTCTCCTGTATTGCAGAATACAATTTCAATATAGCAATACAAATTCTTTTTTTTCATACTATACACTGGGCAAGAGTCTAATACGTTCCGCACTAAAAAAAAAATTCCATCATCATTATTATTTTTCTTATTTCCAAAGAATGAAAATAAAAAAAATATTACTTATTTTTTTCATTTTCTAACACTCAAATAAATTTTACAAAATTTATTTTCATCCATTTTTTTTCCATAATACACAAATACTTTTAAAATTTATTTTCTTCGCTTACACCATATAAAACCTTAGAAAATTATTTTATTCACCTCAACCAAATAAATTTATAAAATTTATTTATTCATTTTTTTATCCCAGTTTTACACTAAAAAAAAATTTCTCCACCTTTCATTCATTTTTTTTTTTATTTCTCCCAACTACTGGAAGACACTAAAAAATATATACCTATATCTTTTTTTCATTTAATTTTGGATATTTTGTCCCAAAATCTCCTCAAAACTTCTTGATCCAACACTAGACCTAGTGTTCTACCTCAAACTTATTAGAATTTGATTTCATTATCCAACAACTCAAATAAATTTATTAAAATTTATTTCTTTTATTTCCTTGTTCCGCTACACAATCAGAACCTAAAATATTTTCTACTGACATATAAAGCACCATGCACACAATCCATCATAATATATCACAAACCATGTTATAAACACTTCATTCATATAACATACAACCTGAAAAAGAGTACACGCAATCACATCTAAACACCAAGCATGCAGTGTTCTATTCCCGTGATTTCCTAGGTAATCTCATACCTATACGCTACATCGAACTACACCTAGTGGTGATGTTCTTACTCAACTATGGCCTAAGCCCAATTCCTCAATCTCTAGGTTTCCATATACCTATACTCCACATCAAACCACCTAGTGGTGATGGATACCCAACCCCGAGCCCCTTGTGTATTCGTGATACCCATGTTCCTCGATACTAATGTGATCATTTCAAACTCAGTGTCCATGCTGATCACCTGCCAACCATGAATAAGTGATGCCTGCCACCCACACCACTTCAGAACTCTGCAGCCCCTTATACTGAGAGTCACCCAAATACAAGATCAGACATACCCCACCAACAAATTCAACATAATCTCAACATGGCAAAACGCACACTCTGGGGTCATAAACAATACTCATCACAATATACCAACTATGAACTAACTATATCCAATAGTTCTAAGAGTTAAATACTTTATAAATATATATCAAAATTAGAGAATTTCGAATACATGTGGAAAAAATCATCAAAGCCAATCTTCTTCATTAACTCAGCCTCTAGACGAGCCGTCCTCAGACGCTCCTGTACCCGAAAATATCCTCGACAGGCAGGCTGGACATGTCAGCGCACCCCCTATGTCATCACCCACCCAAGTGCATATGCAATGATCCAAAATAAACACACAATCCAAGCAAATACATGATCCTACTCTGAATGTCTACATGATCAACTCATACCCCGAGCTCACCGACTCCCCTCAACACCCCAGCTTTAAGTTGCAGAAGAGAAAGACAAACAATTTTGCTAAACGAGGTCACTAAGATTTGTAAACATGGACTTAGCCCTCCATGGTCAGGCTGAGAACCCTCCCGAACAAATTATGGTTCAATCAAATGATCCGCTGGACCGCCTCCCAACCCCATTCTCCTAAATCATCCCCGTGGAAATTCCTTTCAAAACGCTGCTTTCTTTCTTTCAATTTTCCATGTCATGCACTCACCTAATTTCTAGGCTGTTTTATTGCATATGAAATGCATTATGATGCCAGCTTCAATAACTCATATATAACACATGCAAATATATAATCATACATTCACACTTAATCACACCAATCATGTCATGTAATTCCACAATTCAATACACCAAAAATTAGCTCACTTGGTCTAATTATCAAACACGAGCAATTCCACTTGGATCACTCGACCTAGCACATATTTTCACAAAAATTATTTGTGATCACTGTTTAAGGAACAGTAAAACCCTAGGTCACTGTTCCTATCAAAGCACAATAAATTATCGGGCTCACTTTCAGGAACTCACCCCTACCTACCATTCCTACTCATACATATCACAAACAATCCAAAGTACGAATACACCATTAGTTTTACCCAAACAGTCCGTGAGCAGCCACGATCAGAATTTGGTATCCATAACTAAATACCCGGTCCCAAGTTTTGGGATCGATCAAACGGCCCTCACTTCAATCAACTCAAGCACTATAAATTAATTTCTAAATAAAGAATAAAACCTGGGCAGCGTAAACCCCTACCTCTCGGAGTTTGAGTAAACTCCCTAAATCCGGTACCCACGCGAAGCCCTCTCCGCGTAGAGCAGTTCTCCTTCTTGTCCCGAAGACCGACGCCGATCTTCCATTTACTTCCTGTAGAGAGTCAACCTCTCTCTCTAAAACTCCATTCCCGCAGCCACTGTCATTTTTTCCTCCCCTGTCTCACGTTTTCTCCCCTTTTTAATTTGAGAAGAAGAATACTATTCCTTGTTTTGTCATTTATCTCACTTAAACAAATTCTAAAATGACCATTATATCCTTCTTTTCCCAGTTTTGACATTCGGCACTATCTCGGCCATCCATTTTCATCATTTCTCTATTCATGCCACTTATGGCACATGAGTACGTGTTATATGTGACTTTCGTCAAGATCAAAACAGCTTTACACCCGAACCGCTATGCCTCGAAAAACTACCACCACCCGCTTTGGAATTCACCAAATTTTACGTGCTAACTAGATTTCAAGTAGACGATCCCAACTGAAATATGTTTATCATCCGAGATCTAGAGAATAAATGATTTTTAACCTAATTAATAAATTTTGTAACGAATTACGATTTTGCCCTTATTCCTTAAATCGAATTTCTGCCCACTCCTTACGCCTTTCACCAAATTATGTCCGACCATAATCGGGGTTTTCACCGAGGAAGATCTATCCCTTCTTTCTAATACATGGCACAAATTTTCTTTACCATTTTATTCAACCATGTGACTCTGTTGGACGTTGTCCCAATTATCGAGCCCACCCAATCAAACACCAAATATAGTGTCGATTTTACCAACCATGCACTCACACCCATTTAATGAGATGTCCCCGTCCATATGCAATGCAAGATGCCATTGCATGTTATATCATGTCACATGCATAATGAATGCTACATGGACAACACAACTACAATTACTTAACGGCATATGGACAATCATATCACCTGCATATGATTTCCATACATCATTCATTCATGTCAATATACCATGCAAGCATATATCAACATTCACATTCAATATGTTATTCCATGGTTAAGCAATGACACACGCACCAGCAAGCCATGTAATGGCTATTGCACACAACAGTTCATCACATGTAAACATGTTAGAGCACGCACATTGACATCCAAACATGTCGGCCTCTACCAAGTGCACGACACACTAAACAAGTCATACACGCCCCCTACAAAGCCACATGTAATCACAAACCGAGCCATGAAACCGACCGGTACATTAAACACAAGCTCCTGGACAATACAGTGCTCAGCTAGGGTATGGTCTCTGCCAGCGGAGCCACTCCACCCAGTGAAGAACGCCTGGCTTCAAGGCATCAGAAGGTCCCCAATCCATGTCCCCCTGGTTCTTGCTGTAACACCTCGCCTAAAGTGATCTCTATGCCTAGCTGTTTCTTTCCTTCATTTTGTGTAGCACCAATCTTCCATGGGAAGATTTCCATCTTCGCCTAGGCGAAGAAACATCGATCTATACTCGAAAATCCCATTTTTTTTCTTCGCCAAACAAGCCCTTAACCAAAAAACCCTCTTTTCCCAGCCTAAAAATAGAAAGTAAACCAAGGTAGGAAGAATCCCTTACCTCTAGGCGTATGATACACAGGTAGGAAGCCTCCTAAACCCAATAACCTGAATCCTCGAATTTCTCTTGGCCTCGTCAAATTCTCATTTCAGTAATTAATGTTGCACTCGTCGACGCGTATGAACTTTCGCTTTAGCCCGATCAAACTGACCAATGGATTCCTTAGATCAAAGGAATGCTTCCTCAGTTCTCCTCTTTCTCTCTTATCCTCTCTCTCCTGATCAAAACAAGGAAATGGGCTCTTTTTTGCCCTAATTCATATTTTGTCCCAACTTAAGCTTAAGTTGGATGCGGCCTACCGCCATGCCACTTGTCCACCCGCCAGTCCGACTCAGGCCTCGGCTACCATTCCGCCTATGGGCTCAAGTTCAAATTATATCCCATGAATTTAACTCAAGTTATTTTTTGACTTTCTAGATTTCCGTAAACAATCTCATCCCTGGGAGTCACTCGACACCTATTACCTCGAAGACGGCACCTCACTTCTTTCTTAATTCACGGTAAATCTGCCTAGGTGACTAGATTTCGTGAGACGAATCCAACAATGAGTTCCGTTTCGTCATCCGAGATCTATAAAATTTCAAGGTTTTCGACTTGTACTATTATAGCAATTTATCGTTTTGCCCTTTTTAAGAAAAATTCAAGGGGGTTTTACAGAAAATGGTGGGAAGGATTATCAGCCCCTAGTTTCAATGTAATTACAAATTACACTACTATAGCCTTTAAAAGTAGCATATTTGAAGGTGTAGATACATAGTAAATGAATTCCTAAGAGAATTATGGATGACAAATAATATAGAACAAAGAAGAAAAGACATAAGAGAAGCTAGAAATAAGTTATTATAGTTATAAATTTGTACAATGAAAAACATATATGAATATACATGTGAATTTAGAAAATGGTTTTATGATGCATTTGATAGTAATATGAATATGACAATCTTAGCAAATATATACTATGAGAAGTTACCAAGAAAATGGAGTAATTATTTCCAAGAAGAATATAAAAAAATAAGAACAGAGGATGCTGATACTCTAGGAGCCATAATGGAATTTTTAAAGAAAAGATTAACAGAATTATACACCCAAAGGTATAGTATAAAAGGTGCAAGAAATGGAGAAAAGATATTCTATGATAAGATAGATAACATCCTAGGAAAATGGGGGTGTAAGGAGTATATGAAAAGAAAATTTGGAAAACAATTAGGAAAGTCAAGAAAAGAATTTACAAAATATAAAAGATTTAGAAAAGAATGGAAAAAACAATTTAAAAAATATTACAAGAAAAGATTTAATTATAAAAGAAGAAATGTTACACAAAATACATCAAAAGACAGAAGCAAATGTAACTGTTGGAAAGGTGGAGAATTAGGACATTATAGTAATGAATGTCAAAAAGAGAAAAAGACATTTATCTTATGAGGAGAAAATAAAGAAGATGATTTAGAAAGCATACTAAGTTTTGATAGTGAAATGAGTAGTGTTTATAGTGAAAATGATCATAGTTCCTTAGAAAGTGATACAGAATGAGTAAAGAGATAATTGAGGAAGGTGACATTTCTGAATTTAAAGTAATTAGTGCTAAAGAAGATCAAGAAGGATATAGATTAAAGAGCACTTTTGATAATAGAAAATTATAGAAAATCCAGAATCTAAATTTTGATCTGAAAGCCCTAGGAGAAGAATTGCTAAGATACCTAAATAAAAAATATATGCATAGAAAATATACAATCCATGAATACCAAAAGATAGAAAGAAGTATAACAATTAACAAAGCTAAAGGAAACATAAAGCTTAATTTATTGACAAAGTAGATTATAAATTAAACATTAAGTAAAATAAAAAAGGGAAAAGTAAGAGAAAAAATAAAGTATGTATATTTAGCAGGAGTACAGATAATAATAAAATCAAGCCCCAGTAAAATCTAAATACTAATAGTTCTGTTACATGATAAAAGATCGATACAAACACATGAAAGCCACCTAGAAATATCCAAGGAATGCCAAGATATACGAAATTAATGTTCACATGTGTTACCCCAAAAATATAACATTAATTTAGGAGATAAAGATTTCGATAATACTGTTTATATTTCAAATTTTTAAGGAATGATTTTATGAAAGAAGGTAATAATGTAATGACAATGTATTATAGTACTTTGTACACACTATCAAACTCAAATTATGGAAGGATTAACCAAGATAAGCCATTTATAGAAATTAGTGATGAATGTAGAGAAATTGCCGAGATAATAGAACCTCAAAAGTTAGATAGAATAGAAATTCCAGTAAATTACATTTTAAGTCTTGAAGATGATATTCTTGAAGAAGATTGTATACAAAGAATTGATTTATCCATATTTAAAGGAAATTCCTTGATAGGAAATAATACAAGGAGAAATAGTTTCCAAAGAATAAGAGAAGATGTACATTCACCTTTCCTAATAAAAGGAAATTATTACAATGGAGAGAGAGAGAAGTCAAGAAACAAAAATTTTAATGCATAATAAGTAAAGGAAGTTGTAATCATATCCAGGCTGATAAGTGTGAAATAATAGGGAGTATAACAAGCCCATATGTTTATAAAAATTATGATGGTCAAACATTTGAATGTAATTTAAAGGTAGAAATAAGATTACAAGGAATAACATTTTTGGTAGATTGCTATAAAGATAACAGAATGCAAGGAAATGGAGACTATGATATTCTCTTAGGAAATAGTTTCCTAGACAGACTAGATAAACATAAGATTACAAAGAAGGAATAGAAATATATAGTGAAGACATATGTATTTTCCTAGAAAGACAAAAATGAAAGAAATTACATTCCCTACTATAGCATTTATAATGGTAAATATTCTAGAAACTAAGTTATATACATGTGGATTAGTAGACACATGATCAGAAATAACAATATTTAAAAACTTTTTATTAAAAGAATGGAAAGATACTAAAATCTCTATAAAAGGTGTAACTGGAAATAATGAAGAGATTACAAAACAAAAAGAAAATGTGAAAATATTGATCCATAATAAAAAAATAAAAAAAAGGAAAAGCAAGAATGGTGAAAAATTATAATGGCCCAATCCCAGGAGAATCTTTTTTTTTTTTTTTTTTTTTTTTTACCACTGTATGAACCGGCCATGACATAGTGAGATTTCTCCGTCAAGGGATAGAATACATCCAAGCCACAAACGCCGCCTCTCGCTTGTGCACACCCAGCCCTGTCTTGCGCGACAAAGCATCTCTGTCGTGCGCATGCCCTGCCTTGTTTGTGCAACTGCCGGTACACACCGCCGCGATAGAGCGGGGCTTATGGCCGCGACATGGAAAACCTATGTCTTAAACCCTGAGGTCGCGATACACAATTTTTGGCAACTCTCGTCGGCATCGGCACTTTCTCATGACATAAAATCTCTTCACCTTAGCCAACCTCGTCGCGATCTAAAATACTCCTTCGGCCATGACAAGAAAACTCGTCTTGACCAAACTCCTCGCCGTGACATAAAATAATTCACACTACTTCCAGGAAACTCATTCGTGACACAAAAATTCTCTATCGCAACATGAAATCCCTTAGCCTTGACCAAACTCTGTCGTGACATAAAATCCCTGTCCAAGGCCAAACTTGTTGCAACACCTGACCTTTTGTCGTGACCGTCTCAGTTGCGACAAAGAAACCTCTATGACGACAAAGAAGGAAAACACTGTCGTGACATAGGACAAGAAACTCTGTCGCGATAAGGAAACCCCTGTCACAACCTAAAACTTGCCTAAATCTGCAATAGCCTTTCTAGCATTTCTTACACCTCCATCTTTTTCCCAAGACACTATAAGTTGTCGCAATGGCCTCAACATAATAAAGGCAACATAAAAATATGGGAAAAACCTGTAAAACTGTAATAAACAATTGAAAATGAGTTTTATTACAACTCTTTTCTTTTACATAACAAAAAACTAGATAACTATCCATAATTTTAACAAAGTACACAACAAAGCCACAATCTGGCCTTCTTCACCACTAATATCTTAGATGTGTCCATCTTTGGGTGTACCTCCAGTACCTGAAGTGTTTTCCCACGATGGGGTGAGCAATGCCTAGTAGAGGAAGTCTCCTACAAGGGCTACTCCCCACCTAAGTGCACATGCAATGTCATGATTCACACATTCACACCCATTCAAGTAAAAAACATGCATACTTACATGAATATCTACATGCCATGCTCCATGTCTTCGAGTCTCACCGACTTCACACATGCATTTGCCATGTATGAAAATTGTTTTCAAACAAAGATTTCATGAAACCATTTGACAACCTCCTCCGAGAACCGTTTGACAAGCCCCGATAAACTCATTAGACAACCCTCCGAAAAAACTCATTGGACAACCCTCCGATAACATTCATGTGACAACCCTCCGATAAAACTCATTAGACAACCCTCCGATATAACCCATCGGAAAACCCTCTAATAAAACCACTTTGTTCAAAGCCATGTCATGCACTCACACCCGTTTCACGCGATGTCCCCTTGCACATGCAATGCTAATGCCACTGCATGATATTTCATGTTACATGCACAATGATTACTACATGCAACTATTTTGTGAATCATACTTCATGACAAGCATCATGGGTAACTATATCTACTACATATAATTCCTACCCATCACATATTTCATGTTAATATATCATATCAGCATATGTCAACATGTTTTTCACACAACCCGCATGTCGTTCAGTCAAGCAATTAACACACAAACTGGATTTTCATTCTTAAACCTCAAAAAAAAAAAAATAGCATACACGGTCAGCATGTCAGTCCATAACCAGCCTTGACACACAACCAGATCATCATACTCAGATCCCACGAGCGTTGAAGCACAACCACCCAGATATCTGTTTTGAAACCAATGGACCTAGAAATCACCCCCAACTATTACCGCCTTATATTAAACCGCTTCAACCAACCCACCGGCATAAACTCACAATAATGCCTAGAAAAATAATAACCAGAGTAGGAGAGAACCCCTACCTCTTGAAGCGTAGACTAGCTCACTCCCGAACCCATCGAACCTCTCGCTGTTCGAACGTTGGAGACCAATAGAAGCTGGACCTCCTTCTTCATTTTTCTTTTCCTTCTTTCTTTCTTTCTTTTCCTCTTTTTCTTTTCTTTTTTGTTCTCCTCCATCGAACTAGTTCGGCTCCAGCGTAGAACACCTTCTCTCGAATCACTCGACAAATGCTTCAATTTCCATGTCATTTGTCTTATGCCAATTCACCCACCACTACAATCATGAAAGATAGGAACATGACACTCACCTATGTGCCACCGTCCACTTCCTTGTGCGTGCCACATGGCACGTGTCTTCATGCCAAGTGTCGCCATATCATTCGTCCATTCGCCTTGAAATATGTGAAATTTCGACTGTCTAGTTTTCAAGGAAATTCGATCGTGTACCTAGATTTTGCGAGATTTTAACTCGACGCGGGTTCGTCAGCTATCCGAGATCTAGAAATTAAAGCTTAAAAAGATGTACTATAACAAAGAGTCTATCGCTTCACTTTTACCCAGGCCTCTTCACATTCCTCCCACTGTTTAATCTCTGTGGTCCCAAATTCACACACACACATAATTATACGCACATTCAATGACTAACCACGCACTCAATCCTCATGTGCTAGAAAGGATATCTAGTATGCATAGTGTCCCTCACGCTCCATGTCACTCACTCCTGGCCGCCACAACACCTACTATCCTCACAAGACTTGATCTCATATCCATAATAATGTGCACGTGCCCTCCTCATGTCCCATCTGATCGATAATAAGCTCGCCCAATCCACTACATGATCTTTATCTTATGTACTCCTGAGCATGGAGTTACGGAATACCTCATGGACACCTGAAAACCTTGTAATGCTAACTGATACAATCAGAATTCCACCATTTCCTGAAAGTACCTAGAAGGCCAAAAATTTTAGCGATAAATTTCTCCACCGCTTTAATTCCGACCACCCTTCTTAGGCATCACCTTCAAAGAAGACGATCACCTACCTCAAACTCTAGACGCTGCCACTTATTCGTGGCTACGAGGGTGTCTCTAATCAACAAAATTACATATCCTGGGCTCCTCCCATCAAGGTAGCAAAGCTACTACAAGATAGCAGCCTAGTATCGAACTCAGTATGGCTTTTTGCACAAATTATTTACAATGAAGTTCAAAAGGTGGGAGTCTAATTTGATTTTAAGGTTAGTAACAACAAGTGAGGGGTATTGTCTGAAAACTGAAATTTAAAATATAATAAATAAAAAGAAGTATCCTCAAGTATCAAATATGGATTTGGGTTCTAAAGATCGAGGGTTCTGCTCATTTCACATTTAGATGACCTATAGTCATTTCCTAATCCGTAGATTATTTAACTTTAAAAAACTAAACCCTATGATTTTCCTTTGACAAATGAGATTTACATAAGAGCATAAATGCTCCTGGTTAATACACATCTCATAAATCTACTCATAAAGACAAATAGAGGGCAATCCAATGAATCTCGGGCGGATCTAGCACAAGTGATCCACCGAACCCAAAAGATGCCAAATACTGTCCATCAAGGCACATTTAAGATTTAAACCCCAGATTGGAGAGAAATAGAACATAAAATACCTATAAATGTGCGTTAAAACAGAGAACCATGAGTTACTCCAAACTTAGCAAGAAATTCTCCTTCAAGGGAGAAAAGGAACAATAAGATCCGAGTTGTCATCCTCGCAGGAGGTTTGGGTAGCCGAAAGGAGAGAAAAGGAAACAGTGGGAGAAAAGGGCAAGTAGGGAAAACTCCCTCCCAGCCAAGGCTTTTATTACGCATAGATGATTTCTAACAAGTATTGTCTGGGCTTTTTATAAATAAAACTCCCTTGCTAAATTACCAAAAACCAAAACTAAAAGCTATTATGACAAATTTGGAAGAAACCAAAAGGGTACCAACAAGAGTCAAAACGCCAAAAGGTAGATGGTGAATAGTGCAAGAGACATGAACAAGGTCTATGATGGTACCTCAGATGAACAAGCAGTAACCCGAGAAATTAGAGGATGCGAAATTTCACAGGTCGCAAAATTTCAGATGTTACAAAATTTTGGTGTTTGCTAAAATTTTCTGTGCATCTCCACTTTTGGCATTTCGCTCTTCTTTCCTTCCCGGTCTCCTCGATTCAGAACAGTTTGACGGAATTCTTCGTGGTTTGATCGTGATCAATTTTGGCATATAAAATAGCTTGTAAAACCTGCAAAATTTGCCACAAAATGCGATCGATTACAGCCGACCTTAATGCCAATTGGGTTAATTATGTCGATTAGTACACAAAAAGTACTCAAACCCCAATAAATAGGGTTCAAAATAGCACTCTTTTACAGCACTAATTAGTCACTTGTCAAGGTAACTTACTATTAGCTTTGCTGCAGAAGTATTCTTCCATATCAAACCCACCTTCTCGGGAGGTGTTCTAATCAACCACCTGCTTGATGGATCCCTCCCACCTCTCATTCAACAACCCGAGATCGACATGGCCTCCCATATAATGAGACTTAAGGTTCCATCCCAGATACTCGTATAACAACTACAGGCGTGTGCGACCCACTAAGCCATGCTTTCTTCCCGATACCTTTAAAATCCAGGACACATGCTCTCAGCATGTCCTCTAAGACCTATATGGTCCTCTCCGACCACCATCCGTCTCGCGGGATGAAACGCACACTGCCGTTAATCGCGCCCCTATGGCATTCCGAAACTTCTTCCAAAAGTGCGCCAGAACCTGATCCCCGCCCACATATGGACACCGTACTCCATGTAACCGACAATCTCTCGTTATAACTGCACTTCCAAGGTAAAGGTCATCCGCACGCAGAAAAATGTTTCGGACGTAGTGAGCGCCATCCGGAATTTTTATCACCGGCCACCACATCATGCTCCGCGACATCCGTGGGTAAAGGGTCACAAAATCCACCGACATGTTCTAATTTCATCAATTATTCTAATGGCTGAGGGGCCGCACCGCCTTCCGATGCTCAACTTTACCATCGACATGACAAAACCCCAACTCCGATTGGAATGTTATAATAGTAGTTTTGAACCGGACATAGAGGTCCAATGTGATAGAAACGAGGGTAGGATTAGAATCTCAGGAACGCCCTGATCATTCGTGGGGCAGTTATGAAGCAATTTTTCTAAAATTTTCACCGAAGCCTCTAAGGAAAAGTGATTTTTCTTATTATGAACTTCGAATGGAGGGGTTTGCAAAGGAATTTTTAAGAAATTTGCCTTATGACTTAGAACCTATATTTAGAAGAGAATCTGAGATTTAAGTGAATAGTGATTTCCGGGACCAAATTTAGCCTACGCCGAAATTTTTCAAATTAATAAAATACAAATGTCCTAAAATAATCATAGAGTCTAAACGAAATAGAAACTTTAATGAAACTGAGTCCGCTTTGATAGTTTTTCGTGCGATCCGGTAGAATTTATAATAATACGCTATCACTGATTTATGATTTTAATGATTTAAATCCGATTCTCGTGATTTCGTGAGCCCTGAATCCAATGTGAAGGATTTAATTAGAATAGCTTCATGGTCAATTTGAAGTTTAGATTTAATTATAGAATATTTTTGACATTTAATCATAAAAAGCAAAGATATGTGAAACTGAGATAAAATCTGCTATAAGAGAGATATTTTATTGTGAGAGCCAATCAAAACCTTTCTTAATGGCTAAGTTATGATTAAAATATCATGAGAATGGACCAATGACAAGGTGACACATGTAAGTCACTTTTCATCAACCAATGAGATTGAGGCTTAAGCACTTTGGCAAAGTGTAGGTTAAAAACAAATTGAAGAAATTGAATTCTCCAAAAGAGGAATGCTTCGACGGCTACAAGGGTAGAAAGCAGGGAAGAAAAGAGGAAAAGAAAGAGAGAAAGTGAGGGCAGAAAACGCAGAGGCTATGAAGGCGGAGATGATTTTTCTCCTTCATCAAGCCTCAAGTGATCTATGGCGGAATCAAGAGAGAGGAGCCAAGAAACCAAGAACAAGTAAGTTTTTACAGGGAAAGTTGATTTTGATGTTTTCCATACTCAATGCTTTGATTTTTCTTTGTATGACAGAATTGTGGTATTTAAGGTTGAATCAAGGGATGATTTCATATAAATTGAGAGTAAATGGATTAGGTTAGGGTTTGAAAAATCAAGGAGTGAATGGTTAGGGTTTGATGTTGAATTTGTATGATATGTTGAAATTGGTTAGGATTTATGAAATTGAGGCATAAGGCACTAAATGGGAAGGGATTAGAGTGAAGAAATGGAAGAACAAATGGAATAGTGGTTTGTGCATAATTCGGCCAAAATGGAATGAGAGGGTCAAGGGTATTTTGGTACTCTATATTTGCAGAATCTTTAACTCTATAAATGCATTGGAATTGGTTAGAAAATAAAATGATTTGAATTGAAAAGTATAGCTTAAGATCATGTTGTAAAGTAAAGGGAATGTTGTCAAAATTCTCTGTAAACCCCTGTTTTTGTTTTGGCTATAGATTGCTAGAATCATCCAAATGAATTGGTTCCACTGGTAAAGAACCAAAGAGATAGGAATGTATAGAAGGGACCAAGAGCAAATTGTATCTCTAAGGCTCCTAAATGATTGAAAGGTAGTCGTAGCCTACTTTGATTTGTTTTGGGTATGGTTGTAGCAAGCCACATAGTGGAGTTTCACTCATCCAAATTGAGTGATTCAAAATTATGGTAAAATAGACTTCTAGGGGAATACGTTATTATCTGAAGGAAGTACATGCAAATTGTAAACTCCAAAGTGCCCAGAAATTTGTCAAAGTAGAGCTATGTGCAGATTCTGTTCTTGCCAAATTGAGCCATCTAGATGTAAAACATAATAACTTGAGTTTTGGTGATCAAAATTGGGTGATTCCAATTGAGAAGAAACCTTATAACCAGCTTCAAATGAGGAAGAAACAATTTCCAATTTATGAGCAGACCCCATAAATCAAGGGATAACAGTAGGTGCATCAAAGATAACCAAATTGCATCAAAAACATGTCAGAATTCTGTTATGTGGTTGAGGGCCTTAGAGAAGGAATTTTAAATTGAAAATTTACAGATATGTCATTGGATACAAAGGACTGATATGGAGAGTTTTTTATAATTTTGAAGACCTTTGAATAATTTTTGGGTCATAAAGTCTATAGAGTATTGTTTGGAAAAGGTTAGCTAAAAGGGAGTGTTTTTTTTGTTAATTTTAGTGCTCAAGGGTAATTTGTTCATTTGGCTTTAAATGAATGTATGGTGGACAAAATGGAAGTTACATTAATGTGTAGTTGTGGTTTTCAAAAGGTGAAAATGACTAATGACGGAAACGGAATTAATGAAGCAAGCGGGATTGAAGGTGAATGTGCGGAGTGTAAAACCGATTTTGTGTACTGAGCTTTAAAAGTGAAAGATTTTTTAATGTTAAATGAAAAGCTTAATGTAAATGTTTATATATGTATATTAAATATAAAGCGCATATGTTAAGGCATTATGAAAGTTTAAAAATGTGTAAATAATGCATGTGTTTTAATGATAAAGTAAAGGATTTAAATGGATTTATAAATGTATTTTGAAGAAATGTTTTACTGATGGTTACCCTAACCCTATATGACTGTTATGACTGATATCAGCTGAGGTACCTTAAGAGTGTAAGGATTTAGAGGGAAACAAAATTAGGTTACTAACAGAGGGAGGGAAATAGATTTTTAGCGTAATATCCTTACACGTGATAGAAAGAAAGCAGACTGAACCCTTGTGCAAAGCGTGTGAGTTTTTCCACGTAGTGGTTATGATCAATGAGACTGCCCTCATCGCTGGCACTGAAACTGCTCGTGTGTTTATCCTCGGTTCCATCGTAAAGAAAGAGCAAAGAAATAAAGAAAGAAAGTAAAAGCTAAGGGTATAAACGGATTTTTAATTGTATAAGATAGCTACTTTGATATATACCGAAATGCTATCTTAATGAAAATGTTCACTCATTGGGCTCCTTAGTCATCATTTCAGATGTTTCAAAACCATTTTCGTAGAATCAGACAAAAAGGCCTTAGGACATCCCCTCAAGAACACAGTCGAGCTTTCATCGAGGACGACGTCGTGAACCGTATCATAAATATTTTGCATATTGTATATGTCAATATTTTGTTTATGTATATGTATAGTTTGAAAAGGAACTACGTGGGCTTTGATCCTCGCGACGAGGTATCGAGATGCCGCTTTAAGTCTGGCTTCAAGCCCAAATTTTTTGATAAAATGTGCATGGAATTGAAGAAGGTTTGAATGTTTTGATGATTTGAAGTAAATAAATGTATATGTATGTATATTGTGTTTGATTGGGTTGTGAATGAGGAGTCATAATATGGAAGTTGAAAATTGAAGTTTAAAAGTGTTTTTAAATGCTTTTATCAGGTTTTGTAAATTTGGGAAAGTCCGAAACAGAGGGAAACTCGCGATTTTCAAAAAAAACGAAGGTTTGAAAATAAAGGAAAGAAAATAAAAGAAAAAAATTTACCACTTCACTTCTGCATTATTTTCTAAAAATATGTTAAGGATTGTAAAGGGGTTCGCTCCATGGATTTTATTTAAAGGTTTTGAGGAAAAATTTCTATATCCGTTGGAGTGCTGAGGTCCCCGTTCAAGGAGGTTAATTCTGCCCGACTTCACGTGAGGTACTGTTTCGGCAGTTCTTGAACGTGATCTCTTCATCCCAATTCAGCAATACTAGCGATGAAGATCTCGCATTATCTCGTGCTATCTGGATGCACGGCAAAACCAGAGCAATGGAAATCCCTTGAGGATCTCTCACTGTCCGCCAACTGTAAACCACACCCAGCCTCTCACACCTCCGAAGACTCCATCCGCATGAATGCCCACTACATAGAACTCTTTTATGCACCACGTCCCCCGATGGCTACTACCTCTGCATCTTGCCTCTGGGACTCGACCACCTTACTCAGTAGGGAAGGTGCAACCACTAAACTCCCCAAAACACTCTGAGCCTGATCATTGTACTGTAGTCTAAAAATGTCCCACAATCTCGAGCATCTGCCACTCCTGGGAAGCTACACTAGCTAGGTATTCCGCGGATTCCGACCTGTTAACACCACCACATTTGCCTTATTAGGATGGTAAATGCGCAGAGTGAAGTCCTAATCTCCAGATATCATCCAATTACGCTCTAAGGTCGAGGTCCCGTTGTGTGAAAAATATACATCACCTCGTGGGTCCAAAATATTTCTCAAACCAAGCCACCCATACGTATAGTGGCGCCAAATATTTAAGGCAAAGACTATGGCCGCAAACTCTATGTCATGTGTAGGGTAATTCTGCTCATGATTCTTTAGCTGCCTAGCACCATAAGCCACAACCCTTCCGGACAACATCAAGACACATCCCATACCGTCTTTAGAGGCATCATAATACAATGTGTACCTCTGTCCTCATTCTAGGACTATCGTAATAGGAGTCAAGTGTTTTCTCTTTCACCTCGAACGCCTCTCACACAAGAGACTTAACCGACTCCTCGGTCCTGCATCCTTGTCATAGGGTCGCGAATGGAGAAATCCTCAATGAACCTCCTGTAGTACCCTGCCAATCCCAAGAAACTAAGTATCTCAAAGAAACTCCCCCAAACTTAAAATTTTGCTTGTCCTCAAGTAAAGAAAAAGAAAGATTTGTTTGTCCTCAAACAAATAAAAAGGTATTTTAAGGACATTTTCGATTTGTTAACGAGTGGCATTCAATTTAATTGAAATACAATGTATGCATTATTTTTAAACACATCTAGCTTCAAATTAAGTTCAAGGTTAGTTTCCTCTTCATAGTATACAAAAACTAAACTGTTGAAATTGTTTCAAACAACACTAATCATTGAATCTGTTTGAAAAAATAAATTGTTTTCCTTTCTCATTTAAATAAAATTAACTTAACTCCCTAAGGTCTTATAGTTTTGATTGTTTCCATATTTCCAAATTCCATAAGTTTGTTTTTCATGATCTCTGTGCCTTAGGTGATTTCAGCCTTCAGGAATCAGTGGGTCTTTTGGGCTTATATTGTTAGGCTTGGGTAATGGGTAGGATGGGAAGATTTTTAGGTTAAGACACTTTTGAACCTTCTCTCCTCTTTTTGCCTTTCTTTCTTATAGTCTTTTTAATAAGCTCCCCTAAACTTTCATGTTTGGGCCATCTCTTTGATTTCTTCAATTCAGAGCTATTATGCCCCATTTCCTTGTAATTCCAGGAAATTTCCTTTGTTTGTCGCCATTCGAGGATAGTGCGGTGTTTTAGTTTAGACTTTCTAACCTCTTAGTGAACTTTGGGTTAGTAGCTCCCATACCGAGATGGCATTAGGGTACTAGGTGTTGAAACACCCCTAAGAACTTAATTGTTCAAGAGAGTTAGGCCACAAGATAAAACTTATCTCTATAATCTTTCTTTTCTATTGCATTTTCTGCTCTTTGCTTTTTTTCTTTTCATTCCCTTTTTGAGTTCCTCAAAAACATATACTCCCCCAAACTTCATTTCTTTCTTCCTCCTTGAATTCCTGGGTAATCATAGGTTCTTTACTGAAGGATTGATTTCTTGGGATGAGTTTGGGTTTCCATTGGTTTATTTTTGAAAAATAGCTTGTTATTCAATTACAGTTCATTATATGCCATCCAGCATATGAATAGGGATAGCTAGAATGGCTCAAACTTATCGAATGGCTGCATCATCTTGTCAATTTATCATCTAGGATTTCACCTCAATCAATAATCTAACAAATTCTAGAATTTGGATTGAACAGTTGTGACTAACCATAAGGAGTACCTTGACTCATTTTTGTTGATGAGTAATTAAATTAATTAATATTCAACAGGTTCCTTGACTTATTGTTCATACCACAAACTCAAAAATATGTTTTGTTCCTTCTATTGTATTACTTTCCTCTATTCTGGACTTATCAATTAGACTTAAGTAACTTTTGCACCTTGTGTTTCAATTAAACTGTATTCATTTTGCCCTTATTCTGCAATTTTTCTACATTTGACTATTTCAAACATCTAGCGCTTCATTCAATTCGACTCATGACATCTCAGCCGGTTTTTTATTGGAACTAATTCTACTTTAGTTTCTAATCATGCAACCACAACAACACAACATTTGAACTAAACAAATTCAAAATAGCACGCACCTGACAATTCAGTCGAGTTTCTTATTTATTTGATTCAATTTGCAGAGTTGGATACAATTCAAATGCGGGAATAAGAGGGTAAAGAAGGTTAGGCGGGGAGAAGGTCTATTTTTCTTTTGAAATAGCCCGAGGAGCAAAGATGTTGGAGGATCTAGGTCCGATTATTGCCTAAATGAGGTACAAGAGATTCGAGATTTTCAGTTCTCAACACTCTTTCCTCTTCTTGGTTTCCCTCTCCATTTGTTAACTGATAGAAATCTCGTGAGAGATCAACCTTTTGTTCAACTCATCTGCCTCTTTTTAAACCATTCATTGTATTCTCCATTTCAGTCATGACTCTAATTTGGAGAGATTGTTAATCAAGATCCAAATTTTCTGGCCATCTTTTTGCCCTGCTGGATTAGTATCCTTTTGCTTCTTGTCTCACATCATCCCGGTTTATTTTGCAAAATCCACTTAGCTAGAGACGTATAGAACTTGAAGCCCTTGATTTGCTCCCCCAAATTTGCTTCTTGCTCTGTATATAACCTTCTTTTATCCAATGTTAGGGTTGAGAATCACGCTCAAGCGATTGTTATAAAGCTTAGACTTAGTTTGAGTTTACCAGCGGTTGTAGATCTCTTTGTGTTTCTTTCTTAAATTCTTCCACTTAACTTCAAAATTTTTCTCATCTGTTCCTCTCTTCTGTTC
Organism: Tetrastigma voinierianum; assembly: GCA_016808115.1. Taxonomy (NCBI): domain Eukaryota; kingdom Viridiplantae; phylum Streptophyta; class Magnoliopsida; order Vitales; family Vitaceae; genus Tetrastigma; species Tetrastigma voinierianum. The sequence continues at coordinate 1,995,364 of JAEQBH010000921.1, forward strand.
AGCTCTTCTCCCCACTGCTATTCTCTTCTTTGTAGCTCAAATACTTCTCCTTTTCATACTGTTTAGCTTTCCTTCCTCCCCTTCTTTGGTCTCTTCTTTCAATTCTTTTCATAAATGCCTTCTACGAATTTCACCCTTTTGGGTTCACTCTTTTCTTGTTTTTATCCGTTCTCTTTTGCACTTTCTTGTGAGGAAGCTTCCAGTATCGGCCCCATTCTCACTTTGTGCTCCCTTGAACTCTCCATGTTGGAAATTTCTGTATGCACGGGAGGAGAGCGCTGAGAATGGAGAAGTCTGATAGCATTGCCTTAAATCACGCCCTTCATTGTGCGAAAAATGAAATCATTATTGTCGGAATTGAGTTCACGGTTGCTTTGCTCCTTGATCGACCAACCCTATGAGTCTCCTTTTCTGGTCTTTCGCTTGGGCTTCATCTCTTTTCTCTACCAGCACCTTTTTTTCTTTACGGTTTTCTTGGTCGCTTTGCTAACTCACATCGGAAGAGTGGTGACTCACAAGGTATAACCGATTCCCATATTCCTTTCACCGGCCAACTGGCAGTAGAAACGATGATTGTTCTTGGTGAGAATCAGGCACCTCTTTTGTTTCACGCTAAGATATCGGTGAGAATTCTCAATGACAGCTCTATATTGATCTTGTATCCTTTTGGATGGCATCTGTGCCAGCTTCTTGTTTACTCTCCTTTGTGCACATGTTTTTGTTGGAACCAAAGCGAGGAAGCTGGGAAGTAAACTATACCTTCGCTTCCTCGAGTTAGGCTTCCCACATTCTTGCTGTTCTTGGCCTTCCACTTTAACTGCTGTTTGGCTGCACCACCATTAGTGAGCTAACGGCAGCCTTTCCAAAATCTGGTTTTCCAAAAGTTTCTTAAATTTGGAACCATCTGTAATAACATTGCCAGCCTGCCTGAGCTGGTGATGGCGCCCAGCTTCATCATCGAAACGGGACTCACTCTAACGAAAACGTTCCATCCTTCCTTCCTACCAAATTTGAATAAAATTCTCTTACGATCTTTGTATACCTGATTTTTGGTGTGCGCGAGAGACTCTCCCACCCTCTACGCTCTATGTCTCCTTGAAAAGCGTAATGGATTTTTGAGATCCCTGCGGCAAACCCCTTGTTATGTAATTTTTCCAGGAGTGCACGGCTTAAGTCGACAACGTCTTTCTACTTCTTCTTCCTTCCTCCTGTCTTTTTCCCTTTTCCCTTTTCTGCTCTTTCTTGAGAAGTTGCGGAGCTTCGGGTGTTTTACGATGGCACCTCTCACAACTTGTTCTTCACTGACAAGATCTCATCTAGCGTTCTTCTTGGCGAGTTTCTTCTTACGGTTGTTCATGTTCCCTCCTTAATCTAGTCTAGGTTAGGGACTAGAGTGGGAATTTCAGCCATTGGAAACGGGAGAAAGAAAACTTTGAAGGTTTGGGAAGCTAGGGTTTCGGGGTTAGATTCGGAAGGGAGGGAAGAAGGTGAATATTCCTCATAGTTTGGAGTGAATGATAAAGTTTCAACCGGTTACAATTCAATCAATGTTTTGGCCAGGCTAATTATTGCTTCATTAAAACACGTCGCGACTTCAATTTTCGCGTCTTTTTATTTGAGATCATTGAATTTAGAGGCTTTTTAAGAGTGAGTGAGTCTTTGTCCTACTTTATGTCGCGACATCTTAAGTTTGTCAGCGACATAACTGATTTCAGGAATTGTTTGATTTTCATGTTGCGACATCTTTTTTTTTTTTTTTTTGAAACTTAATTCTCTGTCGCGACTTCACAGTGGTGTCGCGACATATACCTTCTTCCTTCAATACTCACTAGTTTCCCTTTCAAAACAGGTCACAACATCAATGTTTTGTCGCGACATCCACTTATCATGTGACATAACCTTTCTGTCGCGACTGAACCCTTCTTTCAATGATCTCAAGAACCTTTTTCTCTTATTGTTCCTAACCCTTTTAGACATTACTTCTAGCATCTCCAAGCAAAGATTTAACAAACAATTCAAGTATCTGGTGGTCGGGGATAAAGTTACTCCCCTTTTTCCCGTGTTGTGACTTCTTCTGCAAGTTCTTTGGAGGCCATTCTTCATGAATTCTTGTACCATTCATGTCTTTGAACCTTTAACGAGAAGCTTGCGCAATATTTCAAGAAAAAATCTAATTAAACTACAATTGATTTGCAAATTAAATATATCCTTATAAAAACAAATCGACCTAATTTAAGCAACTAAAAGAAAATATTTCAAAACTTAAAACGAAGTGAAATACTTGTGGTTTTACCTCTAATTATTTTTCGATTTTGAGTCCTTAGAGCCAGACTTCTTGTTGTGGTACTTCTTCTTTTTCCTCGAGAACCGAGTTGGAGTTCTTCATTTTCCTCTTCCACATTTAGATAATGCTTTAACCTCGTCCATTGACCTTGAATTCTTACTCGGTGTCGGTCACGCCGATTGTCATTTTGCTCCAAATGTAGTACTTGACACCGCGTGGCCACTCAGCCGCTCGGTGGATTTTAATTTCCCTGAAAACAATTCGGTCTAAATTAAAGCAATGAACTGTTCCCCTTCTACGAACTCTTTTCTCAAAATTCTCTGATCATGCCATTTCTTTGTCTGTCTTTGTATAATCTAGCATTATGTGAAACTGCATTTCTCAGTTCTTTAATTGAGGCAGTTGGAAGCAATCTTTTTCTTCCTTTACGACCTTAAAATCGAGGAGTTTTAACTTCTTGATGGCCCACATTGCCTTATATTCTAATAATTCAAGAGGTAGATGACATGGTTTACAAAAACAACTACGTATGGGGGCGTTCAATGGGGGTTTGTATGCGATCCTGTAAGCCCAAGTGCATCATCGAGTTTGGGAAGACGATCGCTACACTTGAGCTCCGCAGTCTTTCAAGTATTCTTTTGATCTCCACGTTTATGAAATTTCTGCTTGTCATTAGTGCAGGGGATGATAAGCTAAACTCATTACATGCTTGATCCCATACGCTCATGAGTTTTGCAAATATTTTGTTTGAAAGTGGACACCGTCACTAATGATAGTTAAGATGATTTGAATCACTTTCGAAAATATTCTTTTTGCAAGAAACTCTAGTTGTATTAGCATCATTCATGGACAATAACCTTTACCATTTGACGTAATCTCACGCTAGCGGTATGTAAGTTCAAATGATGGTAAGAAAAGTCACAATAAAAAATCTATTCCCCATACATCAAAGAATTTGTATCACTTGCATAATACCTTTGAGGGCATTTCATTTTAAGCTGGCGATATCTTTTGGCATCTATCACGAAATTTAACCCGCCGGCACAATCTCCCCGGGCCATTGGGCGATAAAATCTGATTGGAGTATCTTTGCGGTGTTCTTTCTCGAGAAAAATGTCCCCCATGGTGATGCATGACATTCATTTATAATGTTGCCTTTGTTCACTTTACGGCGCTGTCTTCTTATTATCATGTCAGCACCTCTCTTGAATAATAGGGGTCATCCCAAATATTGCAATACCTATTTGTTAGTTACGAGCTTCCTCTTACATTGGTATCGAATTACGAGCATTACTCCACGACGGATAATTCCACACAAATATATCGACATACCGGGAAGTTGGAAGGAAACTATAAACAATTGCTTTCGTGGGAAGTTCTACATTAACATCACATTTTCCTCTTCATCGAACAACTGCTTTCTACTCTTGATAGTGATCGGCTATCACATTGTCACATCCCTTTTATCCTTGATTTTAAATCAAACTCTGCAGCAGTAACACCCCCTTATCAATCTTGACTTAGCTTCCTTTTTGACATCAAGTATTTGATTTGTGCATGATCAGTGTGAATTACCACGCAGAGATCCTAAAATGTCTTGCTAAATTTTTCTGAAGCAAATCGCATGGCTAGCATCTCTTTTTCGGTTGTTAGAAAAGTAGTTCTCTTGTGCTTCGTGAAGAGGTCTTACTAGCATAGTATATGGCCTGATACTTTCTCTTTTCTTGCCCCAACACGACTCATGGCAAAATCACTTGGCGTCCTGGGTATTTCAAATCACGATTCCGATGCAGTGCTGACCATTATAGGTGCTTGTACCCAATCGATCTGCGATTTCTTCAAAAGCATCCTTGCGAGGAGTCATCGAAATTGAACCTTGTATCTTTTTCGACCATCGCATAGTGGTGCGGCTATTTTTTGAAAAACCTTTGATGAATCTCTGTAAAATCCGGCATCTTGAGAAGCTTCTTACTCGCTTTTCTTGTGGTAGGTGGTGCAAGAGTCTTGATAATGGATACCTTGGGTGGTCGACTTCTAGTCTAGTAAGCGAAATTTTATGCCCAAGAACAATACCTTACGTCACCATAAAATAGCATTTTTCCAATTCAGTGCTCATTTGTTTGTCTTGGCATCTTTGAATCTTGTTTCGGTGTTTAAACATTGATCAAAGCTGGATCCATACGGTAAATCATCCATGAAAATTTCCATTCACTTTCTTTCAGCAAATACGAGAATAGACATCATACACCTCGGAATGTATTTGAGCACATTACATAGCCCAAATGGCATCCTTCTAAAGGCAAGGTGCCATAAGGGCATGTGAATGGTCTTCTGCTGATCCTGATTTGACGCCAATGCGATTATATCCACGAGTACCTGCCCATCCGAGAAAACAAAAGTGAGGTGTCTGCTAGCTTTGTCAACATCACGATCGATGAAGGGCAAAGGAAATGATCTTTTACGTGGCTGTGTTCGACTCTTATGTCGATACGCCCACCCTCCATCACATCCTTTATTCTTGTTGGAATCAATTCATTTTTTCTCATTTAACGGATCACGGTAGCCCCTTTCTTTGGAACCATGAATTTGGGCTCACCCGAGACGCTATACGAAATAATAGATAAAACCGACATTGACAATTTGATACCTCCCTTTGACCTACTTCGCCGTCAACGGATTCGAGTCTCCTTTGGTGTTCCATAGATGGTTTTGAAGTCTCTTATAGCAGAATCTTATGCATACAATTGATGGACTGATTCCCTGGCTCTTCAATGGACAGCTAGCGATTCCCTTATGCTTCCTTAATATTTTGACCAATCTTTGTTCGCATCATCAACGAGTGTTTGAAATGATCAGCGATTTTTTCTTTAAGTAATTCTAAGTAAGCATACTTTAAATGACATGGCAACTCTTTCAAAACTAGCCCTTCTGCACTGGTTTCTTGATGAATTTCCTCTTTTTCAATATTTTCCCCATTATCGTTTCTGTGTTGCTTCAAGCTCAACACAGTTTCTATATAATAGCTGTTTGTATGGAAATTGAGAATAGACACATCTTGATATAGAATTCATCTCTTTTCATTGATAAAAAGCGGGTGTTACAATCATTATTGGCATGAGTTGGAAGTATAGACAAAAATCAGCTACATTGCAACTTTCCTTGTCTCTGTCTATATTTTTTCATACTTTTTATCAAGTTAAGCCATTTGCTTCTTCTCCCGACCCTCGAGTAGAACTCCGCTTTGCATGTCAATCGGGGGCGACTCCAGTGGCTAAATGGTCTTTAATAACGGGGTACTTGTGAATCCTTGCTTCCATGTCGAATGATGAAGTCTAATGGGAAAACAAACTTCCCAACGGTGGCCAGTACATCTTCAATGACTCGCGGGTTTACTGTCGATGCATGCGCCCGTTTGAAGAGTAACCGATTGTGGGAGTAAGCTCCCAAACTTAGTTTCTTGGCAGAAGAGGCATCAAGTGATACCCAGCTCACGAGTCCGCGAGAGAGCTACGGAATTCAATTCCTCCAACAATACAAGGAATCGAAGTTCCACGGGTCTTTTCGTCTTTTCTTGGTAGTTGTTACGTTCTTGCCTTTGCAAGTGGCGGTGAAATTCACTATTCCTTTCTCTCTTATTTTCTTTTCTTGCTCGGTATGTCCTTGAAATTTTGCATAAGAGTGGCATTTACGAGTTACCACCCGATAAAGGCATCTTGATCTCGGCTTACGGAATTTTCAAGAATCTTGCAAAGCGCTCATCCATCCTTGACCTGCGGTCTTTGTGAAATGGGATTTGTGACTTTGATCATGGATGTTCTTCCTTTACTCTTTCTTTTTCATTCTCGGTACCTCTTCCCTTTAAGGCTTTCTTCTTCTTTCTTGTCATTTTTCTCTTTATCTCCTTCTAACTCCTTCCCACTCCTAGGCCTGCAGCCATGCGATCTTTTAGGTTCTTCCTTGTGTCACTTAGGAAAGGCATCTTTCTCTGGCTACGGGGTTGGGCGGTACCTACTTGTGTCTCCGAGGTTCTTGAGGATACGTGGTGGTATTCACAGAAAATTTGAGAATTGATAGCAGTTGCTTCCAACTCTGCAAATTTTTGTTCATGGAAGTGGCGGCTTCTTATTATCCCAATGAAGCTGCGACATCTGTTCTTGAAAGATTAGGCCTCCTCGATACGATATTCATTCGTGCTCATTTTCTTCTTTCTTTATTTCTTCCGGAACCTTGTTGTTGTTGATAACCTGTGGAGGTTACATCCATGTAGGCCTTGTAAACCCCTCCACCATAGAAAATTCTCATGATTCTCAGTCTTTGGGTGATAATCTGTTGTGAGTTAGTATTGGGTTTAAAATGGTAGTTCTTGGCTCACCGGATAAATTCTAACCTCTTGACATCATGGGTATTTCTTCGGTTACCCTCTCGGCCACTTCCTTCAATAACTCTTTCAATTGCTCCTGTTCATGGCGGTGTGTGTCTTTCTTTCTTTTGCTTGTCCAACGCACATTATAATCTGACTTGGCCTCCATGCATTTGTCATCCTCTGGCTGTGATCCTTTCCTCTATTTGTTTCCTTTTGAAAGCTCGGAAAGGGTTTTCATGTTACATTCTTGGTCTTCAATCGGCTCTTTTGCCTCTTGACACTTTCGTTTGAATGCTCCCGGCATGAAGCATCGTGATCCCGCATACGATGCTCGTTAGGCATGATATACAATGTCCATCTGAGTCTTGGTCATCCCATGCATTGGACATCTTCTCGGCAACCGTTTGGTGCTCCCCGAGCTACATACGGGCTTTCATCTTCCCCCTGTTGGAACACAATGATTTCCCTCCTTCTTTAAGCCAGTAGTGGGGAAAGAATCTACCTAAGTGAGCTCTACTAACTCCTCTGATATCCAACGGAACCATATGGTAGGATTAAGTACCATGTAGGCTGCTTTGTATCTCTTAGAATGGGAATAGATGCGGTTTGATGACCACGGTCTCACCCATTCAACCCTTGTATTAACCATCTGAGGAAATCTTCGGTGCTCGTTTGGAGTCTTCGGTGGGATGGCCAGATGGCGATAGTGTTGAACCATTATGTCAGTCGTAGCCGGTTAAAATTATTAGCATCAGCTGCGGTACATCGATTCTTGACATTCATCTGTATAATTGGTCTCAGAGGGTCTCCATTGTATCGTGATTGGAGGTCTTCTAGCTTCTTCTATATGTACCTCATCGATCACGCCTTTCATACGCCATGGTTGGAGTTTTTGCCTTCCTTTATCTTTCGAAGCCACGAGTGTCCTCTGCAGTGCACGTGTCATTTGGGAATCGGATCGATTACTGTTTCCCCTGCTGCATTAAATTTTTCTGAAATCAAAACACACTTACATTAATAGGATTAGTTTGGTCAACAAATATTTTTCAATATGGTTTGTTAAAGGTTAGTGGCTAAATAACCCTTTGCTTGAAAAGCTATTTTGTTCTTTTTCTTCAAAATGTCAAATTAGTAATTCCTTCTTTTAAATACGAATATTGATTTCTTGAATTCTTCGATCCCATATGACATATAAAACTGTTGACTGAACCAAAGAACACATATACAAATTTATGTGCACAATTGCAAGGGTTATTATCTAATCCCAAACAACGACGCCATAAACATTGACTAGACCAAGAACACATATCTAATTTATGTGCACAATTACCGAAAGTTATTATCTAATCCGACACTTGGTATGTAAAACTTGTTGACTAGACCATAGAACACATATACAAATTTATGTGCACAATTACCAAAGGGTTATTATCTAATCCCCGGCAACGGCGCCATAAAACTTGTTGACTAGACCAAAGAACACATATACAAATTTATGTGCACAATTACCAAAGGGTTATTATCTAATCCCCGGAAACTGCACCATAAAACCTGTTTGAGACCAAAAATCTCCTAGAGTAAATCATTTTCAATATTGGTTTTGGCCTAATATACGCAAGTGCCGCAGTCGACAAGTAATAAATTGGATTTAAGTCAGTCTCCCGATCCCACAGAGAGATCTCAAAAAGTGCAGATCAACTACTGACTACTCAAGCTCCATTACTATTTGGACTATAAATGACATTGTGTTCCAACTTAGAAGAATTTGTAAATTATACAAGTACTAATAAAAGAATGAACAATTGAATAAGCTGAATCTAAAGAATAATGAATAACGAATAGTTAAGAAAATAAATGGAAGCTGAGTAATTATAGTTTAAGTACACATTAAGATCCAATGCTATTGTAGTATCAATTCACATTATTGCTGCTGTTAATTTTGCTTGTGTATTTCAGGTTTTAATGCATCGAGGCGTTTAGTAGTCTGTTTGGATCTCTCCACACTCCACATTTTCATTATCTAATTTTTACGATCCTCGAATACGGGGAATGAGATAACTACTTTTTAGGGACTTCACCAGTGCAGGTATTTTTCTTTTGCAATACTTCATACCCATTTTATGGATTGTAAACCTTAGCTCCCAAGTTATCGGTCGACGAGGATATACCTTCGAGGTTACTCTTCCTCAAAATTAGGTAGATCACCCTCTCCTTGATTAGATACATTCTTTGGGATTAGCTTCACTATTGAATTGAGGTGAACTCTGCTTGTTTAAATTGTTAACTCATTCAACTCATTCTTGATTTCAAAGTGAGAAGAGGATTTATGAAGTAAACACAAAGCTCATTAGATCTCTAATAGCGAGTTAGTATACCCTTCAAGAAATGTTCATAACTCCCGAGTTATCGTCTCTGTCACTAAGAGGACCTCCTTGAAATCGAGCAATAAAAACAATTCATATCTGGGTATAAATGATATTGGTCAAAACATTAAACCCATATAGAAAGTAAATTCATAAAGCGAAATTCGCAATTTCTTTGAGAAACAACTACGGAAAGATAATTTCGACAATAGCATTCATATTGAAGAATTTGGGATTATAATTCTTAGATACACTCTGACATTCTACGATCCTCAAGAACCAGCCCACTATTGTGGCCCCAGGTAGGAATTCCGAAATTTATGCGAACTTCAAACATTCAATTAGTAATTTGGAAAGAATTTAATTACACATTAGCTTGCTCAAAGCGATAACATCCGGTTCGAAAATAAAGCAACTAAAACGATAAATCTCCTCCCCAATCTCTAACTATCAACATTGAAGAAAAAGAAAAAGAAAAAGAAAATTTAAAGAAAAATAAAAATGAGCAACCCATTTACAGACCCTCGTCGGGTGCCACCAGTGCCAGTTATGAAATTTGGTGGCTAGCGTATTTATAGGGTTTCTCGATTGGGCTTTTTAATCGATGTAGTCTTTGTGGATTTCTAAGTGGGTAGCCCTTAATGTTAAGTGGCGACTTCAAATCACCTGTCGCGACATCATCCATATGTACTGCGGGCTTGAATGGTTGCTCGGTTGACATCAATCTCTTGTCGCGCATCATCCATGTCTTCTGCGGAAGCTTCAAATGGTTGCTCGGATGTCGCGACATCAATCTTGTCAGCGACATCAACTAAATGGCTACGGCAGCGTGTCTTACGTGCTCGCGACCTCGGTCCTTGTCGCGACATCACTTTATGCCTTTGCGAGGCTTCAATAGGGTTCTAAGTGTCGCATTATCGATGTCTTGTCAGCGACATCGGCTCAATTCTTCTGTAATACTGGCGAGCGTTCGCGATGTCGGGCCTCCGATCTCTTGCCGTGACATCATCGCGCTCGACGGCCGATCTGCGTCGGAAAACGCCGACTAAGAATATGCCCGGGCTTCAAATGATGTCTTTGGATGTCGCGACATCGATCCCTTATCGCGACATCACTTCATGCGCTGCGAGGTTTCAGCGATGGTTCACGATGTCGCGACGCATCAATCTTTGTCGCGACAACGGCTCATGTTCTTGTAACACCAGGCGAGTTTTACGATGTTGCGGCGCGGCCCTGTGTGATGACATCAAGCGATCCTTTGCATGCTTCAATCTTATTGCCACTTGTTTCTTTCAACTGATTGCTATTGATGTCGCGACATCAATTCTTTGTCACGACAACATCTCATGTGTTTGCAGCCTTCAACTGGTCGCTCGTGTTGTCGCGACATTAATCTCTTGTCGCGACATATCGGCAGGAACTTCTGGCTTCCAGCAGTTGCTCTTGGTGTCGCGACATCAATCTCGCGTGCGACATGACGCTAAACTCTGGAGTTTCGCGATGGTTCACATTGTCGACATCGAGATTCCTTTGTCGCGACATCACTCTGCTCTCCCACGGTCTCATTTGTTAGTTCCACGATGTCGCGACATCAATCTTAATCGCGACATCTTTATGGCTCTGCGGCTGGGTAGTGTTCCTTATGTCGCGCGACCTGAAATAAGTCATACCTGCTCAATCTTGATCTGCACAACTTGTGATCGCATCGCGACACGCATTAAAATTCCTTCAATTTTCTTGATGTCGCGACCTCATACTGGACTGTGCAACCCCAAAATTGCAACATTAATTAACCAGTTGCTTTCATTTATGCCCTATTTATTTTACGCATTTTACTCACTTGATTCACTGCATTTTCATTTGCATTTCTTCTTTCTTTATACTCCTTACAAATAACAAATTTGGTAAGGTTTCTTAATATTTCTGCATCTCGGGTTATTCCTTTTTACATTAAAATCATGAGAAAAATGGACTAAAAATAGATGACTTTTAAAGCTCATCAAGCGACATCGATCTCTCTAACTCACTTGACCACAAGCCTTCTTGGGTCTATCGACACACACGAAGCCGACACGGCGTATCCTAAGAATTTCACCTCGATGGCAAAAATTCCACATTTCTTTGAGCTTGGCATACAAGCGTGGCCTCTCAAAACATGAGGAATGACCCTCAAATGATCCTCATGCTCCTTCTCAGAGTTGGAGTATATCAAAATGTCGTCAACAAAGACTACGACAAATTGATCCAAATAAGGTTGAAATACCCTATGCATGAGATCCATGAATGCTGTTGGGGCATTCGTCAATCCGTAAGGCATCATTGTGAACTCAAAATGCCCGTACCTCATCCTAAACGATGTCTTAGGGATGTCAGCCTCCCAAAATCTCAATTGATGGTATCCGATGCGGAGATCTATTTTAGAATACACCCGCACCCCTCTCTACTGATCAAATAAATAATCAATCCTCGATAAAGGATACCGATTCTTGGTCGTAACACTATTCAACTGTTGGTAGTCAATGCATAGTCGAAGGGCTTTGTCCTTATTCTTAGCAAATAAGTAAAAGCTAGTGAAGTGGTTGGTCTAATGAAACCTCACGTCGATAATTCCACAATTGGACCTTAAGATCCGCAATAACTGTCCGAGTGCCGTTCTATGCGAAGTCATAGAAATGGGATGTACTGAGGTGTAACTCAATCATGAAGTCTACATCCCTACTGCGGAGGTAATCGATGGTTCATCGAAAAAAGCGTCCTCATATTCTACAAACAACGAGGTAGACTGTCTGTGTTGCCTCGTCTTCTAAGGTAGGTTTGCCGGCGACCGAATTAAGCGCTCATGCCACTACAGAGTCATACGGCACGGGGTAAAGTATCGTACTTATCCCCACGAAAATAACTGGAAATACCATCCCATGTGTAGGCAGTAATCCTTCTACGATCACAATTAATGTTGACTCCGGTGTCTTTGTCGGCTTGATCCGTACGAGAATGACATGGTCGACATTTCCGTGACCCTCGGGTCATGTGGGTAGAATCCGGGAGATCTCTAGCTCCTGATCTCGATGGAGCATGTCAGCGCTCACCTAGTTCCTGGGAAGCTCACATGTAACGGCTTTTCGAGTCTCAACCTCACAAGCCAGTTCTTTCCACACATGATCGGCGATGAATGAATGAGATGCCTTTATAATTAAACAATACTCTTGCCATGGGCGAGAGTAGAAACATACATTATAGCAGAGGCTGATGCGCGTCCTAGTCTGCGGGTTGCAGCGACATAGACACGTCCTAGGTCCTTGAAGTCTGGCTGCAGGCCACTGTCCTTGACAGGGCCATTACTGCGGCCTCGGCTGCTGTGACGTGGTGGAGTGCACATTCAGTACTCAAGTGTCTTGGTTCGTTGGCCCACACTAGGGTGGGGAACAAGGCGTGTCTAAATTGTGTCTCATTGATGACTAGGACGTGGTGTCTCATAACTCTAGGACCTCTTGCCTGCATAGGAAATCCGTCTCGTAATGCACAGGCTAATGTGATGAAATCTAGCGTTTAGGAGCCACGATACGGCCTTGGCCCTAATAGCCACGTCCTTGTCCCTGAAATCCTAGTGGAATAGAAGTCTTCTGCTTCTTTCCCGAACTCGAAGGAGGCTGGCCCTCCTTCCTCTTATCATTAGTACCCATATCTCGGATGCTCCATGCATCATCTATCTCTCTCTCTATGGCCATAGTCGCCTTGCCCATAGAGTCCATGTATGGCAGGAGGAATCCCACAATCTTACCCCGGATGGACAACTTTAGACCATCCTCAAACTTTCTCACCTTGGCCATGTCTGTGGCCATATAATCACCCCCGAAACATGCTAACTCTGTGAACTTAGCCACGTATTCGAGTATTGTCATATTTCCCTGTTTCAACTCTAAGAACTCGTGGGCTTTTGCATGCCTAGCAGATGCTAGGAAAAACTTACTCATGAAGAGCTCTTGGAACTCTCCCCATGTCATCATCTCCAGATCCCTTGAGACTTTAATCGATCCGCTATGCGGGATTCACATACGGATGAAATGTAGCTGGTCGATCCTCGTGGCATCGAAGGTAATCCATGCTTCCAAACCCTTTCTTCTGTGAACCAGTAGTCGGCTACCATTGGATCCCCTCCCCCTATGAATGTCGGAGGAAGATGTACCATAAACCTTTGGAGGTTACTCGGTCCTCCCTGACCCCTAGCTGCACTGGCCTGTGCGATGGAAATAGCTGCAACACCTATAGCCTCTACAAAGGCCTGTTGGTAAAAAACAGGTGGTGGTCGGCTATTGACTCGACTTGCCATCTACATATGTCGAATAGTAATTTAGAATCTTTTTTTTTTCTTGGTTTAATCATTTTCGAACCCTAAGGTTTTTTTTTATTTCCTCACCCTAGTGTTCAACATTTCCTATATAATATTTACCAAGTATATAATTCACACAATATATAACACAATGAATGCATGATATAAACCATGCCCCTCGTGAGTCATTAGTCGTGTGCCTAATTTCGGATACTAAGCTATGCGCGAGTGTCAGGCATCGAGCTCTGGTACCCTGGAAGCCTAGGCTGCGATACCATCTTTGTGAAACCTGATCAGGAGGTTTTTATTATTTTTTTTTGTTTTTACCACTTTATGAAGTTTGTCGCGACAAAATACCTCCGTCGCGCACTTCTTTGTCATGCGCACTCAACCCTATCGTGAGCGACAGAGCGTCTCTATCGTGTGCGTGCCCCGCCTTGTTGCGACACAACGTCGTGTCTCACTGTCGCGACATAGAGCGCTATGTCGCGACATAGATAACCCCATGTCTTAGAACTATCTATCACGACGTAAGATAAACTCTGTCGCGACACAATTTTTGGAAACTCTGTCACGATATCAAATTCTCTCTCGCGATAAGACAACTCTTGGTCTTGACCAAACTCTATCGTGACATAAGATACTCTGTCGTGACACCACTCCAAGAAACTCTATTGCAACACAAAAATTCTCTGTCATGACATGAAATCCCTTAGCCTTGATAAGCTATGTGTAAATAAAATATACTATCACAACACTAAATCCTTATCGAATTAAACTTATTTGCAACACTAACCTGCAGTCGGAATTTGTCTCGGTCGCGACAAAGAAACCTCTGTCACAACATTGTCACGACAGAGAAGCAAAACACTGTCGCGACATGGAAAAACTATGTCGCGACCTAGCAACTGCATGAAGCTAGAGAGACATGTAACGACATAGGGAACCCCTGTCGCGACACGAGACCAGAAACTCTGTCGCAACCAGGAAACCCTTGTCGAGACCTAAAACTTGCCCAAACCTGTAATAGCCTTTCGGGCATTTCCTACACCTCCATCTTTTTCCCAAGACACTATAAGTTGTCGCAATGGCCTCAACATAATAAAGGCAACATAAAAATCTAGGAAAAACTTTTTGTCAAAAATTGTGATAAACAATTCAAAATGAGTTTTGATACAACTCTTCTTTTAGCATAACAAAACCGGATAATCATTCATAATTTTAACAGTACATAATAAAGCCAACTGCCTTCTTCACCTCACTCAAGATCTCAGATGTGTCCATCTCCGGTGTACTCTAGTACCGAAATGTTTTCTTAATAACCCGGGTGAGCAAATGCCAAGCGCAGGGAAGTTTCCTACAAGGGAGCCATTCCCACCTATGCACATGCAATGTCATGATTCACACATTCACACCCATTCAAGTAAAAACATGCACATTTCTCTACATGAATGTCTACATTCCATGCCCTATGTCTGAAGTTCTCACCAATTTCACACATGCATTTTCCATAAGGAAAACTATTTTCAAACAAAAGATTTTTCCTTTCCAAACCCATCGGATGAACCTCCAATAGAAAAACCCATTAGACAACCCTCCGATATAAATCCGTTGGACAAGCCTCCGATAAAACTCATTAGACAACCCTCCTAAAAAACTCATTGGACAACCCTCCGATAACATTCATTGGACAACCCTTCAATAAAACTCATTGGACAACCCTCCGATATAATCCATCGGACAATCCTCCGATAAAACCGCTTTGTTCAAAGCCATGCCATTCACTCACACCCATTGCACATGATGTACCCTTGCACATGCAATGTTAATGCCACTGCATGATATTTCATGTTACATGCACAATGATTACTACATGCAACTATTTTGTGAATCATACTTCATGCCAAGCATCATGGGTAACTACATCTACTGCATATAATTCCTACCCATCACATATTTCATGTTAATTTATCATATCAGCATATGTCAACATGTTTTTCACACAACACACAAACTGGATATTTATTCTCAAACCCAAAAAAAAACAGCATACACAGTCATCATGTCAGTCCATAACCAGCCTTGACACACAACTAGGATCATTATACTCAGATCCCACGTAGCAACAAGCACAATCTATTCCAGAGCTGTAGTTTTAGAAACTAAATGGACCTAAAAACTTATCCTAACTATCAACAGTTTATATCAAATCGTTCTTGAACTAGCCCACTGTTAAGGCTAAACCTCATGGCCATTGAATGGCCTTTAGACAAAGAATAACCAGAGTAGGAGAGAACCCCTAACTCTTGGAGTGCAGACTAGCTCACTCCCGGACCCATAGAACCTCTCGTTGTTCGAACGCTAGAGACGAGTAGAAGTTGGACCTCCTTCTTCCTTTTTATTTTCCTTATTTCTTTATTTCTTCTTTTCATCTCTTTCTTTTCTTTTTCCTTCTCCTCCACCGAACTGCTTTGGTCTAGGTGTAGAACACCTTTCTCAATCACTTTGACAAATGGCAATTTCCTATGCCATTTGTCTTTTATGCCAATTCACCCACCACTACAATCATGCAAGATAGGTACATGACACTTGGCCTCCCATGTGCCAAGTGTCCACTTGTCTAGTGCCACATGGCACGTGTCTTCATGCCAAGTGTCGCTATATCATTCGTCCATTCGCCTCGAAATATGTGAAATTCCGACTGTCTCGGAATTCAACGAAATTCGAATGTGCACCGAGATTTCGTGAGACAAACTCGACGGCGTGGTCCGTGTTATCATCCGAGATCTAGAGAAATTCTCAGGCTTTCAGCTTGTATTGTAACAGTAGTCTTTCATTTGACTTTACCTGGTCTTCACAAAGTGGATAAGAATACTAAATTTGACGGGTGTTATCTCCCAAATAAGGAAATATTAATAAATTTGGCAAGAGGAAAAAATTATTACATAAAATTTGATTACAAATCAAGATTTTGGAAAATAAAGATGGATAATGACAACATGCCTATTACAACTTTTAGTGCACCTAGAGGTCATTATGAATGGATGGTAATGTGTTTTGGATTAAAAAATGCTCCTTAAATTTTCCAGAGAAAAATGGATAAAATATTCTCTGATTATTCATCTTTTATAATATTATACATTGATAATATGTTAATCTATTCTGATAATGAGAAAGATCATGAAAAACATTTATATATTTTCATAACACTCTGTAAAGAACATGGCATATTTCTTTCACAAAAGAAAGTTGAAATCAAGAAAAAAGAAACAGAGTTTCTAGGAATGATAATAGACTCTTAAGGCATAAGATTACATTCACATATAGTCGAAAAAATAAAAGATTTCCTTGATGAATTAAGAACCAAAGAAATGATACATAAATTTTTAGGATGTTTAAATTACTCATCTGATTTTATAAAAGATTTAGCTAAATAAAGATAGGAATTACAAAAGTTTTTAACAAAGAAAAACAAAACATGATGGAATGAGAAATATACCATGATAGTCAAGAGATTAAAAGACATATGTTCATAATTACCTAAATTAAGATTGCCAAATGAAAATGATAATTTAATACTACAAACAGATGTTTCAGATAAGTATTGGGCAGCAATTTTGTAAAGTGATTTAGGAGAAATATGTCGTTATACAAGTGTAACCTTTAATAATAATCATCTTAATTATGATATTAATGAGAAAGAGTTACTTGCAATAATAAAAGGAATTAACAAATTTGAGGTATTCTTATTACCTAAACCCTTTATCATAGAAACTGATAATAATCAAGTTGTAAGATTTATAAAAAATAACATAGGAAAAGGTATACATGTGACACCCCAAAACCTGAGTGTCCCGTTGACAACCCGTCAACACACGGAATATATTTGATACCACCATATTGCGTCCCATTCACCAGGATCCATTCATGCCTATATATTTTAGAAAAATATACAAATTTATCAAAATAGTTCATAAGAGTTCGAGTTACAACTCTCTTATATTACACGTAAAATCTAGGTTTTTTACAAAAAGGTTTCTCAAAGCCACAGTTTGGCTTTCTTCACTCCCGTGGTCTCGAATGAGGGTCAGTCGCCTATACATAACCTGCACCTGAAAGGGGTCCCATGATGAGGTGAGCAATGCCCGGTAAGGATAACTCCTACAAGGGCTACTCCCCACCTAAGTGCATATGCAATGCCATGTTCACATAATAATACACACATCAACATTCCACTGAAGAATATCCTAATTCTACATGGAATCCTACATGCCATGAAATGAGATGAGACTCATCATGCTCCATGTCCCGAGTCCTCACCGACTCCCTCACACATGCTTATGCCAAGTGTGAAAAACCATCATTCTGGATGACATCCAATGATCATTTTCAAAACCAATTTCATTTGTTTATAAACCAAAATATTTTTAGATGATACATCACAATGATCATTTTATATTCAAAATCCATGCTCGGATTTTTATGGGTAGCAGATTTTTGGTGTCTTATCGCGGCTCCACAAACCCAGACACTTTTACGGCCTTTCACCACTGGGGCCTATCTCTGACCATAATTGGCGGGTTTTTCACCCGAGGGGGGATCTATCCCTTCTTGCTGATACTCGACACATATTTTCATTCTCATGTATAAAACCGTGCGACTTTGTTGGACGTTATCCCATTTAACCAAGCCCACCCAATCAAACACCAATGCAGTGTCGATTCATTAATTTTGCACTCACACCCATTTAATGCGATGTCCCCATGCATATGCAATGCAATATGTCATTCCCTATTTGTACCATGTCCCATTGATGAATGCGATATGGACAATTTTATCAAACATGCATATCACCAATGCATCTTGGGCAATTGTATTAAACATGCATATAATTTCCTTACATTAACTCATTCATATCAATGAATCACACTAGCATATATCAACATCACATCCAAATAATTACTTAGTCAAGTAATGAAGCACTTTATCCTCTAGGCTAAATTACGACGTAACATGTCCACAAAATAACCTACAACATGCCATGTAATGGCCATGTATACACATACAATTTATCACATGTCAATATATTATTATACATATCAACATTTCATCAAACAAGCATGTCATTCCATGCAATTAGTACACTTGGTGTTATGATAAAAATTTTGGCAATGATGTGAACACTAAATGCCAACCACTGACATATGGATAGAGTCCAAAAACGCGTGAATCGGAGTTAGGATGAGAAAGATATGGTCATTCAAAGTTGGAGTACACCAGAAGCCACACTATTGACCCAATCCACGCAATAGCATGCCCGAGGGTTGCAGGAGCATTTTGGAAACTCCCGTAAATGCATTTTTCAACCCAAATTCGCTCTGGTAGCAACCCTTTAAACCGACTACAAACCCTTCTCATACCATTAACATGGCACAATACGGTTCCAAAATCAACCTAAAAACAATAGTCCAAAGGCTAGAAGTAAACCAAAGTAGGAAGAATCCCTATCTCTTGAAGCATAGCCCCTCGACGAATCTCTAAACTTTACTCCTTGGTTCAATGAGTTCCGACCATAGGAACGCCAATGAACTGAGGAAGAAACCGCCGGCCTCCTTCCTCTTTCTCTCTTTCCCTCCTTCTTCTACGAACTAACCTATTTATATTACTTGCACCTTCCATGCAAGTGGACACATGGCTTGCTATGTATCTTGTAAAGATATGCAAGTGGACACATGGATTGCCATTTGTCACACCCATGGCCTGCCACGTGTCACTCACATGGCTTGCAATGCGTCACCCGACACCCGATGCCTCAAAATACGTGAAATTCCGACTATCTCGGAATCCAACGAAATTCGACTAGGTAGCTAGATTTCATGATACGATTCCAATGGTGAAGTTTGATTCATCATCCAAGATCTAGAAAATTTCCTGTGTTTTCAATCGTACTACAAATCTGCAGAATTACCGTTTTGTTCTTATTCGTAAAATCACATTTTTCTTGGGTTTTACAATATAGGATAGAAGATTTTCTAGATGGAAAACTCTTCTTAGTTATTATAATTTTAAGATTATTCATATAAAAGGTACTGACAATTTTCTTGTAGACTTTTTGAGCAGGAATGTTGAATAACATCCAAGAATTGCGAAATATCTCATCAATATGGCCGAAGGAATGAACGTAATCTCTAAAAAGTATAATGATCTTATTTCAATTGAAGAAAAAGTAATAAATTTACAAAAAGATATTAATGATATAAGGTCTAAATCAGTATTTCACAAAATCTCCTTGAAAAATGTTTTGAAAGATTAAGAGAAATGATAATGAGGACGGATGATATTTCCTTAGTCTTCTTAGAGACCAAAAACATCAATAAGGTAGGCTTGAATATGCCGTCCCATTTGGTAAAAAGCCAGGCAACAACAATTGCTGATAACATCAGGACATGAGATATATCCTTGTTTAAGGGTAAAAATATCTCAAAAGCTATTCAGGAAATGCCTATCCTTCAAAAGGATAAAAGCCTAAAAAATAACACTCTTAGAAAAGATAAACACCTCCCAAGTGGAGATAACAGTCCCTCAAAGGACAAACTCCTCTCAAAAGGAGAAAATTCCGATGATGTCCTCTTTTTTCCAGAGGAAAAAAACAGAAAACACTATCATAAATACTTCATCATTTATTTTGTCTAACATGGAAAAAAAAAAGCATTTTGGACTTCTCTAAATTTATTTTCTATAATAACCCTTATAACACTCGAAATATACCCCTAAAGCGCTGACATGTTTAGGTTTAATAGCAAATATGAATTTTCTGTGAAATAAACGAGAAACCCGAAATTAATATGAGAGCAAAGGGTAAATATGTAATTTACTACTTGAGACCTAGCGGTCATAAATGGGAAAGACAAGGGTGAATTGGTCATTTACGAATTTAGGACCTAAGGGTAATAATCTCATAAGATTGTATGCCAAAATAGAAATTTAATAAGTTAGATTGAGAATAATAATGAGATAAATGAGTATAATTGAGGTTACAAGATGAATATGGAGTAGTTTTGAAGTGTATATTTATTATTGAGTTGATTTGGGTAGAAAAATATGGAAATCGGGAGAAACCACCACATGGGAAATTCGAGGGGTAGCAGACCGTACCAAACAGAGTGGTACCCTGCAGACTGACGTGGCTCCATTCCACTGTACCGTACCCAATGCCTGCTTTGGACGGTGGTTCGTATTTTGGCCATCACGGGCTTTCATTTCTCGATCCGATTTGAGTGATCTGCTGTAACGCCTGGTCCCGAGAGTGTATGAAGACATGATACCAGAGGCGTATAAGAGCACTAAGTGTCACATTATAATATTTTGGAAATTAAATTATAAAAATGATAAATTATGAACCCGTGGATTGTATGAGAATATGGGTACAATTTTGTCATTACAAATGGGATATGAAAAATCATTAAATGAGTAGAGATGGGCCATAATAGAAATTTCAAAAGTTGATTTGCAATATTAAAGAGATGATGACTTAGTTGCAATTAAGGGAAAGTGGAAAATATAAAAGAGGGAGATAAAACCAAAATTCACATTTTGGTCTCAAATTTGCCCTAGCAAACCCGTAGGAGAAGAAGAGAGCAAAGAAGAGAAAGAAGAAGGAGGAGGAGAAGAAGAAAATCAAGGTATGTTTGTCTTAGAATCAAGTGTATTTTGGATTCTTAAGGTTTGGTATGGAGATTAGTTGCTCCTTTGGTCTAGGGTTTTGTGGAAAGGTCACATAAACCCTTGAATTGTTGGGGTTATGAGAGTAAAACCTCAATTGATGTAAAATAAACATGGAATCTCTTCAAAATTATATGGCTTAGAAGAATTGCGGACCTTTGTTGAATCTATAAGATTTTCACCTAAGGCTTAGGTATGAGGTTCCAAACCACCACACAAGTATTTTGAGTTGTTTTTGTGATGATTTCCAGATGATTCTGAGGTGTTATGAATTATAAAAGTTGTATGATGTTAATTGGCAGCAAAAGTGGCAAAATAATGTAAAATACGTAAGTAAAATTTGAGGGTACTTGCAAGACAAAGTCACTAGAGGTCAACCCAGACTGCACAGCTAACAGACGTAAACCCGTACCTGGTGACAGTCCAGGGTGTACCGGTATAGGTGAGCCCAAAATGTCCAAATTGTGTAGTTTTTATATAATTAAGCCCGACCAGACAACTGATAGTTTAGAACCTGTAAAATGATTAAGAGATGTTCAAATAAGATTGAACTCGACCAAAACGTAGCGCACTTTCGCGCCGCAATATTCGTTGGGTGTGACTAAGTCTAAGAAGCAGCAAGGTTATGTTATAATGAGGCGATTATGTCAGGTCGTGATTCGCTGAGGAGGTTAAAAAGCAAAGGCGGGAAAAGTGTGGAATCGTGCTCTCAAGTTTAGCAAGCAAAGTGTGAGTGTTCTAAACCTATTTTTCTCAAATACTAGTGTATTATTATTATAAACTGTTTTGCACTGGTATTTAAATGATTTTGAAGTATTAAACCATTTTTCAAGCAAGCAAGTAAGCAAATGGTTTTGAAGTATTAAACCATTTTTCAAGCAAGCAAGTAAGCAAATGGTTTTGAAATATTAAACCATTTTTCAAGCAAGCAAGCAAGCAATGGTTTTAAATTGTAAAACCATATTTCAAAGAGCAAGCAAGAAAAAGAGAATATCAGAAAAACAGCCTAACTAAAACTCTAGTTCTAAGCAAACAAACCAAGTCGAGGTATTCCATACGTGCACTGTGGTGTTAGGATCTCATACATGCATTGTAGTTTTGCCTGGTCGGCAAACTTAGGTCATACATCATGCATTTAAAGGAGACCGTGGCACGTATAGGAGTATATAAGGTTATGAGCTCTAACTAAATTATGGTGATGGCGACACAAGGTCAATTCCACCATATTTACCGGAAAAAGGTGATGCGAACACAAGTCCTTCCACCTAAGACGGTCGATGCATGTGTCCCGTGTTCACTAGGTACAGCAAGCAGCATAGGCCTCCCAATGGTTGATGTTTTATAAGCATGATATACGCTTTGAAAAAATCAACCATTGGTGCACGCCAAGCTGTGAGTTTTAAAGCAAAACTAAGCTGAGCCCAAGCCCCGCTTAGATTTCAAAACGACCGGTTGAGCTCAGCTCCCGTGGATTTAGCAAACTATTGAGCCTAGTTCCCGATTATAAAATTTAGAAACTTTTAAAGCAAAAGGTTTGTTAAAGGTTTTAAGAAACTTTTCAAGCAAGACAAAGCAAGCAAGCAAGAGAAATTATGAGAAGTTTTATAAACTTTCTACAAGTGCTAATGTAAGTTTTATGTTTTTAAAGAAAAGCAAAAGAAAAAGCAATACAAGAAAGTATTAAAAAAGTTTATAAACTTAAAAGCAAGGTGCTACATAAAAAGTTTTGTGAAAAAAAACTCCTTGAAAAGCAAAGCAAAGCAAGGCTTCGGAAAACATTTGTAAAAGAAAGTTTTACAAAGGAGAGATGTTTTCCTGAAAAACAAAATGAGCCTTATAAAGCATACACCACCGAGCCTCGTTTAGTCATTATTTTTGTGTTTCAAAAACTACTTTCAAAACATAAAATAGTAAGACGTTGAGCGCTATAGGATTTGGTCTCATATCAAGTATAAGTGCTGTGTATGCATTATTTTTGTAAGAATATACTTTGAATTTCAGAAATGAATGTATGTATGTACATAGCGTAGTTGTGAGAATGTGTTAGGCCGCTACGCGTATTTTGAGGCAGGAAGTGTATACAGATTTGGAATTTTCCTATAAGCAGTTGTCATGCTGCTGAGGTTTTATCGCTGCAAAGATTTTACCAAATCCTAAGTAGTAAAATAAAAAGAAAAATTTTATACGAGGTTTAAGCAAGCAATACGGCTTCGACACCTGAGATTTCTAGGCGTTAGGGGTAGCGAGGTGAGTTTCGTGGAGTGGCCGGCACATCCGCCGCTGGTAGGGGGATGAGGGTGTGTCACAAGTTGCTAATTGAAAGCTAGACCCGAGGGGAGAACGAGCATCCTGAAATGGGTAACCACGAGGTCGACTCAGAGTGGCACAGAAATTCACTCCAAAGTGGGGCTATGTTCAAGCTGATTTAAGTTCGGTTTTGATCCTTAGAGTAGTCGAGGTTGTTTAGGACATAACTTGAGTTTGATTGCTCCGATTTGGGTGATTCCAGTTGGAGAGAAGAACCGCCTTAGCACCTTAGCTTGAAGAATTATAAAGAACTAGTGTCAAATGTGAAGTTAAGATCCACGAAAATGACAAAAGACGGTGGGTACAACTGCCGAGGGTGCAAGTTCTTTGATTTTGTCACGACATAACTTGCATAACTCCTTAGTTAGGACTCCATTATGGGTATTCTTGGACTCTATGGAAGCTCGTTGAGTATAGGAATCTAACCATATCTTTATTTAATGGCATTTGGTGCCCACATCTTCATGCGAAAGTGAATTGTTGTACCAAGTGTGCTAATCCTTTGGTTAAAGTTAATTGGAATACATGGTAAGAAAGGATGTAGATATGAACAGAAATGTAATATCTATGATGTGTTCATGAAGTGTGAAGATGATATGAAAAAGCAGCGAGGCGAAACATGAACATGAACATGAAAGACGATATGTCATGAACACATAATGTGGTTAAGTTATATATGATTATTATCCACATAAAACCGAAAAATACATAACAAATGATAGAAAATACATGAATGAACAAGTGATAGCGAATTAAGAAGGCTATGAATAGATAAAGATCCTGGTAAGATCTACATAAATGATATGAAGACGAGAATGTGATTATGATCGGTTATATAGTTATTTGTAGAAATATATATATATATATATATATATATATATATATATATATATATATATATATATATATATATATATATATATATATATATCGATTTAATTATTGTTATTCAAAATGTTTGTCAAATATATGTATATTATTACTGTATTTGAACTATAAGTGAAATTCTTATAAAGTAAATTGATTTGAAATGTATTGAATGACCAACATGAGACGGAGATTCCTGGCTGAATTCGTCCATGAGAAGTGTCGTAAATATTGAATGTGAAATCACATTTACTCTTGAATGACAAGCGAGGACGGGATTCACGGCGGAATGCAGTAAGATATTGACTTCTATAGTCGTATGTGAAGTTGCAATAGTGAATGTGAAATCACATTCTTCAGAATGACAACGGGACCAGGATCGCTGGCCCCGAATCTATCGTGAATGTCGATTTCTATAGCCATATGTGAGATGACAATATTGAATGTTAAATCATTGCTCTTGTGAATGACAAGCAAGGGCGAGGATTCACCAAGCGAATCTATCGTGAATGTAGGCTTCTATAGCCATATGTGAGATGGTAATATTGAATGTGATATCACACATTGCTCTTGAATGACAAACGAGAGCGGAGTTCACGATTGAATCACATCGCAGATCGTGTATTGGACTTCTATAGTCATATGTGAGATTGCAATATTGAATGTGAGATCACATTGCTGCGGGCAAACAAACGGGGCGGGGATTCACCAATTGAATCTGTCTTGAATGTTGACTTTATAGCCATATGTGAAATCCTGAGCGAAAACGAAAAGGATATAAAGAAAAATGTATTTGTATAAGTATTTTATACATTATGTAGACATTGTAATAAGGCATTATTTTGTAAATGCATTTTTTTTAAATGTAAATGTTAATGGGCTTGCCCAAAATGAAGTGCTTCCGCGTAATTAAAAAGTCTAAAATGGAATAACACAAACAAAATGTTTTGAGAAGATAATTGAAAATGTTGGGTAAAATTTGGGCTCGGCTGGATCCATGGCCTGGTCGAGTCGGGATTCGGCCCGCGCGACACTTTTTAGCTTGAAAATTTAATAAAACCCAAACAAAATGTTTTGAGAAGATAATTGAAAATGTCGAGATGTTAGGACTCAGAAGCGGATCCATGGCCGGGTTGGAAGCTAGGGGATTCGGGTCGCGACACTTTTGAAAGCGATATAACTAAAAGAATTAAGCAGGCGTCCCAGGATGCATGAAATGTAATTGCTAAGGGATTTGATTAATGGCTTCGTCTAGTGATAATGATATGGAACACAAGGGATAAAAACCTACATGTGTATTATTATATATAGGTCGAGAAGTCACATACGAATAGGCTTCGTTATATGCATAGGAAAAGTAAATGTAAAAGATTGTGACCAATGATTATTGTTTAGAATTAAATTCTTGTTTATATGTTCCCACTAAGGCGTAAAGCTTAGCACGGTGTTCAATCGTGTGGAATCTTGAAGGAGATAAAAGGACGGGACATGTGGCACCCGGCCGATGGTAGCTCTCGGAGATAGGTGCTCTGACATTGTTCATGATCTATGATGTTTGTATTAGTTGTACATGTATAAGTATTTGTATAAGTAAATGGGACTTAGTATATGTGTGTATAGATTTGATGGACACCACTCCAGTGAAGTGAGTTCTTTTACGTATGTAAATGATTTTTGTTATTACGAAATTGTTTGTATACCAGTGAGTTCGACTTTGAGGAAAAAAAAAAAAAACAAGTAAAGAGTACCAGTATATAGTCTTGCGCCCTGAACCCAGTTTGGATCCGCCATTCGGGTCGGACCGGGAATCGGGGTGTGATGACCCTAATAGTGGCCGGGTATTCCAGGACCTGCGAGTCTATACTGCCAAGAATAATAATCACAAAAAAGACTAATCCTTTATTTGTTCAAGATGTCATGGATTTTGGTTTTGTTGATCGGATCTATTTAAGCCCTAATTGTGATTAAATACTTAACGACATTGTAAAACTCGAGAAAATTCAATTTTTTTTTGCAAAAGGGTAAAATGGTAATTTCGGTTGAAATCTGGAATTTTTTTAAATCTCGGATGACGAGATGGACTTCACCGTCGAAATCTTCTTGCGAAATCTAGCTACCCCGTCGAATTTCATCGAATTCTAAGACAATCGGAATTTCACGTTTTTCGAGACACAGAGAGTCATGCAGGACCATTGGCACGTGTGCGGTGGCTCACATAAAGCCATGTGTCAGAAAGAGAGCTAGTCAAACCAATGTCCAAGTGTTGGCCATGTGTCACAAGCTATGAGGAGGAAAATCCAAAAGTTTGGATAAGGAGATAAGGGTAATCTAAGAGAGCCATTGAGAGCTTGACACGTGGGAAGAAAGGACACTCTTACTTGACCCATCTTGGACCAAACCGGTAGGATGGGAGAAGGAGAAGGAGGAGAGAAGAAGAAAGTACAAAGAGAAGCTCTACCTTCTCTCTAGATTTTCCGACGATCGGACCGTCGGTTTCAAACGGAGCAAGAAGAAAAGTTCTTCCTCCCGACAAAAGCTACAAGTAGAGACCAGAAACGGGTAGTTTCAACAAACTCCAAGAGGTAGGGGTCTTTCTCCTACTTGGTTTAATCCTCGTTTAAAATCCATGCAAATGGTTTTAGTGTTTTGGGGCCGTAAATGGCCATGCTTTCCAATCCCAATGGTTTGGGACTGAATGCTGGATTTTGGACTATCTTTAGACAGTCCATGGGTTGGATTTCTAGGCTGTTTCGAATAGCCCTGAAACCGAAATTCTAGGACTGTTTTTGAACATTCCGGAGCCGAATTGTGAAACTGAATTTCGGACTGTCCATGCGTACAGTTCTGTGTGATTGCGAAAATGAATGACATGATTATGGTGTGAAGAAAGATGTTGTTAATGCATGCTAAGTTGATGTGTTAACATGGTTGTTTGAATTGTATGAAATTATATTATAGAAAAATATAATTGTTTATGAATCATGAAAGTTGTATATATGAATTGGCATAATTGCATTCATATGTAGGGTCACATTGTGTCGAGTCGGGTGTGGGTGCATAGAAATGGTTAATTCACCATTCTTGGTGGATGTGTGGTGAGTTCAAAATGGACAGCGTCCAATTGAGACTCACGGTGGTATGAAATGAAAAAGGAAAAAAAAATATATACGTGTGTTGGGCATAACAAGTTGGGGCAGATCCCCCCCAGGGTGAAAGACCCAAATGTACATGCAGTTAAATATGATCACCGATGGTGAACGCCCGTAAAAATGTTGGAAGGTGTCTGACGATCTGAAATTGAGACCTCGAAAATAGCGTGGCCCTAAATAAATAAACACATAGAATATGATGATAATTCAAATGAGTATTGGAGGTCGGTCCAATGAGTGAGTCACTGGGTGAAACACCAATTACTGGTTTTCACACTTGGCTTTGCACTTGTGAGGGAGTCGGTCGGGACTCGAGGTAAATCATGAGGAGTCTCATCTCATGCATGATATAAAATCATTCCATGTGTAAGTTGCATTTGTATGGAATGGGAGTGGATGTTTGTGTGACATTGCATGAGCATTTAGATGGGGAGTAACCCTTGTAGGAAAATTCAACTACTGGGCATTGCTCACTTGAAATGCATTAGGAAGTATTTTCAAGCTTAGAAGTTGCAGAGACCGGAATGCTTCCAAGACCTTAAGCGGTGAAAAGGAAGGCCATATTTGGCCTTGTTTTGTATTTTGTAAGTGCAGATTGGAAAACCCGGTTTAAGCCAATTATAATTAAGGATAAATTGTAATTAGACTTGTTTGTGTATGATTAATACAATTTGGCAAGTTTTCCAGGCTTCTGTTGTTGTAGTAATAAAAAAAACTAATTTACATTGAATTCATGGTGTTTTGGAAAGGAAAGGAAGAAGGAAAAAGGGAAACTGGAGGTGCAGGAGGACCAAGGAGGGCTATTGCCCATTTTGGGTCCTTTATCGTGATAGAGAAATCCTGTCATGACACGGTTTCTCTAGCCTGACCTTGACTGGTCCTAAGCCTTCACGCACAACATGGTGCGGGCGCGGTGGGCGTAAGCAGCGGTGGGACTGCGTGTCTGACAATGATCCCAGCGCGTCTTTATAGAACCTCCGGCACACATGTTGAACACCGCGGTCTTCTGTGTCGCGACAGGGTTCCCACCACCACCATTAAAGAACTAAATTGTGAATCGTTGTGCAGGATGGACGGCGGACAAGGACGTGGACGTGGACGTGGGCGTGGGCGTGGTCGTGGAAGTCGAAGAGTTTCCACCACCACCTCCGATGCCGTAATGAATGGTATCTATCAATGTTTGAGGTAGACTCACCACTGCGGGTGCAACAACATAAACGAGAAAGCAACAACAACAGCAACAACCACACGGCTCATCCCGTTAGTCAATGCTAGGAAGCGGCGGGGAGGGGAGAATAAGAATGATACTCTTTATTCGAGAGTTTCTAAGGCAACGCCCGCGGCTTTCGAGGAAGCTCAAATCCCTTGGATAAGATAGGTGGATCCGTAGAAGTGAAAGGTGTTATTTGCATGGGAGTTGCCGAGGACCTTAAGGTCGACTTGGTAATATATTTATTTGATGGAGAGGCCGATCATTGGTAGGAATCAGTGAAGAGACGGAAGGACACTGATGCACTCACTTGGGGAGTTCGACGAATCTTCCGAGAATGATACTTTAGGAACGATCAGGAGATATAATGAAGATTTAATTTCTTGCTTTACATGATGGGAGCGTAGCGGCGTAGTTGAGTACGAGAGGAGGTTTGATGAGCTATCTTGTTATGCTATGGAGTTTATTTCTGCGAGGCCCGACTGAGACGGCGCTTTGAAACGAGGCTTGAAATTCGGTCATCGAAGAAGTTAGTGGCTCTCAAGATTCGGGTACATGGGATATTGTGGATCATCTTTGCATATGGAGAGGGATATAGGGATAACCGAGTGACGAGGCTTAGTGAGGAAGTCCGATCAGTTGGTGCGGACGGTGAGTGGGTTCGAGGAGGGCAACACCTTATCATCGCCTAGACCAGACAATGGGACCTATACCATAGATAGCCTGAGGGGCCGGAGGTGTACTAGAGGGAACAGGTACTAATCCATGATCTTGCTTTGCATGTGGAGGTATGGGACATATTTGGATGCATTATCCAATTTATTCGCTGAAAGGAATACTCGAGACGAGCGGGGCCAGTACAAGCGAGACGGCCACCTGCGAAATTTGCCCTGCTGCCGGGAGGCCGTTGGGAGCTTTGCTTTAGTGGTGCCACCTAGGGGAGAGTGTTTGCTTTGACTCAACCGGAGGAGGATGCCTCCAATGCAGTTGTGGAAGGTATCATTCTTCTTTATAATTCATGGGCCTGAATTCTATTTGATCGAGTGCGGCACCAGCCGTTCATACGCACCGCATGTACCCAATTTGGGATTGAGCTTTGAAAGCTAGAACAGCCATTGAATGTTGACTTGCCTCACGGAGAACAATTGGGTACCCGGTAGGGTTTATAAAGGTTATTGTGCCATTGTCGGGGAGCACGAATTGATTATTAGTTTAATTAAACTCCCCAGATTTGAAGGGTATGAATATATCCGGAATGAACTTACATTGTCGATTCCAGGGTGGTAATGGATTGTTTATGAAGCAGAATTAAATTTGACTACTATGTGGGGTAGTTTTCAGTTTTATTAATGACTGAAGTTCTTTCCATCCATTTCCTACTATGGGTCATAGATTCTTGAAAGCTAAGGCAGGGAGCCATTTGAGTTTCTTAGCTAGCTTCATGGTAGAGGAAAGGGATAAATTGCCTACGGATATGGTGTTGATAGTATCAGATTTTTCGAATGTCTTCCCAAATGAACAACCAGGGTTACCCCCACAAAGAAAGATTGAGTTCAAGATTGATCTCTATCCAGGAACCGAACCCATATCCATTGCTCCTCTTAGTACTGACACGCACTGGAGCTAAAGGAGTTTAGGAAACTGATTAGACCATTTGTTGAATATTGGGTTTATCAGTCTAAGTACTTCTACACCTTGGGAATCATTTCTTTGTAAAGCATGATGAAACACTTGATTATGCAAATTTAACAAAGCTTGAATCGGGTGACGGAGTGAAGAATCAAGCACACTACGAATTGATGACTTATTTGATCGATAAGGGTTCTAAGTATTCACACCAAGATTGACCTTCACCGCAAAGTACCATCAATTGTGGATCGGGAGAAGTATTCCTAGGCGCACCCAAATTACTCGGTATGGTCAGTTCGATACAGTAATGCCATGGACCTGTGTCACCTCGGCCTTCATGGTTGATGCACGAAGTATTTTCGTAGTATCTAGATCGGTTTTTCATTATGTTCATTGATGACATGCTAATCTATTCAGGACACAAGGAGCATGAACACCATCTCACAATTATTAACTTTCCAGAATTTGGGGAGCATAAGTTATATGTTAAGATGATAAGAGGAAAATCAGAGAGTTTTGGATGAAGTGCAAATTCCTTGGCCATGTATTAGAACGAGGTGTAGATAGTGACCTGAATTGGGGTGATAGTGAAGACGCGGAAGAATGTAATGAGGAGGTACATAGTTTTGGGGCTTGGAGGGCTACTACCGGAGGGGTTTGTGGAGGATTCTCGAGCACGTGCAGTAAGCTCACCTTACCATGAAAGGAGAGAAATTCTTGTGGACTCAAGAGTGTGAACTTGTTTTTCGCACTTTGAAGGAGAAGTTAACTGCGACCCACTGTCCTGAAGTGTTACGACGGTGTGGGAGGACCACTGTGTACACGGTGCTTCGCTCTGAGGCTTGGGATGTGTCCTAATACGAGGGAAGGAGTAGTTTTACTTATGGCTCAGAGCCTTCGGGAATCATGGGAACTATCCAGCTCAGCAAACTGTGAGTGTCTTATTTGCGGTTTTTCTCTTAAGTTGTGGAGGTGCTACTTGCTATGGAGAGAAATTCAAATTAATATTTGGACCTTAGGCCTCAAGTATATGTTCACACAAGACTTGAATCTCGTAAAGGAGTGGGTTGAGTACCCTAGAGACTACGATTTCACCTCTCGCTTCCATCAGGCGAATGTAGTGGTGGCTATAGTGATTAGTGCCCCAACCCTATTTTTAATAGGTTTTGAAGCTTTGTATTTAATTGTTATAATTAACTTAATTAAACATATTGAGGTCACTGTTGCACTTTGATTATTCGAGGAATTGTTTTTATGGTTTCATGAGGTGGAAGCTAGGTGCTCGTGTCAAACATGCTTAAAAAGTTGGGATGGATTTCCATCAATGTTCATATATTTCTATCAATTTCAGCAGCAGAGATGAAGAATATCAAGCAGGAAAGTAGGAGCTAGTCAGTGTGAACCTTGGGAGGCTTGATGGAGCGATGGCGAACGATGGTGAAATTCAACTCTATTTGGATATTTAAGCTATGTTGCGAGAATTTGTGCTATCATATTGAATCGTACCATAGCGAAAATTTCAATTTTCGCTATGCCTGGATTTTCGCTAGGCCCAAATATCATAAGCGAAATTCAGCATGCATAATTAATTTTATGCTCTGTTTTTGATCAACGACTCCCTTTTGTTTTCTATTCACCTCTTGTAATTTTGTTGTTTCATATTGTTTGTAATTTCCCTTTTTGACATATAACTGATCATGTTTAATAACAATCAATCAGCATCACTAATAAATTTTTGAGGCTTTCCGCTCTCCCCGGATTCTATATTCTGTTTCTTTTTTCTCTTATTTTCTTGCACACTTTAGTAGTACAGAACACCCTCAAGGATATGGCCAGGATGGTTAGCTTAAAACCCTTCTCTTGAGTAGAAGGCTCTTGGAGATGGGATCTAGAAATTTGCTGGAGGTTCCTGTTCTTCACCTTGGTATCCGCTCGCATCCTTTGTATTCCCTTCTTGGTTTATCTTCTTGAATCTCCTTGAATAGCTATTATTTGATAGCTTTTAGGGTTAGTGGATGTAATGTTAGATCGCGATATTCATTTGATTACCTCTATGACCATTGAAGGGAGTCAGGAGACTTTTTCTTCCTTTGTCGGTGACCGCAGTGTTCTTGATGGAAATACCATTTTCAAAAAAGGATAAATATTTTGGTTAGGTTTTGCCTTTAAATGAAGATCCGGTTCGAGATGACTATATGTGCCTCCCGACTTCGAGGAAATGACCACAGGGACCTCGGTTGCCACTAGAATCCTAAGCCCCGGTATCACAAATGCACAGGGAGACAACACATTTTATTTTATTTAAATTTCAGTTTGCCAACCATTACACCCCTTTGTTTTTATCAAAACCCCAATATCCAAATTTAATTCACCATTTTTGACTTAACTCAAATCATTTGTACGAAGAAAACCCATCCATGACCACAGACACCTCACGTAGTAACCCGACTCTGTGGTGGAGAAATTAGGATACAAATTTTGTTGATTACGGATCACCCTCTTTGGCAGAATCAAATAGGCGCGTTCAGGATGGTGCCTAAGTGCATTTGCAACCAGTGGCTGATAACATGATCACCATCATGGGGCCCCGGTAATTTCTTTTATCCTTTTCTTGTCGATTATTTTTATTGCTGAATTCAATGTGGAAAAAGGGGTTGCAGGATTTTTGTTTGGTGCTCTGGGTTGCCACATGTTCAGCTGCTTGAGGAGAACATTTGGTGGTGAAATTATGAAGGCAAGCGCGGTGATCTGAGGTCTGTTGGAAATTAGCAGTGATCAATGGAGACACAGAGGGAGAACAATGAGTCAATGTCTACACCATGGAAAGGTAACCACCAGAGCATACATGCTCCTGTAGAGGATGGAGCTGGGTCATGGCAGACAGGCATAGGCAGGAGAAGATCGAAATGATACAAAGACCGTGGGACACTTGGGGCCAATGGATAGTTACCATATGGTAGTACCAACCATAGTTGGGAATCACCACAAATTCCTCATAGAACCCGAGACCTCCTGATATGCACCTCCCGAGACCTCCTTAAGTAGTATCACCCCCACTTCTCGGCGAGCCAAACACAACCCCATCCTGTTTGGAATAAGCCATCTGAACTTGAAGCGAGCTTAGTGGATAATTTTATGAAGACGAAAGGAGTAGTGGCATCAGGACAATCAGAAATTAACCACAGGTGGAGGCTCCTTTGAACAAGAAATTGGATGGGTTTCAAAGTGAGGAAATTGATCAGAAATTGGACATCCTGCGAGAGATCATCTCAAAGCTCACCAATCTGGCTTGTTTCATCAAGAGGAAGAAAATCCGAGAGGAAGGGTAGCGTGTTTCATGGTGGAGGCGTCTTGAAGCAGCGGGGTTATCTGAATCTGCCTGCCATGACATTGTTTTTGTCCCATGGGAGAAAGAAGAAGAAATGCCTTGATGGCGAGAAGAGCGTTAGACGGGAGGCGTGGAAGGACCCCGAGAGGCCTATCATTCAACAGGCTTCGCCGATTTGCGGTCCTAATGCCCTTTGCCCTGACCCAAAAACAACCTTGCGCCGGTAGCCTCGGTGACAAAGTGCATCTTTGCCACACGACCAAACCCAAAACCAGCAGCACTTGCTCCCAAAACCCATGCCAGTCCATCACTGCTTGTGCAAAATATCAGGAAGTTAATAGCCGCTGTTTGAGCATGCCACTACGCCGAAGACACAAGCATTTGCCTACATTGCATGACCGCGGTGGTTTTGGTTGGTGCGGGTTGATTTAATTTGAATCCGACATTTCAAGCTCGCGGTTCATGACCTCGAAGGCCTAAAGGGAAGTGGTTTGAGAACCTGATCTCCCAGCTTTTGTTTAATTTTCTTGGCTTATTTTATTTTATAGTATTTTATTTTGATTTCTTTGAATTTTCTTTTAGATTTTCTATAATTTTAGTTAATTCTTGTTTTGATTAATTTTACTTTTACAATTTTCCTAATTTTTCTTGCATTAATTTTTGCAGTTTGTGTGGAAATTTTGAAGCCTGGATTGAAGAAATTACAAAAGAAGCAAGCAAAAATGAAGGTGGGAAATTTTCGCAACTATAGAGAAAATTTCGCAATTCCCTATGTGAAATGAATTTTTAAGCTATCATAAGCAGAAAATTTGTATCTCATGTGAAAATTTACCTTTAAGTATATGTGAGATTTCGCTAAGATAAGCGAAAATCTAATAACTACCATAACGAATGAGAAAACATGCACAGTGTTTTCATTTTATTTTATTTTTATATTTTTTATTATTATTAATTATTTTATTTTTGAAAAAAAAAAAGAGTTTGTTTTATTTTATTTATTTTTATTTTTATGGTAAAAACTAAAAAAAAAACGTTTGTTTTGTTTATTTACTTTTTATTTTAAAAAATCGTTTTTAAATTTTAACATAAAAAAAATTTGTCTCTAAAAAAGTTTTTTATTTTTATTTTTAATATTTTAATATTTTTATTTATTAATTATTTTATTTTGTTTTCAAAAAAAAAAAAATTCGCTATTGAACACCGAAAATTTATAAGGCATTGCGAGGGATGCCATAATAAATTTTCGCTATGATTACTTTGGCGCCCGATTTTGTTTGGCTTATAGCAACTTTCATCCGAACTCTGGCTTTGTGTTTTTGGTACAGGTGAGCTTAGAGAGTGTAGAATCAAATGTGGCTAGAAATAACATTTTGAGAATTATTAACCAAGGTGTAATTTTAAAAATACTCAAGCGGTCACTTTTTCCTCTCTTTTCTTCTCTAACTTGTTTGTTTGAAGGGTAGATAAAGGTGTCGATGGAAAGCTTGCGAGTACCTATCAGCAATGATCCGCTGCATGAGGTAACTTTCCACTTCTCTAATTTTCCAATAGAACCCCATTGGGACAGAGATGTTTGGGTTGTGGGGAGAGTTAGCGAAGGAAGTAACTTTTGTATTTATGTTTTTTGTTATTAGTTTGAGCAAGCCCATTTTGTAATGTTGGTGGCTTCACGGGTTCCCTACCATAAAGTTGTTTTATACTGCCTCTGACTTGCTTTATAAAATATGGACCCATTTGCAACCAAAATTTTGTGGTTTTACCTAACATAAGTTGGAAAATTGAAACTTTGTCAATTCTATTGATGTTAGATTGGTTCTATGCTTGGTTAAGTGACCATTAGTTTAGTTGCTATTGATTTCGGCCTTTTCTTCCACCTTTAGCTAACCACACTTTGAGCACATTAGGTTTAGTGATAGGGTGGCGAGCAACCTCTATCTTTACTTTGCATAACCTACCCTAATAGTTCCATTGACCGCCTTTATTAGGTTAAGGACTACAGTGGAAAGAAGGCTAGTAGTGGGAAAAAAAATAAATAAAAAGAAGGAAAAGAAAAGAGTAAAAATAAAGAATAAAATTACCCAGCTTTGCCTTGAAACCTGAGGCCTGATTCAGGGGGTTTGTAGAAACTTTAAAGCCAAGACTGCCCTAAACCTTCAGCAGTTTGGAGTGCATGACTTAGTATTTCGCTACACGGGTGGATGGGGTGGAGTTTAGCAAGGTTGAGTCACGAGGATTCTCGAAATCATTAAATCAGAGGGTGAAGCACGAAGAGTTTGTAATTGAAAGATCCTTTGACTTGGTACCTCAAAGCCTTAATTGGTTGGGAGTCATGGGTGATCCGTTACATGGTTTGATGGTGGATTCGCCAGCATTGCACCTAACACGAAAGGCAGGAATAGAGGTGAGTCCTGATCTATTTAGGGTGGTTAGCATACTAGGTTGGGGGGAGGGTGCAGTTTAATAGTTTATTGTTGAGAAGCCCAGTCAAACAAACACGATTGCAGTGGGTTGCAGTTCTTTGAGATGGAATATCTTTTGTTATATGTTTAGCATGGCATTCATTCTCATGATAGTTCTTGGACCTGGCATTGATTAACACACTTAGGGTTGAGCATTACTCATTCACAACCTTTTTGAAGCCTGTTTTGTGAACATTATTTTTGTTATCATTTGTATGCTCTCTTTATTTTCTTCTTGCATTTATACTAAGATATTATAAATATGTGGTTGAGGGGGTGTGATTAGTGCCCAAGATCTTTCTTTGAACCTTTTAACAGGTTTGTGTTTTTTTATTGTCTTAATTGTTATAATTAACCAGATTGACATGTTAGTTCCTGTGCATAGATTGCATTAGGAAACTGTTTTGTATTTTTAGAATTGGAAGGCCCCAGTCATAATGTCAAATCAGGCATATAAAGTTGGGTTGATTTCCATCAATTTCATATGGTTTTCTATCAATTTCGTGGCCAGGAATGAAGAATATCAAACTTGAAGAAATGGGCAGTGCCGATGGAACATGTGACCAATGAGCAGCGAGGCAAAGATATTGGTGATATTTCAGCTAGATAATTTAACTATGATAGTAAGGCTATCTATCTGCGAAAATAATTTGTGAAATTTAATTTTAAACCTATCCTCTATTTTCTCTAGAATTATGCATCATGGCGAAATTCAATCTTATCCAGCGAAATTTTCTGCTCTATATTTTTTGAATCAACAAACAGGTTTTGGTTTTTCTTTTCTATTTTCTCTTTGTAATTTTATTTGTTTCATATTGTTTTAATTTCCTTTTAGAGCATATAGAAGCTGAATTATGTAAATAACGTCGATCGCATCATAATAAATTTTTTGGGAAACACCATCTCTACAGTTTGCCAGCTCTTCTATGTTTTCCTTTTTCTCTTACTTTCCTTTGGCACTTCTGGGCAGCCAAACACCCTCCAAGGATGACAACTTGGAGGATGGTTGGCTGAAACCCCGCCCTCTTTGAAGTAAGTGCTGGGTGCGAGGATGAGGCTCAGCTGGAGGTTCCATACTTCCATGAGCGCATCCACGCCGTCCAACGTGTTCACTTTCTAACTTTGGGTTTTATCTCATGTGAATCTCCTTGAATGGCTGTCTAACTGATAGCTTTTAGGGTTCAGTGGATGTAAATATTGGATCACTGATATTCATTAATTTTCCCTCTATGACCCATTTGAAAGGAGTCGGGAGACTTTCTTCAACGTCGGTGAACTGACTGGCGATGATGCCATTTTCAAGGATAAATATTTTGGGTTAGGTTTTATATGAATAGGTAGAATCGGTTGCAGGATGACTGCTGCTGCTCATCTCTCCCCATGATACATTACTGTAGAGGACCCCTCGGTTACTTTAGTCCTATTGATTATCGATGCTTGAGGAGACTTCTTTTACATTTTATTTTATTTTGTTCAGTTTTGCCAGCCACATTACACCCCTTTGTTTTATCAAACCCGATATCAAATTTAGTGTATTTTGACAACCTAAATGTTTGTCTGAAGAAAACCCATCTACATGTTACTGACTACTAGACCCTTTATCTTTTGTAGTAAACTTGACTACGACGGTAGGAGAAATTAGGATGCAAATTTTGATTAGGATGCCTGCTGGCAGAATCACCCTTGGCGGAAGTCAGGTCAGCTCATTGTTTCCACCAGCGGGCTGGAAGTTGAAGGATGCCTTAGATTGATCTATGGGTTTGGAGAGGATTGGATCCGACCATACCTATTCAATCTTGTAGCTCAACTTGATAGCTGTAAAGTTGTAGCATTGCAGCAGAATGAGCAACAGTTGATCTATCCTGAAGTAGAGATTGTTGAGGTGGGCAACTAATGATGATGTATTCTGATTTCAGGGAAGGTATGTGTGCGGTGTGAAATCAGGAAAAGTTTAAGGTGAGTGCCACGTTCCAAGTTCTCATACATCCAGTGTAACAAATATGAGGACATGAAGCGCGATATTGGTGGAGAATGCGAAAGATAACAGCTAGATAGATTTCAAAATGCTATTGATAATGTGATAGTGAGGTGAGCACCAAAGGCTGGAGGTTACTATGGTTTGCATCCCCGTACAGAGTGGGATCACATCACCATGGACTTCTTGGTATATGGTTTCCACGGACATGAGGGCACTAATCTTACGATAAGGGTTGTGTTGGCCAGACTCACAGATCCTCTAACTGCATGGAGTGAAGACTACGGACATCAAGACTTTGGGCTAACTATATCCTTGAGATTGTTGGGTGCGCGGAGTTTAAGCTCTCTATTGTGTGAGGATCGTGATTCTAGTTTGCCAGCCAACGGTTCACAGCAAAGTCTAAACAACGATAGATGCAGAGTGCATTTAAACTGTTTTTATCCACAAACGGATGTCGTCAGAGGGTGATCAGATGTGGAAGACATGTTACAGTGCTTCTTGCGTGTATTGGACTTGAAAAGAGTGGGTGACCATTTGCAGTTGGTGGGTGCATACAACCTTGGCTGCTCAGGCCCAGTGTTGGAATGGCACCCGTATGAGGCATGCATGGAAGGTCATGTCAGTCATCGGTGTTGGTTGAGGCCTTGAGCAAGAGTAGCTTGTTTATTTTTGGAGATTGTTTGAAACTACGAGGAGAAGATTCAACTCATCCGAGAGGAAGTTACATGCAGTGAAGTAGACAAAAAAGACGCTATATCTTATTTTTGTTTATATATATCAAATTTCTTCTACTGTTACCAAAGGACTATTATCTAATCCTCAGTAAAGACATCAAAAACTTGTTAACCAAGATAGAACATGTATGCTCATAATAAAAATGATTTGTCATTAAATTCATTGAACATTTAGTTTGGTCAAAATGCTACAAGTGCATGGGTCGTACAAGTAATAAAAGTGGACCTATAAGTCTGGATATCATTCCCACATAGATAAAAAAGCATTTAAAGTTCAACTACCTTAACTACTCAAGTTTCTCACTATTTGAACTACCATGTCATATAATTTTCAGTAACCTAACTATAATCCTACTGTTTAAATTTCTACATCTATAATAAAAGGGAAATTTAAAATCCTAGACCTAAACTGGACATGAACCAGATTATTACTGGAAGTAGACACTAGGATTTCACTGCTGTGAAATTATCAATTCCTACAACATAATCTAATTCTATGATTTCATGAATTAGAATCTAAAAATGTCAAGAGGCAAGGTAGTATAGTTTGCATTTCTCCCTTAACCATACATTTCACTGATTAGAGAGTCATGTTCATTTCTAAAACATGTATCTAACTAATTACTTGTAGTCAAATTTTCTATGTAAGATCTGGGTATTTTTCTTTTCCAATACTTCATACCCATTTCTTATGACTGCAGATTTCTTGCTTCCTAAGATAAGGCCATTTGCTAGATCTCTACAAGGTGAATGTTGTCTCATCCTTGAGATCTAAAAGATTTTTCTCTTTCCTTAATTAGATCTAAGATAACACGAGATCAAGATCATTCCTCAAGACCAAGGAGAAATCTCTAATTATTAATTGGTGATCAACTAACTAATTCTCAAATGATAAATTGTGAACATCTAAGTAATCTTTTAGGGCATTGGATTCTTCAATAATAATCTAGCATACCTCTAAGTAATGCATCCATGTTCGGGAATCTCGATACATGTCATGAGAGGGCCTTACGAATCGAGCTAAACAACAGTCCTTAATTGGGTATAAGTTACTAATATTGGGAACACTTTACTTCATGAACAACATCATTCAAATAAATTCGAAATTCTCAATCCAATAAATCTCTTTCTAAGTACGCAGGAAAGACCATAACGAACATCAGATCTTTCCCAGCGGAAATTGGGTTTCCCAGAAAAATGAATCACAATAAACACTAAAATATTGATCAGGAAATTTCCAATGCAACTGTAATCAACTGAAATAAATCGTACCAACTTTCTCTAGACTTCATTAGATTGAAACGTAATCGGGTGATTTTCAATAATTTGAAATAACCCGAAACCGAAAAATCCACTGTTTCAAGTCCAGTAAACAAATTGAAATCCTACACTAATTCTAATCGACGAAGAAAAGAAAATTAAAATAAAAAGATAATAGAAGAAAATAAAAGAAAAATATAATACAAAAGAGTACTCGCTCATAGATTTTCTTGGTTTTAAATGACATTTATATAAACTTTCCTCGAATAACATATTTATAGAGGCCAGTTTGGGCCCTAAATTCAAGCCTACATTGTGGATCACCAAAATTTTGGCCCATATTACATTCTTGGTTATGACCTGAAAGTGTTGTCGCGATAGAGTTTTAATTCTTTGTTGCAATTCTCTATTGCAGCTTGCATGTAACACCCTTTTCCGGTCCAACCCGATTGGCGTGTCTGAACTGGATCTGGGATGCTCGTTTAATTCTTTTTTTGTTTCTTTTCATTTGTTTATTTATTTATTTTTTGTAAAAGTGTTGCGACTCAGCGATCCTGACCCGGCGGATCTGAAGCAGACTAGGTTTACTCAGGCCGTTTTCATTTATCATATCAAGCGTTTATTTATGTCATTTTGTTTTAGTGTTTTCAATTACATGGAAGCATTTTCAAATGGTAAGCCCATAAAAATTTTCTATTATACAATTCGTTTACAAAATAGCGCATCTTGCCTTTACAAAATGATATACAAAAACAATGGTTCAGAGTTTAACTCTTTTGTTCATAAACTATCACATGTTCAAAAGATATGATATGCATATGACGGGGTTTATACTCATACGCCGCAACTTTCTCTATGACTCACATTAGCCTGTAGTCTTATCTTCTTTCTGGTTACTCGAGAGCACAGCATAGATAAAAACTACACGCTAAGCATTTTCATGCTTGAAGTAGTTCCTATCTAATTCTATTCCAATTTTCCAGTTTAACATGACATTAATTTATCATAAAACCATTCCTTTTATATCAAACTATACTAAATTCTTTTCACTTTCACAATACTTTCACTTTATAAATCATTGATCATATCAAAATATGCATTTTCACATGCTTTCAATTTACTTAAATCAAAATGTGAGATTCAAACCCTTAACTACTCCCAAGGATGTATTTAGTTTACAAATCCCATTTACACTCATCAAGTTTGTTATTTCACTTTGTCTATATAATTCACATTCATGATGGATTTCATTCGATGAATCTCGTCCTTTTTATCATTCGGTAATGTGCTTACACATTTAACAATTTCGGTCTCTCATCATGATGGTTGCCGATTGGTGCACCCCACCATGTGGTCACTTATAAATGCCATATGCCATCAAGACGGATGCTTATTGGTGCATCCCACCAAGTGGGACATTTCTTCAATGCCATACACCA
Organism: Tetrastigma voinierianum; assembly: GCA_016808115.1. Classification (NCBI taxonomy): domain Eukaryota; kingdom Viridiplantae; phylum Streptophyta; class Magnoliopsida; order Vitales; family Vitaceae; genus Tetrastigma; species Tetrastigma voinierianum. The sequence continues at coordinate 2,036,783 of JAEQBH010000921.1, forward strand.
TCATGACGGATGCCGATTGGTGCATCCCGCAAAGTGAGACATTGGACAATTTCGGGTTGCCTTCATGACAGATTCAGTTGGTGAATCTAGCCATGTTGGTCGTTCGGTATATCGATTCAATTCAAGATGTTAAGAATTGACCAATTCGTTTACAATTCGATTAATCATCATACAGTGTCGTCAATCATTTCAAATATCACATTTTCAAATCCATATGCACTTTCGTAATATCATTTCAAAGATATACTCATTCCATATAATCATTTTAGATTTATTTGGTAAACTAGAAAAACACTTGAATTAAGGATAGAGGGTCAGTGAACAAACTAAAGCTGTCGACTCTCGTTTCCTTCCCTTAAATCTAGGTCATATGTTAGGTGATCCTCTCCCATCCCTTAAATCCTTTTGAATCTCCCTTCGCCCAGGGTAACTTGATCATAGAAACAAGGAATGGGATGATCTCCCGCAAAAATCACCATTCTTGCACAACCCTAGCTTCTCCTCTCACTCTCTTCTCTCAAATACGTTTTTGGCACAATGTACTTTCAAGACCAAACCATAGTCTTAATTACTTATTCTCTTAAGGCCATGTTGACAACCATTTTCATTTTTTCTCACTTAAAGCTTACAAGCCTCCTCATTTGCACATTCACTTATCATTTATTTCACATTAGCACTTAAGCTTATCATTTGACCCATAGGTCCTCATTTTACAAATTTCCAAGTTTTCCCTTTTTACACTTGGGTTTATTTCCAGGTTCAATCAATTTCTCATTTTAGCATATAAATTTTAATCATATTCTAACATATTCATTTTACATTTCACAATTGCTCCAGTTTTCCCGCAAAACCTAAGTTTAGTCGATTCATACCAGAATATATAATAAAATTATGTAAAATTATAGGGTATTTTGTTACGTTCTGACTTGATACATCACGACACGCTTTTGTTTCTTCAACATTTTATTTTGTCGCGACAAAGTTTCCACTCTCGTGATAGATCTTTCTTTGGCTCTTTAACAATTTGTCCTACAAGGTCTGTCATTTTGTCCATTCTATGTCACAACACTCTCATGTGTGGTTACTAGAACATTTATGTTGTGACATTGTTTATGGTATAGCTTCTTTAATTTATTATCCGCGACCCAATTTTTATCTTCATGATAATGTAGCTATGTTGGTTCGTATTCTGTGATGTTTCTTGGATTGTCAGCATTCCTGTCGAGACTAGGTGCATGCGTGAGTCTTAATCTCCACCAGCACGATTTCTTGTTGCAGCTTCATTTTTATGTTGCGACATAGTCTATTGGTGTAGTAGATGTCTTCTGTCGTGACCAAGTTCTTATGGCGCGACAAGACTTTTTGCTTTCCGCTCATCTTTGTGTCGCGACCCAGCTATGTTATGTTGCGACAAAACTTCTCTTCCTCGTGTTGGAATCTTTGTCATGATATGGAAAAGTCTGTCATGACCTTGTTTCTCTATGTTCAGCTTATTTTTGTGTCGCGACCTTAATATCTCTATCGCGACATCAAAACTTCTCTTCAACTTGCAGTATGTCGCAACATTAAACTCTTGACGTGTTCTGTCCAGTCGATTCGCTCAGTCGACATCACTTAATCACGACTTTGTTTCTCTGTGGGACCAGAAACCTTGTCTTCTAGTGTTGCAACATTCATCACTTTGTCACAACTTTCATGTTGCGACAGGTTCCTCTTGGTTTTGACATATAGCTTAAGAAACCTTGTCGCAACATTATCTCTCTTTGTCTTAGATGACTTGTTGTCGCGACACGCTGTCTTTTGTCGCGTCATAGCTCTTCTTCTATATTCAGTCCTTTGTGTTTAAACAGAAGAAATACTGTCGTGACATTTTTCCTTAGCCATTAGCTTGGACATTTATTGCGACACACAAAACTCTGTTGCGACATAGACTGCTGCAATTGCTCTTTTTCTCTTCTTTCTTGTTAGATTTTTCTCCTTTCTAAATTAAAACCTACAAAACACAAAGTTGGTGAATAATCCATAATTTGTCATTAAAATAGATATGAATATACTAAAATAAGTCATAAAAATGGATTAAAAATAGATGAGTTTAAGACTCATCACTATGCGGATCGACGACGAAGACCCTTGGAATTTCAAAAGGGGGATTATGTATTCTGGTATCACCCAAAATGAGTGTTTACAGATTCAGCAAGAAGGAAAGTTGTGCAGACCTCTTAGGAGCAATTTAAAGTGATCAAAGTGGTGGGCAAAGCGGCGTATTAGTTGCGGTTACCAGCTCAGTTGTCTGGGGTACATGATGTGTTCCACATGTCGATGTTGAGAAAGTGTCAATCGGATGCAACACCGGTTGTAGGCTTGGAAGATATAGAAATTCAAGATGGAGCAACATATGAAGAACAACCAGTGAAGATTCTTAATACAAAGGAAAAGGTGCTCGGCAACAAAGTCATCCAACTAGTGAAGGTTTTGTGGCAACACCATGAAGTGGAAGAAGCTTCTTGGGAACCGAAGCTAGAAATGCGAGAGAAGTATCCACACTTATTCGCTACTCGAGGTAAGTTTCGAGGACGAAACATTCTTTAAAGGGGGTGGATTGTAAACCCATGTCTAAACTATCAACAATCGTCCAATTAGCTTCATTTTGCATTAAAAGTCTCCCTTTACATCCTAAATCAAATTATAAGAATAATAAGTATAAAAGGCTGAATAATAAAAGAGAAAAATATGACACTTTGCATTCTCATGAATTAGCTAGCTTAGAGGAATTGAAGAATTTTTTTTATGGATATACTAGTTCTACATCATGTAGCACCTCGTCTCGGGTCCGACTAGATTGGCGGGTCCGAACTCGAGTTAGGGATGCTCTAAAACCAACTGGGACTCTTTACTTACTTTTTCAGACATTGGTGCACCCAAATCTTTAACTTAATCAAAATATTATATCCACAGATACAAAAATAAAACTACCACCGTAGTGGTGTTTACAATGTCAATAAATATAGTCCTAAATCCCATTTACATATACATATACAAAAACTGTACATTTACATTTACATATTCAAAGCGTGAAACCTACTATGGTGGACTCCTACTAGTGTGCTAGCCCAACAGTGTGCGAAAGATCGCGGACGTCCTCCTTTGTACTCCACAGGATTAAAACTCATGTTTTACGCTAGTGGAAACATATAGCTTATACGCATATTACTTAAGGAACATAGTTATAAAGGAGCATATAATAGTAAATGTGATATATGATAGACATCGTAATTCTGTTCCATAAATTCATATAACAAACTTATACACATATTTGTACTTATAGTAGACTTATACTTGTCCCGATCTCCCATAGGAGTTACAAAGCTTATACTTATATGGAAATCAAGTGGGACACATACTTGTACTAACCTCCCGTAGGAGTTATAGAGCTTATACTTATACAAAGGTACCCGTAGGTACTACAGAACTTATACTTATACAGAGGTACCTATAGGTACATTCAAAGCAGAACGATGTATTTTACTTTACTCTTATTCATTATTCAGGCTCTTAACATATAACTGTTGGATTGCTTAGACCAGAAATAAGAAATGAGTAGGACACAACACAATAAGTACTGGCTAATGGTACAATACTAAAGTGTCTTAGTGACAAAGGAGGCAAGACCGATGAGTGCTATAATGAAAGACTAATCATAGAGTACAGAACTACTAAACAGAGAGTGCCAAAGCATTAAACAAAGAGTATCATACTACATGTGTCAAGACACAAGTGAGTGCCGCTGCATCAATCAGAGAGTACCAGTACTATACGTACAACTCACGAATAGATGCTATGTCATTCAATATTCGTCTTAGCCATTCCTTACAATTATATATGTTCAGTAATCATTATCTTATTATAGGGCATTACGTTTGCCACCATCAACTTTGCTCGCGAGATGGCAAGATAATGGTCTATTTTTTCCTTTCTTACTCTTGCGTACATGTAATGACCTCGTTCATACACTTATAGGATCCTTATTATTCTAATAGACAAGTCTTCGGAACAACGGAAAAACAAAACGAAACAAAAACACAACATATCCATGCTGTGAATAGTGGCTTCGCTGCGGCATAGAGCTTCGCCGCAGCGAACCCGAGGATGGAAAAATCCTCCTTCTTGGCTCAAGCAGGCGTGGGGTCCTTCGCGCGAGACCTTCTCGCTACGAGGGTCTTCTTTCACCGCTGCGAAGGACCCTCGACATTGCCTAGAAGTTGCTGTTTTTGGTCCTTTTTCTACAAATCTAACAAAAAACACAATAAAACGCATATATTCTCTAGAAAAACATCTCCCAAGTATATTCTAACCCAACCAAAACCAATCATAGGGATTAATTAGGTTTTTTTCCAAACCCTATCTCAAATACTTATATGTTAGGTTATCTTCCTAACACCCAAACATGTTTCCAAACACCATAAACCAAGAATCCATAATCATCTTATACAAACTAGGGTTTTACCAACCCAAATTTCAAGAAATCTAGGGTTAGGATGAATTCCTAACTAAACCCTAGAATTGGAACCACTAATATGCATACAAAATCATAGCAATCCATACATGTCCATACAAATCCCTAGTTTCCATACTTTCCATACAAAATCATCATAGCTTCCATACTTTCCATACAAAGTTCCTTACCTTTCTTCTTCTTCTTCTTCTTCTTCTTCCTTTCTCTCTTCCTTTCTCTCCTTCACGTTTTGCTCCAAAAATGCCCAAATGAGAGATCAAAATTGGTCTTATTTGGTCTCATTTCATAAGGCCTTGTTTGGCCACCAAAAATGCATTAATTTGACTTAAGTTTCATTTTATTGCACTTTGGTCCTTCAACTCTTTTCTATTTGCTCCAAAAGTTATGTTATTTCTATAGTCGCCTCACATCTTTTATCTTATGACTTTTGTGTCCCAATTTGACAAATTACAAATTTACCCTTGCTTATTTCCGGGTTTCTAAGATTTCACGTTTTGCATTTAAATTACGAAAATTTCAAATTATACTTGCAAAATGCCTTAAACATGTTGAAAATGACTATGGTATATTTCGGGGTGTTACACATCATGTTGTTATGGATGATTCTAGGAGATGGATGGTAATTTGGTTTTTGTTAATGAATGATGCTAGACATGGATCTTTATGCAAGACATACTACCTATATTGGAGATGGGTAAGAGATAGGATTTGTGACAAAAGACACCCAAACTTGAGTTAGATAAGTATAGAAGAACCAAGTAGTCTAGAAGACTACCTTTCACCAATTTGATCATACCTCTTTGTTGGAAAGTCCAAATGACGCACCGTTATTTTGTTAGAACCCTAACTCGTGTACCTTTCCAACCATATAGGCCACACATACTAGAAATACCTGAGTCAAATCAGTTTATTCTCCGAAGTTGACAAAAAATCTGTAATGTGGTGTTCCTTAGGTAGTAATTTTAATGTTTCGAGTGTAAATTTATTTTAATTTTGAAATAAATCATAAAAATAAATGTTTTTAGGTTAAAATAACAATAAAAATGAATCCGAAACATCGAAAAACCTTAGGGTAGTCATGTAGATCAAATTGGAGATTTTAGTGGCAAAACCAGATTTCAGAGAAAACCAAAACAAACCATGAACGTTGAAATTGGGGCAATGTGGTTTAAACCCACACTCCATTTTCCCTCATTTTCACTCCACTCTTATCCCACACTCCTCTTGGAACCCTATAGATCAATAAAGAGGAAGAAATAAGGGCAAACAAGAGATTTAAGGTACCAGATCAAATTTCAAGATCTCTTCATACAAACTAAGGATTTAAGGTAGGGGTTTCTCTCTATTCACTTACATTGGAGGCTAGGTATTTATACATGCATGTTTTGGGCTATCAATGTTATATATTTACGATATGAAATCATACTCTCTTAGTCTTTTTGCAAAGATTACATGCTTGAGCAAAGTTAGGGTTGAATACCCATGAAATCCCTTTTCTTGTCATAAAAACCCTAGTATTTGAAAATGATGGATTTTCTTCTTGAATGTGTTCTTTGTTATTGATTTCTAAATCATAGTGATTTTTGTTGAGTAGTAAAATTACGTGGTTACGATCTCTTGCATTTTCCTAATTGTTTATTGAAATTACCTCATAATGGATTTGTGGATCTTTGGAAGAATTAATAGAATCGATTTATGGAATCATCAAGTTATGGGTGATGATTGTTTGTATGATATGTTCTTGTATGGTTGTTGGAATTAACATGGGTGAAAGGTTCCTTGTAAGGATGCTCATTCCTTCTCAAGAGGTTCCCGGTAAGGATGCTTGGGAAACACTACCGTGATGAGTGAGAGGTCCCTTGTAAGGATGCTCATTCATTCTCAGGAGGTTCCTTGTAAGGATGCTTGAGAAACAAAGATAACATAGAGGGAGTGGAGGTTACTATTAAGTATGTGATGAGTCTTAAACTCATATATTTTTAATCCATTTTTCTACCTTGTTTTTAGTATTTTCAGAGATGTTTTAATTCCAAATTATAGAATATTTACAAACTTTTTGTTTTGCAGGAGTTAATTCAAAAAGGAGTGATTTTCAGCAAGAAAGAAGAGAAAAAGAACAATTGCAGCAGTCTCTGTCGCAATAGAGTTCGGTGAGTCGCGAGAAACGTCTAAGAAAATGGCTAGAGAATTGTGTTGCAACAATATTTTCTGTGTCGCAACACAAGATCTAAAATTAAGGCAGATTTAGCCATGTCGAACAAAAGATAAAGATGGCGCTGACAGAAATGGGTGTTAAGCTACCGGGAGACAAAGATCAATTATGTTGCGACATAATGAAATATCAGAAGGCAGAATCTATGTCACGACATAATCTACTTTGTTGCGACACTGACTCTTGCAACATGGAGGAGCTGGTTGAGACAGAAGAGAGCACTGAAAGAAGAAGTTCAATTGCAACAAGAAAATTTATGTCGCGACTGGTGACATTTACTGTCAACTCGCCGTCGCAACAAAGGGAACTCCAACGCTGCTAACCATACTTGCCGAGGAGATAAATCGGCGTCGCGGATACGGATCTTAATGTCGCAAATACGTAATAAGTTGAACAGAGAGAAACGAGGTCGCGACAGACTTTTATATGTCATGAAAAATGTTTCAACATAATGTAGAAATTCTGTCACGACATAACAAACCGGTCGCGGCAAGAAGTCATTGACAATACCAAGAAGTCATGTCAGAAATCGTAACAAAGCCGCACAAGAAGTCAAGCTTTAGTGTTAATAAGCCTCAGAAAGCAAATGTGACTCTTCGTCGGTGACGTAAATGCAAGATACTACAAGATGCGTTGCAACATAACCCGAATGTGAGATGCTATCACATGAAAACTAGGTCGCGACACCAACTCGCAGGCTGCATCGAAACCGTGCTGCGACATGATTATCGATGCTGCGACATAACCGCTTCGAGGAATGCACAAAATATTGTCGTGACAAAAAGGAACTCTATCACGAGAGTTATCATACCCGAAAGAAAGAAGATCACATAATGTAAAAAATACGCTATCGCAACAAACGTGTGCAAAGCATGAGTACAAGATCTTCAAGTCAGACAGACGACTTGCATACCGCAACAAAAGACCTACAAAAGACACAAACTCACATGACACAACTTCTGGTCTGTGGATAGAGAAGGCAACTGGGGCTATAATTTTATGATTCACATAGTTTCAATTCTGTGAGCCTAAACTTTCGAGGGCTCTATAAACAACGATCATGAAAGCTTATGCACGAATCAACATCGGATGAGCCAGAGTACCTAGGGAGCTGAGGACTCTTTTGTATAATATTTTTTCTTTTCTTTTATTTTTCCTATTTTTCTTTTCTTCTTAGATTAGATTTAGAGTAGGACTGCTTAATTTGTTTACTAGATCTGAAATAGTAAATTGTTTAGAAGTTTTGAAGTTGAATTTAAATCCTGAAATTCATTTACGATTACTATTTGAATTAAATGAACTCCAGACAAAAGCTGGAACTCATTTCTTCAGTTGATTGCAGTTACAATAGAATTTTCCTAATCAATATTTTAGTGTACAATGTAATCCAGTTTTCAAGAACACAACTTCTGTTGGGAAAGATATGATGTTAATTATGGTCTTTTATGCACAATGAGAAGAAAATTTCCTAAGTTGAGGGTTTTGAATTTATTTGGATGGTGATGTTGTGAAATTAATTGTTCCCAATCTTAGTAGCTGATACCCATGAAAGGACTGTCCGCTCTAATTTTTTGTGCAGGAGCCCTCCGAGTGACACAGATGGAGATTCCCGAGAACATAGATTATTACTGGGGTATGCTAGACTAATATTGAAGAACCAATGAGCCGTGAAAGGTTACTTGGGAGCAAATCCTCAATTTGCTTATGGTTTGAGAAGGGTTGAGTGATATATCAATTTAATCAATTAGAGATCTCTCGTTGGTCTGGAGGAATGATCTTGATCCCGTGTTAGCTAAGATCTAATCAAGGAAAGGGAAAACTCTTTCAGATCTTAAGGATAAGACATCATTCATTTTGTAGAAATCTATCAATCGCTTGCCTGGGGGCAAGAATTCTGCAGTCATAAGAAATGGGTATGAAGAATGGGAAAAGAAAATACCTGCATCTTATAGAGAAATTTAATTACAGTAATTGATTAATCATGATTCGTAAATGAACATGACCTCGTCAATGAAAAGTATGGTTCGAGGAATCCAAACTATACTACCTTGCCTCTTGACAAATTCAGATTCCAACTAGAGAAAATAGAATTAGATTATGATATTAGAATCTCGATAATTTCACAGCAAGGAAATCTGTCTACTTCCAACAATAACTGTTCAATCTAGTTTTATATTTAGGATTTAAAATTTTTCCTTTATTTTAAAATGTAGGATCTCAGCATAAAAATTTATTAGGTTACTAATTCTTTCTAAATGACGCCCAAATAGTGTAGAAATTAAGTAGTCAGGTAGTTGAAGTTTAAATTTTTTCAATCTCAGGAACGACATCCGCACTTATAAGTTCACTTTATTACTTTGTGCGGGACTCCGCGCACTAGTAGTTTTTAAGACCAAATTAAATCTTTTAATTTAGTTTTTAGTGACAAAATTATTCTTCTTATGAGCATACAAGTTATATTTGGTTTTAACAAGTTGCACATTACGGATTTTAGTTAGTCTAGTTTATAATCCTTTGGTAGTAGTGCCACAAATTTGTATATATATCAGTTGGGGTCTTATCAAGTTTTTGGCGCCGTTGCCGGGGAATTGAAGGAATTTAAAAATCAATATTCTGACAAAAGAGAGAAAAGCTAATTTTGACATTTTTCTTTGTTTTACAAAAATTTTAGAAAATCAACAAAAACAGTTTTAACAGCAATGGCTAAATAAGCTACTGATCTTTATGGAAGCTTAATAGATATATAATTTTTATTACCACTGACTCTATTTGATCTCAACGTGTTTCCATTTTTATGAAGGTATTAAATGCAGAAAATCAGAAGCAGAACTACTGCCTCTAGATACATAAATTGAAAGAACCCTGAAAAATCTTAGAAAAGCTACTAAAGGTCAAGATAGAAGTACGGGTTAATCAAATAAAGATTGTAGACTATTCCAAAGAAGAAGAAGCAGAGACCACAAAAGGCCTAACACAATGGAGGAATCTTTGAGGCCTATCCAAGAAGAATACTTGCCATGACAACCCCCTATCACAAACAATTTTGGAATGGTTAGCTTTGATTACAATGGTTCGAAGAACACCGGGGCTTCATCGCCACCTTTCATAAGATCCAAATGAGCACCTAGGGGGATTTATGAGGATGGTAAACACTATGAAACTTAATGGAGTAAGACCAGATGTGATCTAGATTCAACTCTTCCCATTTTCATTGAGAGACGTGGCAGCCACATGGTTCGACTTCCACCGCGTGGATCAGAAATACTTGGGGAAGAACCTGAGGCATTCATGAGCAGATTTTTCCCTCCAGCTCTCTTTGTTGAGAGAAGAAGAGAAATCATTGTGTTCAAGCAAGGGGAGAATGAGAGTCTTTACACTGCATGGGAGAGTTTTAAAAGATTGCTGAAGAGGTGCCTAATGCATGGAATAGATCTGACAACTCAGATGGACATTTTCTACCATGCCATGAATTATACCTCCAAGGGTATAATTGATGCATCCTGTTGTGGAGGTTATAAAAGAAGAAGTGCAGAAGAGGCAAGGCAAGTTATAGAAGACCTTGCCTAGTGCAACTACAAGACTGCATCTGAATCTTCAGGGAGCAGCAGCATGATGAGGGGAAATGGTTTGACTGGATTTGATAGAACTACAGCCATAGAAGCCAAGCTTGATGCAGTTATGAACAAGCTAAGTAGAAATGAGAGGAGGATGCACACTGCACATGAAGTTGGAGCAGCGAGAAGAAGGAAGGAGAAATAGTGCTGAGGGGTATAAGGAAAAAGAGCCCTACCAAGTTGAGGAAACAACGTATATGAATGAGTAGAGAAGTTACCACTTCAAGCTTAACCCCCAACTTGCCTACACACTATACCGTAATCCAAGAGAAACCATGAGCTGCATGGTGGGGGAGCACAACAGTGGCTCCTAGATACGACGTAACTACCATCGTTTATACTACTGGTTCCAACAGTAGCAACAACAACAACAGCAACAACAACAACAACAACAACAACATAGGGACAACAAAGGAGAGTATCAAGGGTAGAAAATAACTTAAACCTTTAAAGATCAGGTGCTGCAATTCATGGCAAAAAAACAAAAGGATCCTGAATGTGCATGAGAAAAAATTTGCTGAACTTGAGAATTTCCAAACTAACACAACTGTGTTTCAAACAAATATCAATGCTACATTGAGAAAACTTGAGACTCAATTAGGCAGTCGGGCCTCATCCTGCAAAAAAGCCAATCCTTAAAATACATTTCTCAGTAGTACTGAGATCAATCCTAAAGATATCACACTAATTGCAATGAGAGGCAGTGATGAATTGCAAGGAATAAAAAAAAATTAGGACAAAACATGCATGAAGATTGAATTAATGAAGAATAGCTCAGACTAGAGGAGCAAGCAAAAGAATGCCGAAGAGAAGATAAATTACAACAGATGTCTAGCTAGGGACACTAAACTAAGCAACTTCCTATGAGGCAGCCCAAGAAGGAATTTTCATTTTTTTTGTTTTCGTTTAGTCTGGTTTATTTAGTAGATTTTTGAGTATTTGATGTTTCAGTTTAATCTGTTAGTAGATTTATTTTATTTGTTGTTGCTTTTCAGGAAAATGAAGCAACAATTCAAAAAAGAACCATTTTAAGAAGCAAATTGTTTCCAAAAGAAAATAGGCAAAAAATTACTACAAGGGGGAGTAATTCCAATTCCCTAAACCTGTCTCTAAGGATAATGCATATCTGAATGTTTTAGGAATGTTATGTTGCTTGAATAAAAGCATATTCTGAATATTTGGGCAAGGAAGATTGAATTAAGAATTTAGATGAGTGTTAATAGTTGAAGTAAAGATTTTTTATTGTTTAAACAAGTTTTCACATGTAGGTTCAACTGAGTATGAGTGGATATAGGTTGTTTTAAATGTTTTATGAGAGAAAACATGAGAAAGATATAATTTCAGAAAACTTCAGTTAAGTGTCGCAACATGCTTTTTCTGTGTCGCGACACTGTTGAATTAGGAAGCAAATTGAAAAAGAAAATTATGTCGCAACATAAGTCTGTTATGTCGCGACATAAATTCAAATTGCCTTGAAAGAAATGTTGTAACATACTCTGCTGTGTTGCGACATTTGACAAGCTATGTCTACAAATAATGTTGAAACTCTGTCACAACAGACTTCTGTATGTCACGTAGAGAATTAATGACGTATAGACCCGAGGGCAGTATTTGTCATGACATTTAATGTAGCACTCAATGAATCAATTGGCTTATAAATGCAAAATTTTTGAAAACTGAATAGCCACCTTTCTCATAAACTCTCATCCGTCTCAACTTCACAAGTCTTCATCTCACTCCCTAAAACCCTAGAGTCTAGAACCTAACATTACTCACATTTGATCCTACCACCCTGATCTCCAAAACTCCACTGGGTCATAAGAGTACTCACTCTGCTTCGAGAATCAAGACAGAGCAAGGTTTTGAAGCAAGAATTCAGGGGCAAGTCGAGAAAGGATGATGACAACGAAGAGATTCATCAGACAGTGGATGAACCAAGAAAAAGAAAAAGGGGTGCAGATGAAGCCAGAGCAAGGAACTTAATTTCAGAAAAGGCAGTAGCTTTAATGAAAGGAAGTTTGAAGAATAGAGGCTTCAAAGCTGAAAGAGGGTTTATAAACATTATCTCTCCTTTTGATGAGGTGCTGGAAAGGAGAGAATGGCCGTTGCTGGTTGAACACAAGGAATCTGGTTGTGCTTCCTTGGTGAAAGAGTTCTATGCAAACATGGTGGAAAAGGAAGGAAAAAGAGTATATGTCGTATACAATGAGCAGAGGTTCAACAGAGAAAGATAAACAGATTGCTCAACTGAGTGTAAAAGGATGGCTCAAGTTCAAGAAACAAAGGAAGGAACCAGACACTTAAAATAGTAGACCTACTCAATAGGAAAAAGGGGAGAATGGAGAGGACAAAGATAAACTTTTAGATCCATTGCCGAGGAGGACTCAAACCAAGCAGAAGCCAAGGTATGGTTCTACTTTATCAGTTATGTCCTAAGGCCATCTAAGTACAGTTAGAAGAGAGGAGGCAATCCTCCTCTACGCATTGCTAAAGGGTTACAAGATAAATGTGGGAAAAATTATTGAAAATTCTATCTTGGGCTACTTTGAAAGCAAATGCATGGGGATGATTCCACACCCAGCAACAATAACCAGCCTCTGCATCCAAGGGGGAGCATGAAGAAATTGGGGATCGAGAACTTGACTTAGCCTCCTCTAACTTTTAATGTGCATAACAAAAGGACCAAAGAACAAAGGAAGGGCAAGGAAAGAGAAACAGAAGAAGCGAGAAAAGGAAGGAAGGCATTGAGCTAGAAACAATGGGAAGGCCAAATCCAAATGCAACCAAAAATCCTGAGAAGTCAAAACCCATTCTTAAGTGCATCCCCAGAGCTAAGACAAACTCATCAAGAATAAGCTGAAAGTTCTGGGAAAAATTGCAATCCATCAGAATTGATAAAAATGCTGATGTCTATGCGACAGGAGATGAAGGAAAGAGATGACCAGTTAAAGACATAACTCCAGCTCATGGATGAGTATTTTATTGCAGAGCTCAAAAGAAGACCAGAATTTAGAAGATGCACTGAAGAAAATGGATGAAGAGTAGAGAGTAGGAATAGAAAAAAGGGACACAAAGTGGAGAATAGTCTTGAGAGATAAAGATAATGCCCTAAAGGCAAGCATGGACTCAAGAGATAGCAATTTCATGAACAGTCTAGGACACTGTAAATAAAGTTTTCGCATGATGAGCTTTCGAGACACAAACAATAGTGACACCCTGCACTTAACAATGAGGCAATGAGAACTTATTGAGAGTAACAAGCAGATCTTAGATCAAGCAGAAGACAAGTGTTCAAAGAAGAAGAAGATACCCTTGCCACAAATACGAATCTCAAACTGTAGACCCTACACTGTACTCCCTCAAGGTGTGACAGAACCATCTATACCCTATACTAATCCAGATTCAATTGGAGTACCCCTCTTGTGCACCTTATAAAGAAACAGAAAAAGATAAACCACCCAATACATCAGATAAGAAGGAACTTACCCTAGTAGAAGAGGTGGAAGAATATCTCAGGATGGAAGCAGCCAGGGAAATAGATGAAAGGAATAAAAAATGAACAATACCCTACTTTTTCCATTTCCTCATCCTCTCTGTAGTAAAAATTTAGTCATTAGAATGATCAAATAAAGAACTCTTTGGAAAAAATTTTGTGTTCAATTATGTCTTGATTGATTGGTGTGCTTTGATTAAATTTCTTTACTTCATGATTGCCATTTACATTTTTTGAATAAAGAAGAAAACAGCTACTTGGATTTAATTGTCTATTAGCTACAGCATAAGTGCTCGTTGAATGAATTGATTACAATTGGCTGGGTGTCAGACAGCTGAATAATGCATGATCAAAATGAACTCTCTTACTTGGTTAGAACAACAACAACAAACCTCTAACTAAACAAACCTTTTGCAATTGAAATTGTGGTAGGCCTCAATGAATTGGAAAATGAAGTTACATGTGTAAGCTAGAATGAAGTTTAAGGTTTAGATTTAGGAAGAAGTATTAAATAGACAGCACCAATAAGACTTTTGAAACTGTTGTATAAACAATAAGGCCAGTGAAAGTCATGAAAAACAACACACATGGTCAAAATGTTCCTTAACAAATTGTGAAGGATTAGGGACATCTTCTGGGTTCAGTCAGAGTCAAACAGTCCAAGGTACTAGAACTTGTTAGATTATTAGTCAAGGCGAAATCCTAAAGCAAGCACCACTCATCAGAAGTGATATTACAGCCATCCGAAGTTTGAGCCTTTCTGCTTCCACCATAATATGCATAAGCATATACTCTGATTCCATATTTTAGCCAAATTGTCTAGTTTCTTCATTTAAACAGCAATTAAAAGCCTCAAACCCTTCCTTTATTCTAATCCTACAGTAAAGAACCCTTATTTGCCAAGGTTTCAGGACAAGAACTTCAAAATATAGAAAATGACAAGTTTAGGGGAATGTTATGTTGATTTGGAAGGAAACAAGAATGAAGGATGGAAAAGGAAAAGAACAAATGAAGAAATGGAAAAGAATGCAAAGAAGAAGTTAAATTTTTAAATTGTCACCGGGATTAAGTTTTGTCTTCAGGGTCTCCTCTCTGGAATAATTAAGTTCTAGGGTGTTTAACACCTAGTACCCTAATGTCAATCGGTATGAGAGTCGTTTAACCCAAAGTTCTCTAAAAGCAGGAAGCCTAAGAAGACAAGACATTGCACTAATCCTAAAAATTTGACAAGTAAAAGAAAAAAGGGGACTTCTCTCTAAAAGATGCTAAGCTGAGAATATGCAGTATGATACATCAAGGACAAGTTTGGGGGAATATATTTTTCAGACATTAGTAGAAAAGAAAATGATGAAGGATAGAGGCAAAGATACACACTTGAAGAGTGGAATCTGGGTAAATTTTTAGCCTAGATTCTCCACTTATCTACCCAATTACCCAGCCAAACTCCCATGCTTCCAAAAGACCTAATTGATCTTGAAGGTGGTACTTTGCCTACATTAGTGGAGACTAATATGAAAAACAAGCATACGGGACTCAAGAGCTAAAAGAAATTGTACCACTGTAGAGTCCCGTGAAGATTAGATAATCCTGCCAAGGAGGAAGGGAAAGAAAACCATCACACACACAGAGATCAAGATTAATCGATTGAATTGTTTGCATTTCATAATTCATTAGTTTGTTTGTGACAATAATGGAAAATTTTTCTTAAGTATGGACTAAAAACTAAATTTGAAATTAAGCTGCAACTGACTAGTTTCAATTCAAATTGCAGATTTAAAAAAAAAAAATTACAGTGCAAAACAGAAAAATGTCCTTAAAGACAAAGCTAAATTGTTTGAGGACAAACTAAATCTTCTTTTCTTTGCTTGGGGACAAGCAAAAACTTTAAGTTTTGGGGAATTTGATGAGTCTTAAACTCATCTATTTTTTATCCATTTTTTTGGCTTGTTTTTAGTATTTTCATAGATGTTTTAAAGCCAAATTATGGAATATTTACAAACTTTGTGTTTTGTAGGAGTTAATTCAAAGAGGAGAGATTTCCAACAAGAAATAAGAGAAAACAATACTGCAAAGAAATTTCTATCGCGATTAGTTCCGGTGTGTCGTGACAAACGTCTACAAAATGGCCAGGAGAACCCGTGGTCGAAACAATATTTGCGTGTCGCAACACAAGATCTAACACCAAGGGGGATGATTATGTCGCAACAAAAGACTGCATGTCACGACAGGAAATGGGAAGAAGCCAATTGAGACAAATATCAGTTATGTTGCAACATAATAAAAGATCATAAGGCAGAATCTATGTCGCGATAGAATCTACTCTATCACGACACTGACTCTTGCAACATGGAGGAGCTGGTTAAGACAAAAGAGAGCATTGAAAGAAGAAGTTCAGTCACAACAAGAAAATTTATGTCGCGACTGGTGATGCTTACTTGTTGAACTAGCCTGGTCGCAACGAAGAAACCCAACTTTGCAACATACTTCAAGCTGAGGAGATAAATCTATGTCTCGACAGGGATCTTAATGTCGCAACACAGAAATAAGTTGAACAAAGAGAAACGAGGTCACGACAAACTCTTATATGTCGCGACAAAGGTTTCAACGCAATGCAAAGAAGTTTTGTCACGACATAACAAATACGGCTGTAACGAGTAAGTCGGGAACACGTAATAGTCTTACAAATGATACGAAAACCCGGTCGCGACATCAAATATTGACAACAATAAGAAGTCATGTCGCAACATCATAACAAAACTGCAACAAGAAGTCAAGCTCAGTGGTATCAACCGTCGCTGCACGTAATTTCAAGCCTTCCAGACGTAAATACCTGGATACCGGATGTGGGATGTTGCTGCAACATAACCTAAACAGAGACGCCGCACGACACCAACTCGCGCAGTCGCAGACCGGTAAATTGTGTCAGACATGATTATCACGTCGCGACATAACTGTTTAAGGAATGCACAAAATATTGTAGCGACAAAGGAAACTTTGTGGCGACAGAGTTATCATATAATCGAAGAAAGAAGACTGGCTGAATAAAAAATGACGTTTGTCACAACCGAAGTAAGAAGAGCACAAGATCTTCAAGTCAGGATGCATTTGATCGCATACCGCAACAAAGACACAAAACTTTGTCGCAACACAACTTCTATGTCGCGACAGAGAAGGCAAATTTGGGCCATAATTTTTAGGGATTCACACATAGCCTCAATTTTAGGGCCCAAACTTTGAGGGCTCTATAAATAGAAATGACTGCGGAAAGCGATGCAAATTAATCAAGATCGATGAATCAGAAAACTGGGAGCCGAGGACTTTTGTATTATATATATATTTTTATTTTCTTTTATATTTCTATTTTTCTTTCTTCGTAGATTAGATTTATATGACTGCTAATTTGTTTATCGGATCTCAAAACAATAAAATTGTTTCAGGTTTTGAAGTTGAATTTAAATCCCGAAATTCATTTACTTATTATCAAGTTTGAATTCACAAATTAAAAAAGCTAGAACTCATTTCAGTTGATTGCAGTTACAATGGAATTTTCTTGATCGCATTTCAAAGGTATACCGTAATCCAGCTGAGAAACACAATCTTCATTGAAATATCTCGATGTTAATTATGGTCTTTGCGCACAATGAGAAGAAAATTTCCTAAGTTTCGAGGGTTTGAATTTATCGATGGTGATGTCAGAATTAATTGTTCCCAATCTTAGTAGCTGATACCCATGAAAGGACTATTGTCTGGCTCTGATTTTTAGGAGGCCCTCTGAGTGACACAGAGATGGAGATTCCTAATAGCATAGGTTAGTTACTTGGGGGTATGCTAGACTAATATTGAAGAACTAATGAGCCAGGAGCGTCACTTTGTGATAAACTTCAATTTGCTCATGGTTTGAGAAGGGTCAAGGGATATAACACCAATCAATTAGAGATCTCTCGTTGGTCTGGAGGAATGATCTTGATTCTATGTTAGATAAGATCTAATCAAGGAAAGGGAAAACTCTTTCAGATCTTAAGGATAAGACATCATTCATTTTGTAGAAATCTAGCAATTGCCTTGTCTTGGGAAACAAGAAATTTGCAGTCATAAGAAATGGTATGAAGCATTGGAAAATAAAAATACCTTATCTTATAGAGAAATTTAATTACAAGTAATTTATTAGGAATCATGATTCGAAATGAACATGAATCTCACTCCAAAGGAAAAGTATGGTTCGAGGAGGAAACCAATATATACTACCTGCCTCTTGACAAATCCGCATTCCAATCAGAGAAAATGTGAATTAGATTATGATGCAAAATTGATACTCAATGCGAGTGAAATCGCGACTGCTTCATTTCCAAACAATAATCGTTAAGTCCGCTTTATATTTAGGATTTAAAAATTTTTCCTTTATTTTATATAGCTGATGTAGGATCTCAGCTTTAAAATTTTATTAAAGTTACTAAATTTTCAAACCCGGATGTTCAATTAGCGTGTAACTTGAGAAGCCGAGGTGGGGCTAGTTTCACTCTATTCAATCTCTGTGGAAATGATATCCGGACTTATAGGTCCAGTTTATTACTTGTATAACCTATGCACTTCCAGTTTTTAAAACCAAATTAAATCTTTAATTGAGTTTAGTGACAAAATTATTCTTCTTATGAGCATACAAGTTATATTTGGTTTTAACAAGTTTTTGGCATCGTTGCTGGGGATTTTAGTCAGTCTAGTTTATAATCCTTGGTAGTAATGCCATAAATTTGTATATATATATCAGTTGGGGTCATATCAAGTTTTTGGCGCTATTGTCGGGGATTAATTTATAGTCTTCTAGTAATGGTTTCATAAAATTGAATATGCACAACTTATGGTCTTATCAAGTTTTTGGCGCCATTACCGGGGATTAATTATAGTCTTCTAGTAATGGTTTCATAAATTTGAATATGCACAACTTATGGTCTTATCAAGTTTTTGGTGTTACCTGCCAAAGAGAACCTTGAGGAGGTGGAGGTTACCGTTAAGTATGGCGCCTGCCCAAAAGACTTGTTGGAAATTGTTTATGGTGAAACTGATTATTATTTTTACGCGGTGCTCGTTTATTCATTTAATCACTATTTTTACATAAACCTGAGATATGTTCGAAATGTCATTGTTTTATGTCAAATTGTATATCTATGTTATGTTGAAAAAATGAGACCGACCATTTTCCATACTTTTCTAAACCTTGTTCGAAGCTCGGGGGAGGATTCTCCTATAAAGCCTACGCCACTCCCTACATATAAACCTTTTTAGATTTTACCCTTGAGGAGGAGGCAGGAGTCGAGGAACCCGTGCATTGGGAGGCCCCACTCGAGGGGAATCTAAATCCCTATGTGAACATGTCAAGCTATTAGTTTCTTTTGTACTAGACTAGAGAAATTTTTCTGAAATCATGTAAAGTCTAGTATTTTGTTATTCAGCTGCATTATCATAGTTTAACTCATAAGTCATAAATGCCACTGGTTGGGCATATTCTTTTGATATTGTGGCCATGGCTTGGCTTATTCTTTTGGAAGGTTATTATGGGTATTACATACGGTGAATGGAAATATTTTAGGATAATGTTGTAAATATTTTATGGATAAATGGGCCCGGTGTGGTTGATGTAGTATAATTGCACAGGTTGTGTTTTGGGTAGAGCTCCCCGAATAAAGGAGACTCTGGCTAAATTTTGTTAAATTAAGGACCCCTGGTTATTTATGGATTTTTGTTAGTGCTCTTATGGTGTAAATGGTCGTTAGTATGTAATGCCATCCAAGGGGGTATTTAGGACGTTACAGGTTTTCGGGTGTCACATGTTATATGTAGCAATCCACTTACCTTTGCATCTTACCGATAACAAATCCTCTCTTCCCTAACGCCCTCCTGGCTTCACGGTACTAGGACAAGTCAGTATCAAAGACACTCACTGTATAGATTGACACACAAAAAAGGTATCTAGGGAAACTTTAATCTTTTATTTCATAAAACACTCTCTTATCTTACATACAAGCTTCTTTAAGGAAAGCTTAGAACTATATTACAAGATATAGATACAAAGATGGATATGGGTTTTCTTTCTGTTGATCCTCTAACTAAGAAACATTATCAATTTATAGAGGAACTTTCTACTGTTTTTGGATTCCTTATTATCTTTTGAGAAACGTGTCATTCTTCTTTTGCTTTTGGCCATACAACTGTCTTTCTTATCTTCTGTCTTATTTTTTGTTGAGACATGCAACTCTTTCTTTCTGTCTTTTCCAACTGTCATTTGCAAAGACAAGTGTCCCTTCTTGACTGCAGGCATGTCTTGGGTCTTTCTTCATGTTTTTTTTATTGCTTGAATTTGGTTCAAATTACAATTTTTAACTTCATCCTTGTCGTCATTGCTCTCTTTTTTGCCATATGTCATTACAATTATAGTGATAGACATCTATTGTCAGATCACTTTATCATTTACATTTATAAGGGCAGACATGTTTTATCGCCACTTGAAAGTCAGGATTACATTTCTTTCCAAGAGTTATTCAAATTTTCATCATCACTTTTGTCTTTTTTCTATGAACTCGTGGGCTTCATTTTTTGTCATCCGATCGGGTCAGACACACAGCTACCCAACTCATTGATTTTTTTGGTTATCATTCTTTGTCATCTAGCTTTTCCATCACCTAGTACTATCATCTAGTTGTTTGTTGCACAGTGTGTAAAACTCGGAGAAAATTCAATTTTTTCTGAAAAATGGCAAAACGGTAATTTGTTGCAATAGTATAGGTGGAAAATATGGAAATTTTCTAGATCTTGGATGACGAAACAGACTTCACCGTTGAATTTTTCTCGCGAAATCTAGTTACCTAGTTGAATTTCTTTGAATTCCGAGATGGTCAAAATTTCACGTTTTTCGAGGCACCGGGTGTCAGGTGAGATATAGAGTAGTGCCACATGACATGACCATGTGGATGCCACATGGCATGTTAGGAGGTGGGCACATGGCATGAGCGCCATGTGGTGTGGCTTATGCCACCTAGGGCATGTGTCCATGGGACACATGGCACTGTCATCGGCTCATTTTATTTCATGTGTCAAGTAAGGGAGACAACAACAAATGAGGAGATATTTGAAGAAATATGTTGGGGGGAAAAGAACAATTCGGTGAAGAATAAGGAAAATAAATAGAAAAGAAAGAAAATGAAAAGAAAATGAAGAAAAAAACTCAAAAGAGAAGGAAAAAAAAAACAATGCATGGGAAAAATTAAAAAAAGAACAAAGACTTCCCTTCATGACATCTCCGGGCCTAATCGACGGCCTAAAACTCACTATAAAGAGGCAAAGTTGATTTATGCGATACGGGCTACGCGTGGGTACTGAAATCCAATTTTTTCGTCGAAGTTCCAAAAGGTCAAGGTTTTCTCCTATACTAGTTCTTCTTTATTTAAGAGTCATGAATGGTCGTGGTGGTTGCACCAAACACCGACCGGATTTGGGACCATTGTAATCAAGTTACAATCCAGACTGGTTTGAAGGCTGGTATCCGGGCTGGTTTTGATTATGAGACGACTGGAAATGCAGAGATTTTTGTTGTGAACTCCGCGCCGTAATGCTGAAATGAAGCTCGTGATGCCTTAATGGTTGAATTTATAGCCGTTAATGACAATCTTGAAAGTTGACAAAAATAAATAAATAAATAAAATGGAACAAAAGCTGAAATTTATGGACTGAGTCCAGATTATTTCCAAGGCCGAGTATGGCCGGATTTATGGCCGAGAATGGCTATTTTGTGTGGACTGTTTTTTTTTTTTTTGTTATTGCTGGAAATTAAATAACATGTTGAATGTGTTGTAAATATGTTGATATATGTGTGTTATATATATTAGCATGAATTGATGTAAATTATATGTTTTCGATATAATTATCCTTGGTACTTGGCATGAAGTACGGTTTATAAATTGTTCCATGTAGTGTTCATTGTACATGTAACATGAGCTACATGCATTGGCATTTTGCATTGCATATGCATGAGGACATTGTATCAGGTCAAGTGTGTGCATGGTTATGATCATTCATCATTCTTGGTGAATGGGTGGTGAGCTCGGTAAAGGGATAATGTCCAAAATGAGTCTCATGGTTGCATAGCACGAAAAATAAGTGTATTGGGCATAGCAAGAAGGGATAGATACCCCCTCGGGTGAAAACCCGATCGTCCAAGACGTTAACTGATAAAGTGAAAGTCCAAAAAGCCGCTTGGAAAGGAAAGCGGCGCTCATGTGAGAACCTCAAAATCAGGCCCACAAATGTATAAACACACGGGATTTGATTAAATCAAATGGACATTGGAGGCATATCCAATGGGTTTTGTTTTATAAAATAATAAAGATTTTGTTTTGGAAAAAGGATCATTAGGTGAAACACTAATGATGAGTTTTCACATTTGGCATATGCATGTGTGAGGGAGTTCGTGAGGACTCGAGACATGGGCATGCTGAGTCACATCTCATTCATAGCATGTAGAATTTTAGATATAGACTTGCATGTTTTACTTGGAATGTGTGTATTATTGCAGGAATACTATTAATGTAGCAAAGAATTTAGGCAGGAGTAACCTTTATGGGAGTTTACTTAACTAGGGTTTGCTCACCCCGCCATGGGGCCCCCTTTTAGGTTGTGCAGGCAACTGACCCTCATCCGAGATCGTAAGCATGAATGAAATTAGTTGTGGCTTTGGTCATATTTTGTATTTTATTTTGAGCACACTTATGACATGTATATATTTTTGTATAAAAGAGTTGTAATCAAACTTGTATAGACTGTTTGTGAGATAGTCTAGTGTATTTTATATGGAAATGATTGCCTATGCCCGGATGAGTATGTAGGTTAATATATGTCTGGTCATGTTATAATCCCAAGAAATGGGTGTAGTGATGTGGAATCTGGTTACCTGGTGTTCACAAGGTATTCCGCAAGTTGACGGCTGTCAACGAGGACTCTCGAGTGGCTTTGGGCTGTCAGCTTACACGAGCACAGGCAAACGACACTAGTGAGCCCGAAAGGGTATCCATAAGTATGGTCCCTGATACTACCTAGATATCAGCTTAGGTATGCGACACCAGAGCCGATGGGCATATACACATCCGATACTCAAATTTTCATAACTTGGTATCAGAGCTAAGGTTTACTATTACCTAGAGCTTTATATCTGATACCAACTTCATTAAATTATATTATATATAGGTATATGAATACCTAGGGTCTCACAAGCATGGGTCTAGACATGCGTATCAGAGTAATAGTAGATAAGGTATTGGAATTAACTCGAGCTCAATGTTCGGTAAAAGCTTCACAACTTGGCATAGCTTGTTGTTAGGCCTTAGGTTTATGATTACTTAGTGCTGGGTATCTGATGCTAGCGTCACATCTTGGTATCAGGGTCTAGGTAGGTGATTACCTAGGAATTTATGGGATGAGCTTAAACCACTGCATGCATCATGTGTTCCATGTCAGGCTCATAAAGGCATGATGTAAAAGCTACATATGGTGTGAATTGTATACACGGTATGATGTATATAGGAAAGGATGAACACTAGGGTTAGAAAACATAACCTTAAGGGTTTGGAAAATAAATGAGCATGATAGTCTGGGAATTGATATTTACTAGTGTTTGGCATTATGCACCACTAAAGAAATAAGGAAAAAGAAATCTCAATTTTCTATTTGACAAGTGTAGATGGCAAGTCGAGGATGGGGACGTAGAGGTCATTCACGAGGCAATAGCCAACCACCACCTATTTTTGACCCACAGGCCTTTATAGAGGCTATGGGCACTATTAGCCATATCATTGCGCAGCGAGCGTCAGGGGTCGCTACCACTGCACCCGACTCACGCAACAAGGCCGTGAGGGATCTGAGTAACCCAGGTTTCAGGCACATCATCCTCCTACATACATGGGAGGAGGGGACTCGATGGTCAGGACAACTTTAGCCATTGAAAGAGAAGTGGATGACACACGAAGCATCCGGGACATGGGTGCTAGTGCTAAGAGGAAGGAGAATCAATCTTTTTCTAGCTAAAGGAAGAAGCAGAAGACTTCTGCTTCGCACGGATCTCAAGGACAAGGTCGTGGCCAACAGGGCCAAGGCCAAGGTCAATCATTCAAGGGTGGGAGGCACTTCAATGCTCCTAGCCAATCGGGGCAGATGAAGTGTTACCATTGTCACCATCCTGGACACAGGAGACAGAATTTCCCTCGGAGACAAGGATCCTAGAGTTACAACATCAATTCACGTGGGCCTCTGCCTCAGCTGACACGCATCGACGCGATTTGTTCTCCCCATCCCAGCACGGGCCACAAGGAACTAAAGGTCGGCCCCAGGCACGGATCGGGGTCGAGGCCAGGACTTCTAGGTTGATACTTTAGAGACCCAGGGGCGTGTCTATGTCGTGATATCACAAGCTAAGCTTGCGCATCGCCTAATGTACACAGAGGTTTCTACTCAGGCCTATGGACAAGAGTGTTGTTCGGACTTATAGCATATGCATGTGGATTGCAGGTGTTAAGGTGTGCGACCTCGGGACCTAAATTCACATGGGGAGAATACTAACTCGGGAAAAATTCAATTTTTCCAAAAAAGGGCAAAATAGTAATTTGCCATAATAGTGCAAGTAGAAAATCTAGAAATTTTATAGATATGGGATGATGAAACGGACCTCATCGTTGAATTCGTCTCGTGAAATCTAGTTACCTAGTCGAATTTCGTTGAATTCCAAGATGGTCGGAATTTCACATTTTTCGAGGCACCGGGTGTAGGGTGACACATGGAGTAGTGCCACATGGCATGACCATGTGGATGCCACATGACACCTTAGGAGGTGGGAACATGGCATGAGAGCCATGTGGTGTGGCTTTTTCCACCTAGGGCATGTGTCCATGGGACACATGGCACTTGGTTGAATGGCTCATATTAGAGCCATGTGTCAAGTAAGGCAGACAACAACAAATGAGAAGATATTTGGAGAAATATCTTAAGGGGAAAAGAACAATTTGGTGGAGAATAAGGAAAAGAAAGAGAAAAGAAAATGAAGAAAGAAAAAAAAAAAAAAAAAACAAAGGTGTGAAAAAAAACTAAGACTTCTCTCGTGATCTCCTACTAACTCCAGAAATAAACTTATCACAAGAGGCAAAGTTGGTCTACGCAATACGGGCTACACGTGGGTACCGAAATCCAAATTTTTTGTCGAAGTTCCAAAAGGTAGGGGTTTTCTCCTATACTGGTTCCTCTTTATTTAAGAGTTGTAAATGGCCGTGTGGTTTATCTCAAACACGGGACTAAATTTTCAAACATTGGGACCTGCTTTCTTCAAATTCCAGACCAGGCTCTTTGGGGTCGGATCCGGGTCAGCTTCTGCTCCAGGATGGCTGGAAATGTAGGGATTTTTTTTGTGAATTGTTTTTTGGAACAGTTTTCGAGCCGAGTTTTAGGATTGCTTAATGGTCGGGGTTATAACGCTTACCGATGTTTCTGGAATACCGACAAAAATAAATAAATAAATAAATGGAACAAAAGAAATTTCTCTGGATCGAGTCTAGATTATTTCCAAGGTCGAGTATGGCCGGATTTATGGCTGGGAATGGCTAGTTTGTGTGGACAGTTTTTTTTTTTTTTGTGTGTTATTGCTGGAAATTAAATAACATGTTGAATGTGTTGAAAATATGTTGATATATCTGTGTTATATATATATATATATATATATATATATATATTAGCATGAATTGGATGTAAATTATAAGGTTTATGATATAATTATCCATGGTACTTGGTATGAAGCACGCATTTATAAATTGTTCCATGTAGTGTTCTATCAGACATGCACATGAGATACAAGCATTGGCATTTTGTATTGCATATGCACGGGGACATCGCATTATGTTGGGTGTGTGTGCATGGTTATGATCATTCATCATTCTTGGTGAATGGGTGGTGACCTCGGTAATGCAACAACGTCTAAAATGAGTCTCATGGTTGCATAGCATGAAAAATACATGTGTTGGACAGAACAAGAAGGGATAGATACCCCCTTGGGTGAAAAACCTGGAATTGTTCAGACGCAACCGGCGGTGAAAGTCTAAAAAGCATTGGAAAGGCGTGCGGCATCCTACAGTGAGAACCCGAAAATCCGTGGCCCATAAATGTATAAACACACGGGATTTGATTAAATCAAATGGACATTGGAGGTATATCCAATGGGTTTTTTTTTATAAAATAAGAAAGATTTTGTCTTGGAAAAAGGGTCATTGGGTGAAACACTAATGACAAGTTTTTACATTTGGCATATGCGTGTGTGAGGGAGTCGGTGAGGACTCCGGACATGGGCATGATGAGTCACATCTCATTCATAGCATGTAGAATTTCAGGTATAGACTTGCTTTTTTTTACTTAGAATGTTTGTATTATTGTGTGAACATGGCATTGCATGTACACTTAGGTGGGAAGTAACCCTTGTAGAAGTTTACTCTAATGGGATTTGCTCACCCCGTCGTGGGCCCCCCTTTCAAGTTGTGCAAGCAACTGACCCTCACCCGGGACCGCAAGCATGAAGGAAACCGGTTGTGTGAAACCCTAGTAAATTTGAAATTTATTTTCTTTATTACGATAAACTACCGTTACAGTACAAAATGCAAACCCGAAAAATCTATAGAACTCAGATGACGACATGGACTATACCATTGGGTTCGTCTCATGAAATCTAGCTACCCTAGCAAATTACGTTGAATTATGAGTTGGTCGGAATTTCACGTATTTTAAGGTGAAACGAGCAAATGATGTAGTGACATGTGGCATGATGCCACACGGCATCATGTCTATCACAAGAGGGGCCATGTGGGTGGTGGATGCCACATGGCAAGAAGCTTGGTGGTCATGTGTCACATGGAAGGCATTTTGAGGATGACACATGGAAACCATGTGTCACCAAAATAGGGAAGTGGAGAATCAATTCGATGAAATGAGAGATTGAATGGAAAAGGGAGAGAAGGGAAAAGGAAGAGAAGGTGTGTGTTGGGAGAAGAGAGGAAACCAGAATAGGAGAGAAAAAAAAAACAGAAACAGAGAGAAAAGAAAAATGGAAAAGAAGAAGAAAATTGAAGAAAAATGAGGAAGAAAGAAAATGAAGAGAGGGAAAGGAAAGACGAAAAGGAAGGAGTGTCACGTAGTGAGTAGACCTGGATGGCGAAGAACTCGAAACAACTCTACAAGAGGTAGGTTTCCTCCTACTCCGGTTCATTTCACGCCTAGGGGCCGTGTAGGGGCTTAACGATTTCTCCCCACTTTAGGGGGAATTATTTCATTATGTAGTCTGTTTTTGGTTGTGGGATAGTCATGGACCGAGTATATAAGTTCCCGGGACCATCGAGGCTAAGCACCTGTCCTTAACTCTAGCAACCGGGGCAACCGGAAAACGGTATGCTCACTGCGCCACCTCGAATCAAGAACGCCAACTTCACGACTATAACTTTCCGCCCGAGCTCGACGACGTTTGCCTACGAAAAGCTCGTTGAGTCTAGAATTTAATAAGATGAAGTGCTCAGCCAAACCATGGACTAAACAGTGGGTTGGTCATGGAAAGTTGAGGAAAGGTCTGTTCTAGTTTTCGAAACTTCTGTTTTCGGAACCGGGTTGTATATCAAATGCTCAAGGCTGCGTATGGCCTGAGCAGGAAATTGCGTGTTGAATTTTGGTGTGATATTTAAAAAATCTAGAATTTCTGCACTAAGTCTAGATTTTTTCAAGGCCAAGTATGGCCGAATTTATGGCTGAGAATGGCTAATGTGTGTTATTACTGTAAATTGATTAATATGTTAATGTGTGAAATTATGTGATATATGTGGGATAAAAATGAAAATATTATGCATGAAACATAATTTCATCCATGACACTTGACATGTAATGTGTGATTTATATGTTGCATGTGACACGTAGCATACAAGTAGCATGAAATGACATGCAATGACACTTGCATTGCATTTATACACGGGGCATCGCATGACATGGGTGTGAGTGCATGGAAATGATCGACCATGTGTTTGGGGTTCGATGGTACATCAAGAATGCAAATGACTTTCGAAGATTGTCTACAGTACTTTTCGGAGACTGACCAAAGTATGTATCGGAGATTGTCCACAGTACTTCTAGGAGACTGACCAAAGTACGTATTGGAGATTATCCACAGTACTTCTCGGAGGCTGACCAAAGTACTAATCGGAGATTGTCCACACTATATCTCGGAGACTGTCTAATAAAAAAATAAAACAAAAAGATTATCTTGGAAAAGGGTAATGGACGGAACTCCCATGACGGTTTTTCAGAGTTCACATATGCATGTGTGAGGGAATCAGTGAGGACTCGGGATTTGGTCATGATTGATCGCATCTTATTCATGACATGTAGGCATTCAAGTGTATGATTGTGTAATTGGCATTACATGTGCACTTAGGTGGGGAGTAGCCCTTGTAGGAGATATATCTACTAGGCTTTGCTCACCCGGTCGTGGGATCACCCTTTTAGGTACAAGAGAGGACGACGCTCCTTCGATGCCGTGAGTATGAAGAAGGTCGGGTTGTGGCCTTGAACACTATGTTTGTAAAATATATTGGGACAATTTGTTTTGATATATTTTGGTTTGTAAAAGAGTTGTATATCAAACTCTTGTATAATAATATGGGAAGTTGTATGTTTATAAGAAAAATATAAAGAAATGAGTCCTTTGTGGAATGGGGATCGGATTCAATGTGGACATCATATCATCCACGCTCACGAATATTCCATGGGTTGACGGGTTGTCAATCTGACCTCAGTTTGACGTCACAGCCTTGCATCGTGTTTTCAGTTAACGATTTACCTAGAACTCAGTGGTGGTATCCACTGGGTTGTTTTCGATATCACTTTTCATAGCCAAGTATCAAGAGTTAGGTATACAAATACCTAGGATTAGTGAGCATGGGTTTAGAACACGACATTGTGTGCATTGATTGCTTTTTGTGTTCTAATATGTTCCACGAGAGATGTGTTGTGGTTGTTTGAATATATGCATGATAGAATGTGTATAGAAATTGAAGAACACTAGGGTTAGCAAACCAGCCTAGTGGGTCGGTTCAGTCAAGCAGATTATGTAGAAATGGTTATTTATTAGTGTTTGGCATTATGCACCACTAATGTGATAAATGGAAAGAGAGAATCTCAAATTGCTATCTTAACCTATGGAGATGGCAAGTTGAGGGCGCGGACGTAGAGGTCGTCCAAGGGGTAGTAGTTGGCCACCACCTGGGTTTGATCAATAGGCATTTGTTGAGGTAATGGGTGCTGCATTTACCACCATTGCACGTACTCAGTGCAACCAAGGCCGTGATAAATGAGTGACCTCTGTAGGTGTAACACCCGAAAATTCTAATTTTCAAATGTGGAATTTCTGACACGTGCATGATAGAATATATGTTGTGGTTGTATGAATATATGCATGATAGAATGTGTATAGAAATTGAAGAACACTAGGGTTAGCAAACGTAGCCTTAGGGGTTTGGAAAACGAATAAGCAGGATTATGTAGAAATGGTTATTTATTAGTGTTTGGCATTATGCACCACTAATGTGATAAATGGAAAGAGAGAATCTCAAATTGCTATCTTAACCTATGGAGATGGCAGTCGAGGGCGCGACGTAGAGGTCAGTCCACGGTAGTAGCCGCCACCACCCGCCTGATCAATAGGCATTTGTCGAGGTAATGGGTGCGATTTACCACCATTGCACGCACTAGTGCACGGGCACGTGTGGGAGGGTCGAGG
This sequence comes from Tetrastigma voinierianum, assembly GCA_016808115.1. Classification (NCBI taxonomy): domain Eukaryota; kingdom Viridiplantae; phylum Streptophyta; class Magnoliopsida; order Vitales; family Vitaceae; genus Tetrastigma; species Tetrastigma voinierianum. The sequence goes on from JAEQBH010000921.1 coordinate 2,066,447, forward strand.
ACTCTAGAGGTGTAACACCCCGGAAAAAATTCTAATTTTCTAAATTGTGAATTTCATTGCAATCCAAAATTTTTCTTAGATCCTTCTGATGACAAAACTGACTTCACCTTTGAATTGTCTTGCGGAAATCTTAGGCTACCACGGCCGACCTCACACTTCGATACACTGGAATTTTACGTTTTTCGAGGCACTAGGTGTCGAGAGTGATGTGACAAGAGTCACCCACTACATGTATCCTTATGACACATGTTGCATGATTAGTGAGAGGATGGAGATGAATGGCTTAGATTAAGCCATGTGTCAAATATCAAAACTAAAGGACAAAATGGGGATTAATTGAAAATATTAAATGAATAAGACAAAATAGACTTCATCTTCTCCATATTGAGAAAAAACGGGGCAGCTGAGGGTGTGTGAACCACCTTAGAGAGAGAAAGTGACTTCTGCATTTCCCATGTCACCGTTTGGCTCGACGAGCGTTAAGTGTGTTTCCATCTACGCCGCAAGGGCTACGCTGCGGACACTCATTTTGTGGAGTTCAAGAAACTCGAGAAGTAGGGATCTTTCACCTTGGTTATTCTTTGGCTAGGCCATTTTAATGGATGGGGATATGTTGAGGCACGGATGGGCGTGTTTTCGTCTGGAAATCTTTGAAGGCAGAGTGGATAAAATCCCACATTATGTGGCGTGAACAATGACTTAGCCCTGAGGTTTCATTCCGTGATATGTTGTGTGTGATTTTGTGTTGTTGGGTGATTCAAAATGAATTGTTTGGATTGTTATTAGCCCATTAATGAGCTAATTTTGAATTATTCTTGATTGTGAGATTGAATAAGCATGAATTGTGTGAATTAATTTTGTTAATAAATACATGTAAAATATATTAGCATGAATATTTTGGAAATGGCATAATGCATTCCATATGCCTTGGGAGCACTGCCTAAGATGGTAGGTGGAGTGCATGACATGAAGGAAAATAAAGAAAAATGAAAACGATTATGAAAGGAATTTGAGGAAGATTTTGAAGAATTGCCTTGAAGTTGTCAACTGATTCATCTCGGGTGACTATGTTGTTTCGGAGGATTATCCAGCAATTCACCTCGGAGGGTTGTCCAATATATTTACCGAAACTCGATAGTAATTTTTGAGAACAAAAACCTTTTGTTTTGAAATCTGTATTTTTCTCACATTCGGCTTAGGCATGTGTGAGGGAGTCGGTGAGATTTCGAGACATGGGATTGGGCATGTAGACATTAAGTAGGATCATGTATTTGCTTGAGTGTGTTTGGTTGCTTACATGACATGTGCACTTAGGTGGGAGTAACCCATGTAAGGAGATTATCCTGGGCATTTCTCACTACATCGGGGGATCATTATTTAGTCTACGTGGAGTGTACGGGAGGAATGACGCTCACTACCAGGGCAGCTTTTGAGAGAAATAGGGCTGTGGCTTTGGTAGATACTTTTGTATAACATGTATTAGAACTTTAAATTTTAATATATGTTTGAATTAAGAGTGATTTATTAACTCTTGAACCATGTAATATAGTTGGTTGGGATATATTTTGTGAGTATTGATGCATGGGCCCAAGTGGCCATTTTTACTCGCACTTGGACCCAGTGTGGTCGTCGTAAAATGTTGGGATGGGTTGTATTTTGGGTAGAGCTCCCCGTACAAAGGAGACTTTGCCCGATTTTCGTTAGTGGTGTCGGGTTACCGGGCATCCACGAGTATTCCGCGAGTTGACGGGTTGTTAACGGACCCCCAGGAAATGGGGCATCACAAGAGGTTTAGAGCGCATCATCCTCCTATGTTCAGAGGGGAAGGGGACCCGGTGGTGGTTGACCATTGGTTCCAGCAGGTAGAGAGAGTTTTAGAGGCTATGGAGATTACCTCCGATGTGACATGGATCCATCTAGCGACATTTCAGTTAGATGGTGAATCCCAAGTATGGTGGGATTGGGTGAAAACCAATAGGGATTGGGAGGCCATGACATTGGCAGATTTTCGAGAGCTCTTTATGAGCAAGTTTTTCCCAACATCAGCTAGGTATGCCAAGGCTCGGGAGTTTCTCGAGTTGAGACAGGATCCATGACAGTACTCGAATACGTGGCTAAGTTCATAGAGTTAACACGTTTTGGGGATGATTATATGGCCACAAACATGGCCAAGGTCAGGAAATTTGAGAATGGTCTGAAGTTGTCCATCTGGGGCAAGATTGCGGGACTTCTCCTATAGTATATGAACTCTATGGTCAGCACAACTATTGGCTATAGAGAGAGAGAGATTGATGATGCCGGAGCATAGAGATCTGAGTGCTTAGTGAGGAAAGAGAAAAGAGGATCCCGGCCTTGCGAGGCTCGAGGAAGAAGCGTAGGACTTTTTATTCATGGACCGTCGGTCTGAGGCTCGACTATTAAGGCCAAGGCCAGGGCAGAGGTGTTAGCTAGGTAGGGCCGATTATATGCTACCATTGTAACCAGCCTGGACATGTGAGACAAGATTACCCAAGCGGGGATCCCGAGGTTATGGGGACCACGGTTTCAAGCAGTGGGTTCACAGGACCGTTTGTTCCTTCTTACCTAGGATGGGCGGAGGGTAGTTTTGGCGCGAGTGCTGCATGACTGCATGCCCTCCCGGTCACGGAACGGTGAGGAGAGACTGGTATGGGTCGAGCGAGAGTAGGGCCATGGAATTGACACTTGGGGACCGAGGCGTGTTTATGCCATAGTACCACGGATTGAGCCTGCAGAACAGTCAGTCATACAAGGTATGTTTTTGTTATATTGCCTATAGGCAAAGATATTATTTGATTATAGTGCATCACATTCGACATTAGCGCATCATGTGTGGAGGAGTTGGGTTTAGAGGTCGATTCCTTAGAGAAGTCGTTGTATGTGAGCTCTCCCATCATAATTAGGGTGAGTGTTCAGTGGATATGTCACGGTGAGTTAAGATCTCGAGTTCTACTCACAGTGGTTGAGAGTCGTATTGGAGCATGGTAAGTTTGATGTCATCCTCGGGATGGGTGGTTGATGGCACCTTAGGGTCGTCATCGATTATGATCGTAGGAGTGCCTGCGCTCGAGATGGAGTGCAGTATTTGTATTCGGGAGAAGCATGATACTTTACCCCCGGGCGTAATACGACTCAAGTGGCATGGGCGGTTGAGGGTTGGCTAGCCTTACCACTGAAGGGATGGTGAGATAGGAGTAGTGCACCTCGGGTAGTTTGCAAGTACGGGGATGTCTTTCTGGATGAGTTGCCCGGGATTACCTCGAGTGGGGATGTGAACTTCTGCATCGAGGTTATATCCTGGCATGTCCTTTGTTGTATGACTCGCGTAGGATGGCCTTAGTTGAGTTGCAAGAACTCAAGGTCAAACTATAGGAATTATTAGACAGAGGGTTCATTAGACCTAGCGCTTCACTGGGGGCACTCCCGGGGTTGTTCGCGAAAGAAGAGGATAAGAACCTTGGCTATGTATTATTCTCCAACGGTTAAACAAGGTTATGATTAAGAATCGGTATCCCTTACCGAGGATTGATAATCTGTTTGATCAATTGAGAGGGGTGCGAATCTACTCCAAGATAAACCTTCGCACCGATATCATCCGTTGAGGGTTAAGGAGGCAAACATCCATAAGACAGCGTTCAAAATGCGGTATGGACATTTCGAGTTCATAGTGATGCCTTTTAGATTAACGAATGCGCCAGTGGCATTCATGGACCTCATGCATAGGGTATTCTAGCCCTATCTAGATCAGTTGATTCGATATGTCGTAGGGTGTATCCTAAATTAACAAAATTTATACCTAATACCTCCTACTGTTGTAGCATTACTACTGTAGTATCGTGGCTCTAGGATCGTGCACATGGATAGGTTTTCTTCGTATAAATGATTAATACTAAGTCTTACACTGGTGATTATGGTTTGGATTTTGGGATTTTGTAAAAACAGTAAGTTGTGATGGTTGGAAATTATAAATAAAATGAAGTAAAGTATAAAAGGAATTCCCTTTAAGTATCAGGACACTGGGCTTGAGCTCTTGGGGCAAATGAGGGTTTCTCAGGTCTTTTCCTCGTGTTAGGGAGGATGACCGATAGTAATCTCTCGAACCGGCTCTTCATTTAGCTATAAAAATTGACCTAAAACAACTATCCTTTGAAAATGGTATTCACTGAGCATTAATGGCTCAAAAGCGGTAAACGATATCTTCTTGACCCACAGCCTAATGACTAATAAATGACGCTATTGAATCTCGATGGATGCATGATAAGCATCCCGCGAACCACAAAAAAAGATTATCAAATACGGTTAAATTCAAGACACCGAAAGGATGTAAACTTGAGTAAAAAGGGGAGAACAGTGATGACAGTGAATACCTACGTGAAAAACATGGAACCCCTCAGTTTGCCTTAGATGCGCGTGGCATGACTTCAGGAGAAAGGGTTTGTTCGCTCATCCCTACGAGTTGTCATCCTCTGAGAAAGAGTGGGAACTACCAAAAGCTTCCCTCCAAAAGTTTTATTAATGATCAAAAAAAGTCTTTTACCCCTTTACAATGTCTAGTCTTCACGGCCTACTTGAAATTTCGTAACCACGTGAAGTACCCGAGGGCTCTTGCATCTCTGATGTGCTTAGTTTACGCCTTGATGCCTTTCTGATTCCAATTGATTTCTTCATCTTTGGGCTGAATCCACATCTATGGTATAAACTAACTGTAAAAACAACAAAACTTGCCATAACATTTTATTAGTAGCATTGCAAGGTCCTTAACATGCCAACTAGGTTAATTAGGCTAATTAGTACGCAAAAAGTGCTCAAAACCTGTATTAATAAAGGTGTAAAACAACACTATTTGGGTCAGTAATCCCACTTTATTTGGACACATTGCTAGTCCACTGCAGTAATGAAAAAAAGAAAGCAAACAAAACAAGATCGGTATATATATGTCCGCCAAAAGTGTTTTGAGCGGGGATAATGCCTGACCTTGACAGAGTCACCAAAATTCTGCAATGACTATCTCGAGAAGATTGTGTGCTATGCAAAATCAAGTTTTGAGGTTCAATACAAGAAAGCCAACCACGATGCCTTCCACAACCTAAGTGTTTGATTTGATTAGGTTTCAAATATGAAGCTATTATTTATTCTCTCTGACCTAACTCTTATCACAAACTTAGCGGCCTAACTGACCTTAATAAATCAAGACTCGGCTTTATTACATAACTTCTCTTTTTTTTTTTTTTTTTTTGTAGGGGTGCGATAACAAAAGTGTATCGAACTCACAAGTGTCCATGTAATGGGGTCCATAGATGACTCCCGACCAATTAAGGTTTAACGCATCAGTCATAAAGTCCTGCAAACCCTGAACTCTTGAGGTTTCACCTCGGGCTCTTAATGAGTTCAAAACTCCGGCTACAATTTTCTATTCACCTATTCACCCATGCTTGAGCACAAGTGGTGACTCCCCAGCCAGTTGGTTGAAGGCACCGGGCTTTAAAGACTTTCGCCATATACCCCTCGGACCGTGCTCGGGTTTCGAGGCAAACTGTCACAACTTTTTTTTTTCTCTTCTTTTTCTTTTTATTTTCTCTTTTTCTTTTCTTTCTTTCTTTGAAAGACTCATTGGTCTTTTATTCAAGGGTCTCGACCTATTAAAGGTGGTCAAAAGTGCTAGGCCGAACTTTTGCAGGGCTTAGGAGGCAAGTAGTTTTTCGGCTATCATTGAGCCTAATGTGCCACGATTATTATTGGATAGTTCAAAGTGGAAGAAAGAGGTTGAGAACAATAAGAATTCGATCTGGTTATCAAATCAACTAAGCATAACACCATTCTAGCATCAATAGAATTTGAACAAAATTTCAATTTCTCATACTATAAGCTGGGCATTACAAAAAATGAGTTTTCTAAAAGTGAGAAAATGAAAAAACATGAATTATATTGTAAAAAAAAAAAAACTAGCTAAATAGCAAGCCATTCAACTAAACAAAACAGACTTGCTCAAAACATAAATCAACACTTCCTTCCTTAACACTTCCCCCAATTGAATTCTACATTGTCCTCCAATGTGGTTATGGTAAATTTAAGGAAGGAAATTATTCCCCTCCTGGAGGAAATGCAGCTGGTTGTGGAGAGGAATCACATGAAGCAGAAACGAGAGAGGTAAGTGTTAAAGCAAAATATTAATATTTAAAATATGATCATGCTACAAGAATGAAAATCAAAAGGATAAAAATATGCTTCCTAAACAGGCCTTATTCACTCCATTTGGGCTTCAAATGATCAAGTTGGAAAAAGAAAAGAGAGGTTAAAAGTGACCAATTGGAGAATTTTGAAAATTATTCCTTTATCATAATTTAAAAAGTGTTCTTTCTGGATATATTTATATTCTACACTCTCTAAGCTTTCCAACGATACCAAAATTACCCAAAATGGAGTTCAGATGAAAAAGTTATGAACAAAAGAAACTAGGGGTGAGGAAACTTTTGCAGCTGCGAAAATTCACAGGGGCTGCATGTGAAATTTCGCAACCCTTGCAAAATTGCCAAGGGCTACTGCATCTCTCTGCTATGCTTCTGGTTCTGCCTTTTTCTGCTCTAATTCCAATTGATTTCTTCATGCTTAAGCTGAATCCCTATCTATGGTATATTAACTGTAAAAACAACAAAACTTGCCATAACATTTGATTAGTAGCATTGCAAGGTCCTTAACATGCCAACTGGGTTAATTAGGCTGATTACTACACAAAAAGTGCTAAAAACCTGTATTAATAAGGGTGTAAAACAGAACTTTTTGGGTATTAATCATTAGTTTGTGGTGGTCTTTGTTGACGACATTTTGATCTACTCCCAGTCAAAGGAGGAGCAGGAGGATCATTTGAGGTTTGTTCTTTAGGCCCTCGGAGAGCATCAGTTATATGCGAAGTTCAGTAAGTACGAGTTTTGGCTTATTGAGGTGAGATTTTTTGGGCATGTAGTGTCAATTTTGGGTGTCTTTGTGGACCCAGAGAAGGTCGAGATAGTTATAAGTTGAGAGAGATTGAAGTTAGTCTTCAAGATACGTGGTTTCTTGAGATTGGCAAGGCATTACAGGAGATTCATTGAGGATTTCTCCCGACTAGCTGCACCTATGACGAGGTTGACCTGGAAGGGGGTCAAGTTTGAGTGAGATGACTTGTGTGAGCAAGTGATTAATGCCCAAAAAGTGCAATTTTGAATACATATTGTAGATGGGTTTTGAGTGCTAACGCGATATCATGTCATTTATCACGATTGTAGTGTTCTAATCTTCTTAGTAGCACTTATGCCATTTAGGGTATTTTTTGGTTGTTTGCGAGGCTTTGCGCACTTTTGGAGTCGATCTCGAGTCAAATGATGAATCATGAAGTTGGAATTCAAGTCTAGAAGCCGTCAAACTTGACCCGAGAATCAATGAAGAAAACAAAGGCAAAATGAAGAAAATGTGATGCGAGTTGAAGGCAGGAGTGAAGATGATCACCAATGCAGGAATTTTAACTAGGATTGCGAAAATTTTTCTCTAAAGATTGCGAAAATTTCGCAACCTTAATGAAAAATTTAGCAACCTTAAGCTGAACACAATTTCGCTAGACCACTTCAGTTTCGCTAGGCATCATTTTTAGCGAAAATAATTGATTTCACTTCTCACCAATTTGTAAGCTTAGCGAGAAATTCATTATGCGAGAATTGCTCACCCTTAGCGAAATTTCTTGTTTTACGTAGGCTTTGTTGATTTGGCTGGTTAGAAATTCCTCGGCCTAAATTTGATGCCTCGTCGTGCTTTGTAATTAATGCGAGCCGCCTCCAGACTTGGTGTATTACTTAATTGTCACATAGCAGCGATTTCATAGGTTTTGGTATTTTCATACCTTGAGGAGGCCTATATAGAAGCTTCCCTCTTGTTTTTGTAACCTAAGTGCTTGATTGGAAACCTGTCTGTGGAAGATATTTTTGTAAGTTTTTATTTTTGTAAATAAGAGTCTTTTATTTTAGGTTTGTTTTATTTCTTTTCTCTCTTCTCTCCCCTCTTTCTCTCCACTCTCAATTTGCTTGAAACACCCCCTCTTGGGGATGACAACTCAAGAGAGATGTAGCTAAGCCTCCTTTCTTTGAAGAGGAAGGAAGCTAGCTTGGTGGTGGGGCATATACATGTTGTCCTCTTGTACTAAAAGTTACAGGTAGTGTATTTATGGCCCTTGTATTTTCAAAACATGGTTGCATAACATTGAATATCATTAATTTGTGATATACCCATGCTTTAGAATCCGGTGCATATTCGGTGAAGTGCGTGATTCTTTTAGATGAATCTTCACGAGCCTCTAAAATGATATTTATATGTTAGGTTTCTGAAGTCGTTGCATAGCATTTAATGTTATTGATTTGGCGATACTCTCCATGCTTTAGGACTATTGTTCTTTAGATGGTCTTCTGAGCCTGCGAGATAGTATTAAATGTTGGGGTTTTAAGAAAGCGATGCAAAGGAGCCATAACTACATAATACGTATTGACTCGAATAGGAGTTGTTTCATGGGTGAGGTTTGCTAGTTAAACTTTAGATCGGTTATGCGGGGTATAGGTTGCTTGTCATAGCGAGGATAAAACTTAGGGACACTTGTTTGCTAACGCGAGTTGGTGACTGAATTCTTGAAGTTAGCTTTTCACCTTTACTTTCGGTTTACAACTCTCAGTTTTCAAACCATTCCCACTATTTTTGAAACACAATTCCAAAGTCGAATAGAAGCCTTACCTTCATGCGATGCGAGCCATTTTAGGATGAAAACCATCCCAGTGTTCGTACAGACCATTATCTTTGCGGTAGCTTGACTCTGGCGGTAGTAAGGCTTTCGGTATATATAAATTTTGTTGATTTTAGCTCAGCCTCGTAGTACGAATCAAATGGCGCGTTCTGGGGATGGTGCCAAACTACTAATGGTAAGTTGAAGTGTACTTGTGATCACATCCGCAGTGAAGGTAACCTTACACCTGCTTTTTTGCTGACTCAGTTGCGAGGCACACCCGATTTTTAGCAATTAGCGATGGCACCTTTGTTTCGGTTCTGATTTGGTTCAGTTTTCATTCGGTCGATTTATTGTTGTTAGTTAATTTTAATCTTTTTGCAAGTTGTTTGTGCTCTTTGTTGTCTCTATAATTTATTGTAACAGCGTGTGCGGCAGTGGGATAGAACCGCGTCAATTGGCCCGAGATAGGATAAGTACACAACTTGACCTAGCTAGTGAAGTCAGTGTACATATTGATACCATGGATCCGTACACGAGGACATGAGCCAACCGGGAACCCCAATGAATCAAATGCCTATAGAACCGTGAGGATCACATCCGCCCCTCCCCAGAGTTAGTGCCCACGCGTCTTGTATCATTCCTCCTGCTTTGAATGTAGCAGTGAGGCCTTATTTGTGCCCTACTCCCCACATATCATGGTATGGAAAATGAAATCCATACACTCATATTATGGATTTGAGGAGGTTTGCACTACCTTTAGGAAGGTATGATGGACATGGACTGCTTTGACTAAAGGCATTTCCATTGACTCTAAAGGGCGAGGCGAATGTAACCGACTCATTGGGCTAGAACCATTAGAAATTGAGGGTATTTGCGGCAGATTCTGAAGTTTTTCGGTACTCATAAGATTCAATAATTTGAAAAAGACAAATCTATACTTTGCGACTCATGATGGTGAGAGATTTTACAGTGTTGGGAAGATTTAGCCGACCATCAGTGCATACCCATCATGGGTTTGATACTTGGATGTTGGTGAACCATTTCTATGGTGGTATGTCTCACGCCATGAGGCGACTTTTTGGAAACTATGTGTGGGGAGACTTTTTAAGCAAACATCTGATGAAATTCTGGATTTCTTAAATTCGTGGCTGAAACTTCCTAGGGTTGGGATAGACACAACCACTTTAGAGGGTGGATAGGATGAGACCACCGGAGTCAACGAAAGGGTGGGATGTATGCCTTGCACGAAGAAATAGAGATGAGAGCTAGGATTTCAACCTAGCTAGGAAATGAAGGCTTGAAGGCAAACGGCTCGAGTGCATGCGTGTGACAATCTGCAGTCCAATCCTTGTACCAATTTCAATCCCATGCACACCAACGAAACGGTGTCTTATGGCCCTACAGTGAGGATTTGATGTCGAATATTGCAAACAACTGTAGGAATGATACAAACCTGACAATCCAATGCTCCATATGGTAGCCTACAATTAATTGGGAGGAATCACCCAATCTTTGCATGGAGACCCAATCCCCACACTTTATGCCCCCGGGTGCCAAGCCTCGAGTTTGGTTTTCCTATGACCCTGACAACCACCATCCTCTTCTCCAGTGAACAAGCTATATTGAATTTGAGTAAGGTGGTAGAGCAACTTTGTTGAGGAACAAAAAGAATTATCTGTATTGCCTGAAAAGTTGATCTGTAGAAAGTACGAATAAGAGAATAGATGGGCTTGAGAGCGATCTCAACCGAGAGAAAATTGATAACTACGATTATTCAATCACTAAGATCAACAAGTTGCTAAGTACAGAGAAAGGGAGGTTTCCATCACAAACAGTGCCAAACCCGAAAGGAATTCATGAGGTAGGATCATTGACAATTCGGGAATGGATGGGGTTAAGGCCATAATAACCACGAGAAGTGGAAAGAGGTTGGTCAGGCTAATGCGAGAGCACGTTGAAGAACTGGAGGAAGAGTACTAAGCTTTGAGCATATTCTCCTAGGAGGATTCAATGAAATACCGCATACCACCTCCATTTCCACAAGCACTTAGAGGAAGAGAAAGCTGACTTAACAAGCGGGCATTCTTGAGTTTTTAAAAATGATGAAGGTTAATATACCTTTCTTGGACCTAATCAAACAAGTCCCTGCTTATGCAAAATTTTTGAAGGATCTTTGCACAATAAAAAAGGGATTAGGCATTGAGAAGAAAGCATTTCTCACTGAACATATCAGTGCCATAATTCAAAGCAAATACATCCAGAAATACAAAAGATCACGGATCTCTAATTCAGTCAATATTGGTGGGAATTGCATGAAAATCCTTGATTGATTTAGGGCAGTGTGAACTGTCTGGTATTCGAGTATCTGGCGATTGGAGTGCAGGTGAACTTAAACCTACGATATCACACTCTCATTGGCCGATAGATTCGTGAAAATCCCTAAGGGGATAGTTGAGGATGTCTTAGTGAAGATAGACAAATTCTACTACCCGAGTAGAATTTTGTGGTACTGACCTTTGAACCAATTGCTAGTGAACTGATCATGTACCCGATCATCTTAGGAAGACCATTTACGGCTACTTTATGTCTGATAATAAATTCTTAGGAATGAGTCGTACAATTAACTTTTGGTAACATGACCATGGAGGTTAGATATCTTTCATTTGAACAACAAACATGATCTTTAGAAATTGAAAATCAAATTTCGATGAGAGTTTGTTTCAATTGATCGGTGTGCGGGAAACAGTGTCGGGGGAAATGCAAGGGGTGATCGACGAAAATGAAAATATATTGGTCTTTACCATGACACCAGCTGCAAACCAATTGCTTTCCCGATTAAATGTTGCCATTTGAGGAGCCAGATCAACAATTGGGCCCCGAGAGCCATGGAATTAGCCAGGCAGCTACGGGGTTGAAGTCATTCTTGACCCCCCTTGAGTAAATTGAAATTAGGCCCCGGTTGGTGTTTTCTGAAGCCGAATTGCAGTTCCGGTTTTAACCCTGCAATCTTAAGTTAGTTAATTGTGTTAGTTTAGGTTATTTTTCAAAAATTTTTAACTTAGTATTTTCATTTTCTAGTGATTTAATTAGTATAGCATTGTGTTGTGTTTTAAATTTTAATTCACAATTACATATATTAAATTTATAATAATAATTTTTATATTAATTAATTAAGTTACAAAATTTTGAAATGCGAGGTAGTGTAATCGGTTTGAGCTAAGTCGCTCAAAATGGCGGAAATTTGGAGGAAGACTCTTGATTCTTGGTTGGATGTTTATAAATCGGGGGAAGAATGTGAAGTGGTATTTTGGAATGTGAAGTGGTATTTTTGGATACCGCCCCCAGAGGCCACAGGCACATCTTCGCCGTAGCGGGTCGCCAAGGCCTTCGGCCTTCCTCTTCTTAGTGACCCCGAGGAACGACTTTTGCTACCCCGGTCTCATTTGCCACGAGGCTACCGAGCCTTGGGGTGAGCTTCACGGCGAGTGCATCAACTGCTAGGTACCTTAGGTTCAGCCCCGGTTGGTGCCTGCCTGGCATCCCGGTCATTTCAGGCCACGATTTACCCGGTTCAGGGCCATTATTATAATTCATTGAGCCTGGTTGGTTGCTTGCTTGAGCCTTCGGTAGCCTTGAGATCTGATTCGGATATATGATGCGGCGGTTATATTTTCGGTGAGTTAGGCCCTTTTAGTATTTTATTTGATATCAGATATGGTTCGGTACTTTCGGGGTGGAGTCCCGTCTTCGGCCTCAGTGAGATTGCCCGCGAGAGAAGGCCCGGCTCGGTCCAGCTCTGTACCATCACGGTCCAGGCGTATCGAGGCCGCGAGAGATTTAAGCGTTCATCGAGACTTCGGATGGGACCCGTTTGTCACTCTGTACCACGGAGGAGAGTTAGGAGGGCCAGGCCCTCGGCGGGCCGCATCGGGCTGGGGTGAGTCATCTTCCACCAGACTTCCATCATCCCCAGTTACTCCAGCTGCGGAGGCGACTTCATCACCTCAGCTGTCGCCAGCATCGAGGATCAGGAGACCACTATTCGTAGGGAACCCCGGGGAATGTGCGACTCCAACTGCGAGAGAGTTCATCGGGAGTCATTTTTTATGACATCCAGCATTGAGGTGACCCAGGGTCTTTGAAGTTGATCGAGTGCTCACTCCACACCCTTCATGACTCACGTGACCGGTTTATTGCCAGGTGGTGCGGCGAGTTCTACCACTACATGACATCGAGAGGCAGGCCGGTCCACTTTAGAGATTCGATTCGGTAGATGGCTTTGGTGTACTTTCGAGACCGGTAGATATTTCGCGGCATTGGGATTGCATACGCGGTCGAGAGGTTGTTACGAGCGGGCCCGCGCACTTTCCACGGGGAGATGGTCAGAGCGGCGAGGAACATCGCTATTTGGTCGGTATTCTCTGGGAGCGACTTAGCCTCTCGGATCTTTGGCGATTGACCACTTGCTACGTACCAGCTTGTTCCCTCTGCGACGTATGTACGGAGGAGGCCATCACGGAGGCTTTCACGGGATCTCGGGGATTTTGGTTGACCTCTGGCAGTGATGGCTTCCACATTGCGGTTGAGAGAAGGTCCATCGGAAGGACTGGCGACGGAGAGCCTCCCCTTTGCGATCTGAGACTCATGCTGTGTTTTGACGGATGGGATTCGGAGGGCTGGACTAGAGATGAGAGCTAGATGTCTACATATAGTGTCGATGAAGCCAGGGTTATGGCTTGTGCCAGTCCATTCCACATACGACCCACAGGACCGGGAGGAGTGGGTCGGAGGGTGAGGACACCACAGGATATGCACGCCCCTTGGGCCAGAAGTGGAGGGACTCCCATTCCAGATCGTTCCTCCATCTCCTCCATACTACATCGGCGGCTACGTGAGATACTCCGGGCCTTCTGATGACGTCATTCGCAGGATTACATCCATTGCCTTTCGAGAGAGATAGGCCCGGTGTGATGGATACCATCGCTCACTTACTTATTTGGCGCCCGGGATGCGAAGGTTGGCCCAGTGCCATTCTATGCTGACTCAGATTATAACCCATCTGGGTCTTCCTCTTGATCCTTCCCGAGAGAGGCCCGCCCAGCGATGCGGCTTCATTGGATGTTAATTTGCGGCGTGGCGGTTTATTTCCTACCACCACGGCCGGTGAGGTGGTAGGTTTCTTTTTTATTTTTGTTTAGTTATCACTTTATCAACTGCCTACTGATCTTGATTAGATTTATGTATTGTACGATGAAGAGTAAAGATATTTTTGTTTAGCTTACTCATGTATTAGCCACTTTGGCTATATCATCAAAAGCTATTCGCTTATATATATACAAATTTTTGTACATATCATGTTTTTGTGCTTCCACTATGTTTAAATGTGTTTTTCTTTTCAATCAATAATCAATTTCTACACTGACAATCAATCGCCTATGTTGAGAAATTGAATCACTTTTTATCACCTATATGCTAGGACAACTTCCATGCTTGAATTAAATTTTTGGTCAGTTGAAGTTCCTGCATGCTCAACTTGAAATTTCCCCCTGTATGCTAATTCACACACTGCACTCCAGATTGTTCCAATAGGCTGTGAATTTGTTAGCCTCCTTTCACTTTGCATAGTCGGCCTTACATGTCGGGCAACCTAGGATAGGTTTGTGTTACTTACGCTGAAGACCAATGATGTCTTCCAAAAAGGAAAGAAAAGAAAGCAAAAAAAAAAAAAAAAAGGAAAAAAAAAGAAAATAGTCGTGAAGTTTTCGTTTCTGAAACCCGAGCACTGGCCCACGGGTGTATGGGCAAAGCCTTGGAAACTGGCGCCCTAAGCCTTAATTGGTTGGGAGTCATCATTTAGTGTTTGTTACATGGGTGGATAGGGTAGTTTAATAATTGTGGGTGCTTAATTTTCAAGCATCTGAGTCCGGTGAAGCCTTTAGGAGTTAGCGGTCAAGTGATCCTTTCGCTTGATGCCCTAAACCTTAATTAGCTGGGAGTCATCAGACCCGTTACACTGACTTTGGTGAAGTCAATTTTTTAAGCATTGCATCCTACATTATAATTGAAAAAGAAAGAAAAGTGTAACTAGCCCTATCTAGGTCACTCAACAACTTAAGGCCATGTCACGTTGCTAGGTTTGGGGAGGTGACACCTTGGGTGCCTTATTAGCTTAACTGGCATTAAGTACAAAAGACCCATTAGGACTTAGGTGGAAATTCTTGCTGAGAATTATGGATCCAATATCGACCTAGAATTGTTCTTGTATGGTTTTGATTCTTTCTTGATATCGGTTTACAACTTTGATTTCAATTTCTCGCTTTAAGGTAATGTTTATATGTATATAAACCCTTTTGAATCATAACCTTTTGCAAATCACCACATGCATCTCTTTTTTCTTTATTTTGCATTGCTAAGGGACTAGCAACGCTGTTAGTGATTAATGCCCAAAAGTGCAATTTTGAACCCTATATTGGGAGGTTTTAGAGGCTTTTGCAGATACACTCATGCAGCTATTTATACCAATTGTAGTGTTCTAATCTTCTTAGTAGCACTTATGCCATTTAGAGGGTGGCTTTCTGGTTGTTTTGCAAAGCTGCGCACTTTTGAGTCCAATCTCGAGTCAAATGATGAATCATGAAGTTGGAATCGTCTCACCATCAACCAAATGCCCAAGAATCAATGAAGAGAAAACCAAGGCAAAACAAGAAAATGTGATGCGCTGGAAGACAGGAGTGAAGTATCACTAATGTGAATTTTCGCTTAGGATTGCTAAAATTTTCTCTTAAGATTGCGAAAATTTCGCAACCTTAGCCAAAACACCAAATTTCGCTTAGACCACTCAGCCATTAGGCATCATTTTTAGCTTAAAATAATTGATTTCTCGTTTCACAAAAATTTCGCTAGCCAGCGAAATTTCGCTAGCCAGCGAAATTGCTCACCCTTAGCTTAAATTTTGCTTTCGCGAGCCCTGCTGATTCGCCAGTTGGGGCCAAATTCCTCGTTTCAGCTTAAATTTGATGCCTCACATGCTTTGTAATTTCAATGCCAAACCGCCTCCAAACTTGGTGTATTACTTAATTGTCCTATAACTTAGCCAATTTCATAGGTTTTGGTATTTCATACTCGAGGAGGCCTATATAAGCCCCTCTGCTTTGTAACCTAAGTAACAATTGGAGAGCAACAATCAGTGGAGAAGATATTTTTAAAGCTTTTTGCTTTGTAAATAAAGTCTTTATTTTAGGTTTTGTTTTTATTTCTTTTCTCTCTTCTCTCTCCTCTTTCTTCTTTCTGGCCGTCAAACACTCTTCTCGAGGATGACAAACTCAAGAGATGCTTGGCTGCCTCCTTTCTTTGAAGAGGAAGGAATAACTTGGTATGGGCATATACATGTTGTCCTCGTACTAAAAGATAGTGTATTTATGGCCCTTGTATTTTCAAACATGGTTGTGATAACATTGAATATCATTAATTTGGCCAATACTCTCCATGCTTTAGAATCCAAAGGTATATTCAAGTGAGAGTAGGTAATTGATTCTTTAGATGGTCTTTACGAGCCTCTAAAATGATATTTATATGTTAGGGTTTCTCAAATTAGGTTGTATAGCATTTAATGTTGATTTGGCCAATACTTCCATGCTTTAGGACTATTGTTCTTAGATGGTCTTACGAGCCTTCTAGATGATATTAAATGTTAGGGTTTTAAACAAAGAAAGGAGCCATAACTACATAATACCAGACACCAAATAGAGTTGTTTCATGGGTGAGGTTTGCTAGTTAAACATAGATCCGGTTATGCCAGGGACTATAGGTTGCTTGTCATAACGCGAGGATAAAACCCGAGGACACTTGTTTGCCTCTAATCTCGTTGTTGGTGACCTAATTCTTCAAAAGTTAACTTTTTTCACCTTTACTTTCGCTTACAACTCTCGCTTTCAAACCATTCCCACTGCTTTTGAAACACAATTCCAAAGAGTCCAAATAGAAAGCCTCCACCTTCATGCACCGATGCAAACCATTTAGATGAAAACCCATCCCCGTGTTCGACTTAGAGTTCATTATATCATAGCAGTCGACTACTAAGTAAAGAAGAGGAACTTAGGTGTATATAAATTTTGTTGATTTTAGCTCAGCCTACTGTGGCACGAATCAGCAAGCATTCTAGGAATTGAAAAGGAGGCTGACATTAGCTCCTATTCTGATCGTCCCATAAAGGGGACCGATGTACACTATATACTACAATGCTTCGAAAGACGGATTGGGATGTGTTTTAATGCAGTTCGGGAGGGTTGTGGCTTATGGTTCTATACAGCTAAAGAACCACTAGTGGAACTACCCTACACATTATATGGAGCTTGCAGCCATAGTCTTTGCCTTAAAGATTTGGCACCGCTATTTATATGGTGAGCAGTTTGAGGTGTTTTCAGACCACAAAAGTCTAAAGTATATCTTTACACAATGGGACCTCAACATGAGGAAGCGTAGATGGATGGAGTATTTGAAGAATTATGACTTCACTTTGCATTACCACCCTGGTAAGGCAAATGTAGTGGCTGATGCGCTCAGTCGGAAGTCACGGGGAGTACTGGCTAGTGTAGCCTCGTGGAGTTGCGTATAGTTGGAGACTGGGTGAGATAGTTTGACCGTAGTACAGCTGATTGTGCTCAGGAAAGTGTTAGGAGTTGCGGCTACACCTTCCCTATTGAGCAAAGTGATTGAGTCTCAGGGATAGGACGCAGAATTGGTGTCCATTAGGGACATGGTACAGTCAGGTACAGGTAATGAGGGTTGGGCCATTAACACGAGGTGCCTTTCTAAGATAGGGATGGGCTGCAGCTCCCCAGCTTGACCGATTCCGAGATAAAGATCCGTGTGAGTTCCACTCCGCTTCCTACTTATAAAGGCATCCAGGTGGCATGAAGATGTACCATGATCTTTGAAGCCAGTATTATTGGAGCGAGATGAAAAGACACGTTGGGGGCTTCATTCGACGGTGTCTCACATGCCAATAGGTCAAGGCTGAGTACCAGAGGCCAGAGGGGCTACTCCAGCCACTGGAGGTAGCAGAGTGGAAGTGGGAACATGTCATGATGGACTTTGTGACTCACTTTCCACGGACGGTACGTAATCACTATGCAGTATGGGTGATAGTGGACCTACTCACTAAGTCGGCACATTTTCTAGCTGTGAGGATGACCTTCACACTAGAGGAATTCTGTAGGGTGTATATACGAGAGATAGTCTGACTACATGGAGTGTCAGTCTCTATTGTATCGGACAGAGATCCTAGGTTTACGGCTCACTTTTGGAAGAGCTTCCAGAAGGCTATGGGTATGCAGTTGATGATGAGTACTGCGTTTCATCCATGGAAGGATGGTCAATTGGAGAGGACCATACATGTGTTAGAGGACATGTTGTGAACATGCGTCCTGGATCTCAAGGGTAGCTGAGAGAAGCATTTTCCTCTGGTAGAGTTTGCCTACAACAATAGTTATCAAGCGAGTATACGGATGGCGCCCTATGAGGCAATATATGGGAGACCGTGTCGGTCTCCAATTTGTTAGACGGAGATGAGAGAGAGCTCCACCACAGGTCCAGATTTGATCAAAGACACCTCAGCAAAGGTGGACTTGATATTAAGACGTCTTCTCACGGCTCAAAGCTAGCAGAAGAGTTACGCGGATGGGCGACGTCAACATCTAGAGTTTGAGGCAGGTGACCATGTCTTCTTGAAGGTGATGCCTAAGGCGAGTGGTCGACGGCGCTGGGTAAACTGGTCATCAGGATTTATTGGACCCTTCGAGATACTCCTCGAGAGGGTAGGCACACCGTATTACCCGCTGGCTACTCACCTAGTTTTTCAGGTGTCCATGAGGTGTTCCATGTCTCCATGGTCCAAAAGTACACTCATGATCCGACTCATGTAGGTGGATTGGGGCGAGCTGACAGTTGATATAGATGGGACCTTCAAGGAGGGATCAGTACGTATTATGGACAACTGAGAGTAGGTTTTGCAACGCAAGACCATAAGGCTAGTAAAAGTGTTGTGGCAACACCGAGGAGTGGAGGAGGAAACATGGGAATGTGAGGACACGATGCGTGCCAATTATCATTTCCTATTTGAGGATGATAATACGTTGTTTAATCATTTGGTAGTAATGACTGATGCATGTGCATGTGATTGTGTGTATATGTGTGTGAATTTCGGGGACAAAATTCTTTTAAGGGGGGAATAATGTGAAAACACTTGTAAATTTGAAATTTATTTTCTTTAATACAGTAAACTACCATTACAGTACAAATTGAAAACCCGAAAAATCTCTAGATCTCGGATGACGACATGTACTATACCGTTGGGTTCGTCTCACAAAAACTAGCTACCTTGGCGAATTACGTTGAATTGTGAGCCGATCGGAATTTTTTCGTATTTCGAGGTGAAAAGGGCAAATGATGCGGTGACATGTGGCATGATGCCACATGGCATCATGTCCATCACAAGAGAGGCCATAGTGGGCGGATGCCACATATTAGCCATGGCCATGTGGCCCATGGGAGCAGATTAGAGGATGACACATGGAAACCATGTGTCACCAAAATAAGGAAGTGGAGAATCAATTCGGTGAAATGAGAGATTGAATGGAAAAGGGAGAGAAGGGAATAGGAAGGGAAGGTGTGAGTGGGGAAAGGAGAGAAAACCAAAATAGGAGAGAGAAAAAAAATAGAAACATGGAGAAAAGAAAAATGGAAAGGAAGAAGAAAAAAGAAGAAAAATGAGGAAGAAAGAAAAGGAAGAGAGGGAAAGGAAAGAGGAAAAGGAAGGAGTGTCACATAGTGAGCAGTATCTTGACAACGAAGAACTCGTGAACTTCGCTTACAAAAGAAGGGCTTCCTCCCTACTCCTGCCTTTCATTTCACGCCTAGGGCCGTGGTAGGGCCCCAACGATTTCACCTCACTCAGTACGCTTAATTATTTCATTGTGTAGTTTGTTTGGTTGTGGGATAGTCATACCACGATATGGAGTTCCCATGACCATCAGGCCCAGACGGCACTCGAACTAAGCAAATCAAGTAGAATGGAAGATAAGGGTATGCCCGAATTTCCGCACCACCCCTGTGAATCAGCAACGCCAACTTCAAATAGCCATAACTTTCCCGTCCGAAATCCGATTTGAATGTTCTTAGGCTCTACGAAAAGCTCGTTGAGTCTAGAATTTAATGAGATGAAGTGTTCAGCCAAACCCTAGACTGAACAGTGGGCTGGGTCACAGATAGTTGAGGAATGATCCGTCTGCTCGAAACTTCTCGTTTTTAACCCAAAGTTGTATCCAAACAATGCTCTGGGTCACAGATATTCCCAGCAGAAATTGTCTGTGTTGAATTTTTTTGTGATATTTACAAAACTGGAATTTCTGCACTAAGTCTAGATTTTCCAAGGCCAAGTATGGCCGGATTTATGGTCGGGAAAGGCTAATGTGTGTTACATCAGAAATTGAATATGTTAATGTGTGAAATTATGTGATATATGCTAGATAAAATAAAAATATTATAGCATTAAACATAATTTGATCCATGACACTTGACATGTAATACGTGATTTATATGTTGCATGACACATAGTGTACACGTAATGATGAAATGATATGCAATGATATTTTGCATTGCAATAGTGGCCAAGGCATTGTATGACATGGGTGTGAGTGCATGAAAGATCGTCTCGTGTTTCAGGTTCATGGTACATCAAGAATGCAAATGATTTTCGCGGACTGCCTACAATACTTCTTTGAGACTCCGACCAAAGTACATATCGTAGATTGTCTACGTGACTTTCGAGACTAACTAGCACAGATCGGAGATTGTCCACAACATTTCTTTGAGGTCATCAAAGTAACATCGTGATTGTCCACACTATATCTTGGAGACTGTCCAATAAAAAAATAAAACAAAAAGATTTTGTTTTGGAAAAAGGGTAATGGACGGAACGCCCATGACGGTTTTTCACACTTAGCATATGCATGTGTGAGGGAATCAGTGAGGACTAGGGATTGGGTCATGATTGGTCACATCTTATTCATGACATGTAGGCATTTAGTTGTGTGATTGTGTAATTGGTATTGCATGTGCACTTAGGTAGGGAGTAGCCCTTATAGGAGATATATCTACTAGGCTTTGCTCACCCCATCATGGGATCACCCTTTCAGTTGCATGAGAGGACGACGTTCCTTCGAGGCCGTGAGTATGAAGAGGGTCGGGTTATGGCCTTGAAAACTATGTTTGTAAAATATATTGGGACAATCTATTTTGATATATTTTGGTTTGTAAAAGAGTTGTATATCAAACTCTTGTATAATAATATGGGAAGTTGTATGTTTGCAAGAAAAATAAAAAGAAACGAGTCCATGTGAATGGGATTAACCAGCGTGGACATCGAATCATCCGACGCCCACAAATATTCCACGGGTTGACGGGTTGTCAACCGAACCCCCGGGTTGGGGCGTCACAGGTTGTGGCTTTGGTCATATTTTTTATTTTATTTTGGGCACACTTATGACATGTATATATTTTTGTATAAAAGAGTTGTAATCAAACTTGTATAGACTATTTGTGAGATAGTCTAGTGTATTTTATATGGAAATGATTGCCTATGCCCGGAAGGGTATGCAAGTTAATATATGTCTGCTCAAGTTACAATCCCAATAAATGGGATGTAGTGATGTGACATCGAGTTACCCGATGTTCACAAGGTATTCCGTACGTTGACGGGTTGTCAACTAGACCCTCGGGATTTGGGGTGTCACACAGTGGATTGAACAATTCTTTTTTCTCAGATCTATCATTCTTCCAAATAGTACCTTTATCCCCAATGCTCTTCTTGTCTTTGTCCATTGTCTGTTATAATATCCATGTTTTTTTGGTTTAGAATCATTTATTTGAAACCTTGATTCTTCACTACTATTTATTGTGATGAGATGATAGGCTTTGATGCATATTCGGGCTGTCTTCTATTATATTCTCGGACCGATGGTGGGCAAATATTTTTATAGAAACTGATGACCGCTATGGTTACGAATTGAATTCTAAGGGTGTCATTAAGTATTTCATCACAATTAGGGCTTAAATAGATCCAGTCAACAAAACCGAAATCCATGGCATCTTAAACAAATAAAGGATCAGTCTTTTTTGTGATTATTATTCTTAGGTAGATAGACTCAGTAGAGGTCTGGTAATACCCATTACCATTAGGGTTGTTATAGATAAATTCGGAGAAAGTCAAATACTTTCTTTCCATGTCGGACAAAATAAATGATGAAGCATTTATGATAGTGTTTTATGTTTTTTCCTCTGGAAAAAATAGTATATCATCATAATTTTCTCCTTTTGCGAGGAGTCTATCCTTTGAGGGACTGTTATCTCCACTTGGGAGGCGTTTATCTTTTCCAAGACTGTTATTTTTCAGGATTTTATCCTTTTGAAGGATAGGCATTTCCTAAATGCCTTTTGAGATATTTTTTCCCTTAGACTAGGATATATCTCTTGTCCTAATGTTATCAGCAACTGTTGTTGCCTGGCTTTTTCCCGAATGGTACAGCATATCCAAGCCTACCTTATTGATGTTTTTAGTCTTTGAGGAGATAGAGAAAACATCATCTATCCTCATTATCATTTCTCCTGACCTTTCAAAAAAAATTTCAAGGAGATTTTGTGAAATATATGATTTAGATCTTATATCATTGATATCTTTCTGTAAATTTATTACTTTTTCTTCAATTGAAATGAGAGCATTATAATTTTCTGATACCATATTCATTCCTTAATCCATATCAATGGTGATATTACGCAATTCCTAGATGTTATTAGACATTCCGCCACAAAAAGTCTGCAAGAAAATTGTTAGTACCTTTTATATGAATAATCTTAAAATTATAATAACTAAAAAGAGTTTGCCATCTAGACAATCTTCTAGCATGTACACCTTTTCCTGTGTTATTTTTTATAAATCCTGCAACTTGAGTATTATCAATTTCTATGCTAAAGGGTTTAGGTAATAAGAATACCTCAAATTTGTTAATTCCTTTTATTATTGCAAATAACTCTTTCTCATTAATATCATAATTAAGCTGATTATTATTAAAGGTTCCACTTGTATAACGATATTCTAAACTGCTTTTCAAAATTGCTGCCAATACTTATCTGAAGCATCTGTTTGTAGTATTAAATTGTCATTTTCATTTGGCAATCTTAATTTAGGTAAATTTGAATGTATATCTTTTAATCTATTGACTATCATGATATGTTTTTCGTTCTATCCTGTTTTGTTTTTCTTTGTTAACAACTTTTGTAATTCGTGTCACGCCCGGAGGCGCGAGAGACTGGACTGGGACTCTTTACCTATTTTTTTTTTTTTTTCTCAAAGCTGAACTTGTACCTGTGGGTATGATTAGTGCTCAAAAAGTGCAATTTTGAACCCTATATTAGATAGGTTTTGAGTACTTTTTGATCATTAATCATGTCATATATCCCAATTGAAGTGTTCATGTTACCTTAGTAACACTTATACCAATCTCTGAGGGAGCTTTTGGTTGTTTGCAAGATTCACACATTTGACTTCCAACCTCACGTAAATGATCGATCACAGGTTGGAAGTTTAGTCTCAGCCATCAACAAGCCTAAAATCATTTGAAAAACAAAGGGTGGTGAGGAAATGAGATGCACTTGAAGACAGACGAGAGGCATGCAGAACAGCAAACAGAATTTTCGCAACCTCGTCAAGAACCAATTCGCAATCCCAGCGAATTTCAGAACCACTACAAACAAATTTCTCGTAATCTCAAAATTGGCAAATTCGCTAGCCAACTTGCACGCATTTGCGAATCGCTTCATCGATACTGCTAGCTTAGCGAAATGCCATGGCCAAATTCCAACTCCTGCCAAATCTCACAACACTTGCCAAATTCAAGTAGGACTGCCAATTTCGCTAAACACTTGCCAAATTCGGCTTAATTAGCGAAATTCTCCTGATAAATTGCATGCCTCACGCGTCAGGTAATTAATGCCGAACCGCCTTCAAACTTGGTTTATTACTCCAATTGTCCTATAACTTCTAGCCTAGTTATTAGGGTTTTTGGTAATTTCATACCTTGAGGAGGCAGTTATGGCACTCTCATGTTTTGTAAATAAAGGGAGGAGGATAGAAGGTGAATACAAGTTTTTGGTGATTTGTAAGTTATTTTCTTTACCGCTTTTGTAAATAAAGTTTTTTAGGTTTTGCTTAGCTTTTTCTTCTCTCTCTTCTTTCTCTCCCTTCGGCTGCCAAACACACCTCGAGGATGACAACTCAAGAGATGCTTGGCTGCCTCCTTTCTTCGGGGTTAGAAGGAAGCTAGCTTCTTGGTGGTGGGGCATATGGATGTCGCCCTTGTATTAAAAGCCACGTAGTGTATTTGTGGCCCTTATTCTCAAAACATAGTTGCATAACATGGGATGTTATTTGACGGCTAATACTTCATGCTTTAGACCGTTGTTCTTTAGATGGCTTTACGAGCCTCCGAGATAATATTTACATGTTGTATTCTAAATTAGGTTAAATAACATTTAATTACATATTTTGGCCACTACTTCCATATGCTTTAGGATGCAAAGTTAGCTCGGGGCAGAGATAAATCGTTTGTTCTTAGATGGTCTTTACGAGCCTCTAAAATGATAATTGAATGTTAGGGTTTAAACTAAAGGGGCCAGAACTCGCATGCTACCTCGTATTGACTCAAATAGAGATGTTTCCATGGTAGCTCTGTTAGTTAAACATAGATCCCGGTTATGCCACGGACTATAGGCGTTGCCAATCGCGAGGATAAAACCCGAGGACAATTGTTTCTGTCTCTAATCCTGCCAAGAATTCATCTACCTCTTCAAAGTTAATCTCACCTTTACCACATAGCTGGGCTTTTCTTGAACTTCATGCCCACTGCTTTTGAAACTCAATTCCAAAGAGTCAAGTAGAAAGCCTTACCTTCGTGCACTTATGCAAACCATTTTTAGATGAAACCCCATCCCCGTGTTCCTCGAATTTAGACTACTATACTCAAAGAGGGGCTTGACTACTACAAAGAGGAGGAACTTAGGTATATAAATATTGTTGAAACAATTTCTGTAATAACAAAAATCATTTACATATACAAAAGAACTACCACCGGAGTGGTGTCCATCCAAATCTATACACATATATTGATTCCCATTTACATATACAAAAACTGTACTTTTACATTTACAAATCACAGCGCGGAACCTACATGTAGTGAACCCCTACTAGTGTGCTGGCCCGGCAACATGCGAAAGTTTTCGAACGTCTTTTTTTGTACCTACACGGATTAAAAACTCGTGCTAAGCTTTACGCTTAGTGGGAAACAGATGACTTATATTAAACACAAAATTGGTTACTCATTTATAGATATAATACTAATAGATAGTGAATATATATCAAAAAATTTCATCAATTCAAACAGCAGCATGTACACATATTCGTACTTATAGCGAACGTATACTTGTTCAAGTCTCTCACAGGACACATAATTGTACTCCTCAGACGTGACGATAATGCATTCATTTCCCAAAGGACATCTACTTGAACTTCCTCACGACTAATACTTATCTAGACTTCGTAGGAGCTACGAGCTTAGACCTTTTAATGAGATACCCATACGCTGTACTAAGAAAACTAATAATCGTACTTCAGATCTTATACTTGTACTAATGGAGCATATCCTTTGTCTTACGGAACTTATACTGCATTACATGAGCTTATTCTTGTATTTCGAATCTTATATTTGTATTACGGAGCATATACTTCTTGTATTACATCTTATACTTGTATTACTAAGCATATACTTGTCTTACTGATTCTATACTTGTGTTACGCAGTTTATTCTTTTGCATTTCCTAATTTTTATAGTACTTGTATTATGGAACATATACTTGTCTTACGGAATTTATACTTGTATTACCGAACATATACTTGTCTTACGGAACTTATACTTGTATTACGGAACTTATTCTTGTATTTCGGATCTCATACTTGTATTACGGAGCATATACTTGTGTTACGGATCTTATACTTGTGTTACAGAGCTTATTCTTGTATTTCGGATCTTATACTTGTATTACGGAGCATATACTTGTCTTACGGATCTTATACTTGTGTTATAGAGCTTATTCTTGTATTTCGGATATTATACTTGTATTACGGAACATATACTTGTCTTACGGAACTTATACTTGTATTACGGAGCTTATTCTTATATTACGGGACTTATTCTTATGCAAAGGTACCCGTAGGTTCATACTGGTTCATATCTCCCGAAGGACACATATTTGTACTTATATCAGATTCATATACTTATACAGGAATACTTATACACGTACTTGTCCTTATCACAGACATATACTATTTCAAACTTCTCGTAGGAGTTATAGAGCTTCTATAAAAATGGAGGTACCCATAGGTACTATAACCGAACATACGTAGTCATATCAAATACATACAAGGTCGATCGACTTTATGAAAAGATAACAACATTAGTCCGTAGAAGCACAAGATCACATCAAATACATGATACCAAATACCGCATTCGTAATATATCCAATAGGTTTATATCAGAATCATATTCGCACTTATACATATTCATGTTAAGGCATTCGATTCGCTCTTTTACTTGTTTCATGACTTTGTTATAAATCTAATACAGAAAATTCATGGCAATATTAACGACGGTGTTTAAGTACGCTTACATACTGGGTCTTATTCATGTACTTTTTATATAAGTGTATTCATCAACGTCTACACACTACATATCTATAGTCGTCTACCTAGACCGGGAACCATGAATGAGATGGACACAGTACACTAAGAACCCAAAGGTATGGTATAGTACTGAACGGATTCGTGCCTGCCCACGTAACATAAGTGTCGTAGCACTAGCAAGAGTGCCGAAGTACCGATCAGAACGTCCACTCATTCATTCTTCGATCCTAGGTAGTCATAATATCATATGTCTTTCAGAACTCATAACCTATCTTAATCACATTCCTCGTGGTCACATGATACGGCCTTTCATATCATGCTTATGCTCAGCCTCATCATATTTCATATCATATTCATATTCTTGTCTTCATGAATCCACTTTACTAGAAATTGAATCATTCCAATTGAATCATCCAAACTCAAGTTCGCATTTTCGTGTCTAAATTAGTCATTTTACCTCACATACTACAGGACAGTTTGAAATACCCATTTTCAGGGGTCTTAACTCCATATCTGACACTGGTTTTTTTGTACTCCTTTGAAGCTAAGGTGCTAAGGGTTCTTCTCCAACTGGAATCACCCAAATCGGAGCACCGAAACTCAAGATATATCCTAAATAATCGAGACTACTCTATGTTCAAAACAGAACCAGAAATTGGCTTGAACATAGCCCTACTTTGAGTGAATTTCTGGGCCAAATAGAGTCAGAATCTGAAGGTCCCTATTTCAGGGAGATTTGTTCTCCTTGAAGTCTAGTTTAACCAGCCACTTAAATCACTCAAATCGGATAAGAAATGAGCAAGTTATGGCTAAAATACTAACACTGGTTCAAAATTAAACATTAGGTACCAGTACCAGCCTTTCGGTACAGGTACCAGTCAACTAGAACCATTATGGTACCGGTACCATACTATTTGGTACCGGTGCCAAACATCGAAAATGCCCATAAATGGTGGTTTTTCTCCCATTTTTCCATCTATTTCCACTCAAACCAACTCAATACTCAATGCACATATCAAAACCACTCCATATTCATCTCGTGATGGTGGTTTAGAACTTCACATACCCAAACCCTAGGTAAAAGTCCAAGAACCCATACCAAAGTACACCATTCTTATACAAAAACATAGAATTAAGGGGAATTCCATGCTTATATTAACCAAGCTAGAGTTTTTTCAACTCAATTTCATACAAATCTAGGGTTATGATCAATTCCTAACTAAACCCTAGGTTTGGAACCCATAAAAATCCCTACCAAAGTCCAAATTACACATTCCATATTCAAAGTCAAAAATCATAGAAATCCTTACCTTTCTTCTAGCCCTTCTTCTTCCTCTTCTTTCTCTCTTTCTTCCTTTCACGGTTTGCTCTCCTTTTGAGACCAAAAATGAGCCATTTTTATCTCCCCTCTTTTATACTTAATCTTTCTATTTATTGCACATAGGTCCTCAAGTTCCATTCTTTTTGCAAAATCAACTTTATGCTATATCTCTAAGTTAGCCCACACTTTCTTATGACTTTCGATATATCCTTTTGCCAAATTAAAATTTGCTCCTTGTATCTTGTACAAATCTGAAGCTAATTTCCATGTTCGTATTTAAATTACGAAAATTCAAATTATGCCTACAAAATACCCTAAACATGTCGAAAAATGACTAGGTATATTTCAAGTGTTATAATTCCCCGCTCTTTCTTTAGCTAATTCTTTATAAAATCAAAGAGTAATTTAAACATCCAGCAAATTGGTATCATTTCTTTGGTTCTTAATTCATCAGGGAAATCTTATATTTTTTCGGCTATATGTGAATGTAATCTTATGCCTTTAGAGTCTATTATCATTTCTAGAAACTCTATTTTTTTTTCTTGATTTCAACTTTCTTTTCTAAAAGAACTACACCATGTTCTTTACAGAGTGTTATGAAAATATTTAAATGTTTTTCATGATCCTTCTCATTATCAGAATAGATTAACATATCATCAATGTATACTATTATAAAAGATGAATAATAAATCCATTTTTCTCTGGAAAATTTGAGGAGCATTTTTTAATCCAAAAGGCATTATCATCCATTCATAATGACCTCTAGGTGTACTAAAAGTTGTAATAGGCATATTGTTATTCTCCATTTTTATTTTCCAAAATCCTGATTTGCAATCAAATTTGCTGTAATAATTTTTTCCTTTTGCCAAATTTATTAATATTTCCTTATTTGGGATATAATATCCATCAAATTTAGCATTCTTATTCACTTCCTTATAATTTATCACCATTCTTGCTTTTCCTATTTTTATTATTTTATTATGGATCATTATTTCCACATTTTCTTTTTGTTTTGTAATCTCTTCTTTATTTCCATTTACAACTTTTATAGAGATTTTAGTATTTTTTCCATTCTTTTAATAAAAAGCTTTTAAATATTGTTATTTTTGATCCTGTGTCTACTAATCCACATGTATATAACTTAGTTTCTGGAATATTTACCATTATAATTACCATAGTAGGGAATGTAATTTCTTTCATTTTTGTCTTTTTAGGAAAATACATATCTCTTCACTATATATTTCAATTCCTTCTTTTGAAATCTTATATTTATCTAGTTTGTCTAGGAAACTATTTCCTAAGAGAATACTATGTGTCCATTTCTTGCATTTTTGCTATCTTTTATAGCAATCTACTAAAAAGGTTATTCCTTGCAATCTTATAGGTATTTTTACATTTAAATTACATTCTAATGTTTGACCATCATAATTTTTATAAACATATGAGCTTGTTATGCTCCCTATTATTGTACACTTATCAGCCTGGATATGATTATAATTAACACCCGTGTCTATTAAAATTTTTGTTTCTTCAACTTCTTTTTCTCCATCATAATAATTTCCTTTTATTAGGAAAGGTGAATGTACATCTTCTCTTATTCTTTGGAAACTATTTCTCCCTATATTATTTCTAATATTATTTCCTATCAAGGAATTTCCTCTAAATATGGGTAAATCAATTCTTTGTATACAATATTCTTCAGGAATATCATCTTCAAGACTTAAAATATAATTTGCTGGAATTTCTATTCCATCTAACTTTTGTGGTTATATTATCTTAGCAATTTCTCTACATTCATCACTAATTTCTATAAATGGCTTATCTTGGTAAATCCTTTCATCATCTGAGTTTGATAGTGTGTACAAAGCACTATAATACATTTTCATTACATTATTACCTTCTTTCATAAAATCATTCCTTAAAAATTTGAAATATAAGCTTAGACTATTATCAAAATCTTTATCTCCTAAATTAATGATATATTTTGGGTAACATGTGAACATTAATTTCGTATATGCTAAATTTCCTTGGATACTTCCTAGCTGGATTTCATGTGTTTGCACTGGGTCTTTATCATGTAAACTTATGTCTTATTGGTGTATTTAGATTTTTAGGGAATAATGATTTTATTATTATCTGTACTCCTGCTAAATATACATACTGTATTTTTCTTTTACTTTTTCCTTTTTTATTTTACTTAACGTTTCATTTATAGTCTCATTTGTCAATAAATTAAGCTTTATGTTTCCTTTAGCTTTGTTAATTGTTATACTTATTTCTATCTTTTGGTGTTCATGGATTGTATATTTTCTATGCATATATTTTTTATTTAGGTATCTTAGTAATCCTTCTCCTAGGGCTTTCAGATCAAAATTTAGATTCTGGATTTTCTGTAATTTTCTATTATCAAAAGTGCTTTTCAATCTATATCCTTCTTGATCTTCTTTAGCCCTAATAACTTCAAATTCAGAAATGTCATCTTCCTAAATTATCTCTTTACTCATTCTGAAGAACTATTATCATTTTCACTATAAACACTACTCATTTCACTATCAAAACTTAATATACTTTCTAAATCATCTTCTTTATTTTCTCCCTATAAGATAAATGTCTTTTTCTCTTTTTGACATTTATTACTGTAATGTCCTAATTCTCCACATTTCCAACATATGCATTTTCTTCTGTCTTTTGATGTATTTTGCGTAACATTTCTTCTTTTATAATTAAATATTTTCTTGTAATATTTTTAAAAAATTTTGTCTCCATTCTTTTCTAAATCTTTTATATTTTGTAAATTTTTTTTCTTGACTTTCCTAAATGTTTTCCAAATTTTCTTTTCTTATACTCCTTATAGCCCCATTTTCCTAGGATGTTATCTATCTTATCATAGAATATCTTTTCTCCATTTCTTGCACCTTTTATAATATACCTTTAGGTGCATAATTCTGTTTATCTTTTCTTTAAAAATTATATTTTGGCTCCTAGAGTATCAGCATCATCTGTTCTTATTTTTTCATATTCTTCTTGGAAATAATTACTTCATTTTCCTGGTAACTTCTCATAGTATGTATTCGCTAAGACTGTCATATTCATATTACTATCAAATGCATCATAATACAATTTTCTAAATTCACATTTATATTCATATATGTTTTTCATTTTACAAATTTGTAACTGTGATAACTTATTTCTAGCTTCTCTTATGTCTTTTCTTCTTTGTTCTATATTGTTTGTCATTCATAATTCTCCTAGGAATTCATTTACTATGTATCTAATAAAAGTATCTACACCTTCAGATATGCTACTTTCAAAGGCTATAGTAGTGTAATTTGTAATTACATTGAAACTAGCTGATAATCCTTTCCACCATTTTTTAACACATCCTGTTAATGTTCCTATCATAATTTGGGTTTTAGTATTATTATCCCAATTTGTTCCTTGTGTCATAAAATATAATGTCATTGCTTGAGACCATTTATTTAACACTGCTTTAATATCTTTTTGACAGTCTATATCTGGGCATACACCTGTATTTCCTAATTGTTCAATTTTTGTTTCTCTTGGTTTGTATTTAGGTATTATGTATTGCTTTTCAAATGTATTTGGGTGTTCTTCTTTTATTTTACTAGGTCCTCCTACATGTCCTAAGAGATTTACATCTTTTGTATAATTTAAATTCATTCTTTGTATTTTTGTCACTATATCTTCTATTTCAATTTCACTTATTTGACTCATTCGTCTATAGTTTTTTCATCTATTATATGTTTTTCTTCTTTTATTTTTCTTTTATTTTCTAATTATAAGTATTGTTCTAATAACTTTTCATCTATGCTTCCTTTTTATGTCTTCTCTTTTTATTGTTCTTTTAGGATATTTTCTAAATATTATTTGTTTTACTATTGTTCTAGTTGTTCCTCTAACATATTTTGGATCTTTCCCTATACTAATAAGGGTATTTTGTTGTATTTCTATATTTATCTGTAAAACCCAGGAAAATTTAAATTTTTTTGAAAAATGGCAAGAATAGTAAAATTGCTAGAATGGCTTAGGGAAGCCTAGAATATTATCTATATCTCGGATGACGAAACAGACTACTCCGTTGGATTCGTCTCATGAAATCGAGTGACCTATAAAAGTTTCGTCGAATTCTAAGACAATCGGAATTTTTTCGATTTTCTGGCTACTGAGTCGCTAGTGACCCCAGAGATGAGATTTTCATGAGAATCTTAGGAGTCAGGAAATAATTGGGTAAAGTTCAATTAAAATAAATTGAACTAAACCGGGATGGAAATAAAATTGTTTAGGGCAGGAATTGACTCGACCAAGGACCATGTGACACATGGCGCCATGAGAGCCACTTGTCCAACTTAAGCTAAGAGAGACAAAAAGGAAGAAGAAAATAAAAGGCACATTTTTTTTTTTTTTAGGGAAAAACGGGCAGTGAGGAGAGGGAGAAAATCTCCACCTTCTCTCTACGATCTACAGAGATCAGGTGGTCGTCTTCCGAAGGGGCCAAGGTTTAAAGTCGGAGTACTCAGCGAGGGCTACACATGGATACTAGAAACTCCAAGTTTCGCCAAAGTTTCACGCAAAAGGTTCGGGGAGTAGAAAGCTTCGGGTTCAGGAAGTGTTTGTGGGACTTTCTCGGATCGTTGCTCACGCTTCAAGAGGTAGGGAAACTTACTACTTAGGTTTATTTTCCATCTAGGAGTCGTTTTGGTCTTGGTTGAGCCCTAGGGGCTGTTTGGATGGTGCTCTTGAGCACTAAAGGAAAAAAAAACTGATTTTTTTTCTGGTTCTTCACTATGATGTCCAGTTTTTGAGGTTGTTTTGAAGTTGATTTTGGGCTTAGTTTAGGACGGGTTTTGTGCTATGTTTATGATCGATTTGTGGTCTCAATTGGGGCGGGTTTGTCGCCAGTTGAAAAGGTTGTTTCTGAGATGAATTGGGGTAAAAAAACGGCATGTACAGGAGCTCCAAAGGTGCCTCGAGCATGCAATTGCGTAGGTTCCAAGCTGCTGCATAGGTCACTGTTCATATGTAGCCTCCAACTTTGGACGGCCAAAACTTTCTCGTCTAAACTCCGATTCGCACGTTCTTGGACTCTATGGAAATCACTTTAAGTCTAGAATCCATCCATATATAACTTAATTCAATTTGATCTCATATTATTTCTGAAAATGATGAAATAAAGTAGCTTATGCTGCAAGAGGTGATGCAATGCTGCTGATTTTCTTCATGGCTTGCAACTTGCATAACTCCTTCATTAGGATTCCAAATTTGGTGTTCTTGGACTCTATGGAAAGATCCTTGAGTCTAGAATCTGTCCATGTGCCTTTGAATAGCATTTGGTGCCCACATAAGTTTCTAAAATTTGATTGTAGCACTAAGTGTGCAAATTGCTTGGTTGTGATGATATGCGCGGTCTAATACATTGAAATTTGTGTATGTTGTTTGGTAATTATATGTATGTTGATATAATTATCCATGAGGCTTAGGGAAATGCATGAGTTTGCGTATGATTGGAGCTATCAAGATGGTTTGGCGTTGTAGGCCATTTGTGACACAGTGTCACAATTAGACCTTAGAGGGATAAAGCAAGTCATTACCCGATTAGTACGACTCAGATGTCAATGTATGTGTGTTAAGTAGGTTGACATTAATTGGGAGTGATTTAAATTGAATTTTATGGTGTTCACATATAAATGTCCAATTGATGCATGGGTTAATATTCATGAGTTGGCATATGTGCATATAGCACTCATTATATATGTAGCATGGTATGAATAGGCAATGACACATTTGCATTGCATTTCATATGCACGGGGACATCACGTAAATCGTGTGGGTGTGCATGGTTGTTGTCATTCACCATTCTTGGTGAACAGGTGGTGAACCTGATGCATTGGACAACGTCCAATAAAGATCCACGGTCTTCATGGTTGTAAACCAACACTGTGTATGGTGTTGATGGTGCGGGCTCGATCTAGGGACAATGTCCTAAAAAGTCAAGCGATTTCGGAGATTGTCCAATGATTTTCTTTTAAACGGTTTTGGAGATTGTCTAATGCTTTTGTTTTAAAGTGGTTTCAGAGATCGTCTAATGCTTTGTTTTAAAGTGGTTTCGGAGATTGTCAAATGCTTTTGTTTTAAAGCAGTTTCAGAGATTGTCCAATGTTTTTTATTTATAAAACAAAAAGCTTTTGTTTTGGATAAAGGACCATTGGCTAAAATACCAATGGTGAGTTTCTCACTCTAGGCATAAGCATGTGTGAGGGATTCGAGTTGGGACTCGGGTTTAAGAGGGAGTCGGTAAGAGCTCGGTACATGGGACATGTTGAGTAGCATCTTATTCATAAGATGTAGGTTGCCATTCTAGGATCGCATCTTTTGGAGGGCAGTGCTTATTTGTTGCATGACCATTGCATGTGCACTTAGGTGGGGAGTAGCCATCGTAGGATTTTACTCTACTGGCCATTGCTCACCCCATCGTGGGACCCCCTTTCAGGTACAAGAAATTTGCAGGGAGACGACGCTCACTAAAGGTCGATATTGTGTAGAAAGCCGGATTGTGGCTTTGATTTATATTTTGTAAAATATGTATGTATTAGAATGCTTAATTTTGATATATGTTTTGTATAAGAGTGATGTAATTTAAACTCTTATGGACTATGGTTTTATACCATGTGCTTATATAAGCCTGAAAGTATGGATAAATGGGCCCTACGTGGTGATTTTTACTCATATGTGGACCCGGTGAGGTCGTTGTATACTATTGGGCCATGTTGCCATGTAATTGCATAGGTTGTATTTTGGATAGAGCTCCCCGTACAAAGGAGACTCTGCCCGATTTTTGTTAAATCTTGGGCCCCGAAAAAAAAAAGGGACTAAATGGTGTGGTGTCGAGTTACCCGAAATCCACGAATCTTCGGAGGGTTGACGGGTTGTCAACGGACCCTCAAGATTTGGGTCGTCAAATAATCATTCTATTTTCTAATTTGATAATTTTTTCTTCGATTTTTTCTAATTTATTATCTCGTTTTTCAGAAGACCCGAGAAAATTTTACTTCAAGTTGAAGTACAAATGCATCTGGCCAAACTCAAGATTTTTTTTTTTATAGATCTCAGATAACAAAACGGACTTCACCGTTGGAATCATCTCACGAAATCTAGCTACCATGCTTGAATTACCGAATTCGAGACAAATTTCTGAATTTCACGCCTTTTCGGCGCACTAAAAGCGCCGTGCCATATGACAAAATACCTTGTGAGAAGTGCACATGATATGAGCGCGTGGTGTGACAAGGGCCACGATTATGTATTCATGTGGACACATGTCACATGAATAGTGAGAGGATAAGATAAATGGTTTTTATTAAGGTTTCATATGTTGGAATGGTCCTTAAAGTCAAACTAAGAGGACAAAAAGGGTAAAGAAATGAAAAGAAAAATAACATCTTCTTTTTTCGCCTAAGATTCCGATGAAGAGGGGAGAGGCTGATTTAGAGAGAGAGAGCTCATCTCTCTCTAAGGATTCATAGCTGCCTGACCGTCTGCCCTCGTCTCTGAGCAAGAAGGTTGTTTACACACAAGGGCCACGTGTGGTACCCGCCGGAGTTTCTCGACAACCTCGAAGAGGTAGGGTTTTTCTCCTACTTGATTTATTCTTTGGGCTGGAGACATTTTAACGGATAGGGATATCTTAAGGCCTAGATGGCCGTGTTTTCGGTTCCAAAGATCGACTAAGGCAGGAAACTCGTGAGCCGGTCGCTGGTTGGGGCTCTTGGTGACCTAGGGTCATCGCTCATGTGATCTTGTGTGTGGTTTGTGTTGCTTGGGCGGTTCAAAATGAATTGCTTAAATTGTTCATTAGCCCATGTGAACTAATTTTGGTGTTATTGCCATGAAAGAATAACATGTTGTTGTGTGTTAATTTTTGTTAATATATGCCTTTTTGATATATTAACATGTGTTGTATGGAAATGGCATAATGCATTTAATATGCACTGGGGCACCCTAGAACAGTAGGTGTGAGTGCATCACATGAAATAAATCGGAGGGTTGTCCAAAATAATAAAATTATATCGGAAAGTTGTCTGAAGAATTGTGTTGGGAAATCGTCCAACAATTCACGTCGGAGGGGCCCATGAATGTTTTCGGAGAGTTACCCAACAAATTCACCTCGGAGGATTGTCCAACGTATTTATATCGGAGGGTTGCTTATGAGTCCAAAAACTCATTAGATTTTTAATTCATTTTTCTGAGTTTATTTTGAGAATAATGTTGAATTGTTTGCAGAAAAGTGATAATTGACTCAAATTTCAATTTGCAGGAAAATACAGTAGAAAATCAAATTTTAGCAAAAATCTAAGAAATCACCCTGCAAAGCAGAATTGAGGTCACAACGAGGAATTTAAGGCGACAGAAGCTCGGGCCTAAAGAATTCCAAGTCAATATAACAAATTCGCTTTGAAGAAGAAACTGAAACGTGAACAAGTGAAGTCGTGACTTGAAAAAGGAAGTTGCGATAAAGAAGACGTGGTCGAGATTAAAGGAAACAAATAATGAATAGAAATTCATGTCGCATTTCATTTCGATGTCGCGACGCCTAAAACAAGAAAATGATGTCGCGGATATAACTCGAGGTCGCGACAAGGATCCGCTCTATGAAGCCACAAGAGAGATCTTCAAGAAGTAAAAGAAGTCTAATTAGTTTTTAATTAAAGGGTCAAATCTGAAGTCGCGACATGCTATGTGTCGCGATACAGAAAATGTAGGAATTGAATCCTTAACAAGAAGAATGGATGTCACAAATTCACTCATCTCAGTCGCGACCTAGCAAAGAGCCGAGCGGTATTAGGTGGATGTCGCGACATCACTTTGATGTCGCGACTGGAAAATAGTTGAAAGAAAGAAATCGCCTGCAACGTGGAACCGGTGTAGCAAACAAGAAAAGAAATGGAAAGTAAAGAGGTCGCGACATCACGACGAGGTCGCGACATAAAATGAAAGTTATGAAGACAAGAAAAATGACTACCGTATCTGCGACCAAGAAATCAAGGTCACAACATGAAGTCGTCCTTATTAAACAACAAAGTGGTCGTGAACTCTAAAACTGATGTCGCGAACACGTAAGCCGGAAGCACAAGAAAGATAATAAAGGTCGCTGACATCAACTTGAGGTCGCGATGATCGCGATCAAGAAACATCATCAAAAAGATGTCGCAAATATCATTTCATGTCGCGACTCACTAATCGTGGATTTTGCAAGACAAACTGCTGCAATGTAAAGGAAGAGGTCGTGGATCGATCACGAGCCATCAAGGGACCTACGTCGACATCAACTGAGGTCGCGACATAGAACAAAGGGTCGGGCTTTTTATCCGGATTTCCACCGGAGTATTTTTTGATTCTACCATTCTTTCTTTTCCTTTTGACAGTATAAATAGAGAGATTTCGAATAGTAAAGTAGTTTTCTCCTTCTTCACTACCCAACAAAAGGGAAAAGAAGAGGAACTCAGTGTATATTTTAGAGTAGATTTTATTTTAGTTTTATTTTTTAGTTTTATTTTCTGGATTTGAATCTGCGAACTGCAAGGTAGACGATAGAGCTGGATTGTTAGTTCCATATATTCTTCAATATTACCGCATGGAAATTCTATGAAATATAGACAAATTTGAATTCATTTCTTTCGGATTTATTGCAATTACAAAGTGGTTGCAGCAAAGGATCTAAGACTCCATTTCTCGATTCAAGAATGCAAGAATCGAGCGCAAATTTCATCCGGATTTGATTTACATTTAGTTGCGTTTTTCCTACACATTTACGGAGAATTAATTGGGTTCGGTTTTTACTTAATCTGTGTTATTTTTAATGGATAAGTTCCACAAGAGTACCCCAAGCACTACCGAGGGAACGTATCTTACTCTAATATCCGATGCCCTCTCGGCAAGTGGACACATAGACTCCGAGATTCCCGAGAGTTGAGAGCATTTTTTCTAGGTATGTTCGACTATTATTGACGACCGTCGAGCTCGAGAGTTCATTTTGATAAATCCCCATTCAAGCCATAATTGAAGTCGAGGGGTGTATTTGTAATAATATAAATCATCAGAGAGTTTACCTTAATCTAAGGATAGGTTCCAATCCCCGTGTTAGCTTAGATCTAATCAAGGGAAAGGGATAAACCCATAGATATCTAGAGGTTGAGCCACCATTTAAGTAGTAGAACTTAGCTAATATCCTGAGAAGGTGAAGTAAAGCCTCACGCCACGTAAAATGGAGCGGCGTATTGAGGAAAGAAAAATACCCAGACTCCAAAGAAAAATGGGAATACGTAGTCAAGGTTTGATCTTGTTCGAGAGAAGCAAGGATATTAAATCGTTGAAAACGGAGAGATCCAATTCTAATAATTAGGAAAATCTTTTGACAAAATCTTATCCATACATAGAACAAGAGTAACGGACATAGTGTCAATCAATTGCTCTATCAGATTTCATTGATGGTTTTTTGCTTTCTCACAAGAACCATTCAATCCATTCTTTTTATGTACAATTTACTTTTAGTCATTCACTTTGTTTAGTTTAATTTGAGCATATCTAAATAGTATAGATTTTAATTTTTGTTGTTTCATAAAATTTGCACTATGAATTTTGGAGTCCAAATAGTATGAAATTTTAGTAGTTGGGAGTTTAATTCACTGCTATCAACTCGTGGGAATGATACTGACTTACATCTCAGATTTACTACTTGTATGACCTGTATAATTCTGCGTTGTCATAGACCGAACCCTTATTTTTTTAATCGTGAACATTAAGAGAAAATTATTTTAGCAAGCCAAATTATCCAAAGTGACATGGGTATAAGAGAATTGTAAGGCTCTGGTAGCTGTGTTATTTTGAGGGGTTTTAGTCTATATAGAAAAAGGCAAATAGTTGCCGACAAATAAAACAAATATTTTGTTTGGAAACGGTCTTCATACATGGCATAATCATGTGTGAGGGAGTTGGTGAGGACTCGAGACATGGATTGGGTACATGCACATTCGAGTAGAACCACTGAATCACTGATTGTGTGTGTTTTTCCATTGCATGAGCACTTAGGTGGAGAGTAACCCATGTAGGGGATCGTCACTACTAGGCATTGCTCACCCTGTCGAGGGAAAATTATTTCAGGTACAGGAGAGCCTGTAGACGCACTTAGAGGCCGGATTAAAGCTGCTAGGATCAGTTTGATTCATGTTTTATGTATATATATTAGAACGAAATAGTTTTAATATATGTTTTGTATTAAGAGTGATGTAACAGCTCTTGAAACTATTTTAATATAGTTGATTATATTTTGACGAGTATGGATGTATGAGGCAATGTGGCCATTTTTACTCACGTATGGGTCTCATGATTTGTAACTCATGTGTTTCCCGCAGTTGATTCGTGGCTCACCTGACTTCGAAATGGGGGCTACATCTTTTATAGCCTTCAAGATTTTTTCCATTAATATTTCCATTTTGCTAGATTCCATGCTATTTAGGTTTCATAACTCTTTCTTTCACAAATTTTTCCCAATCTTTGTATAGTCCATATTCTTTTATTTTTATTTTATCTTTGATATAAATTTCTATTTTCTTGCATTAGATTTTAATTATTATTGGATGTTTCTCCATTTCTACTAAGTTTTATTTTTCTATTACTTTTCTTGTTTTTTTTGGATCTAGATTAACCTTGAAGGGTAAATATTTATTGTAATTTTCTACTATATCAGGTATTATTATATCTGTAAGTTCTATATATTTTTCTAGGCTAGCTTTTATAGAAAAAGGTAAACTACTCTCTAAACATTCCATAACCATCTTATATGTTGTGTTTTTTATTCTTTCCATTTTACTAATAGTAAAGTTTTTACATAAATTTTGTATTTTTTCTAAATATTTGTCTATTGATTTTTGTACAAACATTTTTATTGTCATTTCACTCATTTTAATTATCTTCTATATTTGGATTTTCTATCTATTTAGATTACTATAAAATATTTCACTAAGATCTTCTTCTTGATTTTAAGCTTCTTGAATTTTATTATCAATATTATTATTTAAATCTAAAGTTATAACCATTAAGTATATTTTTGTTCTTAAGTTGTCTATCTTATCTTTTATTAATATTTCTTCTTTCATTTCATAAGGGAGATTTAATTTAGTTGTATAATTGTCATTGATTCTTGTAAAGATATTTGAGGCTTAGAGATATACAATGTTTTTAATACCCAATCTTTTGTTAAGAATTCTAATTTGTAATAAGCTAAAGATTCTATTAACACTGTGCCATTCAGATCATAATCATCTTTTTCTCCTATTATTTTCATGATTTATAAAACCTTAATACAAAAATTCTTGTGTTATATCCTATTTTAGGATTTTTGTTATGTTTTAGACATAAAGTTTTTATAAGTATCAATTTTAGGTTGGATTTCTCTATCAAGATTACTGTTTTATGTGTCATAGTTTTTCAAATTTTATTCAAATACGTTTTGTAAAACTTTTCAATTTGTACCTTTTATCAATCTTTTGAACTTTTGTAAATATATTCAATATTCTTTTACTAATATTCTTTTACTATTCATTTACTTTTTATCTGATTTATATTTTATGTCAATTTTGGTTTTTGGTCTTATCCTAAAGATTCTAAGAAAGATTTCATATTAGTTAGTAATCTAATCGTCCTATCAAATTCTTTTATATGATTTTCTATTAGATTTAATTTTTTTTTTTTGTGATTTCAGTCTTAAATTCTTCAATCTTTTTTTTTTCAGTTAGATTTATCATGCATATGTTATAACAAACCTTTTCTGCATAACTTCTGTTATTCATCACTAAACCAATATTCTGTATCAAATTGTTCTAAATCATAAACTTCGATATTATCATCTGAGATTATTGAATAATTTATTTTTATATTTTTTTTACAAATAAAATAATATTATTTTTCTAATCTCTTTGAATTTTGTTATTCCTATTTCTTTGAACAAAAGAAATTTCAGCATTATTATCTTATTATTACAGATTACTGCTTTATTTTATCCGATACCACATTATAAATTCTATAAAAATCAATAGGTAACCAAATGGAACAACACACAAATAACTCACAAAGAGATGAAATTTATCAAACTAGAGAATTGTGACACCTTTATCCCGAGGGTCCCGTTGACAACCAGTCAACCTACGGAAACCAGTGGGTGTCAAGTAACCCGACGCCACACTATCATGTCCCATTTATCGGGATCCATAATTTAACAAAAAATCGGACATAGTCTCCTCTGTACGGGAAGCTCTATCGAAAATACAACCTATATAACAATACATCACATGACCCATCCGGGCTCAATATACCATACCAAGTCATTCATAAGTCATAGTGACCACTCGACCCTACTTAACCATACCCTGAATACTATACATGAAACTATGTATTGATATGTTTACAAGAGTTAAATTATACACTCTTATACAAAATGATATATTAAAACTGATTGTTCTAACATACATATACAAAATATGATCCAAAGCCACATCCGGCTTTCTTCATATAAAGGGTCTCGAATGTGGTCACGCCTCGCACCGAATTCAGATTTGAAAGGGGGTCCCACGACTGTGGGTAAGCAGCCTCCAATAGTGATAATCTCCTACAAGGATTACTCCCCACCTAAGTGTTCATACAATGATCAAACCAACCCATACACATCCAAGTGAAAATGTCACCATGAATGTCATATGTCATGCATGAAATGTATTCATGCCCATATCCCAAGTCACTCACTAACTCCATCACACATGCCTATACCAAGTGTGACAACCATCACTGGTAGTACTAATGACACACATATACCGAGCCCTTACTGGAACACCAGTACCCAATGCAAGTGCCAATGGGCAACTAATCCAGAGTCAATCTTGACTCCTATCACACAACTCGAAGTCCATGTGATAACCGTGTGTCTTATTTTAGGCAACGGATCTTTTCGGATCACAACGCGGGTCTCTTATACCCACATAACTTTTCAAATCACACCGTGGGTCTCTTACACCTATGTTCCAAGCTTTTCACCTGAGGGGATTAACGGCCCCCTTCGTGCTCCGCCCAACACACATTCATTTTATTTCACTTTATGCTTTGAACCAAGAGTCATTTATTGGACGTCATCCAAAGTACAAGCTCACTACCCATTCATCAACACTGATAATGGATAACCATACCCATGCACACACACCCAATATGCCGATGTCCCTGTGCATATGGAATGCTAATGTCACTGCAATTTCTCATGTTACATGTATGATGCACTACATGAACCATTATCATCAGTTGTACTTCATGTCAATTACCATGCAAACATATATCGCAAGCATATAAGTTCCATATATTTTATGCCAATAGATATATAGATATCGTATGAAGCATATTAGCATCCATCAATCCATGACTAAACAAATAATGTCATACATCCTTCCTAAGGCTAACTCATGGAAATTCCTACCCAATACAATAGCCTACAACATGCCATGCAATGGTCATGTCAAAACCCGGCTATTCACATCGACACAACCAAGCAACTTGCACAGTTGGTGTAAAACATTGATTTCAGCAAAGTTATGATCACCCACTATCCTTTACAGGCACATGGCTAGAATCTTGACTGAATGAGCTTTCCAAAGAGTCCAAGAACGCCCAAAACGGAGTTCGGACGAAGATGTTATGGTCATTCGAAGTTAGAGGCCAACAATTAAAAAAATGACGATTGTGTCCCTCCCGGGAATTTCCTACTGCACACCATAGCGTGCTGCTCCACTTTGAAGAAATTTTTGAGTCCAAAGGGGTCGGAATTTGGATATGCCTATTTGAAGGAGATATGTTTTCCTATAAGTCTAGTGATGAGCTTAAAAGTCATCCATTTTCAGTCCATTTTTCTGATTGATTTCTATCTAAAAAGACCGATTTAAATGTGGAATAATCTCACCAAATCGCTTATACAAAGAAATTCAAGATAAAGCAGGATATTGCAAGAGAAGTTGAAGTAGAAAAGTAGCCGAGCAAGAATGACATGACTGCTGAATGATGCTCCAACAAGAGAGGTGCACGAGACAAAGGACTCCGAGTGTCGCGACGCCGATGCGAATGAAGAATCACATCAAGGTCAGCAACCACAAAACTCCGCCGACATAAGGGTACCAAGGCGTAACGAGCAGTCGCAAATGTAAACTCCAAGTCGTGTGCAACCATAAATTAATGACGAATAAGAACATGATGTCGCGACATCACTTCGAAACGCGATGCACTTTAAAAAGTCGAGCAAGAGATATGGAGGTCGCGACACGTAATAGAAGTCGACATAAGATTTTCAAGAGATCGAACATCGGGGTCGCGACATTTAAGAAGTCGCTACATCAACACCGAATCGTGACTCGGTTCCTAGAGCCGGGTATCAGAGACAATCTTGCAGTGGAATTAAGGTCGCGACGCCATTTTAGAGGTCGCGCCGTAAGATGAACCTTCTTGGGAAGAATTGATGAGGATAGATAAATGATGTCGCGACACCAGTTCTGTCAAAGGGATGTAACCGAGGTCGCGACAAAGAATCGAGGTCGCGATACATAGTAAGAGCTGCGGATGCTAAAGGCAAGTCGCGACCAAATAAAAAGCTTATGCGACAAATGCTTAAGATTAAACTCGACATGTCGCGACAAAGAATCGAGGTCGCGACATTAATAACCGCACGGCCGCTTAATTCAAATCCACAAGTGAGGCGATCTGTGGGCTCAACTTCGTAACCCTATAAAAGCAAATGCCATCAAGGAAAGGTACTCGCGGCTCGTAACGAAAGATCCGTAGCCTGCGGCTCATGTGGTTTTTATTTTCTTTCTTTGTTTTGTCAGTTATTTTAGATTAGATTGTTATTTTTCAAATTTTGATTTGAACGCGAATGCTAAAGTAGAAGCCGAACGCAGTAATTCTATTTCTTTCCAAATTATCAATATCGATCGCCTGAATTTCGCATAAATTCTTGGAATTCAGATTTCCAAAGGTCCAATCTACAAAGTAAAGGGTTCTCTTTGATCGAAAAGCCATTGTAGGGTGTAATAAAGTAATTTCTTAGAAACCCACTCCACGTGAATAGACTCAAGTGTTAGAATTTATCTTCCC
This sequence comes from Tetrastigma voinierianum, assembly GCA_016808115.1. Taxonomy (NCBI): domain Eukaryota; kingdom Viridiplantae; phylum Streptophyta; class Magnoliopsida; order Vitales; family Vitaceae; genus Tetrastigma; species Tetrastigma voinierianum. Next base: position 2,110,508 of record JAEQBH010000921.1, read on the forward strand.
GTAGAAATTTATCGTAAGCCACGAACTTCGCTTATAAATCTACTTATCGATTCCCGAATATTCGTATCTCGATCCCACACGTTGTCCTATACCTGCAATAGGATTGTTTCATGCTCTGATTTCCAAGAGGCCCTCTGAGTGACACAGAGAAGGCATTCCTGAGAGTAGTGAACAATTTCAGGGTATGCGAACCTGATAATGGAGATCTAATGAGCTCATGGATGTAAGTCGAGCAACTGCCTTCGCTCTTGAAATCGAGATTGAGCGGAATGACTTATCAATTTAAAAGGTAGAGTTCACCTCGATCTCGAACGTTAAGTTCAATCTCGTGTTACTAGCGCGATCTAATCAAGGAAAGGATGAACTGCTCCAATTTTGAGGAAGAGAAACCAAGAAGCTGTGAACCCATGCTATACCTATGTCTTAGAGCTAAGGTTTACAGCCTGCTCGGGGTATGAAGCATTGGAAAAGAAAAACCATAACAAGGCAACCCTTATTAAGTAGTTATCTAATCGCCTTCGAAAGAATCGTGGAAGATTAGGATGAGATGAACAAAGGCTGCAGCGAGAGCATCCAACTCGCATTCACCTTATTCCTCGGGATGTGGTTTTAAATCTCTGTGGTTCATGCGAAGCAAAGCCATGCATAAGGTTGAAATATCGGCTTCATGGATACATTCCAAGCATTCTCTTGCATTTTATGGATATACTCTGACATATTCTGAGATACATCTAAGTGGGATATTTTTTTATGAATATCGATATATCGAAAATTAACAAAATACTTTGAAATTCATAAAAATACTTTTAAATGTGTAAAATGATATTAATAATCAAATATATACATTGCAATGAGTTTTTAAAATCAAAATGAAGATTGATGTGACTCAATTGCAACATTTACGGATGTGATCAAATTCTCAGAAAGACAATACTCATACCAAGATATGGTGTTCTGATAATATTGATTATAGGATCGAACATGTCATGTATAAATGTCTTGACTTGTATCCACAACTTCTATGGATAGGAAATCCGGGGTTCATCCACATACTCGTTTCTACCAAATATTAATCATCACGAAAAAATTAATTTATTAATATATTATTACTAAATTAAACTAATTTAAAATATGAAAAACTCACATAATACTATAAATTTATAATATGCATACAATTATATTAACTAATATATAACTTGATTTTAAAAATTAACGAACATGGAAATGTTAATTTATTAATATATTATTACTAAATTAACTAATTAAAATATTAAACTAATATATAGTTATTTAAGAGATATCACAAAGAAATTTTTTGATTTAAATGAAGATTGATATTGGCAGAGAGAATTTGTAATCAAATTGAAATGATTTTAGAGGTATTTATAGATTTTTTTTGGGTCAAAATAACCAAGTGATTGGGTCAAATATATTTGTAATTTAATTATAGCCGTTGGATTTAATTTTGGTGCAAATATGGTCATTTTGATATATTTCCGATATATCCCGATATATCTCCGATATTTTACCGATATTTCCGATATATCTCCGATATTTTACCGATATATCTCCGATATTTTGAAGCAAAATCAGGCCACGCCGGGCCGCTGGCAGTAGCCTTACTTTCTATCGAAATTTCACTAAATTTCGGGTCCGATATCGATATATCGGTACAAATATCTTCGATATTTCCCGATTTTCACGTATTTTTCCCAGAACGATTTTCTCAGATTGCACCGCTTCGAGGGGTCCGAGCACTGATATATCGCGATATATCCGCGCCGACATCCGAAATTTCAACTTTGGTTCTGAGTAGTGCGGGGTGATGTTTCACAATAGCGGTATTTTCAATGCTCCTTTAAAGATAGCCCAGTTAGTCTGAATTTGTTGTTATTTTAGATTTCGGTTTAATTCATTTTGTTATTAAATCACTTTTCTTAGTTTTTATTATTTTAAGGTTTGCTAAGAATATATCAATTGCCTATCAAAGTCCAAATAGTATAGAGTTTGAGTAGTCAGGGTAGTTGATTGAGAATTCTTGAGATCTCTGTGGGATCATTATCTGGACTTAAATCCAATTTACTACTTGTTCGGCACAGCCTTGCGACATCCTGGATCAAAACCATAAAAAGTAGTTTACTCTTAAGAAAGCGATTTTAATCGGTCCTGATAGATAATGAACACAACAAACAAGTTTCATGGCATTATTAACGGGGGATTAGATAATATTCCTTGAGTAATAACGCTATAAATTTCAGCTATGGAGTATTTTGAGTCCATCACGAAGAGGTGAGCGAGTTTTTGGCGCGGTGCGGATCGAAAAGAATTTGGTGAATCAATATTCAGATAGCGAAATATGGATTTGGACATAATTTATAAAAAGAAAATTGAAAATTAGCAAAAATAAGATTCAATAGGAGTAGTTTAGCAAGCTACTGAAATTTTTGTAGAGCTTTTCATGTTAAATACAATTTTTGGTATCACTTACTCCATTTGATCTCAGTATATTATAATTTCAGGAGTTAATTCATGCACGGGAAAGCGGGAAGTTGGTGTTGCCACTGAACCTTTGAATCGAAAGAACAATTAGAGGGCTAGAAAAGTTAAGAGTCACGAGAAATAGCAGAGAGATGGGCGGAATGAAAGGTGTCGAAGCGATCAACGAAATTGCTTGTGAAGTACCTCGAGGCGAGACACTATGGAGGACTTACGGAGACCAGTTATCCGAGATGATCACTCAAGCGGTGGGACTGACCCGTGATAGATGCTAACAATTTTGAGCTCAAGCCGTACGATCACCATGGTTCATGGGAGCCAATTCACAGTCACCCCTCACGAAGATCGAACACTTGGGACGGTTTCTAAGAATGGCAATACAGTTAAATTGAATGGTGTGAGACCGAAGTTTATTAAGGCTGCGATTGTTTCCATTCTCTTTAAGAAGACTCTTGGCTGCATCATGGTTTGACTCACTACCATAAGAATCTGTTAAAACATGGGAGGAAGAGGCGATGGAAGCTTACTGGGATTCTTTCCTCCATCCCTCACTTACAGGCAGGCAGGGAAATTACTTCTTTCAAACAAGGGGAAGATGAGAGTCTGTACACTGCTTGGGAGAGATAAAAGAGGCTGCTGAAGAGATGTCCCATGCACGGGATAGACCTAAAGACACAAATGGACATCTTCTACCACTCCATGAATTATACCTCAAAAGGTATAATAGATGCTGCTTGCGGCGGAGCATTCAGAAGAAGAAGAGAGCGGAAAGAAGCAAAACTTGGTTTGATCGATGATCTTGCTAGGTGCAACATGAGACCTCCTTCGAATCCCTCGGGACGTGTGAGCAAAGAAATGGAATGATTGAAATTTGAACCGATATGCGCCATGGAGGCCAAAATTTGGATGCATTGATGCATCGGTTGGATAAAAGAATGCACTTTGCAAATAAGATAGGAGCCCTGGAAAGAGAAGGAAGAGTAACTAATCTTGAGGCGCGAAGAGGTTTCTGTACGTGGAGGAGGCTAGCTATTTGAGCGAGCGAGAGGCATATCATTTCAAGCTAACTGACGCTGACCTATTATACCCGGCATTGAACCATGAGAATTTCTCTTATGGTGGAGAGGAGCCTATTTCTGTCCTAGACATAGGCAAAACTTTCGGCAAGGCTCTCCACCAAGGTTCAGCGGCGACAACGAGGAGAGGGCATAAGCGAATATCGGAGTAAAAGGCTCGGACCTTTGAAGACCAGATGTTGCAGTTCATGGGGGAAAATAAAAAGCTGTTAAACTTCCATAGACAAGGTTTGAAATTAGGCTTCAAAAACCAATTCTCAAATTTTCGGACAATACCAATGCCTCTCTCAAGAACACAGGCATAAAATAGGGCAGCGCCTAACCTGCGAGAATCAAATTAAAGATGCTTTTCCCAGAATCAAATTAAAGAAAAATCCGAAAGACTGCATGGCTGTGCAGCTTAGAAATGGAAAAGAATTAGAGAAGGAAAAGTCAGAGAAAGATGAAAGCAACAAAGGAGAAGGGATCCTGGAAAATACTGAGTCACCGGGGAAAGAAAGGAAGAAAGAGCAGCAGCAAGAAGAAGAAAGAAGCAAGAAAAAAGCCCATAATTCTATGCCTGCAGTTCCATTTCCGCAGAGACTGCAAAAGTCAAGGATAGAGGAGCAGTTCGCAAAGTTTTTGAAAACTTTCCAGAAGTTGGAAATAAGCATGCCATTCACAGAAATGGTAACTCAAATGCCACTATGCCAAATTCTTGAAGAAATTTTAAGCAAGAAGAAGAATTGCGGAGGAAGAGGAGTAGTGAATCACATTGCTACTTGCGGCGCATTGATAAGAAAAAGAATTTACGAGGAAAAATGAAAGACCAGAGTTTCACCATTCATACCATTGGAGGATTTGAAATTGAAAAGGCTCTTTGCTGACTCGGTGCAGTATTAACTTAATGTCATTATACGTTGCAAAAGGAAATTAAGTTTGGGGAGCTTACTCCCTCTTGTTACTCTCGAATGGCGAGATAGAGCGATGGCGAAACGAAGGAGTCATTGAAGATGTACTTGCGATGGAGTGGGAAATTTGTTTTTCCTGTCGACTTTATCATCCTGCACATTAAAGAAGATTCACAAGTCCCTCTGCTGCTAGGAAGGCCATTCTTATGGCTGGGCTGCTTTAATCGATATCACGAGAAAGGAGTTCTCACTCGGGGTTGGAAAGCGGTGACTTCAATCTGCTCCAAAGTTTGGAAAGAAATTAGACCTGAGATAGGAAGATTACAAGTTAGTAGATGATGTCTATCTCGAAACAACTCTGATTGTTATTATGATTATGATGCTTAACTTCCTATCAATGAAAATGAGATGAATTTCGATTATCTTGAAGGTGTTAATTGGGTTTTCCGCACATCAGTTTCTTATTTCTACCGAAAAGGTGTTGAGTCTTAAACAAAGCGGCATGGACAATGGAGACAATAATGAAGAAGGAATTTCATCAAAGAGACGGTCACAGACGGGCTAGTTTTAAAGGTTGCTTAAGCCATCCCGAAGTATGCTTACTTGGAGCTACCAAAGGTAAAGCCGGTGATTATACTGCTAGACTTAGTGATCTTTGAAACGAGAAGGCTGTGAAAATTTTGAAAAATTATCGGTCGATTGCTTAGTCCATAGATGAATTAAAGGGTATCGGTCGAGTCAATATGCATGCACAAAATCTTCGCTTCCGGAGGAGAATGCAAAACCATCTGTTGAACATCGTGAACCCGGTCGTGAAAGAGTGATCGAAGGAGTGCTTTCGAATGGTTGAATGTTTGTTTTTATATATGCAATCTCGAGACGAGTCCTTGGAGTTCTTAATACATGTGGTTCCAAGAAAGGTGGGTTGTATGATCAGGAAATAGAAAAAATGAGTTAATTCAACAAGAGCATTTGACATGATGGAAGTATGTATCGGTCTGGGAGGCGAACCACGGCAACCCGGGAAGGATCATTTCCGTTGCCCTTCATTGATCGAGATGTTGGGCCAGTTAGCGAGCACCCTCATTTTTGTTTCCTAGATGGATATTAGGCTATAACCAGATTGCCATTGCACACGAGGACGAGAGAAAAACCACATTCCGTGCCCTTATGGCACGCCTTGAAGGATGCCATTTGGGTTGTCTGTCTCTGCTACTTTGAGAGGTGTATGATGTCCATGTTCTCAGATTGGTTAGAGGAGGTCATGGAGATTTTTATGGATGACTTCACATTATATGGATCTAGTTTTGAGCATTCCTCTACAACAACACAGGCTTAGGTCTTCAAGATGCAGGACAAGCGTAGCGATGGCGGGAAAAAGTGCCATTTCATGGTAACAGAAGGTATTGTTCTTGGTCATAAAATTTATGCTACGGGACTAGAAGTAGACCAATCAAAGGTTTCGATTATCAAGACTCTTGCACCGCCCACAACAGTAAAAGGGATAAGGAGTTTCTTGGGACATGCTGGATTCTATAGGAGATTCATCAAAGACTTCTCAAAAATAGCAAGACCATTATGCGGTGCGGAAAGACCCTGAGGTTTAATTTTGATGACTCTGTAAAGCGGCCTTTGAAGAAATCAAGATCGGATTAGTTCAAACACTATCATGGCTGCACGAGAATGGGATCGGGAGTTAATAATGTGTGATGCCAATGATTTACGTGGTTTGTATTGGGGCAAAGAAAGAGAAGATATTGAGCCATATACTATATGCTAGCGAGAACCTTCAATGAAGCCCAAAGAAAACTTCAGCTGCGAAAGGAGATGCCTAGCCATAGTTTTGCTTGTGAGAAGTCGGGCCATACATTTTAGGATCCCATATTATCGTTCACACGACCGTACGGCGATCAAATATCGATATTCGAAAAAGGAAGCCAAACCAAAGTGATAAAAGGTGGTGTTGTTACTACAAGAGTTTGTCTGGAAATTAAAGATAAGAAGGGTTGGCCAATGATGTGATGGTGATCCCACTTGTCCAAAGTAGAAAAACAAAGTAGAAGAGGAGGCCCGAATATGGAGAACTTTCTAGATGGCTTATTTATTTAAATTGTCGTCAGAGCTCGTGATATCTTGATATCGTGAATTACTTGGCTTGTGGAGTAGTGCCTCACGATTCAGCTACCAGCAGAAAAAGCTCAAAAGCGGCGGTATTACATCTGGGATGACCCATTGCTATTTAAAAGAGGTGCTAACATGATTATAAGAAGATGTATGCCAGAGAGTGAACAATGCAAAATTTTGAATGAATGCCATGCATCACCATATGGGGGACATTTTTCCGGAGAAAAAACGGCTCATAAGATACTCAAATCACAGTTTGTTATTGCCCCGTCTTTAGAGGGCGTAGCAATAGATCGAATTATGTGATAGATGTCAAAAGATTGGAAATATCAACAACAGAAACGAAATGCCCTTACAAGGCATATTGGTGGTGCAAATTTTTTATGTATGGGGAATAGATTTTATGGGATCCTTCCCACCATCATTTGGAAACTTGTACATACTACTGGCAGTGGATTATGTGTCCAAGTGGGTGGAAGCAATAGCTTGTCCAAGGAATAGCCTTCTTTGCGGTGAATTTCTTACCAAAGGAACATTTACTGGCGATTAGACACTAAGACTATCGCATCGGTGGCGGAAGCCACTTTGCAAACAAAATATTTGCAAAGCTCATGAGCAGGTATGGGATCAAACATATAATGAGCCTAGCTTATCACCCCCAGACTAATGGACAAGCAGAAATTTCCAATAGGGAGATTAAAAGGATCTTGGAAAAGACTGTAAGTTCAAGCAAGAAAGATTGGTCTTCCAAACTTGATGATGCACTTTGGGCTTACAGGACGGCATTCAAAACTCTCATTGGGATGTCCCCATACAGAGTGGTATTTGGCAAACCATGTCACCTTCCTCTTGAACTGGAATACAAAGCCATGTGGGCCATCAAGCTGAACCCGATTTCAAAATTACTGCAAGGAAATTTGCTCCAGTGAATGAACTAGAAGAGCGAGAAAGCGAAGCCTGAAGTAGCGCTAGAATATACAGGACAAGACAAAGAAATGACATGATCAAGGATTCTGAGAAAAGAGTTCAGAGCAGGGGATCAGGTTCTGCTATTTAACTCCAGATTAAGATTATTTCCAGGGAAGTTGAAATCAAAATGGAGTGGACCATATACAGTGGTGTCAAGTACTACCTTTGGAGCAGTAACACTTTCGGGGCGTCTTGGGAAGAATTCAAGGTTAATGGTCAAAGACTAAAGCAATATTTTAGCAGGGAGAAAGAAAAGGGAAGAACTCAGATTTGGTGAATTGAGAGAGAAGGCTTAAAACAACTAGTCCAGCTAAGGACTCAAAACAGAGCAGCTCATGGGAGGCAACCCATATAGATTTTTGCTTCTTTATATAGATTTTGATTTTTTAATTACTCGTTTTATTTTTTTATTCTTGTAATGATTTGTTAGGACTTGCTAAGTTAGTATTTGATCAATTAAACCCTTTTTGAAATTGTTGCAGTGCGCATACAAAGAATCGCAAGGCTCAGGTAAGAAAGAACCAACTCTAGGACGGCTCCAGCACTTCACAAGATAGGGCGACTTGAAAAAGGGGAGTATTTTTCTCCCTAAACAAATTCTATGGAAAATAAATAGAATGCATGTTTGAAATGTTGTTTGGGAATACTTTATTGGATGTTAAGAATTTGCAAAATTAATAAGGAGAGCAAAGCTATCTGATCATCAAATTTAGGGCAAGTACAGACTAAGTCGCGACCAGATTGCAACTTAGTAAGTACTGAGGGGAGAACAAGAGCATAGGTCGCGACATAAAAGTTATGTTGCGACAGAACATTTGAGGCCGCGACAGAACATTTGGGTCGCCACAAGAACAATTCAGCCAAAGAATAGTGAAAGTTTGCGACAGGCTCAAACATGTCATGAAATTACTTGTTGACCAAAAGGGGGTAGAAATGCCAGATGTCTCAACCTGATGATATATTGTCCTCCCACAACTTATTGATGTCGCGACAAACAATAATAAGTCGCGACATAAGAGAAAAGTGTGCCAGCAGGGCAACTTTTAAACCTGCCCTTTATTTAATGACAGCACATAATTGCGGCCTGAAATTTAAGTCGCGACAAACGCAATTAAATGAAGTAATAAAGTCCACAATAATGATTGGATTGCAAAGTTGAGAAACACCCTCACACTATTTCATTCACAGGCTTAAATACAACTCTTCATCTTTGCCTACTCTCTGGTTTCAATTCTTGCAAACCCTAGATCCAAAATTCTTCCTAAAATCATTCCTATTTCTCAAATGGCCGAACTGTCAACCCTCATCCCAAATCTAAGCGAGATCATGGAAGAATATACTCAGCCCGAAGGGGAAGTTTGTCAGGAACCAACAAGGGAGAACCTGCCGTCGGAACCATCAGAAGTTCAACCAATTTCCAACAACCCGGAGAAAAAGAAAAAGAAAAGCGACCAAAAAAGAAGGAAGGCGAATTCATTATCGAAGAAGCTTTCTCCATGCGGAAGAAGTACTATCTTGAGGTAAGGGGTTTGTCGGAGAAAGAGCACAGCAGCTCACATCTCCTTTGGAACTAATAGAATAAAGAGGTTGGGGAAACTTCTGCAAGCATCAAATGTCCGGATACGCAGCAGTAGTTCGAGAATTCTACTCCAATCTGGTGGGGAGGAAGGATAACTCTGTTTATGTCAGAGGAGTTTGGGTGTCGTATAGAGCGAAAACCATCAATGAAATGTATGGAATGGAAGGGCAGAAGCATGGATCCAAATTCAAGAAGATGATAGACAACCTGCTTAGGTAGAAGATTGTAAGAAAGTTATTGAATGGTAAGGGAAAGAGGGGTCGAGGAAAAGGAAGCAAAGACCATAAACATAGGAGATTTAACGAAGAGACAAAAGGTATGTTTACTTCACGGCCCTCGGTTATGGTTTCGACCAAGCATGTATGCGCACGGTGCAGGGCAAAAGCAATCATTCTTTATGCTATCTTTGAGGAAGGGTACAAGATTAATGCGGGGCTGATCATTGAAAACTTCGATAATGAGATACCATGAAGGAATAAAGGGTTTGATCCTCGCGACCCAGCTATCACAAGGCTATGTTTGAGGAGCTGGTGTAGAAAGGAACTTGGGAAGAAGAAGAATGCCCCATGGTTTCTGCCCAACTCTACAGCGAGGTAAGCAAGGAGCCACAGAATCAAAAGAAAAAGGGGATTATAATGAAACGATTCAAGAGAAAGAAAATGAGAATGCAAGACGAAGAGACACTCTTACGGTTGCCAGATCAAGAAAGAAAGATCGAGCATCAGAAGAGAACACACCTTTATGTTTGCGAGGGCTGAGAGGAACAAGATGATGGAAGCCCTATGAATTTCTCAACCCCTTTGTATTTCTCCCACTATCGAGCAATTTAAGAACACAGTGAAAGCTCTAGGGGATCTCAGGGGAATAATCAAATAATGGAGATGCCCAATTCCATTCAGAAGAAAATGGAAGAAAGGGAAAGGGAATGGAGCATCCAACAAAAATTCAAGAAGGAAATGGAAGAAAGAGATCACGATCTACTGAAGAAGTTGCAGCTGAGCCATGAGTCATTTTACAACAATCAGTATGATCGCGATTCTCAACTCTTAACAATCATAAAGAAAGGACTCGAGTTAGGAAGCCAAAACTATGGAGGCGAGATCAAAGGGATTCAAATTCCTCTACATGTCAATGTTCAAGGACTTAGAAGAGGTTGAAGGAAGAGATAAAGCTTGATGACAAAGATGCCTTCGAAGAAAATTAAAACTGAAAATTGGATTTGATCAACAATAATCTTTCCAAATTTTAGAAGTCATGGCGAAATGGAGAACCACGATGAACACGTTGGGGGAAAAGACAAGATGATACGAACAAAGGTTGATCTCTGCGAATTGATCCTTGAAAACAGATATAGAGGGAGAATGACAGAAGAAGGCTGAAGTAAAGTTTCCCAAATTCTCTCATAATTTGGCTACCCTTGTCTGGATCCTCCCAGCATCTTTGCTCCTCCCCAAAGAAAAATAAATCTTCCATTGGTTATCCTTCCTACCTCTCTTTCGGGCTGTTATTCTCAACTTTTCACATCATATCATGTGAATAAAATAAGAATTTGTGAAAAGGAAATGTTTGATGTTGCTTGCGGTTAGATTGTATTGTTACTTTTTGCTTGGATTGTTAAGAGAATAACATTAGAGTTTAGTTCAAGAATGAAAATCTTGGAGCATATCATAATACGAAGACTAGTTAAAGTAGTTTGATAGAAGGAAGGTAAACACAAATAATTGCGAGAATGAGGCGAGAATGACATATAATTGAATTGAAACACAAATTGCATAATTGGCCCAGATTTGGGCGATGAGTCAGATAAAGGAAAATCATACAATTGAAGGAGCAAATATATTTTTGAGTTTGTAGTATAAACGGTAAGCCAAAAGAACCTGAGTGAACCTTAAATCATGTAACTCCTCATCCGTGATTTGAGTCAAAGGACATCCTTAGGGTTAGTCACAGGTTAATCCGGCAGATTCTAGAACTTGTTAGATTATTGATCAAGGCGGAATCCTAGGTGATACAACTAATAAGAAATGATGCAGGCCATCAGCAGCGGTTTGAACCATTCTAGCCACCCTTATTTATATGTACATACACCTTAGTTCTGATTTGAGCCAAAACAATCCTTATCTTCAAAACAAGCCATTAAATCCCAAGCCATCTAGATAATTAATCCTCGGTAAAGACCTCTGATTACCAAAAATTCCAGAAGGAAGAGATAAAGTTTGAGGGAGTATGTATTTTTTTAGAACTAAAGGAAAATATAAAAGGGTGAAGAGAAAGATCTAAAGCGAGAAAGATACAACGAAAGAAAACTAAGGAAGAAGTTTTGTCTTGTGGCTAACTCCCTTGAACAATTAAGTTCTTAGGGGTGTTTCAACACCTAGTAACAACCTAATGCCCAGCTGGTATGGGAGTTACTAACCCAAAGTTAAGCTAAGAGTGTTAGAAAGCCTAAAAAAATGAGAACATTGCACTATTCACGAGATGGTGACAAAGAAAAGTTCAACGATTATGAAGTACAAATGAGAAATGAGAATGAACAATTTTTAAACAGAAGAAATCAGAAGATACCCCAGATGAAGTTTGGGAATCAATTAAAGGAAATTGCAAGGAAAAGAAGGCGACGATTAAGTAAGAAATGAGAAGATGGGTAATCTTAACCTAAAAGTTCCATCCATCCCACAAAGACCCAAACGACATTACAAACCTAAAATGCACGATTGATCTTGAAGGTTGGAATTACCTACATTAGTGGAGATCAATATGAACAACAAGCATATGGAATTTGGAAAAACTTGAAAGGATCAAAGCGAAGGACCTCGGAGGGTTAAGCGACTGCTAAGAAAAAGGAAAAGACCAACCTACGTTTCAGCGGGGATCAAGCGACTATACTGTTTATAAAACAAATTCAAGCAATTTAGTTTGTACACAGTTGAGTAAGAGACTAACCTTCATCTGGACTTGAAGCTAGATATACAGAAAAGAATGCAATTCTAGTCTTTTAATTAAATTGGTTGCAACTGCAAATCAAAACAGAAAAATGTCTTTTTGTTGGAGGACAAACAAATCTTTCTTTTCTTTGCTCGGGGACGAGCAAAATTTAAGTTTGGGGGAGTTTGATGAGCTTAAAAGTCATCCATTTTCAGTCCATTTTTCTGATTGATTTCTATCTTACAAAGGACTGATTTATATGCGAAATGGAATAACTCACCAAAGCGCTACTCTGACGGGAAATTCAAGAGAAAGAGGATGTGCGGTAGAAGGAAGCGAGAAAGTGGTGGCGGTTATGACGCTAGTAGGTGAATGATGTCGCGGGAGGTGCACGAGGAAGAAAGGACTGATGTCCACGACGCCTTGTGACAATGGGATCATCACATCAAGGTGCAACCACAAAACTCGGTCAGCGACATAAGGGCAATTGAAGCGAAACGAAGCGAGGTCGCCGCGAAACTCCAAGTCGGGCAACCATAAATTAATGAAGAACAAAGGCATGATGTCGCGGCAATTGAAGCCGGCAGTAGACATGGAGGTGCGACCTGCGGAATGAGAGAATCGCGTATAAGATTTTTCAAGGCGAACATCGGAAGTGTGACATTTAGAAGAAATGGCGACATCAACCTTTGAATCGAGGACTTGTTCCTAGAGTGGTATCAGAGACAACTTGCAAGGAATTAAGGTCGAAAGCGTCATTTAAATTCGCGACCAAAAATGAACCTTCTTTAGGGGAAGGAGTGATGAGTGATTAGATAAATGATGTCGCGACCATTTCGGTCGCGGCAGGCGGGTCGCGACGAGAATAGAAGTCGCGACATAGGAAAGAAACTAAGGGATGCTAAAGGCATTGACCAAATAAGCTTCTACGACAAATGCTTAAGACAGGCGATGTCGCGACAAAGAATCGGTCGCGACATTAATAACCAAATGGGCGATTAATGCGAAATCCTGAGGAGCGCATCCAAAGTTAGGGCCCAACTTTGAAACCTATAAATAGCATTTCTTGAAGGAAAGTAGCTCTTGGCCCATTTCGAGCAGAAATGCGGTAGCCTAAGGCTCATGTATTTTATTTTCTTTTCTTTGTTTTTGTCGTTATTTTAGATTAGATTGTTATTTCTTTCCAAATTTTGGATTTGAGCGATTATTTGTTAAAGTAGAGTGAATCACGAATTCTATTTCTTTCAAATTCTTTGCACAGATCGTCTGAATTTGGACAAATTTTGGAATTCCAGTTTCCGGTGTCCAATCTAATGGTTCTCTTGATCGAATGCATTGTAGGGTGTAATAAATAATTTAGAAACCCAGCTTCCATTGAATAGACTTTGTTGTTAGAATTTATCTTTCTGTGAAATTTATCGAAGCGCTCTTGAACTTCAGGTTTATAAATCTAACTATTGGTTGAATAATGTATCGATCCCAATATCGGTGTGCTATACACACCCAATAGGATTGTTTCATGCTCACGATTTCAAGAAGGCTCGAGGTGACACAAAGAGAAGGCATTCACGAGAGTAGTGAACAATTTCTCAAAGATTATCTGAACGATAATGGAGATCTAATGAGCTACGTGGATATAAGTCGATAAATCGTCTTCTCACTTGAAATCGAGTTGAGTTGAATGACTTATCAGTTTAAAAAGTTCACCTCGATTCGAACAAGAAGTTCATTCCCGGTGTTAGCAAGGATCTAACTAAGTAAAGGATGAACTGCTCCAATTTTGAGGAAGAGAAACAAGAAAGTGTGTAAACCCATGCTATACCTATGTTCAGGAGCTAAGGTTTACGCATCCATGCTCCGGCATGAAGTTATTGAAAAGAAAAATATCCGTGAACAAGGCAACCCAGATTAGTGCGGAAGTTATTCAATCCCTCCGCCTTCTGCAAAGAACTGTGAAGATTAGATGATGAACAATACAGAAAGAGAGATCCTAACCCCGCACTACCCTTATTCTTTAGACAGACAAATATGTGGTTCCTCGAAGCAAAGTTGCTGCAGGGAGAACTCCTAGGAATTACGTTTCGTATCAGCAAGATTTTCAATGCTCCCTTTAAAAAGATAACTCGATTAGTCCTAATTTATTATTTTAGGATTTCCAAATTTTTAATTCATTTGTTATTAAATCATTTTTCTTAGTTTTTATTATTTTAAGGTTTGCTAAGAATATATCAATGGCCTAATGAAACCAAATAGTATAGAGTTCGAGCATGCAGCGATCGGTAAATTCTGAAGATCTCTGCGGGATCGATATCCGACTTAAATCCAATTTACTACTTGTTCGACTGTATTACTCTGTAGCATCCCGGGATCAAAAACCGTAAAGAAAATGATTTACTTAAGAAAACAGCTTGTAATCAAGACAATAGATAATGAACACAACAAACAAAGTTTCATGGCATTGCTTGATGGGGATTAGATAATATTCTCGGTAATAACGCTTATAAATTTATAGGCTTTCGGCCATCATCATGTAAGAGGTGAACATCTAGTTTGCACTCAAATTTGAATCACTCAATTCGAATGAGGGATGACGCTATGGCAAAACACAGTCATAGGTCAAGGAGAAAATCGACGCCAGCCTTCTCGGGAAACACACATGCCCCGGCCGTAAATTAAATCCAGTAGAGAAAACCCTACCTCAAAATAAGGCATTTGCTGAGACACGCTTTTCTCGATTTTCGTGAAAACCCGAACTCCTGAACCTTGGCGAAATCTTGTGACTCCCCGGCATCTGCCGTAGCTCTTACTCCGATGCAGAGCTGTTTAACTCTACTGTCGAAGTTCCTCGACCTAAAACCTCAGAGAAACCCCGTCCCGAGAAGCTTGCTTTTCTCCGTCCTCTCTCTCTCTCTAACATTTTGTTCTAGACCAAATTGTGAGATCTTTTCTATTTTAGATATTTTCTTGATATTTATACACGAGACACGTGGCTCACATGGTGCCACATGTCACACTTCCCAGGTCCGTTTTAGCCCCGAAACAATTTATTTCGTTCTGATTTAAATTCCATCTATCTTAAATGGACATTCTTTAAATATTTGACATTTTTTTTTTTTTGTAAAAATCCCGATTTTTGGGGTCCACTCGATGCTCGTCGCCTCGAAATTCGGGAAAAAAATCCGACGGTCTCGAAATTCAACAAAATTCTTCTGGGTGACTAGATTTCGCCAGACGATTTCAACGATGAAGTCCATTTCATCATCCGAGATCTAGAAAAATTACAAGTTTTAGCCTGTCCCATTCCAACAAAATTACCATTTTGCTTTTTCCCAAGTCTTACATTCTTCCTTCCTTAAAATAATTTGTATCCTGAATCTAACTCAACCATAATACAATCACATGTATATGAAATAGTCACTAATGCACCTCAAATGACTACAAAAAAATGATACCTTCATCCCTTGGGTCAAGAAAGGATAAAGGTGATGCATCGTGATCCTCATGCTCCCATGTTACCGCCATAGCACCTTCACTAGCCTCCCGCCTATGCCAAAAACCCTGCCTTGGCTATCCGATGATACGCACTAGTCCCTCCCCTCGGGCAACCTCATCCGTATCAACAACAAGCTCACCCTAATTCACTATATGAGTCGACCGAGTGTACTCAGCATGGAGATATGAAATTACTACCGTGAACACTCCATTAAATCAGTGGTAGTGCCAACCAGTAAGCAACTATACCCACCCTATCGACTACCTCAAAGGGCCCAATATATCTCGGCAATAGCTTTCCCTGCTTGCCAAACCTGATCACTCCTCTCTTAGGCTTCAAGAAGACATGATCTCCCACCTCAAACTCTAGATGTCGTCGCCGTGTGTCGGCGTAACTCTTCTACCGGCTCTAAGCCGTGAGAAGACATTTACGTATCAATTCCACCTTCACTAGGTTTCATTAATCAACTCCGGACTCGTGGTGGATCTCTCTCCCACCACTAACAACCGGAGATCTAAGATGGCCTCCCATATAATGCCCCATAAGGCGCCATATGTATACCTCCGCCTGATAACCCACAGATTATAGGCAAACTCTGACTAAGGGGCGTATGCTCCGCCCATCTTCTATCCTCGGGAGATCCGCAGACGATGCTCTCAAGATGTCCTCTAACACCCGTATAGCTCTCTAATCGGGACCGCGCCTATGGATGAAAAGACTCATCCTGACCTGTCCCACGGCCTTTGAAACTCTTCCAAAACTGAAATAAAACCGGGATCCTAACTAATACTATGGGAGACCGGCACTCCATGCAACCCGTATAATCTCTCACAGAGGTGCAAATAACTTAATTCCTCCAAAGCAGGAAGGTCATCCGCACAACTGTAAAAATGTGCCGACTTAGTAAGCCAGTCCACTATCACCCACACCACATCATGCTTCCGCGATGTCCATGGCAAGTGAATCACAAAATTCATCGTGATATGCTCGCACTTCCACTCCACTACCTCCAATGGCTGAAGTAATCCTATTGGCCTCTGATGCTCAGCCTTAATCTGTTGACACGTGAGACATCGTCGAACAAAATCCCCAACGTGTCTCTTTATCCCACTCCATTAATACTGGCGATGAAAATCATGATACACTGGTACACCGGATTTAATCATAAATCAGTGGAATAATGAATCTCCGAAGGATCTCCTCTCCTCGCCTGCTAACTGGGAACCACAATCCGTCCACTATACCGAAGACTACCATCTGTGTGAATGGCCTAGCCCTTGTCACCTGTACCAGCCTATACTCAGTCCCCAATAGACACTATCTCAATGCCCTGCCCCTAGGACTCAATCACTCAACTCAGTAGGGAAGGCGTAGCCACTAAACTCCTCAAAACACCCTGAGTCTTTTCACCATACTATAAGCCGAACTGTCCCACAGTCTCGAGCATCAACCACTCCCGAGAAGCCACACTAGCGCACTTTCAGATCTCCAACTCGAGTGCGGGCTGAAGCCAATTACATTTTCCTTACCAGATGGTACCGCAAAGTGAAGTCATAATCTCAAATATTCCATCCACCCGCTACGCTCATATCGAGGTCCTACCAGGTGTGCGATATACTTCTCGATTTCGTGGTCGAATACCTCGAATTGCTCACACCATATAAATAAGGGTGCCATCTTCAAAGCTAAGACTATGCTTCCAACTCCATGGCATGCGAGGGGTAATTCCGCTCTCGTGTCTTCAACCGTCAAGTAACCATGCTCTGAGTCACCTCCCTGACCGCATCAACACATCCCAAACACTGGTCCCGAGGCATTACAATATAACGTGCACCAATGTCCCCTTTTCGGGACTATCAGAATAGGAGCTGATGTTAGCCTCCTTTATAACTCTTGGAATGCCCTCTCACACGGGTCATTCCACTTATACTTGACCTATTTCCGAGTCAATCTAGTCATAGGCGCAGCTAATTGGGAGAAGTCCTCAATAAACCTCCTGTAATATAAAGTCAGTCCCAAGAAACTACATATCTCGAAAACTGACTTCGATCTCTCCCAACTCATAACTGCCTCGACTTTCTCAGGGTCCACTGACACACCCGAAGCCGACACTAGGTGTCCCAAATACCACAACTCAGTAAGCCAAAACTCGCACTTACTGAACTTGGTGTACAACTGATGTTCTCACAAAACCTAGAGAATAATCCTCAAATGATGCTCATGCTCCTTCTCAAACTGGAAGTAGATCAAGATGTCATCAACAAAGACTACAACAATTTGATCTAGATAGGGCTGGAGCACCCTATGCATGAGATCCATGAATGTCGTTGGCGCATTCGTCAATCCGAAAGGCATTATTGTAAAATCAGAATGCCCATACCACATTCAAAACGCTATCTTAGGGATATCTGCCTCCCTAACTCTCAACTGATGATAACCGGTACGGAGATCTATCTTGGAATAGA
Source organism: Tetrastigma voinierianum (assembly GCA_016808115.1). NCBI lineage: Eukaryota > Viridiplantae > Streptophyta > Magnoliopsida > Vitales > Vitaceae > Tetrastigma > Tetrastigma voinierianum. The sequence continues at coordinate 2,128,525 of JAEQBH010000921.1, forward strand.
CATGCACCCCTCTCAGTCGATCAAATAAATCATCAATCCTCGGTAATGGATACCGATTCTTGATCATAACCCTGTTCAACTACTATAGTCGATACATAGGCGAAGGGTCTTATCCTTCTTTTTCGCAAATAGAACCGGAGCGCCCCAAGGTGAAGTACTCGGCCTAATGAAACCCCTGTCCAATAAATCTTGTATCTGAACCTTGAGTTCTTGCAACTCAACTGGCGTCATCCTATGTGGAGTCATATACATGGGCGACGTACCAGGGTGTAACTCAATAACAAAGTCTACATCCCTGTGCGGAGGTAATCCTAGTAGCTCATCCGAAAAATCATCCTCATACTCACAAACCACCAAAGGTAGACTCAAATCATGTCTCACCTCATTCTCTAGGGTAAGGCTTGCTAGCCATCCCATCAACTGTCCGTTCCACCTTGAGTCATACATTGTCTGGGGTAAAGCATCATGCTTATCCCTCTGGAACATAACACACCACATCCTATGTGTAGCAAGAACCCTCCCACGACACGTACTAATGACGACCCGATGTGCCGTCAACCAATCCATGCCAATAATGACATCAAACTCCGACATGTCCATAACCCGAAGGTCTACCGTGAGTAGAATCCCTAAGATCTCTAGCTCACAATCCCGACATATCTGATCAACCCTCACCCTAGTCCCTAGGGGAGAACTCACATGTAACGACTTTTCCAAGGTCTCAACCTCTAAGCTCAATTCTTTCACACACAATGCAATAATGAATGAATGAGATGCACTAAAATCAAATAAAACTCTCGCCCATAAATGAAAGAGCAAGAGAGTACCTTATATCACCGATTGGTCTGCTATCTCAGTATGTGGGGTAATGGCGTAGACACTCCCCTAAGTCCCCGAAATCCAGGTCTATAGGCCCTGTCCCTTACCTCGACCCATAACTTGGCTTGTTTATGAAACCAAAGGTGCTTGTGCAGCACCCGGAGCCTGATACTTGTTTCCCTGACCAATAGTAGGAACAAACTGTGTCCGTGTCGGTCCCATTGATGACTGGGACTGTGGCGTCCCAAAACCCTGGGGATCGTCGTCTGGCGCGGCAACCTCCTCATATGTCCAGCCGGCCGCAAACAGCATCCGGCCCCGTCCGCCCATGCTCCTACCTCAAAGTCCCTGGGCCCCGATAGCCTCAACCCCGACCTTAGCCTGAGAGCCCCTCGACCTGGGTCCCTCATGATCCCTGGAAACAGGTCCTCCGCCGCTCCGAACCCTCGAAGAAGGCCGACCTCTTCCTCTTCCTAGTATCCACATCCTGATAATCCAAGATCAGCTATCTCACCCTACGGCCATAGATGTCCCAACCATACAGTCCATATCCCGCAGAGAAGTCCCACACCTTGCCCCCGGGCGGCTAGCTCCCAAACCATCCTCAACATCCTCACCTCAGCCGTGATGAGCCACATGTCACTCCTGCAAACAAAGGGCTCAAGAAACCTAGCCCCGTACTCTAGTACTGTCATGTCTCCCTACCGTAAGTCTAGGAACTCTTGGACCTTGACATGCCTGGCAGAGGCTGGAAAGAACTTACTCATAAAGAGCTCTCTGAAATCTACCCAAGTCATTGCCTCCACATTTATGGAGGTCTTCACCCAATCCGACCATATCAGGGATTCACCCATTAGCCGAAGCCGCCAAATTACCAGGTAGTAGCCGAAGATCTCCACGGCCTCCGGTCATCTCTCTCAATTTGACAGAACCAATGGTCAGCTACCAATGGGTCCACTCCTCCCCTAAATGTCGGGGGATGATGTTCCCTAAACCTCTAGAGGTTACTCATTCCTCCTTGACCCCCGGCTACACCAGCCTGTATAATAGTGGCGATTGTAGAGCCCATGGTCTCTATAAAAGCCTATGAGTCAAAACAGCAAGAGGGGCCGTCCCTGACTACCTCCTCGCATCCTCACCGTTAAACCCGCTACACCAAAACTTAGATTTCTTGTGCCATATGTCATTCGTGATGCATGATGCCAACCACTAATAAATAGTAGTTCCCGAACACCTATGATCATGCTCTCTAACTCTAGTGTTCTTGTTTTCCATGTATATCCAATCATGCATAAATGCACATAACATACAACACACATGATGTTAGACACAAAAGCACAGATAAAAACACAATGAATGCAGCGTTCTAATCCTATCCCATGACTACCTAGGTAATCACATACCTAAACCCTAACATCGAGCAATGATGCTCATATCAGACCTACCTTAATGACCATGGCCTAAACCTATGTCCCTCAAGCCCTAGGTACTCGTGTACCTATGCTCTAATACCAAGTTGCGACACCCTTATCTCGGGAGTCCCGTTGACAACCCGTCAACCTACGAAAACCAGTGGGTGTCAGGTAACATATCGCCACACCATCATGTCCCATTTATCGGGATCCATAATTTAAAAAAAAAAATCGAACAGAGTCTCCTCTGTACGGGAAACTCTATCCAAAATACAACCTATATAAAAATAAATCACAAGACCCATCTAGCCTCAATATACCATACCGAGTCATTCATGAGTCATAGCGACCACTCGGCCCCATTCAACCATACCTTGAATACTATACATGCAACTATGTATTTATATGTTTACAAAAGTTCAATTATACACTCTTATACAAAATGATATATTAAAACTTATTGTTCTAACATACATATACAAAATATGGTCCAAAGCCACATCCAACTTTCTTCATATGTGCGGTCCCGAATACGAGTCAACCAATTCTGACCTAACTCGCACCAAAGGGGGGGTCCTTAAGGATCGTAGCAAAGCCCAGTAGTGATAATCTCCTACAAGGGTTACTCCCCATCTAAGTACTCATACAATGATCAAACCAACCCATACACATCTAAATGAAAAAGTCTACATGAATGTCGTATGTCATGCATGGAATGTCTTCATGCCCATATCCCGAGTCACTCACAGGCTCCCTCACACATGCCTATGCCAAGTGTGACAATCGTCACTCGTAGTACCAATGACACACATATACGTCGAGCTCCCACGCTCACCGGGGCACTTCCAATGCAAGTGTCAATGGGCAACTAATCCAGAGTCAATCCCGACTCCTATCACACAACTCGAAGTTCATTTGATAACCGTGTGTCTTATTTTAGGCAACAGATCTTTTCAGATCACACCACGGGTCTCTTACACCCATAGAACTTTTCGGATCACACCGCAGGTCTCTTACACCCATGTTCCAGTCTTTTCACCTAAGGGGATTAACGACCCCCTTCTTGCTCCGCCCAACACACATTCAGTTTATTTCACTTTATGCTTTGAACCATGAGTCATTTATTGGACATCATCCAAAGTACGAGCTCACTACCCATTCCTCAACACTGATGATGGCTGACCATACCCATGCAATGCCAATCTTCACATAAGTATCCCCTGTGCATATGCAATGCTAATGTCACTGCAATTTCATGTTACATGTATGATGCACACTACATGAACCATTCTCATCAATTGTGCTTCATGTCAATTACCATGCAATCATATAATGCAAGCATATAAGTTCCATATATTTCATGCCAATAGATATATAGATATCGTATCAAGCATATTAGCATACATCAATCCATGACTAAACAAATAATGTCATACAAACTTCCTTAGGATAACTCATGGCAATTCCTACCTAATACAATAGCCTACAACATGCCATGCAATGGTCATGTCAAAACCCGGCTATTCACAACGACATAACTAAGCAACCTGCACAGTTGGTTCGAAACATAGATTTCAGAAATGTATGATCACCCACTGTCATCCACAGGCCCATGGTTGGAATCTTGAATCAATGGGCTTTCCATAGAGTCCAAGAACACCCAAAACAGAGTTTGGATGAAGAAGTTATGGTCGTCCGAAGTTGGAGGCCAACAATCAGAAAATGACGATTGTGTCCCACTTGAGAATATCCTGCTGCACACCATAACATGCTACTCCACTTTGAATGAATTTCTTAGTCAAAAGGGGTTAGAATTTGAATATACCTATTTCAAGGAGATATGTTTTCCTATAAGTTTAGTTTACCCATGAATTTGAATCACTCAATTCAGATGAGTGATGACCAAGTTATGGCCAAAACACAGTAATGGGGTCGAAAGGGAAAACTGAACAAAAACTTCCTTAGACACACACACATGCCGTTAGACATAAATTAAACCGAGTAGGAGAAAAATGTTGGAATCCAACGATAAGAAAACGCAGCATAAATTTTTTTTTTTTAACGCTAAACTGCATCAGGATCCAAGCGGTTTGATGAAACTAAACAATGAATCAAGGAAATCCAAATCTTACCTCTTGTAGACCGAATCCTTTTTGACTAGTGCAGATTTGCTTGATCACACACACGCTGAAACACAAACAGGAAACAATCTAGCAGCAACGAGCCAAGATGATGTAGTGTGCAAACACCCTCTAAAGGTATCCACACGAACGGTTAATGGATGGGATGGATGTGCTAGCACCTTATGATAGGTCTTTGTCCCACAAAACCAAAGACACCTTAGTGTCTTCCAAAAACTCTAAAAAGAATTCTCTCTCAAAATGCCAACTTCAAAAGAAACACATTCTTTTGGATAATAAACCCCATATTTATATCAATCCTCCCAAACCATTTTATTAAAACGAATTTAAACCAAATTCCATTAACTATTAATGAGCTGGCTTCTCAGCTCGCTAATCATGGGCTAAAGAGAGAGCCTTTCTAACATCCCATTATAGCCTGGCCTTATGTGTGACCCTATAGGTTCACTAATGTCAAGTGGCCCAAATCCTATTCTAGGTTTCTCCACAAGTTATAATTGGTCTCTAGCAATACATTATAACTAAATTAAATCAAGTGAATTTCGATGACTAAAAAACCTTACCATAGTATGATATTAGTCCTTGTCACACGATGTCTCGATTAAGCACAAAGCATGATGAAGTCATCTTTATACAACTTAATCCGTTCGATTCTTACAGACTGACTAAACAAATGATATTGATATCTCCCTATCAATATCATTCAAGGCTCCACCATGCATTTCTCAGCCTTACTTACCAAGAAGCCAATAGACATCTCACTCAATTAAAAGCTGGACAAATTCCTTCACTATCACCTCACACATTCCTCCACATGATTTGCATCGTACGCCCAACCATAGCCCGTATTACCATCCTCGTTAAAGACGCCATCGAAGCCACGCCAAGACGAAGCTCCCCATGTAGGAATCCATGGTGACCCAGTCTGCTGACTCAAATACTACACCGCAATGAGAATTTCATCACACATAATCCATGTAGTATTTCATGTGTAGGGTTAGTCCAATAACATGAACTTAACACGATGCATGAACTGCAGTAACATCTTATGTTCATGACTAGCAAAAACGTGGTCTTTTCTTAAAACATAATAATCTTACTTTACGGTTATTCCACAATAATGATCGTGACTATGGACTATTTAGAATATAGTTCTTATGCCTTAAGGTTTTACTATCAAGTCACATACTTGATGACATGTGCGAGCTAACTATTCAAGGATTTTATTTTATCAAGTTAAACCACAATTTAAATAACAAGATAAAATGATAAATGCCTCATGTATATAAACATATAATGACAATGTATAAGCCACTAGGCTAGAGCATATCACTAACAATCTCCCACTTGCCCTAAGCCCAATCAGGCATAAATCGAATGTCTATCGATCTAATATGACTATCATGCTTTGACTATGCATCTCAGCCTCTGTAGTAGAATCGGCCACAGTGTCTTGCTTGGAACTTCTCCAGCTCATAGCACCTCCATTCAAACAAAACACAAAACCAGATTGCGATCTAAAGTCATCTAAGTCAAACTCCAAAACCTCGCAGACCTGAGATAAATCCTCACTTATAACTAGTTCGCCTTCTTATCCACCATGTATAAAAATATCCTCGTTCTTCTCAAGTACTTAAGGATATTCTTGACTTCTATCCAGTGACATTCATTCGATCTGATCAAATCTACTTGTCAGGTGCTTAAGGCATAAGAGACATTAGGTTCGTGCAAAGTATGTCATACACTTATAGAACCAATAGCCTAAGTATATGGGATTTTACCCATGCGCCTCTCGTCTCATGGTCAATATCGACTCTTACTCGAGCTTAATGCCATAGACATTGGTAAGGAACCTCTCTTGAATCTTGCATGCTAAACCTCACACTCTCGCCTACGCACTCCACTTCGACCGTGCCGAGCAACCGCTGAGATCTATCTCTATAAAATCTTTATGCCTAGATAGGTGGCTTCGCCTGTGTCTTTCATTAAAAACATTTCAACCAAGACTTGACACTCGCAGCGGTAGGGATGTCATTTCCAATGAGTAAGACGTCATTCACATACAAAGACTAAGAAGAGAATTGCACTCCCACTAACCTTCTCAGATAATATACACAAGGCTCATCTTCATTTTTCATGTGCCAAACTTTTAACACCTCATCAAAATGAAGATTTTCAGCTTCGCGAAGCTTGCTTTAATCCATAAATGGATCTTGGCTTACACACCCTATTAGGATACTTAGAATCGATTAAAAACCACGTTGTGTCATGTACACATCCTCGAGTGTTTCCATAAGAAAACACTGCTGACATCCATTTTCCAAATCTCGTAATTCATATGTATTAATAACAATAAAGCAAGAAGAATCCTAATAGATCTAAGATAATAATTGGTGAAAAGGTCCTGGCACCAAGTAGTCAATACCATGAGCTTGTTTGAAACCTTGCAACAAGTCGAGATTCTCAAGGTCATATCATGCTTCGATCTAATGAACCCATTTACAACCAATGACCTTAGCACCCCCGCTGACAACCAAATTCCAAACCTGGTTATCGCATTACTGATTGCATCTCACTTTTGCACATGGCTTGAAGCCATTTTAACTGGGCCCACACCATTGCCTCATGATAGTTTGCGGCTCATCTCGATCCACAAGCTCAGCGCGGGTTTTGTCATCGGGCCACGAAATCCATATCTCTTGGGCTCATGATGAATCCTACTAGACATTCGTGGGCCTTGTGCAGAAGATGTCGACTCAACAACTGGTTGTGAGTCTTATAGAACTTCCATGGAAGGCTCGGTGGTAACTTGTGGTTATTGAACTTCTTCAAAAGATGTCTTACTCCCACTGACTATTTTGGAAATGAACTGTCTTTCCAAAAAGACTCCATTACGAGCAACAAACACTTTGTTCTCATATGGGATGTAAAAGTAGTACCCTTTTGTTTCCTTCGATTACCCCACAATATAACTTATCGATTCGATGCTAGCTTATTAGAAGCTTGACGCTTGACATAAGCTTCACAACCCCAAATCTTAAGAAAAGACAAACCAGGACGCTTTCCTGTCCACAACTCATATGGTGTTTTCTCAACCGCTTTCGATGGAATTATATTCAATAAGAACGCAACAGTCTCTAATGCATATCCCCAAAAGGATATTGAAGATTCTGTTTGACACCTCATCATAGATCGAACCATATCTAATAATAAAGTTCTACTCTCTTTCTCGATTCACCATTCCATCAGGGTGTTCCGTGGAGTGAGTCATGGGAGACTATCCCATAATCTTAAGATGATCATCGAAATTTTCGCTTAAATATTCGCCACCTCGATCAGATCATGTTTTGATATTCTTTCTAAGCCGATTCAGATTCATTCTTGAATAATTTGAACTTTTCAAATGATTCGATCAGACGCCTCTCATTAAGTAGATGTAACCATATCTACTAAAGTCATCGGTAAAAGTAATGAAGTACCGATAACCTCCTCTAGCATTGAGCTTATTGGTCCACAAACAATCGTTATGTATAAGGCCCAATAAGTCACTGCCAGCCCTCTCACTGTGTCCAATAAAAGGAGCCTTGGTCATTTTGCTCAGTAAACAAGATCTTTACCATGTTTCAAATGACTCTAAGCCAAATGAATGTATTAGCCCATCTTGATGGAGCTTCAAGATGCGTTTCTCATTGACATGGCCCAAACGACAATGCAAAATGTAGGTTGGATTCAAGTCATTGGACTTGAACCTCTTAGTATCGATGTTATAGATGGGATTAGGTTGTTCCAAGTTTATAACGTAGAGACCATTAGATAAATGAGCATTCCCATAAAAAATGTATGCATTATAGATGGAGAAAATATTATTCTTAATAATAAAGAGAAATCCATCCACACTACTAAAAATAACCAGATTACCGACCAAATTACCGACCAATTTTTTAGGTCGGTAATTACTGACCAAATGACGACCATTTAGAGACCAAAAAGGGTTTGGTCAAAAAATAAAATTTCCGACCAAATACCGACCATATTTACCGACCAAATAATTTTGGTCAGAAATTGGTCTGTAAATTAGGCGGGAATTAGCGCCAAAAAATTACCGACCAATTACCGACCAAGTAACGACCAAAAATAAATTACCATAAAAAATGGTCGATAAATAGGTGAAACAAAAAATTTTTAAAATTACCGACCATAATTTTGGTCGATAAATGGTCGGTATATAGGAGAAGTTATTTTCTTTCAAAATCAATAAAAAAGGTCGCCGCTTTCATTCATTCATACAAGCGGCTTCTGAATATATTTTAGTCAGCAATCGCGCCTCCGTTAAAGATCGATATACCTCGCCTGTGATCCGCCTCACTCCTCACCGGACCCATCCCGTATTCTCCCACGTCCTTTTCTCTTATTATTTTCTTCTTTCTTTTCATTTTTTATTTTTTTGAATTTCGCTCTGTAGAAAAACCTGCTCGGGAGTTTTGTTTTGATGGATTTGCTTATTTTTTTTTTTTTTTTGGTTTCCTGATTGATTGACGAGAGTGCTGCTGTCACGGATCTGCATATTTCGTCAGATAGTATTTGCTGGTTTCGTGGTCTTGCAATTTTCGCTTTTTTTAGAAAATTTTCTTGTTCGAAAGATTTTGCTTTTTCTTTTTTCTATCGGCTTTGTTTTTTCCCTAAATGACGACATTACGTCGAACATTATGTAGGATATATGGAGTTTGCATCTAAGTATATTGGTGTTTTCTTGATTACCATTTTTGGGAACGATTTGACGTGATGGGAAAATATGGAAATTTTAGGTTGGTAGCTAAATTTTTCTCATTTTTTTGCTATTAACTGAGTTTTGCCATCGCTATCTGAGAAGAGCGCTGCCGCTGGGCTGCCGACTCCACACCACCGCTCGAGCCAATTCGAAAAACTACCATCCCTCTTTATGTAAATATATGAAATAAAAATTTGTTTTCTAATAAAGTTTTCAACAAAGTTCACAGTGTGATTCCGTTAACTCCACTAGTAGAAATTTTCGCAGAGGTGAAAATTTAAAATTAGCACCAAAAAATTGAACATCAAGAATTGTGTGTCGGGAATGGATGGATAGGATAGATAGGGATAGGATGAACTCTCCCTTCTTTCCAAATTTGGGTTCTAGACGGTCACAAATCAAATATTTCCAGGTATTCAAGTTTCAAAATTACTATGAGGCTTTGTTCACCAAGAATCTGTTTCAAATCAAAAGAAAATAAGAATGTATATCATCCACAATTGCATTAAGCATTTGAAGGCTAAATAAGGTTGTGTGTTATAGTATGTAATGTAAAATTGGACGGGTTAAGGACGAGGCGACATATTCCAACCCCACCAGTTAATTAAAATTATTTTCCATCGCCGTTGAGTCTAGAATCCACCCATATATAGCTTGATAAAAAATTGAGGCTCATATATCCATTCTAAAATGAAGAAAATCAGTGGCCCTGCTGCTGCAATTACTGCAGTGTGCTGATTTTCTTAATGATTTGAAACATGCATAACTCCTTCATTAGAACTTGGATTTGGGTGTTCTTAGACTCTATGGAAAGCCCCTTGAGTCTAATATATAGCTTGATAAAAATTGAGGCCATATCCTATCCGAAAATGAAGAAAATCAGTGGCCCGGCTGCTGCAATTACTGCAGTGTGCTGATTTTCTTCATGATTTGAAACATGGATAACTCCTTCATTAGAATCTGATTTGGGTGCTCTAGACTCCTGCGAAATCCCCTGAGTCTGTGAATCCACCCATATATAGCTTGATAAAAATTGAGCTCATATCCTATTGTTGAAAATGAAGAAAATCAGCAGCCCTGCTGCTGCAATTACTGCAGTGTGCTGATTTTCTTCATGATTAGAAACATGCATAACTCCTTCATTAGAACTTGGATTTGGGTGTTCTTAGACTCCTCTATGGAAAGTTCCTTTTCTCCTTTTGAGTCTAGAATCCACCCATATATAGCTTGATAAAAAATGAGGTCGTATCCGAAAATGAAGAAAATCAGTGGCCTGCAATTACTGCAGTGTACACATTTCTTCATGAATTGAAACATGCATAACTCCCTTCATTAGGAATCTTGATTTGGGTGTTCTATAGACTCTATGGAAATCCCCTTGAGTCTAGAATCCACCCATATATAGCTTGATAAAAATTGAGGTCATATCCTATCCGAAAATGAAGAAAATCTGTGGCCCTGCTGCTGCAATTACTGCAGTGTGCTGATTTTCTTCATGATTTGAAACATGCATAACTCCTTCATTAGAACTTGGATTTGGGTGTTCTTAGACTCTATGGAAAGTCCCTTGAGTCTAGAATCCACCCATATATAGCTTGATAAAAATTGAGGTCATATCCTATCCGAAAATGAAGAAAATCAGTGGCCCTGCTGCTGCAATTACTACAGTGTGCTGATTTTCTTCATGATTTGAAACATGCATAACTCCTTCATTAGAACTTGTATTTGGGTGTTCTTAGACTCTATAGAAATCCCCTTGAGTCTAGAAGCTACCCTTATATAGCTTGATAAAAATTTAGTTCATATCCTATCCGAAAATGAAGAAAATCAGTGGCCCTGCTGCTGCAATTACTGCAGTGTGCTGATTTTCTTCTTGATTTGAAACATGCATAACTCCTTCATTAGAACTTGGATTTGGGTGTTCTTAGACTCTATGGAAATCCCCTTGAGTCTAGAATCCACCCATATATAGCTTGATAAAAATTGAGCTCATATCCTATTATTGTTGAAAAATGAAGAAAATCAGTGAGTCCTGCAGCTGCAATTACTGCAGTGTGCTGATTTTCTTCATGATTAGAAACATGCATAACCTCTTATTGAACTTGGATTTGGGTGCTGCAGACTCTATGGAAAGCCCCTTGAGTCTAGAATCCACCCATATATAGCTTGATAAAAATTGAGGTCATATCCTATCCGAAAATGAAGAAAATCAGTGGCCCTGCTGTTGCAATTACTACAGTGTGCTGATTTTCTTCATGATTTGAAACATGCATAACTCCTTCATTAGAACTTGGATTTGGGTGTTATTAGAGTCTATGGAAAGCCCTTTGAGTCTAGAATCCAAAGCCCATTCAGTTTAGAATCTGACCATATGCTATTTAATAGCATTGGGTACCCATATATTTCTGAAATTTAGATTAGAGTACCAAGTGTACTAATCACTTGAATGAAATTTATAGGAATATATGAGTTGAATACATGATATAGTATGAATTTATGAATGATATGGATAGTAAGAAAATGTGTGATAGGATTAAATTGAAGAAATCGCTTAACATATATAAACTAAAAATTTTAATTATACGATCAAATCGCATTCTCTTAGCAACGATTTGAAATGCATCATCAGAACGACATAGTTGTCGTTTTGGATGATATATAAGCGCCAAATGTATCGATCCATTGGTCTGTATTACAAACTTAAGTTTGAATACACTGGATTGTCCCAAAGGGACAGTTTATTTAAAGCGACGTTAATTAAATGATCATGATTTAATTTAAATTGCATATATTATAGCTATTTTGGTGCTCTTCAGTCTCGCTTGTTCTCCAAGAGGATATATAAATAGTAATGCAATTTGCTAAATCAAGCAGATTATGCATTATTATTTATATATCTTATTTAGTGTACTTGGAGAACCACGTCGGGAGGCTGCCGAAATGCATACATAATGAACATGCAATCGTGATCATTTTTTAACGTAACTTTTGTAAATGGATTAGACCAAAACGACAAAGAGAAAAGAATCAAGTGGGTGGGCAGGTGGATGTGTAGTAGGTTGCATATCACACGCGTAAAATAACTTTATCTAACCACAATGAATGGTTAATGAACATAAAATAATTGAGGACAATCGCGGCTTGTTTACTAAATTGATTTTTTTGTGACTAGTTATGGAAGACGATCGTGGAATGAATGTAATGAGGGTCGAATAGTGAATGGAATGTTCTCTAATGAACGGGGATAAAGTCATGAATCCTTATTAAGGCTCTCGCCTGGTGACATCCCGAGTGTGTGAATGGTGGCACAATCTATAAGGTGTCCTGCACTTTAGTTAAATGTCGAATAAGAAGTTTTTTGAATGTCGACCGTGAAGGTGCATTTGTATAGAAATGGTTTTTGCGTCGGATTACTATGTTTGGATATACTACAGGAGAAGCAAGTCCACCCGTGAGGTGTTCAAGTTCGCACGGTAACAAGAAGTGAAACCGATCGATGGTCTCGATAATATGAATCACACCACACAAACCATAGAAATGGTTTGTGATGTCAGCGGTCCCGACCAACCCTCGATGAGGAACCCAATGCCGAGGCAAGGAATTTCTATGACATGATTCGAGCTGGAGACAAACCAGTATATGAGGGAAATTCTAAGCATACTCAACTATCTCGCACGTGAGGATGTTAGAAAACAAAGTGCGCATTACTGTGTGTTCGCAGCATGGTTTGATGATATGTCTAATTTCATTCAAGAACTGTCACACAAGATAATCCGATGCCAGCTGGATTTCATAAAGACGTAAGAAGGTTAGAGGGCTGGGATTACCCGCATGTGTCATTCATTGTCAGGTGAACAAATCGTATGATATACCGGGTGATGACGTTGACCTTGCACAGCTTGTAAAAATGTGGGCATGCTCGGTACAAACAAAAAGGTTAGGGTTCAGAAATAGATTTACGGAAGTTGAAGGTGCCGATAAGAAGATGCACTATTTCCACAACACCAAGGTTGCGTAGATCAGATGCATCAACCAACAAATAATGAAATGAGGTGGCACTGTGAGCATCATACGGAGACTAAGATGTGTCACCCTTCTAATGCCCCCCCGCGGAAACATTTTGACGGGTGTTTCCCCGATTTTCATCCTAAGTTCGAAATGTTAGGCCGGGCGCATTTGGCCGATGCTTTTCGCACCGCTTGGGTCAATCCGACAAAGAATATTCTTTGTGGCCTGTGGTGGTGACGCCGTATAACTTGCCTCCAGACTTATGTATGAAGGAATTTATGTTTTTGACGTATTAGTCTTAGGGGCCTCTGAGAATCAAAGGGAAGATAGATGTTTCTTTGCGACCATTGATAGCGGAGTTGAAAGTGCATTGGGGTGTTAGGGTTCAAACTTATGATATTTCCCGAAGCGGCAAAATTTTCCAGATGCGCTGCCCTCATGTGGACCATAAATGACTTTCCCGGCGTGTTCTATGATGTGCGGGTTAGATCTTCTTGGTATGTTGGCATGTCGCATTGTATGGAAAGACTCGATGCTTTAAGATTAATTAAGAAGCGAGGGAAGCTTGATGCATTAGTTCGACAACCATCGGAAGTTTTGCCCATGAATCATCCGTATCGACGTAACACCAAAGACTTCATTAAGAATAGAAGGTTACTAAACAATTCCCGGGGGTTCGATCTGGGGATGAAGTGCAGGGATTTGAATAACGAGGAGGGTTGAGGGAAGGTGATAGATGTTGATGTTGAGGTTGTGAATGCGGCTATATCACAAGACTTGTGGGTGGAATAAAGTATTTTATGGGTTGCCCTCACGGCGTGAACACCTTTCAGGCATAATCTTGATGTTATGCATATCTAGAAGAATGCATGTTTGACAATATTGCCCAATCATGGAGTGTTTAACCTTCAGGAAAACTAAGGATACGTGCAAAATTCGAGATGAGTTGAATAAATATTGTGAAGTAGATCCTCGTTGCACAAAATCTTGTCGCAGTAAATCTGCTGATGTGCCATTTGTTTCTAAATAAATCACGAGGAAGGATGTGTTGGAGTGGGTAAGCGAGATTTCGGATGGTTATGCTTCTAATGCAGGGAGATGTGTGGATGCGAACAAACTTAAGATATTTTGGCATGAAAGAGTCATATGATTGTCATGTATTCATGCAAGGTTATTCTGAGTGGCTCTTAGGGAATTCTGCCAAATAGAATATGGGAGCGCGATAAGCTGAGATTTCTTTATTCTTCAAACAGCGGCTTCTTATTTAACTTTGACTGATGAGAGTTGAGAATGCAGACGAAGACAAATTCTGTTATCTTGTATACAATCTTGAAGGAAGATCTTCCCTCCCAGTTTTTTTCTGACTAAATGGAACATCTTCCAATGCATCATTGGATGTATCACTCGAAAGGTAATATTAATTCACTCAACAAGTTCTATATATATATATATACATATACACACACATACATGACTTATAATGTTAAATGAAATGTTAGCAGTAGATACTTGAGGAAAATAAAGCATAAAATCATGAATAAAAGAGCTCAGATAGAGGTTCTATATCAATTGGGTATATATATAGATAGAAGAGTTTGCCAAGTCGCATCATTCTATTTCAAAGAAAGGAGATCCAACTCTTCACTTAAGGAAAAAAGCGAATAACAGGGAGTTTATCTTGATGACATTGTGGATGATGATATGTTTGAAATTTTCCAAGCCTCCGGGTAAGTAATCGGTCTTAGAAGGAAGCGTATCTAGCAGGACAATGAATTATCTTTGCGACTCATCCTATATGTCCTAATGAATTGTCTCAGAGGTTCAACCATTCATAGAGTAAGTAGTTGCTAAAAGTCAAATGAGATCTATTTAGCATGTTAATTTACCTATTTCCCTCTCGATGTATCCATTTTCTATAATTTCATTTCTATTTTTAGTGTATTAGATTCTGAGCTTGTCGCAGTTCAAACTTGAACTAAAGCGATACAATAAATGCGCATGACGGAGGAAGAATTTCCATCATGGTTTTGCAGAAAAAATACGTATATTTTACTAAAACATAGAAAATCACAAAACAATTGTAATGTTCTGATACAAATTTATAATTGTAATCTTAACAATACAACGATTTAGGTCTGAGTTCCATATCCCGTGCAAATAAAATTTCCAATCATTATCTTGAACTATAGCACGAAGGTCCCCTAAGAGGGTTAGAACTTACAGCCAGTTCTTGTGTAGAATGGTTTTAAATTTCACCTTGAATCGTATGGGAGTTCAACAGGGCAGCAGAACCACAATCTGAGGGTATGCATTAAAGGATCGAGTATACAATGAAACCGAATATGACTATTACGGGACTCTGGTCGAAGTCGAGTTAGAATTTGAAGCCCTCCCGGTTAAAAGAACTGTGTTATTCAAATGTGAATGGTTCGACCCAACACCACATGTCGGTATGGTTGTCCATCCTCGATATAAACTTGTCGATGTGCACGATAAAAAACGATTCAACAAGTATGAACCTTTTGTCTTAGCAGTACAAGCATCACAGGTTTATTATTGTGTGAATATCGAAGTTCGGACGGTCCTAGAAAGGATTGGAAGCGTAATGCAAGATCAAACTAAGGGCTCAAATTGACATCCCGCATCACCAAGTAATGATGTCATAGAACCGACTTTTCAAAATGATGACAATGATGTTATAATCGAAATTTGTGGTGAAGGGGGACGAAGTCCTTTTAGTTTGCATCTTAAAGGATGGATACAGAAAAATTGAGGATGTAGATGAACATTCTGAAAATTGAAATGTAGGGAAGAAGCAAAGTGATGAAGAGGGTTTGAAAATGATGATGATACTACATGAAAGAAGAAAACGAACGAGATTTTGATGATTACGGTGAGAATAGTGGATTAGTGAGTTTTAGTTATTCAATGAATTAATCATGTTTGTTTATTTTCATTTGCCTTGTATTTTTACTTGATGCTTACTAATCAATAATGTGTTGTTTATTATTTTTAACAGATGGCGCGTGGACGAGGTAGGCGTACGTTGCGGTCGTCCTGATTCACAGTATTAAACCATGAGCCTCGGGTATGCGATCTATTAGAGGATCGAGGGGTGGATCCCACAGCGAGACGAGAGGAGGTTGTGAAATGTACATACGGCTTATCACGGCATCGACAGACGCTGATCCCTATGAGTCCCCTGGGTGTGATGAATGATCGAGACATGGGAGGGAGAGGATGGAGATGTTGGAGAGTCTTCCTCGGAGCACCCTACAAACAAGACTCTCTATTGCTCAGTTTGATCCGACAATTGATAATCCGTAAGATATGAAACTTAACTAATGATTTATCCATTTCTTAATTTATTCTTACTTTCTGTAAAGAGTACTAGATTCTGGACGAAGTTAGATCAGATGCAGTTCAATTTAGGGTTACGAGGACAATTTTTAGGAAGTCCTTTAAACCTCATGGACATAATTGGAAGTCACTGACAGATAGAGACCAATTGATGATTTGGAGAGAATTTAAGGTATATATTACTGCCAACATTTTTACATCTTTTATTTATTCTTTTGTTCCTTGATGAAATATGTTTAAATTATAATTGCGAAGAAAGTTTATAGAGTGAACCGCAGTCGAGAAGCTGATCAAAAGAATTTCTACAAACATGCTGCCGGTCGGTATAGAACTTACCGTGTCACGAGGTCAAAGATAAATGGTTGAAGAAGAAAGAGCAAAGATTTGAGTGTCCCCGATCATGTTTTCAGGTGGCGGAGAGATGGGAAGATCCACGATTATAGGAAGGAGTGTGAGCAGGCGGCAATCGTCGCTCAGGCGAACCCAGAGAGGAGTAGTGATGGCATGTCTACACACACTTGTGGATCTCGCTCTATCACGTGAAACGCGACGAACGTGGTATGATTTCTAATTTATACTTCTTATCATTTATTAAGCACCAATAAGATTTGTGACTGGTGTGTTTTTCTATTTCATTTCTCACCAGGATTTTTTTTTCAATTGGGTCGCGATAAAATATTGTTTGTAAATTAGGAACTGCGCAAGGGTAAGAAGCCCGAGTGCTCTCGCTTATTGAGATACACCGCGCGCACGAGAAGGTCATGATGGATGGACTTTTTGTTGATCGGAGATCTCGTCTCGCGACAAATGTAAGTTTCATTAAAACAAAATTACTTCTTTTTTTTTTTTGAGAAGATAAATTAAAATACTTATTTTTTACTCATTTTATCAGTATGCTGGACCCAGGGGTGTGAAATGTTGGATTCCCAACGGACATGTATAACAAAAAATATAATCAAAGATTTGGTTCATCTACTTCTCTCTTTATTTTTTGAAGATCAATTAAAATACTTATTTTACATGTTTGATAGACAAGATATGAAATGTTAAGAACTGCTTTGCGACTCAAGCGTATTCAGTTTGTTGCATCACGGGTTTAATATATGTTTGAATTATTGCAGTTGGCCAACACTTTAACCATGTAATTTATATAGTTAATTGGATATATTTTTGTGAGAGTAGTGATGTATGGGCCCAAGTGGCCATTTTACTCATTTTTATCAGTATGTGGACCGGTGTGGTTGGTGTGAAATGTTAGGACGAGGTTGCCATGTGTGAGACATATTTGTATTTTGGTAGAGCTCCCTGTACAAAGGAGACTGCTCGATTTTCGTTAAATCCTGAGTCCTGGAGAAAGGGAATCAATGAAGTGGTGTCGGGTTGCAGAGCATCCATGAATATTCTGCGAGTTGACGGGTTATCAACGGACCCCCAGGAAACATGTAAAAAAAATATAATCCAAAATTTGGTTTTATACTTATATACTTTATTTTTTTGAAAGATAAATTAAAATACTTATTTTACACATGTTTATTAGAAGAGATATAGGAAATGTTAGATTCTAGCTGCGACTTCAGCGTATTCAGTCTACTTCAGCTTCATGTGATGGTGCAACAGGTAGTTCTCATTCATCGACTCCACCGGTTGATCTGAAGAATCGGTTGGTATGAGGCTGTTGATGGCAAGAAGATGCCCGTCTATGAGTGTGGTTAAATGCGACATCATCATTCTCGCATAAACGACAGATTGAAGCTCCATCGCCAGGACCATTTTGAATTTGTTCTCGACGATGGAGGACTTCGAGGCGCGATGCGAAATGCGTCTGATATCCCGGTTGGCGATGCAGAAGCGGCGCGTGATCGGCTATGAGGATGATAGGGATGAGTTAGTGCAACGTTTTGAATTGGCTTACAAAGAAGTGTCGGGGAAGGTGGGCTATGATTGATTGATGATCACCTCGGATTGTTCGGCGTAATGGCTCGACTAAATATCTCGACACCTCTGGCGGCTACGGCTCATATCGGGATCGCGACAACGAGGCGGCTCTACCCAATTACCCGACATCTCACCATACGGACCCAGGATACATCCTCGACATCGATGATGACACTAGGTTGGATTTAGTGTATTACACACTTTTTTTATGTTCTTATACTTGGATTTAGAATTCATGTTTTTATTTTCTCTTGACTTATTTACTATATATATACATTATATCTTATTAGTTTACTTGTTTAAAATATTTTTTACTCTCTTTACTCTACTTTCCTAATATGCATGCACTATTGTACTTTTCTTTTGTTTCGTAATCTTAATATGTATATATATATATATATATATATATATATATATATATAAAAGCAAGATATCAAACTCAAAATGGAAAAAAAAAATATTTATATATATATATATATATATATAAAGCAAGATATCAAACTTAAAATGGCAAAAAAAATTATTTAAAAATTAATTTACCGACCAGAGTGCGACCAAAACCGACCAAAAATATTTAAAAATTAATTTACCGACCATTTGGAACCATTTACCCAGGCCAATGACATAAAAAATGTTGTTGGTCGGTTTTGGTGCGCAATTTAGTCGGTAATTACCGACCATTGGAACCATTTACCTGACGATGACATTAAAATTTTGGTGGTGGCAGTCTTCAAATGTTCGATAACAAATGGTCGGTAATTCACAGACCATTTGAAAGAACCGTTCTGAAACCAAATTCTTTCGATCCCGCGGTAAAAATGAGCGTTAAATGGTCGGAAATTTTTGTCCCGGTAAATGGTGTTATTTACCGGCGAGTGATTTGTCGGTGAAATAATTCTTGGCCAAGGAAAATTGCGGCTAAATAATTTGGTCGGTAAATGGTCGGTAATGGATTTACACCGACAAAAATCTTGTACAAACCAAAAATTGGTGGTAATTGATAATTTTAATAAGTGTGCAACGTCTAAACAGAAACTGAAAATAATGTTTTACGCTCAGCGGGCACATAATAACAATTCTTTAATTGGAAAACAAGTCCTTTAGGCAAAGTCAAATCTATAAAGCTCTACAACATGTAGCAACTCTTGCTCCATTCCCACTCGTCGAAGTCCCTTAGCCTTTGGCCAATGATCTCTTCTTGAGAGCCACATGTTACACAAATGGGAGATCACATCCATTAATCTAATACCCATGTAGGCAGTAGGCAGTTGAGCTTCTATAACATAAATACGAAATTAGTAACCTCATTACTCTTCTTTTCTTGAGATCTTCCAAGTGGAGCTTGCAATTCCTCTTTTATGACCTTGTTCACGCATTTAGAAATAAAACTCCCTCCTTGGGTGAAACTACGTGGCTTCTGTGGCCTTGAGCTTGGGCCAATCTTTGCCGCTTTCTTAGCCTTTGTATAACCACAACCCGCACTCCTTTTCTTTTCATGCCTTCCCCTTTGCGAACCATAGTGGCTGGATTTGTCTTTTGAATGTTCGTCTGACATTCTTTAACATTCCATGTAACTCAGCAATAGATTTCTCATATGGTGCATATTGTAGTTCATAACAAATTGATCCGCAAGATTCGAGTAATGAACCTGAGAATCGGATCATTGCCTTGACTCATGACTAATAGAGGAGCACCAGAAGCTTATCAAATTGATCGGTAAAGGACCGCTTCATCTTTGGCACGTATTGCACTTCTTGAAGTGCCCGAAAGTCATCTTGCAAGCATTCAATGCTTTGAAGGTAGTTTGTAAACCTTTCTTAGCGTGCTTGCTCTTGGAACATTCCTTAGATGCACCATCCCCATAATAAATGCCTCCATTTCACGAATTTCTTACGAAGCTCGAGGTTAAAGCCAGTTGTAAACATAAGAGCCAGGTTACATCCACGAGTCATTCCAAGTAACCACTATAAGCATCCCTTTCAGCTCGTGGGGCATTGTTAGGAGGAGGTTCATTAGGGATTTCATTATCAAGAACATACATCTTCCTATCTTGTTTAAGAATGATCCTGCCAATTTCGAGACCAATCGAGGAAGTTTGTCCCGTTAAGTTTTCCTTTTCAGGGCCCGGATGTGAGTAAATGTGGATGTGTTGTTTGATGCCATTAGTCTACATACAAAAATATGCAAAGCTTTTAATAAGTAGGGTCTTTAATACTCCCACTAAGGTAATATAACTCTTTAATTCACACGAGAAACAATCTTATAGTTTCTTAGTGGGTGAAAATCCACTAC
This sequence comes from Tetrastigma voinierianum, assembly GCA_016808115.1. NCBI lineage: Eukaryota > Viridiplantae > Streptophyta > Magnoliopsida > Vitales > Vitaceae > Tetrastigma > Tetrastigma voinierianum. The sequence goes on from JAEQBH010000921.1 coordinate 2,149,260, forward strand.
GATTTGACTTAGAGTCACGAGCTTGGCTTTGGCATAACCGCAAACTTAGCTAACTGGGTGAAAACTCTTTCCTTTTATGCCCTTGGGCCTAAAACCATTATGATAGCCTAAATTTTCTAAGTCTAATACCATATTCAATCTTATGGATATCTTTTAAGGCTACCATAACAACTCTCTTCCTAAGATATTTGATACCTGCTTTGGTAGAAACATGTTAAAACCCAGATCTTGAGTATTGACAAGTGTTAAATTATGGAAGGCATTTATGACTTAATATTTTATGTGATGAAATGATCAAGTTGTTAGGCAAACTTTATAAACATATACATGCATCACATACAAGCATATTATAATCATAAATGTAAATGTGACATGTCATGGCCCGTTCACCCAAGTGAGTCTCCATGGCTTGATATGGAAGTCTGGGATTACCTTTTACCAATACGCCCAAGCATGGGCTTGTCTCAAGAGCGACGAGCCTCCATTCTTTGTTCTTCTTCATTCTGAAAGCAAGTAATAATTGTATGCTATTTTATGCTAAAATAATAAAAGAGACACACATGTTGTGTCCGATAAAAACAACGACCGCATGTGGTAGTATGCTAATATAATGAAAAATAGACACACGTGTTGTGTCAATAAAAATTAACGACACGCATGCCGTATTTAAAAAATTACGAACCCATAATTAATACCTGCCAATCACATTGAACTAAGGGCCATGACATGCACCATGCAAATTGAATATAAACATATTAAGCACATAATCAGATTATGAATATGGTCTTTCAATTGCAGCGTTAGTCACATAAACAAATTTTAAGGCTAGCATGAGTGAGTTAATGCCTAAAAATTTCTCCTTATCATTAATCACACTAATAATTCTAGTCATTCACCAATGCTAATTACTCTTAATCTAACAGTCCATCATTAATTTGGAACAATCCTACTTAATGTGTAATAATCTGTAACAATCCAATCTTAATATCTAACATTAATGTATATGATCTTGATTAAGAATAATGCAATAACGGTCCATTCTTAATGTCTAACATTAATGTGTAATAGTCCTACTGATTAAGAATAATCTGTAACAATCCACTCTTAATGTGTAACGATCCCTGCGATTAATAAGAATCGCCAACATCCATACCAATATGTATGATCCTATTGATTAATAAGTATCTATAACAGCCATACTTAATATGTAACAACCCTATCAATTAATAAGAATCTGTAACAGTCCTTATCAGATTAGAACACAAGAATCACGAACTTAGAATTTGATTCTGATCATCAACAGCCCTAATCCTATTAGAGCTTTTTCTAAACCGAATCATTTTCAATTTATGATCTGATGTTACAGACTTCATACAGAAGAAAAAAACATGACTCAAAGGTATACTAATTATAAAAATGGATGAACTAATGGATCATGGCATATCACATATGGCAAAAACAAATACACTAAGCAGATCATGTTATATCACATATAAATCGAGTTTCACGAGCAACAGGGGCTCACGATACCTGCTAATTGGAATCCGGCGATAAGAAAATGTAGCGGAAGAAAAAAATTTTAACGTTGAACTGCATTAGGATCCAAGCGGTTTGATGAAACTAAACAATGAATAAAGGAAATCCAGATCTTACCTCTTATAGACCGAATCCTTTTCGACTAGTGCAGATTTGATTAATCACACACACGCTGAAACACAAATAGGAAACGATGCAGCATCAACGAGCTAAGACGATGCAGTGTTCAAACGCCCTCTAAAGTTATCCACACGAAAGGCTAATGGATGGGATGGATGTGCTAGCACCTTATGATAGGTCTTTGTCCCATAAAACCAAAGACACCTTAGTGTCTTCCAAAAACTCTAAAAAGAATTCTCTCTCAAAATGCCCACTTCAAAAGAACCACATTCTTTTAGATGATAAACCCCGTATTTATATCAAGCCTCCCGAACCCTTTTATTAAATGAATTTAAGCAAATTCCATTAATTATTAATGAAGCTTGGGCTTGGGCTTGGAAGCAATCATGAAATTTAAGAGAAACCTTTACCTCTAACTATCCATTATATAGCTCATTCTTATGTGTAGATAAGTTATCGATGTTGGCGGCGGGCCCCAAAATCTTATTCTAAGCCCATAAGTTATAGTGAAGGTCTCTGAGACATTAGCTACCCCGAATCAAGTGAATTCGATGATATTTCGAAAAAACTGCTTACCATAGTATGATATTAGTCCTTTGTCACACGATGTCTTGATTAAGCCTGAAAGCATGGATGGAAGTCATCTTTATACAACTTAATCGTTTCTTGTGTTCTCAATCGTGACTATAACATCATGGCCTTAAATCCGGGGTGTCTAGATTGACCATAATCAACTCGCGGAATATACGTAATCTCTTATCATGAGAGCATTATGCGTAGTAAACGGCGCGGGCCAGCCCTTGTCCTCATCAAGAATACATCAACTATATAACAATAAGTTCAAGAGTTATTACATTACTTTTAACCAAAACATATATAAATTTAGAGTTTTAATACATGTACACAAAATGAATACCAAAACCCGCAATCAGGCTTTTGCGTCCTAAGCATGGCCTCTAGTGGCGTCGATCCTCTGTACACTCCTTGTGCACGAATAATGATCCTCGGCTTGGTGAGACAGTATGATCTCGTAATCATTTCCCTCACAGATTCCACTCCACCTAAGTGCACATGTCATGGCAACCAATCACACTCAAGAAAATACATTATCCTACTTGAATGTCCTACATGCCCAATCCCAGTATCTCGAGTCCTCCTGGAAACTCTCACATGCCTAAACCAAATCTCGAGCAAAAATCTTATTTTCAAAACAAAAGCTTTTGTTCTATAAAACCACCACCTAGGTTTTGATAAATATATTGAACTACCCTGCGAGAAGCTGAAAATTCTTTGGATAATTTTTCCGAGCAGTCTGGGTTCGCCTCGGGAATGAAACTATTGAGACCACTCTCCAAAGGCAATTCTTCGGAAAATCTTCCTTGAAATTCCTTTCTGGCCAGATTTCACTTTTCTTCATTTTTCTTTTTCATGTCATGCGCTCACCTGCCATCTGGGTGCCTCGGTGCATATGGAATGCATTATGCCATTTACATGATTAAATGCCCAATATATTTTACGTATATATCGCCAATTAATTACGCAAAATTCATATTATTCGATTCACAATCAATAACACCAAAATTAGCTCATGGGCTAATATGATCAAGCGATTCATTTTGAATCACTTGATAACACAAAAATCACGCAACGCATCAAATGAACGGTGAACCCTAGACTCAGTCTTGTTCGCGACCCACCTAATAGGAATTTTCTTCCACTCGGTTCAAGGCCGTAGGGCACCGACAAATCACGTCCATTCTAAAATGGCTCTTGTAGAAAGATAAATCAAGTAGGAAAAGATCGCCTGCAGGAATTATGGAACTCCACAAATCGTGCTTGACGTAGCCCCTTACGCGTGGGAACACTTTACCTTCTTGCTCAGACGAGAACGAGCTGTTGACGTAGGGAAATCTAAGAGAATTCACTCTTTCTCTCTCTAAAACGTTATTTCACACACCCTCTGCACGTTTTCTCAAATGGAGAAGAAGTTCCCTTTTTGTCTTATTCATTTAATCTTTTAACAATTCCCTCATTGTCCCTTCATTTAACTATTTGACTTAAATGGCCTTTGTGACACTTGGCTTAATCTAAGCCATTCATTTCCATCATCTTACTAATCATGCAACATGTGTCACATGGATACATATAATAGGTGACTTTTGTCACATCACATGTCTCTCCTGGCGGAAGTCCTCGGCTGACACCCGGTGCACCTCGAAAGCGTGAAATTCCGATTGTCACCAATCGTAGAAGTCGACATGGTAGATAGATTTCGTGAGGCAGATTCAATAATTGAGATTCGTTTCATCATCAGATACAGAAAAATTTCAGATTTGACGAGAATGACCATTTACCTTTTTAGAAAATTTAGATTTTCCGGGTTCTGAAACAAATGATAGTGATAACTCCTATCCGTCTCATTTGAGCATGAATCATACATTCCTCAGTGCTTACTTACATCAAAGAAGCCCCGATAGACATCTCCTGGAAATTAAGGCGGAATGATTCGCCGCTCCTCGCTCACATTCCTCCACATGATTTCTGCGTACTTAAACCATGCTTTGTATTACCATCTTGTTAAAGATGTCCATTGAATATGTGTCGAAGAGACAAGGAAGGTTCTCATGTAGATCATGGTGGTCGGGTCGAAAGGACTCAAATACCACTCTTTGCAATGAAGTACTGATGACATGATCCATATTTTCATGTGAGTCGATCAATAACATGAACTTAACATGTATTTATGTTCGAGTAACATCTATATTTCACTGACCAAACGAAACATGGTCTTTTCTCATAAAACATAATAATTTTACTTAATTATTATTCTCTGAATAATAATCGACTATGGACACTTTGGGGAAGGAATAGTGTTCTTATATGCCTTATGGTTTACTATTAAGTCACATATGATGACATAAACGAAACCAACTATTCAAGGGATCTTATTTTATCAAATTAAACCACAATTTAAATAACAAGATAAAATGATAAATGTCTCATGTATATAAACATATAATAACAATGTATATGCCATTGGGCTAGAGCATATCACTAACAAAAAACCCTGCCTCAAATAGCGTGATTTCCCGAGACACCGCCTTTTCTTGGTTTCCGTGAAAACCCAAACCTTGGACCTTGGAGAAATCTTGTGATTCCGGTACCCACATGTAGCTCTCGTCGCATAGAGCAGCTTTAACTCTCGGCCTACCAAGTTTCGACCGGCAAAACCTCATAAAATCGCCGAAGAAGCTTGCTTTTTTTCTCCCTCCTATCTCTTTCTCTCTCTAACATTTTGTTCTAGACTAATTTGTGAGATCTTTTTTATTTTAGATATTTTCTTGATATTTATACATGAGACATGTAGCTCACATCACACCATGTGTCATGCTACCCCGGTCCGTTTTCGCCCTGAAACAATTTACTTCATCCTGGTTAAATTCCATCTATCTTAAATGGACATTATTTAAATATTTGACATTTTTCGGGATTTTTCTAAAAATCCTGTTTTTAGGATTTACTTAGGCGCCCATCAGCTCTAAACTCTGGAAAATCTGATGGCCCCCGAAATTCAACTAATTGTCCGTGACTAGATTTTGCAAGACAATTTCAATGATGAAGGCCTTTTTGTCATTCGAGATCTAGAAAAATTATAGGTTTTATCCTGTCTCATTCCAATAAAATTACCATTTTGCCCTTCCTAGCTAAATTTAAAATTTTTAGCTTTTTCCTGGGTCTTATAATAATACTTATATGCAGATAAGAGTTTAAACAGTAAAAGTTAACACAATCTCCTCAATTACCTGTTATATGTATCAATCCAGTGACATTCGCATCTTATCAACAATAAATCCCCTTTTCCCTAACGCCCTCCTCACTTCACGGTACTGGGACAAGTCGATATCAAAGACACTCACTCGATAGATTGACACACATAAAAGGTATTTGGGGAAACTTCAAACTTTTATTTCATAAAACACTCTCTTATCTTATATACAAGCTTCTCTAAGGAGAGCTTAGAACTCCATTACAAGGTATAGATACAAAGATGGATATGGGTTTTCTTTCTGATGATCCTCTAACTGAAAAACATTCTCAATTTATAGAGGAGTTTTCTATCATCTTGATTTTGTTTAGACATGCAACTCTTTCTTTCTATCTTTTCCAACTATCATTTCTAAAGACAAGTGTCCTCTTTGATTCCTTGTCTTTTGTCTTCTTCTTCATGTTTTTCCAATTGCTTTGAATTTGGTTCAGCTGTCAGTTTGAACTTCATCCTTGCTGTCATTGTTTCTTTTTGCCATATGTTATTACAATTATAGTTATAGACATTCATTGTCAGATCACTTTATTATTTACATCTATAGTGGTAGACATGTCTTGTTAAGCCACTTGGAAAGTTAGGATTACATTTTCTTTCCAAGAGTTACCCATCCTTCATCATCACTTTTTGTCTTTTTCATGAACTTATGGCTTCATTTTTTATCATTTGATTAGCTGGCAATAATAGTTGGTCCAGCTCATTGATTTTTTCTGTTATCATTCTTTGTCCTCTGGCTTTTCCATCGCCTATGACTATCATCCAATTGCTCATTATGACAAAGGACTGAAAGTAATTCTTTTTCTCGCATCTATCATCTCGCACTGCCTTTATCCCCATTGCTATCCTTGTCTTTCTCCATTGTCTGTTATAATATCCATATTTTTTGGGTTTAGAATCATTTATTTGAAACCTTGACTCTTCACTACTATTTATTATGATGAGATGATAGGCTTTGATGCATATTCCGCTGTCTTCATTATATTCTGGACTTATGGTAAAGAATTTTATATAGAAACTCTAATAACCTGTCATGTTACATAATTGAATTATGAGGGTGTCATTAAGTATTTAATCACAATTAGGGCTTAAATAGATCCGGTCAATAAAACCAAAATCCATGGCATCTTGAACAAATAAAGGATCAGTCTTTTTTGTGATTATTATTCTTGGGTAGATAGACTTCGGTAGAGGTCTGGCAATACCCATTACCATTAGGGTTGTTATAGATAAATTCGGAGAAAGTGAAATACTTTCTTTCCATGTTAGACAAGATAAATGATGAAGTATTTATGATAGTGTTTTCTATTTTTTCCTCTTGAAAAAAGAGGATATCATCATAATTTTCTCCTTTTGGGAGGAGTTTGTCCTTTGAGGGACTGTTATCTCTACTAGGGAGGTGTTTATCTTTTCCAAGACTGTTATTTTTCAGGCTTTTATCCTTTTGAAGGATAGGCATTTCCTTAATACCTTGTGAGATATTTTTTCCCTTAGACAAGGATATATCTCCTGTCCTAATGTTATCAGCACTTCTTGTTGCCTGGATTTTTCCCGAATGGGACAGTATGTCCAAGCCTACCTTATTGATGTTTTTAGTCTCGGAAGAGGCTAAGGAAACATCATCTGTCCTCATTATCATTTCTCCTAATCTTTCAAAAAAAAATTCTATGAGATTTTGTGAAATATATGATTTAGACCTTATATCATTGATATCCTTTTGTAAATTTATTACTTTTTCTTCTATTGAAAGCAGAGCATTGTAATTTTCTGAGACCATATTCATTCCTTCAGCCATATCGATGGCGATATCACGCAATTCCTGGATGTAATTTGGCATTCCTGCTAAAAAAGTCGACAAGAAAATTGTCAGTACCTTTTATATGTACAATCTTAAAATTATAATAACTAAAAAGAGTTTTCCATCTAGATAATCTTCTAGCTTGTACTCCTTTTCCTGTGTTATTTTTTTTAAATCCTACAACTTGAGTATTATCAGTTTCTATGATAAAGGGTTTAGGTAATAAGAATACTTTTATTATTGCAAGTAACTCTTTCTCATTAATGTCATAATTAAGCTAATTATTATTAAACGTTCCACTTGTATAACGACATATTTATCCTAAATCTGTTTTCAAAATTACAACCTAATACTTATCTAAAGCATCTGTTTGTAGCATTAAATTGTCATTTTCATTTGGCAATCTTAATTTAGGTAACTCTGAACATGTCTTTTAATCTCTTGACTATCATGGTATGGTTTTTCACTCTATCCCGTTTGGTTTTTCTTTGTTAACAACTTTTGTAATTCTTGCCTTTCTTTAACTAAGTCTTTTATAAAATCAGAGGAGTAATTTAAACATCCTAAAATTTTCTATATCATTTCTTTTTGGTGGTGCAGTAGCTATAAGGTACATGCACATATATATACAAGAATATATATTGTCATTTTAATTCATCGTGGAAATCTTTATTTTTCAATATATATGTGACTATAATTTGTAAAACTGTGAAATGCAATTTTTCTCGAAAAAGGAAAACAAGAATTTGTCGTTGTAGCACAAGTTGAAAAACCCGCAATTTTCTGCACTGATGACGAAACTGACTTCACCATTGGACCGCCTTGCAAAATCTGGTTCACCACGAATTCGTTGATTCAAGACAGTAAGAATATCACGTTTTTCGAGGCATCGAGTGTCAGGTGACACATAGCAAGCCATGTGTCAAATGTATATCTTTTCACACATATAAGCCATGTGTCATCATGCTAGGGGCTCTGGCGTGTACAACAGGGGTTCACAAAACCGCCTGAGAGCACAACGGAATGAAAAGAAAGAGAAAAAGGAAAGAGAGAGAAATGAAGGAAAATGAAGAAAGAAATAGAGAGAGAAGGAGAAGAAAGAGAGAGAGAGAAAGAGGGAGAAAAGGAAGTCGGCGTTCCGACTGTTGGAACTCGTTGGACCAAGGAGTAAAGTCCGGAGATTCAACGAGAGGCTACGTGTCACGCCCCGATTCCCAGTCCGACCCGATTGGCGGATCCGAACCGAGTTCGGGGTGCGAGAACATATACTGGGACTCTTTACCTGATTTTTGCCATTTTTTAAACTAATATTGCATCTGGCCGGGTATGGCCCCACATCTTATACCGTAATTAAAATATCATTTACATATCATAAAAACTACCACCGGAGGTGTCCATCAAAATCTATACACATTTATCGGTGTCCCATTTACAAATACAAAAACTATACTTTACATTTGCCAACTCGTAGCACCTGAATCTACATATGGGCTGAACCCCAAGTTTGTTGGCCCACCAGATGCTGATTACCTCTCAGATGTTCTCCTCAGACTCTACACGGATGAAAACCCCGTGCTGTTCTTTACGCCTTAGTGGAAACATATTCAACTTAAGTACTAATACACATGCATATACACAATTATAATAAGTGGCAATCATACTGTATATCGTAAATTTCATGCATTCATATTCTGGACTTATATAAGTACTTATGCTGCTAACACCAGATTATGTTCATTCGACTCCCGTGAGAGCTATGAATCCAGGTTCTTATGCAGACTCATACTTGATCATGATTTGCAGACTCGTGACTGAGTCAGGCTTATAACAGAATTGTGTTCATTCGAGACTCCCGTAGGAGTTACAGAACTGATTCTTATGCAGAACTTATACTTATACAGACTTATGCTTATTCAGACATATACTTATAGCATCTCGATTCTAAGTGGGCCTATAGCAGATTCTATTCTATTCGAACTTATGTCTTATAAAATTCCTGATCTTATAAATTTCTACTGTGATCTTATACCGACAGGACAGACTTATTTTATTCCAATCTCCGTAGGACACATACTTATGCTCAGATTGTGACGATACTTATTCAGTCTCCCAAAGGACATATATTTGAACTTCTGTCAGACTGATACTTATCCAAATACTTCGCCCTTATATCTCTCCTCAAATCTCCCTTAGGAATTTGGCGTAACTCATGCTTATACGAGGCACCTTAGGTGCAACAAAGCTATACTTATACCAGCTTATCACTCCACCTGTCCCAGTCTTAGCATGTTCAACTATAAACAAATATTAACCTGGTTCATGCTAAAGCACCAAAGTACTACAAAACTACCCAAAAAGCTATCTTAGTACCAAATGCAAAAGCAACTAAACACAAAACTATACTTCAAAAATGCTTCTGAACTTATTATAGATTTAATCTATACAGATTACTGAACTTATACATGTATTTCGTATCTTATACATGTCTTACAAGAGCATATACTATATAACGGAGCTTATACTCAGAGCAGTAATCCTAGACATGTATTTCGGGATCTTATACATGTCTGCAAAGCATATACTTATCTAATGGAGCTTATAACGTATTACGTAACTTAGACATGTATTTCAGATCTTATACATGTCTTATGAGTACTTATCTTACGTAGCTTACACTGGTATTACAGAACTTAGACATGTATTTCAGATTCTATAAAGCATATCTTGCGTAGCATATACTTATCTTACTTGAGTTTATACTGTATTGTTAACTTAGATATGTATTTCAGATCTTATACATGTCTTACAAGAGCATATACTTATCTTACTTGATCTTATACGTGGTTGGCGTAACTTATTATTGGTCTTACGGATCTTATTCTGTGCGAAGGCACTCGTAGGGTACGATAAGCTCTCCAAACAAATCAGACTTATGCGGTGACATTTCCAGATATGGACATTAGTCCATGCATAAGCACGGATCACAACAGATACATATACCGGATTCATACAGATTCAGAACATATCCAATAACAAAGAGATTATTGGTTTAAATCATAACCATATTCAGAGTTACACTTGTTCGGAGGTACCCATAGGTACTATTGGACTTATACTTATATTACAAAACTTAACTTACTTTACCGATACGAGAGTACCTGTGGGTACTACAGAACTTATACTTATGTTACTGATACGAGAGTACCCGTAGGTACTACTGGACTTATACTTATTTGACCGATACGGGAGTACCCATAGGTACTGCTGGACTTATACTTATTTTACCGATACGGGAGTACCCATAGGTACTATTAATCCTATACGTGAGGTACCCAGAGGTACTAACGAACATATACAGAAATTAGAGGTACTAAGGTAACATATATAAAGGTACATTCAAATCTTTATTCTTATTCATTATTCAGAGTCTTATCATATAATTGTTGGACGCCTTAGACCAAAGTAATACGAATGAGTAGGACACAAAGACAACAAGTGTTCGGCTAGTACAAAGATAAGATCGAGGTCAGAGCATCAAAGCAGAGCGCCGGCACTAACAGAGAGTGTCGCCAAAGACTAATCGTGAGAGTACCGGCGTACTAATGTGCCGGCACGACAGAGAGTGTCGCAGACTAATCGAGTAATCAAGTACTACGCTAAGCATCGCTCGTAGGTGCCGCCGCATTAATCGAGAGCACCGGCATTTCACGTGCCTAAGCACGATAGAGTGTCATCGCACTAATCGAGTACCATACTAAGGTGCCGGCACGACGCAGAGTGCCGTCGCACTAATTAGAGAGTACCGAAGTTATTAGGGGCCTTCTTAGCCACATTATGTTTTTATGACATATTGTCATTTCATGTTCATGTTCATGCTCATATTTCAATTCGTTTTCATGTTTCATATCCTATTCAGGTTTCATGCCTATTCCATATGGAATTTCATATACTTATACAGGAATACTGATGTATTCACACATCGGGTCATACATATTGTCCTCATCGATCTACTTTTCTTAGAAATTGAATCATTCAATTGAATCATCCGGTCTGCAGTTATGGCATTTTCATGCCAAACTAGTCGATTTACCCTGATTACACTAGAACAAATTGAATTTCTTTATTTTTTCAGAGGCTTAACTTCATACCCCAACCTGGTTTCGTATATTCATTTAGCTATGCTATGGGTTCATTTCAACTGAATCACCCAAATCGGAGCACCGAACTCAAGCACATCCGAAACAACTCCTGACTACTCTATGATCAAACCGATGCAGGAATTGCCGCAGGCACGGCCCCACTTTGGGTGAATTTTTTAGACCACTTAGAGTCGAATTTAACGATTCTATTTCTATAGGTTTGCTTCTTCTTAGTTATTTTAATTCAGAAACTTGAACTCACTCAACCTGACAGGAAATGAGTAAGTTATGGTCAAGACACGAAAACTGGTCGAACAGAAAATTGCATCAGGTGTACCGGCATATGTTCAGTGTGGCTGTGCACACATCACCCGGTAATGTTCTGCACGTGTGTTTTGTTAAGATGGATCCATATTTTGATACCTGTAAATCAACTCTACACTTCAAACACACATCAAAACCATTTCAAATTCACCTTGTAATCTCTTTTCTTTTCAATTCATCTTCATTACATATCTCTCTTCAAAATTTTTCATGAATTCCTCCAAAATCATTCTAAAAATGGGTTATGACCCATAAACAACTCAATTATGATGATTAGTTAGGGTTTGTTCCAAACCCTAACTCAATTACTTGCAATTTAACATGAATTCATCCTCAAAGAGAGGATTTCATGTGCTTCTTGTACTATTTAAGGTTTTATCCACCTTATTTTCCATAATCTTTGGGTTAAGATGAAACCCTTGTAAGACCTCTAGGCTCAAGTGGCTATAATAAGGCACATAAACCAAAGATCCATTAATTAGAATTTATACCCAAGGTTAGTTCCATACCTTTTATCATACTTTTCTTCTTCTCCTTCTTTCTTCTCTTCCTCTTCCTCTTCTTCTTCTTCTCTCCTCTTTCTCCCTCTCTACTAAGCCTTCTTAGAGACCAAATTTATCTTCTCCCTTGCAAGGCCATGTTTGGCCTTAACAAAACCCATTTTTGGGTTCTTTCTAATTGCAAAAAGGTCCTCTCCATGTTTGACTATTTGTATTCCAAGTTCCCAAATTGTATTTTCGGGCCCATACTTCTTCAATTTATGACTTTTAAGCCTCGACCAATTACAAAATCTGTCTAAGTCTGTAAATTCGGTCTTCTTCGCTTCATGTTTGCATTTAACTCACTAAACATTTAAATTATGCTTTACAAAATACCTAAACATGCCGAAAAACTACTAGGGCATATTTGGGGCTGCACTACGTCGTTATGTGATTCTTCCCATTGCTTACTCAGCCTTCGGCCATTATTTTGGGCTTGATCAAATACTGTTGCATGTTAATGGCATGACTTGCTCAGAGGTCGGCTTAGCCGGCTACACCGGCTAAAATTTGGTTGAAAATTAACTACAAGAGTTACAAATGCTCCCGCAACCCTAGCACGTTTATCGTGTGGATCGGGCAATAGTGTGGCCCTCGTATACTCTAACTCGACTCCACCATATTCCTTCTCGCTCGAACCCCAAGCCACAAGATTTTTTGACTCATGAAAGCTCTTAAGTCTAGAATCCATACATATGCTAGTGATTAGCATTCGTGCTTTCGTACTATTACCAATTTTGATCATAACACCTAGCGCATTCACTCGCATGGCATGACATGCTTGTTTGATGAAATGTTGATATGTGTAATAATATATTGACATGTGATAAGTTGTATTTGTAGACATGGCCATTACATGGCATGTTGTAGCCTATTTTGTGGACATGTTATGTCATAAATTAGCCTAGAGAATAAAGTGCTTCATTACTTGACTAAGTAATGATTTATATGTGATGTTAATATATGCTTGTGTGATACATTGACATGAATGAGTTAATGTAGAGAAATTATATGCGTGTTTGATACAATTGCTCAAGAGGCATTGGTGATATGCATATTTGATAAAATTGTCCATATAGCATTCATCAATGGGACATGGTACAAATAGGCATATTGCATTGCATATGCATGGGGACATCGCATTAAATGGGTGTGAGTGCATGATTAATAAATTGACACTGCATTGGTGTTTGATTGGGTAGGCTCGATTAAATGGGACAACGTCCAACAAAGTCACACAGTTTTATACATGAGAAGGAAATATGATGTGGTATCAAAGAATAAGGGATGTATCCCCCCCCCCCTCTCTCTCGGGGGTGAAAAACTGCTTACTTATGGTCAGACATAGTCCCCAGCGGTGAAAGACCGTAAAAGTGTTTGGGTTTCCAAAGCCCGCGGTGAGACACCAAAAATCCGCTACCCACAAAAAGGTGAATGGATTTTGAATAGAAAATTATCATTAGGATGTATCATCCAAAAAGATTTTGGTTTATAAACAAATGAAATTGGTTTTGAAAATGATCATTAGATGTCATCCAGAATGCCTGTTTTTCACACTTGGCATAAGCATGTGTGAGGGAGTCGGTGAGGACTCGGGACATGGGGCATGATGAGTCTCATCTCATTTTATGGCATGGAGGAGTCCATGTAGAATTGGCATATTCTTCATTAGAATGTTGATGCGTGTATTATTATGTGAACATGGCATTGCATATGCACTTAGATGGGGAGTAGCCCTTGTAGGAGTTATCCTTACTAGGCATTGCTCACACTGTCGTGGGACCCCCTTTTAGGTGCAGGTTATGTACGGGCAGTTGTTCCTCATCTGGGACCGCAGGTGTGAAGAAAGTCGAACTATGGCTTTGAGAAACCTTTTTGTAAAAAACCTATATTTTACATGTAATATAAGAGAGTTGTAACTCAAACTCTTATGAACTGTTTTGATAAATTTGTATAAGCTTCAAAATATATAGTATGAATGAATCCTGAATGGGATGTGATATGGTGGTATTTACGATATGCGATACTAGATGACCTGCGTTGATCTAAGTTGTTTGATCCAGACTGAAGCTAAGGCCAATAATCTTATGCCTTTGTAGTCTATTATCATTCCTATAAACTCTATTTTTTTTTCTTGATTTCAACTTTCTTTTCTGAAAGAACTATACCATGTTCTTTACAGAGTGTTATGAAAATATTTAAATGTTTTTCATGATCTTTCACATTATCAAAACAGATTAACATATCATCAATGTATACTATTATAAAAGATGAATAATCAAAGAATATTTTTTCCATTTTTCTCTGGAAAATTTGAAGAGCATTTTTTAATCCAAAAGGAATTACCATCCATTCATAATGACCTCTAGGTGTACTAAAAGTTGTAATAGGTATACTATCATTATCCATTTTTATTTGCCAAAATCATGATTTGCAATCAAATTTGTTGTACACTTTTTCCTTCTTGCCACCTTATAATATTTCATTATTTGGGATATAATAGCCATCAAATTTAGTATTCTTATTCACTTTCTTATAATTTATCACCATTCTTGATTTTCCTCTTTTTATTATTTTATTATGGATCATTATTTCCGCATTTTCTTTTTGTTTTGTAATCTCTTTTATTTCCACTATAATTTTTATAGAGATTTAGTATCTTTCCATTCTTTAATAGAAAGATTTAAATATTAAAATATTTTATGATCCTGTGTCTATTAATCCTCATGTATATAACTTAGTTTCTGGAATATTTACAATTATAAATACCATAGTAGGAAATGTAATTTCTTTCATTTTTGTCTTTCTAGGAAAATACATGTCTTCACTATATATTTCTATTCCTTCTTTTGAAGAGAATATCAGAGTGTCAATTTCCTTACATTCTGTTATCTTTATAAGAATCTACTAAAAAGGTTATTCCTTGTAATTGTAAAACCCGAGAAAAATCGAATTTTTCTGAAAAATGGCAAAACGGTAAATTGCCATAATAGTACAGGTCGAAAACCTAGAAATTTTCTAGATCTCAGATGAAGAAACGGAACTCACCGTTAGATTCGTCTCGCAAAATCTAGTCACCCAAACGAATTTCGCGACCTCGAGAAAGCCTGATTCTCAATGCCGCAAGGAGCAGGGTGTCGAGTGATTTGGTGATCTAGATTGTTTACTTAAAATCTCAAAGTCGGAAATGACTTGGGTTAAGTTCATGGGATATAATTTGAACTTGAATTGAGGCTGAATGAATAGCTTTGGGCTTGAATCGGACTCGGGCGAGGGTGGACACGTGGCATGACGTGGGTTGCACATCCAACTTAAGCTTAAGTTGGAACAAAAGAGTAATTAGGGAAAAAAAGAGCCCATTTCCTGGTTTTGATCGTGAGAGAGAGGAGAAGAGAGAAAGAGGGGAGCCAAGGTTTCTTCCCACGATTTACGGAATTCTGTTGGTCGGTTTTCATTGGGCTAAGAACGAAAGTTTATCGCATCGACGAGGGGTACATGTGAGTACCGTGAAGAGGATTTCGCCGTAGTCTCCGCTAGCTGGAGATTCACCCGAGGTTGTCGTCTAGGAGGCTTCCACCGTGTATCACTCGCCAGAGGTAAGGGATTCTTCCTAGCCTGGCTTACTTTCCATTTTTGGCCAGAAAGAGTGGTTTTTCGCATGCCAGTTCTGGAGAAGAAAAATAGGATTTCCTAGAAGCTCGATGTTTCCTTCTCGCCTATAACCGAGGTTTGCCTAGGTGATTAGTGCCACAGTAGGGTGAACCGAAATCAACAATATTTGTATCCTAAATTCCTCCTACTGTCGTAGCAAAGCTACTGCAGTATAGCGGTTCTAGGGTCGAACAGTGAAGGCCAAATGACTAGGGATGGGTTTTCTTTTCACAAATGACTAACAATGAAGGCCAAAATTGGTGAATTCAATTTGGATTTTAGGGTTTTCGTAAAAACAGGGGAGTTGATGGTTTAAAACTGAAAATAAAAACAAGTTAAAAATTGTGGGAGTAGAATCTTTCAGAAAAGTTAGGTCATCAGTCAGTCCCGGGCAACCGAGGTTCTCCGTGTCTTTCTCGTTGGGGAGGATGACATATAGTCATCTCCTAAACCGGTTCTTCATTTAACCTGTAAAACTCCACTTAAATAACTATCTTGAAAATTGCATTTACCTTCCATCGATGGTCTCAGACAAAGGAAAAACATCACCTGACTCACTTTCCGCACAGCCTAATAAATGATAACTAATGAATGTCTAAGTATCTAACAATAAGTATATACAATGAACCCTAAAGCTACTCAAGCATCAAGCCGCTTACGTTGATCCAAGGGATCAAAACCTAAAAATTTGGAGAAAAATAAAATATCCTTGAATCGCCAATAACCCTTAGACGGGTAACTAACGGGTGTCAATGATCTAACGATAAGCATCCAAGGAACCCAAAAACTTAGTCAACATTGATCATTCATAGCAACCGAAGGGATTAAAGCCTACGTTCGACTGAAACCATAAATGGTAGAAAATACCGCTAAAAACATGGAAAAACCCCGCCACCTTCGATCCCCGCCCAATAGCTTCCACCCAAGGAAAAATTGCTTAGCCGCCTCATCCTCCGAGTTGTCATCCTGGAGGATGTTTAGCGAGAAAGTGAGAGAAAAGAAGGGAAGAAAATGGTGAAAAGAGAAAATGGAAAACTCGGAGAGAAACGCTGAAAGCTTATGCCCAAAATTTTATCAAGTTAAGTGTCTTTTTACAATGCTCGCTTGGGGATTTTGCAGCCAACCCCTTTACCAAATTACAAAAATAACCAAAATCCTAAGCTAATACAAGGATAAAATGGGTAAAAACCAGAAAGGGAACAAAAGGCAAAAAACGGGCAACAGGAAGTCAAGGGTGAATAGTGGCAGTGGCAGGATGGTGAATAGTGCCACAGGAAACCAATTTTGTAAGCCGCTTCAATTTCCCTGCATTTTTCTTCTTTCCTTCTAGTCTCTCGACCGCAATGCTGAGTTTGACTTGAATTCTTCGCGGCTTGGATCGACTCAACAATTTTACACTATTAGCTCGCAAAACTGCAAATTTTGCCAATATAGCATCGTGATAATAACATGGACCTAATGTGTAACCAAGCACTACGTCATTAAGACAAAAATGCTCAAAACCTGTAATAAACAGGGTTCAAAATAGCACTTTTTGAGCATTAATCACACCCCCCAACCTACACATTGCTAGTCCCTTAGCAATGAAAGAAAGAAAGAAAGAAAGAGAGAGCATACAAAACAAAATCAAAATTATGTTCACAAAATGTTATATTTCAAAAAGGTTGTGAATGAGTAATGCCTAACCCTAAGTAAGAATCATCAAACCTTGTCCAATAACTATCTTGAGAGAATGAATGCCATACAAAATTGAGTATCAAAGATCCATCTCGATGAATCAAATCCATAAACTTCAATTAAACAAGTGTTTGTTTGATCACCAGAACAATAAACGCAATTGCACTCTCCCCCAACTCAGCACGCCACAACTAAGCATGCACCAACCCAACAGATCGTGACCCACTCTTATTCCACAACTCTTTTTGTGTTGTGGGTGTACGCCAGGAATCGACCTCACCAAAGTCCATGTAACTCGGGATCTACCAATGACTCCCAACCAATCAAGGCTTAGTGGCACAAATCATATGATCTATCGACCACAAACTCTTCAGGTTTCACCTCGACTTCAATGACATTTCGAGACTCCAGCACTCACAACTTGCTAACTCCACCTATCCACCCGCAGGAGCACTAAGTCGCTGGCTCCCAAACCACCTGGGCTTAGGCACCGGTGGTTCTTGAAGGCTTCTCTCACCATACCCCTGACTGCTGCCTTTAAGGCAAAGCGTTGCAATTTTTCTTTTTTTTTTTTTTGGAAGACACATTGGCCTTCTATTCTTGGGGGTCCTTAACCTATTAAAAGTGGTCAATTAAACTAGGGTAGGTTATTGCAAGGCTTAGGAGGCGAGGTAGTTTTTCAGGTTATTGAAGAAACTCATGTAGATAAAGAAGGTAGCGTAAGAAAAAGGGTCGAAGCAACAAGAGTCTAACTGATCATCCACTAACTAGACATGGAACCACCTAACATCATTAGAATGATGTTTCAATTTTTCAAACCACAGTTAGGCAAACATAAAAAAATGGGTGCGTTGAACAAAAATAAGTTGTATAGTATAATGAATAAAGAAAACCAAAGAAGCCATCGAATGCTTAAATGGGCTTGCTCAAAAATAATAACAAAATGAGAATACATGCCACTTCCTTTTACTAACTCTCCCCCAACCAAATGTCACATTGTCCTGAATGGGCAATGATTGAAAGTTAGAGAAGGAAGCTACCTCCTTGATGATGTGATCGTTGTTGATAGGAGACTTCGCAAGCTCATCACACCTTATTCACTCATGAGCTTCAAATAAACAAGGGAGAAGAAAATAGGAAAAAGTGATCAGCTTGGAGCATTTTGAAAATTACACCTTCATAATAATTTCAAAAGTGTTCTTCTGCCATATTTAGATTCTACACTCTCTAAGCTTTCCAACTTTATCTAAAACGCCTAAAAACGGAGTTCGAATGAGAAAGTTATGCTCAAAACAAAATCAGGAGGCAAAACAGGGGGAGTAGCGAAAATTCGCTATGTAGCGAAATTTTTGCACATAGCGAAAATTTCGCTAGAATTGAGATTTTTTTTTTAATAAATAAAAATAAAAATAATAAAAATAAAAAAAACAAATTTTTTTATTTTATTTTTTATTTTTGTTTGAGAGACGAAAAAAATTTTATAAAAATAAAAATAAATTTTTTTTAAAATAAATTTTTAATATATATATATATATATAAAATAATAATAATAAATATCATATAAGGTAAAAAAATGCCACAGTGCACGAAATCCATAATGGAATTTCGCTACATAGTTGGAATTTTAATATAATTCAGTGCTCTGCATACCTTGCAATTTCTTCAATCAGGCTTCAAGAATTTCCCTCCAAAGCTGCCAAAAGTGAATTAAGAAAAATTAAGAAAAATTACTGGAAAAGTAGAAAAACAAGCTAGAACAAAGATTAACTTAAAATTTGAGAAAATCTAAGAAAACTTACTTGAAAATCAAATAAAATAAAATAAAAGCGAAAAATTACGTAAAGTGGAAATTGTGCTCCCCTATCGACCAATTCCTTAAGCCTTTGGAGGCTCTTTGGAGCTGTAGACTTAGAAATCATAGGGTTGATTGCTCAATCAGAACCGACGCATCAGAAACCATCGGATTGTGCCGTCTGACATGTGTTTGCTTGTGTCGTTGATGTAATTAGTGAGGCTTGAGCAGTGGCCACTAATTTTCGATGTTTTGCGACCTGGCGGTGCGGATGGGGTGGCCTTTATGGTAGGTGTTTTGGAGTGTGGATTGTCTTTGCGGGGAAATGAAGATGTGCAGCAGCGTTAGAACATTTTTGGGTTGGGAAGTGGACTTTTGGGGCTCTTCCATTGTTTCTTTTCCACTACCCTTCTCCCGGTTAACCTTGAGGGGACTGCTTCTTTCTTCTCCCATGGTGTAAACAATGACACAGTAATACGAGTTATGTAGGCTGGTGACCTTTGCTCCTCTACCATGGTGTCACTTAGGCATTCTTCCTCTTGATAGACATGTTGATTGGCAAACCTTGAAATGGAGTCTTTGCGAGTTGTCGATTACGCTCCATTTCCTTTGAAGTCCATCAATTTTGGGCTGAAGAGTTCTCCACGGTGTAAAAAAATTTCTCGATTGAGCATTGAATTTCTTACGTTTCTTCCACAGCGTCACCCACCCGGCTTGGTGAGGTTTAGGATGTGCTTGCTCATTAGAGATATTAATTTGTAGTGGTTGAAATTTGAGGTTGAGGGCATAATATGGAGAAGCGGGAGGTAAAGTTGGGAAACACGTAGAAAGATTTTCCATCCCTTGGTTTCTCAGTCCCTCATTGACATGTATACAATCTGATTAGGTAACTTTTGCCTTAAGAATTTCTATCCACTGGAAAATGTACTCCTGCACCACGAACAGAGAAAACACCAAACAAAAAAACACAACTCTACCAAAAAGGGGTAAAGTTGACTCTTTCTGCTCCAGCAGCTCCAGTAAACACGAAAACACTAAAAAGATATATATACAAGAAAATTCACCTGAACTTGTTATGAGGATCACAGGTGTTCAACAGGTCATTAAATGCACTTAGGCACCATCCCCGGCAACGACGCCATTTGATTCATACCCACGGTAGGGTGGCTTAAAAATCAACATGGCCCATCATTCCTCCCTACTGTAGTAGCAAAACTCTGCAGTATAAGAATTATAGGAGTTGAACTTCGAGGATGTGTTTTCTTTGCACAAATGACTAACAGTGAAGGCCAAAATTGGTGAATTCAATTTGGATTTTGGGGTTTTGGTAAAAACAGGGGAGTTGATGGTTTAAAACTGAAAATAAAAACAAGTTAAAAAAATTGTAAAATAGAATTCTTGTGGTGTTAGGTCATTGGGTGAAGTCTGAGGCAGCGGAGTTCTCGAGGTCTTTTCCTCGTTGGGAGGATGACATATAGTCGTCTCCCAAAGCCAGGTTCACTTCATTCTTATGGCCCGTACTAAAATAACTATCTTTGAAAAATTGGTATTTGCCTTCCATTGATGGTCTCAGGAGAGTAGATTAACATCACCTTGACTCACTCTTTTTGGCTAATAAATGATAACTAATGAATGTCACTATATCTAACAATAAGTATACAATGAACCACTAAAAGCTTACAATCTTGGTGATTCTGATGTCAAGAGGATCGAACCTAAAATTTGGAGAAAATAAAAATATCCTTAGATGGCCTTTCCAACCCATAGATAATGTATGATTGTCGATGGATCTAACGATAAGCATCTAAGGATCCCAAAAGCTTATCAATATTGATCATTCACCCAACAGCAGAAGGAATTAAAGCTACGTTATTGAAACCATAGTAGAAAATACCTCCGTTAAAACATGGAAAAACCCTTAGTTGCCTTTGATCCCATGATAGCCTTCCTCCGGAAAATGGCTTTTGTTGTTATCCTTGGAGGATGTTTGCGAGAAAGTGAGAGAAAAGGGAAGAAAATGGGAGAAAAGGAGAAAACGGGAAAACTGGAGAGAAACGGGTTGAAAGCTTATGCCCTAAATTTTATTGGTTAAGTGTTTTTTTTACGGATTGCTTGGCAAGTTTTATGCCTCCCTTTACCAATTACAAATAACCAAAATCCTAAATAATACAAAGATAAAATTGGAAAAGCAAGGGAACAAAAGGCAAAAACGGCTGACGGAAGTCAGGGTGAATAGTGGCGATGGCGGGATGGTGAATAGTCGCATGAGAAGCCAATTTTGTAGCTGCTCTAATTTCCTTGTATTTTCTTCTCTTCTTTCCTTCTAGTCTCTGATCTGCAATGTTGAGTTTGACTTGAATTCTTCGTGCTTGGATCGACTCAACAATTTTGGCACTATTAGCTCATAGCGTAAATTTGCCACAAATGCGATCGGTAGAATAACGGGGACCTTAATGTAAGTGGGTTAATTAAAGCGATTAGTACATAAAAATGCTGAAACACAATAAACAGGGTTTAAAATAGCACTTTTTGAGCACTAATCACTAGGTGAATGTGTAAATCTTCCCATGGAAGATTGGTGCTACGCCTAGGCGAAGGGAAGGCTTGCGTGGCGTGAAGTCCGCTAGCGAAGCGGTACCGCCATTGAACTTGGGACCTTCTAGTCCCAGCATAGGAAACCATTCTTCAGCCAAGTGAACCTGCATTTGTTTAGAACGCTGTGTTTGTAACTGTTTGGTCGGTTCTTGGCCTAGTTTGTGATTACATGGCTTGCTTCAAGGGCCATTGTGTGACTTGCTTGAGTGTGTCATTGCTTGACTAAAGTAGCGTGTTGGATGTCGATGTGTGCTCTAACATGTTGACATGTGATGAATTGTTGTGTGCAATGGTCATTACATGGCTTGCTTGTGTGTGTGTCATTGCTTGACCATGGAATGGCATATTGAATGTGAATGTTGATATATGCTTACATGATATATTGACATGAATCAATGATGTATAGAAATCATATGCAGGTGATGTGATTGTTCACAGCACCGCTAAGTGATGTGGATTGTGTTGTCCATGTGGCATTCATTATGCATGTGACATGATATAACATGCAGTGGCATCTTGTATTGCATATGCAAGGGGACATCGCATTAAATGGGTGTGAGTGCATGGTTGGTAAAATCGACACTATGTTTGGTGTTTGGTGGGTGGGCACAGTACTTGGAGACCGACGTCAGCCAGTCCTGCGGTTGAATAAAATGGTAGAGAAAATATGTATCGGGTATTCTGAGAGGATAGATCCTCTCTCGAATTTGAAAAGCCCGCTGAATTATGGTAAGACATTGTGATGCCCCGAAACCGGGTCCAGTTGACAACCGTCAGGCCAGCGGAATAATAGCTGGATGTGGTAGCGACACACTCACGAAAATCAGGCGAGTCTCCTTTGTATGAGGAGCTCTACCCCAGTACAACCTATCCCAAGCGATTTACAATGACCACTGCAGGGTCCACATCGAGTAAAATAATTGACCACTTAGGCCTAATTAATACTCACAAAATACATAAACTATATTACCATAGTTCGAGGTGTAATCACTCTTAATTCGACATATATTAATTGTACAATTTCTAATACATGTTATACAAAAGTCTCTACCAAAGCCATAACCCGGCTTTCTTCTAAATGCGGCCTCTAGTGAGCGCCATCCTCCTGTACACTCCCTGTACCTGAAATAGTGATCCCTCGACAGGGTGAGCAAAGCCCAGTAGTGATAATTTCCTACATGGGTTACTCCCCACCTAAGTGCACATTTCATGGCAAACAATCACACTCAAGTAAATACATGATCCTACTTGAATGTCTACATGCCCAATCCTGTCCCGTTCACACGACTCCCTCACACATGCCTAAGCCAAATGCGAGAGTAAAATCCTGTTTTCAGGCAAAGCTTTTTGTTCGAAAACTTACTCTAGAGGTCGGTAATATGTTGGACTACCCTCAAGGCGAATTGCTAGATAACGCTCGAGAAAGCAGTCCATAGTCCTCATTCAGTGATCTATTTGGATGACTCTCGAGGCAATTCTTTGGGAAAATCTTCCTTGAAATTCATTTCACAAACATTTTCCTTGTTATTTTCTTTCATGTCATACACACCATCTAATATTCTGGTGCCCCGATGCATATGGAATACATTATGCCAATCCAAACAACTCTGCTAATATATAATATATATACTAACATAATTAATCCACATAAATCATGTTATTCAAATTCACAATCAATACCACCAAAATTAGCTCACATGGGCTAATTAATAAACACAAGTAATTCATTTTGAATCACTCAACATCATAAAAATTCACATCAAAAATCACGTCACTATTCACATGAACAGTGAAACCCTCGAGTTGGCACTGTTTAAGGCCACAACAATGGGGATTTTCTCCACTCGGTTCAAATGTTTTGAGACCGAAAACACGGCTAATCCAAGGAGCATCTGACCATTTACATGGCTCTTAGCCAAAGAATAACACAAGTAGGAAAAGATCCTACCTCTTGGAGTTGTTGGAACTCCACCAAATCGGTGTCCACGTGTAGCCCTCGCCGCGTAGATCGACTTTGCTTCTTGCTCCGTCGAGAACCGACGGTCCGAACGGTCGAAAATCTAGAGAGAATGTGCTCTCTCTCTCTAGAAATGAAAAACCAGCCTACTGCTAATTTGTTCCAGCCACTGCAAGTTTTGTCTTCAAATTGGTGGAGAAGATAACTATTCATCCTTGTCTTATTCTCATTAACATTTCTAATAATTCCCAATGTGTCCCTTTTCTTGATTTTTGACACTTAGCACAACCTAGGCCATTCATCTCATCCTCTCCCTAATCATGCAACATGTGTCACATAAGTACATGTAGTAGGTGACTTTTGTCACATCACATGTCTTTCTGGCCGTTCTGACACCCGATGTATGAAAAGCGTGGAAATTAAGTATATAGAATTGACGTGAGAAATAGTTAGATTCGTGAGACAATTCGATGAGTGAAGTAAAATTTTGCCATCAGAGATCTATAAAAATTTTAGTTTTTACGAAATAATCATTTACCCATTTTAGAAAATTAAATTTTCTCGAGTCTTCGAACATAGTCCCAGTGGTGAAAAGT
Organism: Tetrastigma voinierianum; assembly: GCA_016808115.1. NCBI lineage: Eukaryota > Viridiplantae > Streptophyta > Magnoliopsida > Vitales > Vitaceae > Tetrastigma > Tetrastigma voinierianum. The sequence continues at coordinate 2,173,804 of JAEQBH010000921.1, forward strand.
AGTAAAAGTCAATGCAGGTTTATGGAGCAGCGATGTGACCACAATCGCTACCACATAAAAGTGCATCAGTTGAATATAAAATTATCATTGTGATGTACCATCCAAAAAGCTTTTGGTTTATAACAAAATAAAATTTGTTTTGAAAATGATCATTGGATGTCATCCAGAATGACGGTTTTTTCACACATGGGCTTAAGCGTTATGTGAGGGAGTCAGTGAGGACTCAGGTGCATGGTACATGGTGAGTCGCATCTCATTTCATGGCATGGCATGTAGGATATTATATAGAATTGGCATGTTCTTGAGGGAATGTGATTGTAAATGTTGAGTGAACATTGCATGTGCACTTAGGTGGGGAGTAGCCCTTATAGGAGGTATTCCTTGCTGAGCATGGCTCACCCTTTATGGGACAACCCTTACAGGTATAGGGATGATACCGATGGACAACGCTTAGATAGGGCCGTGATTGTGAAGAAGGTCGACATGTGGCCTTGATATGTCTTTTTGTAAAAAGTTCCTAGGGATAAGCTAGTTCTAGCAGATGTTTTTGTATAAAATAATTGTAATTAAATTCTTTTGGACTATTGCCAATATAGTCGAGTATGTAATTTATGGTAAGAGGGTCATGATCGGACTCTTATGGGCTATAATTAAGTATATTAGTCTCATATTTTAACTTAAATATGAATGAATGGGTTCTGGTGAAGGACCGTATCGAGGTGGTACCGAGTAACACGATGTCCGCAGTATTAGTGCAGGTCAGAGTGCAGAGACTTGAGTGCCTGATGACTGGGTAGAAACCTGGGTTGACGGCTAGTCAACGAGACCCCTAGAAATTTGGGTTTCACAAATTGTGGTGTCGGGTTGCAGGAATCACAAGAATTCCCGCGGGTTCCTGATTATCTGTGGGACCTGTTGGGGCACCCGCAGTAATCTTATGGTATTTCTAACTTTCAAATTACATTCTGTGTTTTGACCATCATAATTTTTATAAAGATATGGGCTTGTTATGCTCCCTATTTCCACACACTTATCAACTGGATATGATTACAACTAGCACACAGTAATACATTAAAATTTTGTTTCTCGACTTCTCTTTCTCCATTGTAATAATTTCCTTTTATAAGGAAAGGTGAATGTACATCTTCTCTTATTCTTTGGAAACTATTTCTCCTTGTATTATTTTTGATATTATTTCCTATCAAGGAATTTCCTCTAAATATGGGAAAATCAATTCTTTGTATACAATCTTCTTCAGGAATATCATCTTCAAGACTTAAAATGCAATTTGCTAAATTTCTATTCTATCAACTTTTGAGTTCTATTATCTAAAGTGATTTCTCTACATTCTCCACTAATTTCTATAAATGGCTATCTTGGTAAATCCTTCCATAATTTGAGTTTGATAGTATGTACAGCTTGCTATAATACATGTCATTACATTATTACCTTCACTATAAAATATTTCCTTACAAATTTGAAATATAAGCTTAGACTATTATCAAAATCTTTATCTCCTAAATTAATGTTATATTTTGGGTAACATGTGAACATTAATTTCGTATATGCTAAATTTCGTTGGATACTTCCTAGGTGGCTTTCATGTATTTGTATCAGTCTTTTATCATGTAAACTTAGAACTATTGGTGTATTTAAAATTTAAGGGAATAACGATTTTATTATTATTATTTGTACTCCTGCTAAATATACATACTTTATTTTTTCTCTTACTTTTTCCTTTTTTATTTTACTTAATGTTTCATTTATAGTCTCCTTTGTCAATAAATTAAACTTCTATGTTTCTTACAAGCTTTGTTAATTGTTATACTTCTTTCTATCTTTTGGTATTCATGGATTGTATGTTTTCTATGCATATATTTTTTATTTAGGGATCTTAGTAATCCTTCTCCTAGGGCTTTCAGATCAAAATTTAGATTCTAGATTTTCTATAATTTTCTATTATCAAAAGTGCTTTTCAATCTATATCCTTCTTGATCTTCTTTAGCACTAATAACTTCAAATTCAAAAATGTCATCTTCCTCAATTATCTCTTTACTCATTTTGTATCACTTTCTGAGGAACTATTATCATTTTCACTATAAACACTACTCATTTCACTATCATAGGTATACTTTCTATATCATCTTCTTTATTTTCTCCCCAGAAGATAAATGTCTTTTTCTCTTTTTGACATTCATTACTATAATGTCCTAATTCTCCACATTTCCAACATTTGCATTTGCTTCTGTCTTTTGATGTATTTTACGTAACACTTCTTCTTTGATAATTAAATCTCTTCTTGTAATATTTTTTAAAGGGTTTCACCATTCTTTTCTAAATCTTTTATATTTTGTAAATTTTTTTCTTGACTTTCCTAATTTTCTTTTCTTATATTACTTACACCCCCATTTTCCTGGGATGTTATCTGAACCTAGGGCTCTGATACCGTTATGTGTGGGGCTCTATAAAATCAATAGAGGGTAACCAACGAACAACACAAATAACTCAAAAAGAGATGAAATTTATCGGACTAGAGAATACTTATATGCATATAAGAGTTTAAATTGTAAAAGTTAACACAGCCTCCTCAATTACTTGTTATATGTAGCAATCCAGTGACCTTCACATCTTATTGGCAACAAATCCCCTCTTCCCTGCCTTACCCTCTTGGCTTCAGATGCGGGACAGAGTGTGCCATAGACACTCGCTATAAATTGACACATAGAAAGGTATGCGAAACCAAACTTTTATTTCATAATACACTCTCTTATCTTACATACAAGCTTCTAAGGAAACTTGGAACTCCGATACAAGATATAGATACAAAAAGATGGATATGGGTTTTCTTTCTGATGATCCTCTAACTGAGAAACATTCTCAATTTATAGAGGAACTTTCTACTATTTTTAAATTCCCTCTTATCTTCTGAGAAACGTGTCATTTTTCTTTTTCTTTTGGCCATACAACTGTCCTTCTTATCTTCTGTGGTATTTTTTGTTGAGACATGCAACTCTTTCTTTCTGTCTTTTCCAACTGTCATTTGTAAAGACAAGTGTCCTCTTTGATTCCCTGTTTTTGTCTTCTTCTTCATGTTTTTCCGATTGCTTTGAATTTGGTTCAGTTTTTAGCTTCAACTTCATCCTTGCTATCATTGTTTCTTTTTGCCATCTATTATTACAATTATGTTGGGATGTGTATTACTTATTGTCGATCACTTTATTATTTACATTTATAAAGGGCAAACATGTCTTTAGTATTATCACGAAAGCCGGGATTACATTTTCTTTCAAGAGTTATCCAAATTTTCATCTTGTTTTTCTATAGAACCTATGTTTCATTTGTTGTCATCCGACCGGGCCGGGCACAATAGCTAGTCCAACTCATTGATTTTTTCTGTTCAATAATTCATTCTAAATTTTTCCATCGCCAGACTAATATCCAGCCATCATTATATGATCTGTTAAATTTTTTTTCTCAGATCTACCATTCTTCCAAGCACTGCCATTATCCCTAATGCTCTCCTTGTCTTTGTCCATTGTCTATTATAATATCCCTATTTTTTGGGTTTAGAATAATCTACTTGAAACATTTATTCTTCACTACTATTTATTGTGATGAGGTGATAGGATTTGATGCATATTCCGTTGTCTTCATTATATTTTGGAATGATGGAAAAGAATTTTATGTAGAAACTCTGATGACCCATCATGTTACATAATTGAATTATAAGGGTGTTACATTTCATCAATTGTATTAATAGATCCCGATCAACAAACCAAATCCACTAAGATCTTGAATAAATAAAGGATCACTCAGATTATTATTCCGGGGTAGATGTGACTTCTGTAGATCCGCACTACCTGTCACTATTAGGGGGTTGTTATAGATAAATTCAAGAAAGTCAAATACTTTCTTTCCATGTCAAACAAGATAAATGATGAAGTATTTATGACAGGTTTTCGTTTTCCTCTGAGCATGATTATCAACGGAATTTTTCTCCTTGAGAGAGAGTTTGTCTCATAATCATATCTCACTTTATGCTTTATCTTTCAAGATTATTTTTGTGCTTTATCCCGCTGATATACTTAACATCCTTAGATATTTTTTCCCTGTATATGATATATCTCCTGTCTCATGAGGATCAAAGAATTCGGGTTGTTCGTCTTTTCCTCGAATGGGATGGCATATGCAAGTCACCTTAACATGTTTTTAGTCTCATAAGAATCAATGTCATCATCTTCCGTCTCATTATCATTCAACTCTTTCAAAAATATTTTATCATCGAGATTTTTGTGAAATATATGATTTAGATCTTATATCATTGATATCTTTTTGTAAATTTATTACTTTTTCTTCAATTGAAATGAAAGCATTATAATTTTATGGAACTATATTCATTCCTTCAGCCATATCGATGGCGATATTACGCAAATCCTAGATGTTATTCGACATTCCTACTCAAAAAGTCTACAAGAAAATTGTTAGTACCTTTTATATGAATAATCTTAAAATTATAAAAACTAATAAGATTTTGCCATCTAGACAATCTTCTAGCCTATACACCTTTTCCTACATTATTTTTTATAACCTCTTAACTAGGCATTATCGCTCTTGCGATAAACAGTAATAAGAATACCTCAAATTTACACCCTTTTATTATTGCAAGTGACTCTTTCTCATTAATATCATAATTAAGAAGATTATTATTAGTTGTTCCACTTGTATAACTATATAGATTATCCAAACCGCTTTCAAAATTGCCGCCTATCATTTATCTCGAAGCACTGCTTAGAAAGTATTAAATTTGTCATTTACTAACTGTTCTAGTAAATCTGAACATAGTTTTTAATTTCGACAATCATCAGGAGCAAGTTTTCATTCCATCCCGCTTTGTTTTTCTTTCGTTAACTTTGTACTTGCCTTGAATAATCTTATAAAATCAGAGAAGTAATCTAAAATCCAAATTTTTTGTATCATTTCTTTGGTTCTTAATTCATCTAAAATCTTTTATTTTTCAGCTATATGTGATCAGAATCTTATGCCTTGTAGTCTATTATCATTCCTATAAACTTTTTTTTTTTCTTGATTTTAACTTTCTTTTTTGAAAGAACTATACCATGTTCTTTACAGAGTGTTATGAAAATATTTAAATGTTTTTCATGATCTTTCTCATTATCAGAATAGATTAACATATCATCAATGTATACTATTATAAAAGATGAATAATCAAAGAATATTTTATCCATTTTTCTCTGGAAAATTTGAGGAGCATTTTTTAATCCAAAAAGCATTACCATTCATTCATAATGACCTCTAGGTGTACTAAAAGCTATAATAGGTATACTGTCATTATCTATTTTTATTTGCCAAAATCATGATTTGCAATCAACCAAATTTGTCAGAATAATTTTTCGTCTTGCCACTTATTAATATTTCCTTATTTGGGATATAATACCCATCAAATTTAGTATTCTTATTCACTTTCTTATAATTTATCACCATTCTTGCTTTTCCTCTTTTTATTATTTTATTATGGATCATTATTTCCACATTTTCTTTTTGTTTTGTAATCTTTTCTTTATTTCCAGCCACATTTTATGTAGATTTTAAAAGATCTTTCCACCTTTTACAAAAGTTTTTAAATATTATTATTTCGACCCCGTGTCTAATAATCCACATGTATATAACTTAGTTTCCGAATATTTACCATTATGTTATCATAGTAGGGAATGTAATTTCTTTCATTTTTGTCTTTCTAGGAAAATACATATGTCTTCACTATATATTTTTATTCCTTCTTTTGTAATCTTATATTTATCTAGTCTGTCTAGGAAACTATTTCCTAAGAGAATATCATAGTGTCCATTTCCTTGCATTCTATTATCTTTTTAGCAATCTACCAAAAAGGTTATTTCTTGTAATCTTATAAGTATTTCTACCTGTAAATTACATTCTAATGTTTGACCATCATAATTTTTATAAACTTATGGGCTTGTTATACTCCATATTATTTCACACTTATTAGTTTGGATATGATTACAACTAGCACCTATGTCTATTAAAATTTTTGTTTGTTCAACTTCTCTTTCTCCATTGTAATAATTTCCTTTTATTAGGAAAGGTGAAAATACATCTTCTGTGACGCCCCAATTTCCAGGGTCCCGTTGTCTAGCCATGTGACGCCCCAATTCCGGGGGTCCCGTTGACAACCCGTCAACCCGAGGAATTCCTGTGGATTTCGGGAGACCCGATACCACACCGTTGTGTCCTATTTATTGGGATCCATTGTTGTAAAAATCGGCGTAGTCCCTTGCTCGAGGAGCTCTACCCAACATACAACATGTATATCTTAAATCCATCTAAAGGCCTCAACAAACTAGTATCAATTCCCATGTGGTCCATCCGTCCATATCCCCAACATTTATCCCTTTAATGGACACATTCATTCACACATTTAAATCTAAAATATAAAATAAATGCTTAATTACAACCGTAAGAGTCCGATCACGACCCTCTTATTATAATTACATACCCGACTATTTAGACAATAGTCCCAAAAGAATTTAGTTACAATTCTTTTATACAAAATATTTTTACAAAGGAAATATCAAGGCCACACATCGGCCTCCTTCATAATCACGGCCTCGTCGGAGTGTCGTCTCCCTGTACACCCCCTGCACTTGAAAAGGGGTCCCACGACGGGGTGAGTAATGCCTAGTATAAATTTTTTCCTACAAAGGCTACTCCCCACCTAAATGCACATGCAATGGCATACATAAAACATCAAATCATATTCCATATAAATAATGCAATCCTATATGGAATGTTCCCTGTCATGCATGAGATAAGACTCCTCATGCCCATAAACTGAGTCCCGACCGACTCCCTCACACCTGCAACGCCAAGGGTGAAAAACCAGTCATTGGTGTTTCACCCAATGACTTAAACCATTGGACAACCCTCCAATTTTTAATTTATCAAATCCCAATTGTTGTTCATGGGCCACGTCTTTTTCGGGGTCACACCGCAGGATAGCCGCACGCCTTCCATTATTTTTACGGGCTTCTCACCGCCTGATCATGTCGAACCAAGATATAAATTTAGTCTTTCTACCCCGGGAGGGATCTACCCCATCTTACACCAAACACACGATTTATATTTATTATCGCTTTATACAACCGCTGTAGTTTCGATTTCGACATGGTCCCATTTCCGAGCTCACCACACATTCACCAAGAATAGTGAATAACAGTACCATGCACCCACACCCGACTCGACGCTATCTGACCGTGCATATGAAATGCAATCATGCAATTTCATGCGATGTCATGCTACATGCACAATAAGAGCTACATGCAACATTTATAAATTTCGAATAATTATATTTCTTACATATAATTTCCATTTATCACAATTTTCATGTTAATACGTCAAGAAAGTATATATAAACATGATTTTTTACACACAACAGCATGTTATTTATTTTTCCAACAATAACACACAAAATGGCCCAAATCTCGACTCACATAAATGTGGCACCTCTCTAGCCCTCCCTTTCATACTCGCCATGAACCATTTTATCCTATCTATCAAATTCCTTCAAGATACCGAAACTCAATAAACCCGAAGACATCACCCCGTGATTAAAACCAAACCTAGTCCTCCAAACCAGGATCAGCTCTGAATCCATCCCAAAATTTCCATTATTTAGTCCCAAAAATCTGCTCTGATTATCCGAAACAATCTGTAATTCGGCCTGACCGCCCAAAAACATCCCAAAATTCCTAAACTACACTTAGTCCCAAAAATTTGGGACTGAAATTTATGGCCTGTCACTCGCCTAAGAAAAACCTCGCTTCAGCACTGGCCTTTAGGCTAGAACCTATTCAAAGTAGGAAAATTCCCTACCTCGTAGCTCGACGAAACTCCAAGATTTCGTACCCACGTAGGGCCCCCATCAGAAGAACCTCGAACTCGCCCGACCGACCCGCCTAAGGTGATCCGAACCGAAACCCGGGGACACTTGGCCGAAGCCATTAATCAAATTCATTTATCAAATACATTTCATTAATATAAGTGTTTTCATTCTTCAAATCTTTGCGAAAGCGATTTTAATTTGGGGCAAGCCCATAAACATTTACAAATTCAATGCAATTCCTTTACAAAATATGCATTGAACCAAAAGTGGCATTTTATGCCCTTTACAACATAATATCCAAAATCGTATCCATATATATAGTTCTCTATTCCATTTCTGTTCAATACGAATCATGCATTTATCAAAATAATGCCTTTATACAATGTCTGGTGTAATGTAAAAGATACTTATACAAATACACTTTTTAATATCATTTTTCGCTTTTTGGTTGTGATTTCACATATGACTATAAAGTCAACATTCATCATGATCTGTAACAGAACTGGTCCTGTTTGTCATTCCCAGAGTAATGTGATTTCTCACATTCAATATTACAATCTCACATATGACTATAGAAGTCGACATTCACTTAATTTGACTCGGCTGCGAATCCCATTTCTTTGTTTTTCATTCAGTAATGTGATTTCACATTGAACAAATACGCTATCTTCATGACGAATTCACTGGTGAATCCCGCCATGTCGGGTCAATATTCAATAATACATTTCAAATCAATTTACTCACATGCAATCATGTCACTTATAGTTCAAATACACGCACACATGCAGATATTTGACAAACATTTCTAATACTAATAGTTCAAATCTATATATATAGATATAATTTCACAAATAGAACTTGAAATGAGAATTGGGTCACATAGAACAGAACAGACATAGAATAAAGAAAAAACCAATTTATCGATCCCTTGTCTCTTTCGATACCAGTCCTAGGTCAGGTTGTCATCTTCACCCGCACCTAATCAAATACAAATTCTCCACTCTTAGTGGTTGAACAATTAATCGTACTAAACGAAAGCTTTGCCTCAACGACGAGGTATGGTACTTTTTCTCTCTCGTATACTCTTATATGAACCCCCATTAATCCTTTATTAGGGTCCCTATACAATCGGTGTACGAATACGAGACTTTCGAAACAAAAATCCGAAATTTGCTCTCAGTGAACAGTGTCTATGCCATGGCATAGCAAAGCTACACCATAGCGTACCCGAGAGGGTGCCATTTTGGCACCCTGGCCTCGTCGTGGCGAGGGCACCCCATGCTGCGGCGTAGGTCTACGCCGTGGTGTGGGTTCCCTACGCTGCAGCGTAGGAACCCATTCTGCCCAGATTTTTCTGGTTTTCCCTTTTTGCGATTTGTCTCCAAAAATCATTCCAAATCCAGATGAAACTCTAGAAATCACTCCCAAAGGCATTCTAAATATTTGTCCAACCAACCATGAGCAAACCCATGGATGGATTAGGCTTTCTAACCCAAACATCATTTAAAGAATTCCGTGGCCTGGTTCTACCAAATCCTCGCACTTGAAGCCTTAGCCTTTTTCCTTCTTCCTTCTTGCAAGATCTTGCACAAACATGGAAGGATTTTGCACCAAATATCACTTCTTCCCAAAACCCTAGCTTTTCCTCTCACTTTCTTCTCAAATACGGTTTGTGCTCAAAATGAGCATTCTAAGACCACTTTTGGTCTTATTTCCCATTTTATAAAGCATTAAGTTCGCTTCCACACAAATTTCCATTTCTCATTTTTCTCCTTTTTGGTCTACATTTTACTTTCATTTATCATTTAATTCACTTTTTCATTTAGGCTTATTCCTATTCTTGACCCTTAGGTCCTTATTTTACATTTTTCCAAATTTGCCTTTTTTCACTTGGGTTTATTTCCGAGTTCAATCAATTTCTCATTTTAGCATATAATATTTAATCATATGCTCACATATTAATTTCACTTTTCACAATTTAACAATTTATCAGTTTTCCTGGAAAAACCCAAGTTTGGCTTAATTCATAAATTTTAATATATAATAAAATTATTATAAAAATTCTAGGGTATTTTTGGGGTGTTACACTCATTGCGTAGACCGACTTTACCTCTTGCTCCGACGAAACCCCACAACCCGATTTTCGTAGATCTTAGAGAGAAGTTTCTCTCTCTACTTTTCTCCTTTCTCCCACGCAACCCATTGCCTTTTTTTTTTCTTTTTTTTGTCCTTATTTTCTTGTTTTATTCCTTCACTTGACACTTGGCTCAATGTAAGGCATTCACACAAGTGTACCACATGTCATGCCATGTGTCCCTCCCCTAAGGTGTCATGTGGCATCCACAGGATCATGCCATGTGTCACTCGACACCCGATGCCTCGAAAAACATGAAATCCCGACTGTATCGGAATTCGACGAAATTCAATGGGGCAACTAGATTTCACGAGATGAATTCAATGATGAATTCTGTTTCATCATCCTATTTCTAGAAAATTTATGGTTTTCAACCGAAATTACTGTTCTACTCATTTTCAGAAAAATTAAATTTTTCCTGTAGTTTTACAAGCCACAACTGCTAGTTTCCACCTTAAGTCAATGTGCACTCGTTTCGGTGCCTAAAACTCCTTGAAAATGCAAATTTCTACCAAAATAGCAAAATAATAATAATAATAATAATAAATTGCCATAATGGTTTAGGGAAGCCTAGAAAATTCACTATATCTCATATTACAAAACTGACTTCACCGTTAGATTCGTCTCACAAAATCTAGTTAATTAGAAAATTTTAATTGAATTCTGAGACAGTCGGATTTTTCATGATTTTCGAGGTAACGGCCGTCTAGTGACGATTTTTACGAGAATCTCAGGATTTAGAAAATAACTCAAATTAAGTTCATTTAAAATAAATTGAACTTGAATCAAAACCGAAAATAAATTGTTTCGGGGTAAGAACAGATCCGAGCGAGGATCGCCTGACACATGGCGCTTTAAGAGCCACTCATCAACTTATGTCAAGATAGACAAAAGGAGGGAGAAAAGGAAAAAAAAACTCATTTTTTGTATCGGTATCCGCATCGAGGAGAAGAGAGGGTGTGGTATATAGTCTAACTTCACGATCTACAAAGATCGGTGGCCGCTCTTCGACGGGCCAAGGTTTAAAGTCGGAGTACTAGGCGAGTGCTACGTGTGGATACTAGAAACTCCAAGTTTCACTAAGGTTTCGCGTGGAAGGTTTGGGAAGTCGAAAGCTTTGGGTTCAAGAAGTGTTCGTAACTTCGCTTATCGCCACGCTCAAAAGGCAGACTTCATACTTGGTTATTTTCCATCTGGTCTGTTCGGGTCGAGTTTTAATGCCCCAAATGGTCGTTCGCAAAATAATGGATTACGGGAATAGTGCCTTGTTTCGATCCCATATGATGTCCGGGCTTTTGGGGCTGATTCGATTAGAAAATGAGAATTCGATCGGTATCCTTCAAGGAAATTGTGGCTCTATTTGAGAACTTGATGTTAGGCTTTTGAATCACCCAAATCGGACCTCTATAACTCAAGTTATGGTCTGTTTTCCGGCACTGCCACAAGCGGCCCTGTTTTGGCTGAACTTACTGTCCAGATTTTGGGACTAATTTTCGGTTGGAAAAAAAAAAGAGAATTTGGACTAATATCCTTCAAGGAAATTGTAACTCTATCTGAGAAATTGATGTTAGGCTTTTGAATCACCCAAATCGGACATCTATAACTCAAGTTATGGTCCGCTTCGACTCAAGCATGGGCCTAGGCTATTAAATGATTTCCAGGTCCGCATTTTTGCCACACCGTATATGATCAGAAGATATCATCGCTGGAATCGAAAGGATATACTTGGCTGAAATTGTGTGGAAGTCAAATTGTGTGCTCTATACTGCCCGCTTTATGATGTGTTTGTATGAACAAGCGCCATCAGATGGCTTCAATAGAAGTTATTCAGGACATGGTATCACAATTAAGCCTAGAGTATAATGTCATCGCTTGATTGGTGATGACTTGTAGATGTCAATATATGTGTTTATAATATGTTGACATGTATTGTGTAGTTTATTTGGAATTGTATGTTAATTGATATGATTGTCCTCATGATGCATGGTTTAAAATGTCCATATAGCACTCATCATATATATGGCATGGTATAGGCATGGAATGACATAATCAGATTTATACGCACAGTGGACACAGATTAAATGGGTGCGTATTACGGTCGCACCATTCATCATTCTCGTGAGCTGGTGGCGAGCTCGCATTTCAATCATGCGTCCAATACAGTCTCACGTGCATTTCATAAATAATAAAGTTGTTTATCGAGACCGCCCAATGCTTTTTGAATATGCCGGATTATCTGAGACTATCCAATGCTTTTAATTAGCTGCTTATCGTAGACTCGTCCAATGGTTTTCTAATTAAAGTCATGATCGAGACCGTCCAATGTTTTTAGACAGTTGTTTTATAGGAGATTGTCCAATGGCTTTGAATAAAGCTGTTTATCGGAGGATGTCCAATGAGTTTTAAAAACAAAAAGCTTTTATTTTTGATATAAAACACCAATGACAAGTTTTTACACTTGGCATAAGCATGTGTGAGAAAGTTGATGAGGACTCGTGTTAAAGGCATGGTGAGTGACACTTCATTCATGGCATGTAGGCATTCTAGAGTAGAAACTGCATTTTACTTGGAATGTTTGATTGTTTGAACATGACATTGCATGTGTACTTAGGTGGGGAGTAGCCCCTGTAAGAGTTTACCCTACTGGGCATTGCTCACCCCGTCGTGGGACCCCATTTCATATAGAGTGACCCGCACTCACTCGAGGTCATGGGCTATGAAAGTCAGTCATACCAGAATTATTATTATTATTATTTTTTTGTAAAGAAGTCAACAAACCTAGTTCTATTTGTATTTTCAGGTAAGGAAGAATTATAAAAATACTTTGGAACAACCTTGATCTAATTTGTACAACAAGAGTTGTAATTAAACTCTGGTGACTATGGAATTAGTCCTCAGATATTATGCAAAGGTGGGATGAGCGGGTCTTGCCGCCACTTCACTCATAATTGGGACCTGAGGTCATTGTATTATATCGGGACCATGTTGCTGTAGTTTTTTTATATAGGTTGTATTTTCAGAGCCTCTGCATAAAGTAGACTCTATCCCGATTTTCGTTAAATCATGGGTCCCAAAAAAGGGACACGGTGGTGTGGTGTCGGGTTACCCGACATCCACAAGTCTTCCATGAGTTAACTGTCAACGACCCCGGCTCTCGGCGCTACAACTCGCACGTGAGCATGTGTATATACGTATCACTTAGGCTCCGATGGGTACGGGTCTAGACATGGGTTATAGTGGACATGTAGCCAGTTGTGAATGCCTGTGAGCTAATTTACTATTAGCGCCATAGCTTAGTATTAGGAAATAGGTATGTGATTGTTCTAGAAAGGGATACTGCCACCATTGCATATCAGACATTTTCATGTCAGGTGCTACATGATTGTGGATTACAAGATTAAAAAGTGTTACAAATACGTGAATTATACATGGTAGAATGTATATAGAAAGATAATCGTCATCAGAGCTAGGTATAACCTTAAGAGTTCGAAAATGGATGAACTGATAGTTCAGACGTGATGTCTATTAATGGTCAGATGCACGCTAAATAAACAAGGAGAGAAATCTCGATATGGGCTTAGGGGTTTGAACCTTGGAAAAGCCATTGAATGTGAAATCTCCCCTAGGAAAAAGGTGAGTGTTGATAAGATATGTTAGGATTGTGAGTTGGAGATCTCCGGGATTCTTCTCACTGTGGACCTAAGGGTCATGGACATGTTGGAGTTTGAGGTCATCCTTAGGATGGACTGGTTGACGGCACACCGAGTCATCATTAATTATGATCGTAAAAGAGTTACCGCCGGCACATAGGTTAGTAATTGTTTTATATTTTAGGGGGATAAGCACAATGCGGTTACTCCCAGCCGTATGACTCAGATGGCACGAAAGAATATTAGTCACAAGCAAACCACTCCTGAGGACAGAAGGAGACAGGTTTGAGTCTACCTAGGGTAGTTTGTGAGTACGAGGATTTTTTTCCGAATGAGCTACCAAGATTACCTCTACAGAGGAATGTATACTTCATCATTGAGCTACACCCCGACATCACTCATTTCTACGACTCTAAGATAGATGGCACCCTGGGCTGAGTTACATGAACCAAGGTCTGATACAAAGAATTGTCGACAAAGGTTTTATTCGACCAAGCACTTCACCTTGGGGCACTCCAGTTTTGTTTGCAAAGAAAAAGGATAAAACACTTCGACTATGCATAGACTATCAACAGTTGAACAGGGTTACGATCAAGAATTGGTATCCTTTATCGATTGATGATTTGTTTGATCAACTGAGAGGGGCACGTCTACTCCAAGATAGATCTCCGTACCGGTTACCATTAGTTGAGATTTAGGGAGGTGGATATCTCTAAGACAACGTTCAGGACGTGGTATGGGCATTTCGAGTTCACAATAATGCCTTTAAGATTGACGAATGCGCCAATGGCGTTCATGGATCTTATGCATAGGGTATTCCAACCCTACCTAGATCAATTTGTTATGGTTTTCGTTAACGACATCTTGATCTACTCCAGGTCTGAGGAGGAGCATGAAGATCATTTAAGGATTGTTCTCCAAGCCTTGAGAGAACGTCGGTTGTACGCCAAGTTCAATAAGTGTGAGTTTTGGCCAACAGGATTCTTAGGCACGTCTGTCGCCTTCCCAAGTGTTACAAGGGACCCGAGAAGGTTAAGGCAAGCAGGAGTTGGGAGACTGTCGCTTCTCGAGATAGGTGGGCTGGGATTGGTAGGGTACTACAAGAGATTCATTGAGGACTTCTCCTGCCAGTCACATACTTATGATTAGATCGAATTCGTGAAAGGTCGCAGGAGTGGGATGACCAGCAGGGCAGTCCAGGAATAGCAGCGAGGCTTGCTTCATCTATTCCGATAGTCTCGGGAAGGGGACAAAGAGGTACACCTGCAGATTGGGACTCAAGGACTGATCGGGATGCGTTTTGATGCAGTCCGAGAGGGTGGTAGCTTATGGTTCTAGGCAATTAAAGAATCACGAGCAGAATTACCCTACACATGACATGGAGTTAGCGGCCATAGTCTTTGCCTTGAAGATTTGGCGCCACTACCTATTTGGTGAACAGTTTGAGGTATTCTCAAACCACAAAAGTCTGAAGTATATCTTTACACAACGGGACCTCAACATGAGGCACTGCAGGTAGATGGAGTATTTGGAGGATTATGACTTCACCCTACATTACTATCCTGGTAAGGCAAACGTGGAGGCTGATGCACTCACCAAGTCAATGAGCACCGGCTGCAGAAGCTCCCAGAATGGCGTATGCCGAGGTCGTGGAATAATTTGCATCACAAAGACAAAGGAATAGGCTCGTGGTGTTTTGGGTGTTTAGTGGCTACGCCTATCCTTACGAAAGGTGGTGATTGGAGTCCTAGAGGTAGGACAAATATATCATTCATTAGTGGACTAAGTACAACCAGTACTGAAGGCTGGTCATGCACGCAAATGGTAGTCTCAGATATGAACGGCAAGAGGCCTCCTATTACGATTTCGAGGAGATCCTCATGAGTTTCACTACTCGCCATAAAGGCATCCAGTGGCACGAATATGTACCGAGATTTTCGACGTCAATATTACTGGAGTGGGATGAAGATACACGTTAGGGACTTCGGCCCGACGACGCTCACATGTCACAGTAAAGGTCAGAAAGCACCAGTTGCCGCTACTCCACTATTAGAGGTAGTGGAGTGGAAGGTAACAATGCTTTACACTTGGCATAAAGGTGCAGTGAAGGGACCGCAAGGCATGGTGATGATAATTTCATTCATGGTATGTAGGCATTCCGTAGTAGAAACCGCATTTTACTGAATGTTTGATCAGGTAACATGGCATTGCATGTGCACTCAGTGGGTAGTAGCTCTATATTAGTTTACTTACCGTATTCACCCAATGTGGGACCTCTTTTCAAGTATGGTGCTGTGAGTATCCAGGATCGACGCTCACTGAGGTCAAGAAGCGAAGAAAGCCGTCAGGCTCAGAATTAATATTTTTTATTTTATTTTTATTTTTTTGTAAAGAAGCTTAGAACAAACTAGTTCTAGCTTGTATTTTATGTGAAAAGAAATGTAAAAATACTTTGGAACAACCTTGTTCTAATTTGTACACTGTTGTAAAGAGGTTGTAATTAACGACTCTAAGGATCATGGTACTAGTCCTATATATTCTGAGAAGGTGGATGAGTGGGCCCAATAGGGCCACTTTCACTCATAATTGACCCAAAGGAGGTCATTGTATTATATCAAATATGTTGCCAGTGTTTTTGCATTGTGATGTATTTCTCTCTGGGTGTAGCTCTGCACAAAGGAGACTCACGATTACAAATCATGGGTCATGGAAAAGGGGACACTGGCAGTGTGGTGTCTGGTCGCTCTAACATCCACGAAAGGTCTTCGACGTAGTTGTCAACTGACCCCCGTGTGTTTTGTGGCTGCCACAACCGACCAAGACCATTTACTCGTGGACAACGAGTTACTCGGCACCACCTCAATACGTCCCTTCACCAGGACCCATTCATTCATATTTAAGTTAATATATGAGACTAATAAACATAATTACAGCCCGTAAGAGTCCGATCACGACCCTCTTACCATAATTACATACCCGACTATATTGAAAATAGTCCAAAAGAATTTAATTACAATTCTTTTATGTAAAAACATGTGCTAGAACTAGCTTGTCCCCAAGCACTTTTTACAAAAAGACGTATCAAGGCCACATGTCGGCCTTCTTCCAATCACTCGCCTGTCTCGAGCCGTCCACCCCAGACGACCATGTACTGCAAGGATTGTCCCATAGCGTGCCTCACGCCCAACAAGGAATATCTCCTACAAGGGCTACTCCCCACCTAAGTGCACATGCAATGTTCACTCAACATTTACAATCACATTCTAATAAGAACATGTCAATTCTATATGGAATCATACATGCCATGCCATGAAATGAGATGCTCACCATGTACCATGCGCCCGAGTCCTCACCGACTCCCTCACACAACGCCTAATCCCATGTGTGAAAAATCGTAATTTTGGATGACATTCAAAGATCATTTTCAAAACAAATTTCATTTGTTTATAAACCAAAAGCTTTTTGGATGATACATCACAATGATCATTTTATATTGAAAATCCATGCGCCTTTATGTGGGTAACGGATTTTTGGTGTCACACCACGGGCTCCACAAACCCATACACTTTTACGGCCTTTCACCGCTGGGGACTATATCTGACCATAATTGGCCGACTTTTCATGCGAGGGAGGATCTATCCTTCCTTGCTAATAATACCTGTCACATATTTTCTTTACCATTTTATTCAACCATATGACTCTGTTGGATGTTATCTCATTTATAGAGCCCACCCAATCAAACACCAAACACAGTGTCGATTTTACCAACCATGCACTCACACCCATTTAATGCGATGTCCCTGTGCATATGCAATGCAAGATGATATTTCATGTTATATCATGTCACATGCATAATGAATGCTACATGGACAACACAATCCACACCACTTACCGGTTCCATGGACAATCACATCACCTGCATATGATTTCCATACATCTTTCATTCATGTCAATATATCATGCAAGCATATATCAACATTCACATTCAATATGCCATTCTATGATCAAGCAATGACACACGCATAAGCAAGCCATGTAATGGCCATTACACACAACAATTCATCATATATCAACATGTTAGAGCACACACATAGACATCCAAACATGTCACTCTTAGTCAAGCAATGACACACTCATACAAGTCACACAATGGCCCTCGAAGCAAGCCATTTAATCACAAATTGGGCCACGAAACACAGGCCTCGAACAGTCCCAGGCTCGCCTAGGCGTAGCTTGCCTTCACTAGGTGGAGAGCCGCCTGGGCTAAGAAATGCCTCGCCTAGTGACCAAGGTCCCCAATCCATGTCCCTGCCTGCTCAGGCCCCAACCAAAACCCTTTCCGCCCAAAAGGAAAGTAAGCCAAGGTAGGAAGAATCTCTTACCTCCTAAACCCGACAATTTTGATTTCTCGAAATCTTCCTTTCGATCTTCGCGAAATCCTCTTCGTGCACTCCACGCGTACTCCCTCGTCATGCAATGAACTTTGTTCTCGCCTAACAAAATCCAAACCAACGAAACTCAGATCGGGAGTGGCCTTGTTTTTTGCCCTAATTCCTCTTTTCGTCTCAACTTGCTTGCCGGGATGTGTGGCCCACATCATGCCATGTGTCCACCCTCGCCTAGGTCCGATTCTGGCCCAAAGCTACTCATTCCACCTCAGTTCAAGTTCAAATTATATCCCATGAACATAACCCAAGTCATTTCCCGACTTTTGAGATTTTCGTAAACAATCTCGTCCCTGGGAGTCACTCGACACCCATTACCCCGAAAAATGTGAGAATCCGACTTTCACGAAATTCGACGAAATTCGTCTAGGTGACTAGATTTCGTGAGATGAATCCAACGGTGAGTTCCGGTTTGTCATCCGAAATCTAGAAAACTTCTAGGTTTTCAACTTGTATTATTCTATAAATTTACCATTTTCCATTTTTCAAAAAAATTCGATTTTTCTTGGGTCTTACATTCTCTCTCCCTTAAAAGAATTTCGTCCCAAAATTCCCACACACAGCACACACAATCTTATGCATATGCAATAGTCATTTAATATCAATGACTAAAGCATACCTTCTTCCCTTGAACAAGGAGGGATGGTTGGCACACATGGTGTCCACACGTTCCCATGCTGCCTCCTCTATTCCATGGTGCTGCCATAACACCTTCACTAGACTGATGGTCTTGCTTCGCAAAACCTGATCCCGGCTATCCATGATACGCACAAGTCCCTCCTCGAAGGTTCCATCTGCATCAACTACAGGCTCTCCCCAATCCACCACATGAGTCGGATCTGGGTTATACTTTCTGAGCATGGATATATGGAATACCACATGTACACTGGGTAAGCTTGGCGGTAAGGCCAACCAGTATGCAACCGTACCCACCCTTTCGAGTACCTCAAAGGGCCCAATAGACCTTGGTGATAGCTTTCCCCACTTGCCGAACCTGACCACTCCTCTCTTAGGCATCACCTTTAAGAAGACATGATCACCCACCTCAACCTCTAAAGCTCGCCGCCGTCTGTCGGCGTAGCTCTTCTATCGACTCTAAGCCTTGAGAAAATGCTTTCGTATCAATTCCACCTTCTCAGAGGTGTCTCTAACTAACTCCGGACTCGTGATGGTTCTCTCTCCCACCTTTGTCCAACAAACCGGAGATCGACATGGCCTCCCATACAATGGCTCATAGGGTGCCATCTATATGCTTACCTGATAACTATTGTTGTATGCAAATTCCACCAAGGGTAAATGTTCTTCCTAGCTACCCTTAAGATTCAGGACACATGCCCATAGCATGTCCTCTAATGTCTAGATGGTCCTCTCTGACTAACCGTCCGTCTGGGCATGAAAAGTTGTGCTTATCATCAACCGTGTCCCAATGGCTCACTGGAAACTCTCCAAAAAATGAGTCGTAAACCTGGGATCCCGATTTGATACTATGGATACTAGCACTCCATGTAATCGAACTATCTCCCGTATATACAACCTCCAGAATTCCACCTGTGTGAAGGTCATCTGCACAGCCAAAAAGTGTGTCGACTTAGTGAGCCGGTCCACTATCACCCACACCGCGTCATGTGCTCGCAATGTCCATGGAAAGTGAGTCACAAAATCCATCGTGATATGCTCCCACTTCCACTTAGCAACCTCCAATGGTTGGAGTAATCCTGCTGGCCTCTGGTGCTCAACCTTTACCTGCTAACACGTGAGACATCGTCGAACGAAGTCTCCAACGTGGTTCTTCATCCCACTCCAGTAATAATGGCAACATAGACCGTGATACATCGTCGTGCCACCTGGATTCACATTAAAACGAGAGTAATGGAACTCCTTAAGGATCTCCTCTCTCAGATATTCTGACGGGAGAACCACAACCCGTCCCCTATACCGAAGACTACCATCTGGCGCATGATCTAAATTTCTTCGTGAATCGTGACTGACCGCACCATCCCGATGCATGCGATCTCTACGCCCCGTCCCGTAACTCGATCACTCGCCAGCAGTGGAAGGCGTAGCCACTAAACTCCCCAACGCATTCGAGTCCGATCATCGTACTATACCCAAAATGTCCCATAGTCTCAGCGCATTTTCCATTCTCTGAAGATATACTAGCCAATACTGCGGATTCTCACTCAAGTGCATCAGCCACTGCTCGCTTTACTGTGATGGTAATGCAAAGTGAAGTCATAATCCTCCAGACACTCCATCCACCTGTGTTGCCTCATGTTGAGTTCCCACTGTGTAAAAATGTATTTCAGACTCTTATAGTCTGAAAGCACCTCAAATTGCTCACTCAGATAACACAGTAGGCGCCAAGCCTTTAAGAGGCACAACACACCAACTCCATGTCATCCGTAGGGGTAACTCTCGCTTCATGGTTCTTCAACCGCGAGAACTATAAGCCACCACCCCTCCCTGTGACCCACCAAAACACATCCCAGTCCAGCCCTGTAGGCATCACAATACACTGTACCTCGTCCCTCTCTAGAGCATCGAACAGCGCTTGAAGTAAGCCTCCTCTTTAATTCCTAGAATGCCCTCTCACACAAGTCATTCCACTTAAAATTGACCTCCTTCCAGGTTAATCTCGTCATAGGCATAGATAACCAGGAGAAGTCCTCAATAAACCTTCTGTAATACCCGGTCAATCCCAAGAAACTGCATATCTTAAAGACTGACTTCATTCTCTCCTAACTCATAACTGCCTCAACCTTCTCTGGGTCCATGGATACGCCCAAAGTCGATACCACGTGCCCCAAGAATCTCACCTCAGTAAGCCAAAACTCACAATTTCTAAATTTGGCATACAACTGATGCTCCCTCAAGGTCTAGAGAACGACCCTCAAGTGACGCTTGTGATCCTCCTCAAACTTAGAGTAGATTAAGATGTCATCCACGAAAACCACAATGAACCGATCTAGGTAGGGCCTAACACTCTACGATGAGATCCATGAATTCCGTCAGCATCTGTCAACTAAACTAAGATCACCGTGAACTCGAAATGCTCATATCGCTCTAAACGCTGCCTGTGGTTATCTGCCTTCTAACTCCCAACCGATAGTAGTTGGTGAAGATCTATCTCGGGCAGACCCGCGCCTCTCTCAATCGACAAATAATCATCAATCCGTGGAAAAGGGCAAATTTATTCGATAGTAGCCCTATTCAATCGCGATAATCTATACACAACCGAAGAGTCTCATTCCCTTTCGCAAATAGAACCTGAGCGCCCAAGGTGAAGTGCTCGATCTAATGAAATCTCCATTCAATACCCCGCACTAGACCTTACCTACTACAACTCAAGAAACATTCTATGAGGAGTCATAAAGATAAGCGATGTACCAGGGTGTAGCTCAATAACGAAGTCTACATCCCTATATGGAGGTAATCCCGGTAATTCATCCAGAAAGACATCCTCATACTCATAAATCTCCCAAGGTAGATCTAAATCCCATCTCACCTTATCTTCCAAGGTAAGGCTTTCCAGCCACCCTATCAACTGCCCGTGCCACTTAGAGTCATACACGACTCGGGGTAAAGCATCATGCTTATCCCCCTGAAATGTAACACAAGTACCATCCAGTGTGTAGGCCGTAACTCTCTTATGATCACAATCAATGACACCTATATGTTATCAACCGCCCATCCTGCTGATGACATCAAACCCACAGCCCAAGATCCTCGTGTCCACAGTGAGTAGAATCCCTAAGATCTCTAGCTCACAATTTCGACATATCTTATCAACCCTCACCATAGTTCCTAGGGGAGAACTCACATGCAATGGCTTTTCCAAGGTTTCAACCTCTAAGCCCAAATCTTTCACACATAATGCATTAATGAATGAATGAGATGCACCAAAATCAAACAACAATCTTGCCCATGAGTGAAAGAATAGAAATGTACCTTGACTATTCACTGACCTGAACCCGGCCCGAGGCGTGATGACTTAGACACACTTTGGTCCCCAAGCCAATCATATTCATCTTGACTTCACCTCACCAGCACCGCCTATGGCCCGGGCCCTTGAAAGGTAAGTGCTTATGCAAGACTCCTGTGATTGCACATCATTCTCATCATGGTAGGTGGCGGAGGAACAACCTGCTCAGGCAAGTCCACCGACGACCGGGATTACGGTGTCTCATAACTCTAGGATCTCGCTCCGAGGGCAATCCCGTCAAAGTCTCTAAACTTCTTGTGACATCAACACTCTTCCACCTACTGCCAGAGCCCGCGCCTCCCATCTGGGATGACTGATCCCGCCTCGCCTCGAGTAGTCACTGCCTTGTCTCGAAACCCGCGAGAAGTCCAATTTTTCCTAAGAAGTAAAGAGAGTCGACTCTCCCCACTAACACTAGCACCTATCACTGATGCTCCATGCGCTGATCCATTCTCTTTCACAGCTATATCACCTAATTAATTATCCATGATCATATATTTAACACCTAATATAATTTCAAACCATCTTAATTTTCTCACTTTCACATCCGCGGCCATATAATCATCCAAAACATGCTAATTCAAAGTGAACTTAGCCACGATCAATCAACGCCATCGTTCTTGTTTGAACTGTGACTTAGTTTTTTCGCATGTCGTAGATGCCGAGAAGTATTTACCCATGAAGAGCCACGCACTCCTTCCCATGTCGCCTCCAAGTTCCTGAGGCTGAACCCAACCACCCATACTAGACTCAACTTCAGCTGAACATGAATTACCGTGGCATCTATGATCTCCACAATGGGTAATTCGCCAACTTGTCGAACTAATGATCTAACACCTGCCTCTTCTGAAGGTCGAGGATGATGTGCCTAAACTCCGAGGTTACTTGGCCTTCCCGGGCCCACATTTGCACCAGTCATAAATGGTGGGTCACAATTTCAGATGCAACAGAAAACACAACAATGAAACATACGCTTTATCAGCACGTTGTAATGTTACACCGCCCATCGCCTCGTACATCCTTCCCAACCCACATCTACATGTCAAATAATAAGCTTTGAGATTCATTTTTTCTTGTTCAACTACAGCGCTGCCATCATTGATGTGATGATCCAAACATCCCAATATCTTTTCAGCCTGTCAAACTCTTGAGTGCTGGTGTCAACCTGTGTCTCTGCTCAGAGGATTTTCTCATCACTGATATAATTCATAATTTAGCTATAAACAATTGACTCAGGCATACAGCACAAACATGAATGCACATGAAATGCAATGGTCTAAACCCACGCCCATCAACTGAAGAATCAGATCAGTTCATAAACTGTACACCAGTTAACTCAACAATCAATGATCGACCTCATGATCCACAAGTCTTAGTATTCGTATACCTATGCTCTAATACCAAGCTTGGCGATTATAATTTCTGAGGTCCCTGACAGTCGTCATTAACTCATAATCTTTCTGAATGAAATAATATTTATTTCAAGTCTTCGCATCAACCTAAGATCATCATTTAGACACTGCTACTTAAAGATTTGACCATAATCCTCACCATGGTAAAACTGAAAAAGTCAATTTTTCTTAAAATGGTAAATAAATTTTCTCTACGAAAATTCAAATTTTCTGTATTTCTGACACGAAATCATTTCACCAAAGCAACTCTACTCCCAATCCATAACTGCTTAATCTTATCAGATTCACATGTCAATTATCTTTCAGACACTGGAAAATGCACATATATATCAGGTTTGACGCGTTATTTAAAACTTTATATATGGACATATAAGCAATATTTATCACATAGTGGAAAAGGACAACATAGTGACTGATAAGTAAATATCACTATAATAAATGTATATGTTAAACTAATAATAAAAAGAAAACAAAACAAAATTTTAGGATCAGATAGATAAATATAGAGCTCTGTTTGATAAGTAACTGTTGTTAAAAATAAAGAGAAAATAAAGTGAAAAATAAAAAAGAAATGAAAAAATGAAGAAGAAAGATAGAAAAATTATCAATTTTTTCAAGTGAGATTTAATTTATAACAAGAGGTATAAGAGGGTATGATATAGTTTCAGCTTTCTAAGATCAATGCCAACTAACTTGAGGTTTCATTGTTGTAAGAGTCACCATGGATTGAGCTACTGTAATAAATCTATTTCATCAAATCACTTGTGGTAGGAATTTTCCTACTTTGAATATTTCTCAACAAATCACTAATAGACTCTGAAATGTGAGATTATATAACTCACAAAACAAACTTAATCAGGAGAATTTTTATAATTTTCTTATGTTTTCTTGACAATCCGAAACATAACTGGGACTATTTACGCCCAATAATCTTCTGGACTGCTGGGTGAATGCCTAGGCTATCTCTTCTGACATTTTTACATCCATGATTTGACCATTGTGCCCCATCATGTCGAAACAGTTTTATCCTTGACCATGCCTTCTGTTTGTCAGAAGGTATCACAAAGAATTGTTGATGAAGAACAAAATGTCTCCATGGTCAGAAAGGAATCAAGATAGCTCATATAGGTCCCACATTTAAAGCCATTTTGTGTGTACGTCGGGCAATAAATACAAAGGCTGTAGAAAACATGTTAATATGTGCCATGCTATGGCAATATTGAATAGATGAATGAAATATATGAAGATAATTTATCCAATTATAAATACAAGAGTAATAACATAACATGAATGCCACACATTTATATGGCACCACATATCAAAAATGGTTCAAAGGCACAGAATAATATCAACTTTTATGAATGGCAAAGAGCTCAACTAGAGAACAACTCAATCAGATCCACGTGCAAAATAAATAGTACTCTATGCCTGGTGATAAGACAAAGACATCTCCAAGAAAGATCTCACTTATTCTGATCATATAGATCCACATAAAATGCAAAACACATATAATAAATATGATCTCAATTCAACCCAATAACATCATAGATTTGTCTTGAAATTAAAACAACATGATAACTGATCTGTCAGGTCTGGCAACACTTAACATTGTCACAACTTCACTAGAAGAGATTCACATGACTTAAGGCAAGAGAACACTCGCATGAGATGGAAACATTCATAGAGATTACTTCTGTTAATGGGCTGGTATATGGTATTGGTCAGATGCATTTAGCTTTTTATGAGCCCCTAGTAATTCTTCAATGCACTGTCATCCATCATAACTCTTCCAAAGGCCAGGGGGTGATAGTATTACGCCCATTTAAATGACGCCAAGAGCTCAGCTGGGCTTATATTTCTGTAAAGATTGGTTGTACACCATGAATCTTAAGAATTATTGTCAATATAATAAGATGTACTATATAAGATAATGTGACTGATCCTCCCATAAACTGTAATCATATTTTATCTCAGCAAAGAACTCAAAATGAATAACCCAGAAAAGGATGTATATCAGATATAATTGATGGAATCTGTAACGCATTACTTCTATTAAGACCCCGGATGGGTTATGATTATACCTGTTTATATCAGTGTTTGTAAGTCTTCAACAAAGGAGACTTAATCTCGATTGTGGAAAATATGGATAATGATAAATGGGACACAACAATAGGTATCTGGGTCACCCAACCATAGAATTCCGCGTACCGGGATGGGTTGTCAACGGACCCTGATTAGTGGTGTCACGTTAGATCAGCCGAAAATGGGATTACTTAGGGAGCTCGATGTGGGTATCCATAAGTATGGTCCAGATACTATCTCGTCTCAGCTAGGTATCAAGAGTCTAGGTACACGAGTATCGAGGGCTGATGGGCATGGGTCTAGAGCATGCATTGTTATGTGTCAAGATTTACAGCTGAATAATGCTATGATATGTGTGGTGATTCGTGGAATAATATACATACAGACGGATATGGAACACTAGGGTTAGAAAACATAACCTTAGGGGTTCGGAAAACAAAAAGAACATGATAGTTCGAGAATTGATAGCTATTAGTGTTTGGCATTATACAACACGAAGTAAAAAGGGATGAACGGTGTAGTTCATGATGTTAAAGTCTATTAGTGGTTGGCATGTGCACTACTAGCTAGACTGAGATAGAAATTTGATAACTCTATTGCTATCTGACACGTGTAGATGGATAGCAGAGGAAGAGGAAGCCTAGGTGGTGGGCGAGTACAACCCACCCACCCCGCGAGACCAACGCGCACTTCATGCAGGCTCGTTGTCACCACCCTTATGCAAGTGTTGTTGTTGCCACCATCGCACGCTGCAATCGGGGAACCAAAGGCAACCCCAAAGGCTGAGGCACATCATCCCCACTTCGGGCGTGGAGGAGGAGACTGGATGGTAGGGTCATCGCTTCCCAACACTATAGTCTAAAGGATACTCCCGCACTAATGATGGGCAGGAAGAGAGTCAATCTTTCGCCTTTAGAAGAAGCGAAGACTTCTCGTCTTACACCTGATCCTGGTAGAGTGTTTCCATTGTCACAAGCCCTACAGATGTGAGAGGAGATTGCCCAGAGGAGGTAGTGGATCCTAGTGGATAAGGGACACCCTACTCCCAGCCATCGTGGGCAAAATGAACATAGTTTGTTCCTTCTTAACCTAGTGTGGGCCAGGGGAACCGGTGTCAATCCTAAGGTGTTGCACAAGCACCTACTATTTCGCAGACGGGCCACATGGGCCAAGGTACACACACAGCCAAGACTTCGTGCCGCACTTCTATAGGGACCCAGGCATGCTTACGCCAGGGCACCAGCAGACTCGAGCTTGGCAGATCAATTTGATATACAGGTACGCTTTCATTTTCACACTTTGATAAGAGGAAAAGATGAAGGTGGGATGCCTCTTATTCATGCTTATAGCTGCATAATGTTAAAAGTTTAGGCTAGAGGTCAAAACTCGAAAACCATTTTATGTGAATTCTCCCTAGCAAATCTTGTGGTAGCCGATCGATATGCTCTGATTATGAGTCGTAGATCTCATGGATTTATTCACTGTGGACCCGAGGCTGCGGACATTATTAGATTTCGATATCATCCCAGGATGGACTGGTTAACGGCCCATGAGTCGCTATTGATCAGGATCGTAGGTGGGTTACCACCTACACATAGGACGTTATTGTGTTACGTTTCAAAGGGAGAAACATGATGCTTTACCCTGCATCGCGCACAACTCCGTGAGGATACTGATGGGCTGGGTCAGCGTTTTGGCACTGAGGATCGGGATGACTGTTTGATCATGAGAGGGGGCGAGTCTACCTAAGATAGACTCGCACCGATTACTACCGCTGAGCGTTGTGGAGGCCAATAACCCTAAGACAGCCTTAGACGGGTATGGGAATTCTGGGTTCACAATGATGCCTCGGTCGACTACAAAGGCCAATGTGCATTCATGATTCCATGCATGTGGTATTCCAACCCTATTTTGGACTTCAGTTTGTTATGGTCTTTGTCAGACAACATCTCGATCTACTCCCAGCCGAGGCTGAAAGATGAGGATCACTTTTCGATGGCCTCCAGTACTCGTGACCATCGGCCAGGCGTCAAGTCTACTGCGCGAGTTTCGCTTACCGAGGTGATTCTGTGACACGCCGTAGGCCTGTGTGTGTCAAGAGACCCATAGTACATGTTGTTATGAGTCGAGAGGTCAAGTCGGGCCTTTTCGAGATACGTAGTTTCATGGGATTAGCAAGGTATTACATGAGGTTCATTGAGGATTTCTAGCTTAGCATCACTTCATGACAAGACTGACTGTATAAATGTGCCTGAGTGAGACACCATGGGAGAAGGCATTCCAGACCAAAATGAGGCTTACTACGCTTTAGGCTCTGATAAATTTAACACTTAATAAAGATGATCCGTAAATTTTCCTCGATAGTCCCCCATTAGCGCAGGTGCCGGCCACCCCAATAAAAACCCCACTGCTACTTCCAACGATCAGAGAACTGGTGGAAGCTGCCGCATTGCTTGCTGAAAACTCAAAAATTTTTTTCTAAACTCAGGGATTTTATAAAATTTCTCGCAAAGATAACAATTTGCATTACAAGACAAATCCCAAACCCGTATATACAGGCTTTACACTTTCAAAAAATATGGCAACCAACACACTCTTTCAAAGAGCCTAAGGCTCATCACATTTTCACAATACAAACTATGTACATACATATGTTCAACTGTACAAATTCCAAAGTATTTCCTTACATAAGTTATTTAATATAGCACTGATACAAAAGTCAGGAGAATCCTAATAGGCTCCAAATGTCCGGCTGTGCCTCACACTCGGAAAATAGCTTTAAACAACAAATAATAAGCTAAATGAGCCTGAGGTATGCTGAAGGTGTCATTTTGCTTTTTCAAAATATCTCCAAACTGAAAACTCTCTTTACAAGACATTTTCTAGAAACCTTGCTTACTCCCGTGCTTTTAAAAAGTTTCTAAAACTTTTCATGTTGTTTGTCATTTCGCTTGCTTTGCTTTAAAAGTTTCTAAAACTTTCTACAGTCCTCTTGCTTGCTTGCTTTACTTTGCTTAAGAGTTTATAAAACTTTTCATAGACTATTGTTTGTTGAAACATAACTTTTTGTACACTAAGAGTTCGGCTCAACTCGCTGTGCTTAAAAGTTTATATATTTTTTTTAAACACTGAGCCCGTCATATCCGCTGCTTTAAGAGTTTATAAAACTTTTTCATAAATGCTGAGCCCGCTCAACTGGCTACAACAAAGTTTATAAAACTTTTTATAAACATGAGAGAATGCTCAACCGCGCTTTAAAATTTTATAAAACCATAAATGCGGAGCCTGGCTCACTACAGCACAAAGGGTTGATTTTCAAAATTGTGTGAAAAATGTTTATAAATCAAGATCAACCACCGGAGGCCTTTCTTGCTTGCTGTCCCCTAGTAAAACACGGAGCCTGGACTTCAACCGTGTTTGGAAGGACCTGGTCCATGATTGTCAGTGAAGGGCCTTGGCTCACTTCCTCTTTTCCTAGAATGGTGGAATGACCTGCCCACGTCATCACACTGTTACCAAAGCCTGTTATATAAAATATACTTTGCTTGCTTAAAACATGGTTTAACAATTCAAAACCATTGTTTGCTTGAAATATGGTTTGATAATTCAAAACCATTGCTTGCTTGAAATATGGTTTAATAATTCAAAACCATTATTGTTTGTTGTAAAACTCATTGCTTCGCTTGTTTTTCAACATGGTTTAAAAATCAAACCATTGCTTGTTTGCTTTAAAATATGGTTTACACGAGAAAACCATTAAATACTAGTATAAAAACAGTTCATAATAGCAAATTAGTATTTGAAAATAGGGTTTAGAACACTCACCTTTTGTTTACTCAAACCCGAAAGCACGATCACAACTTTCTCGCTTTTAGCCTACACACTCAACGAATACGGCGAAAAACATTAATCGCCCTCGCGCATAGCGAAAACTTAACGTACTTCACACAATGTCACTTTAGGTCACACACATTCATATAAAACCAATGAACACTTAATTTTGATACCAAAAAGTTTCTCCAATAAAAAACCACTCATTTTGGCAAACATTTTCCCAACAATACTGGACTTATTACCCAAAATTTATTCAAACGGCTATTCAAAATTATGAAAATCTTCAGATCAGTCCTTTATATATCCAATGACATCTCTTTAAATTTTCAATTTAAAATTCCTTCTCTAAGGCTCTCAACCACATAACACAAGTTATAGCATTTTTTGATGCCAAATTGGTTAGCTCACTGAATCACCTACTATTATCCTTGATTTCCGGGGTCTTAACTCCATAAATTGGAAATGGTTTTTTCACTCATTTGAAGCTATGGTTATAAGGTTTCTTCTCCAATTTGGATCACTAAAACTCAAGTTATTGTATTTTACATCTAGATTACTCAAATTGGCAATGTAATCCGCGACATAAATTCCACTTTGACAAATTTCTGGGAACTTTGGGGTTACAATTTTCATGACCTTCCTTCAAATAACTTCTTCCCCTAGAAGTATATTTTACCCAGAATTTGGAATCACTCAATTTGGATGAGTGAAACTCAACTTATGGCCAAAACACTACAACAATACCCAAAACAGAGCATAACCAGTGAGCTACACGAGCTCACCTTCAAATTCATATTTGGGACCCTTAGAGATACAATTTGGCTTGGTCCCTTCTATAAATTTGTAGCCCTATTCTTATGGTTATTTACGAATTGAACTCAAACTACTGATGATTATAACTGAATCATGAATGCATGCAACAAAGGGTTTTTACAAAAAAATTTGGACAGCATTTCCTTTAAAGACCCAACATTCTCCTTTTACAACCATTCTTTCAAATCATTGTACTCTGCAGTTATTTCAACCCGTTTATTTCAGGTTTTGAGCACTTTTTATGTACTAATCAGCGTAATTAACCCGATTTGCACATTAAGGTCCCTGCTATTCTACTGATCGCATTTTGTGGCAAATTTTGCAGTTTTTGCAAGCTAGCCGTGCCAAAATTGTCGAGTCAATTCAAACACGAAGAATTCGAGTTGAACTCATCATTACAAATCATATCCTAGAAGGAAAGAAGAGCAAAAAGTGAAGAACAATGGACCACTGCAGGAATGCTTTTCTTGCGAGCACTATGCATCCTCCCAGCACTTTTCATCCTGCTACCCGTTCCTGCTTTTTATGTTGTGCTCTGTTTGCATTTGTTTTTGTTTTTTTCCCATTTTATCCTTGTAATAGCCTTCCGATTTTTGTTTTTTTGGTAATTTCATACATTGAGCACCTATATAAGCCTCAGTCTGTAAAAACTTTGTATCAATCACTTCACTTCACGTCGGCAATAGAGAACGAGGGGCGGCAGTTTCCCCGTAGCTTCCTTTTCCCATTTTCTTTCATTTTCTTTCCCCCTTCTCGGCTGCCAAACAC
The DNA here is from genome assembly GCA_016808115.1 of Tetrastigma voinierianum. Taxonomy (NCBI): domain Eukaryota; kingdom Viridiplantae; phylum Streptophyta; class Magnoliopsida; order Vitales; family Vitaceae; genus Tetrastigma; species Tetrastigma voinierianum. Next base: position 2,204,842 of record JAEQBH010000921.1, read on the forward strand.
TCCTTTGAGGATGACAACTCAGAGGATGGTTGGCTAGACCTCTTCCTCCTTAAAGAGGAGGGCTACTGGGCAACGGTTTTAAGGTAAACTTTTGGTTCCCCTGTTTTTCACGTAGCATGTTTTGACATTTTGGTTCCCAAATTTGCAACTCTAGGTTTAAAGATTTTTGATGTACTTTCTTTGGCCAATACTTAGCAAACTTTAGCTCCAGCGGTATTCTTAGCTTTAGATACACTGATATCCATTAGTTGCTCTTTTACGAGCCACTCGGAGGTAGGTTAAGGTTATATTTTCACCGTAGATTTAATCCTCATTTATCAATACTTAGTAATCTTAGTACCAGCGACGTTTATTAGATCCACTCGACATTCATTAGTCAGCCTACGAATCATCAGAGGATGGGTCAAGGTGATAGATTTTCACTGTAGGAACCATAAATGCTAAATAAATGCTTTCTATCAAAAGGAAAATTATTAGGGTTTAGGTTTTAAAGCCAAATGAAGATCCGGTTCGGGAAATGACTATATGTCATCCTCCCCAACGCGAGGAAAAAGACCCGAGGACCTCTCGGTTAGCCTAGAACCTTAAACCCAGTGGCCCAATGCTTCAAGGAGTTCTTTTTATATTTTATTTCACCTTATTTTCAGTTTGCAAACCATCAACTCCCCTGTTTTTATCACCACCTTAAAATCCAAATTTAAATTCACCATTTTGAATCACTGCACATCATTTGTAAGAAGAAAACACATCCCTGTGTTCGAACTCTTGGGGAAATAATATACAAGTAGTAGCTTTGCAGCATCGCAGGTAGGAATCCTAGGTTATAAATTTTGTTGATTCCGAACACCTACTTGGCACAAACGAATCAAAAACAAACATGGAATTTATCTAAAACAACACCATAACACTTGTATTGGTGGTTTGGAACTTCATAAAACCAAACCCTAGGTAAAAATCTCAAGAATTCAACCAAGGTCCACCAATTCCTACAAAAACCATATAAATAGAAGGATTCCATGTTTAACACATACCAACTAGGGTTTTACCCACATAACTTCACACCCTAGGTTGGGATAGTCTCCTAACTAAACCCTAGAAAAAGGAGGAACTAATCTCCATAGAAAATCCATTTCCAAAACACTAGACATCCAAAGTATAGATGATTCCATAGAAAATCCATACCTTTGTTCTTCTCCCTCTTCTTCTTCCTCTTCTTCCTCTTCTTCCTCTTCTTCCTCTCTTCTTCTCACCAAAAACGTGAAGCCCTAGCTCGAGACCAAAATGAGGGCTGGTTTCGGTTTCATGCCCTTTTATAATCTCACCTTGCCTTAATTACAAGTAGGTCCTCAATCACTCAAGAAATTGTAAATCAACTTATGTTATTTATATAATGGCCTCTCATCTTCTCAAATTATGGTTTTCATATCCTTTTTCGAAATTTACAACTTTACCCTTGTTCTAGTACAAAATTCTAATAACTAATTTATCATTTCACAATTTCATCCTAAAACTATTTAAAAAAATATTACAATGGCACTTAAATAATTAAGAAACTCTGCACACATGCGTCCCTACTTGCTACACGTGACCGCACACTTGACTAGGCTACAAATCCTCCCTCCTTTAGAACATTTCCTGCCCCGAAATTAACAAACTAAACTCAAAGGAAAGGAAAGTACCTCTATCAGGGGAAAATAATCGTGATACCACACATATGAGCCTCGTTCCCATGTAGCCGCTCTCCTCATGATTCTTCCACAAGAGTTTAACTAAAGGAATCACCTTATTCCTCAACACTTGTTCCTTAGCACTGCTAATCCGCATGTGCATTTCCTCATAAGTCGTTTTCCTTAGCCGCACCGGGTTGCTCTTCAACACATGTGAAGGATCCGGGATGTATTTCTAACATCGACACATGAAATGTGTCATGAATCCTTGATAACCTGGGGTAACTTAATCAGAAGCTTACAAATCCCACCTTGCTCACAATCTCATGTGGTCCTATATATCCTGACTAAGCTCGCCTCGTCTCAATCTCAAACACCCTTCCAAGGGGAAATTTTCAAAAAGACCCGGTCACCTATCTCGAATTGCAAGTCTCTACTACGGTTGTCCGCATAACTTTTCTGTCTATCTCTTGCTATCTTTAAGTTATCACGAACAACTTTCACTTTCTCTGAAGTGATCTGCACTAATTCAGGGCCTACCAATCTTCTCTCACCAACCTCATCCTAGCACACCGGAGTCCTACATTTCCTACCATACAGTGCCTCAAATGGAGCCATCTCTATACTGGCCTGATAGCTGTTGTTGTAGGCGAACTCCATTAGTGCCAAATGAGTATCCTAACTCCCCTTGAATTCCATCATACAAGCTCTCAGCTTATCCTCTAACATCTGAATGGTCCTTTCTGACTGGCCATCCGTCTGAGGATGAAATGATGTGCTGAAATGTAGGCAAGTACCTAAAGTTGTTTGCAAACTAGACCAAAACCTGGATGTGAACCTAGAGTCTCGATCTAAAACTATCGAAATTGGAACCCCATGAAATCTCACTATCTCATCCACATACAACTGGGCCAACTTTTCCAGAGAATCTTCAACATTAACCGGGCAGAATGAAAGAATTTGGCCACACCACACATCACCCATATAGCATCATGTTGTCTCGTAGTCCGCAAGACCACATAAAACCATATGGATTCTCCCATTTCCATACCTAACAGTGAGTAATCAGATCTTCCCTACGAGCCTCCGATGTCCACCTTCACCGCCGACGGTTAGACATCCTGAGACTCCAAACTCAATCTCTTCTTCATCCCATTCCACGCAATGTTCTTTCAAAGTCCCAGACATCTGTACTACCTCGGATGCATAAAGATACGCAGATGAATGCTTTCCATAATGTCTCTCTTCAAATTTCTCGCCATACCGCACACCACATTCTCCGTCTTTCACTATCATGTCGCTATCCTAACTAAACTCGCTTCCTTTTTCTATCTCTTCCTTAAGCTTAATCATATGTGGATCCTACGACTGCCATGCTAAAATCTGATCCACGAGGAGAGATCTAAATATGAAATGGCAATAATGCTCCCGAATCCAAATTTCCAATATCACCCCTAAAGCTCTTAGATCCACCAGTCGCTGGAAGATAACCCGATCTCATTTCATGTATTAAAGAACTCTCTCTCGTCACCTACTCAAGGCATCATAAGACATTAGCTTTTCCCTTGATGGTACTCAATAGTACACAGAGTCCTTAATCAACTCTAACCATCTTCTTCGTCAGTTTGTCCCTTCAGTGAAAATATATTAAAGACTCTTATGATCTCAGAAGATTCATGAACACCATAAGTAATGCTCCATATCTTTAGAGCAAACACGACCGCGTGCTTCTGGTCGTGTGTGGTAATTCTCCTCACGCTCTTCAAATTGCCTAGAGGCATATGCAATCACCCTATCATTCCCGCAGAGATCAAAACACAATCAAGGCCTTGCCAGGAAGCATCATCGTAAACCACAAACCCATCTCCCCATCGGGCAAAGCAGAATCGGCTGAAGTCAATATACCCTTCAACTCCTCGAAATCCCCATCAGCATCCACCCAATCATACTCGACATCTTTCCTCGTCACTGGTCAGCAATACACCCCTGAGAACCCTCAACAAACTTCCTCAGACACCCTCGCTAAACCAAGGAAGCTTCGACCTGACACATTCTTTAGCTGCTTTCCACTTACTACGCCTTCTATTTTCTGGATCCACACTCAATTTCACCGTGAGATCACATGACGAATGTCACCTCGTCAAGCCAAATCGGCACTCGTCAACTCTCGCATACAATCAATAACTCGTGCTCCACGTTCCTCTAGGCTACCTAAATACACTAGGATATCATCGATAAAGACTATGACAAACCTATCCAAATACAGCTGGAATACCCGGTTCATCAAATCCATATACGATGCCGGGGCATTAGTAAAACCAAACGGCATCACCAGAAACTCATAATGTTCATAGCATGTCTTAAATGCAGTCTTAAGAACATCACCCTCCTGCACCCTCAACTGATGATACCCCGACCTCAAGTCTATCTTGGAGTATACTCAAGACCCTTGGAGTTGATCGAATAACTCATCGATCCTAGGGAGTGGATAATCGATCACGGATGGTAACTCGCTCGCCCACCGCACCCATACACATCCGCAAACCCCATCTTTCTTTTCACGAAGAGAATCGAGCTCCTACGGGATATGCTCTGGCCAATGAATCCTTACTTAACAATTCTTCTAACTGAGCCTTAAGCTCTCTAACTCGCAGAGCTTCATCCTATAAGGAGGGAATGGAAATGGGCGAACTGCGGGGATCAAATCAATGGTAAACCCACCTCTTTCTCTCGAGGTAATCCTCGCGATATCTTCCGGAATAAGATCCGGGAACTCTCTAACAACCGGAATCTCATCCACTAGAGTCCCCTCCCTTCCCCTCGCTCCACCACATAAGCTAGATAACCCTGACAACCCTTATGCAACATCCTCTGCGCTGCTAGGGTGGAGATCATACTGGAAGATAACTCTCTGTGTATTCCTCTGAACTTTACCTCCAATTTCCCAAGCTTATGCAACTTTACTTCCTTTTTATAACAATCTAATGTGGCTCTATGGCAAGATAGCCAATCCATGCCGAGAACCACATCAAAAATCCTCATATCTATGCTTTACAGATCCGTTGGGAACTCCTGTCCCCCAATCAGAACTCTACTATCTCTGACTACACTATTTGAGACTAACGGATCTCCTACTAGAAGGGAAACTCTCATACAACCCTCTAAGGGCTGGGTCTCTATCTGGAAGCGATCAAAGAAAGGCTTAGATGCAAATGAATGTGTGGCTCCTGGGTCCACTAATGTATATGCATCATGATCAAGGATAGGTTACTAAAGGACTACATCTGGGAGTCGTGATCTCGCATCCCGCCGGGTCACAAAGATAACTTCACCTCGAGCGCGCCTATTCGCATCCCCTGGGCCCTACCTCCCGGCCTCTACCATGACCGCCCCACCGCGGCTTTAGCCTCTCCGACGGGAAACCTCCTTGAAGACTTCCGAGTGCTCATCTCCGGTAGCCAAGAGCTGGGGGCCGCCAGGCCTCTCGCACTAATCAACCCGAGGGCACTCCCTAATGAAATGACCTTCCTGGCCACAATGGAAACACCTCAGATTTACATCTTACACCCAAACGCTCTGGACACATCAGCGCATGGGAGGAATACTTTGGGTGCCACTCCTAAAGAACCCGGGGCCCCATCGATCCTCGACTGTGAGATAGTCCCACCTGCACCTCGGCCTCTATAACCTCTACCCTTGGCTTTTACCATCAACTGGAGTCGCTGGGAAGTGCCCGTGCACTTCTCTTACTCTTCTTCCTACTCGACATACATATGTTGCCAGTACTTTGCTCAACTCTCAAAGTCGCCTTTAACTAAGTCCCCAACCTATTCTCGAGGAACCACGTAAAATAACTCGATCCAGCGGACAACCCCTACCAAAACCTTTTACTCAGACTCATTAGCCAGCCCTATATATATGGGTCCAATCAATTAGCCTCAGAACTCTTCATATTCGATAATCGACATGTTCTTTTCTCGTCTTAATCAAGAATTTCAATCTTCTCGAATCCTTATGTCTCCGAGGAAGAATCCATCGTTGAACTTCATCAAGTTGGTCCCATGATATACCACTCAGATACTCCCACCATAGACCACCAATCTTAGCCCTATCTTCCATCAAAACTGAAACAAGATCTTTTTGATCATCCATATACTTCATAATTAGAACTTTGTTTACTCGTCTAACCATAACTAAAGCCGCTCTCGGACGCCACTACCGTCATATATGGCTTGGTGCCCAAATTTTCCAGACTCTCTATCGACTCCCATGTTCTTCAAGAACTTCAGTACTAGAGGTCGCACCAACGAGTCGCAGCCACTATCTGGGCAATCACAGGCCACCCGTCACGAAACAATCTGCACTCGAGCTCCCTCCGTGGCCTGTGATGGTCTGTACCGAATTCGCTGTCGAGGCTGATTCATGAGGCGATAGTGGAAACTAACTACGTGCTCATATCTCTCTCAGTACGCAGATGCCCTGAACCTTCGAATGACTCTCCTAGGACGTACCCTAACGTCATCTTCCCCCGACATAAGACAGATTTGCAAAAATCAATTGCTTAATACTTCAATCACCTCATATGTACGTACTGTTGTTTACGGTTGCGCAGTGTAAAATAGTGCATACGAACAAATGAGCAGTTTCCTAAGATCCCGCTCCCGATACCAACTTGTCACACCCCACCCTTACTACGGCAAGCTTACCACCCCACAAAAAACCCCCAAATTAAGCATTTCCAACAACTGTAGAATCCTCAGGAAGCAAAGCCGCATTGTCAGAACCTGATAAAACTTTTTCCTTCTAAACTTCTGTGATTTTATAAAATTTCTAAGAGTTATTAACAAATGTGATACGTGACAAATCCCAAACCTCAGATATGTTTACACTTCTCTTTCAAAATATAATCAACACACTTTTCAAAACAGTCACTCATACATTTTCACAATACAAAACTATGTACATACATATGCTCAATCGCACAAATTCCAAAGTATTTCCTTACATACTATTTAATACATCACCGATACAAAGTCTAGAGAATTCTAATATACCTGTACTGTCCTGGGCTGTGTCTGCACTGGAAAATAGTTTTTAAAACAACAAAATAATGAGCTAAACGAGCTTAGTGAGTGTATGCTTTATAAAATGTTTGCTTTTTCTGAAAATATCTCCAAACTATAAAACTCTCTTTTATAAGACATTTTCTAGAAACTCATTGTTCGCTTTAAAGTTTTCCTGCAAACTTTTCATATTTCTTGCTTGCTCGCTTCGTCATTAGTTTATGCTTAAACTTTACATGTCCTCATTGCTACTTTATTAGTGCTATAAAACTGCACTTTCACATGGTTTTTAAAAGTTTATAAACTCTTGAGAACACTTGAGCCCTCAAGCTCAATCGTTGCTTTAAAAGTTTATAAACTTTTTCTATAGTCATGAGCCTGGGGCCAACCACATTTAAAGCTTATAACATGGTTTTGGCTCAACCGCCATGAAGTTATGTAATTTTTCTACAAAGGAGCCCGGGCTCAACCGCTTTGTTTACCACATGATTTTCAAAATTAAAGAAAATGCCATAAATCAAGATCAACATCGGAGGCCTTTTCTTGTTTCAAGGTCCCCAGTAAAACACGATTTCGCTCAACCGCGCTGGAAGACCCGTCCGCATCACCTGTGTGGAAGGGCCTCGCTCACTTCCCTTTTTCGTAAATATGGTGGAATTACCTTGGTCTACGTCACTAATTTAGCGTTACCACAAAAATTGCTTATAAAATACATTTGCTACTAAACAGGGCTGAACAAATTCAAACCATTGTTACAAATATATCATAATCAAAACCATTGCTTGCTTGAAATATGGTTTAATAATTCAAAACCATTGTTTGCTTACTAAAACTCATTGCTTGCTTGTTTTTCAAATATGATTTAAAATCAAACCATTGCTTGTTTTCTTTAAAATATGGTTTACAATGAAAACCATTAAATACTAGTGTAAAACAGTTCATAATAATACACTAGTATTTGAAAATAGGCTAGAAACACCACCTTTGCTTATCAAAAACTCGGTTAACGACTCAATAACTTTCCCGCTGCTTACCACACACTCAAACGAATACTTCGAGAAAAACATTAATCGCCCTCGCGCATGGCAGTAAACTTAACGTACTTCACACGCAAGTCACTTTAGGGTCACACAACATTCATATAAAGCCAAAATGAACAATTTACCCTTGAGCACCAAAAGCCTCAATAAAAACCACTCATTTTGGCAAACATTTTCCAACAATACTGGACTTATTACTCCAAAAAAATCTATTCAAACGGTCTTCAAAATTATGAAAATCTTCGCATCACCCTTTATATATCCAATGACATATATTTAAATGGTTCAATTTAAAATTCTTCTTCTAAGGCCCTCAACCACATAACACAAGTTATAGCATTTTTTGATGCCAAATTGGTTAGTCACCTTCAATCTCAATGTTATCCGATTGGGTTTTAACTCCAATAAATGAAATGGCTTCTTCACTCATTTGAATTCCAAAGACTGCATGTTTTTCCAATTGGAATCACCAATTTGACATCAATAAACTGCTACATTTAACTGGATTATCAACTACATACAAGAATCCGCATGCTTATTTTTGACAAATTTCTGGGGCACTGGGTTGCAATTCTCTTGAACTTCCTTCAAGTAAATTATTCCCCAGAAAGTCTATTGAACTGGCAATTAAATTCATCACCTGATTATGAAACTCAACTTATGGCCAAAACACTACAACAATACCCAAAACAAAGATGTAACCAAAGGAGCTACACGAGCCTCACCTCTCAAATCAGATTCAGAACTTAGCTACAATTTGCTCTTGGTCCCTTCTAGGGGATTTGTATCCCTATCCCTTATGGTTCTTTAGCAACAATAAAATCATTTGGATGATTATAACTTGCACCAGTCAAATATATTATGGCTTTAAAGCAAAATTTTGACAAAGATTTCCTTTAAAAACCCAACATTCTCCTTTTTACAACCATTCCTCAAAACCAACATGGAATTTATCCAAAACCACACCATAACACTTGTATTGGTGGTTTTGAACTTCATATAACCAAACCCTAGGTAAAAATCTCAAGAATTCAACCTAAGGTCCACCAATTCCCACAAAAACCATATAAATAGAAGGATTCCATGGTTATCACATACCAACTAGTGGTTTTGGACTAAGATAACTTCAACACCAGGTTAGGATAGTCTCCCTTAACCAAAACTCCTAGAAAAAAAGGAGGAACTAATCTCCATAGAAAATCCATTTCCAAAACACTAGACATCTAAAGTATACATGATTACATAGAAAATCCATACCTTTGTTCTTCTCCCTCTTCTTCTTCCTCTTCTTCCTCTTCTTCCTCTCTTCTTCTCACCAAAAACGTGAAGCCCTAGTTTGGGAGACCAAAATGAGGGCGCCCTTCTCTCTTGTTCTGATGCCCTTTATGAATCCCACCAAGAATATGCTATGACCTCAATCACCAGAAATTGTAAATCAACTTATGTTATTTATATAATGGCCTCTCATCTTATCAAATTATTGTTTTCATATCCCTTTTGGAAATTTACAACTTTACCCTTGTTCTAGTACAAAATTTCGGGTTCAATCAATTTATCATTTCACAATTTCATCCTTAAAAACTACTTAAAAAAAAAAATATTACAATGGCACTTAAATAATTAAGAAAATCTTTTGGTGCTCATATGCGCCCTACTCTACACGCATCGTACACCCTCGAGACTAGGCGCTGCAGACGCTCAGTGGTACTTTAGGAGTTTGGTGGCTACGCCCATCCCTAATGCAGAGTGATTGAGTCCTGTAAGTACGACGGAGATATCGCCCATCGTGTGGACCTGCACAAATGTACGGTGACAAAGGCCGGGTCATCCACACATGGTAGCTGCAGGGACGGTCAGGTTTCGGGCCAACCAATTTGAGAGACAGGAGATCCTCGTGTGGAGTTCCACTACTTCCACGGCATAATCCGTGGCACGAAGATGTGCTGAGATCTTCATGGCCAATATTACTGGAGCGGAATGAAGAGACACACATTGGAGATTTTGCTTGATGATGTCTCTCGTGTCAACAGGTCAAGGATGAGGATCAAAAGCCAAAAGGGCTACTTCAGCCATTAGAGGTAGCAGAGCGGAAGTGGGAGCACGTCACGATAGACTTTGTGACCCACTTTCCACGAACACCGCGGAGGCATGATGTGGTATGGATGATGTGACCGCTTCACTAAGTCAGCAAAACACTTTTCAGTACAAACACCTCACAACGATCACTCGATGGTTGTATATTCAGGACGTTCGACTACATGGCGCATCAGTTGTCCATAGCATTTACTGTGATCCAAACACACCACTTTTTAGAAGAGCTCATGGGGACACAAATGAATATGACACTGATTTCATTCTGCAAACAATGGTCATGAGATGATCACATAAATGAGATAATATGCCATACATAACTGATTCAAGTGGTATCGGAGGAGAATTTACCTGAAGAATTCCTACCTACAACAACAAGATTACGAGTATACAAATGGCATCCTACAAGGCCTTACCCATGCCGAATTCTCAAGCCTGTTTAATGCAGGTGGAGAGGAGTTCCATCACTGATCCAATCCGATTAGAGCACAACTGGAGAAGGCACTGATCAAGGCTCACGCCCAGCACAAGAGCACTGAACAACGCGTCAACTTGTAGCTCGGGGAAAATGACGCCTTCTAAAAAGATCTGAAGATATGGCCTGATTCCATGTTGTATAGCTAGCGCTGCAAGAGACAGCCCCAGATACTTGAGAGGTGCGCATGGGCTGCTTATCGATTGGCGCTACCACCAAGAATAACAAAATCATGAGGTGTTCACGCCTCCATGCTCCCAAGCATACCCAATCAATCACAGGATGAGACAGATTACAACTGACACCGAGGGACCTTCTCGAGAGGACCGTTGCGCATCTGGATGAGCTTAGGATTGTGTTTTGCGACACAAGACCGCGCCTAGTGGAAAGTAAGTTGCGGCAACACCGAGGAGCATGAGGCAACTCGGGGAAACACGATAACACAACAGCCACCTATCCTTTCCTATTCGAGGACGAAGGTACGTTGTTTAATACGAAGTCATATTGAACTAATGACTATTGCATATGCATGTGATTGCGTGTGTTAGTGTGTGTTAATTTCGGCGACGAAATTCGTTATATAAGAATAAAACCAGTAAAATTAAACTTTTTCCTCGAAAAGGTAAAAGTGTAATTATAGTTGAAAACCAAATATTTTCTAGATCCTAGATGACAAACGACCACCATTAATTTATTTCTCACAAATTGAAGCACTCTATCAAATTTCATCGTATTCGAGACAAATCCTTAATTTCACATTTTAGATGCACGCACGGTGACACATGGCATGACTATGTGGATGCCACTCGCACTCCGAGATGGACACATTGCATGATGGGTCATGTAAGGAAAAGTGACACATAACATTGACAAGTGGTCACTTAATGTGCCAAACAGAAATAAAGGAAAGAAATGTTAAGAATAAAGAAAAAGAAAAAGAAACAAAATTGTCTATGATGTCAGGGAGTTTGCTGATAAGAACAAAAAAAAAGGAGAAAATAAAGTGGCAATCAAAAGAAAAGAAAAAAAAGGAAGAAAAGTCGAAAGGAAAAAAAAAGAGGCCATTTTTTTGGTAGAGAGAAAGACAGAGAGGAAGAGGGAGGGAAGGAGAAGAGAGGTAAGGAGTGAGAAGCTTTATCTTCTCTCTAAGATTTACGGCAATCTGACCGTAGGTTTTTATCGGAGCAAAAGGCAAAGTCGGTCTACGCATCGAGAGCTATGCGTGGGTACCAAAATTTGGAGTTTCGTCAAACTCCATGAGATAGAAATTTTTCCTACTTGGAATATTTCTAACCTAAAGGTCATTTAATGCCTGCTTCTTTCGAGCCCATGAGAGGTCAGAATTTCAGTTCCAAAATCTTCGACTGAGTGTAGGGAATTTGTAGGAATTTTCAGACTATTTTACAAATTCCCGGCTGAATTTTGGACTGCTTATTAGCCTGAATCGAATTTTCGACTATATTCTAGTATCTTAATTGGTTTAGCTATTTTGATCCAGACCTATGTCTGTGTTTGTTAATAATGGTATCACAAAGAATTATGAGAATGGATCCAAAATGTTTTCATAGCCATGAAGGGACCAAGAGGTGCCCTATTTTATATCGGTTCGAGATTTAGCCATTTTAAAATATTGGAAAAAATAAATAATAAGGGCAAGTCGTCAGGTATAAAAATCATGTTAACATGGAATGTGAGCACACATCACGCAAGCACATGAAAATCACAAGCCGCGTGATGCATTAACATGGAAATCGTGGATGAATGGAAATTATATGTAGGAAATATATTTATCCGAATTTATAAATATTTCATGTAGCATGACATAGCATGAAATGGCATGATTGCATTCATGTTCTGGCCACATCGCGTCGAGTCAAGTGTGGGTGCACGGTATAGTTATTCACCATTCTGTGCGAAGGTGTAAGGAGTCTAAATCAGGGACAACGCCTAAAATTGAGACTCACGGCATAAAATAATAATAAATTTCGTGGTGCTCGTGAAGCAAGATGGGCGATCCCCCTGCAGGCAAGACATAAATTTTATTTCGTCGACATATGTATCCAACGATGAAAGTTTACTTAACGTTTCTGAAGGGCATAAGCTCCACAGTGAGATCTCTAAATCGCAACCCAAATAAACACAATAGATTTAATAAATTAACAAACATTAGAGGTTGTCCATAATGGGTTGAGTCATCATGAAACACTAATGATTGGTTTTCACTTGCCATTTGCATGTGTAAGGAGCTCTGGCCATGACTAAGCATGGGTACGAGGAGTCTCATCTCATGCATGACATGAAATATTCCATATAGGATTGCATTTTCTCTATGGAATTTGGTTTGATGTATGTATGCCATTGCATGTGCATTTAGGCGGGGAGTAGCCCTTGTAGAAGAATTTTTCTACTGGGCATTGCTCACCCTGTCGTGGGACCCCCTTTCAGGTACAAGAGGGTGTACAAGTAGACGACGCTCCGACGAGGCCGTGATTATGAAGGAGGCCAATGTGTGACCTTAATATTTCCTTTGTAAAGAGTATTTTGTGTAAAAGAATTGTAACTAAATCCTTTTGGGACTATTGTCTAAATAGCTTCCGCATGTACTATGTAAGAGGGTCGTGGATCTACCTACTGACAGTAATTAAGGTTGTATCTGCTATTTTAGAATTAAATATGAATGAACGGGTCCCGATAAAGGGATGTATATCGGGATATAACAGATGACCCCTGTGTGGTCAAGAGATTACTCGTTAAGACCCCGGATGGGTTATGATTATACTCAGTGCTGGGTGCCGAGGTTGTGTAGATTCTCTAACAAAGGAGGCTATGCTCCGATTTTTGTGAAAATACGGATCCTGACAAATGGGACACAACAAGAGTCAGACAAGTCACCGAAATCCGAGGGTTTAAGGGTCCAACTGGGACCTGACTTAGGTGTCATAACTAAGACCCAGCTAAGCATTCATATATTTAAGGTAAAATACATGAGACTAATATACTTAATTACAAATTTCACAAGAGTCTCGATCACAACTCTACCATACCATACTCGACCATACCGTAAATCTTTCTTTATGACTCACGCTCCTCAATCTCGCTTCTTTCGCTCTTGTTCAATCCATTCGCATTACAGATAACACTACACTAAGCATTTCATGCTTAATGTTCACAATTCCATTCTTCTATTTCAGCTTAAGTCAAATCATGCAATTTTACTAAACAAAACTTTCAAATCTTTTCGATGATCAATGTCAATACAATACTTATTTCATATACACCATTATGTTCATCGATCATTCCAATATACATTCTCATATTTAATAAATCATTTATAACCAAATCATACCAAGAACAGTTCTTTCTATTTAATTTGTAATCATGTTTTCAATCAACATGTCAACAATCCCAAGTCATCTGTTCACCCAACGAATCTTAACCTGCTTTTGGCATACAGATATCAGAATCATCGGACACGATCTCACAGGTCATGTGCCAGATAAAAACATTTGTTTGATAATATAGTCTGGTCCTGTCATGACGTCAATTTATTATTAAAAATCAATCAACATCAATGATATTGAACCCACCACAATAACATCAAATACGTTGTTCTAAAATTAATCAATCTTTATTATAAATAATTTAGATCTAATAATTTAAACCGCTAATATTCATTAGGCATTCAAACCTTTGATGAAGAAACATAAAGATAATATGTACATTTATAAACAAACATTTTCAATATCAGTGCAATAAGAAAATATTTCAATAATCAATTAAAATACAACCACATGTTTTCTTATATGATTTGAGAACAAAATATTTCAAATCGGAATGAGAATAAGAGAAGATAATTAAAACCATCCATCTTTCTTTCTACTACTTCAACTCTGTCTGAAGAAGACATCAATTCACCTTACAGTAATCAATAACACATCATTGAGACTAACAATAATTTACATTTAATACATACTGAGGCGCAGGTACCACATGATTTTTTCATTTATTTTCATCCTTATTCAAACCCCTATTAATCATTTATTAGGGTCCTTAAACTATCTGGGTATGAATATGAGGTGCCTTCTAAACAAAAATCCAAACCGCTTGTCAGAACAGTATGTCGCGCTGCCAAGCACTCGAGGGGTGCCGCTACTGGCACCTTTACCTTGCATCAAGAGGAGATCCTCACAGCCTTACAGAGTTCCACTTCATGTGCGTGTTTCCTACGCCACATAGGAGCCTCGATTTTGCCTAGATTTTCCAGCTTTTCTCCTTGCGATTCAAAAAATCCTCAAAATCCCAAAAACAACAGATATGAATCACTCCCCATATATCATCCTAATATCATCCAGAATCAACCATGAGCAAAACCCATGGATGGATTAGGGCTTTTCTAATCCAAACATCAAACACAACTTTCTGGTTTAGGTTCATACTGAATCTCTTGAAACTTCTTGCCCTAGCTCTTCCTTCCTCCTCCTCGATCACTTGAAAACAGTAAATGGGATGATCTCCCACCAAAACCTTGATTTCTCCCTCAACCCTAGCTCTTCTCTTGGCCCAAACGATTTTGCCCAAAATGAGCCCTTCTTAGACCAAGCGCTGGTCTTAATTCCCATTCTTACTCAGTTTGTCAAGTTGCTCATTAAACTTCATTTTCCATTTTTCTCACTTAAAGCTACTAGTCTCCGCTTGCACATTCACTTATCATTTATTTCACATTAGTATTAAGCTTACTATTTGGACCCGGTCCTCACTTTACAAATTTCCATTGCTGCCCTTTTTTACACTCAAGAGCCAAAATTAATCACTCTAATCACTTAGTATACTCACATTCAATCATATATCATTTGGTAATATACTTTAGTCATACAATCATATAATAATTAACAATCTCTAAAACCCAAGCTTATTCCTCTATTTATACCCTAATATATAAGATAAATTATTATAAAACTAAGGGTATTTTTGGGCGTTATATGAAGTGTTCAATAGACTTCCTAGAGTTTCTTCTACAAACATATGTAGGATTCTCTTCCTACTTGGTTTATTTTCCATTCTAAAATGTTTAGTTGAGTTTGAATGCCCTAAGGGGTTGAGCTCGCCGTTGCCTGCTGCAAAATAATGTGGGTTATGAGAATCGCTACCGTTTTCAATCTCTATATGATGTCCAGTGTTTGGGGCTGATTTTCGGTTAGAAAAATGGAGAATTTGTGTAAAACCCGAGAAATTTCAATTTATGAAAAAAGGGCAAAATCACTTTGCCATAAAATTGTAATTTCGTTAAAAATCCGAATTTATTCTCTGATCTCTTGATGATGAAACGGATTTCACCGCTGAATCATCTCGCGAAATCTATCTAGCACGAAAATTTCTCGTGAAAATTCCGAGATAATCTGAAAGGACACGCTGAGGCATCGCTGCTCGGTGCCGGGTGAAAACGATTTTCGATGAGACGAAAGTCACATACAACACGTACTCATGCCATGGGCGGCATGAGTATAGAAATGATGAAAATGGCGCTTAAGTCACTAATGACAAATAGTAAATAGTTCTCTTCTCAACAGCAAAAAGGCCAAACAAAACCGTAGGGAAGCAAAGCAATCAAGAGATCGTGGTTTGAGTTTTGAATGAGAAGATCGAATCCTCTCTAGAATATCGGGCAATCCGACCGTCGACAATCTTCTCTGACAAGAAGGAAAGTCAGCTTCTTACGCAGAGAGTGGCTTCGGTGCCTTGATTTTAGTGAGCTTCAAACTAGAGGTAGGGCTTCCTACTGGGCTTTATTCCACAAGTACTTTACAAATGTTTGATTAACAGGTCATAATGCTTTTGATCTGGTCCTCAAACCTTGGACCTAATTGATATGAATTTGGAACCAAAACAAGCTTAAATTGTGAACTCCGCGAGGGCCGTTCGGGGTGTTTTAATTCACAAAGTTTGTATTAAATCATGTATTGATTGTAATGAGGCCTCAAATGGCCTGGAAATGCGGGTTCAAGGTGAATCATGATTCAGGATTCGGTCGTAGAATAGTAATGAGGCTCTTCACTATTCCCGACAATAGTTCACAAAAATACATTTTGCAGAAAACAGTTTGGTCGAGTGATCATTGAATTGTTGTGTTTGATCATTAGCCAAGTGAGCTAATTTTGATGTTTGAAATGATAATTACATGACATGATTGTGTGATTGGATATGGTGTGGATATGTGATGTTTACATATTTAAGATGTGGATAATTAGATTGGAAATTGCATACATGTGATTCCATATGCAATCGGAACATCCTAGACTATGTGGAGTTGGGCATGAGACGCATTCTGAGAAATGGTTCTGAGGGTTGTCTAAAACTAGAAATGATCTGGAGGGTAGTCCATACTTAAATATCAATCGTCAGAGACTACCAATTGATATACACTGAGGTAGTCCATACAATATCAACTGCCTGAGACTCACCCAACTGATATACACTCCGAGGGTAGTCCACTAAACATAACATCTTAGATGGTCCACAATTCTATAACATCTGAGGGTAGTCCACCAATAGAACATAATATTTCATACGAGGCTTAGCAGTGTGAGGAGCCTGGAGGACTCCTGGATCCGAGTCAGTCATGTAAACATTCGCTATGATCATGCATTTCTGCTTGAATGTGTGTTTAATTAAACATTACATCGCACTTAGGTGGGGAGCAGCCCACTTGTGTGGCGATTCCACCATCGAAGATTACCACCCCCGTCGGCGGATATTATTTGCTGTGTACAGGATTTAGAGAATACCATCCTAGAGGCCGAAGCTCATAAGAAAGTTTCGTGTGTGGCTTTAGCATTTTTCAATGTATTGGGTAATTTCAATTTTTATATGTTGTATAAGAGTAATTTACTAACTCTTAGAACTATTGGGTATATAGTTGGATCTATAGTTGGTATATTGTGATGAGTATTGTTTATGGGCCCGCTGTCGTTACCATGTCAGATTATATCGACTGTTTACGTGTATCAGAATACCTCAAATGTACCCAGCGCTTGACTCATTTAGGTATATTGGTGCTAAATAGAAATTTTCAGGAAATAAAACGAGAGACCCGGAAATAACAATAAAGCCAAGGGTAATTAGTCATTTACTACTTAAGGACTTAAGTGTTATGCTATGAAGAGATGGGATTAAAGGCAACAGAGAAAAGGTGGAATAGAGATAAGAGAGAAATGGGGGGACCAAGATGCAATTATAAAAACTTAAAACAAAAATGAGTTTTTGACTTGGCCAAACATGGCCTTAACAAAACATGGATTTAAGACCAAATTTGGTCTCAATTTGGGGGAGAAAATGGTGGAGAAGAAAAGGAGAAGAGAAAGGGAGAAGAAGAGGAAGAGGAAGAGAAGAAGAAGAGGAGAAGAAGAGAAGACATGATCAAAAAGGTATGGAAACTAACCTTGATTATGGATTCTATGAGATTTGGTGTGGATCTTTGGTTTTGTATGGTTACTCGCCTCAACCTAGGGTACATTTGTTGTGATTTCATCCCAACCAAAGATGTGTTGAAATTGTGGTTGGTGAACTCAAATAAGACAAGATGATTATAAATCCTCCTCTTGTACTGGATTCAGCCAAGAACAACCCTAACTAATCATCATATATTTAATAGTATGGGTCATAACCCATATTAAATGATTGAGGAATTCATGAAAGAATTTTTAAAGAGCATGTAATTGAAAGATGAATTGAATAGAAAAGAGACATATGTGAATTTGAAATGGTTTTTGATGTGTGTATGAAGTATGAAGCTGAATATGGTGGAAAAAATATGGGAAAAAGGAAGAAAAACAAACAATCTAGGCACTCCTTTCGTGACATAAATGCAGACATTCCGAACACGTGACTGGAGATGATGTTAAATTAATACTTGCTAATATACCACATGTTAAATATGTACCTAGACACCCCGTTTCGTTTTTCCTATTTCTGACCTGGGGCCGTATTTTAGCCATAACTTTCATTTCTCTATCCGATTTGAGTGGATCTGGAAGTATAATTAAACTAGACTTCAAGGAAAACCAAACATCCTCAACTCAGGCATCACAACCCTGACTCTAAGTGGCCCATAAATCCACTCCAAGTGAGGCTATGTGCAAGCCAATCTCGTATCGCCTTAGAATCATAGAGTAAATCAATCAAGCTGACTCGCATCTCAAATCCCGATGTCCGACCGGGTGATTCCAAATGAGGAGAACCCTTAGCACCTTAGATAAAGCCCTTAAGGGTTTGAGCCAGATGTGAGGCGAAAGAGGGCAGCCGGGCTGACCCCGCGAAACAATACCTATGAGTGGGACCCCAAGAGGTTTGGGTCTCCACAATAAAAGGTGCCTTTTATTGTGGGGTCCCCACCCTTCATCTCTCTTCAGGTGGGTCCCACTCATAGGTACTGTTACGGCAGGTCCCAACTACCCTTTTCTTTCGCCTCCATGAGAGCTCGAACCCACGACCCAGCGATCAAGTGATGGCGGAGCACTCACTACCAACTGAAGTGACAAGGAGACCAAACCTCTGGGTCCCACTCCATGTACCGGTTTCGCCAGTCCCAACTCGACCTTTTCGCTCCGTGAGAGCCTCGAACCCACGCAAGAAAGGGACTCTTATAGCAGCCGGGAGCACCTCACTACCAGAATAGCTAGTAGTGAGAGTGCCCCCATTGTTATAAAGTCCCTTATGCATGTGGGTTCAGTGCTTCGACAGGCGAAGAAAAGCGCCGGGCCACCCGCGAAACAATACCTAAGGAGCTGACCCCAAGAGGTTCGGGTCTCCCACAATAAAAAGGCGCCTTTATCGTGGGTCCCCACCCTTCATCTCTCGTGGTCCCACTACATAGGTACTTACGGCGTGTCCCAACCCGCTCTTCTTTCGCCTCCATGAGAGCTCGAACCCACGACCCAAAGGGACTCTTATAGAAGTGGGGAGCACTCTCACTACCAACTGAGCTACACGTTGAAGGATCCCGACCTAGATTAACCTCATGAACCCTAGGGAACCTCCCGGCACTCCAATGGATATAGAAACTTTTCCTCAAAACAGTCAATTAAAATCCATGGAGCGAACCCCTTTACAATCCTTAACATATCTTTAGAAAATAATGCGGAAGCGAAGTGATAAAAAAAAAATTTTCTTTCTTTTTCAAACACTTGGATTTTTCAGAAAAATTGGCCAGAGTTTCCTCTGTTTTTCGGACTTTCCCAAATTTACAAAACCAAAACATTTAAAACACTTCAAATTTTCAAAATTTCGTCTCCTTGTTTGGACTCTCGCCCACAACTCAATCAACACAATATATAAGAGTATATACATTTATTCATTTCAATCATCAAAAAACATCTCAAACTTCTTCAATTCCATGCATTTTTTTTATCAAAATATTTATTTGACTTAAGCCGACCTCCTACGTACTGGTCCACCGAGAGGATCAAAGCCCACGTAGTTCCTTTTCAACTTTATACATAACAAAATATTCAACATATACAATATGCAAAATTACATATACAATGAAATCACAATTGTCGTCTCCTCAATGGCTCGACTCACTGCACAGAGGGTGAATTTTCTACCGGTGCACCTGCCTGGTCCTCGAAATGTTTTTGAAACATACGTAGTGCGAATGAGCTAAAGGCTCCAAAGGAGGTACATTTTCAAAAGTGATAACATTTTCTTACTATATACCAGCATACTTATACAATTAAAAATCCATTTATGCCTTAAACTTTCTTTTTATACAATTAAAAACTACTATGCCTTAAACTTTCTTCTTTCTTTCTCTGACTTAACCCAGATAAACACACTCGAATAGTTTCGGCATCGACTAGCGAGGGACAATACATTCCAAATATAACCACTACGCTCGTGAGAAACTCACGCTTGCATGTGGTTCCAGCCATAAAGACCTTATCACGTGTGCGGATATTACTCTGCACACCTAATTCCTCCCCGCTTAGCAACTACAACTTATCTCTAAATCCTTACACGCTTAAGGTACCTCGGTCATATCGGCCATAACAAATATACGGGTTGGGTAACCATTAGTAAAACATTTCTCCAAATACATTTATAAACCTTTAAACCTTTACTTTATCATTTATACATTTACGATTCTCTACACATTTTTAAACTTCCATAGCCTTTAACATAGCATACATATATAAACATTTAATATAAATACATATATTTAGGCAATGTAAACATTTATACATTTACTACATTCTACGTGATATCCATATAAACATTTATATTAATCTTTTCCTTTTTCTCATTAAAAACTACTTACCTTTAAAACTCCAATTTTCAAAATATTAGTTTTACACTCACAACACCGCTCAATCCCGCTTGCTTCCCGTCGAGTTCCCGTTCCCGTCCGATAGTCCTTTTCACCTTTTTCAAGAAAACCACAACTACACATTAACCATAATTTCCATCTAATCCACCATATACACTCATTCCTATATTCTTATTCCTCTAGGAATCTATTTTACGGAATTGGAATCATCCTCGATCATCCTAACTAAAGTTATGGCATTTTCATGCCAACTAGTCAATTCTACCGAATACACTAAAAATAGCTAGGATACTTTTTTTTTTCCAGGGTCTGAACTTCATATTTGACATTATCTCTTTGTACTATTTTAAAGTTAAGGTGCTAAGGGTTCTTCAAATTGAATCACCCAAACTGGAGCACCAAACTCGAAGTTACGTCCTAAAACAACCGGCTAATCTATATTCAAAAACCGAACTGTAGTGGCTTACACACGCTCCTACTTTGAGTGTTCTTCTTGGGCCCCTTATAATCAGAATTTGACATTCGTTCTATATGTTTGATTCTCCTTGAAGTCTATTTTAACCAGAAACTTGAATCACTCAAATCGGATCAGAAATGAGCAAGTTATGGTAAAATACGAAACTCGGGCCGAAATAAACAGAGCATTTCGTAATCGGTATACCCCTTGAATTTTTCCATTTGCTTTTTTGCCACTTTTGCTACCAATTAACATCATACAACTTCTATAATTCATATACCTCAAGAATTTACATGGAATTCATTTAAAAACAACTCCACAACACTTGAAATGAGTGCTATGGAACCTCAAATTTCAAAACCCCCAGTGAAAATCCAAGAACTCAACCTAGTCCACCAATTCTTTTAAACATCATATGTAATTGATGATTCCATGTTTATTTTCCTCCCAATCAGGGTTTTACTCATAACCCCCAACACCAAGAGTTTATGTGCTCTTGGTAATAAACTAGACTAGTGCGAGAAACAAATCTTCATCCAAACCTAGATTCATATCAAAATCCAAACATAAAGGATTCCATACCTGATTTCGACCTCGTCCTCCTTCTCTCTCCTTCCTCTTCCTCTTCTTTCCTCTTCCTTTCTCCTCCTTCTTCTAAAAAACCGTGAAGCCCTAAAAATGACGAGACCAAAAATGAGTTTTGCTTTGTCTCATGTCCTTTAGTCACAATTTTCCTAATTGCACTTAAGTCCACAAGCATTCAATATGGCACATTAACTTGGATATTTATATATTATGGCCCATCTCTAACTTAATTATGCCTTACATATCCTTTTGCTAAATGACAATTTGTATTCCCTTCTTCTTTATTATCACATTCCGGCTTAAATTATCATTTCATAATTTAATCTCCAAAATATTACAATGTAACATTTAATACTCATATACGCCCCAACAGATTATGTAATGATACCTCTCTCTGACTTGATCGCATGCAAAATCCTCCATTCTTTAGAACATTTCACCTCGAAATGAATAGACTAAACTCCAAAAGAAAGGAAAGGAAAATACCTTTATCTGAAAATAATTTGAGGTACGACGGCAGATCCAGCCCGCCCTGCGAAGCTTCCTACCGTATGACTCCTCCACAATACCTTCACCAAATGAATGGGGCCTTGGTCATGCCAGACCATTTCCGGGTCACGAGGATCTCACCATCCCTTCATACGCGCCACCCTCCTCACAGATTTCCACCGCTGCCTACGCCAATACATGCGAAGGGTCCGTATGTACTATGAGCACAGAAACATGGAAAACATCGTGAATGCGATCGAGGTCAGATTACAACCTTAACGATATGCCACCTCTCCAATCCTCTCAACAACTCAGATGGGTCTAACATACCGTGGACTCACCTTCCATCGCTTCCCAAATCTTAAGACGCCCTTCCACGCCAGGAAATCCTCAAAAAGTCACTATGTCCCCTACCTCGAACTCTAGTCCTGACAGCGATTGTCCCGCATAACTTTTCACTCTGGCCTTGTGCAATTTTCAGTCTATCCCTTATAATTTCATCTTATCACAAGTCACTGACAATTTCCTGACCTACTAATTTCCTTTCACTCACTCGTCCTGTCAGACTGAGTCGACATTTCCGTCCATAAAGAGCCTCATAAGGCCATACCACATCGGGCCCAGAATCAAGTATCAGATGCAAACTCCATCGGGGTAGATGTGTCCCAGCCCTCTAAACTCCATGCTAACACATGCCCTAAGCACCTCAAAGTCCGTGATAGTCCTCTCGGGACGCCATCCGTCTGTGGATGAAAAGCCGCACGGGCGCAATAGTGCCAAGGGCATTTCAAATCAAATAAAACCGCAGTGTAAACCTAGGATCTGGCTCGAAACAATGGAAACCGGGCGCACTATGCAACCGATAATCTCTCTAACAAATATAAACACAATTTATCCAATGAATCATCATTCCCCATAGTGAATGGGCTTGATTTTGTCACCCTGTCTACAACCACCATCGTATCATGGCTACTCCTAGCGAACGTGGAAGTCCTAACACAATCCATAGTGATTCTCTCCCATTTCCACCGAGGACGGAGGACTGTAATAAATTCCGCAGCTTTTAATATTCTGCCACCGCTGACACGGGAGACATCCGAGACGAACTCGCATTATCCCTCTTCATACCCTTCCACCGCAGTGTTCCTTTAGGGTATGATACATCTTGCGGCTTCCCTGGATGCATAACATGTTTAGGAGGAATGGCTTCTCCATAATCTCTCTCCTCATCACCTACATCCCATTAATAATAACCTCTGTCCCACAGACCACGGTACATCTCTCAATGACAAATCCCCTCGGGCTGCCGTACTCTACTTCACCTCTCAACTTCTACTATCTCGTTGATCCCGACCAAGCTCTTAATCTTGTCTATCAATACAGATCGTATGAAATGTGTCAGCAATTTTCGAATCTGTCACCGTAAACATACCCAAGGACCTCAATTCTATGAGTCGAGGAAGATGCACAAATTTCGCGCGGGGACAGAACTCATGGTCTCTCGCTAAGAGCATCCGCTACCACGCTTCGCTTCAGATGATATTCAATGGTACATTCATAATCACGACGCGATAACCCATCTCCTAGCTTCATGTTAAGTTCCTTCATAAATAGATAACTTACAAGCCAGGATCCGTGAAACCCACACAGTGTGACTCCATATGGCAATGCCTCCATATTGATTCGTACACAAGATATCGAGCTAAAATCAACAAAATTTATATACACCTGTTCCTACTACCGCCGTGAGTCAAGCTACTGCAAGATAAAGGGGTCTTAAGTCGAATACTCCGGATGGGTTTTCATCCTAAAAGGATTTGCATAAGTGCACGGCTGCAAGCTTTCTATCTTGACTTTAATTGTGTTTCAAAAACAAGGGGAATGGTTTGAAAACCGATAATCGCAAAATCGAAAGTAAAGGTGAAAGTTAACTTTGAAGAATTAGGTCACTAACTTGGCAAGTTAGGCAAACAAGGTCTCTGGTTTTATCCTCGATCATGACATGCAACCCATATCTATGGCATAACCGGATCTATTTAACTAGCAAACCTCACCCATGAAGCAACTCCTATTTGAGTCAATACGTGTAGCATGCGCTATGGCCTTATCGTTTAAAACCCTAACATTTAATATCATCTCGTGAGGCTCAAAGACCATCTAAAGAATCACAGCTCCAGTGCTAATGGAGACACAAATCAATAACATTAAATGCTATGCAACCCTAATTTGAGAAACTCATCATATAAATATCCCTCCTCATTTTAGAGGCTCAGAAGACTATCTAAAGAATCACAGACTCTCTCTCATCGAATATGCACTCGGATTCTAAAGCATGGAGAGTATCGCCAAATTAATGACATTCAATGTTATGAACCATGTTTTGAGAATATAAGGGCCATAAATTAATTACATGTAGTTTTTTTAGTACAAGAGGACAACATGCACATGCCCCACTACTGCTTAGCTTCCTTCCTTCAAAGAAAGGAGGCTTGGCCAAGACCTCAGCTTGTCATCCTCAAGAGGTACTGGGCAAACAGAGTGGAGAGAAAGAGTGAGAGAGAATGTAAAAGCAAAACCTAAAATAAAAGACTTTATTTACAAAATGAAAACTTACAAAAATATCTTCTCCTCCTCCAAAATTGTTCCCCAAAAATTCGTCTCCTTGTTACAAAACAAGAGGGGCTTACATAGGCCACCTCAAGGCATGAAAATACCAAAAAACCTATGAAATCAAGCCATAGACAATTCAAGCACACACCAAGCCTGAGGCTAATAATTAAAAAGCATGACGAGGCATCAATTTCCGCTTGTCAAGAATCTCCGCTTAATTACGAATCACTGTGTCTAATAAAATAAGAAATTTCGCTTACAGGGTAATTGCTTAGTTACGAATTTCATAAGCTAACAAATTTTTGTGAGAAGCTTAAATCAATTATTTTCGCTAAGGAACAATAATAGCGAAATTTGAGTATTCAAATGGAAATTCCTATTGCTAGGCTGCGAAATTTTCGTTAAGGTTGCGAATTCGCAATCTTAGCGAAAATTTTCAAGAAGCTTAGCTTAAAATTCCCGCATTGTCGATCCTTCACGTTTTCATCCCGCCTTCAACCGCAGATCAATTTTCTTCACTTCGCTTTGTTTTCTCATTGATTTCGGGTCGTTGATGGTCGAGACTTAATTCCAACTTTATGATTCATCCTTTTTGTATTGAGATTGAACTCAAAGTGTGCAAAAGCCTACAAACAAACCAAAATACCCTAAATGGCATAAGCGCTAATAAGAAGACTAGAACACTACACTGACATAAACACATGATTAGCGACAAAAAGCACTCAAAACCTATCTAATATGTGGTTCAAAATTGCACTCGGGGCATTAATCACACCCCCAACCAAAACGCTGCTAGTCCCTTAGCAATGCAAAATAAAGAAAAAGGAGATGTAATGTGGTGATTTATAAAAGGTTATGATTCAAAAGGGCTTTCTATACATATAAACATTACCTTAACTCGAGAAATTGAAATCAGTTGTAAACCGATATGAAAGACTCAAAACCATACAAGAACAATTCGAGGTCAATATTGGATCCATAATTCTCAACTTGAATTTCCACCTAAGTCTAATGATTCTTTATGTAACCAGATTAAGCTAATAAACCGCAAAATTGCCACCTCCCAACCTAGCACCGACACATGGCCTTAAGTCGTTGAACAACCTAGATGTATTAGTTACACTTTCTTCTTTATTCATCTACATCGAGGGTGCAATGCTTAAAATCCGACCACAAAAGCTCAGAATCAGGTCCACCGATGACTCCCAACCACTCAAGGTTTAGGCATCAAGCCAAAAGGATCACGACCACTAACTCTAAAGGCTTCACCTGACCGAATGACTCGAAAACTAAGCATCCACAAGTCATTAAACTTCACCTATCCACCCATGTAACGAACACTAAATCGATGACCCCAGCCCAATTCGCTAGGCATCTGCTCAGTGCCACATACACCCTCACCTGAATCGTGCCTGCTTCAAGGCAAAACTTCACGATTTATTCTTCTTTTTCTTATTTTTCTTATTTTTTTTTTTCTTTTTTCCTTTGAAGACAACATCGTCTTCAACTAGGTAACACAAACCTATCCTAGGTCGCCAACATACCTAAGGCCATTTGCAAAGTTTAAAGAAGCGCACACACTCTCACGTTCTATCGTGGGAAATCAATCCGGAGTGCAAAGCAGGGAATTAGCATAAAGGGAAATTTCGTTGAGCATGTCGGAACTGTGAATCGACCTCAAAAATTGCCTCAAGTATGGAATTTGTCCTAGCATATAAGTGACAATAGTGATTCAATTTTCAACATGAAGCAATTCAATTGTCCAATTGTAGCACCAATCGTTCAATTGAAAAGAAAAACACATTTAAAACATGGAGGCAACAAACATGATATGTACAAAAAGCCGTATATATATAACCGAATAGCTTTTGATATAAATGAAGTTAAGTATTACAATGAATGCAAGCAACAAAATTATCACCGCCTACTATGGCTAATACATAAATCCTAAACTAAATTAGCAGGTGCTTGGGATAAAGCCGGTAACAAACAAAATCAAAGAAACCTAACCACCTCACCGCCGTGGTGGTGGGTGGTGGTGGCTCAAACTGCCAAGCCGGCAGCCTAACATCCAATGAAGCTGCATCGCCGTGGGCCTCTCTCCGGGCACTGATCACTGGTGGTGCCACCTGTACGGGTCATAACTGAGTCAAAGATAGAACGGCACTGGCCAAACTCGATCCCGGCAGCCCGTAGCCGCAAGTGAGCAGATGGCATCCATCACACCAGCTATCTCCCTCGAGCTGGCATGGATGTACTCCGGTGAATGATGTGCCGAATAGGAAGGCCCTGGAGTATCTCACACAGTAGCTCGATGTAAGATGTGGGAGGAGATGGAGGTGAACGATCTGAATGGAGTCCTCCCGCACCCTGCCCGCGGCGTATATCATCCAGGTGGTGGTCCCCGCCTCCGACCCAGACTCCTCCCGGTTCTATGGTCGTATATGAAATGAGATGGGCATACCATAACCCGGCTTTCCACCGACACTACATGTGCATCTAGCCTCATCTCTAAATGGGTTCCTCCGAAATCCCATCCGTCGAGAACATAACAGAGGAGTCTCTGATCGCAGTGATGCTTCGTCGCGGTCAGTCCTTCCGATGGACTCCTCTCCTCAAATGCAAAAAAGGGGCCATCACCAAACTTCGAGGGATTGAACCAAAATCCCCCGAGATCCTGGGTGAAAGCGCTCCAGATTTGCCTCCGCACATAATGCCGCAGGAATAGGCTCAGACGAATGTGGCCAATCACAAAGATCTCGAGGCGTGGAGCGCCCCGTAGAATACCGGGACCAGCAAAGGATGTTCTGGCTGCTCCTGACCATCTCCCCAGGAGGCTGTGGCCCAAGCTCAGAATCAATCATGGCGGCAGATGCGCAATCCCAATGTCAGCTAAATATCTACCGGTCTCGAGTACACTGTGACCTGGGCTATCTATACCGAATCGAATCTCTAGTGGACCGCCTCGCCTCCTGATGTCATGGAGGGTAGAACGTAATACCACTCTGATAATAATACCGCCGGAGTCATAAAAGGTGTGAGTGAATACTCCGCGATCAATCTCATAAACTCCCGCATCTCTGGGTCGCCTCACGTGAACGTCATAAAATGACTCTCGATGAAACCTTCATGGTTGAGTCGCACATCTCCTAATGGGGTTCCCTACTTAATGAAGGTCTCGATCCGAGGCAAAAGGACAACTGTGGGCGATGTAGCCGCCCCAACGCCGATGCCACCAGGACGGAGGCCGAGAAGATGATGACCGCCTGACCACGTGCCCGCTGAGGGCCTGGCCTCCTAACTCTCCTCCGTGGTATTGTGCGATGGGGCCCGGTCCATCCCCGTGTTCTGGAGGACGCTAATCCCCGAGGCTTCTCGATACCGCCGACCGCGACAGACAGTGAGCCGGGACCAGTCAGCCACTTTCTTAAAGGGCCGAATCTCACCCGAGGATCGAAGACTCGACCCACCCCGAGTACGACCCATACCAAATATGACTAAAACCCTAAGAAAGCCGGACTCACGTAAAATATAACTGCCAGATCAGGTGATCGAACCGTGAGCTCTCTCAGGCTAACGAACCAATTTCGGCAAAGCAAACAATCCGTGGCTCACCGACCAGCTGAAATGGCCCCGAACTAACAAAGCTTGATGAATCACCAATTACCGGGACAAAGGCACCAAGAAGTCGAACCGAGCACCCGGGCATCCGGGCAGCGGAAGGCTCAGCTCGGGCAAGAACAATCAGCCCACGCCATGCAGGCCTCACGTAAGGCCTTGGCCAGGCTGGAGCGTGCGTGACTCGAGGATGGCTATACTAGAACTCAACAGCAAAGCCTGGGGTGTAGGTCAAGGCCACCAGCCACGAACTCCTATAAAGGGAGCTCGAGAGTGGTCATGGCGGCAATGACAAATACATGGCAGGACTGACTCTGTGGCTTCTACGAGTCAGACACGGGGCCGGAAGGGGAGAAATGTGAAGTGGCATTCTAAACCAACCCCCTTGTTTATATAAGGCTGTAACGGCAGCCGGCATTATCTCGCTCACTTTTCGCTATTTTTAGCGAATTTGGCTCACACTCAAGACACCACTTAATTCAATTTTCTGTGGATTAAAATGAAAATTAATATTATATTACTAAAAATAAAATTAAATTAAAATTAGGAAATAGAATATATCTAATAATTTAATATAGATAATATAAAAATACTTACCAACTAAGCAAATATGGAAAGTCACAAATTAGGAAACATACTAAAATAGCTAAATGGAAATTTACTAAATTAAATAAAAACAAAAATTATTGAACTGTAATTTGTTTTGAAACATTCAAACCAGTTCAATATACCGTGACTACTCACGAGGGTCAAGGAGATGAACTCCTCAACCCCGTAGCCGTCATAACATGGTTTCAAGTCTAATCATGACCCGCTTCCTCGCTGACGGCATCGTTGAATTGAGCAATTGTTTGCAAAGTGTAGATGGCAAGACCAAATGTCTTCATTTTCTTGGTCGATCACTCCCTTGCATTTGAATACCGTTTTCCTACACACCATCATTCAGCACTATCTCAAATTTTGATTTGGTTACTTGTTAACTCATGTCATGAACAAATGAAGATTTAATCATAATATGTTAAAAGTAATTGCATAATCAATCCCGCAATTATTGTATTTGGCAAAGTACTTAAATGGTCTTCCTTAAGATGATTGGTGCGAGGTTCAGTAGCAATCGTCATTAAGTACCACAAAATTCACCGGGTAGTGTGAATTTGTCTATCTTCACTAAGACATCCTCAACTATCCCCTTGTGGATTTTCTACCATCTATCGCCAACAGAGTGTGATGTTGGTGAAGTTTAAGTTCACTTGTAATCTAACTCGCTTGTATACCGGTCACGCATTGCTCCACGTTCCTAAATCAAGAGCAGCGACTTTTCTATGCGCATTCCCACCAATATTGACTGAAATTGTGAGCATCCAGACTAGATTATCGTATTTGCTTTGGATTATGGCACTGATATGTTTAGTGAGAAATGCCTTCTTCTCAATGCCTAATCTCTTTTTGATTGTGCAAAGATCTTTCAAAAATTTTGCATAAGCAGGACTTGCTCTCATTAGGTCCAATAAAGGTATGTTAACCTTCACTCGCCTTTAAGACCTCTAAATGCCTCGTCATTGAGTCAGCTTTCTTTCCTTTCTCTATAAGCCAGGAAATGGAGGCAGGGCGCGGGCTTGATTGAATCCTCCTCTAGGAGAATATGCTTAGGTTGTAAATTCTTCTCCCCGCCCGATTCCTCAATGTGCTTTTCGCATAGTTGATCAACCTCTTTTCCACTTCTAAGGGTTATTATGCCTTAACTCTATCCATTCCCGAATTGTTGATAATCCTACCTCATGAATTCCTTTTAGGATTTGGAACCTGGTGGTGATGGAAATTCCTTTCTTTGTACTCTCTAGCAACTCATTTTGATTCGTGATTGAATGTGAGGGTTATCAATTTTTCTCGTTGATTGCTCTCAAGCCCATCTATTCTTTTTGCTCAATGTATTCTCTACAAGATCAATTCTTTTCAGGCGCTGCACATTGATTCCCTTTGTTCTCAAATTGAAAGTTGCCTACCACCCTTACCAAATTCAAATGGCTTGCTTCCACAGAGATGATGATGGTGGCCGCCGTGGCTGTAAGGGGAACTAAACGAGTTTGGCACTGTGGTACATAAACAGGGGGCTGGTCTCCATGCAAGGTCAGGTGATTCCCTCCCACTGGAATTGTAGGTATTACCATATGGAACATTGGATTGTTTGGTTTGACCAATCTCTACGTTGTCTCGTGACATTCGACATCAAATCCTTCACTGCAGGGGCCATAGGACACTATTCTGTTGGGTGTACAGGGGATTGGAAATTGGTGCAAGGATTGGACTGTGTAGAATTTTCAGTCACTGCATGCACCTCTTGGAGCTGTTTGCCTTCAAGCTCTTCCACTTTCCTAGCTAGGGTTGAAATCCTAGCTCTCATTTCTATTTTTCCGCAGCAGATACATCCCACCCTCGTAACTATGGGTCTCATCCTTTCCACTCCCTAGGGTTAGGCCTATCCCAACCCTTAGAAGTTTCAGCCATGTAATTTAAAATCTCATGGCTTCATCAGATGCTTGCTTAAAAGTCTCCCCCACACATAGTTTCTAAGAGCCGCCTACGGCAGGGACATACCACCATAGAAGTGGTTCACCAACATCCAAGTATCAAACCTGATATGAAGCATGCACTGCTGAAGCCGCAAAAATCTTTCCCTAACACTGTAAAATCTCTCACCATCAAGGAGCCGCAAAGGTGTAAATTTGTCTTTTCAAATGCCATTTCGGTCTTATTGTGCACTAAGAACTTTCAGAATTCGCTGCAAACAAATTTCAATTTCTACTGGTTCAGCCTCAATGAGTTGAGCCATATCTTGGCCTTGTCCTTTAGAGTCAATGGAAATGCCTTAGCTTCAGCAAATCCATGTCCATCATACCTTCCTTAAAGGTAGTGCAAACCCTCAAAATCCCTAATATGAGTAAAGGGATTTTCATTTTCCATACCATGATACGTGGGGAGTAGAGGTACTAAGTATGGCCTCACCGCTACATCTTCAAAGAGAGGGAGTCGATACGTGATGGGGCACTAACTCTGGAGGGTGGATGTGATCCCCGTTCCCATGTACTGATTCACGGTTCCCCGTCAGCTCATTGCTCCTGTGCATGATCCATGGTATCACCGTACACTAACTTCACTAGCTAGGTCAAGCTGTGTACTTATCCTATGCAATCTACCTGATGTGTCTCTATCCCACTGGCCAGACAAACGACTGCTACAAAATTGTAGACAACAAAAAGAACTAACAAAGCTCGTAAGTTATAGTTAGCTAACAAAAATTAAAACTAACTCGAATGAAAAACCGAAACAAAGGCAATTACCGCTTAGTGTCGAAAAACCAGCGCTTCTCGTGAATCGAAAGTACAAAAGAGGTAAAAAGGTTACCTTCACTTTGTGATGGATCACAAGTACACTTCCAACTTACCATTAGTAGTTTGGCACCATCCTCGGCAATGCCATTTGGATTCGTACACAAAGAGGGCCGAGCTAAAATCAACAAAATTTATATACACCTGAAATTTTACTTCACGCTGTAGTCAAGCTACCGGGCAGATAGTGGCTCAGTAGCCTAACACTAGGGATAGGTTTTCATCCTAAAATGGTTCGCATAAGCAGCACGAAGGTAAGGCTTTCTATTCGACTTTTGGATTTGTGTTTCAAAACAAAGGAATGGTTTGAAAACCGATAATTGCAAAACCTCCAAAGTAAAGGTGAAAAAGTTAACTTTGAAGAATTGTGTCACTAACTCTGGCGTTAGTGGCAAACAAGTGTCCTCGGGTTTTATCCTCGCATCATGACATGCAACCTATAGTCCAAGGCATGAAACCGGATCTATATTTAACTAGCAACCTCACCCATACAACTCCTATTCGGAAGTCAATACGGTAGCATGCGCTACGGCCCCTTTAATGCTTAAAACCCTAACATTTAATATCATCTCGTAGGCTCAGAAGACCATCTAAAGAATCACGCCCCAAAGCATGGAGAGTATCGCAAATCAATAACATTAAATGCTATGCAAACCTTAATTTGAGAAACCTAACATATAAATATCATTTTAGAGGCTCGTAAAGATTCATCTAAAGAATCACAAGACTTCTCACCGAATATGCAATCGGATTCTAAAGCATGGAGAGTATTGGCCAAATTAATGACATTCAATGTTATGCAACCATGTTTTGAGAATATAAGGGCCATAAATACACTACATGTAGCTTTTAGTACAAAAGGACAACATGCACATGCCCCACCACCAAGCTAGCTTCCTTCCTCTTCAAAGAAAGGAGGCTTAGCCAAGCATCTCTTGAGTCATCCTCAAGAGGGGTGTTCGGCAAATGAAAGTGGAGAGAGAAAGTAGGTAGAAGATTAAAAGCAAAACCTAAAATAAAAGACTTATTTACAAATGAAAACTTACAAAATATCTTCTCCTCCTCCCAAAAATTGTTCCCCAAAAATTCATTCCTTGTTACAAACAAGAGGGGCTTATAGGCCACCTCAAGGCACATGAAAATACCAAAAACCTATGAAATCGCGGTTATAGACAATTACAATACACCAAGTTTGAGGCTAGCTTCACATTAATTAAAAAGCATGACGAGGCATCACTTTCGCTTAGGTCAAGAATTTCGCTAATTAGCGAAATCAATGTGCCCAGAATTTAAAATAAGAAATTTCGCAGGGTGGGTACTCGCTTAGCAATAAATTCCTCGCTTAAGCTAGCTAAATTCTTGAGAAGTGAATCAATTATTTTCGCTAAGAACAATGCTAGCTAAATTTGATGGTCTAGCTTAAATTGCATTTTCATAGTTAAGTGAATTATAAGGTTGCGAAATTTTCAGAATCTTAGCGAAAATTTTCGCAAAGCTTAGCTTAAAATTCCCGCATTGTCATCCTTCATCGCCATCCCGCTTCAATCGCATCGAATTTTCTTCATACTTTGCCTCGCTTTCATTGATTCAATGTCGATGGTCAGACTGAATTCCAACTTTATGATTCATCCTTGTATTGAGATTGAACTCCAAAAAGTGTGCAAAAGCCTACAAACAACCAAAAATACTCCTTCAAATGGCAATAAGTGCTACTAAGAAGACTAGAACACTACATCAAGATAAATGACATGATTGGGCCAAGCATTAAAAGCACCTAAAACTCATCTAATATAGGGTTCAAAATTGCACTTTTTGGGCATTAATCACATATCCGTTAGCGCAAGAATAAACATGTTCGCCTGTGTAGGATAATTCTCGTTCATGCTTCTTCAATCAGCTTAGAAGCATATGCAATCACCTTGTCATTTTGCATTAATACACAACCTAGGCTCGCTTAGAGGCATCACTCTTCCATATACACTCCGCAAAGCCATCCCGCCTCGATGGGAAGTGTAAGCACTGATCTCGAGGTCAATCTCCTTTCAGCTCACTAAACTCGTCGACAGCCTCACCATAAAAACGCTCTCTTTCCTGCCGGCCTAGTCAAAGGTGCGGTTATCTTCGGCAGTCCCCAACGAACTTTTACTGTAATACCTCTCAAACCCGTAAAACTCCTTATCTCTCAGAACACCGCAGAGGTTTCCAATCAAAGATAGCGCTTCGACCTTCACTCGATCCACCGAGACCCCCTTCGCCAAAACTATGTGTCCCGCAAGGCAGATAATCGCTGGGCCAAACCGACACTTACCAGTCGAAGCGGCAACCGATGTCTCGCGCAATGCTTGGCACTATCCCCGCGCTCGTGATGTTCTTCTCCACGCCCGAATATATCGCATATCAAGCCAATAAACACGATAACAAACTGATCTAAGTAAGGCCCAAACTCGCTCATGAGATCCACAGCTACCGCATTCGTAAGTCCAAACGGCATGACTAGAAACTCAAATGCCCGCACTGCGGTTCCGAATGTCAGCCTGGAACATCCTCATCATGAACTCTCAACTCGAAGGATAGCCTAACCTCAAATCAATTCGAGAATACCTTAGCTCCTATAACTCACCAAAGAGATCATCAACTTCTGGCGATACTACACGTATTGTTACCTTATTCAACCCTCAGAATCAATACATAATCGCATGCTCCGCCTTTCTTCAGCCAAATAAAAACCTGCTCCCAAGGACGGCTCTGGCCCGACGAACCCTGTTAACCATTTCTTCCATCCGTACCTTAAGTTCTTTCACTCAAGTAGGCCATCCCGTAGGGCGCCCTCAAAACCTGCTTCCGTCCCAGTGGGCTAACTCTGACCGAAATCAATCTCGCTGGGGGTAATCCCGAAAGATCATCCGAAACACATCCGGAATTCTTCCGACTACCTAATGTCTTCCGGGCCTCACATAATCATCTCTCACCTCAACCGCATAAAGCAGATAATTCTGATATGATTTTCTGAGCATCTTCCTCACATCATCACGCATCATACTCGAGACAATATCTTTCCTTACCCCATCAAAGTAATCTCCGTCTCCTGGCCTATTAACTTAACTTCTTTCCCGGGCAACCATGGTGGCATGATGTCGAGACAAACTGCCCATCCCAATATCACATCGAAGTCCTGGATGTCCAACAATACCAAATTGGCCATAAACTCATAGCCCTCAATAATCACTCTACAACCCATGTATACTCTATCTGCTATAAGTGAATCTCCTGTAGGAAGAGAGACCACCATACTACAATCCATGGTCAGATTCCCATGTTCACTTGTGCACAACTCGCTAGAACAGGCAGAGTATAGCAACCTTGATCTATCAAGACATACATCACTACCAAAAAACCCTGGATAAGACTCCGTCACGACCTCCGGGGCTATGATCCGCTCTCACAGGATCAGAACACTCCTACCAGGTTCGAGGTCGTCCCATTCGTCCTCCTACGGCTTGATCTCTACCGGTCCTCCATATCTAGTAAAATGTGTGGGCCTCTCGTCCGAAACTCTCCGACTCGACCGACCTCTACCACCGAACCGCCTCTATCCCCGCACCGTCCTGTTCTCGATCCAACGCCAAACCATCTCGCGGGCACTCTTTTCGGGCGAAGTGTCCCATTGTCCGCGACTTAAAGCAACCGTCTGGTCTCCCCAATCTACACTCGCCACCATAATGGTTCTTCCCAATAATCGAGCACACTCAAGCTGACCCGAGCTACCTGCTCAAGGCCTCACCGAACCCTCGCTAGACCGTGCCCCGACCGCCCGCACCGGCCCACACCAAAGGTCTTTCCTCCCCTTGAACCGCTGAACCTCCCTAAACTCCACGTCGACCCACCTGCCAAGTCTCTCGACGGGGTCGAGCCCGGGATTTCAACCCCATGCTTCTCTCAACCCTAACTGCAGCCTCACCACCTGGTCGTACTATGTGTGGGCCGGCCGACGCTACTACGGTCCTGACCGACGAAGACCTACAAGAATCTCTCGTCTTTCGAAACTTCACATCCCCGATAAATGGACATGTCCGACGAGCCTGTAAAACTCCGCCATAATCCGCCACGAAGAGTGCCCCCCACCTGTACCCAAAAGAACTCCTCACCGTATCTCTGGGTGAACCTGGATGGAACAAACTATCTCAGAACTCTTCCTTAAATCGTGCCTGTGACACTCTCCTGAATCTCCTTCAACCGCCTCCACCACTTAATGCTCATTCCAGAGAAAGGCGTAAAAGGACTCATCCCATTCAGACAATTGGAAAAAAATGAAACTGAAAAACGAAATTGAAAAATTTAAGGGAATTGATTTGCAGTTGAAAATTTGAATTTTGTAAGACAGAAAATGAATTTGAATTTTTGAAAATTGATATTTTCAAATTTTAAAAAATAGAAAGAAAAATTTAGTATTTGGATTTTAAAGATCAATTTTACATTTCTAAATTGAAAAAAATGAATTTTAGAAATGAGAAATTTAATAAATTATGGTGAAAATTTCCACGCACAAAAGCTCGATCGTATCACACTACCAAAGTTACTCGGCCGAATGACCTAAAGTGGCCTTAGACTAACCTATGGGTCAGCCTGTATAGTTAAACCTAATTGGTCATTTAAGTAGGATGGGCTGTACAGATCGAGCTTCCAAGATACGGCCCAAATCAATGATCCCAACTAATGTCGCCAATTTGACGCATGTACTAACGAGTTTAAACTAGTTCGACTGGGCCTAATTTGACTCGTCCCACTAACACTTAGAACCAGACCTACAGCCTAAACTAATGAGCTTTAAACTAACGGGTTTTGCCTAATTTGACGCCAGACTAAATCGACAAACAAATGCTGGACCACTTATGTCACCCAGACTAGGCTTGAACCAGTGGGGTGGGCCTAGACTAGGTTTAGTTCACCCACTATGTTAGCCTAGACTAATGGGCTTGAACTGAAGAAATGACCCCAATTACGCACTGTGATCAACTCGCTTTAGATAATTATGTCGGGCCTGCACTAATCAGTTTCTGAACTATTTAATGTTCAATTTGACGCCTAAACTAAATGTTCTTTGAAACTCACACATCGGGCCTAATCTACGCATGTACTAACGGCCAACCAAGAGGGTCGCCTAATTTACGCCTGCACTAATCAGCCTTAAACCAACGAGCCTGGCCCCACTGCACTAAATTAATGGTTTAATGAAGGAATTTACCACTTGAATATTTACAATTTAACCCTAATTCAAAATAAAATTATAACATTCAATCATACTAAATTAAATAAAAACTTATGTCACTAACAATTCAAAATTGATAATTTAGGGTAAATTCAAATATTATAAAATTTAATTTCCCATTATTCAAGACTAATTTCACATATTAAAATCTAAATTACATCTAAAAAAAACGAATAATTTAATATTTGACAACCTAAAGTCCAAGAAAATTTTTCAAGTTAACTATTAACACACAAAAATATAATTACACAAATAACACAAATTAAACTCAAATACAATAAAGTAAGAGAAAAATGTAAGATCTGCTTACTACATAAGTTTCACTAACAATACCTTCACATAAGTTTCACCACAGCAATTTTCCTTGCCACACACATAACTTCATAATAGCCTATAAAAGAAAAATCCAACCTGCAAATACATACACATATGTAAATTTTTATGCTAAAGAAAATGTGTAGTGGGTGTTGGACAAAATGACAAAAAAAAAAAAGGTATGAATCTTTTACCTTTGTGATTTTTGTCTTTGATTTCTTTGAGTCCAAAGGAAGAAAAAAAGAAAAAAAAAAAAGAAATGAGAGGAAACTAGGATGGAAGAAAATAAGAGAGGAAGGA
This sequence comes from Tetrastigma voinierianum, assembly GCA_016808115.1. Classification (NCBI taxonomy): domain Eukaryota; kingdom Viridiplantae; phylum Streptophyta; class Magnoliopsida; order Vitales; family Vitaceae; genus Tetrastigma; species Tetrastigma voinierianum. The sequence continues at coordinate 2,242,525 of JAEQBH010000921.1, forward strand.
AGAAGAGAAGAAGAAGAAGAGAGGAAGCCGGAGGAGACAAAGAAAAAAATAAAAAAAAATGGGGGGAGGGTGTAAGACCCGAAAAAATTCCAATTTTCTCCAAAAGGGCAAAATCGTAATTTCGGTAAAAATCTTAAATTTTTCTAGATCTTAGATGACAAAACGGACTTCACCGTTGGAATCGTCTTGCAAAATCTAGCTACCACGCCGATGGTTTGACTCCAGACATTTAAATTTACATTGCTGAGAAACGAAAGGCCGTGGGACACTTGAACATTTTGAGTGGCACACAAGGTGCCATGGTGCCGCATCAAATTCAGTCAAGCGAGCTGAAGGTGGGACCTTACGCTGACACATGGCATGATGCCATTGAGAAAAATCAAAATAGTGACAAAGAGACATATGGAATTTATGGGAAAAGAATAATGAGAATAAGACAAACTAGAATATTGTCTTCAAACAAAAGGGAACCAAAACGTGAATGAGGGAGAAAAGATGCAGAAAGTTAGGTTTTTGAGATTTTGATATTTTTAGAGAGAGAGAGAGAAAGACCTTCTTTAGGATTTCCTACAACCCACGGTGCACTTACTTTAAACTGAGCAAGAAGGAAGTCGCTCTACGCTACAGGCTACAAACATGCAAGATTCCGGTTTTGAGGAGTCGTCAAACCCGTGGAGGCGGCTTTGATCCTACTGCTTACCATTGACTCACGTGTTCAGCATGCTTGAGTTGATCGAGCCATGAGGGTCGCTTGACTATCCCCAAATCTTAGAACCGAAGTGTGGAAAATTTTAGAGATCCATTTGGACAGTCCGTGGCTTTCATTTTTAGGGACTGACTGTTAAGGTGCTCAGGTATAAATTTATATACAAATTGTGTTTGGTGAGTAGAGACCAAATGGGCAGATGAATCTGTCAACAAGAGGAACTCAGGTGAGTGGTCACAAAGTGGATGTTCCACTCATTGCTGATCCTAGAACAGTCCCTGCTGTAGACCTGGACAAAACGCCCATATGTGTAAGGAAATGAACATTTGAGCCAGTGGAAATAGATAGTTAATGCATAAGCTTGATGTGTTAATGATTTGCCCAATTATATGGAATATAATTTGTACAGGCCATCGATGAAATTATATTTGCCCAATTTATATGAAATATAATTGAAAAAATAGGTCATTGGAGATGAATTAGGATTTTGCTCAATTATATGAATATAAATTGTGTATAGGGCCATTGAGATGAATTATGATTTGCTCAAGTGAGCTAATTTCTGGTTATCGATCCACATGTTTAATTACATGGTGAATGTACCGAGAACATATGCATTTTATATATATTGGTATAAAATGGTTGAATGGCATAATGCATTTCATGTGCACCGGGTAACCTATAAATTAGGTGGAGATAACACGAAGTTTCAAACGAACAGGATTAAAGGAATTTTCATAAGATGATTTTTCCTGAGAATGGCTAGAGATACCAACAAATCATTTCGGATGGGGACCATGACTGTTTCGGGAAGTTCTCCAACACATTCGCCTCGGAGGATAGTCCCATATTTTACCGACATTCGGTAGTTTATTTTCAAGGACAACAAGTTTTGTTTTGAAAATGGTATTTTTCTCATACATGGCTTAGTAAGTGCGAGGGAGCTCTGCGGAGGACTCGAGACATGGGAACTAGGTATGTAGACATTCAAGTAGGATCACGTATTTACTTGAGTGTGTGTTTAAATCGAGACATTGCATATGCACTTAGGTGGAGAGTAACCCATTTAGTGGTGATTCTAATGACAAGGATGAGCTCACCTGTCGAGGGAATATTTTTTTCTGCATAGGGAGCTCTCGAGAAGACTCGGCCATTTGTAGACCGATTTTGAAGAAAGCCGGGTTGTGGCTTTGATGTTTTTGGATAATATGTATTAGAATTATAGATTTTAATATGTATTTGTATTAAGAGTAATGAAATAACTCTTGGACTATTGGAACATAGTTGGGTATGTGTTTGATGAGTATTGATGCAAATTCGCGGGCCATTTTTACTGTGTATGTGTCTTGTGACAATGAGACGCATAGATTTTCCGAGGTTGACTGGCAGTCAACTGACACCTTGTTTGGCTCACAAAGGGTCAGGTGGAGTTGGCAAGAGAAGAAGAGGGGCCGAAGAGGGGGCGTGAGAGGGGAAGGAGAGGAAGGAGAGGAAGGAGCAGAAAGAGAAAAAGCAAACCGGTTGGGAGGGGGAAGAGAGAGGGGGGTAGTTAGGTAGGGTATGGTCATTGTGGATGGGTGGAGAGATAAATAGGGAGTCGGGGAATGGGGGGTTTGAAAAAATAAAAAAAATAAAAAAAGAAATAGTAATAATAATAAAAAAAACAAAATCAAAAGTAAAAAGTAAATAATAATAATAAAAATAATGTGTGAGCAAATTTTGGGGTCTACAAAAGCACTTATGCATTATTTTAAGGTATTCAAATGCATTACTTCACAAGCACTTATTATAACAGCTAAAAAGACTGAAAATACCATCATAAACTTATAAAATTGAAGTGTTTTAATAAATAAGCACTTGTCATAATTTTTAAAAAATTAAAAAACTAAAAACTAAACATTAATTTTATATATCATGAAACCATGATAAAAAAATTAAAAATAAAGTAAAGATTCGTTATATATTGAAAACATTTATCATTCAAATGTAATCTCTATTATAAAAAATAGCTAATGAACCATCATCTCCTCTTTATTTTTTGTTTCATATGCATCAAAGAGATTATAAAAACTAAGATATTCTAGTTTTTTTTCTTCATTAAAATCTTTGGGATGTTTTCTATAAATTGGAATGTGATGTACCATGAACTCATACTAATTTAAGGTGCACCGAGGCGAAAAAGCCTCTTGGGGCCTTGAGACGTGAGCTTTTTTAAGTGATGCACACCCTACCTAATTTAAATAAAAATTATATATCTGACTAAATATTGTCTATAGTTTTTATTTAATAATAAAATACAATAAAGTAAAAAACATCAAACATAAAAATCAACCATCACTAAAGCTTCCACTAAACATTTCAAAAAAAAAAAAAAAACAAACATCATTAAGGTTTCCTATCATAAAAAAAATTATAAGTCTCAAAACAAAATAAACACTTCTGGATCTGCTTCAAATTCTAACAAGAAAATCATCATCAATATCATTCTTCCCATGTTGATAGAATTTTTTTTCTATTTGATAATTATATGTTTGAATTTTTTTTCCTATTTTTTACATAATTTAAAAAAAAAATTTACCTCTATTTTGTATATAATTTTTAGGAATTTTACTTTCACGACTTTTCTGACTTATATCCTATTTTTATATAAATTTTCAAAATTCTACCTATTTTTTATTGATAAATTTTTGAATTTTTTTATTTTTCATAATTTTTCCTATATTTCATATTTTTTTCAAAAAAGTTACCTTTTTTTTTTATCTTTTTTACAGAATTTATTTTCCTTTTTTAAAAAAAAAGTCCAAATTTATATACTTTTTCAAAAAATTACCTTTTTTTTACATAATTTTTTTTGAAATTTATTTTCTATTTTTCAGAATTTTTACATAATTTATGAGAATGACAGTGTTGTTATTAAGATGATCGATTTTTAGGCTTCGTATAAGCTTTTTAAGTTTTTTTTTTATAAGTTTCAATTCTCCGTGAAGCTTATTGAAATAAGTTAAAATGAGCTTATAAGGGGTTCATAAGTTATTTTTATAAGCTATTCCAAATATTTATAATTTTTATCAAAAGTACTTACTTGAAAAAATAACCTCAAATAAACCATAAATAAGCTCATCTAAACACACACCCTAAGTGACCATTTTTCCTAATAGTTTCCACAATGATTTTTAGTCATGGTCCATGATAAAAATATCTGCTTCTCGATGGATATATCTAAGATTCTAGATTTTACTTGATATATCGGTGGAGATATATATATATATATATATATATATATATATATATATATATATATATATATATATATATATATATATATATATATATATATATATATTTAGTATCTATAAATCCAAATTATTCAAAATTAATATATTCGTATTTATTTTTTTATATTAACATTAGTTTAGTTCTGTAGTAATTGATTTATCTTAAAAAATTGATATTTTAATTTATATTAAGACTTATCTTATTGAAAATTCATACATTTATATATATATATATATATTTAAATTATCTATGTTCCGAAATTATTCAAAATGATATATTCGTGATTTATTTTTTTATATTAACATTATTTATCTTAGAATTGATTTTATCTTTTAAAAATTGATATTTTTAATCTTTATATTAAGACTTTATCTTTTATTGAAAATTATACATTTATATATATATATATAGTATATATATATATATATATATATATATATATATATATATATATATATATATATATATATATATATATATATGGTATATATATATATATGCTTTATCTTATCAAATTAATTTTAATTTTAATTTTATAATTTTTTTTACTATCTAATTTTTTAATCAACATATGTTTCAGTATTTTCAAAAAATTAAAAATATTACTTAAAAATAAAAATAAAGGACATAAATTTTTAATAAAAGCATTATAAAGAAACAGTTATTTAATATTGAAATCTAATTTAATTAAGTTAAATTTATGAATAAATGTGTATAAATTTTAAATTTAAGTTATATATAAATGATATAAAAAAGACTTTCATAAAAAAATTCAATAAAATAATTAGAATTACTATTAAAACAACTTTTTCACTATACTTAATGAATGGATAGTTGAGTCTTCTATTTGGTCGGTTTTATCCCCATCTAAAGCCAATTTTTGGTTGGTTTGACCAACCTCAGCTTTGATAAAAATCCGATATATCTCGAAATATCGCTGATATTTCGGTGATATTTGAAAATTTAAGTTATATATAAACGATATAAAAAAGACTTTCTTAAAAAAATTCAATAAAATAATTAGAATTGATGATGCTTTTTCAACCGAAACTCAATACTAAGTTTTTGCTGGAATTGTTTGCCTGTTTCAATGGTCTTGTATTGCCTGGACTCCTTGCAAAAATAAGAAACAAAAAGGATCATGGTTCGCTACAGGACTCCTCGATCAAGTTTCATTTCTTTTGTCAAAGAGAAGACTAAATCTACTTAGTGGAATGGGAAATTCTCAGTGACCTTTCCAATTTGGGCTGGGGTGGCCTGCATTTATAATGGGTGATCATGATAATTTTCCCTAATGATGGATGATACTATATTTCTCTCATCATGAGGGATTTTCTTCCTTATCGTTGAACCTGATTAATAAGGGATGATTTGATGGGAAGTATTAGGAACATCCTACTTTCCTAATTGCAACTGTATTTCACTTAATATGGATTCTTTCAAATAATGATTTATATTACCAAATTTCTTCAAGAGTGGACCGTCCTCGTCTGGGGCCTATGTCTCGAGGGATATCATCAAGGCCGAGCACCGGCACCGCCCCGCTCCCACCTCCTCTTAACTCGGCGATTTCCGCCTCGGCCAGTGCACTTCATTATTTTAAACTGACGACTGGCTCTAAATTTTCGACTTTCAGTGAGCGAGGTAAGGGTCAGACCGCTGATTTAGGTGTGACTAATGATTAGTATTTCTTTGTCATCCAATGTCTCTATGATACTGATATTTTTTCACTTTGCGCTTATTTCTACCTACATTCTGTAGTTTCCAGAAATACCCCTCGACCGCTTCAGACTTCATTCCCCGTTTCGCTTTTCATCTCCGCAGTTTAGGTTTTTTTTTGAAATTTGTCCCGCCATCGCTCATGGTCGCCAGGTTCTTGATATCTCGCCAGTGGTGTTTCATCCTGCTTCGGGATCAAGCACGCTTATTCTTCTTCTTTGTCTTTTCTGGGTTCAAAGTCTCATGAGGTTCTGTGGCTCGCCTGGACGGTCTCGACATTTTCTTTGATTTTCCTCAGGTGGCCTTGCATATCTCCATGGGTCATAGTCGCTCTTCTATCTCATGTGGCAAGTAACCCACCGAGGCGTCTAGATCAAGGCAAGACGGTGGTAAGTCCTAGCTTTGGTCGTGGTGGTCCAACAAGGCCCCCAGTGGAACGCCAGCCCTTTCCCTTAGGCAAGTGGCAAGGGTAAAATTAGTGAAATTGACATCCTGTTACTCTGACATTTCGAGGGCCGCGCATGAAATAAGCTGAGGCTGGGCCCTTAGTCAAGCTGGAACCTTATGTGGTGAGGATCTCATGGGCTGGTGTACGGGCCCCCGCTTGGGTCCAGTTTGCGCCTCGACGTGCCGGAGCAACCTACGCTCGTCCGCGCCCAAGATTTGGTGTGCTTTTCGACGTATGTTCTCTAGAAACGGCCTCCCGTCCCTCAGATCCCTTTATAAAAGGGCTCTAAAGACTTCAATGTCCGCCTCTCACTTTTCCCCAAATTCGTGTTTCGTGGTCATGGTCGCTTTTAGGACAGAGGCCTCGAGTAAACCCAAAGATAGCCCCGCTCTTAAACTTTTAAACAAGGAGGCCAAGGCTTTCTTGATATCTCCAAGCGCCCAACTAAGTTGATTATTTCTGACCTTCCCGCCTTCCCATAAGTACCGAAGGAACGTTATTTCTTCTGTCAGAGGTCGTCATTTGGGAGTATAATCCTTCGGACCGGGAGGACACACTTCTGAGTTCCTACTGCCCTGACCACTCCCGGGAGCAACCTACTGCAGCCCTTCGCCCTGCCTGGCCTGGCTGGGCCATGTGGATTTTTCAACATTGTCTCGGTCGCCGGCCTCGTGTGCTCCGCCCTGGCCTCGGGCCCCGAAGACGAAGAGGTGAAGCGAAAGCTGGTTAAGTGCGCCCCGCGTGCCTATTCCAAGCTCATTAGGTCGGATATTCCTGGACCGTCTGCGAGGCCCGCCTCGACTCCTCTTCGAGACCTTCTCCTCTCCGTGGATGGTTCCTCTGCCTCAAAGCCCTTCACCTTCGTTTGTTCCCTTACCAGAATCCTACACTGTGGAGAGCCAGCTCGCTGGAGGTGCTAGCGAAGAAGAAGAGGACAGAAATGAAAACTCCAACTTCCCAAGGGTTACCACCCGCTCCAAGATCCCAAAGGCTGGGGCCCTTCTTCGCCTTTATCCGCCGGGTGGCCTGTGATTCTCGGGGAGGGGAGGTTCTTCCTATTTATGTTTGGAGTCTTACGTCACGGGGCACCGCGCCCTCTCCTGCAATGCCTGATGAAATGAGGAGGGATCGCTCTGGGTCAGAGGATGAGGACTCTCAAATTTTCATGCAGAGCCTGGGCCGCTTCGGCCGCTTTCTCCATCCTTCGCGATTCCTGACTTGAAGAAGGTGGACGCCATTCATCGAGGAAGGTTTCTGCCTTTTCCCGTCTTGTGGAACCGCGAGTGTAATGGTCCCAATACTTTCACCCGATCCTTTTCTTTTTATTGTTCTCGCCTGCTTAACCACAGACTTTTTTCGTTTTCGTGTGTGGCTACTGCGCGAAGGTCCGCTAGAGGAGCCAATTTCTACCGAGGGCTCCGCCAAGATGGTGAAATCCTATAAGGCTAAGGTTATCGACCAGAAGGCCTACCGAGCCTAGATAGATAAGGGACTTTACCGAGGAGCTTCAGGAAGCATGTGTCCGACCGGGGCATGCTTTCGATTTGAGGGTACAGCCGAGGATAGAAAAAGAAGGCTCTGATGATGGCTAGCTCGCGAAGACGAGCCATACCGGCCCGAGAGGAGCTCAAGCAGCTGTCAAGGGTGACTATACAAAGTGACTGCTGGGACCAGTTCACAAGAGGCCTCTGTAGGCTTAAACTTCATGAACACTTCGACAGAGGAGCTCTAAGTTTTATGACCTCGAGAGGTAGAGACTTTGGCTAGCTGGAGGCGATGATAGAGAACTTAAAGACGAGGCTCGCACCCACGGGCTTCTGTGTGGCCTGGGCTTCCGCATCAGGTGGTTTCGAGCTTTCCAAATGCCTAGATTTCAACATTCAATTCTTTCCATATTGAGGTAAGAATTTGCTTCCCAGTGGAACATGTGGTTGTCGAGGTGCTTTCGGCATTCTGATCGCCTCCCGCCCAAAGGATCTTCTGCTCTCGAGGCCGCCGGCTGGCTTCGGGGCCCCACCCGACCCCTCTATTTCCGGTAGTCGGTCCGACCTCCCGCACCTGTGGCTTTGACCTTGCACGCGCTGAGCCCGGATTTTTGTATTGTTTCGACATTAACTTTTTTGCCTGACATACAAAGATTCGATTTTACCATTTTTTTATCGGCTTACTGGGCCTGAGCCGCTGCCTTATGTCCGGGGTCAGCCAACCTTAAATCATTATCTGCCCCATGTCGTTTCCCGCCCCTTTTGTGCCTTGCTGGGGCGCCAAACTCAGAACCGAGCTACTAGGCTCTGGGTTATTATGTTCTTTAAGCAATTAAGCTCAGAATACGAGCTATCGAGCCCCGAGCTACATGGCCGTGGCTACTCGCCTTCCTCGAGCGCTATGCTCAGACCCGAGCTACTGTGCTCCCGAGCCATGGTTCCAGCCATTGCCTCCCTCGTTAAATTATGCCTCAGAATACGAGCCATCGAGCCTCGGACACTCCACCCATGGCTACTCGCCCCTCAGCCATGCCTCGTAACTGAGCCACTGTGCCTGAGCCACGGCTCCATGGCTACTTAGCCTCCTCGAGCACCATACTCAAACCCAGAGCCACCGGGCTCCCGAGCCACCTAGCCCGTGGCTACTTGGCCTTCCTCGAGTAGTTATGCCTCTGCGAACTGAGCTATCGGGCCTCGAGCTACACGGGTCTCGCCGCTACTGGGCCTTCTCGGGCTATTTTTCCTTTTCGAGCAATTGCTTCAAAACCGAAAGGTTCGCTCCGATTTGCATGGCCCGTGGCTACTGGGCCTCTCGAGCAAAGTATGCCTCGACCTCGAGCCGCCGTCTTAAGCCATACGGCTCGGCATGGCCCGCTGGCTACTTAGCCTTCCGAAAGCAGCCATGCCTATAACTGAGCTACTAGCTCCCGAGCTACATGACGAAAGCATTGCATTCCTTGAGCAATTATGCTCTGTAATCTAAGCTACTAAGCTACACGGCTCCGTAGCTACTTTGTGAAACCCTGGAAAATCCAAATTTTTGGATAAAGGGTAAAACGATAATTTCGATCGAAAAATAAGAATTTTTCTAGATCTTGGATGACGAAACGGCCTTCACCGTTGGAATCGTCTCGCGAAATCTAGTTACCACGTTGAATTCCGAGACAAGAGTAAGAATTGCACGTTTCTCTAGGCATAGAGTGTCGGATGACATAAGGCATGGTTAGGGGATGCCACATGGCACCCTGAGAGAGTGACACTTGGCAAAGCCATGTGGTTCACTTAAAAGGATGGCTCACAATGAGCCACATGGGAGTGTGATGTCATAAAAGAAATAAGAAATAAGGAATAAAAGAAGGAAAATTGATGGCCACACATGAGGCTTGAGGAAATGGGGAGGAAATTGCCTCTCGACCCATACTGGCCAATAATGTCTAAATAGAGGAGAAATTCCAAGAGAAATGAGGATGAGATAGAAAAGAAAAGATAATCAAAAAGAAAGAAAAGAAAGAAACAGAAAACACCAGAGGAGAGGAGCAGAAAGAGAGGGGGAAAGGAAAGGAAGGGAGAAAAGAAAAAGGAAAAGGAAAGGAAAGGAGAGAAAGAAAAGGGAGGAGTTCCCAACGCTCCGATCACGGCTCGACTAGCCCGAAGTATTAAAGTCAGGCATCACGTGACTCACGGTGAACACCAAAAACTCGAGTTTCGACAACTCCATAAGGTAGGGAATTTACTGGTTTATTTTTAGCCTAAAGGCCATATAGAATATGGGTTGCTTCTGTAGGCTGATTAGGTCAGGATTTACCTCAAGATGATGAGACTGAATGGTGGGAATTTATGAGACTGTTTTTCGGACAGTCCGGGACCGGGTTTTGAAGGTATGTATCCGAACCGGTTTTGGTTCGGGACTGATGGAAAATGCATGTTGGACTTTGTTGTGATCGGTTTTCGGATCATTTATAACGGGTTTTGAGGTGGGTTTTGATTCCGGGAGGCGCTGTCCAGTTTTCCCCTTTGACCCTATGACTGTATTTTGGCCATAACTTGGCCATCACTCACCCGAATTGAGTGATTCGCATTTACAGTACAGACTTTATATAACATATCTCCCTCAAACATATCCAAATTCGAACCCTTCTGACTCTGTAAATTCACCTTAAAGTGTAGCACCCGCTATGTCAGGTAAGCTGGTGAATTTCCCTGTGTAGGACACAATGTCATTTTTCTAATTGTTGGCTCCCAAACTTTACTACTTACAACTTCTTTGTCCGAATCTGCTTTATGTTCTCGGACCTTGGTGGAAAGCCCATTGAGTCAGCGGATTCATCCATATTCCCGTGAGTACATTGGCAACATAACCCCGTTGAAAATTATGCTTTTCCCAAGGTCGGCTCTGCTATAGCCGGCCCGACTATTCACAGGGACCTCAACTTTGGATGGCCATAACTTTTTCCCACGAACTGCTTAGGTATTCTGACTCTCTATGGAAAGCCCATTGAGTCAAGATTCCAGCCATGTTCCTGTGGAGGGCAGTGGGTTCTGGGGCTGGCCGGCTAGGGCTGGTCGGTTAGGGCTGGCCTGCTAGGGCTGGATACTCATGTAAGACCTCCAACTTCGAAGGGTCATAACTTCTTCGTCCGAACTCCGTTTTGGGTGTTCTTGGACTCTATGGAAAGACCATTGATTCAAAATTCCATCCATGTGCTTGTGGAGGGAATTGGGTGTCCACAACCATGCTGAAAACCTATGTTTCGTACTCGCATGAGGTTGCTCATGTCGTGTCAATGTAAATAGTCCTGGTTTTGACATGACCAATGTGATGGAAATGTCAGAGGTTATTGTATTGGGTAGGAATTCAAGGAGTTAGCCTAAGGAAGCGTTGTACGACATTATTTGTTTAGTCATGGAATGATGTGGGTGGATACATGGAACCAAACTCGGTACGCCGTGAAGGGACCGTTATACTTGGCTGGACGGGTCCAAGATTGCGGACTTTGTTTGTGTGTTATGGTTTTTTATGTGAATAAATATGTTGTGTGAGAATAACATCTTGATATATGCTGAATGATGTATTAGCATGGGTAGCGCATGGAGATAAATTATATGTATCAATTATAATTATCCATGGGGTATTAATGATCATGTAGTTGTGCATCATACATGTAACATGAGAACCTGTAGTGGCATTAGCATTACATATGCACAGGGACATTGCATTTTGTTAGGTGTGTGTGCCTGGGTATGGTCATCTATCATCAGTGTTGATGAATGTGTAGTGAGCTAGTACTTTGGACGACGTCCAATCAATATCTCACGGTTTAAACATAAAAAGTGAAATATAATTAATGTGTCGGCTTAAGCAAGAAGGGGACCGTTAACCTCCTCAGGTGAAAAGCCTGGAATATTGGTAAAGAGAGATTCTACGCGCGATCCGAAAAGTTCTCAGAATACTGCAAGAGGACCCGCAGGTGATCCGAAAGTTCATGTCTAAAGAAAACACACTGATTATGGCTATCATGACAGACGCCGAGTCAGGTGAAAGGAGTCTGGATTGACTCGGATTAGCTGCCTACTGCACTCAGATTGGTATCGTGGAGCCTAAGGGCCTGTGATATGTGCGCTATTAGTACTACTAAGGATTATTGTCGCACTCGCATATAAGCATGTGAGGGAGCTCTATCAGACTCCTGGTCAGGGGAATGAGGGAGTCTCATAACATGCATGACACGGAACATTTCCATATAGTGTTACAAATTATATGAAATATAATTGATGTTTTATGTACTTACTCAAGTATGTGCATTTTAAAAGTGGGAGAACCTTGTAGGAGAATTTCACGAGCTTTGCTCACCTGTGGTGGGGAAATATTTTTCTGCACGCAGGGGAAGGCACTGCACCGGGAGCTCGGGCCAGAAATAGGTCGGACTGTGGCCTATTCAGTTATTTTGTAACATTTTGGATCAAATGTCCAGTTTTGTAAAGGACTGTAAAGGACTTTTGATTAAATAGTCTATCATATATTTTTGTATATTTGTGAATTAAATATGCAGTAATGGGTCTCATTACATGAGACAAATGAGTGTGATATTGGGACACCCGATATCTATGTGTTTTCGCAGTTGACTCGGTTGTCAACCCGGACCCTCGAGATAGGGGCTCACATACTGGGCCTTCCTTTGAAAGCAATATGCTCAGATCCGAGCTACTTGGCTCCTGAGCTACATGGCTCCGTGGCTACTTGGCCTTCCCTCGAGCGCTATGCTCAGGACCGAAAGCACAATTTCGAAATACATGGTTCGTGGCTACTTGGCATTCCTCGAGCAATTATGCCTCAGATCCGAGCTACTAGGCTCCGAGCTGGCTACCAAACCGTGGCTATCGGGCCTTCCTTGAGCAGTTATGCTCTGTAATCTGAGCTACTAGGCTCCTGAGCTACATGGCTCTATGGCTACTTGGCCTCTATTTTGCCTTTTTGAGCAATTAAGCTCCGAACCGAGCCTCGTTCCCGAGTCAGATGGCCCTGCGGCCTACTGGGCCTTCCTCGAGTAGTTGCGTCTGTAATTTAGCTACCGCCTCGAGCTACATGGCCTGCGGGCTACTCGCCTTCCCCGAGCGCTTATGTCACCGTAATTTGAGCTACTAGGCTCCTGAGCTACATGGCTCCATGGCTACTGCCTTCCCGAGTAGTTACGCGCTTCGCTGTAACTGAGCCATCGGGCCCTCGAAGCTTCACTAGCCTGCGGGCTACTCGGGCCTTCCTCGGTGCCAGCTTATGCTATGTAATCCGGAGCTACTAGCTCCCGAGCTACATGGCCCGCGGCCATTTAGCCTTCCTCGAAATTATGCCTCGTAACTGTGCCACCGGCTCTTGAGCTACATGGCTCCATGGTATTACTGCCTTCCCCGGAAGCGTATATGCTCGTAATCCAGCTACTGGCCTTTGCAGCTTCACTACCCATGGCTACTTAGCCTTCCTTGAGCAGTTATGCTTTGTACTCTAAGCTACCAGTTCGAGATACATGGCCCGCGGCTACTCGCCTTCCTAGTAATTATGCTTTGTGAAGTTCAGCTACCGGGCCCCGAGCCAAGGCGGTGGATCCCGTGGCTACTCGCCTCCTCGAGCAATATGCTCAGAATCCAGCCATCGGGCTCGAGCTTCACGGGCCCAGCGGCTACTCGCCTTCCTCGAAAGCGCTATGCTTTGTAATCTAAGCTACTAGGCTCCCCGAGCTACATGGTCTGCGGGCTACTCGCCTTCCTTAGCGCTTATGCTTTGTACCGAGCTACTAGGCTCTTCAGCCACGGCTCAGTGGCTACCGGCTCTTGAACGCTGTGCTCTTTATGAACCGAGCTATCGGGCCCTTTGGTGATCGCTATGTGGCTCTTCGCTCTTTGTCTTCCTTCCCTTGGAAAGGCTAACGCGGCTTTAATGCTGACTATAGGCACTTGGGGAATTGACTTTATGATGGCCTTCTCTAAGTGTCATGGTTTCCTTATAAATAGAGGCCTCTCTGGGTCTTACTTTGCTTCCAAACTTCTTTGATAGAGTTGGAGTTCGCGCATAATGAAGCGTCAAGGTTTGGTCGTCACTACACGGAGTTTGTCCGGTGATCGTAGGTCGGCGTTTGGTTTCGATGGCCTACCACTTGTAGGAGTTATGCTTTTCCCTATTTCCTCCCTTTTGGGAGTTGTGTTGTTCCCTAGCTATGCCCGTTGATGGAACTATGCTAGGGAACGTATTTGGAGGGGGCGGTTACTTCAAAGGGAAAACTTTGAAGTCCCGCTTTCTCTGTCCTTTTTTCTTTCTTCTTTCTTATTTTCTTTCTCTTTCTCTTTTTCTTACCCTCTTCCCTTTTCTTTCCCTTTCCCTTTCTCCTTCTCTTTCTCTTTCCTCATTGCGGGTTTTGCCTTTTAACCCAAGCCTACGATGACGAATAGTTTTTTCTAATCGTAATCTCTCAGATGGGAAGAAGATTTTGTAACCCTTTGAGGTGATCGTAACTTCCCTACAATGAAATTTTATATTTCAGATGAGTCCGACTTTTTCGTAGCTTCTAACCAAGCCTCGTCTCTTTTCTTTTTCCTCGTGGGTTTTTCCTTTATGAGGAGTAGAGAACTATTTGTGCCACTTGTCTCTGAGATATTAGGAACAGCTTCGTCGAATGTCATTCGTATTTAACCTAATTCCTTTGACACAAGAACACCTTGTGGAACATAGCGCTACGCTCTGATCTTTTCCTAGCCTGCTCCTTGCTTTATCATTATAATCTTACTTTTCGATCCATCACAATTTTAAACAACCTTAAAAAAGGAACATAGCGACTGTTATTTAGAATCAAAACGTTGGATTCTTTATTAAAGACTACATTCCAAGGTCCTATTTCAGAGAACTGCCTGAGGTGCGTTCATCGCTCCATGAGTAAGGTGGTCTTTCTTCTTATGTCCGAGTTCAGGCAGCTTCAAAACCCACTGCGGGATGATATAGTGATTAGTGCCCAAAAAGTGCTATTTTGAACCCTATTTATTTAAGGTATTGAGCCCTTTTTGTGTACTAATCAACGTAATTAACCCAATTTGCACATTAAGGTCCCCAGTATTTACCGACGATTGTGGCTAATTTTGTAGTTTTTGCAAACTATTTATGCCGAAATTGTTGAGTCGATCGAAGCACGAAGAATTCGAGTCAAACTCAAGACATGATCGTAGACCGTAAGGAAAGAAGAGAAGAAAATACCGTGAAATTGTTAATCGGCAATTTGGCTCTATAACGTCATCCTGCATAAACACTATTCACAATTCAGCCAATCGCTCACCTCTCCCGCAATGACGCCGCGGACCCTTTTGTTGCATTTTTTTTTTATTTCTTCCCATTTTGTCCTTATAACAGTTAAATGCTTTTGTTTTTGTTTTTTTTTTTTTGGTATTTTCGCTTGTCTTGGTGGCTATATAAGCCATTTGTATACACTAAGTATAGAGACTTTTTGGGCAATACAAAACGAAGCAAGTGTGGGTTTTCCCGCTGCTCTTCCTTCTGCTCCATTTTCTTTCCTTTTCTCTCCTTTTCTCGGCTACCAAACACTCCTTTGAGGATGACAACTCAGAGGATGGTTGGCTAGACCACTTTTCTCCTTAAAGAGGAGGGCTGCTGGCTAGGGTTTGGAGGTAACTCACGGTTCTCTGTTTTTAACATACGCATTTATGGGTATTTATGTTCTATTTCTCTCAATCTAGGTTTAAATCTCTTAGATGTACTGGATGGATCTCGCATTTGCACTTTAGGGTCTGGATGCTATTGCTGTGATCCAGACTCGGAGATTCATTAGTCAGCTCTATTTGCCACTCGTAGGTAGATTTATGAGCTGTATTCATCGCCGGGAACCTTTTATGCTCTATAAATGCTGTTTTGCAAAAGGGAAAATCATAGGGTTTAGTTTTTAAAGCTAAATGAAGATCCGGTTCGGGAAATGACTATAGGTCATACTCCCCAACGCGAGGAAATAAACCCGAGAACCCCCCTGTGACCTTTTGAACCCAAATCTAGCAGCCTGACACTTCAAGGATTCTTCTTTTACATGGGGACAGGTTGGTGGAGCAGCCTACTAGGTTGGTACTTGAACTTACTGTTCATGTTTTGTCTTATATGGGGGAGCCTTCCGTGACGCGGTGCTATAGGATCTTTGTGAAATTCTCAAGAACCGCCGCGAAAATTTTCGTCATCATAAAAAATTTCGTGTAGCGAAATTTTTTGGCTTTTTCTTGGACCTCCCACTACATCAAAAATTTGATAAAAACTGCAAAAATAAACACAGAAAAATTAAGAAAATTTGCAGAAAAATGAAAATTAATCTAAAAACAAAGATTAACTAAAAATTAGAGAAAATCTAAGGAATACAATTAAAGAAATCAAAATAAAATAAGATAACACAAGAAAAATCAAAACAAAAAGTGGGGGAGACTGTGCTCCCCCCAAACAAGTTTTTTTTAAGCCTTTGGAGGCTGGTGGAGCTCAGAAATGCCGAGGTTCGGGTGCTCTAAATCCGAACCCGCACCCGAACCATCCACTATGCCATGCAGTGTGAGCAGCTGCCATCTTCTTTGAGGTAGTGACGAAGGTTTGAACAATGGCCACTAGCTTCTTGAGGTTTTGCAGGGCAGGCAATGTAGATGGGATGGCCTTTGCTTCAGCAGCAGGAGCAGGTTCTTCAGGTAAAGGTTGTGCTGCAGGCAGGGTATACACTAGGTCAGGAGAGGGTGCTTCTGGTAGTGGGCTGTTTGTGGCTTGGGCAATGGACTTTTGGGGCTCTTCTATTTCTTCCTTTCCACTATCCTCCTCAATCAGCGTTGGGGAGGTTTTTTCTTTTTGCTGTTTACATTGCTCCTCCACTGTGGTGTCAATAAGGCACTCTTCTTCTGGATTCACTTCCTCTTGGTGAAAATGCTGTTGATTGGTGAGCCTTGAAATGGAGTACTGCAGGTTCTCAAATTTCTGCTCCATTTCACTTTGAAGTCCATCAATTCTCTTGTTCACATTGTTTTCCATAGTGTCAATTTTCTGACTTAATTGAGCATTGATTGTCTTATGCTCTTCCACAAAGTTACCCACTAGCTTGGTGAGGTTCAGGATGGCTTGTTCCATTGGAGAGGTTGGATCAGTGGTGGTTGAGACTGAGAGTTGGGCTAATAAGATGGAGAAGCATGAGGTATTACTATGGAGGTTCTGGTCCCCATGAGAGGTTTAGGTGGTTCCTCCAACTAGGTTTGAAGAATTTACATGGTACGTTGTTGGAGGCACCATGCATGAGGGCACACATCTATCCATGGAGAGCTCTATACCCTCATGACTCCATGGCTCTGTTTCGCATCGACGATATCGCTCCCCCAGTGTTCCATTTGGTCTATGTTTGAGATCACTGCAGCTTCTGGCTTACCCACTGGAACATGCACTTTTGCAAGAAAAAAAAACAGAGGAAACACCCAACGACCAAGAAGCAATCCTACCTAACAGCTTAGGGTTACTTAAAAATTATATATAAACTATGAACTAAAATTAAGAAGACTAACAGTAAAATATATACAGGAAAAAAAAAAATTTACCAGGACTTGTGATGAGGATCAAGGTGTCTAATGTCAGTCAACAATGCACTTAGGCACCATCATCGACAATGGCGCCATTTGATTCGTGCAAGGCGCAGGGTGTACCGTTTCAACAAAATTTTTATCCTAGTGTCCATCACGTAGCAAAGCTACTGCAAAGATAGTGGCTCTAGTAGAACACAAAAAGGATGGGTTTTCTTCGCACAAATGATTTACAAAGTGGAGGTTCAAAAATGGTGAATTTCCGTTTGACTTCGTGTTTGCAAAACAAAGGAGGGGTATTGCTTGGAAAATCGAAATTTAAATACAATAAAATAAAGAAGAATCCTTGAAGTGTCGCTGCTGGATTTGCCCGTATGTCACAGGGGGTTCTCAAGTTTATTTCTCGCTATTGGGAGTATGACCTATAGTCATTTCCTGAAACGGATTCTCATTTAGCTTTAAAAAACTAAACCCCATGATTTTCCCTTTGCAAAACAAAGATTTATGTATATAAAGTTCCCGATAAAGGAATACACAACTATAAATCTACCCTACGCTGACAAATAGAGGGCAACTAATGAATCTCGATCTAGCAATAAGCATTTGATCGAACCCTAAAAAGATCGCAACACTGGCCCATCAAGGCATCTAAGAGATTTAAACCTATATTGAGAGAAATAGAACATAAATACCCATAAATGCGCAAGGCGTTAAAAGAGAACCCGTGAGTTACCTCCAAAACCTCTAGCCGCTGTACCCTCCTCTTCAAGGAATAGTGTGTGGGTTCAGTTGAATCCATCCTCCTCGAGTTGTCATCCCTCGCAGGAGTGTTTGTAGCCGAGGAAAAGGAGAGAAAAGGAAAGAAAATGGAGCAGATAGCAGCAATGAAAACCCCGCCCGCCTTTCAGACGCCCAAAAAAGTCTCCAATAACTGTGTATACAAATGGCTTATATAGCCACCAAGACAAGCAAAAATACCAAAAAAAACAAAAAAAAACAAAAGCATTTAATTGTTACAAGGACAAAATGGGAAGAAACAAAAAAAAATGCAACAAAAAGGGTCACGGCGTCAAACTGCAGGAGAGGTGAATAGTGGTTGAATTGTGAATAGTGCTGCAGGATGAACATTGCTCGCAGGAACCAAATTTCGCAAGTGCTCCAATTTCCTTGTATTTTCTTCTCTTCTTTCCTTCTGATCTCTGATCTGCAATGCTGAGTTTGACTCGAATTCTTCGCGGCTTGATCGACCAACAATTTCGGCATAAATAGCTTGCAAAAACTACAAAATTAGCCACAAAATGCGATCAGTAGAATAACAGGGACCTTAATATGCAAATTGGGTTAATTACGCTGATTAGTACACAAAAAGTGCTCAAAACCTTAAATAAACAGGGTTCAAAATAACACTTTTTGGGCACTAATCACACCCCCAACCTACACATTGCTAGTCCCTTAGCAATGCAAGAAAGAAGAACGAGCAAATAACAAAAATATGGTAGTTCAAAAAGGTTAGAAATGGCGCTTAACTAATGAGAATCACCAAAACTAGCCCAATAACTATCTCTGAGAATGAACGCCATACGTGAGTTGAATATCAAAAGAGTTTCTCGATGACTCAACCGTAGACTTCCACCAAAACCTGTTTGTTTGATCGCTTCAATAATAAACGCTAAACTACACTCTCCCCCAACCAAGCTACCGCGCCACTCAGACACTCAACCAACCTAAATAGATCAGAACCCACTTTATTCCACAACTCTTTTGTGTTGTAGGGGCATGCCATGAATCGACCTCACCAAAGTCCATGTAATCTGGATCTAAATGGCTGACCAACCAATTAAGGCTTAGGGCACCAAGTCAAAAGGATCTTTCGACCACTAACTCTTCAGGTTTCACCCCGGACTTCGAATGATTTCGAGACTCCAGCACCTACAACTCGTTAAACCTCACCCATCCAACCATAGTGAGCACTAAGTCGGTGGCTTCCAACCAGTCAGCTTAGTAAGTAATCGGCTTTAAAGGTTCGCCATATACCCCTGACCGTCGTTTCATAGCAAAGCTCGCGGCTTTTCTATTCTCTTTTCCTCTTTCTTTTTCTTTTTCTTTTTCTTTTTCTTTTTGCTTTTTCTTTTGTTTTTGGAAGACACATTGGTCTTCTATTCATGGGGGTCCTTAACCTATTACAAGTGGTCAATGAAACTAGGGTAGGTTTTACAATGTTTAGGAGGTAGGCAGTTTTTCAGCCTATTGTTGAAACCTAATATGCATAGTGTGTGGTTAGCTAAAGGTGTAAGAAAAAGGTCGAAAGCAACAAGGATTCAACTAATCATCCACTCAATTGGGCATGGAACCAATCTAACATAAATAAAATTGGACAGTGTTTCAATTTTTCAAACCATAGGCTAGGCAAAACATACACAAAAACAAAAGGATGCAATTTTTGAAAAAGTAAGTTGTATAGTATAACAGCTTCACAAAAAGGAAAACTAGCAAGCCATTGAACATCACAAAATGGGCTTGCTCAAAATAAAAACAAAAACATAAATGTAAAAGCCACTTCCTTCGCTAACTCTCACCCCAACCTGAGACGTCTCAGCTGTCCCGCAATGGGGCTCCTGATTGAAAGTTAGAGAAGGAAGTAAGCACCTATCATGAGACGTGCCTATTTTTGATAGAATTCGCAGTTTTCTATTGAGACCTTATTCACTCCATTTGGGCTTCAAATAAATAAGTTAGGAGAAGAAAAGAGAGGAAAAAAGTGACCAGTTGGAGCATTTTTAAAATTACACCTTCATAATAATCTCAATGTGTTCTTTCATTATATTTGGATTCTGTTTAATCTCTAGCTTAATCCAAGACCAAAAAACGCCTAAAACTGAGTCTCTGATGAGAAAGGTGGTCAAAACAAAATTGGGGAAAAAAATCGTGAGAGCAAAGCAGGAATTTTCAAGAATGCTGCAAAATTCGCAACATCAGTGAATTTTCGCAATCCTTACTTGCCAGAATTTTTTATTTTTTATTTTATACTAATAATAAAATAAAAATAAAAAAAAACAAATTTATATATATATATATTTTGAAGACCAACTTTTTTTGAATAATAAAAATAAAAATAAATAAAATAATAAAAAGTTTTTTTTTTACCCGAACTTACTGCTCATGTTTTGTCTTATATGGGAGCTTTCCCGTACGCCCGCTACAGACAAGCTTACGAATTTCGCAACCGCTGCGAAAATTCGGTCACACGGTTTTCGTGTCATAAATTTTCGCAACCGCTGCGAAATTTTCTAGCTTTTTCTTGGACCTCCCACTGAATCAAAAATTTGATAAAAACTGCAAAAATAAACACAAAAAAATTAAGAAAATTTGCAGAAAAATGAAAATTAATCTAAAAACAAAGATTAACTAAAATTAGAGAAAATCTAAGAGGAACAATTAAAGAAATCAAAATAAAATAAAATAAAATAAGATAACACAAGAAAAATCAAAACAAAAAGTGGGGGAGACTGTGCTCCCCCCAAACCAGTTTTTGCCTTTGGAGGCTACTGGAACTGGTGGAGCCTTAAATGCCGCCGAGGTTCAGTGTGCTCTCCAAACTAACCCGCATCCAACCATCTACTATGCCATGCGTTGTGAGCAACACAATCTTCTTCGAGGTAGTGACGTGGTTCAACAATGGCCACTAGCTTCTTGAAGTTTTGCAGGCAGGCAATGTAGATGGGATGGCCTTTGCTTCAGCAGCAGGAGCAGTTATCTCGTGTAAAGGTTGTGTCAGAGGCAGGTAATACACTGTGTCGAGAGGGTGCTTCCGCACCAGGCTGCCTTGTATCAGCGCGGAACTTCAGCTCTTTCTATTTCTTCCTTTCCACTACCCTCCTCAGTCAGCATCGGGGAGGTTGCTTCTTTTTGCTGCTTATATCGCTTCCTCCATCGTGGTGTCAATCAGCACTCTCTTTCCGGATTCACTCGTGAAAATGTCAAGTGGATTGGTGAGCCTTGAAATGGAGTACCGCAAAGCTGTCAAATTTATGCTCCATTTCACTTTAAGCACATCAATTCTCTTTGTTCAGATTGCTTTCCATAGTGTCAATTTTCCTCGACTTAACTGAAAGCATTGATTGTCTTCTCGCTCTTCATAAAGTCACCCACTAGCTTTGTGGAGGTTTAGACGGCTTGTTCCATTGGAGAGGTTGACTGGGTGGTGGTCGAGACCGAGGAGTCAAGCATAAGACGGAGTAGAAGCAAGAGGTGCATACCGGTGGGAGGTTCTCGTCCCTGCGAGAGGTTTAGGTGGTTCCTCCAACTAGGTTTGTAAGAATTCCCATATGGTACGTTTGTTGGAGGCACCATGCATGAGGGCACATTCATCCATGGAGAGTTTCTATAGTCCCTCATGGACCTATGGGCTCTAAGGTTTCCCTCGTACTGACTAGGTTGCTTCTCCTCTGTGTGTTCCATTTGGTCTATGCTCGAGACATCGCAGCCTGGCTGTATCACCTGGAATAAGCACTCTGGCTAGAAAAATAGAGCAAACAATCTGGTCCACCAAGAAGCAATCCTACCTAACAGCTTAGGGTTACTTAAAAATATATATATAAACTGTGAACTAAAATTAAGAAGACTAACAATAAAATATATACAGGAAAAAAAAAATTCACCAGGACTTGTGATGAGGATCACAAGTGTTCATCAAAGTCATCAATGCACTAAAGACATCCTCTGAACGACGCCATTTGATTCGTGCCATAGTAGGTATCGAAATCAACAAAATTTATATCCTAATTTCCTAATGTCAGAAGAAAGCTAACGCAAGATAAAGGCTCTGTGGTCAACACAGGATGAGTTTTCTTCGCACAAACGATTTACGCCGAGGTTCAAAAATGGTGAATTCGTTTGATTTCAGTTTGCAAAAACAAGTGAGGGGTATTGTTTGGAAACTGAAATTTAATACAATAAATGTAAAGAAGAATCCTTGAAGTGTCAAGCTGCTGGATTTGGGTTCAAAAGGTCACAGGGGGTTCTCAGTTTATTTCTCATTGGGGGAGTATGACCTATAGTCATTTCCTCGAATCGACCTTTCATTTAGCTTAAAAACTAAACCCTATAGATTTTCCTTGCAAAAACAAAGATTTATAGAGCATAAATGTTCCCTAAGAGGAATACATAACTTCCATAAATCTACCCACGCGACAAATAAAGGGCAATCCACGAATCTCAAAGGATCTAGCAATAAGCATCCACGAACCCTAAAAGATTGCCAAATACCGGTCCATCAAGGCACAGATTTAAACCTGGGATTGAGAGAAATAGAACATAATACCCATAAACAAGGTGCTAAAAATAGATAACCGCCAGTTACCCCCAAACTTAGCCAGCAAATTCTCCTTCAAGGAGAAAAGTGGTCTAGCCAACCATCCTCTGAGTTGTCATCCTCAGAGGAGTGTTTGGTTGCCGAGAAAATGAGAGAAAAGGAAAGAAAATGGAGCAGAAGGAAGAGAAGCGAGAAAACCCCTGCCCGCCGTTTCTGTATTGCCCAAAAAAGTCTCCCATAACCGTGTATACAAATGGCTTATATAGCCACCAAGATAAGCGAAAATACCAAAAAAAAAAAAAAAAACAAAAGCTGCATTGCCTCCTGCATCCACTTCAGCCTCCATTTCATCAATTTCACTTGACATTTCTTCATTTCAGCTTGATGAAATCACCGAGAATTCTCAACATTCAGCACCAATACGACACCAAACTTGAAATTATGACTGAGGCTCGCAAAATCTGCAAAATTACCAAAAACAAACTCGAAACGAAATCAGTGGTACTAAATGGACCTGCACATGTCAATCGGGTTCATTCATATGATTAAAAGAAAAGCACTAAAACCGGTCTGGCAGACCCAAAATAGCGCTTTTTGGGTACTAATCAAAAGCATTTAACTATTACAAGGACAAAATGGGAAGAAACAAAGGCAAATGAAATAAAAGGAATAATGGTACAAACTCGCAAGAGAGGTGAACAAAGGGCTGAATTGCGGAATAGTGCTACGTAATGAATGTACTGTGAGGAACCAAATTTTTGCAAGGGCTCCACTTATATTTTCTTCTTCTTTCCTTCTGTCTCTGATCAAGGAGTTGACTTAATTCTTCGTGGTTTTGATCGACTGGTCAATTTCAGATAAATAGCTTGCAAAACGCAAAATTAGCCATAAAATGCATCAATAGAATAATACTTGCGGATAGTACACAAAAGTGCTCAAAAACCTTAAATAAATAGTGGTTCAAAATAGCACTTTGTTGGGCACTAATCATAGGGCCCTTCACCAGGTCCCAGCCTTCCAAAGGGGGGTTTTCCTCGTCGGGCATAAGTTTTTTCGTAACTGAACGCTGTGCTTGTAACTCCTACACTTAACCCTTTGGTCATAGTACCTTGTTGTCTTTCGATGATAGTCCTCGATACACTTTAGGACCTGCTCACACTTTTCTTCTAGGAGATCCAGGTTTAGGCGAAGAACCTCTTCGTCAGGTCTTGCTTGCGACCAATCCTCGTGACTTTAATCTGACTTCGACAGAGCTACCGCTTCGATGCCAAAGGCCGAGCGAATGGGGTTTCCTGGCAGCCGACTTGAGCGTAGTTCTCAAAGCAGGCAACACCTGGGGTGGGAGTACTCTACCCATTTCTCTTTAGGATCTTCCAATTTAGTCTTCGCGCCACCTTGAGAGTCCTTATAAGACTTCGCCGGTCTACTGGATCGCAATGAGCCGGAGATGAGTAAGAGTTCTGACTCAAGCCTCTGGCAAGATAAATCCCTGAATTTAGGTTGTTGAACTGCTTTCCCATTATCGTAATAATTTCCAGGGATTCCTTGATCCCTAACATGCATATTATAGAATGCCGCCGCACGGTTGCGCACCTTTATGTTCTCCGTGATTTGCTGTTAAGTGGGTTCACTACCATTTGGTAAAATAGTCCATGACCACAATGATAAATTTGCATTGGCCCATTCCAATGGGTAGGGGTCCCAATATGTCTAGCCCCCATTGCTGAAAGGCCAAGGGCTTATGACTAACGTCAGTGGCTCAGATGGGAGATGAGAGATCTTAGCATGCTCCTAACAAGCTTTGCATTTTCTGACTAGCTTCTTTCGTCTCAGCATCAGGCCGCAGCACTCCCCTACCTCAAGGTTTTTCCCGCTAAGGTCCGAGTTCCGATGTGGTTGCCACATGCCTTCGTGTACCTCCCTGAGTATGTAATTGGAGTCTTCCTTCCCTACGACTTAAGAATGGGCGAGAAGCCTCGCTTATAAAGGGTCCCCTGGCTGAGCAGAATCTCTCGCTAACCCGCTTCTGAATTTCGATGCCTTCTTTCATCGCTGGTAATGTTCCTTCCACCCGCATCCCAGATAGGGTCCATCCAGCTTGTTTTGGACATCACAAGGGAGACTTCTCCGTTGTCAATGCTTACTGAGGGTTTTGGGAGGTGTTCAACTAGTATCGCCCCGCTTTAGGTCTTCAGGAGGTTGTCGCCAATTTTGCCAAGGCATCATCTCGAATTCTCGGCTTCTCGTGTTTATGTCAACTAACTTCTATGAACTTTTTAAGCCATTCTTGCACCTTTTTGAGATATAGGATCATCGTAGGAGTCTTCTATCTGTTTTACCACCAATTGGGAATCACCGCCACTTCCGCTGATCTCGTCTCTGCTGGAGTGGGCGAGGTTGGTGCCCAGCGGCGGATAGTTGCGAGATGCCCACTTATCGAGGCCGGAAGCCGAATCTGAGGGCGTATTCCACATCTATCCCGTTTGGAGAGTTCAGGATCAGACTTGCATCGCTTCCTTGGGTATTTACGGCCCTGTCCACAGATATTCTCCAGATAGGGAGGTCGGGCATTAGTTGGGTAGCTTCTATAGACTCCGATAAGGTGAATTCCATGATGAAATCTGCCAAGATCTACCCTTTTATCGATGTCCTTGGCTTGTACCTGATGTCGAACTCACTCAGTGATTCGTGCCACAGTAGGGTGATCCGGAATCAACAAAATTTGTATCCTATATTCCTCCTACTGCCGTAGTCAAACTACCGCGCAAAGAGGCTACCAGGGTCGAACACCTGGGATGGGTTTTCATCCCACAAACAGATTCGATTATACTGGAAAATGATGAGACTTTTTGTTTGGATTTTTGGATTTTTCATTAAAAAGTGTTGGAGTTGGTGTCACTGGGCTAACTAAAATAGCTTAAAATGAAATGTGAAATGGTGACTCAAGGCTCGGGTCACTACCAAATCTGGTATGAAGGTGTCCTTCGGTTATTTCAGATGAGCAAATGACATATGGTCATGGCCAAAAACCTATCTTATTCAAATTTTTAAAAACCAACCCCTTAAAACACTTATTGAGTCCAAACATATACTAAGCATTCAAGTTGGTTCCAATCAAGTTTGAAAACATAGCATTTAACCTCATTTCAATGGCTCGTAAATGACATCTAAGGAACGCCGCTGCATCTACCAGCAAGAATGCATCAACCCTAAAGTAATGACAAGTATTGACCAAAGGGAAAGATACATTAAATAGCACTAAACCCTAGTTTGGAAAGTTTGGAACCATAAATGCACTGCTTCATTTAAGATCAAGACTACCTGCGTAGAGCCTCATTAACCAACCTAGCAACCTCCTCTTTAGAGAGCTTGAGGCTGAGCTGCGATCTCTTTGAGTTGTCATCCTCAAAGGTGGTGTTCGCAGCCAAGAAAAATGAGAGAAAGAAGAGAGAGAGGAAGAGAGTGCAAACTCCACCAATAAAGTCACGCTAAAGCTTGCTTCAATCCCGTTGTGGTTACAAAGCTATAAGATGGCTTATATAGCCAAATCAAAATGTGAAATACCCAAAATACTTAAGATACATGATTGCTAATAGGGACAAATGGGAATTATACAAACGAGGTCGTTTTTAGAACCAAAAACACGTGGGGAGTGATTTTCATGGCGTGCTGAATTCGTCATCATAGCGAAATACAAGGCATAGGGAAAATTCAAATTTCGCTATGCACGCAACTCGCTTATGATAGCCGCAGTATTCTAGCTAACAAAAACTGCGGCATAGCTTAGTCTTTCGCAGGATTGCAATTTCGAATGCATAGCGAAAATCCCGCAACCCCGTCGCTTTCGCATCGCTTCCTTCATCCACTCGCCTCCATTTCATCAATTTCACTGACATTTCTTCATTTCGGCCTTGATGAATCACCGAGAATTCTCAACATTCAGCACCAATACGACACCAAACTTGAAATTATGACTGAGGCTCGCAAAATCTGCAAAATGACCAAAAACAAACTCGAAACGAAATCAGTGGTAATAAATGGACCTGCACATGTCAATTGGCTCAATTCATATGATTAGTGCGCAATAAGCGCATCACAAAACCTATCTGCAGACTCCAAAATACGCTGGGTACTCAATCACACCCCCAACCGACATCGCCGGCTAGTCCCTTAGCAATGCTAAACAACTAAGGTATGGTATGTCGCGGCTTTTACAAAAAGTGTATATTGTTCAAAAAGTGTGTGTGTATACGTAGGGTTTTGCCTTTAGTATGAACAACTTAGACTCTGTACAAAAACCATCATGAGAGAACGATTGCCATATAAGAACAAGTTTTAGGGCAACATCGGTTCCAAGGAAGTCGACTAAATTTCCACACAAATCTAAGTGTTCTTAAGGTGACCGGTTGAGGCTGATAAGTTGCAAGATATTCCTGACCAATTTCTTGCCGGGGCCTTAAGTATTGACTAACCTAAATAGGACCAGCTACACTCTTATTTCTTCTTTGATTGTATTGCGAGGATGCGATCTTTAAAGCTCGACTTCACGAAGTCTGTGTAGGGGGTCCTGATGACTCCCAACGATTAAGGTTTAGGGCATCAGCCCAGAAGGATCAGCCCGACCACAAACTACGGGTTTCACCGGACTTGAATGACTTAGAAGATTGAGCACACACACTTCGCTAAACTCCACCCGTCAACTTTGTATAGCGAACTTTAAGTCGATGACTCTGACGATTAAGGTTTAGGGCATCGGGCTTTAAAGGCTTTCGCCATATACCCCTTGGACCGTGTTCGGGTTTCAAGGCAAAGCGTCACGGATTTTATTTTTTTCTTTTTCTTCTTTTCTTTTTCTTTTTGCTTTTTCTTTTCTTTTTCATTTGGAAGACTACATTGGCCTTCTTTTATGGGTAACACAAACCTATTATAGGTCGTCAACGGATCCAAGGCCCGGTTTTGCAAGGTGAAAGGAGGTATATAGCTTCTCAACCTATTGATAAAAACTGATGTGCAGTGTGTGAATTAGTTAAAGGTGGATATACAAGGTTGAATACGCTAGAACTTCAATCGACCAAAAACTAAATCATGCATGGAATTGTTATAACTTGAAGGTAGCATACAGTGTTTCAATTCTCCAACATAAGGCAAGAGTAGAAACACAAAAAGATAGGCACAAAAATTGATTTGCAAAAGTGTAGAAAAATGTAAATAATGCTATAAAGCTTTTGATATAACCAAAGTGGTTAATACATGCTTAAAATAGCTAAACACCCTGAAAATGTCATGGCTACTTTACTATTGGCTAATACATGAATCTATACAATCCTATACAAAATGAGTAAGCAGTTGATAAAGCTAAAGCTATACAAAATATGATAAAAAAGACACTCCCGACTTTAACTTTCCTCCCAACGAGTATAAACATGCCTATATGCGGGTAGGGATAGGAAAGTTAGAGGAAAGTGTGACCACCTCACTCTCGCGGTGGTGGATGGTAGGTGGATACGAGGCTGTGCGTGATATAGCATGTCCAAGGAGGTTGCTGCTGCGGACTAGTCTCGAGTAGTGCAGTGGCCAGGCTGCGAGGCGGGAGGCAGGGTGACTCATGATCCAGAAGAAGCATGGCGTGACTAAGCTATTTAGAGTAGCACTGGGCTCGGGCCATCCTCTGAATCCCGATGGCGCTGCGTAGTAGCAAAGCGGGACGACATCATAACGGCCGTAAGCTCACTAGGCCGACATGAACATGCTCACAGAGGCTCTTTGCTTATTTGTATAAAAGAGGCTGTGATGTGTGAAATTTGGGGCAAAAGGAGGTGGAGTGATTAGTGCCCAAAAAGTGCTATTTTGAACCCTATTTTATGCTAGCGCTTTTGTGTCTTAATTGTTATAATTAACCCAGTACATATTAAGGTCCCTGCTTATTCTGATCGCATTTTGTGGCAACTTTTTGCGATTTTCTTGACTAATCATTACTGACATTGTTGAGTCGATCCAAGCAGAAAGAATTGAGGTCAAACTCGACATCATAGATCGGAAGACTAGAAGGAAAGAAGAAGAAAATAGAAGAAAAATGAAGCGAGGGAAGAAAATGGAAGAATCGGCGAGCGGTGGCCAATGGAGCAGTAGCCGCGGGAGAAAACTGGATTTTTCGCTAGAGCACAGCGAAAATTCCCTTTGTTGATAGCGAAATTTCTCAATTTCGCTGTCTCTTTAATGAACTAGCTAGTAGCCATCCTTGATGATAAGCGAAATTTCTCATTGGCTATCTCTTAATTTAAGCTAAGCTAGCGAAATTTAAGTAACTAGCCGAAATTGGCGGAGTGCATAAGCGAAATTCTCTGGTTTCGCTATCTCTGTCTTGATTTCGCTACCTAGCGAAATTTTAAGCTATCTAGCGAAATTTTAAGCTACATGCGAAAATTGTTATGCATAAGCCAGTACCTTGTCGTCTTTTGTAATTAATGCCTGACCGACTTCATTTGGTGTATTCTTTACTTGTCCTGTATTAGCCAAAATGTTAGGCTTTCTTGTATTTTCACACATTTGGGTTATTATATAAGCCACCTTATAAGTTGTAACCTTTAATTTTCTCGGTGCGCCTGCGCGGCTTTCATTTTCTTTCCGATTTTCTCTCTTCTCTCTCCTCTTTCTCTCGCATATTGGTTGCCCAGACACCCTCGAGGATGACAACTTGGAGGATGAGGCGGCTAAAACCACTTCCTTCTTGAAGTAAAATTTCTTGGGGTGAGATCTTTAAGAATTTCTTTGGTGGTTCCCTTGTTTTCATACGTGAGTTTGTCATTTTGGTTCCCCGAATTTTCATTTCTAGGTTTAAAGCTCTTTGATGTCCTTTCTTTATGGCCAATACTTGGCAGAAGCTTTTGAGTTTTAAGCGTATTCTTGGCTTTAGATACACTAATATCCATTAGTTGCTCTTCTGAGCCGAGGTAGGTTAAGGGGTTAGGGTTTCACTGTATGTGCATCCACTTTTGATCAATACTTGGTAATCTTTTATGGTTCAGTGGATGCTTATTATTAGATCCACTGAGATTCATTAGTTACCCTTTACGAATCATTGTAGGATGAGTTAAAACAGATTTTCACTGTAGGGAACCATAAATGTTAAATAAATGCTTTCTATCAAAAGGAATATTATTAGGGTTTAGGTTTTAATGCCAAATGAAGATCCGGTTCGGGAGATGACTATATGTCATCCTTCTCTGAAATTAACCGGGGACCTCTCGGTTAACTAGGATCTTAAACTCGGTGTACATTTGCTTGAGGAGTTATTTTACATTTTATTTTATTTAAATTTCGGTTTTCAACCATGACTCCTGTTTTTACCAAGCCTTAAAATCAATTTGTTCTGATTTTGATTTCCTCAAATCATTTGTACGAAGAAAACCCATCCACGTAATTCGACTACTAGACGTATCACTGCGGTAGCTTGACTACGGCGGTAGGAGAACAGGATAAATTTTGTTGATTACGGATCACCTGCTGTGCGAATCATGGAGATAGAGGAGATGAATCTAGAACTGGGCTCCTCTCCACCTCTACCTCCATCTCGGTACAAAGGATCCTCTCCGCAAATTGGGTCCTCTGCCACACCATCACACTTGCTACCTCATCACGATCTGCTGGCGGAGAATAATGGAGATCGGCATGCAAAGAGATTCGCTCGTGGACGGGACACGAGTGCAATTGATCCTCCAGCTCGATCTGCGTGGCTCCTCAGGAACCCAGTCTCAAGACGGCTCGGCAACCTCGGCATCAATAATGGTAAGCTCATTTCGAATCAGGCCCTTGTAGTGGACCTTGCTCCTGAAGTGCGCGGGAAGTCATAACAAGCTCAAGGGACTAAACCAGAATCCCTCTGAGATCCGGTACAGAGCCTCGAGTATGGCTCCCCTGCGCTGAACATAATGCTGTAGTGGAAATAAGGCCCGGTGGGAGCGGGTTGTCCACGAGGCATCGTGGCGGGGCTGCACGGAAGAGTACGGGTCCGCATTGTAGTATCTCGAGCGGGAGTGACGGATACCGTCTGTGATGGGCATGTGGCCAATCCTTATATCCTCGAATTGCGGCTCTGTACAGCGTTAAGCGAGTTGTAATGTCCGCAGCTCGGAGTACTCCCGGGCGGCCGTCAACGCTGAACCGGAGCTCCAACGGACTCGGTACTCCCCGGGATGTCATAGTATGGTAAAACTCGAGCACAACCCGGGGATAATAGAACTGCCGCGGTGTCATGAATGGAAGCAAAGAATACTGCGTGATCAGCCTCATCGAGTCTCTGAACCGCGGGTCGGTGGTCAAAGCTGACACATCGTAAAATGGCTCCCCATGGAAGTCCCTGGCACGTAGATCTACGTTACCCGGAATCGGGTCGTTGGTGAACATGGGCGCGATCACCAGGCCGTGTGGCCAGGGTGATGGGCCTCATCAGGTTGGGGAGGTGGCGACTCGGGCTGATCTCAAAGACTCCCCGGGGCTGATGTCAGGGACGCAGCTTGGAGAGCGGGGCCCTCCTGGTAGATCTGCGGGCCTTGCCAGGAGGAAGGGGCCGAGGTCCGTCTGGTACGATATCGCCGGGAACCCACTGAGGGCTCCGGGTGCCAGCTCTGGCCCAATACGAGGCTGTGGCACACCCAGCGGTCGGGAGAATGGGCTCTTGATCCGAAGTTCTGGGATCCTCCATCTTTGGGGTCTTGAACCCTGGCACTGGGCACATAGCGAGAACCGCAGTGCGAGACCATGCGTAGTGGGGCGTCTTGTAGCGGGCGGGGCTCGAGTGTAGTGTAGAGCACGGGTAGGAGGGGCAGTGGGCTGTGCGCACGCACAGGGTAGACCAGGGCTCGGTGGCGGCGGCTATGGGGCTGGCGTAGGGGCGCGACGCCGCAGGTCGGGGGCTGCGGCCCGCTCGGACGCGCGATTGGAGGGCGGGGCCTGCGGTCACTAAGCTCGGGAAAGCGGGACGGGGCAGCAGCGAAATGGCTCACGCGAGAAGAGGCTCGGAGTGCGGATCACGGGGCACGAGGGCTCGGGCGGGGCTCGACGGGACCAATGAGCGTGGAATGAAAATGGCGGGGCCCCCTTTTATAAAAAACAGTTTTAGGGCAAGCGGGAGGGATCCTGCAGGAGGTCAATTCGCCTGAAGGCCCAGACCCGGCTGCGATAGCGAGGAATTCTTGCACGATTTCATCTAAGTAAAAAAGCAAAATTTTAATTTAGTTAAATTAAAATACAATAATATAAAAGTAAAAAAATATAAATATATATATATATATATATATATTATAAAATAAAATAAAAATAACATTTTATATTTAGCTAAAATTAGAAAAAGAAAAGTTACTAAAAATAGCTTAAAATGAAAATTTACCAAAATAACTAGGAGCAGAAATTTTTGAGGCTGCTTGATTTGGCCTCTGTGAAGACGAAACCGGCCCAATTCGATGATTCATTCATGGGGAGTCGAGGAGGGAAGGCTGTATTACAATAATCTTTGTCTTTGCGACCTTCATGCTTAGTTCATTCTTTTTGAAATTCTTCTCACTAGGTGATGTTAGGCTGACCATTGGCTCTGCGGGGGTGATTGATCTGTGATTCCCAATCAAGCTGCTTCACCTTAGTTTTACGATTACGCGCAATTTGGGGCTTTAGTTTCCACGCATTACGACCAATTGGAGCACAAACTTCATCAACTCTTTGCTTGTCATCTTCCACTAGCTTGTGCTTGTTACTTTCGAGTGAAAATGAATCGATGTCATGTTGCGAATGTGGTACGCGGCTCCATTACGGCAATTGATTATCGCATTAGAAGTGGCCAAAAATGGTCTTCCCAGGATAATTGGCACATGATTGGGCCCACTTGCTATTGGTTCGGTATCAAAGCACTACAAAGTCCATTGGGTAGTAGAATTTGTCCACCTTAACCTACACATCCTCAACTATTCCCTTAGGAATTTTCAGTCGATCAGCCCGATGACGGTGATGTTGGTAGGCAAGCTCTCTTAAACCCTTTATACAGATATAGGCGGTAGGTTTGCGGCTAAGTCAACGATTAACTGTCTATGCAAGTCCCTCGATGTTGGCGATATTGTGGGGGATCACGGGGATCCTTGTATTTCTTCAGGGTCTTACTCGAATGATGTGACTTGCTTTCGGTTAGGAATGCTTT
Organism: Tetrastigma voinierianum; assembly: GCA_016808115.1. Lineage (NCBI taxonomy): Eukaryota > Viridiplantae > Streptophyta > Magnoliopsida > Vitales > Vitaceae > Tetrastigma > Tetrastigma voinierianum. The sequence continues at coordinate 2,275,228 of JAEQBH010000921.1, forward strand.
CTTTTCAATGCCTAACTTTTCTTGGTATTGCACGGTCCTTTAAGAACTTTGCATAAGTTGGGACTGCTTAATCATGTCAAGGAGTGGAATATTTACCTTTACTTGCCTTAGCACCTCCCAAATTTCAGCTTGGTTTGGGATTTTCTTGCTTCTTAATGCTTGAAATGGAGCGTGTTTTTCTTATTTGAGTCTTCAATGATTATTACCCTCTGCGGCTCGACCTCCTTTTCTTTCTCGGTTTCTTGACAGTCATGGAGCCTTGGTTGCTCGATTTCTTTTCCCTCCTCAAAGTGATGATAGCCTTTGCTTCATCCATCGCTGAGTTCTTTGGATGAACCTATTTCATATCTCCTTTTGGATTTGGTAGTGTTGGAAGGGAATCTTTATATCTGTGCCTCAGCGGATTAATCTTGGTGATCGAATACTGTAGATTATCAATCTTCTGATTAAGGCTGCTCTCAAGCCCATCTATTCTCTTGTTCGATGTACTTTCCTGATGTCAATTCTTTGACGATTGTACATTGATCCCCTGTTCTTCCACAAAATTGCACCACGCCTTGAGTTTAAATAGCTTCAACGGGGAGAAGAGGATGGTGATGGTTGTGGTTAAGATGAGGAACCAAACTGTTGTTTTGGCGCAGAGAGCACGTAAGCGGGTAGGTTTCCGGGGAGAGGTTAGGGTGATTCTTCGGTGGAATTATGTTGTATTACCATATGGAGCATTGGGTTGTGGTTTAGAAGAAATTACCTAAGATTAGCATGCTCGACATCAAATCCTTCACGAGGGAGCAATTAAAGGTTCTCCCGCGGACAAGGCTGGCAATTGATGCATGGGTTGGCCTGGGCAGGATTTTCATTCACTGCCCGCACTTCACTTTGTTTCCTTTTCCTTCCAAATTTCTTCCACCTTCTAGCCAAGGTTGATATTTTGCTTTCATCTCCATGTCTTCGAAAGTGCAAAAATACCCCTCGCGGGCTGAAGGCCTCATTTTCTCCACCTCCTCGGGTTTGGTTCATCCCATCCCTTGAGTTTCATCCACGTAATTCAAAAATCCATGGTCATCCGTGCTTGCTCAGGAAGTCCCCTCCACACATTGTTTCCAATAGTTGCTTCATGGGTGGAAACATACCACCATAGAAGTGATTCACAAGCATCCAAGTGTCGAAACCATGATGTGGACAAACACTAATGGTCTCCATGAACCTCTCCCAGCAATGATAGAACCTCTCATTGTCATGGGCAGCAAACGTGTAGATTTGCCTCTTCAAATTGTTGGTCTTGTGAGCACTGAAGAATTTTTTTAAGAATTATGCCTGCAGCTCTGCCCAGCTTCTTATGGTTCTTGGTCTCAGTGAATTAAGCCATATTTTGGCTTTGTCGTTGAGGGTCAATGGAAATGCCTTCAATTTCAACAACCATATCACTTCAATTCCTCCTTAAAGGTTACGCACACTTCCTCAAAATCCCTTATATGGGTGTATGGATTCATTCTCCATACCACATGAAATGTGGGAAGCGCTGTGGGCACTAGGTGGTCTCACTGCTACATCCTCAAGTAGAGGTATGATGCAGGAAGGAGCACTAACTCTGGTGAGGGTGTGGCGTGATCCTCATTGATCTCAGATGCTGTTGATCTCACTGAGTGCCTTGTCGACTTTACTGCCTCGTAGATCCATTCGTCACTGTGCACACTGATTTCACAGCTTTGCTCAACTGGTGCACTCACTCTTTGCAATCTACCTATATCCCTCTGTCCCAGTGTTGCATAAACACCTGTAACACAAAATGAGATAAAACATGTAACAACAAAGAGGTTTAGCAAAAGGATCAGCAGTTAGCTAAACAAAACCGACTGTAAAATAAAAACAAAGGCAAGAATCGCTAAGTAAAGAAAACTTGTAATTCTTACAAACGAAATTCAAAAAGGGTTAAAAGGTCACCAAAATTTGTAATGTGGATTACAAGTACATATCAACTCATCATCCGTGCTGGCACCATCCCCTGCTAACGACGCCATTTGATTCGCAGGCTACGCAGGGTGATCCTAATCAACAAAATTTGTATCCTATATTTCCCATCACAGAAATGGCTACCGCAGAGAAGTGTCTAGGGTCGAACACTTCCGGATGGGTTTTCTTAATCCCACAAATTATTCAGATCATGTTTGAAAATGGTGAGAGACTTTTGTTTGGATTTTCGGATTTCTATTAAAAAAGTGTTGGAGTTTGGTGTCATCAAGAATCGAAATAAATTTAAATGAAATGTGAAATGGTGACTCAAGGCTCAATACTCATTGCAAAATGGGGTATGAAGGTCCCTGCTATTTCGCATAAGTAAATGACATATGGTCATGGCCAAAACCGGATCTTTGTCTAGCTTTAAAAACTAACCCTTATAAACACTCCTATTTGAGTCCAAACATACTAAGCATTCAATGTTCCAATCAGTTTGAAAACATAGCATTTAACCTCATTTCAATGGCTCAGAATGACATCTAGAAGAATGTCGCGCATCTACCATTACACGTAATCGAACCCTAAAGCATGACAAGTATTGACCAAAGGAAAGACATTAAATAGCATTAAACCCTAGTTTGGAAAGTTTGGAACCATAAATGCAGTACCTGTTTCATTTAAGATTGAAGACCACCTACAGTAGCCCATTAACCAACCTAGCAACCCTCCTCTTTAAGGTTTTGAGGCTTAGCCAAACATCCCTTGAGTTGTCATCCTCAAAGGTGGTGTTTGGCAGCCAAGAAAATGAGAGAAAGAAGAGAGAGAAGAGAGCAAACTCTGACCTAAAATAAAAGCTGCTCTGAAAGCTTGCTTGAATCCCAAGTTAGGGTTACAAAAGCTATAAGATGGCTTATATAGCCAACCAAAATGTGTGAAATACCAAAAATACCTAAGATACATGATAACAATAGGGACAAAATTGGAATTATACAAAACGAGGTCGTTTGGAACCAAACACAGTAGGAGGATTTTCGCTTATGCATTGAATTTCCCGCTATCATATAAAATTTTCTCATGATAGCGAAATTTCGCTATCATGCGAAAAATACAAGGCATAGCGAAATTGAATTTTCGCTATGCACAAAGAATCTCGCTATGATAGCGAATTTTTGCTATGATAGCGAAATTTCGCTAGCTTAGCGAAAAACTGTGCATAGCTAAATTTTCGCAGGGATTGCTAAATTTTCGCAGGGATTCTCAACATTCAACATTCAGCCTCCATTGCCTTGCCTTCTGTATTGCCTCCTGCATCCACTTCAGCCTCCATTTCATCAATTTCACTTGACATTTCTTCATTTCAGCTTGATGAAATCACCGAGAATTCTCAACATTCAGCACCAATATGACACCAAACTTGAAATTATGACTGAGGCTCGCAAAATCTGCAAAATTACCAAAAACAAACTCGAAACGAAATCAATGGTACTAAATGGACCTGCACATGTCAATTGGCTCAATTCATATGATTAGTGCGCAAAAAGCACTCAAAACCTATCTTGGCAGACTCAAAAAGGCTATACTAATCACTCGTAAATTTCATAGCTCACTTTATCGCCTCTTCCGTATGCTTCGGTTTATGCGCATTTGCTTCATCTGATATTCGCCTGGGACTTTACTAAGATGGCTTGAAGTAAGGTCGGAGTTTTCTGGATGTAGTTACCAACACTAGGATCAGCTTCTCCATCTTAGGGTACCTCTCCTCTACTCCCAAAGCCTCTACACAATAGTAAACAAAGTCGGTTGCACTCCTCGGGTCCCCGCTCTCTGACCAGGACGGCACTAGTTGAGAAGTCTGAAACAACCAAGTAGAGAGTGAGGAGTTCTCCCTCGGAAGGGCTTACTAGAACGGGGGGTGAGCTCAGATAGGTTTTGAGTGTTGCGAATGCCTCCTTGCAGTGTGCATCCCACTGGAAGGGCTTTTTCAGATGCTGAAAGAAAGGTTGACATTTGTCGTTGGCCTTAGACACGAAGCGGCTCTGCGTAGCTATTCTCCTTGTCAGGCATTAAATGTCCTTAATGTTTGAAGGAGGCAGCATATCGAGCACGGCTTTTTATCTTATTTGGGTTTGCCTCTATTCCTCGGCTGTTGACTATAAAACCCAAGAACTTCCCCATGGAGACCCATATGACGGTGGGTTTAAACTTCATTGTAACTTTTTAGGACTCCGAACGCCCTACTAAGTGGATTATGTGGAGCTCCTACTTACCAATTTTATTAACATGTCATCTATATATACCTTCATAGATGTCTGATGTTCTTCGGAACATCTGCTCACCAACCTTTAGTAGGTGGCTCGCTCTCACTGGAGCAACAAAAAGAGGGCCTTGCCTAGTGACAAATGAGTGCATTCCTCTGGTCGCTAGGATCCATACCGACCGATTGTATCTGGAAGAAGGCCCACAGCTTAAGGAGTTCATGACCGGCCATGGAGTCCACTATGAGGTCGATCCGAGGTAGAGGAAAGCTATCTTTCATGCCTCGTTGATATCTATGAATTGATGCAAAGCCTCCATCTGACAAGCTTTGCTTTTTGACAGACCAACGTTGGCCAACCACTCAGGATATTCTACCTCTCTGATTGTGTTTGCTTGGAGGAGCTTGTCGACCTCTTCATTAATCGCCTTCTGTCTTTCTGTGTGGCAAAACTTCTTCTCATGACCGATTTAAAGTAATGGACTGATCGCCTCAAATTTCATGGCGGATAATCGGGTAAGCCTGGCTCGCCCATGTCTTCCTCGCTTCCAAGCGAATACTTCTGTTCAGCTTTAGGAAATTAAGGAGAGGGCTTTTGATGTCAGCCAGCTTAGGATCCTAGTGCAGACGAGGTTTGGCCGGGCTGCCGTCGCACTCTGTCTCTAAGGGCGCAGGTCGGGTACTTACCTTATCTCACATGTCCAGCTCGTCCATATAGATGTTGTCGACCATTTTTTGCTTCATTGAAGCTGAGTAACACTCCTTGGCTATGCGCTAGTTTCCTCAGACCATTCCTACTCCATTTATAGTTGGAAATTTGATAACCATGTGATAGGCGGAGGGGATGGCCCTTATGGTATTGAGAGAAGGCCTACCTAGTAACATGTTGTAGGCCTATGGGGCATCTACTACAGAATTCTTACTACTATTGTAGCCTGCACCTGGGTCTCCCAGTGAGCACTAAACAGATCGGTCTTAAAGACTTTCTCTCTAGAGAAACCACTGCAGTAAGCGTTGACTGGCTCTAGCTTCTCCCTTCAAATGCCCATTTTGTCGAAAGCTTATGCAAAGATGATGTTGGTCGAGCTTCCGTTGTCGACAAGGACCATGTGGATTGTTTTATTGGCTACTACGGCCTTTATCACGAGTGGATCGTCATGGGGATGTTGGCAGCCTTCCATGTCGGAGTCCGAAAAGGTTATGGTAGTATCTAGCCGAGGAAATTTGGATACGACTTGTACTTCTAATGTTTCCCCTAATCTGATGCTACGTAGGTGGGCTTTCCTGGCTGAGCTGAACTCTCCGCCCGCGAACCTCCCGAGATCATGATTTCCTCCCAAAGGCACCGGTTCTGGGCCTGGGTCAAAATGGGACGAGGTGGTGGTGGTTGGACTTGTTCTTGCCCTTCTGAGGCCACGTAACGACAAAGATGTCCGCGTCGGATAAGGTATTCAATCTCTTCTCGCCTGGATGCAAATTACCTGGGCTTATGTCCATGATCCCTCGTGGAACCACATTTGGTATTATCTCTTTGTCATCCGACTTTATCTAACATGGCCACCTCGTAAAAATTTTCATGTCAGACTTCACAGAGACTATGACACCGAGGCCAAGGGGGTGTATTGTCGAGGTAATATCGCCATCGCAGCCAAATGAGGGTGGTCCCAGACGGTCCTTAACATTCCCTCGTCTTCTTAGGGACCACTCTCTATTTTCTCTATTCTTCCTTGGGGATCTATCCTCGGGTCGCGCTCGGCTTGCCCGCTTGTCATTCCTACTCTTTCCTTTGAGAAGCTCCTTCCTTGGATAAGAGGGCTTCTTCACCGTTGATATACTCGCTTTGGAGAGCACCTCACATGTTTTCTTGAAGGCCTGAGATAGAGAACATAGGGTCTTTCACCGCACCCCTCACTCGAATGAAAGCCGGGTAATGGTGAACTTTCGCCGGGAATATCCACCTTTAATGACTCGTTGAATCTCTCTTCGACATATGACCTCGGTGCTCTCCCGAGAGCTCATTTATGGTCGAAGGTGATAACTTGGCTTTTGTACGTCCTGCTCGATAAAGTGGAGTATCTAATGCGATGGAGTTCGTGAATTACGTAGATGGAAGACTATGAGTCTCGCTTAAACTGTGCCAATGTCGACCCTTTGCGTTGATAGCTGATGCCTGCACCATATGGGGTCTTGATATCCATGCAACTCCATCTGGTTCTTATACGTGTTGAGGTGATCAATGGGGTCTTTCGTTCCGCCAAACGTTTCGATTTGCGACATTCTGAATTTTGCCGAAAGAGGGAAGTGCAGCACCCCGGCGGTGAACGGGGATTCAGTTTGTTGTACCAGGGCATCTATAGAGACTGGAGCTCATTTACCGCTTCCTTCATGTGGCTGAGCCTTTGTCGATGTCCTCAACCTTTGCTCCCACGACGCTTCCCTTTACTCGCCGATAAGTGGATGGGTCCATCACCTCTATTGTCCCTACCATGCCTCTCCTCGTTACGATTATCTCCGGGGGGCTTGTAAGGGTCATGCCCCCTGGGTTGGCTAGTTTCTCCTTCTCCATCTGCTTCTTGAGGAGGGTCGAGGTGTTGTTCTTCTTCTTGGATGATGGGGTTTTGGCCTTCTAGCCCGTCGCACGTCTCCGGGCGCAGACGGAGCCCAGTGAGCGCCGTTCCAACTCGTAGCACGCTATCGGTGAGACTGAGCCTCCATCCGTCGCATTGGCATGCAGCTTCTAGTGTGCCCCCGGAGGTCAAGCATTCACGTCGCCCGTCGGTCCGCATCCTTTCGGGACCGCCTGGCTCCCGCTGTTCCGGAAGTTAATACCATCAGCCACTGAGAGTTCAACTTTATTTGTAAAGGAACTGTCGTTCCCATTGATGATGCTTATTCAACTGAAACTAGGTTGGAGCTTACTGGAATTGCTGGGCCGGTCCCCTGTCTCTGGATGTCGAACTCCTTTGCGAAAATAAGAAACAAAAAGGATCCGCGGGGGTTCGCCCGTTGCCTCTCCGATGCCTAAGTCAGTTCTTTCCGGTGGAAGAGAAGATCAACTGCTTAGGGAATGAAGTTTTGTGCGTACCTTTCACCGATGGGGTGGCCTGGTATTTATAATGGGTGATCATGATAATTTTCCTTGTTGAATGATGATACGATATTTCTCCCATTGGATGAGGGATTTTCTTTCCTTATCGTTAACTGATTAATAAGGGATGATTGATGGGCAAGTATTAGGAAATATCCTACTTTTCTAATTGGTGGAAATTGGGTATTTTCCTTTAATACGGATTCTTTGGGCCGATTATATTACTAGCCTTTCGAAGGGTGGACTAGGCCCTCGTCTTGGGCCTATGTTTGAGGGATATCATCAAGGGTCGAGCACTGGTACTGGGCCTGCTCCTTAATCTCCTCTTAAGCCTGACATTTGGGCTCGCGTTCTGGGCCTGCAAGCTTATTATTTTAAACCCGATCAAGTGTAAAACCCAGGAAAATTCTAATTTTCTGAAAAATGGTAAAATAGTAATTTTGGTCAAAATCCGAAATTTTTCTAGATCTCGGATGATGAAACGGACTTCACCGTTGGAATTGTCTCGCAAAATCTAGCTACCAAGTCGAATTTTGTCGAATTCCGAGATAGTCGGAATTTCACGTTTTTCGAGGCACCGGGTGTCGGGTGTCGGGTGTCGTAAAACGGCTCATGAAAGACATGTGATGTGACAAAAGTCACCTAATACATGTACCCATGTGACACATGTTGCATGATTAGTGATAGGATGAAATGAATGGCTTAGATTAAGCCAAGTGTCAAAATCCAAACTTAAAGGGACATGGATGGAATTTTGAAAAGTTAAATGAATAAGACAAAGATGAATAGTTTTCTTCTTCAATTTGAAGAAGAAAACATGCAGTAGAGGGCTGGAATTCATGCAGTAGGTTGGTGTTTCATATTTTAGAGAAAGAGTGTGTGACTTCTCTCTAGATTTCCCGCCGTTGGGACCGTCGATTCTCGATGGAGCAAGAAGCAAAGTCGATCTACGCGGCGAGGGCTACGCGTGGGCACCGATTTGGTGGAGTTCCGATAACTCCAAGAGGTAGGGGTCTTCTCCTACTTGTGTTATTCTTTGGCTAAGAGTCATGTGAATGGTTAGGGATATTATGAGGCTTGATTTAGCTGCACTTCGTCTCAAAACATTTGAACCGAGCGGAGAAAATCCCTATTTCAGGTGGTCGTGAATGAAGGCTGATCTCGCGGTTTCATTGTTCACATGATTTTGTTGTGTGATTTTGTGTGGTTTTGGTGATTCAAAATGAATTGCTTGATTGGTTAATTAGCCCATGTGAGCTAATTTTGGTGCTATTGTTGTAATTTGAATAACATGAATTATGTGAATTTAGTTATGTTAATATACACATGAAAAATATATTAGCATGAATATTTTGGAATTGGCATTATGCATTCCATATGCACTGGGGCACCCTAGAATATTAGGTGTGAGTGCATGACATGAAAGAAAACAAAAACGAAAATGTTTGTGAAAGGAATTTCGACGAAAGATTTTCTAGAGACTTGTGTTGGGAGATTGTTCAACAATTCACGTCGAAGGGGCCTATGAATTGTTTCGGAGAGTTATCCAATAGATTCTCCTCGGAGGGTTGTCCAATAAATTTTACTGAAACTCGGTAGTAAGTTTTCGAGAACAAAAAGCTTACTATAGCGAAATGAATTGTTACGCATTTAAATTCCTCGCATTATAGCAGTAAATTCGCTACATAGCGAGTTCATTTATAGCGAATTTTTCGCTCCTCTCAGAAATAAAATTCCTCTCTTTTCCTCGCTCGGCTTCTTTGATCTTCATTCGTTTTCAAAATTTTCTACCAAACTGCAAAATTAATACAAGAAAAATTGAAAATTGCGCAAAGTGAAAATGTTTAGAACAAAGATGAACTTAAAAATTAGAGAAAATCTAAAAATAAAAATTAAAGAAATCAAAATAAACTAAAATAAAACAAAATAAAATAAGAAAAATCAAAACAAAAATGAGTGAAATTTGTTCACTCAAACCAGTTGCTCAGGTCTTGTCCAAGGTGCTAGAGGAACCGGTGGAGCTTAATCAAGCCAAGGTCTCGGTGCTCCAACCGAACCAAGACCGAACCATCCACTATGCCACGCGTATGTAGCCGCTATCGTTTCGATGTAGTGGCAAAGGCTTGTACGCGGCCACTAATTTCTTGAAGTTTTGGCAGACATGCAAAGGTAATTGATGTGGCCTTTCCAAAGGTGCTACAGGTTGGTTGTGTCAGAGGCGTGATATACTTAGCAAGGTTGCTTTCTGTCATAAAGGATTAACTAGGATCCAAATCTATGGGATTGGTTGAAGGATGCTTTCAGCCTCCCTACTTCCTTTCCACTGCCCTCCTCAATCATCATTGGGGAGTTCTTTTCCCATGGATAGACAGTGGCACCAATATCTGAGGATTCCAATAATAGTTGCTGTTGACACTGCTCCTCCACCATAGTGTCACTTAGGCACTCTTCCTCTTGATGATCATGCTGCTGGGCAAGCTTTGAAATTGAACACTGCAAGTTGTCAAATTTATGCTCCATTTCACTTTGAAGTCCATCAATTCTCTTGTCCACAATGCTTTCCATAGTGTCAATTTTCGAATTTAATTCTGGAGTGATGATTGCCTTTGCTCTTCCACAGTCACCTACTAGCTTCGTGAGGTTCGTGATGGCTTGTTCCATCGAGAAAGCTGATCAGGGTGGTTGAGACTGAGGAGTTGAGGCATAAGATGGAGAAGCAAGAAGTGCATAAGTTGGGGGAACATTGTAGAAGGGTGCACTCATCCATTGGTCCCTATAGTCCCTCATGGACCTATATGGGTTTGGATTTCTCTCCATAGGTTGCTGATTCTGCCATGGGAGGTTTCTGTAATCCCTCATTGACATATATGCAATACAGTGAGTAGCCTGCCTTCTGGATTTCTATCCACTGGAAAATGTACTCCTGCACCACGAACAGAGAAAACACAAAACAAGGAAAAGAAGACAAACAATTCTACCCAAAAGGGGTAATGTGAACTAAAAAATAAACAGAAGCAAATCGCAACCGCCAGAAACCGGTAAATGTAGTCAAAGAAAATTCACCAAAGGCTTGTGATGAAGATCACGCAAAACGCACGTCAATAAATGCACTTAGGCACCATCCCCGGTAACGGCGCCATTTGATTCGTGCCACAGTAGGTGTCAAAATCAACAAACTTTATATCCTAAATCCGCATCGTCGTAGCGTGAGCTACTACAAAGATACGCTCTAGTCGAACACAAGGATAGGTTTTCTCTGCATAAAGGATTTGCGTGATTCAAAATGGTGAATTTCAATTTGGATTTTAAGGTTTTGTGAAAACAGGGGGTTTTGATGGTGAGTAGATTGAAATAAAAATGGAGAAAAATTAGAAAAATAATAAAATAGGTCTCCTTGAAGTATCAGGATACTGGGCTTAGGATCCTAGGGCAACTGAGGGTTTCCAGGGTCATTTCCTCGTGTTGGGGAGGATGACCTATAGTCATCTCCTGAACCGGATCTTCATTTGGCTATAAAACCTAACCCAAAATATTTATCCTTTTGAAAAATAGCATCTACTGGCCATCGTGGCCAATGACAAATAAGAATAAGTCTCCGACTCCCTTTCAATGGGTCATAGAGGGTATCCACGAATCTCGTGGATCTAACAATAAGCATCCACCGAACCCTAAAAGCTTACCAAATAGTCATTCAAGGAGATTCAAGGGATAAAAACCCAGCGCTTAGAAAGGAACACAAGGACTACAGCGGATACCGCGTGAAGAATTGTGGGACCTAAGAGCCTTCAGACTGCGCCAAAGACCCTTCGTCAAGGAGGAATGGGATTTAGCCAACCATCCTCGGAGGATGTTTGATGCCTAGAAAATGAAAAAAGAAAATGAAAGAACGTGAGAGTAAAGGAGAAGAGCCGGAAACTGAGCCGAAAGCTTCCCCCATCCCCAAAATACGCACCGAGGCTTATATATACCAAAAGGAAATTACAAAACAATATGAAACAACAAAATTACAATGACTATATTTTGAGAAGAAACAAAAAATTGTAACAAAAAATCAAAAAGCAAAAAATGCGTAGGAATGTGAACAAGGCAAAAATGGGGTGAACAAAGGTCACGAGCATGAATACATCGTAGGGAATGAATTTTGCAATCCTGCAGTCCAATTTTCTTGCATTTTCTTCTCTTCTTTCCTTCTGGTCTCTGATATGCAATGCTGAGTTTGGCTCGAATTCTTCGTGCTTGGATCAACTCAACAATTTCTTTGCGATAAATAGCTTGCAAACCGCAAAATTTGGCTACAAAATGCGATCAGTAGAATACCAGGGACCTTAATGTGTAAATCGGGTTAATTACGCTGATTAGTACATAAAAAGTGCTCAAAACCTATAATAAACAGGGTTTAAAATAGCACTTTTTGAGTACTAATCAATTCTCCTCGGAGGGTTGTCCAATAAAATTTACCGAAACTCGGTAGTAAGTTTTCGAGAACAAAAAGATTTTGTTTTGAAAACTGTATTTTACTCGCATTTGGCTTAGGCATGATTGAGGGAGCTCTAGTGGAGGACTCGAGATGAGCTCGGGGCATGTAGACATTCAAGTAGGATCATGTATTTACTGGAGGTGATTTCGTTTCGCCATAACATGTGCACTTAGGTGGGAGTAACCCATGTAGGAAATTATCACTATCGGGCACGCTTCTCACCCCGTCAAGGGATCACTATTTCAGTACAGGAGGTACAGAGGATGGCTCAATTAGAGGTCAGCGAAGAAAGCCGACTTGTGGCTTTGACATGAAATTTGTATAACATGTATTAGAAAACTCTAATTTTAATATATGTTTTGAATTAAGAGTGATTTAATAACTCTTGAACTATTGGTATATAGTTGATGTAATTTTGTGAGTATTGATGTATGAGCCTGCTTAATCGTTTTACTCATGTACATGTCTCATGATATAAGACAAATATTCCGCAGTCGACGGTGATAAACGACAGACCCACCGGCTCGGGGCATTACACTGGGTATCGCAGCATAGGCATACAAATACCTGTGGCTCGGGGACTCAGGCTAAGGCCGAGTCATTTAAGCATAAGAACATCACAATTTCAGATCGATGTTAGGTTTAGGTATGTGATTACCTAGGGCAAATACATGACAAGATTAGAACACGCATTAATTGTGTTTATGATGTGTGATTTGATTTTCAGGTTTGCGGTGGTTCAGAAACTGTGTGCCAGAATAGCACATAGAAAAATGTCGAGGGAGAAATGTTTTTTCGATGTTTTACAAAGGTGTAAAATCGGAAAATAAAAATAAATTTTAATGAATTTATTTTGTTCTACTAAAGACATGAAAAATACACACACATTATATATATATATATATATATATAGTGTGTGTGTGTGTGTGTGTGTGTGTGTGTGTGTGTGTGTGTGTGTGTGTGTGTGTGTTTTATGGTCTTGCAATAGCTGGAAGAAAGGAAAAAAAAAGGAAAAAAAAACATGGCAGTAAAGAAGTCGGCTACGCCATTTTCTAAGCTCTAAGTCATGATACGCCAGTCGTATTGCGACACCGGGCACCTGGGCGTGCAAATGTGGTGCCCCACACACGGTCGGCTCCGCGCCGCGACGCCCAGTCGGGGGTGAGTCGCGATACAAGAAATTGTATCGTGGCTGAGGGGGGCGACTTTGGGTCACGATACAACTTGCTGTGGTCAGGATACGGCGCTGGGGGTCGCGGGCATGCGGCTGGGTGTACTATGGCCGACACGACACAGCAGGCGCGCGGTAGGGCTGGGGTGGTCACATACAAATTTTGTATCGTGACCGGAAGGGGCCTGCGACATGGCTTTGTGTCGAGACACAGCCCTACGACATGGCTTTGTGTCGAGACACAGCCCTGCGACATGGCGCCCATGCGCCACGACACGCCCACGATACGACTGGGCACAAGCACGATACTCCGCCAAGAGGGGCTGATACGGCCACGGCAGGCCACGATGTGGCCGGCCTAAGACGCAGCGTGCGCGCTACTGGCGCCAGGCGCTGCTAGCATGCGCACTTGGGTTCAGGGTGTGCACCCTATGCACCCAACCCAGTCTTGACTCAGGACACTATTTTGAGTCACTATTTGAATAACTGTTCATGAACATTGTTCATGAGCACTGTTCACTAGGTTTTCAAAAAAAAAAATTTATAAAATAAAATAAAACTTTTTAAATGAAATAAAATAAAAATTTTTTTTTTGTTGAATATGATTTAATATAAGAACTTATTGTCTTGCATGGACATTGTGTATGAAATATTTTTCGGTATGTGAATAGTGTCTCGAGGCTATGTTTACACCTTAGAGATGCTGCATCGGTTGTGATAGAGTTGGGCTTAGAGGTTGAGGCCTTGGAGGAGCCCTTGTATGTGAGTTCTCCCCGTGTGATTGCGCGAGGATAGGGATGATATGTCGTGGTTGTGAGTTAGAGATCTCGGGATTCTACTCATAGTGGACTTGAGGGTCATGGACATGTCAGAGTTTGATGTCATCCTTAGGATGGATTAGCCGACGCCTTACGTAGTCGCATCGATCAGAGCGGTAGAGGCCACCGCCACACGCAGGACCCGCACCGTGGTTGTATTTCAGGGGGACAAGCATGATATTTTACCCTAGACGGTGTACGAGATCAAGTGTCATGGACAGATTGCCAGGTTGGCTAGCGAACCTACCCCTAGAGGACGAGGCGAGACCGGACTTAGATCTACCTCGAGTAGTCGGCGAAAGTATGAGGATGTTTTTCCTGATGAGCTACCGAGATCGGGCCTCCGTAGGGTTGTAGACTTCGGCATCGACCACACCCGGTATCGCCCCATCTCATGACTCCGCATAGGATGGCACTAGTTGAGTCAGAACTCGGAGTCCAAATGACAGGAGCTACCGGACAAGGGGTCTATTGTATCAAGCAATTCACTACGGGTGCTCCTGGCTTCATTTGGCGAAGAAGAAGGATAAGACCTTCGACCGTGCATTGACTATCGACAGCTTGAACAGGTTACGATCAAGAATCGGTACCATTGCCGAGGATTGGATGACTTGTTTGATCACTGAGAGGAGCGAGTCTACTCCAAGATGTAATCTTCGCACCGGTTAATACGCCTAAGGGTTAAGGAGACATATATCCCTAAGACGTCAGACGCTGCTATGGGCACTTTGAGTTTACGGTGATGCCCTTTGGAATGACGCACGCGCCTAGCAACATCTGGACCTGCATAGGGTATTCCAACCCTATCTAGATCAGTTTGTAGTAGTCTTCGTGTATTACATTTTGATCTACTCCCAGTCAGAGTGGGAGCATGAGTATCACTTGAGGATCATTTTACAGTTGATGAGAGATTATCAGCTGTACGCCAAGTTCAGTAAGTGCGAGTTTTAGCTTACTGAGGTAAGATTTTTGGGACACATGGTTTCAGCATCAGGCTTGTCAATGGACCCAGAGAAGGTCGAGGCCGTGATGAGTTGGGAGAGGCCAAGTCGCCTCGATAATGCCAGCTTGGATCGCTGGGTACTACAGGAGATTTATTGAGGATTTCTCCCGATTGGCAGTACTGTGGATTTAGGATTGACCCTAAGGAGGTCAAGTTTGATTAGGATGACCGATGCGAGAGAGTCTGTTAATACCATTCCGAGAGAGAATGTACAGTACATGTAACTGTAGGGGCGTATAAGAGTACCAAGTGTCACATTGTAATATTTTGGAGATGAAATTTATAAAATGATAAATTATGGAACCCGGGATTGTGTATGAGAATAAGGGTACAATTGTCATTAAGCAAATGGGATATGAAAATCATTAAATGAGTAGAGATGGGCCATAATAGAAATTTCAAAAGTTGATTTGCAATATTAAAGAGATGAGGACTGAGTTGTAATTAAGGGAAAGTGGAAAATATAAAAGAGGAAGATAAAACCAAAATTCACATTTTGGTCTCAAATTTGCCCTAACAAACCTGTAGGAGAAGAAGAGAGCAAAGAAAGGACAAAAGAAGAGGAAGAAGAAGGAGGAGGAGAAGAAGAAGATCAAGGTATGTTTGTCTTAGAATCAAGTGTATTTTGGATTCTTAAGGTTTGGTATGGAGATTAATTGCCTTTGGTCTAGGGAAGTTTTGTGAAAGGTCACATAAACCCGAATTGTCAGCTATGAGAGTAAAACCCCAATTGGTGGAAAATAAACATGGAATCATCAAAATTATATGGTTTTTAGAAGAATTGGTAGACCTTTGGTTAAATTCATAAGAGTTCTTGGATTTTCACCTAGGGTTTTGTGGTATGAGGTTCCAAACCACCAATACAAGTATTTTGGAGTTGTTTTTGGATGATTTCCATGATGATTCTCGAGGTGTTATGAATTCTAGAAGTCAGATGAAGTTAATTGCAGCAAAAGTGGCAAAAATAACAAATCTGGGCAAAATTTCGGAGGGTGTACCGGTACATGTATTAGGAAAATCACAGTCACCACGCAGGCCAACCTGCACCGGTACAGTCCAACCTGTACCTAAGACAGCTATCAATGCAACCTGCACCCAGATAGTCCAGGTGTACCGGTACATGTGAGCCCAAAATGCCCAAAATGCTATGTTTTTGTATAATTAAGCCCGAATTCGTACACCAATAGTTTAGGAACCTTAGTAAATGATTAAGAGAGGTTCAAATAAGATTAGAACTCGACGAAAACATAGCGTACCTCGCCGCCTCGGCAAAGCGAATGACTAAGTCTAGGGAGTATGTTAAGTTATGTGATTACGTAGGCAATTAATATTTGCCGTGTCTTGAGTGTGTAAAGTTAAAAGCAAAGGAAAAGTGTGGAACTGTGCTCAAGTTTAGCAAGCAAAGAGGTGAGTGTTCTAAACCCATTTTTCAAATGCTAGTGTATTATATATATATAAACTGTTTTACACTGGTATTTCATGGTTTTGATTTCAAACCATTTTTCAAGCAAGCAAGTAAGTAAGTAAATGGTTTTTGAATTGTAAACCATTTTTCAAGCAAGTAAGTAAATGGTTTTTGAATTGTAAACCATTTTTCAAGCAAGCAAGCAAAAAGAAAATTTGCGTAAAAATAGCCTTCCTAGTTCTAAGCAAGCAAACCGGTCGAGGTATTCCGTACGTGCACCTGTGGTGTTAGATCTCATACATGCATCAGTTTTGCCCGGTCGGCAAACTTAGGGTCATACATCATGCATTTAAAGGAGGCTGTGGCACGCATTGTGAGCATATAAGGTTAAGAGCCTCAACTAAATTATGATGATGGCGACCAAATAATTCCACCATATTTACCGGAAAGGTGATGCTTAACACGTGTCCTTCCAACGCACTATCGGCGCCCGCCCTGCGGTTCACTAGGGTACGTGCCAGCAAGTATAGGCCTCCAATTGTTGATGTTTTATAGCTACGATATACGCTTTGAAAAATCAACCATTGGTACACGGTCGCCTGAAGCCTCGTAGAGTTTTAAAAGGAACGGTTGAGCCCGCACTCGCTTAGATTTCAAAACGATCGGTTGCTTCAGTTCTGATTTAAAGCAAACGGTTAAGCCCAGTTCGCTTTATTTTTTCAGCATGAAAGTCGAGCCTGTGCTCGTGATTTATAAAAAGTTTTGAGAAACTTTAAAGCAAAGGTTTGTGAAAGGTTTTAAGAAACTTTTCAGTTAAAAGATGTTAAAGCAAGCAAGCAAGAGAAATTTTGAGAAGTTTTATAAACTTCTAGTTGTGTTAAAGAATAAAGTAGCTTATAAAGATTTAAAAGAAAAAGAAAGAAAGCAAGCAAGCAAGTATTAAAAGTTTTATAAACTTTTAAAAGCAAGCAAGTACAGAAAAGTTTTAGTAATTTTTAAAGCAAGCAAAGCAAAGTAAAGCTCTTCTGAAAAAATATTTGTAAAGAGAAGTTTTACATTTTGAGATGTTTTCTAAAGCAAAAACATTTTATAAGCATACACTCACCGAGCTCGGCTTGCTCATTACTTATTTAAAATTATTTTCCGTACGTACGCAAGACGGAGCACAATAGGATTTGTCCTGACATTGTACAAGTGTTGTAATTAAGAATATTATGTAAGGAAAAGACTTTGAATATGTATAATGGAACATATGTATGTACATAGTTTAGTATTGTGAAAATGTGTCAGATGTCAAGGCCATATTTGATAAGTGTAAATTAGTATATACAGGATTTGGAATTGTCCTATATGCAGCCGTCATGCTGCTGAGGTTTTTCCGCTGCTAAGATTTTACCAAATCCTAAGTTGAAAAATAAAAGAAAATTTTTTATAGGAGGTTTTAGCAAGCAATACGGCTTCGCTTCACAGGAGTTTCTAGACGTTAGAGGTAACGGCTGGGGATTTCACAGGAGGGTCAGACACCCACGGTGGGGGTGGGTGTGTCACTGTGGAGTTGAAGAGGAGGCTTACTACGGCTCCTTTCTTGATGGTCCCGGACAGGGGACAGGGGTACACAAAGGTATTGTGATTCCCCTACGCGGTGACTAGGTTGTGTTTTGATGCGTCCGGAGGGTAAAGCAGCCTTACGGTTCCCGGCGCTGAAGAATCATGAGCAGAATTACTCCACACATGACATGGAGTTGGCGGCCGTAGTCTTCGCCTTGAAGATTTGGCGCCACTATTTATATGGCGAACAGTTCGAGGTGTACTGCACCATAAAGTCTCGGCATATTTTCACAGCCAGACCTCAACATGAGGCAACGCAGATGGACGGAGTTCCTGATTATGACTTCACTTTGCATTACCATCCCGTAAGGCAAATGTGGTATCCGATGCACTCAATGAAGTCACAGAGCATCGGGCTAGTATAGCTTCCCGGGAGTGGCGATGCTCGACCGTGTGATGCTCGCATGATAGGCAGGTTCAGGTACGTCGGGGAGTTAGTAGCTACATTGTTCTACGAGTAGAGTGATCGAGTCCTTGTGCGTGACGTGAGATAGTGTCCATCGTGACCGGGTACACAAAATAAGTGATTTGCGCTAGACCGTCCACTTTAGAAGGTAGTCTTCTGTGATAGAGGACGGGTAGTGGTTCCCGCTTGATCGATTCGAGTGAGATTCGTATTTCACACTCTTGATTTGTTTGTGGCATCCAAGTGGCACGAAGATGTACCAGATCTTCGTCACACTATTGGAGCGGAAATGAAGAGACACGAGGGATTTTGTTCGACGATGTCTCACGTGCCAAGAAGCTATACGAAAGACCAAGAGCTGCCAGGCTACTTCATCCATCGAGGTGGCTTCGAGTGGAAGTGGGGAGCACGGGCCATGATGGATTTCAGGATCTAATTTGCCACTAATAATCGTAGGGACATGATGTGCATGGGTGATAGTGGACCTAGCCACGAAGTCGGCACATTTTCTAGCCGTGCGGATGACCTTCACATCGAGAGATTACGCCGGTTGTACATTCGAGAGATAGTCCCATACATGGAGTACCAAGATCCATAGTGTCTATAGAGACCGAGGTTTACAAATGCACTTTGGAAGAGTTTCCAAAAGGCTATGGGCATAAGGCTGACCATGAGTACAACTTTCTACCCACGCATGCATGGTTCGCCGAGGACCACATTAAGTGTTAAAGAACATGTCGCGAGCATGCCCCGATCGCAAGGGTAGCTAGAAGAGCATTTACTCCTTAATGGAATTCACCTACAACAATGCTATCGTGTGAGTATACAGATGGCACCATATGAGGCATTGTGGCGGGGAGGCCATGCAGATCACTCGATATGTTGGACCGAGGTGGAGAGAGCTCCATCTCTAGTCCCGGGTATGATTAGAGACACCCTCCGAGAAGGGGTGAGATTGATACTGACAAATGGGCCTCCTTCATGGCCTCGTAGCCCAGAAGAGCTATGCTGATGTGCGACGTCGACCCTTAGAGTTCGAGGTTGGAGATCACGTCTTCTTAAAGGTGATGACTAAGAGAGGAGTGGTCAGGTTCGGCAAGCGCGACAAGCTATCGCCGAGGTTCATTGGACCCTTCGAGATACTTGAGAGGGTAGGCACTGTGAAGCACCAATTCCTCCGAGGCGACTTGTCGATGCTTCCGAAACAGCTTCATGGGTCTTCTCCGACGAAATTGCTGAACACTTTCAAACACGCCGTTAAATTCACAATATTTTCCTTATTTTTCATGTCGCTTAATATGGTGTTCCCCAGGCTATGGAATGCATTATGCCAACTTCACTGAACTCATGCCAGAGCAACATGTATATAGCTAACATACTCAATTCACATTACCCCGCATTAAATTCAACATCAATAACACCAAAATTAGCTAAATATGGGCCAATTAACAACAATTATAAGCAATTCATTTTGGAATCACTCAACAACACAAAACACATCAAAAAATCACACCACTATTTGAATGCGGAAACCCCGGGTTGCACGCTTCACGATCATCACCAGAGCTTCCACTGGAGCCCAGCTTTCGAGACCGATATCACTTGTTCCTTTAGGCTCAACAAACTCCTTATCCATAAATGGCGTGTTCTACCAAAGAATAAACCAAGTAGAAAGATCACCTTCTGAGTTGTCGGAACTCCACCAACAACCACACGCAGCTGCCGCCGGCAGAGATCGACTTTTACTTTTCAGTTCTAAGCGAACCGACAACCGAACAATGGGAAATTTAGAGAAGTAGCTCTCTCTCTCTCTCTCTCTAAAACTCAAATCTAACACCTATTGCCGTTTCTACTGGTTTGGAAAAGAAGATCACTATTCTTCTTTGTTTTATTCTCATTAAACATTTCCATTAATTCTCATCTTGTCCCTTTTTAAGTGACTTTTGACACATGGCTTAATGTAAGCCATTCATCTCCACCCTCTCTCTAATCATGCAACATGTGTCACATGAGTACATGTAATAGGTGACTTTTGTCACATCACATGTCTCTCACAAGCCGTTTTACGGCACCCGATACCCGGTGCCTCGAAAAACATGAAATTATTACTGTCTCGGAATTCGACAAAATTCGACGTGGTAGCTAGATTTCGCGAGACGATTCCAACGGTGAAATCCATTTCATCATCCGAGATCTAGAAAAATTTCATACCGAAATTACCGTTTTTATAATTTCTTTTTCTAAAATTTGAATTTTCTGTTTTACGCTTATGGTAAAGACTCAAGGTAGTGGGAGGAGTAAATATGGGAGCACGAGGACACAATGCGCCCACCTATCCCTTCTCTTATTTAGAGATGAAGGTACTCCAGGGTTTGAATGCTTAATACTTAAATGATTAGTTTACATGCATGGCATAGTGCACGTTGCCTATGCATGTGATTTGTTGTGATTGTACCGAATTTCAAGACAAAATTCTTTTTAAGGAGGGGTGAATGTAAAACCAGGGAAAATTATAATTTTTTGAAAAAAATGATAAAATCATAATTTCGGTCAAAATCCGAAATTTTTCTAGATCTCAGATGACGAAACGAACTTCACCGTTGGAATCGTCTCGCGAAATCTAGCTACCACGCCAAATTTCGTCAATTCGGTACGCTATAATTTCACATTTTTCGAGGCATCAGGTGTTGGGTGCCATAAAACGGCTCGTGAAAGACATGTGATGTGATAAAAGTCACCTACTATATGTACCCATGTGACACATGTTGCATGATTAGTGATAGGATGAAATGGCTTAGATTAAGCCAAGTGTCAAAATCCAAGCTTAAAGGGACATGGATGGAATTTTGAAAAGTTAAATGAATAAGACAAAGATGAATAGTTTTCTTCTTCAATTTGAAGAAGAAAACGTGCAATAGAGGGTCTGAATTGCAAGAGTTTGCGTTTCTGATTTGTGAAAGAGTGTGCGGGACTCTCTCTAAATTTCCGTCATTGGGACCGTCGACTCGACGGAAAGCAAGAAGCAAAGCTCCATCTACGCGCGAGGGCCACGTGTGGGCATCGATCGGGTGAGTCTCGACAACCCAAGAGGTAGGGTCTCTCTCCCTACTTGTGCTATTCTTCGCTAAGAGCCATATGTTAATGGTTAGGATATTCTGTGAGGTTTGATTTAGCCGTAATCCTTTCTGGCCCTTCAAAACATTTGAACCGAGCGAGAAAATCCCATCAGGGCCGTGAACAAGGTCGACTGAGGTTTCACTGCTCACATGATTTTGTCAGGTGATTTTGTGGTTTGGGTGATTCAAAATGAATTGATTGATTAATTAGCCCATGTGAGCTAATAATTTGGTGTTATTGTTGTACTTTGAATAACATGAATTATGTGAATTTAGTTGTGTTAATATACACATGAAAATATATTAGCATGAATATTTTGAATTGCATAATGGTCTATATGCAATCAAGTACCCTAGAATATTAGGTGTGAGTACATGACATGAAAGAAAACAAAAACGAAAATGTTTGTGAAAGGAATTTCGACGGAAGATTTTTTGGAGAATTGTGTTAGGAGATTGTCCAACAATTCACGTCAGAGGGGCCCATGAATTGTTTCAGAGGATTATCCAATAGATTTGCCTTGGAGGGTTGTCCAATAAATTTTACCGAAACTCAGTAGTAAGTTTTTGAGAACAAAAAGATTTTGTTTTGAAAATCAGATTTTACTCGGTGATTTAGCTTAGGCATGATGGTAGGGAGTCTGAGGACTCGACATGGGTTTAGGCATGTAGACATTCAAGTAGGATCATGTATTTACTTGAGTGTGATTGTTTGCCATGACATTGCACTTAGCGGGAAAGCAAACCCATGGTAAATATCACTGATAGTATGCTCACCCCGCTGGCGATCACTATTTCCGCCACTGGGAGTTGTACAGAGGACGACGCCACTAGAGGCCGCGCTTTAGAAGAAAGCTTCGACTCTAGGCTTTGATACGAATTGTATAAATATGTATTAGAAAACTCTAATTTTAATATATGTTTTGAATTAAGAGTGATTTAATAACTCTTGAACTATTGGTATATAGTTGATGTAATTTTGTGAGTATTGATGTATGGGCCCAAGTGATTGTTTTTACTCATGTACATGTCTCATGATATGAGACACAGATATTCCATAGGTTGACGGGTGGTCAACGAGACAGGACCCCCGAGTTTTGGGGCTTTACATCAAGAATCACTATTAAAACAACTTTTGCACTATACTTAATGAATAGATAGTTGCACCTCTCTCATTTTGGCTGGATTTGAGTCCCATCCAAAGCCAATTTTTGGTTGGTTTGACCAACCTCAGTTTTTATCGAAAAAAATCCGATATATCTCGAAATATCGTTGATATTTCGGTGATATTTGTAAAAAATCATCGAAATATCCGTTAATCGATAATCGGTAGAGCTTATCGTATTGGGCCGATCCAATATTCCGAAATTTCAAACACTGATTTTTAAATAGATATCAATGAAATTTATATAAAATTCATAAAATACTTTTGGTGCACTAAAATTAAAAATTACATTAATATTTATAATTAACTTTGAAAATATTTTATTGGACCTTAAACAAGATGTAAACTTAAAGTAATTTAGAGTTATAAATAATATAATAAATTAGGATAAAATGTGGTAAAAAAAGAAAATAATAATAAAAGTACTATATATGAACTTGGTGAATATAATAAAATGAAGAAATATTTTTAGTTAAAAAATAAATTTTTAAATTTGCATCTAATATCTCCAATATTATTTCTTGAAGAATAACATATTTTGGATAAAAAAACCTTCTTTGAGATTATTTTTGTAAGGAAATAAGAACATTTGTATCAAAATTAGGCATTCAAAGGGTAATTTAATAAAATAACCCTAAAATGACTCCCTCTTTGCCTAAAGTGCCAAACCTTATATCTCGCCCATCTCTCTGTTTCTCTTTCTCGCCCAAAGAGCCAAACCCCATCTCTTGCCCATCTCTCTCCATTTCTCTCTCTTGCCCATCTCTCTTTCTCTCCCTCTTTGCCTAAAGGGCCAAACCCCATCTCTCGCCCATCTCTCTTTCTTTCTCGCCCATCTCTCTCTGTTTCTCTCTGTTCGAAAGAGCCAAACCCCATCTCTCGCCCATTTCTCTCTGTTTCTCTTTCTCACCTATTTCTCTCTCACCTCGTATAATTCTTTCTCGTTGATCGCAGAGGAAGAAGAAGAAGAAAGAGAAGGGGAGGGAAAAAAGAGGACCATAGAAGAAGAAAATAAGAAAAGGGAAAAAAAAAAAAAAAGAGAATCTGGGTCGTCTTCTAAACCCAGCAGCAAATGATCCATGGTTATGTTTTTTTATTCACGTTTTGATTTTGGTTTCGTTGATCGCAAAGAACAAGGTTATCTGTAATTTTTTCGTTCTTGATTTTTTTTTTTTTTTGTGGATGCCTAGAATTTTGATGGGTTTGTTGTTTTCTTATCATCGAAATTTTAGGGTTTTTTCTGTAAAACCCGAGAAAATTCTAATTTTCTAAAAATGGTAAACAGAATTCACAAACGCTCTAGTTATCATATGACGAACAGACTCTCACCGTTGAATCGTCGAAATCTAGCTACCACGCGAATTTCTATTTAATTCGAGATACTAAAATTTACAAACGCTGAGGCACCGGTGTGTCCTAAGTGATGACAAATTGTGAGAGGCATGCTGATGTGTGACAAGGGTCACTGATTACATGTACACATGTGACACATGTTACATGATTAGTGAGAGGATAGAGATAAATGGCTTAAATTAAGCCAAGTGTCAAAAAGCCTTTAAAAGTCAAACTAAGGGACAAAAAGGGAATTAATTGAAAAGAAAAAAAAAATTAAGACATCATCTTCTTCTCCATTTTTGCAGGAACATGCAATGAAGGGAGAAAACAGTTTTTAGAGAGAGAAAGTCCAACTTCTCTCTAGATTTCCCATTGATCTGCTCATTAGTTTCATCGGGGTTAAAGAGGAGAGTTTGATCTACGCTACAAAGGGCTACGCGCGGACATTCGATTCGTGGAGTTTCACAACCCCAAGAGGTAGGGGTCTTCCTACTTGGATTATCTTTGTTGGGTTTCATTTTAATGGATGGGGATTTGTTAAGGCCTGGATGGTGTGTTTTCGATCCCAAAATATTTGGACCGAGTGAAGAAAATCCCTAATGTGGTCATGAACTGTGACGCCCCCAAAACTCGGGGTCCGACTACCCAAGCCAACCTAATTTTAATACTGTGATATCGTCGGGTAACCCGACATCTTTCACGGCAGTAACGCAGACTCAAAAATCGAGCTTTACCCAAATGCAAAACCCGAGATAACCCGTCCCAAACATCAATATCATGAGTACAAAATGTTCGCTTGTGCCCAATACAACACTACTCATCAATATTTATATATCCAACTATATCCAATAGTTTCCGTAGTTCAATTATTTTTACTTTACAATATACAATTAAAACAATTCTAATACATGTAGAATCCATCAAAGCCACATCTTGCTCTCTAAAACCGGGCCTTCAGATCAGTCGCCTCCTCAAGACGCTCCTCGCACCGTGAAAATAGTATTCTGACAGCAGGAGCAATGCCTGCAGTGGAATCACCAAGTGGAAAGATTTCCACCTAAGTGCATATGCAATGCTCCAGCAAACATAAATTAAGAATGCATGATCCTACTTGAATGTCTAATCGATCATCTCAGATTCTGTCCTCCTCGACTCCTCTCACACGCTTAAGCCACGTATGAGAACCTTAGTTTTTATTTACTGTGGACAACCCTCCGATGTATATATCAATTGGGCCAATTCGAATACGATATTATGTGTGGACTCACCGATGTATATCAATCGGGTCAATTCGACGATTGATATTTTATTTGGACTACTCCTCCGAGTATTCATTATTTTTAGACAACCCTCCAACCATTCTCAAGAATTACCATGCACTCACTCCTATCGCCCTAGATACCCCGGTGCATATGAATGCACATGTCAATTTCATTTCACTCTATAACACATGCAAATATATAATCACAACACATCATCACACTCAACCACAACAAATATACAGAATCTGCGACTCCATACCAAAAAATTAGCTCACTTGGGCTAATGATCAAACACGAGCAATTCAACTTGAATCACTGAATTAAACACATTATTTCACAAAATTATTTTGTGAACACTATTCTCTGAATAGTGGAAACCCCGTTACTATTCTCGAAAATCATTAAATCACTCCGCTCACTTTGTGAACCCAAATTTCACGGCCATTTCCGGCCTCATACACACTGAAAGCATCATTTATAGCATAGAACATCACTAAGGATGCCCAAACAGCCCTAACTCCCACGGACTCAGATAGAGAGGGCTCAAAAATTCTCACATTTCTGGGGGCCCCAAGTTTTGGATCAACAAACTGGCCACTACGGCCTCAATCAACTCAAAGATCGTGAAATACACTTAAACAAAGTAAAACTCAAGTAGGAAGAAACTCCCTACCTCACTGAGTTTGTCGAACTCTAAATTGCACCCACGCTAAGCCCCTCTCCGCAGAGCAGCTTTCCTTCATTCCTACGACCCGACTGCTGATTGTCTAAACCTAGAGAAGGGAGGTCCTCTCTCTCTAGAATGCCACCATTTCCGTTTCTGCATCCTCTCCCGTCTGCCCTCAAGTGGCTCTTTTCAATTTGAGAAGAGACTATTCCTATTTTGTCATTTTCTAACTTAAACACCACACAATTATGTCCTTCTTTTTCCTGCCATTCGCACTACCGGCCGTCCATTTTCATACTTTTCGACCATGCCACTTACGGCATATGAGCACGCAGGCGAGACTTTGTCGCATCAAAATCGCTTACGGCACTGGAACGCCATGTCTCGAAAAACGCACTCCTACCGGTTCTAATTCGACGAACCCGACGAATTAGCTAGATTTCACAAGACGATTCCAACGGTGAAATCCGTTTCGTCATCCGAGATCCAAAGAATAAATTTCAGATTTTTAACATAAATTACAATTTTGTAACCGAAATTACGATTTTACCCTTTTTCCAGAAATTGGAATTTCTCGGGTCTTACATGAACAGTGTCGAGACCTGGGGTTTTACTGTTCACATGATTTATGTGTGATTTGTGTGTTGCTCGGGTGATTCAAAATGAATTGCTTGAATTGGTTATTAGCCCATATGAGCTAATTCTTGTGTTATCATATGAATTGAATAACATGATATTGTGAGTTAAATTTTGTTAGTATATGCATGTTTAAAATATATTAACATGAATTTTTGGAAATGGTATAATGCATTTCATATGCACCGGGGCACCCTAGAATGGTAGGTGTGAGTGCATGACAAATAAAATCGGAGGGTTGTCCAAACGATGAATTCTTTTGTAAAATTATTAAAAATAATAATTTTATCAGAAAGTTGTCCGAAGAATTGTGTTGGAAAAATTGTCCAACAATTCACATCGGAGGGGCTCATGAATTGTTTCGAAGAATTACCCAACAAGTTCACCTCGGATGATTGTCCAACGTATTATATCGGAGGGTTGTTCTCAATTAAAACAATATTTTGTCTGGATAAGAAATGATTTTCATTCATGGCTTGTGCATATGTGAGAGAGCCTGAGGACTATGACATGGGATTTGGGCATGTAGACATTCAAGTAGGATCATCTTTCAATGCGCTTATTGCCATTACATGTGCACTTAGGTGGGGAGTAACCCATTTAGGAGATTATCACTACTGGGCATTGCTCACCCTGTCGAGGGAAAATTATTTCAGGAACAGGGAGTGTTCGGGAAGACGGTGCTCACTAGAGGCCGCTTTTAAGAAGAAAGTCAGATTGTGGCTTTGATAGTTTTTGTATAACATGTATTAGAATTCTTAATTTTAATATATGTTTGTATTAAGAGTGAAATTAACTCTTGAACTATTGTAATATAGTTTGTTGGATATATTTTGGTGAGTATGATGTGTAGGCCAATGTGGTCATTTTTACTCACATATGGGTCTCATGATATGAGACATACAGGTTTTCCGCAGGTTGACGGTGGTCAACGAGACCCTCGGGAAATGAGGCGTCACATTTTCGAAATGGAAGTCACGATGTGCCTGAAATTCAATGGATTTGCTCATCATCGAAAAAAAAAAATCGTAATGAAAGTCGCGATTTATCGGTGATTTTTCCGATATTTCGATGTAATATCAATATATCGATGATATATAATCGATATTGTCCAATTTTTTTCGATTTTTACCCAATATCATGTCGGGATAAACCGATATCCGAAATATCGATGATATATCTATATCGATGATATATCTCGAATATAGTGCGACATTTTAAACCCTATTTATGACCAGTGACTAAAAAATCGGATTTTTTGACCGATTTATTGCCGAAAAATCGGTTTTTGGGCGGCATCGAAAAGATATTTGCAAAAGAAAATTGGAATTAAAAAAATCGACGAAAAATCGAAAAAACTCACCAATTTTTCTCCGATTTTTTGGTGCCTGTGAAGCACGTGCCTGGGAGGTGCATGGGGGGACGATAAAATCGACGATTTATCACCGATAAATTGAAAAAATAGCCGAAAAATCGACGATTTTTTGTCGTTTTCTTGGAAAAAAAACGTGATGATCCTGACCCTCAAATTGTTTCCTGTTTTTTATCTAACGGTCCAGATTTCATCCTCCTTTTTAGAAGAATCCAACTACTATATTTTTTATCCAACGGTTGATTTTAAATCTAAAGCTTGATCTAACGGTCCAAAATGATTTCTAACGGATATATGATGATCCAATGGTCATATTTGAACCAAAATCAAATCCAACGGTTAGAAATAAATCACAATGGTTTTTGACAATCCAATGGCTATTTTGACTCCAAAAATTATATAAATATCCCTAAAATCATACACTTTCATTACAAACTCATCCATTCACATCTAAGCTCCTTTCACTTTTAAATAATTTTTCTTGCTCTTATCCTAATTTTTTGGGAAGATCTTTGTGAATTAAGGTATGTTTCTTTGTTCATTAATTTTGTTTTTATGCATATTTTATTTAGTTTTATTTTGGTGTCAAGTGGTTTATAATAAATATTTTATAGTATAGTTTTTTTATTTTTAGTTTATAATTCGATAATACTATAGTTTAATTTTTAGTTAATTAATTATATTAGTTATTTAGTTAATAGTTATTTTAGTTATATAATGTTTCAAACTTAGTTATTTACTATAATCTTATTTTAGTTATATAATGTTTGAAACATTTATACTATAATCTATATTTTTATACTATAGTTTTTATTATAGTTTCATTTGATAATATAATTTTTAGTTAATTAATTATATTAGAAGTTATTTAGTTAATAGTTATTTTAGTTATATAATGTTTCAAACTTTGTTATTTACTATAATCTTATTTTAGTTATATAATGTTTGAAACATTTTATACTATAACTCATTTTTATACTATAGTTTTATTTTTTTAGTTTCATTTGATAATATAATTTTAGTTAATTAATTATATTATTTATTTAGTTATTAGTGTTATTTTAGTTATATAATGTTTCAAAACTTTGTTATTTTACTATAATCTTATTTTTTAGTTATATAATGTTTGAAACATTTTATACTATAATCTATTTTTATACTATAGTTTATTTTAGATTCATTTGATAATATAATTTTTAGTTAATTAATTATATTAGTTATTTATTTAATAGTTATTTTAGTTATATAATGTTTCAAACTTAGTTATTTACTATAATCTTATTTTAGTTATATAATGTTTGAAACATTTTTATACTATAATCTATATTTTTATCCTATAGTTTTATTTTAGTTTCATTTGATAATATAATTTTTAGTTAATTAATTATATTATTTATTTAGTTAATAGTTATTTTAGGTATATATGTTTCAAACTTAGTTATTTACTATAATCTTATTTTGGTTATGTAATGTTTGAAACATTTTTATACTATAATCTTATTTTAGTAATTTGAAACATATTACTTACATGCATATTTTATTTTTAATGTATCTTAGTTTTAATTTGGTTTAATTTTGATAATAATAAATTAAGTTAGATATGTAATGTTTGGAAACTTAGATATTAAACATCCTACTATTTAGTACTTGAAACATATTACTTACATTAAATTTTAGTTATACTTATATAATGTTTGAAACTTAGATCTTAGACATATTTAATGTTAGAAAATTTAGATTCTTAGATATCTAATGATATTATTAAGCCAGATATCATGTTAGGAAACTTAGGTCTTACTTCTCTTTATGCTAAATTACATATATATAATGTTATTATAATGATATCATAAACAAAGATCACATTGATTTGAATTTTATTTTTAATAAAATCACATGTGTTTATAGAATGGCTAGTGGAAGTGGAGGCCGAGATCCTGCATGGAGGTATTGCACACCTTTGGAGGGACATAAAAATGGAACAATTTGTAAATATTGTGGTTTAAGCATAAAAAGTGGTGGAATTACTCGCTTAAAGTTTCATCTGTCACATATGGATCCCCATTCAAATACTAAGAAGTGTCCAAATGTCGCCGGGAAGTAAAACAAGAAATGAAGCAACTTTAGAACATAAAGTAAATCAAAAGCTAAAAGCAATGCGATATGAAGAATCTGAATTGACCATTTGAAAGACAATGGGAGGAAAACATCACAATCTCATTGATGATGATGAGAAGGAGGAGGGTGATGAAGATGTGCATATGTATCCGACTGACATGCACCCCGATGAGCGAGATGAATATCGAGAAATAGTACGTGCATCAAAAGCTAGTGAATGGAACATATATCGGGTTTCAGGATTTATGAGAGGCAAAAGAAAAATAGGTAAATCTTTATACCTAATTCATTTTTTCACATAATTATGTATAAAATAATGTAAGTTGATTTTATTTTTTTGCATAATTGCAATAGGTGAGTCTTCACAACCAGGTGATCTATCAAGACGTATACAAAGATCACAAAGTGTTCAGCATATGGATCCATCACCGCCAATTGCAACATCATTATACAAGTCTTCGACTGCAAAACAAAAAAGCCTAAAAAATATGTTCAAAGGTGATTCAATCAAGGAAATAATGGGACGATTAATTAGTGTGAAACCTTGGAAAATTCAAATTTTCTGAAAAATGGTAAAATAGTAATTTCGGTAGAAAAAATGTAATTTTTATAGATCTCGGATGACGAAACAGACTTCACCGTTGAATTCGTCTCACGAAATCTAGTTAACCTATCGACTACTGGATTCCGAGACAAATGTGACTCTACATTTTTCGAGGTATCTGCTCCGTGACACATGGCATGACATGTGGTGCACTTATAGGAATGGTTCACATTGAGCCAAGTGTCAAGTAGAAGAAATAATAAGAAAAAAAAATTAATAATAATAATAATAAAAGAAAAAAAAGAAAAGGATAAAGTCAAAAAGGAGGTAGGGAAACGATGGAGAGAGGGAGAGCGTCTAAAAGAGAGATTTTTATTTTTTAATTTTTCTTATCTTCGCTTCTTTCTCAAATCTACAAAATTGACCAGAGGTTTTTGTCGAGCATATGCAAAGCTGACCTATTAAGACGCAGCCTATGCGCGACACTAAAATTCGAGTTTCGTCAAACTCCACGAGGTAGGGAATTTTCCTACTTGTGTTATTTCTAGCCTAAAGGTCATTTAATGGCTTGGGATTGGCTTAGAGGCCGTGAAAGACCGTAAATTTCAATCCCTAATTTTTTAGACTGAGTGTAGGAATTTTTAGAATCTTTGACTGCTTGACGCCCCGATTGAATTTTCGAATGTTTTCGCATGCCTGTGCTGAAATTTCAGGATCAAGCCAACAGCTTTGGATCGTGTTTGAGGTTTGTTTTTTATCCCGAGACTAATGTCTTCGGGTTTTGTGGTGTGTTTTGGTATCACAATAATTCGGTGATGAACAGTGAAGGGACTAAGAAGTGCCCTGTTTTATATGAGTCCGAGATTTGGGCCATTTTGTGTGTTATTGTTGTAAAATATTAAATAACATGTTGTTGTGTGTAAAAACTATGCTATATGCTATTTGGATGTATTAACGTGGACGATCAATGTAAATTATATGTAAAAATTATAATTATCCATGGTGTATTAATGTTTCATGTAGCACTCATATATACATGTAACATGAAGGAAAATGCATTCGCATCATGCATTTCCATATGCACGGTCATATCGAGTCGAGTCGTGGTGTAGTGCATGGTATTGAATATTCACCGTGTTGGTGGTGAATGGGTCAGTGAGTTCTGAAATGGGACAAAGTCCAAGGTTGAGACTCACGGAAGCGTAAATTGATCAAAATGATAAATTACATGTTTTAGGCGAAGCAAGTTGGGGTAGATCCCTCCCCAGGGTGAAACACCCAAATGTTATTCACGATTAGACATGATTCCCGGCGATGTAAGTTTGCGAAAATGTTGGAAGGCTACGTAGTAAACCCGAAAATTCAATTTTTCGAAAGGGTAAACGGAAATTTCATTTAAACCGAAAAATTCTCTAGATCTCGATGATGAAACGGATTGCGCTGCTAAATTGCCTCGCAAATCTAGTGACCTGCAAAAGTTTCACAATTCTAAGACAAATGTGACATTTTATGAATTTCTAGGTGATAAGCCGTCAGTGCCTTCAAGGACGAGATTTTTACAAAAATCTCGAAAGTTAGGAAATGGCTTGAGTTAAAGTTCATTTAAAATAATTGAACTGAAAAAAAATCAAAATTTTCGGGACGGAAACGGACCCGAATGAGACAATATAAGTTATGTATCTAAATAATAATAATAATAATAATAATAATAATAATAATAATATAGTAATAATAATAATAATAATAATAATATTATAAAAATCAATCAACAAGGGGATATAAACGTCAAATGGGTGGGAGAGAGAGGGCGTGCAGAGAGAGGGGGAAGATATTTTATTTTTTTATTTTTCTTCTCTTGCTTCTTTCTCAGATCTACGGAAATCGGATTATAGGTTTTCGTCGGGGCTGAAGGCAAAGTTGATCTACGCAATGAGAGCTACAAGTGGACACAAAAAAGTTGGAGTTTCGACAAACTCCGTGAGGTAGGGGTTTTATCCTACTTGAAGTTACACTTTGTTTAAGTGTTTTGTAATGTTTCGGTTGGTTTGAGGCCTCGAACGTCGCTTGATCGTCCCAAAACTCGATCTAATTGCGGAATTTTTGAAGAATTTTTTGGAGCCTATTTGGCCACCCGTGACTGTAGGGGCCAAGTATGGGGTGTTTTGTTTCATAATTTATTGAAATATTTTGGAAATGAATGGCTTGAGTTGTGTGGAATTAATAGGCTAATGCATGGGCTTGATGTGTTAACATGATGTCACAATTATATGGAATATAATCAGGTGTATAGCCTTCGAGATGAGATTAGATTTGCTCAATTATATGGAATATAATTGTAAAAGTGTAGGCCATTGGAGATGAGATTGTGAATTGCTCAAATGAGCTAATTCAGGGGTGATGTTTGATGAATATTGAATAGCTCAAGTGAGCTAAGTTTGGGTGATGGTTGATCCATGTTAAATTACATGGTGAATGTAATTTGTGAATATATGCATAATTGATATATTGTATAAAAAATGATTGAAATGACATAATGTACTTCCATATGCACTGTAACCTAGAATTTAGGTGTGAGTGCATGACATAAATTTTCTAAAATCGAACATGGCTAAGGGAAGGAATTTCACAGATGATTTTCCGAGAATTGGGTTGGGAGATGGGCTAATGTATCATTTCTGATGAGGACCATGACTGCTTTGAATCACTAATCTCACTAACCAATTCGCCTCGGAGGGTAGTCCCGTATTGCTGCAGGAATTGGTGGTATATTTCAAAACGGTTTTGTTTCAGAAAATGATTATTTTCTCATACATGGCAGAGCAAGTGTGAAGTCGTGAGGACTCGAGACATGGGAACGGGCATTTAGACATTCAAGTAGGATCACGTGTTCTGCCAGTGTGTGCTTAAATTGGAGCATTTGCATATGCACTTAGGTGGAGAAGTAGCATTTAGGGTGATTCCACTGCGGGCGATAAGCTCACCATGTCGAGGGATCATTTTTCAAATCTGAGCGCTTGAAGACAACTCTTCGGGAGACCGATTTTGAAGAAAAGTCGGGTTGTGGCTTTGATGTTTTTGGATATAACATGTATTAGAATGTTAGATTTTAATATGTGTTTGTATAAGAGTGTAATCAACTCTTGAATTATGGTGATATAATTGGTAATGGTTTTTGGATGAGTATTGGTTTATGAGCGAGGCATTTTTTACTCATGTATCGTCATGATGCGAGCGTATAGTTTCAGCAAGTTGACGGGTGGTCGACCGGACCCTCAGTTTTGGGCGTCACAGGCGTGCGGCGTCTGCGGTGAACACGAATCCAGGTGGCCTGAAAAGAAAAAGAAAATCATGATTTGATAAATTAAAAGTGGAGGCTTGTCCAATGGTTTAAGTCATTGGGTTAAATACCAATGGTTGATTTCCACACTTGGCAATTGCAAGTGTGGGGGAGTCGGTTGGGACTCAGGTTGTGAGCATGAAGAGTCACATCTCATGCATAACACGGAACATTTCATATAATGTTGCCTAAATTGTATGAAATGTGATTGATGTTTATGTACGCCATTGCATGTGCATTTTAGGTAGAGAGTAACCCTTGTAGGAAAACTTTCTACTGGGCATTGCTCACCCCGTCGTGGGACCTCCTTTCAGGTATAGGTCTAGTGCAGGCGTCTGACCCTCATATGGGACCGCATGAGAGATGAGAGCCAGATGAGGCTTCGTTTTGTTTTGTTTTTGTCTTGTATTATATTCGAGCAGAATCAAAACATGTATACCTTTTTGTTATATAAAATTTGTTAAATGGTGTGATTAATAGTCTATCATATATTTTTGTATATTTGTGAATTAAATATGCAGGAATGGGTCTCAATATATGAGACAAATGAGTGTGATATCGGGACACCCAATATTTACAGGTTTCCACAGGTTGACGTGTTGTCAACGGGACCCCCTAGATAGGGGTGTTACAATTAGCAAGTTTTTCATATATGAAAGTGTTCCTGCCTCAGCGAGTCCACCATTTTTAACAACATGATTTTGGTGCCGCAACAAATGATTTGTCTAATTATATAATATGTTTTACATTACCGATCTCCATATGAAATATGTTTTAATAATGACATTATTATCTCCACTTATGAAATATGTTTTAATAACTAGCTTTCCTTAGTGTACTTAGCTGTAAGGATGGGCATCGAACCACCATCTCCATATGAAATCAAAAGCAAGTACTTGGAAATGGAGTATAAAGACATGGAAGCTTATGTCAACTTACAAAGGGAGAAATGGGAGACATATGAATGTACAATTATGTGCGATGGATGGGTCGGGCCAACTATTCAAAATTTCATTGTATATTCAAAAGGAAGCACAATTTTCCTCAAATCTGTTGATGCGTAAGATAAGATTAAAGACAACAAATACATATATGGTTTGTTGAAGGACGTTATCAAGGAAGTTGGAGAAGCAAATATGGTTCAAAGTGTAACAGATAATGGATCAGCTTTTGTGAAGGCGGGAAAGTTGTTGATGAAGAAATCTGATCGTATTGGACTCCATGTGCGGCACTGCTTGCATTGATTTAATGTTTGAAGACATTGGTAAAAGGGATAGTGTTGCTCAGTTGATCAGGAATAGCCGAAAGATAACCAACTTCATTTACAATCATGATTGGTTACTTGCAAAAATGCGATAGGTATGTGGTGGAGATATTGTGTGTCCTAGAGCAACAAGATTTGCAACAAACTATAGTGCCCTTGACGGTCTTCGGAATTAGTTGAATTTGAAGAAAGTCTTTATTAGTAATGAATGGTCATCTCACAAACTTAGTCGGACTAAAGTTAGACATGAGGTTAAAAGACTCATGTTTGATCATCAATATTGAGAGAAGGTGGAGAAGCTAGTGTCCATCTATGAGGCATTATACACAGTGCTTCGCATTGTTGACTTAAAAGTCGTTCCAACAATGCCATTTGTTTACAAGTTGATTCGGTTGATGAAGGCAAATTTAGATCAACTCCAAGCTAAAGAGTGGGTGAAACTTATCATCGCAGATCGTTGGGATAAAACTCTTAAGCATCCTCTTCATGCAGTAGGTAACTAATTAATATCCTCTTCGTCGATATTCACATTTAATAATATTATGTTTATATTATTATCGCATACTAATTCTCAATAACTATTGCAGCATACTATCTAAATCCAAAATTTCAATATAGACACAGGTTAGTTTGTATGAGCTACTTCATTTGTTCATGATGTTTTCTAAATTAGATCCTAATGTTGAAGGCCTTTGTAATTTTGGAAATGAGAGGTAAATTAATGAGTTTCTAATTCCTGATGGTGATTCAATTTATTCGATTGATTTTTTATTTTAGATTTTTTGACATTTTGAATTCATAGCTTATACTATTTCGTGATGCAAAAAAGGGATTTGGTGATTGGGCGTGATAAGCGTCAAGATAAAAAATGGTTCTGGTAGTGTTAATTCTCATTATAATTAAATTTTATAACTATTTTATTATTATATATTGAATATAAGTAATTTTTATGCGGTGAATGATGGTTTTTGTGTAGTAAATCACACTCCAACATTAAGGAGTTTGGCCTTAAGGTTCTTTCCCAAACATTATCTTGACTTGTGAAGAATTGGAGCACATTTGCTCTACAATTCATACCAAACAAATAAATTGGTTTGCTTATCCTAGGCTCCAGTAATTGGTTTGTTATTACAACATGGCTAAAGATGTGATATGGAGCGAGGCGATAAAGTTGTCAAATAATTTTCGATTTGCTTGAAATTTGGTGAGTTTGGTGAAGAAGAAGTCGACTATTTGATGGGTTAGACCTCTCCATTTAGATTATGAAGATGGAAATCTTAATCCACAAATTGCTGCACATGTTTGAGAAGCAGGTGTTAATGTTGAGCGGGTTTTATCTGAAGAAGTTCATAGTGAAAGTTTTAGTCAAGACATGAGGGACTCATTTCAACCCGCTGTTACTCCTCGACCCTCTTTTGATTCAAGTGTTGAACATAGTAGTAAACCAAGTATTGCTGGTTGTGACGCCCGAGCAGGGTCAGATTAGCTAAGATGACCACTTGGAGATACTCGTGAATGTCCGGGGCGGCAGGCATTTTCACGAATCTGAAACAAATCTCCTTTATGCAGGGACCTCTACCCCAAATACAAAACTGCATAAACACATCCCCAACAGTCCAGATATATTCACAACATGAGTAAAGCGGTCACTTGGGCTCCTAAACATACCCATAAAACATACCAACTATGAATCCAGCTATATCAATAGTTCTAAGTTCAATGTTTTACTCTTGTAACACATATTAAAATTAGAGAATTCTAATACACGTATAAAATCATCAAAGCCTGACCGGCTTTCTTCACAAGCTACGGCCTCTAGGACCAAGGCGTCTCTCTTAACTCACATGCCTATAAAAGCAGTATCCCTCGACAGTTGAGCTAATGCTGGAGTGGTGGAATCACCTAAATGGGCTTCTCTCCACCTAAGTGCGGTACGTGCTCCAAAATAAACACACATTCAAGCCAAATGCATGATCTGCTTGAATGTCCTAGCGATCATCTCGTGCTCGAGTCCTCATAAACTCCCTGCGCTCGCCTAAGCCTCGTATGGGAATTATTATATTTATTTGTTTGTGCCCTCCGATGTGTATATATCAATTGGGCCGTCTCCGACGATTGATGTGTTATGGACTACCCTCCGATGTATATCAATTGGGTCTTCTCCGACGATTGATATTTTTAGTTTGGACTACCCTCCGATAATTAACATTTTAGACAACCCTCCGAACCATTTTTCTCTAGACTCATCTCATGCACTCACTCCTATAGTCCTAGGGTGTTCGATTTTGCCTGGAATGCATGTATATCCCGAAATTCGATACAGTCTAATTCACATGTAAATATATAAACATGCATATATTTACAAAACATTTAATTCACACAATCATGTCATGTAAATTCTCATTTCATACATCAAAATTAGCTCACTTGGGCTAATGATCAAACATGAGCAATTCAACTTGAATCCCTCGATAAAACACATTTCACCGCAAAATATATTTTAGTGTCGCTATTCCTATGAACTGATAAAACCTTAGGGTTTGCAGTTCAGTCGCTCATCAATTCATCGGTTCGCTGTGAACCCGCATTTCCACGGCCATTCCGGCCTCATCCAAATCAATACATGATTTAATACAAGAATTTCAAGATTTAACGACCCCGAATCAGCGAAGTAGTGATCACGTTGCTCGCTGGTGTTCAAGTATATCAATTCGGTCCCGAGGTTTGGGATACATCAAGCGACCGCCGCGTCATTCGACTCAAACGTACAATGTTCTTAAACAAGAGTAAAAGCGCCGTGAGAGAAACCCCTACCCCTCGGGTTGTCAAAACTCCTCCAAATCCGATACCGCAGCGTGGTAGCTCCGTACGTAGAATAGGCTTTCTTAGCGTCATTGCCAGACGGTCGAATCGCTAGATATTCTAGAGAGAGAAGTCGAGACGTTTCTCTCTGGGTACTCCGTGTTTGGCGCTCATCTCGCTTTGAATTCATGTTTCTTTTGGTTTAATGAAGAGAAGACAAGTCCTGTTGCTCTTTTGTTTTAACATGATAACAGACCATTAATACCAGATTATGTCACATCTTTCCCGGTTGGCGTGACACTATAGGCCGTCCATTTTTATCATTTCTCTATTCATACCGCCTTGGCACATGGTATGTGTTATGTCTTGACTTTCGTCGCATCAAAAATCGTTTTTCGACACACGACGCGATGCACAGGCAACGTGCCAGCTCGAAGCTGTCTCGAAATTCGGCCCGAATTTTACGTGCTAACTAGATTTCGCGAGCGATTCCAACGATGAAGTCGTTTCATCATCAGAGATCTGAAAGAATAAATTTGGATTTTTAGCCCGAAATTACAATTTTGTAATAACCAGAAATTACGATTTGCCCTTTTTTCCGTAAATTGGAATTGCTCAGATCTTATTCTCCCTCCTTAAAAGGAATTTCGTCCCGAAATTCGGGGCGATCTGATCACTCACATGCATAATAAGCGTGCACTCTACTAATACATGTAAGCAGTCATTTAAATCTTAAGCGACCCAAACCACGTACCTTCGTCCACTGACGAAGGGATAGGTGGCCCACATCGTGTCCTCGCTCTCCCACGTTGACTCCTCCACTCTATAGTGCCTCCATAGTACCCTCATTAGCCTCATGGTCTTGCGTCGTAAAACCTGTCCACGGTATCCAAATACTGCTGGTCCCTCCTCGAAAGGTCGTCGGTGTCAACCTTAATGTCCCCGA
Organism: Tetrastigma voinierianum; assembly: GCA_016808115.1. NCBI lineage: Eukaryota > Viridiplantae > Streptophyta > Magnoliopsida > Vitales > Vitaceae > Tetrastigma > Tetrastigma voinierianum. Next base: position 2,313,975 of record JAEQBH010000921.1, read on the forward strand.
TCACGCGCGGCGGTTGAAGTATACTTCTAGAGCATGGAGCGTGAAACACCTAGTGGACGCACGACATGTTTGGGCGGTAAATCGGCCAGAGTGCGCTACAATGCCTATCCTCTCGGTATCTCGAAAGGCCTATGAATCGCGATAGCTTCCACGCTTGCCAAAGTGACCACGCCCTCTTAGGCATCACCTTGAAGACATGATCTCGACCTCGAACTCTAGGGGTCGACGTCAAACATCGACATAAGCTCTTTTCTTGACTGCGGGCGAAATTGAGAAAGTGGCCCCGTCGTGTCAGACTCACCTTCTCGGAGGTGTCTCTGTCGGTCGAGGACCGGTGATGGAGCTACTCACTCGATTAACATAATGGTGACTGCATGGCCTCCCGTACGATTGCCTCATACGGTGCCATGCAGCATAATCGCCTAATAGCGTTTGGCAGAGGCGGAATTCCACTAGAACCGTCTCCTCCCAGCTGCCCTTATGATCCAGGACGCATGCTCGTAGCATGTCCTCTAATACATGTATAGTCCTCTCAGACTGACCATCTGTCTGAGGGTGGAACGCTGTACTCATCGTCAGCCGTGTGCCCATAGCCTTTTGGAAACTCTTCCAAAGGGTGTCTTATCGGGTCCTATCGGAGCACTATGGATGCGAGGTACTCCATGTAGCCGGACTATCTCTTGAATGTATAACCGACAGAATCTCTCCAAGGCGAAGGTAATCAGCACGGCTAGAAAATGTGCCGACTTCGCGGGGCAGGTCTACTATCACCCATCTGTGTCATGCTTACGCTGTCAAGTGGCAAGTGGAGTCTAAAATCCATCGTGGCGATGTCGAATTCAGGCACCAGTAGAAAAGCCCTCGATGGCTGAAGTAGCCACGCACTGATACGGTGCTTTCGACCTTAACCTCTTGACATATTGAGACATCATCGAACAAGTCCCCTAAAGTGTCTCTTCATCCCACTCCAATAGTGCGCGGCGAAGATCTGGGCACATCTTCGTGCCACCTGGATGCATTGCAAATCGAGAGCAGTGAAACTCCTTGAGAATCTCCTCTCTCAAATCGGTCAAGCTGGGAACCACTACTAGTCCCATATCGAAGGCTACCATCTACGTGGAATGGTCAGCCCTGGAATCCGCTGTCTTTGTTTGTGCTCGGTCCCTTATGGACACTATCTCTGCGTCACGCCCTTTGGAACTCAATCACTCTGCTCACTTGACGGTGTAGCCACTAAACTCCCAGTGCCCCAGTGCTGGCTGTATTATGGCTGTCCACAGTCTCGAGCATCCGCGCTCCAGCTATACTGTGGCGCTCCTCGTGACTTCCGATTGGAGTGCATCAACCACCACATTTGCCTTACCCAGATCGTAATGCAAAGTGAAGTCATAATCCTCTAGGAACTCCCGTCCATCTGGTGCCTCATATTGAGGTCAGCTGCGTGAAAATATACTTCGGACTTTTGTGGTGCAGGTACACCTCGAACTCCTCGCCGTATAAGTGGTGGCTAAATCCTTCAAGGCGAAGACTACGACCTTCAACTCCATGTCGTGTGTGGGGTAGTGCGCTCAAATGAATTCTTCATTTGTCGAGAACCATAAGCTACTACCCTCAGGACACATCAAAACACAGTCGATTGACCTCGAGGCATCACAATACACTGTGTACCCCTGTCCCCTGTCTGGAACTATCAAGATGGGAGCTGAAGTAAGTCTCCTCTTCAACTCCTGGAATGCCTCCTCGCATGGTCATCAGTGACTTGACCTCCTTTTGGGTCGGCTAGTCATAGATGCGCTGCTATCTACGGAGAAATCCTCGTGGTCTCCTGTAATACCCGGCCCGATCTAAGAAACTACGTATCTCGGCGGCCGGCCTCATACGACCATCCTTGCCTCGACCTTCTGCGGGTCGTGACCTCTTGATCTTTGACACATTGTCCCAAAATCTCACCTCGATGGCGAGGCCTACTTCTTGAACTTGGCGTCTGGTGATGGTCTCATAAACAAGCGTAAGATGATCCTCAAGTGATACTCATGCTCCTACTGCATTTGGGGTACATCGGAATATCTCCACGAAGACTACGACAAGCCCAGTCTAAATGGGGGTTGGAATATCTGTAAGCGAGATCCATGAATCTTCTTCCAGCGCGTTAAATCCCGATCAAGCATCAATGGCTTCGAAAGTGCATGCGCATCTAGCATTTTCTTGGTATAACCATCTGCTTTCGGTGATGGTAACGGTCGCGATACATCTTGGAGTAGACTCGCTCCTCAGTGATCAAACAAATTGCCAATCCTGGATAATAGATGCAGATTCTTAATGTATCTGTTATTGTCACGTAGTCAATGCATAGTCGAAGGGTCTTGTCATGCTTCTTTGCAACGAAGCCAAAGTGCCGTGGTGAAGTGCTCGGTCTTATAAACCCTTGTCATTAGCTCTGTGCGTGGACTGCGAGTTCTGACTCAACTAGTGCCATCTGTCGCGGTCATAGGAATGGGTGAAATACCAGTGTAACTCAATAAAGTCACTACTGTGGAGTAGTCAGAGACAGCTAAATCTGGAAAAACATCCACATACTCGCATACTACCCGAGGTAGATCTAAGTCTGGTCTCTCCTGTTCTCGGAATTGAAAGCTTGCTAGCCAACCAGCTAGCGTCACGACCTTACACGGACTCATATCTTTATCAAAGGCGAAATGTCATCTTGTCTCACTGAAACACCACCTGAAATCTTAGTCCTGGCATTGGCAGGCGTAACCCTCTACGCTCCGATCGATGCGACCTGTGGTACATTAGCCAATCCATCCCGAGGATGACATCGAACTCGACATGTCCATGATCCTCGAGTCCTTTGTAAAGTAGAGTCCCAGAGATCTCAAAACTCGTAGCCTCGATATATCGTCCCACTATTCTCGCCTGAAATCCCTGGGGAGAACTCACATACAAAGGCTCCTCTAAGGTCTCAACCTCTAAGCCCAACTTCGATCACAACTGATGCAGCAATGAATGAATGTGGCTTGCAAAAATCAAATAACACTCTAGCCCGTAGGCGAGATAGCAAAACGTGCCACTGTGCATAGCGGCTGATCTGTGACTCGGCTGCGATGACAGCGTAGACCGTCCACTGGACCCTGATGTCCACACTTTGGGCTCAGTCCTCTGCCTCTACCCATATACGGCCTCTGTTTGCTTTGTGAAAATGTAGGGTGCCGCGGCAGCTCCACAGCGAGGCGCTCATACGGCCTGTGCAGAGTGGAGGAGCCGTGTTGTATCCTCTCTGTCCTTGCCTGCGGCTGGGACATCTTTGTCCCAAACCACAGGATCCTTTGTCTTTGGGGCAATCCGTCCTTAATCCCACGGTACTAACAATGTGCCACCATCGTCACTTCCCAGCCAGAGCCAGCTCTCATCTTGTCCTGACCGGATAGGCGCGACTCTGGAACCCTACGTAGGCCCCAGAAGCTCTCTTGCCTCTTTCTTGAGGCGGAAAGAAGTGACCAGTCTTCCTCTTACCACCTAACACTCAGCATCCAGAAGTGCTCAGGAAACTCCTCTATCTCTCTCCTCTATGGTCGGTAGTCTGACCATGGAATCCATATCCTGTGGCGGAGTTCTGCAATCCTGGCCCCGAATGGACCTTCAGTCCATTCTCGAATCTCCCTCGCCTTGGCCGTATCACATGTCACGTAATCGTCAGCGAATCGGGCTAACTCTGTGAATCTAGCCACGTAGTCCATCACGGTCATCGCCCCCTGCTTCAGCTCTAGGAACTCTTGAGCCTTGGCATGCCTCGCAGTCTCTGGAAAGTACTTGCCCTGGGCAGCTCTGAAACTCGCCGTGTCATAGCCTCTAAGTCTACAGAAGTCTGGCCCGTCTCCACCAACCACGGGCACCGCCCTCTGGTTGGAATGCAGCTAACTTTGATCTTAGTCGTATCGGAGTGATCTCGCAGCCTCGATGCGTTCCTGATGCATAAAACAATTGTATGCATACACCGTGGTCTCCTCCCACTGTGAATGTCGGAGGGTGGTGCTCTATCTCACGGAAGTTACTAGGTCCTCCTGACTACACCTGCTATGCTAGCACAGTGCGATAGCGTATTTACTTGACACCTAAAGCCTCGACAAAGTCACCTTCAAATCAAATCTGGCGAATTTGGTTAAATGTCGGTGGTGCGACCGATACCAGTGGGCGCCCCTACGCCCTCGTCACTCTTGCCGCCATCTACCTGATTAAAATGGCGATTAAATACAATACGGCATCTCGAATGCATAAACCTGACCGAGACACTAATCATACGCAATCGATTGCATATATATCGAACGCGTGTGATGAAAATATGTGCAGCCCACGTAGCGCCATCTCGCACATGCACGCCCATACTTCTTGCGCCACGACCGGCGCCCGGACGGCGCACGCCTTATGCTCGATGAGCGGTAGCCCATTCCAGGTTAACGTAATTTTTTTTTTTCATTATATATATATATATATATTTTTTAATTATTTTCTTTTCACTTTAGTGCAGACATTTATCCGATCCTCAAAGTCTCTTGTTCTCACATTTATCAAATAAAATTTATTAAAAGTTTATTTCGATATCCGATAAACCAATAAATTTCTAAAAATTTATTTCTTATTTCTTAAATCCAGTTTACATTTGTAAAACTCTAAAATTTTCACACTTCATCCTATACTCAATAAGCATGTTGCACACAATTCATAATTCATGATCACACTTCCATTTCACCAATTCACACAATTTTATCAAATCACACCAAACAACCCCGAGCACATGCATACGAGTGTCTTAGTTTTGTCAGTGATTTCCTAGATTAATCTCATACCTAAACTCAACATCGAACCACACCTAGTGGTGATGTTCTTACCAAACTATGGCACAAGCTACAAATCCTCGATTTCTAGGTTTCCATATACTATACTCTACATCTAACCACCCCAGTGGTGATGGATGCCAAACACAAACTCTGGTATTGATATCACCTAAGCTTCGATGCACCAGGCTGTGGCCTTTAAAAGCAGAGTCCGTTGACTACCACGTCCAACCGTGAATACTGCGTGAATGTCGGGCGACGGGCCATTTTCACAAAATCGAATTAGAGTCTCCTTTGTGCGGGGACCTTTTGAATACAAAACTGCGTAAAGAGCATCCCAAAACGATTAATATATTCATGACATAGGTAAAGCGGTACTTGGGCCATAAACAATACCCATAAAACATGCGATATGAATCCAACTATGTCAATAGTTCTAAAGTTCAAATGTTTTACTCTTATCTGACACATATATTAGTGAATTCAACCATGTGTAGTAAAATCATCCAAGCCACTGACGGCTTACAAGCACAGGCCTCTGGGCTGAGCCGTCTCCTCGCATGCTCCCTGTACCTATAAAATGTATCCCTCGACAGGGTGAGCTAATGCTGATAGTGGAAGTCGTCATCTCACTTTCAATTGAGGCTACTCTCCACCTAAGTGCGGTCTTGATGCTCCAAAATAAACCTGCGTTCAAGCAAATGCATGATCTGGCGAATGTCTAGCCGATCATCTCGTGCCGGAGTCCTCCGCCGACTCCCTCCTTTGCCTAAGCCTCGTGTGAAATTACATTATGTTGTTTTGTTTGTGAACAGCATAGTGTGGCCAGCCATCAATTGGGTGGGTCTGAATGATTGATGTGTTATGGACTACTCCCTCAGTGTATAGTTGGTTGATCTGGGCGTTGAAATAATTTTTAATTTGGACTACCCTCAGATAATTAACATTTTAGACAACCCTCGAACCATTTTCTCTAGACTCATCTCGTACACTGCTCACATAAAATGCAAGGTGTTCAAATTGCATATGGAGATATGTATGCGATTCAATCTGATCTAATTCAATGTATTTATAAACATGCATATATTTACAAAACATTGATTCACACAATCATGTCATGTAAATTCTCATTTCATACATCAAAATTATCTCCTTGGGCTAATGTTAAACAAACATTCAACTTAGAGCCACTCGATCAAACACATTTTCACCTGAAAAATATATATTTTTCTTGTCTTATTCACTAGCTGGTGGTAAAACACAGGGGTTTACGGTTAAAATCCTCATCAATTCATGGTTCACTTTGAACCTTCCGCATTCCACGGTCATTCTCGGCCTCATCAAGTAATACATGATTTAATACAAAATTTCAAGATTTAACGGCCCCAGTAGTCGTGGCAATGCAGTTTGCTCAGCTGGTGTTCCAAAATTATATCAATTCGGTCCGGTTTGGGGCCAGATCAACGACCTCATGAGCTCATTACGACTCAAACATTTACAATGTTCTTAAACAAAGTAAGCATGAAGTAGAGAAACCTTACCTCTCGGAGTTTGTCATGACTCCTCCAAATCGATATCTGCAGCGTGGCATGCAAGTAGAAACGTGGCTCTTGTAAATAGAAGGCTGCGGGTGTCGGATGTGAATGTTCTAGAAAGAGTGGGCCGTTCTCTCTCTAGAGTACTCCATGTTTGGCCACTGCATCTTTTCAAATTCATTTTTTCTTTTGGTTTTAATAAGAAGAAGACCGTCTATTTGCTCTTTTTGTTTTTCTTATGACTAAACAATTCGAATTAATACGTTATGTCCCTCTTTTCCCGAGTTTGACATTTGCGTATCTCGGTAGTGCATTTTATCGTTTCTGCTGTGACATGGCACGTGATGTGTTATATGTGATTTTGTCGTAATCGTTTTTCGTAGCGGCAGCGATCTGCCGAAAAACATGCCCGCTCCGTGTCTCGAAGTCGTGAAATTTTGCGTGCTAGCTAGATTTGTGAGGCAGTTAGGTGAAATCTAGTTTTTATCATCAGAGATCTAGAGAATAAATTTGATTTTTAACTAAAATTACAATTTTGTAGCAAAATTACGATTTTGCCATTTTTTCGAAATTGGAATTTAACCGGATCTTACACTTTGGTACTTCTACTCCCGAGGTTATGATGGCTCGAGAGGAGGAATTACTGAGAAATGATGGTGGGGATATTACATATCAGCCCAACAAAGTCAATATCCGTGAGCTCATTCACCAGATGAAGATGATTTCACTCGTATACGAAGATGAAGGCCCGTGGAGTGCAGGAGAGATTTGGAGCGGGAGTATTGGGTAAGTGGAAAACCATATAAAGGAAGACAACGAAGGATGACACCATACAATGAGGATTCGTTTTCGACCAGTTTTGAGTCCATGAGTATTGGAACTCAATTCGGTGATTCATCGAATGAGGGTAACATATTTCCTCCTTATACAATGATTATGGTCAGCCTTCTTCACATCCTTCAGGTTCCATTGGTGAAGAATATGGAATGGTTAACTATCCTCCCGATCCCATGAATGTCGTTCAAATTATCAAATGCAAGAAGGATTTCAAGCGAGCGTAATGGTGAACCTAATTTCACTGTCATGGAGAGGTTGTGGTAAGTCAATAATTATCGTAGCGTATTGAAATTACAATCAATGTGTGCCTTGTAATGTCTTAGTATGAATATTGCATAAACCAGATGGGATCTCTTCGTCCAAATAATGTAATGGAGATGCGTCAGTGCTTCATTTTGGTTTTAAATGACTATTGTGATGTAATTTCTACATAAATTATAATAGATAATATGCTTTAATAAGTGTATATTTGTTTATTTATATCTTTTTTATAGTTGACAAAGTATTTTAATGAATTTGAAAGCATTTTAATTTTTTACATTACTTGATATTTTTGTCCAAAATATTTACCGATATTTTAAATATTCACGTAAAATTGAGCAAATATATCGTAATTCTGTAGATATTTTGTTCGCTGTTCTGGCCCAGTAAAGAAAGGGGAAAGAAGGGCGGGTCAATCACGTTGATTACGTTAAGACAAGATGGTGCCTCCACTTCTCCCATACCCATACGCTTTCCTCCTCCAACCAGTCGCGGTCAATGGAGAAACGTTTTCCCACTTCTCACCCCCTACTGAACACCTAAGTTTCATTATATGTAATACATGAATGAATTAGAAAAATCATTACAACTTGGTATCATTTTCTTTTACAGCTAAATATTTTAATTATTATGTGATTGTTGAATTGGGCTGGTCTTTAATAACAATAGGATACAAAAGTAGCTAGAGGAGTGGGCTATTGCTAAAGCCTAAGAACAGGAAAAAAGCAATGTTTTAAAAATCGGTTATTTAAATCGGAAGTTATCGATTCGCGGTTCTTTAGTCGAGACCAGAGTGGTCGAGCAGTGACGTAATAAATATATTATTTATATTTTATTTAAATTTTAAAATATATAATTAATAATATTTAAGATATTATTTATTATTTTTTATATAAATAAAGTATTTTAAAAATATGTATAATGTTTAAATATGAAAACATATTAAAAATGGAAGAAATTTATTTATATAAATATATATTTAATTAGTAGTAATATATAATTTTATTAATATCTAAAATAATCACAATGGCAGCACAGTGGCCGGTCCGATCCGGTTTTCAAAACATTGAAAAAAAGTGCTAAAGCCTAGGAAATTTTCTCTCAAGCTAAACCAACATATCCAAGTGAGCATTTTGATAAAAAGCTCAACAAAGGGGTAATTGGAAGCAAGAATATTCAAGAAGGAGAGAAAAGTATTACGCGTGAGGTTACGGTGTGAAGCAGGGGCGGAACTCAGTAGTGTCTGATGGGAGCACTTGCTCCCACTCAAATTTTTTTTAAAAAAAATTTCCCTATTGTATTATAGGAAATTCAAACTCAAATGTTATATTATATCCCATTGAAATTTATAAATATTAAGCTATTGAGTTGAAGCTCAAGTTTAAAAAATTTATGAAACTTATTTTACTTAATCTTGTCCCCCTGAACTCGAACCCGGACTCCACCACTGGTGTGAAGTAAAGCCAGCCTGGCTTAACAATTATGAATTCAATGGAGACGGTTAAGGGAAGTGCGAGACGAGATGACTGTTATTATGTTAATTTCTTTTATTGTTTTCTTTTGATTTTCTGTTGAGGGGAAAGTATAAAATGGAGGGAGCAGTTCTGTTTTTTTGGTCATTGTAAGGGAGATTGACAATCTCGAAGAGTGCCATTTCTATAAAATTTCAATCTCAAGTTTTATCACAAGGTAGTAAACTATTCCTATTAGGATTCGAATTGGGTACCCTCCCCTTCCTATGTCCTGTCTATTTGAAACGTTAAACGCTCTACCACATGAGCTAGATATGATAAATTACAACTTGTTGTAATTATAAATGATAGAATATATATTTTTTTTATAAAGAATATCGTAGAGGATAATTCAGGGGTTGTTATATTATTGTAATATTAGATTTTCTTAGATGAACTTCAATTACAAATCTCTATTTTCAACCCCAAATTGAATATTCTCCATATTTAGAGATGATGGGACTCACTTTTTTTTTTCATTCCAACCCCAACAAACAATCTTTATTTTCAACTCCAAAAGACTATTCATTCTTTAAATCTTTATTTTTTTATTTAAATAAGAATATTTTAAGAATATGATATATGAAATAGTTTTATTTTTATTTAAATATAAATATAAAATTATATTAAATAAATAAAAATATATTAAAAACCTAAAAATTCATTTTAATCTAATAAATATTATATTATAAAGTGTCATATTACATTAGAAAATAAAGCAATATTAATAACAACTATATAATAAAATCACATTAACCAAATGATAAAAATAAAATATAAAAACTAATATAGTGGTAAAATCACTCAATTTCCTTTGTCATATTTCAATAAAATTACTTAAAATTCTGTCATTATGGCCAGCCCAGTCTAGTTGCTTTAGATTTATTCAATAATCTCAATTTTGTTTCACTTTGAAATACTCACGCTCAAATGCATAATATGATTATAGAACACGAAGTTGACACTTATGGGAGCATTGTTGATTTTAATGTGATGTCTTGATATGATAGTAGATAAAACATAACAATTAATTTCAATCGTTCCAACCACGTGCATACGTAACCCTACACAACCCAATTTACGCGGTATTGCCAAGCAGCGACCTTTGCGAGTGAAATCGCTGACAACCCGATGGGCCGTCAGCAAATCCGTGTCGAATGACGGCCGGCCGAATCGTCGTGCGAAGGTCCACCATGAAGCGGAACCGAGATCTCGACTCGATCGACTTATCAGGTCAATCCTCACCCTAGATCCTAGGAAAGAACATTCACACATGGCTTCTCCAAAGGCCTCAACCTCTAAGCCCAAACCTATCACACAAGATGCATTAATGATCATGATGCATCGAAAACAGTGCGGGTATAAAGAGAGCCTGCATGTCCAGTGTCGCATGCTCGGCCTGCGCTGCGGCATAGACGAAGCCCACACGGGTCAGAAGTCACGACTGTGAGCTTTGTGCACGATCTCGACCACGCTGGCCTCTGGCCCATCCGTATTGTCGATGGTGCTATATAGCACCACATTGGTAGCCGGTTCCTCGACCCAGTACTAGGGTGTGGAGGAATAAATTGTATCCTCTCTGTCCTACATTCGCGGGACATGGCGTCCCAAAATCCTGGGATCCCTGTCTCTGGGGGCAATCCCGTCTCATATGTCCAGGCTGTCGGCAGAAGTAACATATCATCTGTCCTGCCTGACCAAATGCCCTATCTTGGCCTTGGCCTTGATAACCTCGGCCCTGTTCTTGAAATCCTTGCAAAACAGAATCCTTTTGCCTCTTTCCCAAACTGGAAAAAGACTGACTCTCCTTCCTCTTACCACTAACACCCGCATCCCGAGTGCTTCGTGCATCCTCCATCTCTCTCTCTATGGTCATGGCAGTCCCAACCATAGAGTCCATGTCTTATAGGCGAAGTCTGATTACACGCCCCAGAGATAGACGATCTCGATCCATTCTCAAACCTCCTGACCTTGGCTAGGTATGTGGCTACATAATCGTCAACAAAGCGAGCTAACTCCATGAACCTAGCCACATACTCAATCATAGTCATGGCCCCCTGCTTCATCTCTAGGAACTCTTGAGCCTTCGCATGTCTCGCAGTGGCCGGAAAATACTTGCTCATAAAAAGCTCATGCAACCCAATCCAAGTCATTGCCTCTAAGTCCCTAGATGTCTTCACCTAATTCCACCACACTTTGGTCTCGCCCTCTAGCTGAAATGCAGCTAGTGCGATCTCTTGGTCTTGTCGGGTAATCTCCATAGCCTCGACACCTTCGACTGCGCCAGACCAATGGAGTGCGCCTGCATCGGATCTCCTCCTATTGAGCATTAGGAGAATAATGGGACTGAATCTACAGGTGACTCGAACCTCCACAGTCCCCAATTTACTTGTGCTGTGCAAAGCTAATTTCTTTGCAACCTGACGGCCTCGGCAAGGCCTGGTCAAAGCGGTGGTGTTGCACGACCCGATTACCTCGTCGGGCGACCTCTGCGTCCTCTCCCACGACTAGCCATCTACACATGTCCAATGGCAAATTAAGTTTTAATGCAGCATCTCTAAGGTGTAAGCACAGCCCCGTGACACTATTCACATACCGAAAATTTTTCCATACTTTAAATCATACGCAACAAAAAATTTTTTTTTTATTTTATTATTTTATTTTTTTAAAAAACCCCGTGAACAGTGTTCATGAATAGTGTCCATGAAACGGTGCTTTTTAAGCGGTGTCTTGAATTGGCCAGGTTGGGTGCACGGTGTGCACACCACGGACCACGGCTTTGTGCAGCCGCGGCATCTGGCTCGTGTCGTGGCCCTTGGGCGTAGCCGTAGGTGCCTCTGGCGTGTCCCTTTGTGTGTGCGCGTCTTATTGCTGGCCGTGTCATAGCCCTCTGCCCACGACCACAAAATTTGTATTCGACACACCCCATGGCGAGCCATGCCAGTATGTACCGCTTCGCCTGGCATGAAGCCCGGTCGTGTCTGTATGTGTCGCGGCCTTCTGGCTGACGCCAGCCTTTGCGCGTCATGTGCCCCTGGTGCACGCCCATCTGCCTTATGTCACGATACAATTTGCTCTATCGTGACCCGATTACACTAAAAATGGAAGCGTGCTTGGCCCGACCTCCTGCACACATTTTTCTCATTTTTTTCATTTGTTCTACTCACTAAGATCAATTTTTTCATATCTTTAGGCAAGAAAAGGTAGACCAGAATCAATCTATTATAATTTATTTTAATTTTTTCCTATTTTACACTCGTAAAACACCGAAAAAATTTTCTTGTCACGATTTTTTCCTCCAGGTAGCCTCCTGCTTTATATGTATTCACAATTATTATTATTTTTTCATTTAATTAATTTATTTTGCCCAAAATTTCTCCAGCATACAGGTTTTATTTTCTCAACCCTAGTGTTCAACATCTTTCCTATGTGCTATTCACAGCACACAATTTCACCTAACCACATTACAACAAACATCATGTTATACATTAATCGCACATAAAACACAATGCATGCGGTGTTCTAATCTGTTCGTATTGCCCTGGTAATCACATACCTAAACCCTAACATCGAGCTGTGATGCTCATATACCTTAATGACCATGGCCTAAGACCTAGTCCCTCAAGCCCTAGGTACTCGTGTACCTATGCTCGACGATACTTATAGACATACCCACTGAGCTCCCAAGGTAATCGTTTACCTTAGCTCGATACTGGGCCATGACGCCCCAAACCCGGGGTCCGCTGGCCAACCCAGGCCAACCCGCTGAAAACCCGTGTGTCTTATATTACGAGACTCATACATTACAAACGGCCACTCGCCCATATATCATTACTCACCAAAAATCTAACCGCTAATAACTATATTATTAATAGTTATTACATCACTTAACACAAACATATATTAAAATTTAGAATTGACACATGTTTTACAAATTTCATATTAAAGCCACAACCGCTTTCTCAAAAGCTGCCTTAACCCAGCCGCCTTCCGAACACTCCATACCGGGGCCATCGTTCCTCTCGATTGTGGGTGAGCAATGCCCAAGAGTGAATTCATCCCATGGGTTACTCCCCACCTAAGTGCACATGTAATGGTTCAACACAAAAACATTCAAGCAAATTCATGATCCTACTCAAATGTCTACATGATATGGATGAGAATGACCCACCCAATTCCCATGTTCTCAGCCCTCACCGACTCCCTCACGCATGCCTAAGCCAAATGTGAGAAAAACACTGTTTTCAAAACAAAAAAGGATTTTTGTCTCAAAAACATACTAATGAAGCTTCGATAAATCTATCTGACAACCCTCCTGAGCGAATTGCTGGGATAACCCCTAAACAATTCATGGCTCCTCCGACGGAATTGTTGGACAATCTCCCAACTCCAATTCTCCGTCAATTGAAATTCCTTTCACAAATCCATTTTCCTTTATTTTCTTTTCTTCACGCTACGACTCATACCTATCGCTCTAAGGCGCCCAAGGCATATGGAATGCATTATAATATTTCCAAACAATTCATGTTAATATATAATCCATGTGATATACTAACCGAATTTTAACTCACAACATCATGTTATTTATTCATATCAATAACATCTAAATTATACCACATGGGCTAATCAAGAATCCAGTTCTAATTTCCAATGGCTCTCATACAATTATATTTTATATAATTCAAACACTCATGTTAACACACAAAATTTTCATGCATTAACAATTTATTTCCATACACACTCCAAGTCATTCATCTTAAGCAAGATTTTGCTACAACACATATACCATTTTCACTCAACAAGAAAACTGATTGTTTTTACCAAATTCCACATCCGTAGTGGGTCAGCCCTCGGCGCCCTCACCAAGCATCCGTGAACCGAAATCCATGGTCATTTCCGACCCAACAACACTCAAACCATAATTTATTGCATAAATTATAACACAAGCCACACAACAAACATAATCGGCCCAAAACGTGCTCCCAATTTCAGCTAATTCACCCCAAAAGCCTCGGATCGATCAAACGACTCCTCACTACTTATATATCCAAACCACCATTTTAATGGCTCTTAAAAAGGAATTAAATCAAATAGGAGAAAACCCCTACCTCCCAGAGTTTGTTGAAACTCCACAAGAGCCGGTCTTACCGTAGCCCTTGCGATAGAACAACTGCTTTTTGGCCCGATAGAAACGACGGTCAGAACACTGAAATCTAGAGAGAAGTTGAACTTCTCTCTGCAAATTTGATTCCGCGCCGGATTCGAGCTCAAGAGAAGTTGTTTTTACTCTTCGTTTGTCGCTTTTTATTATGTGCCACATGTCAAGCTATCATTGGTTCATTTGGATTTCACTCATCCATATCATCTCTGTGGGTTTTTCACTCCGTGGCGTCATGCCATGCGATCCCACTGAGCCCCACACTTGAGCTCAAGTTGGCTCATTACGCACGACACATGGCACCTTGTAGACCCTCGAAATAATGTAGAATATTAAGCATTCACGCTCGTTCTGCTCGAAAAAGTGCAAGTCAAGTCTGGAGGTCAAACGAAATTCGTGGTAGCTAGACTGAGCAGTTCAGCGGTGAAGTCAGTTTAGTCGTCAAGATTTATAAAATTCAGGATTTTATTGAAATTCTGGCACTAATTTTTTGAGAAAATTAAATTTTCTTGGGTTTCTGTTAAATCACCTCCGCAATTTCCATTGTCATATTTATTAAAATTACTAAATTATAATTATGACCAGCGGTCTAATTTAACTTTAGATTTATGGTAATTTTTCTTAATCTCAATTTTTTTTTCTGCTTTTCAAATCACTCAGCTCAAATGCATAATGATTATGAATACGAAGTTAACATGGGAGCATTGTTGATTTTAATGTGATGTCTTGATATGATAGTAGATAAAACATAACAATTAATTTCAATCATTCCTTGTTTGCATAAATAAATTAAAAATAAAGAAGCTCATTATGCACTTCAAAATGCATTAATTGAATATTTATGATAAATGAATAGTAACGATGTTTCTTGTAGATCAAATGTATTAGTTTAAGTAAATGATGTGCAAAACATCATGTGATGTAATAATCTCTATATATATATATATTTTTTTTCAAATTGAAGTTATGTTTTTAAATCTATGTAATTATTGAATTAATTAGTTAAAATAGTAATGTTTTATTATTTACAATATAAATAAAAATGTATTATATCATTATAAAAAAAATTAATAAAAATTTAAATTATTTATCTAAAATTAATTATAAATTAATAAAAATAAGTTAATATTCCAAAATTAATGAATATATTAAATAATTTTTCTATATGGAAAAGAATTCAAAATTAATAAAATAATAAATGATAAAAATAAAAATTTCTTGAAAAATAAAAATATTGTTAAAATAGTCATTTGATTATTATAAGAATAAATTAATGAAATAATAATAGTACAATATTAAAACAATGGGAGAATAATAGTTACCATTCTCATCTCCGAATTTGAAGATGAAATTGGAGAATGGTTAGAGTGAATTTTTTGGGTGCAAATCTCTAAATATGGAAATGGAGGTGAAAATTGAGAATGGTTGGAGTTGATCTTATAGAATAAGGACAATTCTTATGAATATTAATATAAATATTCTTCGTCATGAGGGAAAAAAATGACGGGCTTGTAAAGGTTATATAGTGTATGCAGAAATGTAAGGGTTTGAGGGATTGAGGGATTGAAAGTATTTTGAGGTATTTTCTCTTTTTCAACTAATTGTCACAATACTATGATATTCTAATCTTATACTTTGCTTTTAGAATAGTAGAAAGATTTTATCTCATCTATGGATGTAAACATGATTGACCGAACTATGTTAAAACCCTAAATATCTTTATGTTCTTGAATTATAATTTTCTTGAATCAAAGCTCCCACTATTTTTAACGATAATATTACTTGCACGTTGAACTCAAACCTCAAAATTTGAACTTTTAGAAAACATGAGTATAAAGCATTTGAGTGGATCAAAAGCATTTGAGTGGATCAGAAGCATTTGAGTAAGAACCTCGGGCAGAATATTGTGTGAAGAGTTAGAATTCACTACAAGCAAATATACTTTTAATCAAAATATTTTGCCACAAATAGTTTAAAGAAGAAAATATACTTTTAATCAAAATATTTTGCCACAAATAGTTTAAATTTCATATGCAAAAATATTTCATGACAAAAATAGTTTCGTACCATATTTGTCGCCTTAAACATGTCACTAGAAGTATTGTGAAAAAAATTCATATTTCATCGTCTTAAATATTTCCGGTGAAATGAAAATACTATCACAAAAGGTTTTTCTCACCATAAAAAAGAAAAATTGTCATCAATCACTACAAGAAAACTGGGATATAGTAGTGCATTTTTAGCAAGGTTCAAAATTTCATGACTAAAAATGTACATATAGACAAGGCCATCTAATTTATGTCGCTGAAGGGATTTCTGGCCAACCTTTATTAAATCGTAGATTGCTGCTATAAAATTATTTAATAGGCCGCTATAATTGCTGACTAAGCTAATGTCAAACATATCTACTAATCGATTTTCAACTGGTTCTCAACCATCGCCATGAATCATAAGTCCTGTGAATCAAACCACCACCGCCCTTTCCCGCGGAAATAACCAATTCGGACAGGTTCCCATACAGATGAGAGGACAAGAGAACTTGCTGAATCTCTTTATTCAACAAAATCAGCTTCAGTAGAGCAGCTTGTAAATCGGGAGAGGAAAAAAGATCCTGCCTTGAAGAGAAATCAAGAGTGGAATTGGAGGAAATGCAGTATGGTTCTAGAGAGAGAAGAGACTCAACTGCTGCTGCCTCAACAAATACAAAGCTCACAATTTCGGTATTTGGGCCAGATTGAGCTTAAAGTCAAACCAAGCCTAGGCGATATTAGTATTAGGCCCAAAATGTTTTGAGATTCAGCCAATGGGCCAGAACTCTATGCTGCATTATGGCAATCGATTTTAAAAAGGTATAAATATAAAGTCTGGTAACAACCGTTTCACAAACAAAACTATATATATATATATATATATATATATATATATATATATATATATATATATATTTTAAGAAAAAAAAATCGTTCTGAGTGTTTTGTGAAATAGACATATGTTTAAACAGTCTTTAAAAGAAATTAAAAAAAAAATTATTTTTTGGTTTTTAAAAAAACAAGAATAAAAATTAATTTAAGATAATTAATGACGCTTTTCTGGATTTTCTATATTGAAAGATAAAGGAATAAAAAAACTAGTCTCTTTAGTAAAAGAAGCTCCAAGTATCTATAGACCAGAACCATCATAGTAGGAACAAAAAGGCAATTAAGGCCTTAAATCTAGGCCACAAACTACATAAGACCTTGGACGATTAAGACCCAGATTGCACATGCCAAGGAACAAGACCACACCCTACGACTGCACTCTCTCATTCATGCCATGTCCCTTATCAAACTCTCTCATCCACTTTTTACAAAAGATAGCAAACAAAGAAACCATCTGTGGTGAAATAAATGAGGAGGATGAAGAGAGGGGGGAAGATGGAGAAGAGGTACCTCTTATTGAGGTGAAACGATGAGCGGGAAGTCTAGACTTGAAATCCTCGATATGGAAGCTGTATCGATGGTGGAGCTGCTTTCTCTCGTTTTCTTCAATTAGATTCATCGTCGGAAGAATCTCTTTCCATTTCGAAATGCCCAATTCAATTTCTTCAAAGAATGAATTTGAGAAAGAAAATGAAAGAGTAAAGCGGTAAGGAGTGATGAAGAAGATGTGGGGGAGAGGGCGATAGGAATAGAGGATTGAATTTGTAGCAGCAACAAAAATGAGGATGGCAGGGGGAGGGGACGTCAGAAGGAAGGAATGAAAGGAGTTGGGGGGATATGTCGGTGGGTGATTCCGTGGATGAGCCCTAACTAATGTAAGATGTTTTATTATTCTGTGGATGAAGATGTTTTATTATCTACAATTTATAGATAGATATTTTTAATAATATTCCGAAACCAAAAACTATTCTGAAATCATGGACTAACAAGTGACAACTATACCCTCCCACCTTGGATTATTATTCTGAAATCTTGAGAAGTAGGCAACGTATTAATGATTATTATGTAAATTTATATAGTTAGGCATAGGCATGGACATAGCCCATACTCATATTATATGTTAGTAGTAGTCAGTCATTCAAGCCCACGTTTTCATCATTATGAGGCATAAGCATGGACTCGTTTTTCATTAGAAGTAGTAGGGGTGGTGGTGGTGGTGGTGGTCCGCAGCTTTAACACCCATAGCTCACTTTAACAGGCCTCACCATCCATCCCCATAGTGGTGGTCTCATCTTTTAGATCTTGAAATCAGCCTCACACCCCTCCCCATAGTAAGGGCTCATCCACTTGCTTGAGAAGATTATATTGCATCTCTTGCATCGGACTTCGCCGGAGATATTCAATATTGCATCTCCAAGTTTGTGGATAGTAGCTCTCTTCTTCGTTACCCATTCGTAAGGCACTATAGCAAGGTTTTGTTTTTCGTTTCTCTACACGACCATACGGTTCTGAGACCATCGGGGAATTGCCCATACTAGTGAAGGAGGAGACGGAGACGAAGGGATTTCGACGGATAAGAGTTTGTTTGTTATGCTATTTATTTGGATATCAAAATGCGTTGCTCTTTGCTTGAGACTGCTGAAGATGATTTTATCCACTGAAGATCAACGCTCTACGATTCTCTCAAAATACAAGGTGCGTTGCTCTTTAGATATTTTCAATTTGTTTTAAATTCGATAAAGAACCATAGGGCTTCATCTCGTCTATGACTAATTTCTGGCTATGGTTTTGCAATGATATCCAAATGAATAATTTCTCTCTCTTTTTCTCTTGCAACTCTCTTTTGGGATCTGGAAATGTGCTCATAGTTAGAGAGTTTTCTACACTTGAGCATATAATAGTCTCGCTAATCTCCTACTGCGCTAATTTCGACTCTGTGGATCCCTAATCTCTTGCTGCACTAATCCTAAACAGATTGTCAATTCGGGTAATATCATTTTCATATCTGATTACCATTATTTTGCCGTTGACATCTCAATTCTGAATTTGCATGTATATGGTGCATGTTGCCCCATATACTCTTTTTTTCTCTATTGTCCATGAAAATATGTTTCATTGGTAGCTTCTTTTTTTTCACTGTCCAATTCTTTTTTTCTTTTGTTTTTCCTTTCATATTTTCCTTTGGTTGCCAGTGCAGGGCAAGGGTGAAGCATGTGGGTGCTCAATTCTAATGTTGAAATTGGCTTTAAGGTCCACCAAGGTTAATGGGTTAGACAGTTGATGTGTCGATCAGATTGGTGAGCTTCGTCTTTTAAAACTAAGACTCTAATGGTCTTCATGTCAATCCAAAAGGAGAGGATGGTGGCTTTGAATCAAAGGTTGTATAAGTGGAATTATGTCCCCTGTTTATTCTATGTTCTTATTTTCTTTGCATTTATGTGGAGATTCTAGTATCTATTCCTATCATTTTCTTGTGCTATTTGATTTTGTTTATTGGTTAAATGAGAAACTTGTTGATTGTTCTTGTTTTTTGATAATAATATCATGTTATTTTACAGTTTAAAATGATCATATTATTATTTGATTGAGTTTTTGGAATTTACTGTAACTATAACACCTGTTTCCCTCTATATTTATTGTATCATGTTCTATTTTCGATTGAAAATCGGAAGAGAAAAATAAGATATTTTATGAAAAATCATTTAAAAAACTGCAAATTTTCAAGTTTTCGGTTCTCTGTAAAATATGAATAAATCTAGAGAAGCTTGGTAGCGAGATTAGATGTATTCTTTATTTTCAATCTTGCAGGAGAAAGAGCACAGAGGCAAATGAATTAGCATCAAAGCATGGAAAATCTAAGGGAATGAATGTTGATGGCCTTGTGCAAGCTAATGGCCATATAAATGAGGAAGAGAAACAAATTTTAGTTTTCTTAAGCATTGTACAGGTGTTTCTTTGTAGATCAGTTTGAAAACCTAGCAAATTTCCGAGCTCACTATGAGGGTATTGGGCATGACAGACTGGAGATAATCTGCACGCATTTGTGGCAGCAGCTGGTATTGGTGGCACTCAGGCTGGTGTTTCCTGTTTTCTCCAAGTTATTTTACCTTTCTATTTTTTTTTATCAAACCCTTTTTCTACACTTTGCTTTGAGAAAATCTTTGGATTATTCCATGTACAACAGTAAAAGTCAAAGTAATAATGCTTTTAATTGATCCTCCCGATTCTGGCTTGTTCAATAAGGTAACAAGGGGAGTAATGTACACTAGAGAATAGGTAGAAGGACGGAGACTAAAGAATCCATTTGATACCATTATTGAAGGCATTGGAATTAACCGGTTGACTGAGAATTTTTTGAAGGCAGAACTTGATGGGGCTTGTCTATGAGTTATATAATATGTTGTTTCTAGAGCCGGGAGTGGTTTTCCTTCTTCTATCTTAAATACAAGCCTCATACTTTTAATATTATACTTTTGACCTGCCATTAATAAGTTGTTTTAGTGTACCATAATCTTATACTTTGCATAGTGTGTACTGGTCCATTGACCCGCCATTAATAAGTTGTTTGAAAATATATGGCTGATGATGAAAATGAGTTGGAATAGTGAATGATCATATGTCTTTTTCCTTGTGATCTTAGGTGAAGGAAAGTTACTGAATTTCAAGAAAAAATATGAGAGGACTTCAAGAGACTGGGTTGGCAACAAATGGGTTGAACTAAAGCCAAAACCTGATATTCTCCACTATGTATCTATAATTGCCTCTACCATGGCTAAGGCATATACCATAGGTTAAAATGTTCTATTTGGAGATCTTGGTGCAGTGAAAGGTAGTTTCAGCATCCCTTCTCCATTTTTGACTTCCCTACTTTTTGTGTTGTATTTTTAATTGACCACATTTCACATTCTGCCTTTCCAACTGGGACATCTATTATCCTTTCATCCATTGTTTCTCTGGGATTCGTGATCCAGCTTGAGGGCCGACTGAAATGTAAGAACTCTTATATTTGGTATTGCTATCCTTTGTTTAGTAATTCTTGTGTTAGAAAATCTTAATACATTCACTACAAGAAAAAATAGGATTAGTATATAGTCCTCTCTTATTTGAGCTATAATATTATTTGATGAATCCTATTGTGATTTTTTTTATTTATTTTTGTTGATATCAACATGCCATAAATTTAGAAGCTTACAAAAACTATTGAAGCATTGGAAACTTAAGGCAGCTAAAAGGGCAGCTTCAATTGCAATAACAGTGGCCATGGTCACTATTAAGGCATGCTTGCTAGGTTTTTCCTTTGCTTCAATAAGGGCTCTAAAACCTATGACCACTACATCCACTATATCATCACTACCAATAGGCTTGACTATTGGTGAGAGATTGAGAATCATACTAGTTGAATCCTGCAAGGCTGAGCTAGTTAGATAAGAGTTAGAGGATGTCCAAATCAAGACTAGATTGGATGCTAAAAAATCTTGGTGAAGGACAATAGGTTTTTTATTGATTTATGAAGCTTCTCCTAATTTTCATTATGTTTCCATATTTTGATTTCTCTTTTCCCTGCTTTTCCTTTGTTTCCAATTGTAATAAACTCAAACCATTCTTTTTTTTTTTCTCTCATAATAAACCTAAGGTTAGTATCTTTGGGAACGAACTAAATTTTCGATCCATGTTGTGATGCAAAAAATTTGCAGATCTCTGCACAATACATTTTCTACTCTTCTTTCTTTTGATGTTGTGACACCCCAAATCCCAGGGGTCTTTCTTTTTTTTTTGAACAGTGTCCATGAACAGTGTTCGTGAACAATATTTCAAATAGTACACAACACAATGCACTATTGGCTACTAGACAAGTCTGCCGTCTGTATGATTCTTGCGTGCGTCTTTTCGTGGTCTGTGACTGTCTGTAGTATCACCTCTGTCCTTATTGCTTGGCTGTTCTTTGCTAATGCGCGCTCTCATGCACATGCCCGAACTGTCGTGCATAAGCCCAGCGCTTTGTCGCTCATGTGAAGCCTTGTTTGTGAATTCGACGAAGCTCTCTATTGCAACACCACCCCTACCGGCCCTATCACGACGCAAAATCTGCTATCGTACGGGAATATGGCCCGGCCTTGTGAACTACATCGCGACCGCGAGGGTTGCGCGCGACCCGCTTCCTGTTCCGGCTGACTACATTGCGACACAAAATTTACGATGCAGCAAAGGGCTGAAAAATCTACGTCTCAGCGAAAGCCTCGATTGCGACCCGAGCCTCCGTATGCTGGAACCACACATCGCGACATGGGGCCCGCGTGCGCATCCGCGGGGGCGAAGCTCGCCGGCGGTGGCGGACGGAGACCCCTGTCGCGACACAGGGCCAGAAGCTTTGTACCGCGAGCATCCTAGTCGCGCGCGCATGCCTATAAAACGCACCTAGGTCGGGTTGTGCACTTGGCCTAAGAACCGATCGTGACACAAAAAATACTGTCGCTGACAACGAAATTTAAGAAACCTTGTCGCGACAGAAATTTCTCTATCGTGATAGAGGACCCAAAATGGGCAGTAGCCCTCTCTAGTCCTCCTGTACCTCCAGTTTTCCCTTTTTCTTTCCTTTCAATACACCCTAATCTCAACACACAATAGCCATTTTATTACAAAGGCAACATGAAACCTTGAAAACTAGTCAAATTGTATTGAAATGAGTTTAATAACAACAATGTTCTTTTTACATAACAAAACTGGGTTTTCCACTCGAAATTTACAAAATACAAAACAAAGCCAAATCTGGCTTTTCCTTCACCTCTAAGGTCTTGGATGCGTTCCATCCCCTGGTGTACCTCCAATGCTTGAAAATATTTTCCTACGACGGGGTGAGTAATGCCCAGCAGATGTATTTTCCTACAAGGGTTGATTCGTGCCACAGTAGGCTGAGCTAAAATCAACAAAATTTATATACACCTAAGTTCCTGCTGCTGCCCCGGTAGTGATCTGCTGCCGGTGTAGTGTGCAGGTCGAACACGGGGATGGGTTTCAATCTGAGAGTAGTTTGCATAAGTGCACGAAGTGAGGCTTTCTATTTGGACTTTTGGTTGTGTTTCGAAAACGATTAGGAATGGTTTGGCGATAATTGTAAAACTGAAGAGTTAAAAAGGTGAAAAGTTAGCTTTGAAGATTTAGGTCACTAACTGATGAGTTAGAGGCGAGCAAATTAATCTCGGGTTTTATCCTCGCGTTATGACATCTGACCTATAGTCATGGCTCTTAGGATACATGTTTAACTAAGCGAGCCTCACCCTTGAAACAACTCCTATTTGGTCAATACGGGTAACATGCGATTATGGCCCTTCTTGTTTAAAACCACAACAGTATGTCATCTCGGAGGCTCGTAAAGACCATCTAATGAACCACGGTGCATCCCAGCAATAAGTATGCCTTGTATCACAACATGGAAGTATTGGCCAAATCAATAACATTAAATGCTATGCAACCCTAATTTGAGAAACCCTAACATATAAATATCATTTTAGAGGCTCGTAAAGACCATCTAAAGAATCCACAGTCACCTCTCTCTTGAATATACCTTTGGATCCTAAAGCATGGAAGTATTGGCCAAATTAATGACATTCAATGTTATGCAACCCTATTTTGAGAATCAAAGACATAATACAATACTATTGGCTTTTAATACAAGAGAACTGACATGCATATGCCCCACCACTAGGTAGCTTCCTTCCTCTTCAAAGAAGGAGGCTTAGCCAAGCATCTCTTGAGTTGTCATCCTCGAGAGGGGTGTTTGCGTAGAGAAAGGAGAGAAGAGGAGAGAAGAAAAAAAAGCAAAACCTAATTAGAAATATAAGACTTTATTTACAAAAATGAAAACTTACAAAAAATCTTCTCTCCCCCAAATTGTTGTAGGGTTACAAAACAAGAGGGGTTTATAGGCCACCTCAATACATGAAAATACCGAAAAACCTATCAACTTGTAAGTTAAGGACAATAAATTAATACACCAAGTTTGGAGTCGGTTTGGCATTAATTACAAAACATGTGAGGCATTAAATTTCGCTAAATTTGAAGAATTTATCTAACTAGCGATCTGAACTATAGCGAAATAGGAAGTAGCTAAAGCCGGGTAATTTAGCTGGCTGAGATTTCGCTGGCAAGCGAGTGTAGTGATGCGAAATCATGTATTTTAAGCCAAAAGCGATTACTAGCGAAACCGGTGTCATCTAGCGAAATTTGTCATTTTATTTGAACTTCTTGAAATGTTCGCTAAACACCGCAAGAATTTTCGCAAGTTTAGCGGGAACACTATGAGGTTTAGCAAAATTCTGGGTTCTGCTCTTGCCTCCTACCTTCCACTTGCCGCCAATTTTCTTCACTTTGCCTTTGTTTCTCATTGATTCTTGGGCTGGTTGATGGCCGAACATTGGGATCACACTTCATGATTCATCATTTGATCGAGATTGGACTCGAAAGTGCAAACACACAGAAACAACCAAAAATACCCTCCAAATGGCATAAGTGGTACTAAGAAGACTTGAACACTTCAATTGGTATAAATGACATGATTAATGCGCAAAAAGCACTCAAAACCTATCTAATATAGGGTTCAAAATTGCACTTTTTGGGCACTAATCACTACCCCCAACCGAAACGTTGCTAGTCCCTTGTAATCTGAAATAAAAGAGATGCATGTGGTGATTTTCCAAAAGGTTATGATTCAAAAAGGTTTATGTACATATAAACAATACCTTAAAGCGAAAAATTGAAATCAAATTTGGCTTAGAGTATGAAAAAGTCAAAACACCTGCAACCATGCAAAAAAAAGAGGAAGCATTTACGGGTCAAGTGGTTCCCATGGGAAGATTCTACAAACAATTTCCACCTAAGTCTAATGGTTCTTTTGTAACCAGTTAAGCGATAAATTGAAAAATTTTTCTCTCCCCCAGCCAGAAACGCGACATGGCCTTAGTGTTGAACAACCTAGATAAGTTAGTCACACTTTTCTTTCTTTTCAACTATATTGTAGGATGCAATGCTTAAATTAGACTTCACCAAAGTCCAGGTGTAGCAGTTCACCAGATGACTCCTGACCAATTAAGGTTTAGGGCATCAAGCCAAAAAGGATCTCGACCACTAACTCCTAAAGGCTTCACCCCGGGACTCAGAATGACGAAATTAAGCACCACAATTCGTTGGAGCTCTACTATCCACCCATGTAACCGAACACAAAATCGATGACTTGACCAATTAAGGCATAGGGCATGAGGGTTTCAAGGCTTTCGCCATACACCCCTCGGGCCCAGTGCTGGGTTTCAAAGGCAAAACTTCACGACTTTATTTGTCTTTTCTTCTTTTCTTTTTCTTTTTCTTTGCTTTTTCTTTTCTTTTTCTTTTTGAAGACAACATTGGTCTTAGTATAGGTGCTGCGAGCCTATCCTAGGTTGCCAACATGCTTAAAGCCGGCTATGCAAAGCGAAAGAGACGAACAAATTCCTGGCCTATTGAAATAATGCAGGTGCGTGTGTGAATTAGCATAAAGGGAAATTTCAAGTTGAGCATCTTTGGAAGCGTAAGTGACCAAAAAATTGTTTCAAGCATGGAATTGTTCTAACATAGAGGTGACAAATAGTGATTCAGATTTTCCAACATGAAGCAATTCAATTGTCCAAATTGTAGCAATTCAATTGTTCGATTGAAAGAAAAACATTACTAGTAAAGGCCTGAAGCATGATATGTACAAAAAATTTGTATATATATATAAAGCGAATAGCTTTTGATATAGCCAAAATGGCTAATGCATGAATGCAGCTAAACACGAAAATATCGCGCCTACTATGGCTAGCCATAAATCCTAATCAAGATCGTGGCGGAGTTGATAAAGGCGTGTATCACAAATCATAAAAGAGACCTAACCACCTCCTTTGCTGTGGTGGTGGTGGTGGTGAGCTGAAGGCTTAACAACAGCTGCGACGAGAACATCAAAGAGCGGCGGTTGTGGTGGGGTCTCTCGACCCCGGGAACATGAGGAAGACCCAGGTGGGTCATAATCTGTGTCGGCATGGAATGGCAGACTGACCTCGATCTGGAGTTTGCACGGTAATAGCCGCTAGTGGCTTGAGATAGCATCCGTCACACCAGCTATCTCTCGGTGAAGCATATTTATTACTCCGGCGAGATGGTGTGCTGAATAGGATGGAGCGGGAGTATCGGTGCATTTTCTTGATGTAGTCTGTGGAGGAGATGGAGGTGAACGATCTGGAATGGGAGTCCTCTGTACCTCGGGCTCAAGGGCAGGCATATCATCTGTGTGGTGGTCCTCAGCCTCCTGACCCGATACCTCCTCCTGATCCTGTGGTCGTATGTGGAATGAGACGGGCATAGTCATCACAGAAATCTCTTGACATGACAGGGAGCATCGGACCCTCGTCTCTAGCACAGGCTCCCTCACCCAGGGAATCCTAGATGCTCGAGAACGTAACATAGGAGTCGCGGCATAAGTAATGGAAGACTCTACGCTTTCGTGCGGGTCTTAGATGGACCTTCTCCTCGGCACTTAGCGGAGAGGCCATCACCCATTTCGGAGAAGTGAACCAAAATCCCGAGATCCGTTAAAGCGCCTCCGGGATGGCCTCCCTCCCTGCGCACATAATCGCTGCGAGAGGAATAGGCTCGTCTGAGCAATTGGTCGTCGACATCGGGGCGGGCTCTGTAGAATCTTGGACCAACGATGTGGTGTCTGGCCGTGCTGGACCATCTCCACTTGTGGCCGGTGGAGCCCGATCTGCATATCCCTACGAGATTGCGGTATGCGCGAGGCTAAGCTATTTGAAATGTCGGATGCTCACAGTAAGGCGGTCATTGATCAGGCGAAGCTCATGTGGTATCTCCTCCTGGATGTCATGGGTGGTAGGGCGCAACACCTCTCGGATAATCACTGTAGGGAGTCATGAGGTAGGAGTGAATCTCCTCGATCAACCTCATGAACTCCGTGTCCCAGGGTCGACCCTCGGCGCGGGCGTCATAGCTATGATACGGTGAAACTCTACTGCGGTGGAGTCGCACATTCCACCGGGAATGGGGTTCCACACGAATAGTGGCCTCCCGAGATCCTCGGCGGGCTGACAACCGTGGTGATGGAGTCGCCTCGGCTGATCGCCGGCAGTGGCGGGGGGAGCAGAAGATGGCTCGCCCCGGGCCCCGATGTGCGGGCCGGCGGAGCGGGCCTCTGGCTCTCCTCACAGGGGGCACGGGTGATGGGGCAGGGTCCCATCAGTGTCGATGCGTCGGAATCCAGGGCTCCTCGGTCTGACCTCGGCGATGGTGGAGGCGGGACCCGAGTGTCTCTCAGGTGTGCGAATCTCACCGCGGCAGAAGACGGGACCCGCCGGGTGTACGAACCATGCGTGTCCGAAATGCTTTGCTGAAAAGGGCTCGCTCCTTTGGAAATCTGCGGGCGAGGCTCTTTGGAGGCTCTTGAATTCTCACGAAGCAAGCAAACTAACCGGGAGCTCCTTGTTGCCGTGAAATCGGCTCGGGCTGCGAATGCGGGCTAAGGATAAGACAGATGTTGGGCGGGCACGAATGGCTGAGCCAGAGGCACGGGTATCCTGGCGGAGTGGAGGCTGGTGGGGCGATGAACGGGGGACGAGTCGTCTTGTATCGTGGTGGAGGCTCAGCGGGAGGCTCGGTCGGCGGCGTCAGGCGTGAGCGATCGGGGCTCGATCGAGGCTGCGACCTCTGGCTGTTTGGAAAGTGCGGGCGCTATGGTGCGGAAACCAAATGGCGGTCATTTATTAGCCCGGGGCAAGGTCTTGAATGCGCCTGCTTCCGTGATGCGCGGCGGCGGTGGAAATGGAAATAGCTCGGGGCTTATTTGGGAGGGGAATATGAAATGAACATTGATGACCACCCCTGTTTATATAGGGTACATTTTGTGGCAATGGAAGGGTCTCTTTGCCTTTTGATGAGTCCCGGCAATTTGGCTCTCTTGCTCTCTGAAATCCCAAAATTTGAAATTAATTAATAATATAATATGAAATAATACTTATTATAATAAAATTTACTACACAGAAACTATAATTAAAATTTAATGTCCGGTGCTATAAATACAAGCTAAGCTACCGAGAAAATGAAAGCGCTAAGTTAAAATTTTTCGAAAAACTAACTAAAACTAACAAAATTAATTAACTTAAACGAAAATAAAATTTTTTGGAAGCTACTTGATTCGGTTTTTTTTTAAAAAAAACGAACCGGTTAATTCCAGAATCTCAAGGGGTCGGGAGAATGATCTCTCAAGCCCATGTACGATAACTGGTAGCTCAGATATTGGGTGACGGTGTGGCTTGTTCCTCGGAAATGGTAGTTGAATTGAGCAATTGGCTTTGCCGGTTGGTGTTGGCAAGACCAAATCTTCTTCATCTCGAGGCCAGTCACTCCACAATTCTGGGCACTTTGTTTTCACGCACCTTGCGACAGTGAAACACTTTCATCGAAATTTGATTTTCGATTTCTAATAAATTTTGCTTGTTCATATGAAAGATGTTTAACTCGAATTCGTATTTACCAAATGTGAGTTGCACTTGACTCCATTCAGCGATTATTATTGCATTGGCTGTGGCAGAAATGGTCTTCCTAAGATGATTGTGATTGGGTTCACCACTAGGAATTGGCTGGCACCGATTAATCGGCACCACAAAATCTCTTGGGTAGTAGAATTTGTCTATTTCCACAAAGGACATCCTCAATGTCCCTTTGGGATCTTCGATCTATCGGCCCGATGATAGTGTGATGTTGGTAGAGTTTAAGTTCTAAGCCTAGGCGCGTATTACGAGAATCACGGCATTAGGTTCACGCGGCTCTAAATCAAGCAATGATTTGTCTATGCAATTCCCACGATATTAGCGAAATTGTGGGAGATCCGGGGATCTTTGTATTTGACGGGATGTTACTGAATTATAGCATTATGTTCGGTGAAATGCCTTCTTCTCGATACCTAATCCCTTTTGATTATTGCAAAGTCTTGAAAATTTTATAAGCGGGGACTTGTTTGATTAGGTCCCGAGTAAAGGTATGTTAACCTTCACTTGCCTTAAAACCTCGAGAATGCACCTTGTTGAGTTGCCTTCTTCTTTCTCAAGTGCTTGTGGAAATGGAGGTGGTACTCATTATTTCATTGAATCCTCCTACAGGAGAATATGCTCGGGTTACGAATTCTTCTCCACGGATTCTTGACGGGCTTTGGCATAGGTTGATCAACCTCTTTTCCACTTCTAAGGGTTATTATGGCCTTAACCTCATCCATTCCCGAATTGTTGGATGACCCTACCTCATGAATCCCTTTAGGATTTGGAAGTGTTTGTGATGGAAACCTCCCTCTCTCTTGTACCTCAAGCAACTTGTTGATCTTGGTGATTGAATACTGTAGGTTATCAATTTTCTGGTTGAGATTGCTCTCAAGCCCATCTATTTTCTTATTCAGTGTATTCTCTACAGTATCAATTCTTTGTGCCGGTTCGCGCGTGATTCCTTTTGTTCCTCAACAAAGTTGCCCACCACCTTACTCAAATTCAATATAGCTTGTTCACGGAGAAGAGGATGGTGGTTGTTGTGGCAATGAGGGAACCAAGCGGGTACAGCACACAGGGTACATGCTTGAGGTTGGGTCACCATCTGAGTTAGAGGTGATTCCTCCCGATTGGGGTGTAGAGTATTACCATATAGACATTGGGTTATTGCCAAGCATTGTCTACGAGTGTTTGCATTCGACATCAAATCCTTCCAAACTGCGGGGCCATAGGACATGGTTCTCACGGGTGCACGAGTTGGAAATTGGTCACGAGGATTGAATTTGTGCGGGATTTTCGATCCTTGCACATGCACCTCTTGGAAATTTGTTGCCTGACTCCTCCACTTTCCTTGCTAGGGTTGAAATCTAGCTCTCATCTATTTCTTCGCGGTGCATACATCCCACCCCTTAGGTTGTTGGTGGTTTCATCCTATCCATTTCTCTAGGGTTAGGCTCATCTGACCCTTAGAAGTTTCAACCACGTAATTTAAAAATCCATTGGCTTCATCGGGATGCTTACTTAGAAAGTCTCCCCAGCATAGTTTCCAAAAGTTGCCTCATGGCGAGACATACCACCATAGAAGTGGTTCACCAACATCCATGTATCAAACCCCTTGGTGTGGACATGCCTTGATGGATTTCCATAAATCTTTCCCGAAACCGCGGTAAAATCTCTCACCATCCACAGTACGCAAAGGTATAGAATTTGTCTCTTGAATTATTGGTCTTATGACGAAGAACTTCTTTAGGAATTACACTGCGACTCGGTGATTTCATGGTTCTAGGCCTCAATGGTTTGACCCATATCTTGGCCTTGTCCTTTAGAGTCAATGGAAATGCCTTTGGCTTGACAAATCCATGTCCATCATACCTTCCTTAAAGGTGAGTGCGGACCTCACTCAAAATCCTAATGAGGTGTATGGATTTTCATTTTCCATACCATGATATGTGGGGAGTAAATTACCGGCAGCGGTGGACCTGATTCGAGAGATTACGTCACGGTTAGTCGGTATTCACTCCTGCCAGTTTATGTCTTGAGGCGGTTTCTATCCGGGTGGTTCTTGAGTTTTATCATCTTATGACATCGAGTGTCCGTCGAGATGCGGCCGATTCGGTATAGATGGTGCGTCACGGGATTACTGCGGCTGCCGAATATCCAGCGCTTCTTGCTGAAACTGCCCGATGGATTACGGCAAACTTCCACGGTGTCGGCGGTGGCCTTCGGCCATCGCTAGAGAGATGGTTCGCTCTCTCTCTCGAGATACTACAGTCGGATCTATACTTTTTAATGGCGACTTCCTTGCGAGATGCTTCTCACGGACCAAGTACTTGGTCAATCGATTCTACTTCAACATTATTTACAGCATGAAGGCTATTCTTGAGGCTGTGCCGGATATCGAGG
The DNA here is from genome assembly GCA_016808115.1 of Tetrastigma voinierianum. Lineage (NCBI taxonomy): Eukaryota > Viridiplantae > Streptophyta > Magnoliopsida > Vitales > Vitaceae > Tetrastigma > Tetrastigma voinierianum. The sequence goes on from JAEQBH010000921.1 coordinate 2,344,982, forward strand.
GGTTTTTGGTTAATCCGCGAGCTTGTCATGTCGGCGTTTCTACACTTAGGAGAAGGTCCACCGTAAGGACTGGCTTCGGCGAGGCTATTAAGCTATTGATCGCAGGGGTTGCTATGCCACGTCTTAGAGCATCTTAGGTTCCCGGAAGAGCCACGTATAGAGCGTCGGTAAAAAAGTTAATCACAATGATTTTTATCCCACGAGGCGGACTACATCCATGCCACTCTTGTTTTCTTACCGGTAGGAGGAGGTCGGTGGATGATTATGCTAAGGACACGCCTAGGGTGGCTTGACTGTATCAATTCGGATGCATCCCACCTGGGTTCAGCCTCCTACGTGACTCCTCCTGAGGCTATGAGGCCCATCCTCCACATCCACAGCCAGTCGAGCACATCCTGTCACTTAGGGTTTAGCCGGTGATATGGATCTTGTCAGCGCACCTGCTACTACTCTTGCATCTTTAGCGGCTTCTCGAGACTGACTGCAGGCGGGGCGGATGGCTGGTAGAAATTAAGCTCTCGCACGGAATCGGTGATGCTACGAATCTGAGCCACACGGGTCTCCACGAGTTATAGTGGCCGAGCCTACAACCGCCCATTCATGAGCCGGTCGATTGTTTTAAACCCCGGCTGACCTCGTTGGATGTGCTCGCGGCCGCCGCAGTAGCTTCAATCCACGGTTTCTCGCCACCCGGTAGAGGTAATTGGTCACACTTCTTCTCTAGCTTTCCTATCCTAACAGTGAGGACACGGTGATACTTTGGTTGGGAGGGGAGAGCTACGTCGAGTAGCATTTATAGTACTTATGTTTGGTTTCATACTTGTGTTGTTTTAGTTTATCAACTGCCTACTTGTCTTGTATGGGACTGTTTTGTTTGTATGTATTAGCCAATAGTAGGAAGTTGTTTATTTTGTTCAGCTATGATAAGCTTGTACTAGCCTTTTTTGTTATATTAAAAGCTTTATAGCAGTATTTGCATTTTCTATTTTTGTGCCCACATTTTTTTTTATTATTATTTTTTAATTAACTTTTGTATGAGCATAATGTTTAGCCTTGCAGTTTGATGAGCTTAAGCCTTTCCTAATGGTGTCGACGTTAGAAGGGTCCTATGTCGAGTTAAGTGGATGACTAGTCACCTTCTTGTTGTATTTAGCCTGTCTCTTTCACCTTTAGCTAGCCACACACTGAGCACGTTAGGTCTCAATGATAGGCTAAGATTGAGCACCAAACCCCCTCTTACGATGCAAACCCTTACCTAATGTCATTTACTCCCTTGAATAGGTTATGGGCCCCCATGCATAGAAGGCCAATGTGTCTTCCAAAATAAAAGAAGAGAAAAAGAAAAAGTGAAAAGAAAATAAAAGAATAGAATTGCATTGCTTTGCCTTGAAGCAGAGCACGGTCAGGGTATATGGCGAAAGCTTTAGTAAGTGCTTACTAAACCTTCAGCGGTTGGGGTCGCCCAGGCTTAGTGTTTGCTACATGGGTGGATGGGTGGAGTTTAGCGAGTTGTAGGTGTTGGAGGCTCGAAGTCATTCAGAGTCCAGGGTGAAACATATAGAGTTTGTGGTCGAAAGATCCTCATAGCTTGATGCCACTAAGCCTTCTTTGGTTGGGGAGTCGTCGGTTAATCCCAGTTACGGACTTTGGTGAAGTCGAACCCTCGACATTGCACCACAAGCATAAAAATTGTGTAATAAGGGCGAGTCTGATCTATTTAGGTTGTTAACACACAAGGTTATGACATTAGCTCGGTTGGGGGAGTGTACAGTTTCGTAGTTTATGATTGAGACCTGATCAAACAAACCCGTAGCTTTTTGTAGAAAAGCCTGGTTCATGCCTCGAGGAGGGAGCTTGTTGGTCAGTCAACGTGGTATAGTTTTCATTCTTTCGAGATGGTTTTAGCTTAGGTTTTCGTGATTCTCATTGCATGCTATGCATTACTTTTACAAACCTTTTTGACCTCACATGTTTTTGTTCTCTGCTTGTTGATTATTTCTGGCATTGCTACGGGACTAGCAATGTGTCGGTTGGGGGGTGTGATTAGTACCCAAAAAGTGCTATTTTGAACCCTATTTAAGATAGGTTCTAAGTACTTTTTGTGCACTAATCATATTAATTAAGCCGATTGACACGTGTAGGTCCCTTTGGTACTAATGATTGTATTTCGAGGCTGTTTGTGGTAGTTTTTGCAGGTTTCATAAACCTATCCTACCATATCAAAGTTGAGCTGATTAACACCAAGTTCGTATGATTTATCTTCGATTGCATCAAGCGAGGAGCGAAGGGGTGAAGATGAAAAGAAAATTTGGATACGGGGCTGGAATATGCGGGATGGTGTTAATTTGGACCATATGATGTATACAAATTTATGAGCGTTATCGCAAAGGACTATTATCTAATCCGGAAAAACGTAGCCATAAAACTTGTTGACTACATCTATAAATTGTTGCTTTATGGATCAAAACGCCTATTCAAAATTTATGACTTATTACCCAAAGGATTATTATCTAGTCCTCGATAAATGAACCGTAAAACTTAGTGGGTTTCTTTATCATAGTGTTGATTAAAATTTTTCATAAAAGTAAACCATTTCTTTGTGGTTTTTGATCCAGGTATCTATAGTCTGCTTAGTCGAACAAGTAGTAAATTGGATTTAAGTCCGGATATTGATCCACGAGATCTCAGGAATTTTCAGATCCTTTACCCCAACTACTTAAGCTCCACCTTTATTTGAATGATAATCACGATAATGGGATTTTGCTTTGAAAGCTTGAAAGAATGATGTAAAAGAAAAAATAAATGAATAACAAATGAATTGAATATTGAAATATTAAAATAGCAAATTTAGATTGAGCAGTTATCTCTAAGAAAACATTGAATAATCAGCTATTGTGAAGAATCCAATTCCTACGATGCATCTTGTAACTTTTGCTTTACGAACTCTGATTTTTAAAACTAGTCGAGGATTAAGATAGTGTGACTGGATCTCTCCAAACCACCGTTCATCATTTCCTGTAGTGTTTCTCTGAACCTGAGATTGAGATAACTACTTTTAAATCTAGTAGCCTTATTCTGGGTATTTTTCTTTCTCAATACTTCATACCCACAACATGGACTGCAAACCTGAGCTCCTTCAATATAGTCATTGCAGAGGTTTGCACTATACTGGTTCCTCATCCTCAAAATTAGAACAGCTTACTCTTTCCTTGATTAGATCCTTGCTAACACGGGATCGAATTCACTATTCGAATTGAGGTGAACTCTCTGCATACTTAAATTAATAACTCACTCAACTCGTTCTAGGTTACAAGTGAAAGAGGATGTATTGATTTAAATATCTGAGCACATTAGATCAGCAATATCGAGGTTGAAATACCTTCGGTGTTCCTTCTCTCGGGAATGCCTTCTACCGTGTCACTCGAGGGCCTCACGGAAATCGGGCGAAGCAACACCGATTGTAGGTCTGGGAAATGACATTGGGATCCAATTCCAAGAAGCAAGCAAAAACCCGACAAGTCGATTTAATATCGAAGTTCGACGAAATGAATAAAATCTGCGGGAAAGATAATTTACGACAACCAACGTCGATTCAATGGAAAGGCTGGGTTTCTAAATTCTTTGATTATACCATCGTTGGCTTCAACGATCAAGAAAACCAATAAATCGGAGCTGGGTGTTAAATCCAAAATTTATGCAAAATTCAAACAAGCAGGACAATAATTTAAGAAAAATAAATTTGCATTCAGCTAAATCCTTTCTGACTAACGTTAATCCAAATTAGAAACGAAAATCTGAACTAATCTAATCTAAAATAAAATGGAAAACGAAAACAAAAGAAAAGAAAGAAAAGAAAAGAAAGAAAAATAAAAATACGAGGCCTTGACACTTGGATCTCTCTTTCAAGTCGCGAGAGCTGCGTTTCTTTTAGTAGCGACCGTATTTATAGGGTTTTGAAGTTGGGCCCAAATTTCGATGCACTTCTTTTTGGACTTTTATTTAAAGCCCCGATAGGGCGTGCGTCGCGACATCGAGCTCTTGTCGCGACCTCTGTTCTTGTCGCAGTCCTTGTCGCAGGAGCCTCTATGTGGTTGCGACATGTCTTAAGTGAAAGTGGTGTCGCGACAGCTTGATCTTGTCGCGACCTCTTCTCATTGAAACTCACGTCGCGACAGCTTACTGACGTCGCGACCTTCTGGTCCATGCGGTACGATGTCGGCGACCGGTCTGGTGTTGTCGTGACTTCCGTTCGTACAATTGTTGTTGCGACTGACCTGATGTTGTCAGCGACCTCCGTCTTCGTAATTGATGTCGCGGCAACCCGGGTGTATGTGACGCCTCTTACGTAATTGTTGTCGCGACAACTTTCTCGCCTGAAAGCGATGTCGCGGCCTTGTTGTAGTGTTGATGTCGCGGTACGCATCGAATGTCGCGACATTGTTTCTTCTTCTTCTTCTTCAATTCCTGGTTGTTTAACCAGTTTCTTTCCTCCCGGCTCATTTCGTTTCAATTAAGATTCATTTGCGGCGGAGTTCATGATGTAACTTTGAATCACGCATTTTGATTCTTTGTCAGCTTAACATTGGTCCTTTCATCCTTATCGTCGTTCTTCTTGCCTGCTTCATCCATTATATCGATTCATTCTACATACATTACGCCATTTTATTGCAATTTATGCTTTCTTTGGGATTTCTGCTTTACGAAATTTGGTGAAGTTCAGTTCTGCATCTCATCGGTTTTTATGTAAAGTGTCAGAAAAATGGTGAAAATAGATGACTTTTAAGCTCATCGGATGGAGCGAGAGAAGTTGGAAATTTAGCTAGAATAATGAATTTTATTTAGAATAAGCGAAATTTTCGCAATAATATGAAAATTTTTACTTTATGTGCAATTTAAGCTACATAATGAATTTTTCGCTACATAGCGGAATTTTTAGCTATATAGCGAGAGATTTAAACACATAGTGAAAATTTTCGATATGTTAGCGAAATTTCGCTACATAGCGAAATTTTCACACCGTAAGCGAAATTGCACCTTAGTGTTTTATTGTCGCAAACGACCCCGTTTTGGTTTTTCCATCTCTGCCCTCAACGTAATTATACTATGTAGGATAGATTGGTCATTTCACCTTTTGTGAGCTATATAAGCCATCTTATGACGATTTGTAACCTAACTATTCAAAAGGCATTTTTTCCATGCAGATTTGTTTTTGCTCTCATTTTCTCTCTTCTTTCTCTCCTTTCTAAGCGACCAAACATACCCTTTGAGGATGAAAACTCAAGGATGTTTAACCTAAAGCCTCTAAACCTTGAAGAGGTTGCTAGGTTGGTTGATGAGGTTTGCGAGGTGATCTTATTTTTCACGAAGCGATTCTTGGGTATTTGTGTTTCAAACTTTCAAAACTAGGTTTAAAGCTATTTGATGCTTTCTTCGGTGTCTTGGCAAGCTTTTAGGGTTGGTCTTATTCTTATGTGGAATACTGCGACATCCATTAATTGTCATTTATGAGCCATCGGGGTAGGTTAAATGCTAGATTTCAACTGCAGGAACAATTAATGCTCAGTAAATGCTATGTTTCAAAGAGGAAAGGTACTAAGGGTTGGTTTTTAAAGTTAAACAAAGATCCGATTTTGGAAATGACTATAGGTCATTTACCCTAATGCGAGGAAATAACCCGAGGACACCTTTACAACCCTATCATACCAAATTAGTGGCCCAAAACTTCAAGGTCTTCTTTTTACATTTTATTTCGAATTACCTTTAGTTAGCATAGTGACAACAACCACACTTTTTATACAAATCCAAAATCCAAAATCCAAAAAAAAGCCTCAGCATTTTGAATCATTATACAAATCATTTGTAAGACGAAAACCCATCCCAGTGTTCGATCCTAAAGCCATTGTGCTGTAGTAGTTTTACTACTGGCAAAGAGGGAGAAATTTAGGTGGTTCTTGTTGATCCATAACACCTAATTAAGACTAATCAAGACGCAAGACGCAGGACCACAAAATAATCGTAGCCATCGTTAAAGTCACATGGAGGATAAGTAAAGCTCCGTCACATGCATACATGAAATTATTCTACTTATTTTGTACAAACACTATAATGAAAATTGAACTCTGATTATGTTTTGTAAATATTTGGATATTGAAAATGGCTAATAATGTCGCATTATATACAGGTGGGAAATGGAACAAATGGGCATGAAATGCCACATCGAATGAAAAAAAGAGTTTTGTGATTAAATTATGGTCCTCCTTTATGTTAAAGTGGTATTTATGTATATATATTTTCATTGAGTATTTAAAATGTGTTTGGAAAAGTAATTGTATTTGGATTATTCGAAATGATCCAAAAAAAAAAAAAGTTAGACCACGCTCCTGATGTCCGAGTTCGACCTTCTGTCGCCCGTACAACAAATACGGCCGTCACATTTTAGTGGTATCAGAGCCTAGGTTTAGGCTATTCTATAAAATGATTTTTGAAATTGTATATGACATGCACACGGTATATAAAGGATGACATGACTGGAAAGGATCTTGCTGGTCTTAATAGGTAAGTTATTGATGGTTCAAGACCCCATGTGTGGTCGAGGTGACTCGAGAAGTCGCCCAAATAGCCTTGCTAGTGTGGAAGGTGGGCAAGTGTCCCATGCTCCATTGATTCGTGAGCAAGGTCAAGCAGTAGGAAGTGCTATGGATATCCTCCAGCAGATAGCTCAGGCACTGCAAAGAGCGGCATAACCAGCTACAATTGTTCCTCAACGGTCAGCCATAGAGAGAATGGAAAAATATCAACCCATAGATTTCCTTGGGAAGAAAGATGATGAGCCTTCCATAGCGGAAAATTAGCTCAAAAGAATACTACAACAAATGCATTGCACACCAGAGGAGAATTTAAAGTGTGTGACCTCGCTTCTACAAGATGAAGCTTATCAGTGGTGGGTTTCCGTGACTAGGATCGTACCACCGGAGAGTGTTACATGGGAGTTCTTCCTGGCGGAATTCAGGAAACAATATGTGGGTCATATTTATCTAAGCAATATGAGATGATAATTTGCTAATTAAACAGCATGAAATAGCTGACTAAGTATTAGAGAGAATTCACCCGATTGAGCAAGTATGCTCCCGAGATGCTAGTGACCGAGGAAGAGAAATGCCGCAAGTTTGAAGATGGCCTCAATGACCATATTCGGGCCCATGTCACAAGATTTTTCCATGATGACTTTTCTAAAATTGTGACATGTGCTCTAAATGTTGAAAGAGTAAAGAGAAAAGAGTACGAAATAAAATAAAGAAGACAGGGTAAGAAGAACTCTAGACAGTCAAGTTCTTATCATCACCAGAGTAAGAAATTAAAAGGACCATAGGGTTCTAATCAGCCTACAGCTCAAGGATTAAACAAAGCACCTGTGAGTAAGACTATTCTACCGGTACCATCAATTGCTACACTAGAGGTTCTTCTCTGCGATGACCGTGTCCTCCTATTACACACATTATGGGAGGAAACATAAAAGAGAGTGTTGGAGATTGACAGGTTTTTGTTTGGTATGTGGATCCAATGAGCACAAAGTGAAAGATTGTCCTAGAGCTCGTTCATACACAGCACCCCAAACTAGGGGTACAGTTTCAGCAGTACGGAAGAGCAACAAGGACAACAAGAGTGTTGTATCACCAAGTGCATCGAGACAAGCGACACAAACTATAGGTAGACAAGATGCTCATGCTCCAGCCAGGGCATATGCAATGAAGGAAGTGGAAGAGAAAGATTCACCGGATGTGATAATTGGTAATTTCTATATCTTTGAGACTATTGTACATGCATTGATAGATCCAGGTTCAACCTAATCTTATATTTTTACAACCATTCTAAGTTTGGGTAGTTTACCAAAGAGTAAAACCGAGTATAACATTTTGGTGACAAATCCACTTGGGCATAGTGTCATTGTGAATAGAGTTTACAGAGATTGCCCCATCAGAATATGAGAGTATGAGTTTCCGGGAGGTTTGACCGAGTTGTCATTTAGAGAAATTGATGTGATATTGGGGATGGATTGGTTGTCCCGACACCAAGTGGTAGTTGATTGTAGAATAAAGAGAGTGACCTTAAGGACACCAAGTGGCGAGGAAGTGACTTTTATCGGCGAGAGGTCGAACCATCTCTCTAATGTGATATCCACCGCTACTGCTAGAACGATGGTTTGAAAGGGCTGTGAAGCCTACTTGGCGTATGTGATAGATACGAAAAAGGCAGAGCCTAGTTTACTAGACTCCCTATAGTTTATGATTATCCAGATGTGTTTCCAGAGGAATTACAGGGGTTGCCTCCACAGAGAGAGATTGAGTTTGCAATTAATAAAACCCCAAATGTGGTCTAAAAGTGTTTTGAAAGGTTGTAGTTCGTTTTGGGGTTGTATTAGGTAAGATTTCATGGTTGGTTTTGGTTTTGAAGGAAGATTTCCAATGAAAATGCCCAAAAATGGCCAATTTCTGCATCAGCCCGACACCCCTACGCCAAGGTGTATGAGTGCACGCCTAGGTGTAGAGCTTCGCCTAGGCGTAGCGTGCTTTGCCCAGGCGAACCTCTCCGCCAGCGCACTGCAAGCATGTGCTCTTGGTTCCTCTTTCGCTATATTCCCCGACCATCACCCATGGACTAACGAGGATCCCTAATACACGAGCGGCTCTACAAGATAGTTATATGAAAAATGTTCCATTCCCTTTGCCTCGACGATCAAGTCGTTAGGCAAACATTGTTTTTTTTGCCCTCATTAGCTAATGAAATGATAAGAATGTCTAAGGATGAGGAAATGGGAAAAAACGAAAGGAACAATGTACTGGAAGGGAGTCGGGGTAAAAGTAAACCTAAATAGAACTCCTAGAATACCCGACTAATAATATGATTGTAAATTGTATTGGAATAGGGGCTGACAAGGAGGAAGGCCCGAATTGATCAAGATTCCGAGGATTGGAATCAAAGTGAAACAAGCTTTGGTTCGTCTATCAATTCTTGTTTCCATTTTGAGTTTGTTCTCCACTCTCTTCTAATTCCAGTGTTTAAATGATTTCAACATGATTTGAATTCGTCGGTAAATGATTTACAAGAAAAACATATTGATTTGTTTAATTGATCAGAAATGAATTGCATATGAAAAAATTCCTGTGGATGAGATTGAAAATGAATTATTTGTATATAGAAGTATATACTATATTGTATTTTGCTATGAATGATTTGAATGCCCTTGATAAATGTTAACCGTTAAAATTTGAGTTAAGGATAGAATGGTATACCAATAAGGGTCAAATGAGTAGTACTGTGCCGAACGTAATGATGTGTCAATACCCGATCCGTGAGCCCAATCCGACACACAAGAGGTTCACGAATTGATTTTTACTAACTACTACAACCCGACTAGGATCGGGTATCGGTGTTATAAAACTTTATACCGCCTACGTACCCAGTGAGACCGTGCTGATTCGTTATCCTGTGCATCGAAAGCATAGGTTAAATTCGCTTAAGGGAAAAATGATAAGAAAATATTGTAAATGCATGAATTGTGTTTTGAATGAATTATTGCATATGAAAGTGCATATTTTGAATGATCAATACACTGTATATGAATGTATATGAAATGAATATATGTATTGTATTGCATTGATCATTCAAAAAGGTTTAAAAAAAAAAAACATTGTTTAGAAAAATTGCATGATTTGTATTAAACTAAAATGGAAGAGAGAACTATAGAACCACTAAGCATGAAAATGCTTAGCGCGTTGTTTTCACCATCGCGCAGGTACCGAGAGAATAGGTACGAAGATAAGGGCCGCTGAGATTCAGAGTCATCATCAAAGCCACACGAAGGAAAAATAAAGCTCCGTCCCATGCATACATGAATTTGATTTGACTATTTTTGTATTGAAACTATAATTCGAAAAAGTGAACTCTGATTTTGTTTTGTAAATTTTGTTATTGAAACGGCTTATAATGTCATAAAATATAAAGATGGAAAATGGACCAAATGGGCATGTACTGCCATATTTATTGGAAAATATGTATTGAAAACAAAAATGATGGGGCCCCCTTTAAGTTTAATTAGTATATATACATATATTTTCATTGAATATTGCAATTTGATTTGAATGGTATCTAAAAATGAGTGGCATAGAGCTACGGTATTGGAAACGTATTTGTATTTGCATTGGTAATTGATTATATCGTAAAAGTGAAAGTACTAGTAGCGCACTGACGCCATGTGGCTCAGGTACCCACGATGATGAATTGAAGAAATCCATTCAAGAGGCACACAAAATGACCTTTGCTATGCACTCTAGTAGAACAAAGATGTATAAGAATTTAAAGACTTCATAATGGTGGTCCGGAATGAAAAGAGATGTTTCGGAATTTGTAACCATGTGTAAGGTGTGTCAGAAAGTAAAAGCTAAACATCAAGTTCCTTCGGGATTGTTATAACCTATCAGGACACCTGAATAGAAATGGGACCGAATCACAATGGATTTTGTGGTCGAGTTACCGTTGACAGGAAGGAAGCATGATTCCGTTTGGGTCATGGTAGACTGATTGACTAAGTCAGCTCACTTCCTACCAGTGAGAACCGACCATTCACTTGACAAGTTGGTAGAGCTTTACATAAGATAAATAGTTCGGTTACATGGGATTCCAATATCTATCATTTCAGATAGAGATCCGAGGTTTACCTCGAGATTTTGGGGAAAGTCAAAGAGGCTAAGCACTCGGATCGAATTTCAAAGATAAAGATTCCACCCACGCATCTGACGGACAATTGGAAAGACCGATCCAAGTGTTAAAGATATGTTGAGGAGTTGTGACTTAATTACAGGTAGTTTGATAAACACATTCCTCTAGTTGAATTTGTGTACAACAATAGTCATTTAGTATCGAACGCTTTCTTCATGAGGCCTCTACGAAGAAAATGGCTAACACCAATGTGGTTGGACCGAGCCAAGGAGAAGAAGCACACTCGGGCCCCAATTTGATTCAAGAAATCGAGGAAAAAGTGAAAATGATTAGAGAAAGACTGAAAGTGGCCACTGATAGACAAAAACTTACGCCTAACGTGAGTAAGAAAAGGATATTTGATACGGATCGCCGAAAAGTTGCTTTTGAAAAGTATCACTTGTAAGAAGGTAATGAGGTTTGGGAAAAAGGGCAAGTTAAGCCCTAGGTTCATTAGACCATATGAGGTGATAGAGAAATTGTGTCCAGTGGCATACATATTAGATTTACCTCCAGAGTTGGAAAAGTTTCATAATGTTTTCCATGTGTCAAGGTTGAGGAGGTACCAGTCAAACCCATCACATGTAGCTCCTAGAGACGATCGAGCTAATCGATTCGACAGATGAAGAGGAGCCAGTAGAGATCTTGGCTTGATAAGTGAAAGAGTTGCGGGAAAATCAAATTCCATTGGTAAAAGTGTTGTGGAGAAACCACAAGACTGAGGAAGCCACGTGGGAAAGTGAAGAAGTTATACGGCAACAATACCCTTAACTGTTCGATGAAGGTAATTTCGATGACGAAATTCTTTTAAGGAGGGGAGAGTTGTAACACCCTGAAAATACCCTAACAGTTTTATAATATGTTTAGGGTGTAAAATAAATTAAATTATATTTTTTCGGAGTTTAAATGGCTAAAAACGAAAATTGATAAAAACCCGAAAATTTTACAAGGACCAAATAAATTTGGTAAAAATGTCAAATTAGGGACCTAAGGGTCATAAATGAGGAGTGTAAATGTTAAAATGAAAATGAAATGAAACGGCAAAAATGAAAGTGAAATGAAGAGCAAAGAGAAAATGTGGGAGAATTTGTGCGCAAGCTAGACAAGGCCTTATGAAGACTTAAGGCTTTAAGACCAATTAGTCTTGTAAATGCCATTTCTCACATTTTTGGCAAAAGGAAAGATGAGAAAGTGAAGCACCCCCGAGCCTCGCTTGACTCTAGCGGATCCAACCGAAACCTGTGTGGACGTCAAAGCCATTAATCAAATCCATTTATCAAATACATTTCATTAATATAAGCGTTTTCATTCTCAAATCTTTGCGGAAGCGATTTCAATTTGGGGTAATGCCATAAACATTTACAAATTCAATGCAATTCCTTTACAAAATATGCATTTAACCAAAAGTGGCATTTTATGTCGTTTACAACATAATATCCAAAATCGTATTCAGATATAGGTACAAAAAATACTCCCGTGAGTTGAACCCTTTAAGCGCATAAAAACAATGTCAAAATAGTAAGGATGCATGTGACGTGAGCTGCATCTGCGGAACCCTCTAAATGATGAGCTCCTCAACCTCGGGTCCGCTTCAATCACAAACTATCACTGACACTGCGCATTGATTAAAAATACACAAAAGCTTATTTTCTCCATGCTTTTAGTGGTTCTAAACAATTCTCTATTCCATTTCAGTTCAATACGAATCATGCATTTATCAAAATAATGCATTTATACAATGTCTATGTGTAATGTAAAATATACTTATACAAATACACCATTTTAATATCATTTTTCGCTTTTCGGTTTGCGATTTCACATATGACTATGGAAGTCAACATTCACGGCGTATCTACATAATCCCGGCCCCGTTTTGTCATTCCCAAGAGTAATGATTTCACATTCAATATTACAGTCTCACATATGACTATAGAAGTCAACAATCACGACAGATTCAGTTGGTGAATTCTATCATGTTTGTCATTCAATAGCAATGTGATTTTACATTGAACAAATATGGTTACCTTCATGACAAGTTCAGTTGGTGAATCCCGTCATGTTGTTCATTCAATAATACATTTCAAATCAATTTACTCACATGCAGTAAATTCACTTATAGTTCAAATACATGCGCACATGCAGATATTTTGACAGGCCCCTTTCCTATTGACAGGGAATCTACCAGCAACTCCACAATAACCTCCCAGCCAAGCTCGCTCGACTGACAAGTTACCATGAAGCTAAGCCATAAAACTGAAACCGCCTTTGGAAAAACGTGGGTTATAAATTTTTTGCACTTTTTATATCAAAATCACACCTTTAGATTTAACGGTAGTAACTTAAGAACATAATGGTTGCATTCTGATCGTCTCAAAATACAAAAATCACCCGTATAAAAAAAAATACACTCTAATATTTTCCAAAAAATCCAACTATAACCATAAAGGACCTCTGGTCCTCATCAAAATATAAGATACGAATCAATCTAAATATAATTTCATTGCAACCTGTTTTTCTCAAAACCATCCATGCATATTTTACAAAAGATATTTACATATACAAAATGTCACATTTTAACTTTTACTACGTTTACATTACACGTTATCTTATATATAAATACAACATAAATGGCCTAGACTCCGAGAATCGCGGGAGTTGTCTTTCGCCGACACCGCACCTAAAAATTATTTAAAAACAAAACCGGAGCCAAACGGGCTCAGTGAGTACTATAAGTTCTAAATGTTGTTGTTTGCTGTTTGTACCTCCCAATATGAAAATCTATACAGAAATGGTTGTAAAATTGTTATTGAGTAAACTGAGTTTTTTCTATGAAAACCATTTCTGAAAACTATTTTTTCTACTAAAAATTGTTTCAATGTTGGATAATATCTGAAAGTGCTATACTGTAAATCAAGTAAATTAAACGACTGGGCCCCATTAAATACTCCTAGTCGTGATGCCACTTTAATCTTGAATCGCACGGTAGTGAACTTCTAACACTCACCTTCTTCTAATATGGTCCAGTTGAACACGTATGAGATCTCTATAAACATAATGGAACTCCTGAACCAACACCACGCTTACGTACTACATGTCAAGACGCTAACTATCTATATACCCCGAATGTGCAGAGGGCGACTCACTATATAAATATATACTATATCTAACCCCCAATTACCGACTAGGCAATATAGTTAGTCATAATGTCTCATAACCCTGCCATGCACAATCCGAGATACATCTCGACTGAAACTCAGCCAGGCGCATCTAAGGGTTTTGCTAAACCAGGCCAAATTGTTTCTTAAGTACTGAAATCGAAATTTTCTTTGAGTACTGACCTTTTTCTCGACTAATTTCTTTCAATTCTTGTCAAGCACGCTAGATTATTGTCGTATGCTCCAATCGCCCACACAAGTCATACAAATTATGAAAATGCCCTCAGTTCAACGTTTTAACCATAAAACATACAAAGGGCTTTCAAAGAGACTACATCAAACGAACTTCGATTCTAACAAAACTTTATGTGCTAGTCCCATTCGATAAGGACATCGATAATATGAGGTGAAATTGACCAAAATGCCCCTACACATGAAATGCCCCATAAAAACTATCCGTTTTAGCAACTTTTTCAAAAAGACCCTATGCTATTCGATGTATTAGACTACACACGTCAACACAACCAAGCAATTTGCACACTTGGTGCTACAATTAAATTTTTTCATAAATTATTTGGCCACCAAATGCTATTGATAGGCATATGGTTAAATTCTAGACTCAAGGGACTTTCCATAGAGTCTAAAAACACCTAAAAACATTTCTAGAATTTATGTCCGGACTGTCCGGATAAAAATCCTGAAATTTCAACCCGAATTGTTCAAAAACAGTCCCAAAATTCAGCACGAACTGTCTGAACACAGTCCCAAAAATTCCTAAAAATTCCTAAACTCAGTCCAAAAATTCTGGGACTAAAGTTAACGACCTTTCATGGCCTCTAAGAAAATTTCAAGCCATTACATAGCATTTAGGCTAAAAATAACTCAAGTAGGAAAATTCCCTACCTCTTGGAGTTTGACGAAATGCTGCTTTTGGTACTCACGCTGCAGTCCCTACGTAGACCAATCTCGCTTCTACTCGACAAAATCTACGCCTGAGCCAGAGATCTTAGAGAAAAAGAAGAGAAGAAAAAAATATAAATATAAATCTTCTCACGTACTTCACTGGGTCCGCTCGCCTCCCCTACCGCTTGACTTTTATTCTTTATTTATTTATTTTTAAATATTATTATTATTATTATTTGGATAAATGATTTCATTGCCTTATTCGATCTGCTTCTTCCTAAAATAATTTATTTTCAGTCATTTATTGCAAATGAATCCTTGATCAACCATTTAATTTGTGCATCTGTTCTAAGTCATCACATCAACTCCGTAAAATCGTAAAACATTCGATTGTCCTCGCACTCGACGAAATTTTTATGGGTCACTAGATTTCGCGAGACGAATTTAATGCCGTAATCTGTTTCATCATCCGAGATCTAGAGAATTTTCTAGGCTTCCCTGAACCATTCTGACAATTTATTATTATTATTATCCTTTTGAAATTCCTTAATTTGTACTTTCACCCCTCCACTTTCCTTAATTGCAAAAGTGCCACAATTCTTTGAAAACTTTACAATTTCACCCTTAAAAACAACTTTCAAAAATTCCGTTATGACACTAAAAATAATTAAGGAAGTCTCGTGCACATATGCGACCCTACAAGAAGACACACCGCACAATCCTCTCTACTGTGGTGTTACAAATCCTCCCTTCTTTAAAACATTTCATCCTCGAAATGAACAAAACTAACATAAAGAGGATACCTTAATCTGAAAACAACTAAGGATATTGACTACGCATCTGAGCTTCTGACTCCCACGTAGCCTCCTTAATCCCATGATTCCCCCATAAAACTTTGACTAAAGGAATGACCTTATTCCACAAAATCTGCTCTCTATGATCTACTATCTGCATTGGCTGGTCCTTATAGGTCAAATTATCCTTTAGTTCTAATCAAGCAATCTCTCTCAGTACATGGAGGATTTGGAAATGTATCAAGGAGCATGGATACACGAACACATTATAAACCTTAGACAACTCCTCGAGGAAGGTATAATCTATATGCTACTATCCCACTGAAATAATCATGGCCCTATGTATCCGGGCCCCACTTCTCGTCTTCCAAATCGAGGACACCTTTCCAAGGGGGAAACTTGAGAAGACCCATCGCCCACCTTAAATCAGATCCCTATGGTGTTTGTCCCAAGATAACTTTTATGTCCGTCCCTGCTATCTTGAGTCTATCTCAGATAACTGGATCTTATCTAAGGTAATATGTACTAACTCTGGGCCTATCAGTCTCCTCTCTCCTACTTCATCCCAACATACTGGAGTACGACACTTTCGGCCATACAATGCTTCAAATGGAGCCATGCCTATGCTGGATTGATAACTATTGTTGTAAGAAAACTCCATCAGAGATAAATGCGTATCCCAACTTCCCTTAAACTCTATCACGCATGCTCTAAGCATATCCACTAGCGTCTGAATAGTTCTCTCTGACTGACCATCAGTTTAAGGATGGAAAGTTGTGCTAAAGTGCAATCGAGTCCCCATGGCATCCTATAAACTGGACCAAAATCTGGATGTGAATCTGGGGTCTAGGTATGAGACTATCGATATAGGAACACCATGTAATCTAACTATCTCCTCCACATACAATCAGCTAACTTGTCCAACGGTCATCATTGCTAATCGAGAGAAACTGATGATCATTGTGGTCTCATCCATCCACACCTGCTATGACACTTGTTACTCAAGTCTTAAGCCCGATAACAAAATCCAGCACTTTATCCTACCTATACAGAACTCTAAGGGCTGTGTGATCTTCCGCTGCTTCGTGCTCGCCTTCATACCGAAGGTGCCAGTATCTAGATACGAAATCTCGCACTTCCTTCTTCATGCCATCACATTGTCACGGGCCTCGATTTTCTGTCGACCCGACATGATCCAACCGAGTTCGAGGTGCGAGACTTAGACTGGACTCTGACCTGATTTTTCTTTTTTTTTTTTTTTTTTTTTTAAAAGCCATCTGGCACCTGTGGGTATGGCCCACACCTTATAACGTAACCCCCAAAATTATATACATATAACTGAGTCCCGCGCATAAATACAAAACTTACTTACATTTACAAATCAGAGCACTAACCTGGCGTAGTGAACCTCAGTCATGTGTCAGCCCAATTGTACGCGGGTGTTTGCTGATGTCTTCTCCTGTACCTACACGGATTAAAAACCCGTGCTAAGCTTTACGCTTAGTGGGAATCATATTCTTATAACTTATACTGATGCACATGCATTTAGATTGAATCATGATAAACTTATAACATAAACAAATAAAATCATCAGAATCATATAAACCAATATATAACAGTCGATCATATTCAGAGCAAACTTATTATGGCGTAATGGCAAGGCATCCAATTCATCTCTTTACATAACTCATGATTTTCTAGATTTCGTGCTCGTTTCCTTATTTGTGTCATCAAAATACCGTCTTACTGCATTCCTTGCGGATCTTAACAGAATACTTATGTCTCCCATAGATCCATTTATGCTTATTCAGATTCCTTATAAACTAAGATTGAAACTTATATTTGCAATCTTATACTTACTGTAGAATTACACTTATGGCGCACTTACAATTTATTGAATCTTATACTCATGACAAACTTATTCTTATCCGGGTCTTATACTTATAGCAGTCGGATCTTATTCTTATTCGGATTTCTCGTATACTGTATTGAGCTTATATCTCCGATCTCCCGTAGGAGTTTACATAACTTATACTTATTCTACGGAGTTTACACTTGTTCAGAGGTACCCGTAGGTATCACAGAGATTCATGAATATACCGGATTTAAGTGAATTTAATCTTATAATGCGGAGTACTCCGTAAGTACTTACTTGATCAAATGTCTGTTATGATACCAAGTTGTGTTGGTATCATATTCCAACAAGAACTAGGTTAACGTATACCTATACTTATACGAGAGTACCCGTAGGTACTACGGAGTTTATCATTATCCGGAGCTTATACGGAGATACCCGTAGGTATTACAGAAATTATATTAGTATCATAATTTGTACTACAGAGCCTATCCTTATCTTACGGATCTTCTACTTGTACTACAGAGTTTATTTTGGTATTTCGGATCTTATCCTAGTATTACGAAGCATGTACATGTATTTCGGATTTTATACATGTATTACAGAACTTATACATGTATTTCAGATCTTACATGTATATTAATGAACTAATACTTGTCTCACTAACTTATACCGGTATTTCGGATCTTTATACGTATATTAACTTATACATGTATTTCGTATCTACATGTATATTACGGAACTTATACTCAGCCTTTGGCTGTGAACTTATATTTGTGTAATGTGACTTTATTCCTTTGCTCTTTCGATCTTATTCTGCGAAGGTCCTAGGCCATGGGTCTAACATCAAGATCATATCACATACAGGTTAGATCGTACGCATGCATACATATCAGGTGTATGGACATTAGTCCAGAGCGTAAAAATGCATCGAATGTATACATATACTTATTTTACTGATACGAGTATCTCTTAGGTACTGATCGGACTTTATACTTATCTTACGGGATACGAGGGAGTACTGCAGGTACTAGCTTAACTCTTGTACTTATTTATCGATGCAAGAGGCCCGTAGGTACTACGGTAAATTTTTAATCAAATACAAGAGTACCCGTAGGTACTACGGAGCTTATTCAGATACAGGACAGAACTTACTCAGATACAAGAGTACCCGTAGGTATTACCAAACTAGATCAGACGTGACATATCTCATAATGTGGCTTAATAGATATGTGAGTACCCGTAGGGTACTCACAGGACTTGGCCCGCATACGTGACTTATCGCATACAGACTTATCGATCTAGAGTTATCAGACATGTGAGTACCCCCAAACACTACGTATTTATTCAGATAGTTACAAGTACCAGAGGTACCATGTAACATTTTGTGATACGTGAGTACCGTAGGGTACTGCAGAGCTTAATCGTAGACGTGAGTACCCGTAGGTACTTCAGAACTTATTCAGAGACAGGACTTGTCAAATACAGGTTCGTAGGTACTACATAGCAAATACCAGGTACCAGAGGTACTACGTAATGATATACGCAGGTACCCGTAGAGGTACATTCGCATCTTTACTATTCCGCTTTTATTCTTATTCGAATCTTATCATATAATTATTAGATTACCCAGACCAAGTAATACTTAATGAGTAGGACACAAGACAATAAGTACCTGAAGGCGTCAGCATGCATCGTAGAGTGTCAGTCACACTAATCGTAGAGCACCGGCTACCAAGGTGTCACACTACCGAGCGCCGTGAGCACTAATCGAGAGTACCGGCAATAGTGTGCCAAGCATCTACGCAGAGTGCCACGTGACTAATCAGAGAGTACCGAAGTACTAATGTGCCGAAACACGATCAGAGAGTGCCGTGTCATTCAATAACTGGTCTTAGGCAATTTTACAATTATATGAGTTCAATAACTTACTATCTTATAGTAGAGCATTATTAGCCACATTATAATGCTCATGACCGATCAGAGATTCCAAATACCGGTAAGGTATGATGAGCATGTAATCACACCTTAATCATGTAATTCTATTCTTCTATGAATCTATCGTTACTCCAGGAATTGAATCATCCAATCGGATCGCCCAAACTCAAGTTATGGCATTTCATGCCAACTAGTCGGTTTACTGACTTACGCAGGGATAGGGGTTTCTTAAGGATATTAATTTTTCCAGTACATTTTCTCCATATTTGACACTGGTTATTTGTGCTCCTTAAATCTAAGGTGATAAGGGTTCATTTCCAATTAGAATCACCTCAAATCTGAAAGACCGAACTCGAGTTACGTCCGAAACATCCCGGACTTCTCTATGTTCAAAGCTGGAACCAGAATCTCCCAGTTTTCTGCACATGGTCCCACTTGAGTGACATTTGCCAACTAGAGTCAGAATTTGGAGATAAATATAAAATAGGTTTTTGTTCTTCTGAAGTCTAGTTTCACATAGCCACTTTTGAATCACTCAAATCGGATAAGAAACAGGTTATGGCTTTCAAAATACAAAACTGGTCAAAACTGAAAACCAGAATAAGCTCCTACTGGTAGGAACTTAACTTCTTACCGGCAGGACTTGTGGCCAAAATGACCAGAATCAGGTTCTACCGGTAGAACTTAACTTCACTCGGTAGAAGACACCTGAGAATGCCCAGAATGGGTGTTTTCTCACATTTTTCCTTCACTTTAATCCATGGATCACTCCCACACTTCCTACACACTCCTCAAAACCATTCCAATTCACCTGAATCTCTTTTCTATTCAATTCATCTTCATTTCTCATCTTCTTTTCAAACCTTTCCATGAATTTCCTCCCAAAAATCATTTCAATATGGGTCTTAACCCACACAAGCTAAACTTCAGGATTGTTAGGTTTACTTCTAAACCCTAACTCAATCAGTTAATATTTAACCATGAATCCAACCTCAAAGAGAGGATTCCCCATTTTTCTTGTGGGATTTAGAGTATTTACTAACCCTACCTTCAATAAATCTTTGATTAGAAGAAATCCTAACAAACTCCTAGATTTGGAACTCATAGTCCCTCTCTAGAATCCCATACAAAATCCATGATTCATAATAGAGTTCATATCCAAGATTGTATCCATACATAATTCAGCTTCATACCTTTTTGGACTTGGATCCTCCTTTTTCTTCTCCTCTTCTTCTTCCCCTCTTCCTTCTCTCTCTTTTCACTACTTTTGCTCCCTCACAAATGAGACCAAATTTGGTCTTTAAATTCCCATGTTAGCTAAGGCCTTGTTTGCCATCAAAACCTATTTTTGGGTTAGCTTTCTAATTGCTACTTAGCCTCTTCAACTCATTATTATTTGGCTTTCAATTTACCATTGTTTCTATTTTGGCCCATAGTCTCTTCAATTTATGACTTTAAGCCCCTTTGACCAATTACAATTTTATCCTAAATCTTGTAAATTCTGTCCCTTGCTTTCCCATGTTTCGCATTTAACTTTACTTTAACATTTATATTATGCTTACAAAAGACCCTAAACATGTCGAAAACTGCTAGGGTATATTTCGGGGTGTTACAAATATTGCTCCCTTAGAGTATGATACACTTGTGCGTCAGTGGTAATGGCGATAGTCAAGAGTTTAGCCTCTTCCATGATTTCCCTTTAGTTCACCTATTTCAGGTCCACACATTCGACTCCCTCTAACTATTACACCATCATCTTAGATCTGGAACTCTGGTTTCCTACCACCCTCAATCTCCGCCCTCAACTTAATCATCTCTGAAACCTGCTTCTGACCTTCCTTGATCTGATCCACTAGAAGAGGACGAACATATAATGATGCCAACAGTGTCCCTGTATCAGCTACCTGCCACTGAACTCCTAATGATCTCAACTCTATCAACAATGGGAGATATACCGTCTGCAGATAAGCATAGGAACCCTCTGGTTTCCGACTTAAAGCATCGACCACTACATTGGCCTTCCTCGGATGGTACTCTATCGTGCAATCATAATCCTTAATCAACTCTAACCACCTCGCACGCCTTGCTAAGCTCTTCGAAAGTGAAAATATACCGCAGTTTCCATGACGGTGAATATCTTACAGGAACACCGTATAGATAATGCCCCCAGATCTAGAGAGAAAACCACCGTTCTAAATCACGGCTCTGGGCCATAGTTTCTTTAACTGACGAAGCATAAGCCATCACTCTACTAAATTCCCGCATCAAAACACACACCCTAACCCTTGTCTGAGGCATCACTGCATACATCTTCACATAACCGTCCTTTCCGACCTGCAGAGTGCTAACACCGGAGCCGCCGTCAATCTCCGCCTCGACCTCAAACTATCCCGTGGCAGTGTATCTAACCACTGGCTCGATCCTTTTCAATAGATCGGGTCAACTGGTTGCTATCTTCAAAAATCCCTTAACAAATTTCTTGCAATAACCTACCAATCCAAGGAAACTGCGGACTTCAGAAACATTCGTGGGCGGCTTCCAGTTCACTATAACTTCGATCTTCTGAGGATCCACACTAACACCTTCTGCCGAAATTACATGACCCAAGAAAGCTACTTTATCCAACAAAAACTGGCACTTACTAAACTTAGTGTATAACTGACACTCTCGGCGAATCCGCACATCGGCTCCTGAGATGTGCCTGCATGTTCCTCCGGACCGCCCGAGCAATACTAGAATGTCATCAATGAATACGATCACAAACTGACCCAATACGGATCGAATACCATGTTCATCAAATCCATGAACGCAATTGTGGCATTACCAACTAATGGCATCACTGAACTCAGAAGGGACCAAAGATCTCGCTCCCGAAGGCGCCTTAGAAACATCATTCCCGTAATTCCTCAACCGATGGTAGCCCGACCTTAGGTCAATCTAGAGTATACCTGAGATCCACGCAATTAGTCAAATAGCTCATCTATAATGCAGGAAGCCGATATCGCTGCATATCGGTCGCCCTCGATTCACCGGTTCTCGTAGTTTATACACTACCGGGCTTCCATCTTTCTTCTTAATAAGAGAACTGGAGTTCTCACTTGAGAGGGGTAATTAGGTCGACATGAAGCCCTGCTTAACAATTCCTCCAATTGCGCCTTCAATTCTTTCAATTCTAACTCGCTGGCGCCATTCTGTATGGAGGAATGGATATCTACTGTCCTCGAATCGCTCAATAACAACCCAATTGCTCTATCTGGGGGTAAACCTGAAATATCATCTGGAAAGACATATGGAAACTCTTTGACTACGGGGATGTCTTCCAGCCGTGTCCCCTCTTGTCTCCTATCCACCACAAATGCCAAATAACCTTGGCAACCCTTCCGAAGCATTTTCCAGGCGGTCAAGGAATTAATGAGACTAGGGGCGATCTCTCTTATGATTCCCCGAAATATCATGCCTGGTTCCTCTGGTCGAACCAATCTTACTTCTTTCTTATAGCAATCTAAGGTGGTTTCATGCCCGGGATACCGCTCCATACCTCCAAGACTATATCGAATCACGGATACCTAACACTATCAAGTCTCGTTTGGAAAATCCTTATTCTGATCACCATTCTATCGCTTTAACTATCCTTTCGATATCAAGTATCCCCACTGGTACTCTGGTTTTCATCATACAACCATCTATAAGCTGGGACTCTATCTGGTGCCTCACAATGAATGGTATTGAAATAAATGAATGAGTGGCCCCTGGGTCCACCAATGCATATGCATCATGATTGTAAACTAAAATAATACCAGTAATCATGTCTAGTGATGTATCCGCCTTGTCAGGTGAGGATCTGCAACACCCGAGCCCGAAAGTACGAGTCCCACTCTTAATCCGCCAATCGGTAATGCCTCTCGCTCCCACACCCTTACCAAGAACTCCTACTAGGTGTCAGGAGTGCCACCTCTGCCTGAACCACCCCTACTAGCCTGACTGAGACCGCTAGTGCCTGGGGTAGATGCTACTGTACCTACCTTAGAGGTCTCTACAACTACTAGCTGTGGACAATCTCGGATAAAGTGACCTTCCTGCCTGCAATAGAAACATCCTGTCATGTTCATCCTGCACTCTTCGAGATGCCTCCTCTGACATGTAGGGCACAATGGAAAAGATGATCCTGAAGATCTACCACCTCCTGGGGCTACTGGCGACCGGACGGATCCCTGGCTAGATGTTGCTCCTCGTCCTGAGCCTCTACCGTCGGTCCATTTCTTTCCTTTCTTTCTACTAGACTGATTGGTGCCTGGCTGACTAGTGCCGGGAGCACCTCTCTTACTTTCTGGCCGCCCAGTTAGAACTGAAATTGTCCTTTCTACCTTTAGTGCAACCTCAACCAGCTCTCCAAAGTTATTTTAAGATGCCCAGGCTAGATGAACTTTAATTCTGAAGTTCAAGCCTACGGCATGAATCGCCACACTTCATGTTCCTCATTTTCCTGTATCATAGGCACCAATTTCACGAGCTCTGAAAACCTCTGCTCATATTATGTCACTGACAGGGATCATTGCTCTAACCTGAAGAATTCTTCTATTTTTGCATCCTGATAACTGGGCGGATAAAATTTGTCTGTAAATGCTTGTCGGAACTGGTCCCAAGTGACTCCTGTAGGGTGTCTCCTCTTAATGGCCTCCCACCAACTTCGTCTCTACCGCAAACAAGAACCTTGAAAAGAGGACTTTCGCTTATCCAACACCCCATCACGCATAAATTTCACTCAATCTCGTCTAACCATAAGTACGTCGCTCTCGGGGCTGCTCTGCATTTCATCATAGTTTTAGCCCCTAATTTTATGGTTCTATCATGCCCCTCTACTTTTCTCAAGGCCCCGTGAGGCCGACGTAGTCTATAACAACTGTGATAAACCGATCCATCAGCCAAGGTATCACTGGTCTCGCGACCCACGATGGTTCTATCGGGGCTGATTCATTGAGGCATCTTCCGACCAAGTGTGCCTCACATTTATAGTGGTGCCCTCCGTATGAAGTCTCAGTCGAATTTACGACTCCGCCCGCATACGTCGTGAATTTCAAGGTTAAAGATTTCAGCGACACTTTAAGGTCATTTGACGATGCAATTTGAAGAAACAATATAGGTTGGAATAGGAAAATCATTATAAAAACAATTCTAAAGGAAATACTATAGAAATGTTCGAAAACAAAGTAACTATTGCCTAAACCGCTCCGATACCAACTCACGTACTCCCTTCCTATCGACTGAATCTTCTAAGAATCGCACAGAACCTCCCGCCCAAGCTCGCGACCGACTTTACCATAAAGCGTTTTCATTAAAATCGTTGAAACTGTATTTGGAAAACGTGGATTATAAAATTTTTGCATTTTTCTATCAAAATCACACCTTTAGATTTAACGAAAATCCGACAGCATAACGGCTGCATGGTGGTCAAGCCCGAAATACAAAATCACCTGTATAAAAAAATACACTCCCAATATTTTCCAAAAATCCAACTATAACCATAAAGGACCTTTGGTCCTCATCAAAATATAAGATACGAATCAATCCAAATATAATTTCATTGCAACCTGTTTTTCTCAAAACCATGCATGCATATTTTACAAAAGATATTTACATATACAAAATGTCACATTTTATCTTTTACTACGTTTACATTACACGATATCTTATATATAAATACAACACAAACGCCTAGACTGAGAATCCTCGAGCGTCTTTCAAATTCTTCGCACCGCACCTGAAAAATTATTTAAAAACATAAAACTGTGAGCCAAACGGCTCAGTGAGTACTATAAGTTCTAAAATGATGTTGTTTTCTCTGCTTCAGACTCCCAATATGAAAATCTGCATGGTCAGAACCGCTATTGAAAAATCGAAGTTTTTACATGAAAACTATTTTTTCTACTAAAAATTGTTTAAGTGGTGGTTAATATCTGAAAGTGCTATACTGTAAATCAAGTACCAACCATTGTGGCCCATTTCTAAAATACCCTAGACGTGATGCCACGGAACCTCGGAACCTGGCATCAGTAGTGAACCTTGGAACACTACCCTTCTAATATGGTCTGGTGAACACGGCGAGATCTCTATAAACATAATGGAACCTCGGAACCAACACCTCATCGCCATGTACTATGTCAGTGCGCTAACTATCTATATACCCGAATGTGCAGAGGGCGACTCACTATATAAATATATACTATATCTAACCCCCAATTGCCGACTGTGCAATATGTTAGTCATAGATCGTCCGCTAACTCGCCATGCACAATCCGAGATACATCTGACCGAAACTAAGTTGTGCCATCTAAGGGTTTTGCTAAACCAGGCCAAACTGTTTCTTAAGTATTGAAATCGAAATTTTCTGCTGAGTATAACAAGTGGGAGGTAAAAAAAATGCTTTACCAATTACATTATATTTTCAAAGCACTTTACAAACTTGTAATTTAAACACTTTCTGCCGAAACGATTTTGAGTACTCACCTTTTTCTCGACTAATTTCTTTCAATTCTTGTCAAGCACGCTAGATTATCGTCGTATGCTCTAATCGCCTACACAAGTCATACAAATTATGAAAATGCCCTCAGTTCAATGTTTTAACCATAAAACATACAAAGGGCTTTCAAAGAGACTACATCGAACGAACTTCGATTCTAACAAAACTTTATGTGCTAGTCCCATTCGATAAGGACATCGATAATATGAGGTGAAATTGACCAAAATGCCCCTACACATGAAATGCCCCATAAAAACTATCCGTTTTAGCAACTTTTTCAAAACGACCCTATGTTATTCGATGTATTAGACCACACACGTCAACATAACCAAGCAATTTGCACACTTGGTGCTACAATTAAAAATTTTCATAAATTATTTGGCCACCAAATGCTATTGACAGGCATATGGTTAAATTCTAGACTCAAGGGACTTTCCATAGAGTCTAAAAACACCCAAAAACATTGCATGAAAACTGGCAAGTCCTGCAACTGAGTTGCAAAAAGAGGTAAAAAGGTTACCTTCACTTGTGATGTGGATTACAAGTACACCTTAACTTACCATTAGTAGTTTGGCACCATCCTAAGAATCTGCGCCATTCGACTGCGCTACGCAGGCTGAGCTAAAATCAACAAAATTTATATACACCTGTTCTACATCGCGTAGTCGGGCCATCGCAGTATAGTGGTCTAGTGGCCGAACACGGGATGGGTTTTCATCCTAAAAATGATTTGCATGGGGTGCAACGGCTGCAAGGCCTATCTGGACCTTGGGATTTGCTTCAAAAAACAAAGTGAAGTAGGTTGAAAATCGAGAAATTGTAAAACCGAAATAAAGTGTGAAAAGCTAACTTTGAAGATTTCCAGTCACTAACTTGGTGTCAGTATAAACAAGTGTCCCTAGTTTTATCTCGCTATAACATGCAACCTATAGTCCAAGGCATAACCGATCTATGTTTCAACTTAGCAACCTCACCCTTGAAATCAACTCCTATTTGAGTCAACACAAGTAACATGCATCTATGGCCCTTTTACTGTTTGAAACCCTAGCATTTAAATATCATTTCAGAGGCTCGTAAAGACCATCTAAAGAACCACAGTGCATCTAGCATTAAGTATGCACTGTATCCTAAAGCATGGAGAGTATTGGCCAAATTAATAACATTCAATGCTATTCAACCTCTAATTTGAGAAGATGTAACATAAATTACGTACCTATGGCTTTTAATACAAGAGGACAACATGCATATGCCCCACCACTGCTTTTCAGTTTCTTCCTGTGTTCAAAGAAAGGAGGCTTAGCTAAGCATCTCTGAGCTGTCATCCCCAAGAGGTGTTTGGCAGCTAAGAAAGTAAAGAAGAGAGAGAAGGAGAAAAGCAAACCTAATTAAAAATACGAGACTTTATTTACAAAAATGAAAACTTACAAATTCTTCTCTCCCCCCCTCCCAATCGTTTCCCCCCAAAATTCTCTATATCTATTACAAAAAGAGAGGGGCTTATATAGGCTAATTCTCAAGGCACAAAATACCAAAAACCTACAAATTCGCTAAGTTAAAGGACAAGAGAGTAAATACACCAAATTTGAAGTCGGTTGGCATTAATTACAAACATGACGAGGCATTAAATTTCGCTTAGGTCAAGACTTCGCTAGCTAGCGAAATCACCAGCATATGAGTCAGAAATTTCGCTAAAGCTACTGCATAGCTAAATTTCGCTAACTTAGCGAAATTGTTGTGAGTAGCGAAATCAGGTATTTTCGCAAAAAATGGTGCCTAGCGAAATTGGGATGGTCTAGCAAATTTGGAGATTCTCACAGGTTATGTAAATTTCGCTAAGGTTGCGAAATTTTCGCAATCCTAGCGAAAATTTTCGCAACTCTAGCGAAAATTCCTGCTTTGTTGATCTTCACTCCTGTCTTCTACTGCATCCAATTTTCTTCACTTTGCCTTGGTTTTCTCATTGATTCTAGCCAAGCCGATGATCGAACATTGGAATCAATCTTCATGATTCATCATTTGACTCGAAATTGAACTCCAAGAGTGCAAACACCCAGAAAACAAATCCAAAATACCTCTCTAAATGGCATAAGTGGTACTAAGAAGACTCAACACTTCAATTGGCATTAATGACATGATTAGTGATAAAAAGCACTCAAAAAACCCATTCAACATGGTTCAAAATTGCACTTTTGGGCACTAATCACACCCCAACTGGTCCATTTAATCCTTAGCAATGGTAAAAACAAAAAGCGAGATGTGCATGTAGATTTGCAAAAAGTTTATGATTCAAAAGGTATATGCACATATAAACACGTTTTTAAATCGAAAAATTGACATCACAATTGTAAACTCCGATATGAAAGAACTAAATCCATACAAGAACACCCCAGTCAATTCGTTCCATGATTCTCAACTCTGAATTTCCACCTAAGTCTAATGGTTCTTTATATAACCGTATTAAGCTTTCACAAATTGCAAAATTTGTCTCCTCCCCAACCTAGCACCGATGGCCTGTCACTAACAACCTAGATAAGGATAGTTACGCACTTCTTTCTTATTCAACTATACATTGTGAAGCAATGCTTAAAATTGACTTCACCAAAGTCCGTAACGGGGTCCACCGATGACTCTAACCAATTAAGGTTTAGGCATCAAGCCAAAAGGATCACTTGACCACAAACCCTACAGGCTTCACCCCGGACTCCGTATGACTTCGAAAATCAAGCACCTACAAATCGTTAGACTCTACCTATCCACCCATGTAACAAACACTAAATCGATGCTGACCCAACCAATTGGCTTAGGCATCGCCCAGTACAGCTACTTACACCCCTGACCGTGCTCGGGTTTCAAGGCAAACTCACGACTTTATTCTTTTTCTTTTTTTCTTTCTTTTTCTTTTTTTCTTTTTCTTTTTCTTTTTTTTTTCTCTTTCTTCTCTCTTTCTTTTTCTTTTGGAAGACAACATTATTCAAGTATGGTAACACAACCTATCCTTCAGGCTGCCAACATGCTTAAGGCCTACTTATGCAAAGCTTAAAAGGAAGCTAACAAATTCACGTTCTACTGAAATACAATCTGGAGTGCAGTGTGTGAATTAGCATAAGGGAGAAATTTCAAGTTGAGCATGCTGGAACTGCAACTGACCAAAAATTGTTTCAAGCATGGAATTTGTTCTAACATAGAGGTGACAAATAGTGCTTCAATTTCCCAACATAAAGCAATTCAATCGTCTAATTAGACCAATTGTTCAATTGAAAAGAAAACATTTACACATGGTAAAGGGGCAATAAACATGATATGTACAAAAGTTTATATATAAATCAATAGTTGATATAGCCAAAGTGGCTAATACATGAATAATATCAAGGTTAACATACAAAAGTATCACCGCTACTATGGCTAATACATAAATATCCTAATCAGACATCAAGAGGCGCTGATAAAGCCGATAACTATACAAAAATCATAAAGAGACCTAACCACCTCACCGCTATGGTGGTGGTGGTAGGTCAGAGTCGCTGGGCCGGCCACAGCCAGAACATCCAAAGAAGCGGCTACGTGGTGGGTCCTCTCGATCGTGAACATGATAAGACCCATTGGTCATAACTGGTAATGCTGATGGAATGGCACGCCAACCTCCGATCCCGGTCACCGCTAAGAGTTGCTAGTGAGCAGATACAGCATCCATCAAGCACCGCCCATCTCTCTCGAAATGACATGATCAGATTCGAATGGTGTGCTGAATAGGATGGGCCAGAGTATTAGGGGCTGGGTACTACATGTGGGCCTCAGGAGGAGGGGGATGGAGGTGATGATTCGAACCGGATCATGTATCTCAAGCTCAGGCAGTATATCATCTGAGATGGCGGTCTCGCCTCCCGACCCGCACTCTCCCGTCCCGTGGGTCGGCGGAAAGATACGCATAGCCATCAATTCGCTCCATCGACATGACCAGGCATCGAACTCCTCATCTCAACCCGGCTCCTCCGGAATCCCATATGCTTTAAGAACATGGGCAGGTGCCCCAGATAAGTAGTGGATACTCACGTGCCAGTCCTCCATGACCTTCTCGAACCGCAACAGAGAGGCCATCACCACCGCAGGGGCTGAACCAAAATTCCCCCGAGATCCCAGAAGCGCTCCGTGACGGTGCGCTCCCTCCTCTCGCAAGGCATTACTAATGCCGCAGAGGAATAAGCCGCACGCACAGGTGGTCTACCACCAAAGATTCGAGGCGGAGTCGCCCAGAAAATACCGACCAGCCGTAGCCTCCGCCGTTGCTCGAACCATCTCCCGTGAGTGGTGGCCCACTGCAACAACCTCGCAAGACGCGCCGCGGCATGCGCAAGCCCACGCCGCCGAAATGTCGGCCGCCAGTACACCGGCGACACAATACTGAACTCGGGCTCATGTGGATCGCCTCTCCCGGATGTCATGGAGCGGCAGAACTCGCAAAGACTACTTCCTGACAATAATACCGCGAGGAGTCATGAAAGGCAGGAGTGAATACTCCCGATCAACCTCATAGACTCCCATCTAGGTCGCCTCAGCTGACGCTGGCACATGACTCCTCGATGAAACCTCTCGCTGTGGAGCTCCATCTCCTAATGGGGTTCCCACGAACACGTGGCCTAATCCCGAGGCAGCACAACCGAGGTGATGGGAAGGTCACCCAGCAGCCAGATGCAGGATCGGTGACGGCCGCGCCGAGAGGGTGATGATGACTCGCCCCCGTCCGATGTGCGGGTCCCGCTGGGAGGGGCCGGGCCCTCCCACCCCTCCGGGCACGTGATGGGCCCTGAGGTCCCATCGCGTCTCAACGCCTAACTTTAGGTTCCTCCCGGCAGACGCCTCGGGATCGGGTGGGATGGCCGAACTGACTGAGCCGCCTCTCAGCGCAGGCTGACCACCCGAGGCCAAGACGGGACCCACTCGAGTACGAAACTGTTGAAATCAAAGGTGGCACTGCAGGCTCACTTCATCAGAATAGCGAGGCTCAGACATGTCAACCGAGGCTCTTCCGGAGGTGACCGAATCACTCGCGAGAACTCCACAATCAAGGCTCACCGACCGCAATGAAACCGCCCCGGATAGCCGCCAAACAAGGCTCGTGAAAGACCAAATGCTGGGCGCAGTGGCGTAAATAGCCGGAATCCAGCCGCAAGGCAAAATGGCTCAGGGTCGGGCAGGGTGAAGACCGGCCAGAACACCTGTGGCTCAGGCGCGCGTGGTGGAGGCTCGCCGTGGCTCTCGTGGGCGCGAGTGGTGGAGGCTCGGCCGTGGCGCAGCGGAGGTCGAGAGAACAAGCACAGCAAGGCGAAGGCACAGTACACAAAGAGTGAACCGCACTGGGCCGTGGCAGACAACCCAGAAGTGGCGCCGGCGCGGCAGTAACTGGAGCTTCAGTGGCCGCCGGGAGGGGAGAAGAGAAGTGGCATTTTGGCAAACCCCTCCCGTTTGTACATAGAATCAAATGCACTGAGGACTATCAAATTCTTCAATATACTAGCAAATTAGCCTCGCTTAGTCTTCCCGTAATCAAAAAAAAATTTTAAATTAATTAATTATATTGAGAGAAACAAAATTATCATAGAAAATTTACTTATATGATCTACAATTGGAATTCTGAATACACATACTATAATATATAAATTTTAAATTACTAACAAAACAAAAACTCGCTAATTTAGGAAACTTCTAAAATAACCGAAATTATCAAAATTAACTAAATTAAGACAAAAGTTAAAATTGTTGAATCAAGAAATCGGTTTTTGAAACAACGGACCAGCTCAATTTCAAATATTACTCATGAGGGTCAAGGAGAATGATCTCTCAACCCCTCGCAGACCCGGTGACTCCATAGTGTCAAGTGCCCAAATGTTGATTTGCTCCTCACCGACGGCTAATTGAGCACCAAGTTTCGTAGCTGCGTTGATGGCAAGACCAATTTTTCTTCATCTCCTTGGCCGGTTACTTAAATTCCCCGGACATTTTGCTTTCCCGCACCGACCAATTGAAACAACTTCATCAAGGATAGCGATTTTCATTTTCAGCAACTCATGTTTGTTGTTCAAATGAAAGATATTCAAACCCAAGGTCATGTTACTAAAGGTGTTGCATGACTCATTCGCAATTTATTATTGCATTGGCCGTACAGAAAATGGTCTTCCTAAGATGATTGGTACATGATTGGGTTCACTTGCAATTGGCCTGTCAAGCACTGGCTGAAAATCCACCGGGTAGTAATTTGTCTATTTTCACTACACATCCTCAACTATCCCCTTAGGATTTTTACCAATCTATCGCCAATGATAGTGTGATGTTGGTAGGTTTAAGTTCACCTAAACCTAGATGCTTGTATACCGAATACACGACATTAGGTTCACACTGCCCTCAAATCGAAAGCAAGGACTTTTTTCTGGTGCAATTCCCACCAATATTGATCAAAATCAAGGGAGATCCTCGGATCCTCATTTGATGGCATTTGCTGGGATTGGCGGCACTGACTTGTTCGGGAGAAATGCTTTTCCTCAATGCCTAATCCTTCTGATTGTGCAAAGATCTTTCAAAAAATTTTGCATAAGGTGCACTTGTTTGATTATGTCCAAAAGAGGTATGTTAACCTTCACTCTGCCTTAAGACCTCTAAAATGCCCGCTTGGCTGAGACGCCTTCTTACCTTTCTAAGTGCTTGTGGAAATGGAGGTGGTATGCGGTATTTCATTGAATCTTCCTTAGGAGAATATGCGCATCGCAATTTTTCTCCTTGCATGGATTTTTCAATGTGTTTTGCATAGGCTGATCAACTCCTCTTTTCCACTTCTCAGGTAATTATAGCCTTTAACCTCATCCATTCCTCGAATTGTTGGATGACCCTACTCATGAATTCCCTTAGATTTGGAAGTGTTTGAGAGGGAAACCTCCTTCTTGTACTCTAAAGAACTTGTTGATCTTGGTGATTGAATAATCGAGGTTGTCAATTTTCTCTGCTGAGATTGCTCAAGCCCATCTATTCTCTTATTCAAAGGTACTTTCACAAGATCAACTTTGTGCCAGTTGCATATTGATTCTTTTTTGTTCCTCAACAAAGTTGCCCACCACCTACTCAAATTCAAGGGCTTGTTCTACCGGGAGAAGAGGATGATATTGCAGATCGGGAGGGGGAACCAAATCGAGGTTTGGCACCCGGGGGTACATGCTGTGGGGTTGGGTCTCCATGAGAGGTTGGGTGGTGATTCCTCTCCAATTGGAATTGTAGGTATTACCATAAGGAGCATTGGATTGTTGTGGCTTGTATTGTCCTACGTTGTTTGCACATTCCGATGATCAAATCCTTCATCGTGTGGCCATAGACATGACTCTACTAGGTGCACAGGGGATTGGAAATTGCGCAAGGATCGGACTGGTGTGATTTTCGCCACGCATGCACCTCTCGGGAGCCGTTTGCCAAGTTCCTCCACTTTCCTTGCTAGGGCTGAAATCCTAGCCTCATCTCTATTTCTTCCGGGTAAGGCATACATCCCACCCTTGTAGGTTAATTGGTGGTCTCATCCTATCCATTTCTCTAGTGGTTAGGCTCATCCAACCCTAGAAGTTTCAGCCACGTAATTTAAAAATCCATGGCTTCATCAGATGCTTACTTAGAAAGTCTCCCCACACATGTTTCCAAAAGTTGCCTCACAGAGACATACCACCATAGAAGTGGTTCACCAACATCCATGTATCAAACTCCATGATATGGACAGCACCGATGGTTTCCATAACCTTCCCAACACCGTAAAATTCTCACCATCCCGAGCTGCAAAGGTATAAATTCTGTCTTTTCAAATTATTGGTCTTATGAGCACTCGAAGAACTTCTTCAGAATTCGTCACAGCGTACCCCAATTTCTAATGGTCCTAGCTCCCAATGAGTTGTTTACATCTTTGGCCTCGTCTCTTTAGAGTCAATGGAAATGCTTTTAGCTTCAGCAATCCATGTCCATCATACCTTCCTCAAGGTAGTGCAAACTCTCAAAATCCCTAATATGAGTGTATGGATTTTCATTTTCCATACCATGATATGTGGGGAGTAGGGTATCAAATATGGCCTCACCAAGTACATCTTCGCCAGAGGAATGATACAGATGGGCACTAACTTAGGAGGGTGGATGTGATCCCTCATGGTTCTATAGGCATTTGATTCATGGGGGTTCTGGTTGACTCGTTTGTTCGGTGTATGGGATCCATAGACGCTGGTACACTAACTTCACTAGCTGGGTCAAGTTGTGTACTTATCCTATGCAATCTACCTGATGTGTCTCTATCCCACTGTTGCATAAACACCTGTTACAAAATTTAGAGACAACAAAGAGCAACTACAGAGCTTGCAAAAAGATTAAAATTAACTAACAAAAAAAAAAAAAAAAAATGACTGAATGAGGACCGAACAAAGCAAGTGCCATCGTCAAGTGCCGAAATCAAGTAGCCTCGCAATCGAAGGTAAAAGAGGTAAGGTTGACTTTCACGGTGATGTGGATCACAAGTACACTCTAATCCTCATTTCATTAGTAGTTTGGCACCATCCCCGCAACGGCGCCATTTGACTGTGGCCACAAAGAGGGCCGAGCTAAAATCAACAAAATTTATATACACTTGTTCCCTACTACGTCGTAGTCAAGCTACTCGCAAAGATAGTGGCTCAGGGCTCTAACACTGGGATGGGCTTTCATCCTAAAAATGATTTGCATAAGTGCAAAGGCAGACTTTCTATTTGGACCTTTGGATTTGCTTCAAAACAATGGAAGTAGGTTGAAACTGAAATCAGAAAACTGAAAATAAGTGTGAAAAGTTAACTTTGAAGATTTAGGTCACTAACTTGGTAAGAAACAAGCGTCCCTGTTTTATCCTCGCTGCTATGACATGCAACCTATAGTCCAAGGCATAACCGGATCTATGTTTAACTAGCAAACCTCACCTCTTGAAATCAACTCCTATTCGAAAGCCAACACAAGTAACATTTACTCCACGGCCCTTTACTGCTTTGAAACCCTAGCATTTAAATATCATTTCGCAGGCTCAGAAGACCATCTAAAGAACCATAGTGCATCTAGCATTAAGTATGCATTGTATCCTAAAGCATGGAGAGTATTGGCCAAATTAATAACATTCAATGCTATTCAACCCTAATTTGAGAAGATTGGGTCATAACACAAGACTTATGGCTTTTAATACAAGAGGACAACATGCATATGCCCCACCACTCAAGCTAGCTTCCTTCCTTTCAAAGAAAGGAGGCTTAGGCCACATCTCTTGAGTTGTCATCCTCAAGAGGGGTGTTTGGCAGCCAAGAAAGTAAAGAGAAAGAGGAGAGAAGGAGAAAAGCAAAACCTAATTAAAAATACGAGACTTTATTTACAAAATGAAACTTCATAAATTCTTCTCTCCTCCCAATTGTTCTCCCCAAAATTCTCTATATCTATTACAAAAAGAGAGGGGGGCTTATATAGCCACCTCAAGGCATGAAAATACCAAAAACCTACAAATTTGGCTAAGTTAAAGGACAAGAGAAAGACACACCAAATTTGAAGTCGGTTGGCATTAATTACAAAACATGACGAGGCATTAAATTTCGCTAGGCTGAAGAATTTCGCTAGCTAGCGAAATCACCAGGCATAGCGAAAACAGGAAATTTCGCTAAAGCCAGGTAATTTCGCTAGCTAGCGAAATTTCGCTAGCTTAGCGAAATTGTTGTGAGTAGCGAAATCAGGTATTTTCGCAAAAAAATGGTGCCTAGCGAAACTTGTCTAGCCAAATTTGAGATTTCACTAAGGTTGCAATTTAAGGTTGCGTAAATTTTCGCAATCCTAGCTTAAAATTTTCGCGAATCCTAGCCGAAAAAATTCCCGCTTTTGTTGATCTTTCTCACTCCCGTTTCTATCGCATCCAATTTTCTTCACTTTGCCTTGATTTTCTCATTGATTCTCGGGCTGGTCGGGATGACTGAACATTGGAATCAATCTTCATGATTCATCATTTGGATTCCAATTGAACTCCAAGAGTGCGCAAACACCTGCAAAAACAACCAAAAATACCCTCTAAATGGCATAAGTGGTACTAAGAAGACTTGAACACTTCAATTGGCATTAATGACATGATTAGTGCACAAAAAGCACTCAAAACCTATCTAATATAGGGTTCAAAATTGCACTTTTTGGGCACTAATCACTTGTCGGAACTGGTCCCAAGTGACTCCTGTAGGGTGTCTCCTCTTAATGGCCTCCCACCAATCCTTGGCCCTAGCTGCAAACAAGAACCTTGAAAAGAGGACTTTCTGCTTATCTGAACACCCCATCACTGCATAAATTTCACTAACCTGTCTAACCATAAGTACGCTGCCTCTGGGTCGCCGGTACCATCATAAGTTTTAGCCCCTAATTTTAGAGCGTGTTCTATCATGCCTCTGTATTCTTCTCGGTTGCCCTGTGAGCCGATCTGGTAGGCCGCGCATAACAAATCAGATAAACCGATCCATCACAAGGTGACCGCCTGGTCTCACGCGTCTACGATGGTTCTATCGGGGCTGATTCATTGAGGCATCTTCTCCGATCCGTGTGCTCGACATTTCTATAGTGGTGCTCCTGGCGAAGTCCTAGGTCGACTCTACGACTCGGCCCGACATACGCCGTGAATTTCAAGGTTAAAAGATTTAGTGACACTTTACAATATTTGATGCATGCAATTTTTAGCAAAACAATATAGGTTGGAATAGGAAAATCATTATAAAAACAATTCTAAAGGAAATACTATAGAAAATGCTCGAAAAATGTGCTAACTATTGTCAAACCGCTTCCGATACTAACTTCTGGACAGACCCTTCCTATTGATCGAATCTTCCAAGACCAGACAAGAACCTCCCGCACCAAGCTCGCTCGACTGACAAGTTACCATAAAGTTAAGCCATTAAAACTGTTGAAACTGTATTTGGAAAACGTGGATTATAAAATTTTTGCACTTTTCTATCAAAATCACACCTTTAGATTTAACGAAAATCCGACAGCATAACGGCTGCATGGTGGTCAAGCCCGAAATACAAAAATCACCTGTATAAAAAAATACACTCAATATTCCAAAAATCCAACTATAATCCATAAAGGACCTTTTGGTCCTCATCAAAATATAAGATACAAATCATCCAAATATAATTTCATTGCAACTGCTTTTTCTCAAACCATGATGCATATTTTACAAAAGATATTATACATACAAATGTCACATTTTATCTTTTACTACTGCGCATTACACGATATCTATATATAAATACAAATACGCCCAGGACTGGTAGAATCCTGAAAGGTCTTTTCAAATTTTCGCACCGCACCTCGGAAAATTATTTAAAAACGTAAAACTCAGAGCCAAACGGGTCATGAGTACTATAAGTTCTAAATGATGTTGTTTTTCTGCTGTACCTCCCAATATGAAAATTCAGACATAAATGGTTGTAAATCGTTATTGGAAAAATCGAAGTTTTTGCTATGAAACTATTTTTACTAAAAATTGCTTAAGGGTGGTTAATATCCTAAAGTGCTATAATCGCAAATCAAGTACCAACCATTGTGGCCCATTTCGAATATTTCCTAGACGCGATGCCACTAACTTAACCTGCATCGTAGGAACCTGGAACACTACCC
Organism: Tetrastigma voinierianum; assembly: GCA_016808115.1. Taxonomy (NCBI): domain Eukaryota; kingdom Viridiplantae; phylum Streptophyta; class Magnoliopsida; order Vitales; family Vitaceae; genus Tetrastigma; species Tetrastigma voinierianum. The sequence goes on from JAEQBH010000921.1 coordinate 2,382,569, forward strand.
GTCTAATATGGTCCGGTGAACACGGCGGGATCTCTATAAACATAATGGAACCTCGGAACCAACACCTCATCGCCATGTACTATGTCAGTGCGCTAACTATCTATATACCCCGAATGTGCAGAGGGCGACTCACTATATAAATATATACTATATCTAACCCCCAATTGCCGACCGGGCAATATAGTTAGTCATACCGTCTCCATAACCTTCGCTTACGCGTATCAATCCGAGATACATCCGACTAAACTGCTATGCCATCTGTTGCTTTGCTAAACCGTGCCAACCGCTTTCTTAAGTATTGAAATCGAAATTTTCGGGCCGAAAGATAATAAGTTGGAGGTAAAAATGCTTTTACCAATTACATTATATTTTCAAAGACTTTACAAACTTTGTAATTTAAACACTTTCGGCTTTTCGAAAAACCATTTCAGTACTCACCTTTTTCTCGACTCAATTTCTTTCAATTCTTGTCAAGCACGCTAGATTATCGTCGTATGTCCCCCAATCGCTCACACAAGTCATGCATAATGAGAAAATGCTCGCCCAATGTTTTAACCATAAAACATACAAAGGACTTTTAAAGAGACTACATCGAACAAACTTCGATTCTAACAAAACTTTACATGCTAGTCCCATTCGATAAGGACGTCGATAATATGAGGTGAAATTGACCAAAATGCCCCTACACATGAAATGCCCCATAAAAACTATCCGTTTTAGCAACTTTTTCAAAACGACCTCATGCTATTCGATGTATTAGACCACACGTCAACACAACCAAGCAATTTGCACACTTGGTGCTACACCAAAATTTTCATAAATTATTTGGCCACCAAATGCTATTGACAGGCATATGGTTAAATTCTAGACTGACTTTCCATAGAGTCTAAAAACACCCAAAAACATTTCTGGAATTTTTGTTCAGACTGTCTGGATAAAAATCCTGAAATTTCAACCCGAACTGTTCGAAAATAGTCCCGAAATTCAGCACAAACTGTCCGAACATAGTCTCGAAAATTCCTAAAAATTCCTAAACCCAGTCCAAAAATTCCGGGACTAAAGTTTACTTAATCTTCATGGCCTCTTAGAGACTTCAAGCCACATAAAAGCATTTAGGCTAAAATAACTCAAGTAGGAAAATTCCCTACCTCTTGAGTTTGACTAAAATGCTAAGCTTTTGGCACCACGCCGAGCTCAGCCGCATGTAATTCAACTTTTCCTTCCGCTTCGACAAAATCTACAAATCACTTTCAGAGATCTTAGAAAGAAACGAAGAGAAAAAAAAAATAAATATAAATCTCACTCTCTCACGCACTCACTGTCTGTTCATCTCCCCTATCGTTTAACTTTTATTCCTTTTTGATTTATTTATTTTTTTAATTATTATTATTATTATTTGGATAAATGGTTTCTATTGTCTCATTCGGATTCGTTTCTTCCCCAAAATAATTTATTTCTTTTCAGTTCACTTTATTGTAAATGAACTTAGATCAAGCCTTTTCCTGACTTCCGAGATTTTTGTAAAAATCTCGTCCTTGAAGTCACTGGCGACTTATCACTCAGAAAATCGTAAAATATTCTGACTGTCTCATAATTCAACGAAAATTTTCTTGGTCACTAGATTTCGCGAGACGAATTTAACGGCTCACTCCGTTTCGTCATCCGAGATCTAGAGAATTTTCTAGGCTTCCCTGAATCATTCTGACAATTTATTATTATTATTATCCTTTTGAAATTCCATAATTTGTACTTTCACCCCTCCACTTTCCTTAATTGCAACAAAGCATACAAATTCTTTGAATCCATAATTTCACTCCTTAAAACAACTTTCTTCAAAAATTCTCTTATGGAACTAAAATAATCAAGGAAGCCCTTAGTGCACATATGCGACCCTAGGGTTAGACATACCGTACACCCTCTCGGGACAGGGTATTATATATTTGACAAACATTTCGAATACTTATAATTCAAATCAATATATACATTTCACAAATAGAACTTGAAATGGTAATTGAGTCACAAAGAATAGAATAGACCAATTTTTTGATCCCTTGTCTCTTTCGATACCAGTCTTAGGTCAGGTTGTCGTCTTCACCCACATGTAGTCAAATATAAATTCTCCACTCTTAGTGGTTGAACAATTAATCGTACTAAACAACGCTTCGCCTCGACGGCGAGGTACAGTGCATTTTTCACTTAGTTTCATTCTTATTTGAACTCCCGCCAGCTTATTAGGTTCCTAAAACAATCTGCAATGAATACGACTTTCAGAACAAAATCCAAAAAATTTATCACGTGGAACGTTGTCTACGCCACACAGAGCAAAGCTACTCCATGATGTACCCGAGGGGTGCCATTTTGGCACCCCAGACTCGCCGTGGCGAGGGCATCCCACACTACAACGTAGGGCTACACCGCGACGTGGGTTCCCTACACTACAGTGTAGGAGCCCGTGTTTGCCCAAATTTTCTCTCTTGCTCTTTTGCGATTTTTCTCCAAAAATCCTCAAAAACCCAAAAAAAAACATGAGAATCACTCCCAATAACATCTTAATATCATCCTAAACCAACCATGAGCAAAACCCATGGATGGATTAGGGTTTTTCCAACCCAAACATCATTTAAAGAAATTTAGGGTTTGGTTCTTACCTTGAATCCCTTTGCACTTGAAGCCCTAGCCTTTTTCCTTCTTCCTTCTTGCAAGATCTTGCACAAACATGGAGAGATTCACCCAACTATTTCCAAAACCCTAGGTTTTCTCCTCTCTCACTCTCTCTCAAAATGTTTTTGCATAAAATGGGAGATTTCTAAGACCAAAAATGGTCTAAGTCACTTATCCCTCTTAAGGCCACAGGTTCAGCACATCAAAACTCCAGCCTTTGATTTAAGTTGCCTCAATTTACCTTATAGCACATATATAACTTCTATTTGCACTTAAACACATAAACATTTTCTCAAATGACCCTTAGGTCCTCATTTTACTTTTTTTTTTTTTTTTTTTTGCCCTTGACACTTGGGTGAATTTCCAAGTTCAGTCTTTTAAATCACTTAGCATTAGGCCTACATCTGAGCTTAAATATAAACTCTGAAGTGAGCAAGAGCTTCCATCGCCTTTCATTAAGTTTTTGCTTTTGGAAAAGAGTCAAGTCTCACGTATATAATTTTTCTTTTTTATTTTCTTTACATTTTAGTTTTGTTTCTACATTTATTTTTCTTTCTTTTAGTATTAGAGTAGCATATTTGAGCTGATTTCGAGCTGGTTTGATTGTAAATCAAGCTTTAATTTATGTATGAACTTCAATGGAATATGGGAATTTTTCTGGAATTAATTTTTCTTCTGTTTTGATTACAATTTAAATGAATTTGTTTGATCAACTAGTCATTGTCATTTGGAATCTTGAAATGGAAAGCTAATCTCCCTCTAGGAAGAATCTTTCAGATTATGGTTTATAGTATTTACAAGTTGTTTTTAGTATGAAAACTAGAGTGATTTAACTTCAGACATTCCTATATTGAACCTGCTTCCACATCGGTGTTTGGTACCTAGAAAGAGCTGTATCATTGCTCTAATTTCCAAGAATCCCTTTGAGTGACAAAGAGATGGACTACCTGAGAGCAAAGAGTGGTCACTTAGGGGTAAATTACATTAATATTATTTGAACTAATGAACTTTTAGAATTACTTTGATACATCACTAGGGAAGATCTAACCTCTGACTTCAAGGTTCCCTCCTAGGTGACAGTAGGAGTGTGTTCTCGAGGCATATGATCCACCTACCGATCTAGTAGTTTAATTCTGAGAGGTTTCACCTCAATTGAGATGAATAATCTCAACCTTGTGTTAGCTAAGATTCTAATCAAGGGGAGAGGGAATTTTTGTCTAATTGATGGCTGAGGTATCAATTATTTTAGAGAGGGCTTGGGCAAGAAATTTCTAGTCCTAAGAGATGGTTGTGAAGTACTGAGAAGGAAAAACAGTCAGATCTTAAAAGGGATTAAATATTACGAGTAGCTTTTTAGACCCACTAACCAGAGATGACAATGTGGTAGATAGAGAGTGAAATGTGTGGTGTGAGGAGAAATGCCCATGCTACACGAACTTGCTCTTAGACAATTCCTGAGTTCATATCCAACACTTTATATTTTTTAGGAAACATGCAAATTGATAATCACAACACTGATTTCTTTCCCAGTGTTACTTCACTCCAGTGAATTCTCTAATCATGTATTTTAGAATTTCTTAATTCCTTTGTTTCACTTTACCTTAGAAAGTTAAATCTATCCTGGAATCTGGAAGTTCAAATAAAGAGGATCTTCAGTAGTAGGGGTAGCTGATTCTTTAAATTTTCTAATTAATCCTCATGGGAATGATAACTGGACTAAAAAATCCTCTTTATTACTTGCATGACCTATGCACTTGCAGTGATTTGAGACCAAAATAAGTTTTAATAGCATCATTTTAAACAATAGAAAACATGCTTCACATATTCAATCAACAAGTTTTTAGCTCAACGCAGGACTGAAGGTTCTCGGGTAGCAAAGGTCGAAATTGAAAGGGATCACAACAGAGTGGTCCTAATAGAATATATCTCAACAAGTATTTCAAAATCGCTATGATTGAAATGAAGTAAAGTTTAAATATCAATATTCTTGCCATAAAGAAAATTGCTAGTTTGGACGTTTTTCTTTTCATTTTTATCAAAAAATTTAAAAAATAGTTTTAACTGCAATAGTTGACTTAGCTACTGATCTTTTATGAAAGAACATCATAATATATTTTTGTTATCTATTGATCTCACTTTATCTCAATGTATTTCCAATTTAGAAAGTTATCACATGCATAGAAAACCAAAAGAAGAATTGCTACCACTGGACACTGGGTTGGAAAGGACACTGAGAAATCTAAAGAAAGTAAGAATTGCTGAAGCAGTAGCTATGGAAGATCAAGAAGGAACTAATCAACATGTACCAATAGAGCCAACAACATAAAGGCCTCTAAGACAAAGGACCATGGAAGATTTTTGGAGGTTAGTCATCATAAATGAGTACTCAGTTGTTAAGCAACCACCTATTTAGGAAAATAACTTTGAGTTGAATCCTGCTCTGATCACCATGGTGCAACAACATCAATTCACAGGGCATCACAATGAGGATCCCAATGCGTACCTAGGAAGATTTCTAAGGATGGCAAACATTGTCAAATTGAATGGGGTTAATCCAGATATTATCAAGTTGCAGTTATTCCCCTTCTCACAGAGACGAGCCGCTTGTTTGAATCACGCCATATGGATCGGGCCATACCGGGAGAAGTTGGTTGACGCTTTTATGGAGGGGTTTTTCCCACCAGCCCTCACCTCAGAGAGAAGAAGAGAGATTATAGCCTTCAAGAAAGGATAAGAAAAAAGCCTCTATAATGCTTGGGAGAGGTACAAGAAACTACTGAAGAGATGTCCAATTCATGGGATTGATCAAATCACCCAAATGGACATTTTCTATCATGCAATGAATTATTCTTTAAAGGGAATTATATATGCAGCCTGTTGTGGAGCATTCAAGAGAAAGATTACTGAAGATGCCAACTAACTTATTGAAGATTTGGCCAAAAACAACTATAGAGCTCTAGTTGAGACTTCAGGGAGTAGCAACAGATTGAAAGGAGGAGGTATGCTAGAGCTGAATAGGATGACTGCAATTGAAGCAAAGTTGGATGTGCTGATGAGTAAGATGAGCACTCAAGAATGGAGAAGCCATTAAGAAAATGTAATGGGAATATAAGAAGGAGGTGAGCAGAAATGCATGACTGATGAGGGACTTCTCATGACTATCCCTATCAAGTGGAGGAGGCTCAATTTGTGGGTGGCAACAAAAGCTATAATTTCAAGTCCAACAATAACCTTCTAACCCGCTACACACCTACATTGAGAAACCATGATAATTTTTCCTATGGAAGTGGAGTGCAGCATGGTCTAAGACTAGTGTAGAATTTTCATTAACAATATGATCCACTGGGTTTCCAAGGGCAGCAGCATCTAGGTAGCCAAAGATCTGAGAACCAAGGCTAGAGAAGGTCTCATTCTTTTGAAGATCAGATGTTGAGGTTCATGGGAGAGAACAAAAGACTGCTGAACATTCTTGAACAAAAGTTTGCTGAGCTAGCAACATTTCAAGTAAACACAAATATGTTTCAGGCCAATACCAATGCATCTCTAAAGAATCTGAAGACTCAGGTGGGGCAGTTGGCCTTATCAATGAAAAATCAGTCTAGGGATTCCTTCCCAAGTAACACAAAGAAGAATCCAAAAGGTTGTATGAAAGTTACTCTTAGAAGTGGCAAAGAACTCCAGAAAATAAGAGGAGAGGAGAATGAAATGACTAAGAAGGAAGATAAAATAGAAGCTGGAAAAGAAAGTGAGCATAACAGTTCATAATTGACAAAAGAAAAAAGAAAATCTACGATGCAGCAGGAGCAACTAGTTGAGGAAGGAAAATTGCAAAAAAAAATGAGGTGAGAGTTTATGTGCCTTCTATTCCATTCCCTCAAAGGCTGTAGAAATCAAAGATAGATGATCAATTCTCTAAATTCTTTAACATTTTAAAGAAGATAGAGGTGAATATTTCTTTTGCTGAGTCATTAACTCAAATGCCTCATTATGCCAAGTTCATGAAAGATATTCTGAGCAAGAAAAGGAAACTTGATGAAGGAGGAGTATGAGCCTATCAGCCACTTGTAGTGTTGTAATCTAGAAGAGTTTTCCAATGAAGATGTAGGATCTAGGCAGCTTCACCATTCCCTGCACCCTAGGGAATTATGAATTTGGAATAGCATTGTGTGATTCTAGAGCAAGTAGTAACCTGATCCCACTATCTGTTGTGAAGAGACTAATTTAGGAGAGCTTACTCCTACAGCTATGACACTTCAGATGGCAAATAGAACTATGGCTCAGCCTGAGGGAATCATAGAAGATGTACTGATCAAGGTAGGGAAGTTTATTTTCCCTGTGGATTTTGTGGTGATAGATATGGAAGAAGATAAACAAGTTCCACTACTACTGGGAAGGCCATTCCTTGCCACAGGAGTAGCCTTGATAGATAGCTTTTATCTCCAAGTTTTTTATTTTTTTATTTTTTATTTTTGAAATTTATAATAAAATAAAGAAAAATGTCCAAATTAGCAATTCTTTCCTTGATTAGAATATTGATATGTAGCCAAAAATTTGTTGACTGATTTTTACATAGACCAAAAACTAACTAATAGTTGAAGACCAAATTAACTAAATATGATGAAGTCAGTATATGCCAAACTTCTGGTACCACCACCAAAAACTAATCAGTCCCCAGCAATGGTGCCAAAAACTTGTTGACTATTGACCAAAATTATAAAATATGTTGTTTGCCTTGGATGAGAAGGCTTCAATTGAAAAATGTGTTTTGGGTCTAGATCACTGCAAGTGCATAGGCCATTCAAGTAATAAAAGTGGATTTAAGTCCAAAATCATTCCCACGAGGATTTAATTGAAAAATCTAAACATCAATTACCCTATCTACTCAAGATCCTTGCTATTTGAACTCCAAATTAAAAAGTGATTTGGTATTAAACTTAGGAAATGTAAAATTCAAATAAAATTCTATAACTATATATAAAGAATTCTAAATTGTTGGATTGGAAAGTTCAAAGGTAAGCAACACCGGGAAGCAGATTAAAGGTACAATTATTAATTTATGCTTCCTTTTGTAACATAGTTCAGTCATTGGTTTGAGATCTGAACTTGTTAAATATGCAAGGTAGTATAGTTTGGATCTCTCCACACACCACACATTTCACTAATTAAAGATTCATGTTCCTTTTTGATACATGAGTCTAACCAATTACTTGTAGAATAGAAACCTCTTTCTAAGATCTAGGTATTTTTCATTTTCAGTACTTCACACCCATTTCTTAGAACTGAGAAATTCTTACCCCTATAGGCAGGAATATGCAAGCTTTCTTCAATCTAATTGGTATTTCATCCTTCAAATCTAATAAAATTTTATATCTGATTCGTGCCACGGTAGGGTAATCGGAATCGACAATATTTTGTTTCCTATAGCCTCCTACTCGTCAGAGTCAAGCTACCTTGAAAGATAGCGCCTCAAGGTCGAACACGGGATGGGTTTTCATCCCACGAATGATTCGCAAGAGATCAAATGACGGAAAATTTGCATGGTACTTTTGCTCGATTTTGTGGATTTGTTTAAAAACAGGGGAAGTTGTTTGTTCACTGGTTAACAGTAATAGCTTAATTGAAAGTGTGAAATGGTAACCTTATTGCTCGGGGTCACAGCTGATAACATTGGGGTATGGCGTCCTCGTAAGCTATTTCTCGCGATTAGTAAGTAAATGACATATAGTCAAAGCCAAACCCGATCATTGTTTAGCTATAAAGTCAACCCTAAACCACTCCTATTTGAGTCAACCCAAGTACTAAGCATTCAAAGTCCCATTCAGCTTGAAACCCTAGCATTTAACCTCATTTCCATGGTTTAAATGACATCGAAGAATGTCGTTGCATCTACCATTAAGAATGCATCAACTCCTAAAGCATGGCAAGTATTGACCAAAAGAAAGACATTAAATAGCATTAAACCCTAGTTTGGAAAGTATGGAACCATAAAATGCGTATCGCACATTTAAAGCATATATCAACCTCGCAGTAAGTCCCAAAAACCAAGTCAAGACCCCTCCTTCTAAGGCTATGGAGGCTGAAGGCATCCTTGAGTTGTCATCCTCAAGGGGTGTGTTTGCACCGAGAAAATGAGAGAAAGAGAGAGAGAGAAGAGAGCAAAGTAAACCTAAAATGAAAAGTCATGGAAACTCAGATAATGGAAAAAGTTCCTTAGGGTTACAAAGTCGAGGGGCTATATAGCCAACCCCATGGTGTGAAATGACAAAATTACTCAAAATATGAAATTACAATAGGGACAAGATGGTAATTTATCAAACGTGGTCGTTTGGAATCAAAAACACCAAAAAACACAGTCGAGTTAATTTCACATAGCAAAGAAATTTCTAGTATAGCCGAAATTTAGTTATGTTAGCGTAAATTTCACTAGCTCAGCTTAAATTCGAGATAGCGAATTGAGAATTTTCGCTAGCAATAAGAAATTTTTAGGCTAGCTTAAATACATAGCTTAAAATTTCGCTAGGATTACGAAATTTTCGCAATCATGGAGAAAATCCCGGTTTGTTCCCCGCTCTCGTTTTTCATCGCATCACCCGTGACTTTTTATTCATCACTTGCCTCAATTCTTCGTATCTTAACATTTCATCGCCCTCGCCTGAAATCATCGAGGATTCTCACATCTCAAGACCAATAAGAAGCCAAGCTTGCTGACTGAAGTTCCCAAGACCAGCAAAACTATCCAAAACAATCTCGAAACAACCGTGGCACTCAAGTGGACATGCACATGACAATTGGCTTAATTCATATGATTAGTGCGCAAAAAGCACTCAAAACCTATCTTAAATAGGGCTCAAAATAGCACTTTTGGGCACTAATCAATATCTCCCTTATTAGATCTTTGCTAATACTGGATCAAGATCCTTTCATCATATTAAGGAGAAATCCCTTATCAACTAAATTGATACATCATCCAACTATCCTCACACCATGATTAAGTTAGTGATCTATCGAAGTAATCTTTCAAAGTTCATTAGTTCAATAATATTAGTCTACCATACCCCAAGTAACTGCTCCGTACTCTCAGGAAGTTCCATCTCTTTGTCACTCAGAGGGCTTCATGGAAATCGAAGCAAGATAAGGTCCTTTTCTGGGTACAAGCTACTAATATTCTAAACGAGTAGGTTCAAGAACAATACCAATAAAATAAATTCAAGATTTTGAACTATGACAATTTTTTTTTACATTGAGCTGATAACAATAATGAACATTCGATCTAATCCTAGAGGGAGCTTAGTCTTTCAAATCTGGTTTACAAATAACAGTGACTAACTGATTAGGAAAATTCACTAACATTGCAAGCAAACTGAAATAAATGAACTCTAGAAAATTTCCAAATTCAATTAAGTCAGACAGTAATGAAAACTGAAATTTTTATAGTGAACCCAACTCAAAACTTCACACTAGATCATTGTTCAATCCCAAAAAGAACTAACTGAAATGTTAATCTAAAATAACCTGAAAGAAAAGAAAAATAAAAGAAAAATAATATATAAAAGGATGTCTACCACCCAAAAGTCTCCCTGGTTTGGTGGAAGGTTCATAGTGCCCTAGATGCTATCTATTTATATTTTCAAATGATAGGCAAATTTTTATAGTTGAAATTATGGATCCCCAAAAATTTTGGCCCAATTGACTACTTTGTTGCGACATAGAAATTTTTGTCGCGACAAAGTTCTCATCTTTGTCCATCAACTCTTGTCGTGGTGTACAATTTTCGTCGCGACATATTTTCATGCTTTCTTCTGGAATTCTATCACGACATAATTTGGAAATGTTGCGACATAGTTCTGCTAAGGTTATCTAGTCTTTTTCGCGACATGAGTTTCTTGTGTCATGACATAAAAACTTTGTTGCAACACAACTTGTCATTTTCTATTGCTTCTGATCACAACATAAATTTCTTTGTCAATGGCATTAAAACTTCTTGTCTTTCACTCATTTATGTCATGACATAAGCTCTGAAATGTCTGAATACAAATATACTATCGCTTACGCCTTTATTCTCTCATCTTCATCTTCTATTACGACATAGTTTTCTTTGTCGCGACAAAATTTTCTACTCTAGTTTCTTCACTTTGTTGTAAAGATTTCTTTACTATGCTGCAACATACTTTTTGTGGTTCTTCAATCTCACGCATAGAGTTTATCGCCGCACGGGAACCGTTTGTTACACATACTTTTTCTCTTTTGTCACGCACATAATCTTGATGTGTCTTACAATCACGAGACTGAATCCTTTTGTGTCACAATAGACTTTTTCTTATCACGACAATATTTTCTTCTTTGATCCTTATCGCAGGCTGGACTGTTTGTTGCAACATTGAAATCCTTGTCTTGGTTAGTTTCATTTCTCTTCCATTTTCTATCGCGACATATTTTTCTTTTGTCGCGATAGAATTTCTTACTCTGCAACTTTTATTGTCACGACATATATTTGATTATTGAGACAAAATCTATTGCCACTACTTGATCATTATTACGACAGAGATCTCTGCCTTCAGTTCTTCATTGTATCGCAACATACTTTTGTACGTCGCAACAATCATCTTGCAATTCTTCTCATCTTTTGTTGCGACAACTGATTTGTTTGTCGCTACATACTTCACTTCAACCTTATGTTGACAAAGTTGTCTTGCCTTCAATTGTTGACTCTAAATTTTGTGTCATGACAGAGTTGTCTTCTGTCGTGAAAAAAGATTTTCTACCATCTTCAGTTCTTTATGTCGCGACAAAGTTGTGACATGTCGCCACAAAGTTTTGTCTTCTGGCTTGAGTTCAGCTTGATCTTTGTTGCGATATAGCGCTTCTTGTTGCAACATAGCTTCTATTGGCTCTATTGAGATCCTATCGCGACATAACATTTCTCTATCGTGACAGAGATATCTGCCTTAGCCAATTTTTTTGATTTTCTTGCTGGAATTGTCTCTTTTTCATTTAAAACCTACAAAACACAAAGTTAGTTAATATTCCATAATCTAACATTAAAATTGCTCATAAACTTCTAGAAACATGCCAGAAAAATGGATTAAAACTAGATGAGTTTAGGACTCATCAAATTCCCCCAAACTTAAAGTTTTTCTTATCTCCAAGCGAAGAAAATAAGATTTTGTTTGTCCTCAAATAATTTAACTTTTATTTTTTTATGACATTTTTCTGTTGAATACACAATTTTGTAGGATACCTAAGTTAGTTGTAAAATTATTTCTAAACATGTTTCCAATCTAGAATCTGGAAGATTTTCAATTAAGTTTACTAAAGAACCAAATAATTCCTATAGTATAAACAATTCAATTATTCAACCCTGATTTGTGAGTGTGTAATGGTCTTCTCTCTTCTTCCTTGGCAGATTAGTTAATCTTTTAGGATAATACTCAGATAGCATACTTCTCATTTATTCGTTTAAAGCCCCATATGCTTGTTTGTCATATTAATCTCCACTAATGTAAGCATATACCACCTTCGGAATCAATTAGGTCTTTTCAGCTTATAATGTGTGGCTTGGGTAATTGGGTAGATAATTGGACAAATTAGGCTCAATTTTACCTAGATTTCACTTACAACTTGACATACTTGCCTTCATTATGCATCCTTGATTTTTCCATTGATTTCAACTCTCTAACCTCCCCATTTGGTTTAGTGCATCTTTCTGCATACTCTCTATTGTGGTATTTTTCTTGACCACATTCAGACTGTAAATTCTACTCCTCTTTGAAGCTTTTTCACTTTTCATCTTTTATCAAGGTTTATGGAATAGTGCAATGGTTTTCCTTTTTAAGCTTTCTACCAACCTTAACAAACTTTGGATCAACAACTCCCATACCAGTTGGCATTAGGGTACTAGGTGTTAAACACCCCTAATAACTTAATTGTTCAAGGGAGGAAGGCTACAAGACCAAACTTATTCCACCTTGATACTTTTCTTTTCATAGATTTTTTTTTCCTCATTCTTTTCATTTTTCCTCATCTCAATTGATTTTCCTGTCTCAACCCTTCTTATCCTTCTTTGTACTTTGAAATAATATTCCCCTAAACTTGTCCTCTTCTATCATTGATGTATTTGTCATGTAATTTGGGAAAATAAGGGTTCTTTACTATAGGATTATGTTTAAGGGAGGATCTAGGCTTTTCGTTTACTGGTTAATGATGAATTTGGCTATTGGCTCAAATAAGGAACTAAGGTGTTTGCTTATGCATATTATAAGGGTAGGCTTTGAAAGGCTCAATCTTCCAAGAATGGCCTATATCATTTCCTATTAATGGTATTACTTAGGATTTCGCCTTGACTAATAATCTAACAAGTTCTAGGACATTTGGAGATTTAACTGTGATAGACCTGTATTATTGTCCCTAACTCCAGCACACAATATGCTTCCGAGATACTTTTGACCATGTGCAGCGTTTATTAGGATTCATAATAACTAAACTATTCACAAAAACAGAATTACAAGTCTTATTTGTTCCATCAATTGGTTGCAATCTTCCCTATTCTTGAAGTTCAACACATTCATTAATAACCTAACTTTCCCTTTTCAGTTCATTTATTCCTACCCCAATTCATCTATCAAATTCTTGTTTGGTTCCTGGATATGTTGCTATGCTATTTTACAAGTTGCTTATTTAAATCAACCATCCAATTTAGAGAAATTTAACACAACAACTAATCAATTCCATCAACATTCCAATTCCACCAAACAATTCACAGTCATTAAGTAATTCAACCCAGGAAAGATGGTTTCTCAATTATTAAGCAAAGCTATTCACTAAAGGTCATCAATTTCTACTTATTTAACACCAAGGAAAGGAAAATAAAATAGACACAGAAGAAGTACAAATTGAGAAATGACACCAAGTTTTGCAAAGGAAAATTATTATTATTATTATTTATTTAAGATTTTAGATATAAGAGATTTGGTTACAAAGAGGGATAATGGAAGAGACAACAGGGCAAGTTATTTCCTTCTTCTATCATGCCTATAGGAATGGTGCAGATTCACTGGTTCAAGCTTGTAACCAGCTATAGAAGGGGAGAACTTAGGGATCTGGACTTGTGGCTGCTTAGACTTGCTTCCTTCCTCATCTCTATTGAATACATACCACTTCATTGAAAGAGCAATTTGTTTGATGAGATCATTTTGTCTCTACCCAATAGAGTTTAGGGTTCCCTTAAACTCACCCTGGGCAAAGTACATTTTTATCAAATCGTTTTTGATCATATCTAAACTTTATGTCCAACATTTCTCCATATAGTTTAGGGTTTCTTCCAGTTCTTTATCCCTTTTCTCTCTTGCTTTTTTTTTTATTTTGTCTCTTCTAATGCTCTACAGGAACCCAAGGCATCCGCTCTCCGCAACATGTTCTCGTCTGATTGAATCAAGCTTATTCTTTCCTCTCTTATTTTAGCAAAATTACTATCTCTCCTGAGTTGATATGACGTAAAAGGCATCTTCCTGCCTCTATCTTCACTCGCCTCTTCTCTAGTTTCATCCCGCTTTCCACCTTCATCTCTCAGTCTGTGTGCTTCCTCTAGATTATGGTCTCTTCTTTTCAGTTGAGCATCCATGTACTCATCCCTTAGTTAGAGTTGGATTTTTAGTTGGTTGTCTTTTTCTTGCATCTTAAGCATCTCCATCAATCATGTGTTGCTAAGTATATGCCCATAGCTTTACCTTGCTCTTTGATGGATCTCGTTTCGATATGGAGAGATCACAAAATGGGGCTCAAACATTCTTCGCTCTGTGGATGCTCCGAGTTGCACTTAATGAAACTGTAGTTACTCTACTTCTCTATTATCTCCTTCATTTTTTTTCAATTTCTGCTTCTCTTTCTCTACCTCTGTTCTTAGGCCCCTTGATTAATCCTCTGGCAATGTGTTAGGTGAGGTCTTAAAGGCAGTCTCTTCTTCCTCCCGCCTCCTTCTACACCCCCCATAATATAAAGCCTCGTGATCAATGTTGGATGAGGTACTAGTCCTCTGTAGCCCCCTCTATAATAACTAAAAATTGAGTTCTCTATTATTTTTCCAACATTGAACTTGTACCTTTCAAAATGGCATACAAAAGGACTGCTTCTTTCTTCCTAACTGTGCTCAAGTGCTTAGATGGTAAAATAACTAACAAGTGAAATAGAACCAAACTTTTTCTTGTTCAGTCAATGCTCCTCTTGCGATGGACTCATGTGAATTCATTATTGAGGCATTCCACTTCACTTTGCCATAAATAAAAAAATCAACTATTTTCTAGAAGTCTGGTTCCTTTACGAGTTTCTTGAACTTCGACCCGTTCTTTCTCTCGTTCAGATTGTATGTTTGGTCATTCTTCTCCCTCCTTAAAGATATCCATTTACCTCTGACAAATAATATGTTGTCCTTCATTCCCACCATGTTGGCATAAAGTTCTTTTACTACATCTACAAATCCTAAAGCCTTGTGCTCACAGGAAAAAAAAATGCCACCCTCTCTTCTCAATACTTTCTTGGAAAGGAAAAATCAATTTGTCGAAGCCTCTTTCGCCTATGAAGTCCCTGTGCTGCAGCTTGTCTCTCCAAGCGATATAAGCAAGCCCTAAAACTAAATCGCTTGCCTTTTCTTCTCCACGCTTGGTTCTAGCTTCTTCATTTCCTCTTTTTATCTTTCTGGTTTCTTCACCTAAGGCTTCTAAGCATGAGTCAAAACTCATTGATTTTAAATCCATTTTTCTGACCCGTGTTACAATATAATTGCTGATTTTTATGCAAAAATATGAAAACCTTACTAATTTTATATTTTGTAACGTTTTTACAACAAGCTTGGCAATTCTAGCAAGAAAAATATATATATTGTCAAGGCAGCTAGGTCACGACAGACTTGTGAGGTCGCGACAAGGGATTCCTCATATAAGTAGTTTTGCGTCACTTAATTCGAGTAAGCATGTTGCTGCAAATCTGTTGGACAAAGACCTCAAGTCACGTCAGAGAATCGAGGTCACGACAAGAAGTGTAGGCAAAACGAAAGTTGTTGTGACATGAGAAAATTTGCTGAAATAGATCTTATCGTGACACCGTTCTGTATGTCGCGACACCGAAAGAAAACAACTCTAGTCGCAATAGATAACTGATGTCACGATAAGGAATGGTTGCTAAATGAACTGACAAAGTCTCCACAAGGCAATTTGTCGCTGGGCGGAAAAAAATTATAAGTCAACAAGACACCTGGGCTGGGGGGTCGCGACATGGATTTCATGTCGCGACATGAAAATTATTAGAACAGTTAAGGCATGTTGTAACTAAGTTTGAGCAACTGCGATAAGAGCAAATGTGAGAAGGGTAACCATTTAGTCGCGACAAAAATAGAAGTTGAATTAAGTCAAAACAATCGTAACTAAGGATTGAGGTTGCGACAAGGTGGGAATTTAAAACATATAGTCAAGTCGCGACCTACCTTTTTGGTTGTGATAGAAAGTGCAGCAAGGAAAGAAACGACCTAGCCGCGACCTAAATTTTATGTCGCAACAAGTGATTAGTGCCCAAAAAGTACAATTTTGAACCCTATATTAGATAGGTTTTGAGTGCTTTTTGCGCACTAATCACGCCACACGCCAATTAGCGTTCAAGTATTCTTAGTATCACTTATGCCGCGAGGAGGTTATTTTGGTCGTTTTGTGTTTTGCGCACTTTAGCGCCTCAATATCGGGATGTATGATGAATCATGAAGTTTGAACTCAAGTGTCACCCATCAACCAAATCTTCAAGAATCAATGAAAACTCAAGGCAAAGTGAAGAAAATTGATGCAAGAGAAGACAGAGGAAAAGCAAAGTGAAGCCAAACAAACCAAGAATTTTCGCTAAGCCTCAAAATTTCGGCTGATTGAGAAATTTCGCAGTTTAGCTGCAATTTCAAGTAAAGTTCAGCAAAATTGTGGATTTTCGCTTAGACACCGTGGTTTTCGCTGCTAGCACTGCCTCAGCTAAATTTCATGATTAGCATCATTTAAAATTTCGCTGTTAGCTTAAATTTCGTTAGCTAGCGAAATTGCTTGCTTTAGCGAAATTTTCTATTTTCGTTTATAAGATGGTGATTTCGCTACCTAGCGAAATTCCCCTTCACTTAGCTAAATTCACCGCTCACATGTTTTTTGTATTTAATGCCAACCGACTCCAAATTTGCGTATTACTCTCTGTCTCTTAATTTAGCCAAATTTGCAGGTTTTTTCTATTTTCATGTATTGAGGTGGCCTATATAAACCCCTCTTTTTGTAATTATGAGAGAAAGATATAGAATTTGGGGAAGCAAATAATTTGGGGAGAGAAGAATTTGTGTTTCATTCTTGTAAATAAAGTCTCAGATTTTAGTTAGGTTTTATTTTCCCTCTTCTCTCCTCTTTCCCTTACTTTCTTGGTTGCCAAACACCCTCTCGAGGATGACAACTCAAGAGATGCTTGGCTAAGCCTCCTTTCGAAGAGGAAGGAAGCTAGTTTGGTGGTGGGGCAGCTATGCATGTTGTCCTCTTGTACTGAAAGTCACAGATCGTATTTATGGCCTCATCTTCAAATTAGGTTGAATAGCTTTGAATATTATTGATTTGGCCAATACTCTCCATGTTTAGGATACAAGGCATACTTATTGCTAGGATGCACTTGGGTGGGTTCATTAGATGGTCTTTACGAGCCTCTGAGATGATATTTAATGCTAGGGTTTCAAACTAAAAAGGGCCATAGCTGCATGTTACCCGTGTTGACTC